>JBAMAW010001038.1:0-2400000 GCA_037043295.1 Amiota minor
AGTTGTCCATAGAAATAATATTCTATTGCCTTCATGTACACTTTCATTACGAAAATATTTACAACTTGGGTAAAGTTAGCTTTTATTATTATTATTTATTCGATGTCAACACGTGTTGCCAATTGACAATTTATCAGCATTGATTAATATTGTATTTATTGAAATAACATCGTCTACAAATAATTTTCGTGTTTTGATATGCCGAAATAAGCAGAACTAAGTCTACCGGCGGAACGTAATTAAGCATTTCGCATATCTTCGATTAATTGATCATAAACTAATTCTTTAGCCCCCATGCCCCATGTAAAATCAATGTGATTCCATCCATGTGCTGGGACTTTGTAGACTCCCTTAAGTGATGCAGCTGGCAGTGTGTTTATCAAACGTTCTACATCAATTTCACTGGCAAAATAATCATTATCGCTGTAGTAAAGATAAGTCGGAGCATTCAATTGATCCAAATTATAATTTGGAGGTTCCGTGTCCCCATACACTAATGTATTACGTAGACTACCATAATCAAACTGACGGAAATAGCCAGTGTTGTACTCCTGCATATAATGAGCGACTTGATTGACAGATGCGCCAGCCGGAGAGATAGCTGCAATTTCGGAGATCAATGACTGAAAATCAATGAAAACAGATACATTTTTATAGGCTGCCAACAAGTTTTGAATAAGTATATTCGTGGCCAACGTACCGTGTTTAGATATGGCGAATCCCAACCGGCAATCAAAAACAAAACATTGGCACAAACTTCATTCACCAAGGATTGTGCTCTGCAGAGTGTCGCACCTATTAGCTCCAAAGCTTCAGTATTTGGCAAGAATTCAGCTGTACCGAAAATCTCAACAGTTGGATTAGGTTGTCCCAGTAGTGGTCCGCCAACTGTAGCAATTGGACTTTGCATGTGATCCATGAAAACTACTGGAGCTAACATATGTGAAGATTTTATGGTGCGGCTTGTGAATTCAGGTAGTTCCGAATTCAAAATAAAGAAATTCGTTGTGCCTTGCGAGTGTCCAATGAAATGAACCTTCTCCTCACCCGTCGAGTTAAGAACATAATTTATCATATCTGGTACGTCAATAATAGAAATTTCATGCCAACTGAAATCCCAAAAGGACTTCAACAATGGAGATAAGCTGGTGTGATTCCTGCTATAAGTATTACCACGTGCGTTAGCCATCCAGACATCGTAACCTGCATCAGCGAGTATGTATGCAAGGCCTTTTCCGGGGCCAGTTAGTACATAGTCTCCTGATGAGCAAAGTAAACCGTGCATTATGAAGGCAACCGGACGATTTATGGTGGCATCATTTTCATTCTGAGGCGCAAAAGGTATGCGATGCATCTCTAGTATGTAACCATCGGAGGTGTTTACATGGTGCACTTCCACTGGGTAGCCATGCTCTTGGATAAGGGAAACCGTTGTTGTTGATCCCAGTCGTGCATTACCGGCAGGGTGGGCACCTGTTAAACTTAATATGCAAACCACAGCAATTAACTTTGAAACCCACATTTTTAATAAGTGATGTAAAGTAACCGCAGCTGGAACGAATGTCGAATATTCCGCCAAGTTCTTGCTTTTTATACCCATTCTCAATAATCTCACGAGTTTACCCATTACCATAAAATATACGTATGGTGATAAGACTTTATTAATTCACAAAATTACTTAAACCTTTGACCACTGATTTACGTTAGAAACATACCGAAATCATTCTCCTGCTTGTAAAGGTTTATTACATGATAAGATAGTATAAAGAAATCGAAAGTGCTCTCTGTTCTTGTAACTAAAAATATATTAAAGTACTTTTACGATTATGCGGTGAATGTGTTGTCTATATATATTTCAGTATTATACTGTTTTTATACTCTTCACGGAGTGAATAGTATTATAGACCCACGACGACAACGTACACAAGGTAGGACCACTGATTGACCAACTAACTTTTTCTTATTGCTTTGTTTTTTTCATTTTTCTTGATCATCATTTTTCTCACTGCCGAAAAGACGAGACTTTTTTTGCTCGCCACTTTGCCTCACTCGAAAAACTAATAAAAGGTCACCCTCTAAACAAAATTAAGTAAATTGGAAGGATTGAGTTGCGAAATTTAGAAATGCTTATTAATAAAAGATCTATAAGATTTCCTCTTACTTTTATATATTCCTTAAAAGTCGCAACATTTTGTTCTTAAGAAGCTTCTTTGAGCAATTTTCGAGAGCGTAACAGGTCAAAGTGGTCCTACCTTGTGTACGTTGTGTCGTGGGTTATAATACTATTCACTCCGTGAAGAGTATAAAAACAGTATAATACTGAAAAGATATAGACAACACATTCACCGCATAATCGTAAAAGTACTTTAATATATTTTTAGTTACAAGAACAGAGAGCACTTTCGATTTCTTTATACTATCTTATCATGTAATAAACCTTTACAAGCAGGAGAATGATTTCGGTATGTTTCTAACGTAAATCAGTGGTCAAAGGTTTAAGTAATTTTGTGAATTAATAAAGTCTTATCACCATATGTATATTTTATGGTAATGGGTAAACTCGTGAGATTATTGAGAATGGGTATAAAAAGCAAGAACTTGGCGGAATATTCGACATTCGTTCCAGCTGCGGTTACTTTACATCACTTATTAAAAATGTGGGTTTCAAAGTTAATTGCTGTGGTTTGCATATTAAGTTTAACAGGTGCCCACCCTGCCGGTAATGCACGACTGGGATCAACAACAACGGTTTCCCTTATCCAAGAGCATGGCTACCCAGTGGAAGTGCACCATGTAAACACCTCCGATGGTTACATACTAGAGATGCATCGCATACCTTTTGCGCCTCAGAATGAAAATGATGCCACCATAAATCGTCCGGTTGCCTTCATAATGCACGGTTTACTTTGCTCATCAGGAGACTATGTACTAACTGGCCCCGGAAAAGGCCTTGCATACATACTCGCTGATGCAGGTTACGATGTATGGATGGCTAACGCACGTGGTAATACTTATAGCAGGAATCACACCAGCTTATCTCCATTGTTGAAGTCCTTTTGGGATTTCAGTTGGCATGAAATTTCTATTATTGACGTACCAGATATGATAAATTATGTTCTTAACTCGACGGGTGAGGAGAAGGTTCATTTCATTGGACACTCGCAAGGCACAACGAATTTCTTTATTTTGAATTCGGAACTACCTGAATTCACAAGCCGCACCATAAAATCTTCACATATGTTAGCTCCAGTAGTTTTCATGGATCACATGCAAAGTCCAATTGCTACAGTTGGCGGACCACTACTGGGACAACCTAATCCAACTGTTGAGATTTTCGGTACAGCTGAATTCTTGCCAAATACTGAAGCTTTGGAGCTAATAGGTGCGACACTCTGCAGAGCACAATCCTTGGTGAATGAAGTTTGTGCCAATGTTTTGTTTTTGATTGCCGGTTGGGATTCGCCATATCTAAACACGGTACGTTGGCCACGAATATACTTATTCAAAACTTGTTGGCAGCCTATAAAAATGTATCTGTTTTCATTGATTTTCAGTCATTGATCTCCGAAATTGCAGCTATCTCTCCGGCTGGCGCATCTGTCAATCAAGTCGCTCATTATATGCAGGAGTACAACACTGGCTATTTCCGTCAGTTTGATTATGGTAGTCTACGTAATACATTAGTGTATGGAGACACGGAACCTCCAAATTATAATTTGGATCAATTGAATGCTCCGACTTATCTTTACTACAGCGATAATGATTATTTTGCCAGTGAAATTGATGTAGAACGTTTGATAAACACACTGCCAGCTGCATCACTTAAGGGAGTCTACAAAGTCCCAGCACATGGATGGAATCACATTGATTTTACATGGGGCATGGGGGCTAAAGAATTAGTTTATGATCAATTAATCGAAGATATGCGAAATGCTTAATTACGTTCCGCCGGTAGACTTAGTTCTGCTTATTTCGGCATATCAAAACACGAAAATTATTTGTAGACGATGTTATTTCAATAAATACAATATTAATCAATGCTGATAAATTGTCAATTGGCAACACGTGTTGACATCGAATAAATAATAATAATAAAAGCTAACTTTACCCAAGTTGTAAATATTTTCGTAATGAAAGTGTACATGAAGGCAATAGAATATTATTTCTATGGACAACTTGTATAGCCCTCAAAAGGAAATTCGCAATAGAGTAAGGGGTCACCAGCCAATATGATTAATTTAATTATATACTAAGTTAGAAATTTAACAGCAGATTGAGTTATTCAAATATGTAAAGGCTTCAGACTAGATAAGATTACATTAAAGAAGAGTAATGCTCCCAAAATTTGGCATATTCTAACATGCTCCACAATTAATGTTCCTCCGAGAGTCTAGTACTTATCTTAGGTTTTATTCCTTTCCTAAATTTCTTTACAATTAAAATGCTATGGTTCTAGTCCACCCTTCTTTCTATCCCCTTGTGTGAATACCTAACAAAGTTTTTAAAATATAAGTTGAAATGAAATATGCAGAGAAGCCCTCATTTACACGGTACTTGCCCACCTCCCATTCAATCGAAAACTTTGTTTGTTAGTTTTTTTTTTTGATAATTTTGCTATTGAAATGTTAGGTGGAAAAACTAATACTAAAAGAGAAGAATGTCTACTTCAGACATAAAAGGAAAGATTTGAGTAACTTATTTATTTACTTTATTTTAACACATTAAACCTAATATTCAATACACAAGTTTAACGTGCACTAGCTACTAGAGCCTTCGACTCGTGATTTAACCAAAAACGGCGGTCCTGATACTCACCAAATTTTGGCAATAGTCCAAAAGATGGTCTGCGGTCAGATGCGCTCCACAGAAACGGCATGGTTCCTTTGAGAAGATGTTTGTGGGTGTCTTGTGAGTGTCGAATAAATGTACCGCATATCCATTGAACTGTGCCCATTCAGCCAGCTTCTTTGTTCGTAGGTGACAAGTGACGAGGTTCTTTAAATACTTGGGTTGTTCGTCCGTCCGTCCTCGGGTCATATCGCGTGAATCGTATTAGCTACAGAGTTGAAATTTTCACAGAATGTGTAGTTCTCTCCGGGCATCAGCAACAAATACTAAAAATAAAATATTTTCAAAAAATTAAAGGGGTCCCCTTACAAGAAACATTTTGGTTTGTATGGCAGTTATACGATCCAGTAATCTCACGATCTTGGATGGTTGGTGGTTATACATCAGAAACTTATATTGTCGTAATTTTAATTTGATCGGACCACTAGGGAGGGTACCTCCCACACAAACACACCATTAAAATTCAGGTTCTTATTCGAAAAACTTTTTTTGTTCTATCGAACTGAAATTTAGACAGTATAAGTTTTTGATATAGACACTATATATCTGTTGGAATCAGCCAAATCGGCCAGTGTTGAGGGGTACCTCCCAGACAAAACCATCATTAAAATTCAGGTTCTTATTCGAAAACCTTTTTTACTTTTTGGACTATTAAACTGAAATTTAGAAACTAAAAGTTTCTGATATAGGCGCAGTACATTTGTTGGAATCAGTCAAATCGGACCGCTAGGGGGAGTACCTCCCATACAAACCCAAATCGGGTACGGTAGCCTCCGTGTACGAGTCTGACACGCACTTGGCCCATTTTTATTTTTGTTTGCAAAGACACAACTTAAATATTTGGGTGTTTTTTGTTTTATTAACATCTGATCATCAAAAATTATACGAAATTATATTTATTGTATAAAAAAATGTTAAATTGTGTGAATTCAAATGTTCGCACCAAAAAATTGGTATCACTGGTTCATTGGATTAAACACACATCAGCGAATCCGTAAATGCTCCTAGTATGTAGTTCTAAGTGTCAATGCGCTTTCTTCAAGAACTGTGAGACGCTCATGGTAGCAATTTGAAGCAGTAAAGGAGTGTTTAAAGTACCAACCAAGCTCTGAGCAGCAATTTATGCATTTTGCATCACGTATATAATATTTACCAGTTGACATAAGTACAGCCTTTCGCTGCCCATAAGAAACATTAATAACTCTTTTAAAAACCGATGCATCCAATTGTAATCCATGTCGGTTGAAATGCAATTTTCCTGATTGCTCAGATTTGCCATATATTTTCGGCAATGGTAAAGTGATCCAAAAAAATGCGCCCCACATTTGTTTGCCTCGAGAAGTAATTACAGTTTCCTTTTAAATAAATACATGAATATCGGGAACTTAGTCGAAAATAACCTAAAAATCGCCACCAGCGACGCAGAGTGACGAGCAAAGATATTGCAACTCAGCTCCGCCGTCTATGCCGCATCTGTGGAGGAGCATCTCCTCATTGTAATTTGGCTACAAAAATTTAACAAATACGGAATAATGTTTTCTCCTCAGTTTTTCACTGTTTAGGCCAAAATAGTTTTAAAAGAAGGAAGGGATGAAACCTCTGAATTACTTTATTAAATAAATTAATCAATGAGTCATTTACTACATCAAAATAAAACAAATGCATAATTTTCCGTTTTTCAACATAAAACGTTATCTGCATTAGAGTGACCGTTTATCTGAAAAACAATAGACATATGTGTAGAGTGGCCATTACAACATATAAGTTACTTATATCAAAACATTACGAGTGAGTAACCACTTAGTTTATGGTTATTTGGTGCTTGGTATCATTTTTCTCACATTCAGCGTCATTTCATTTTTGAGAAAGGAGCATTTTATCAAATAAAAAGGAGACGCTGTTAAGTGGCACGGGATTTAGGAATATTGTTTCAACATGTCGCGTGTTACAAAAAGCGAAATATCGCTTGAAATGGACTTTTGGGTGGACGACTTATCGGAAGCCCAATTGGCGGCATATGATCGTGTTGCAAACGAGCATAATATGGTGAAGGGAGCATTGAAGAGTGCGCTAAGTGCAAATGAAGGCAAAGAATTGTTCAATGGTCAAGTGTTCCAGGCGTATGCGTTTAAGGGGAAAGTTTTGCAGGAGATCAAGGAAGCATCACTTCCAAAGAAGCCTCCAAAGCCAGTAGAACCACCTCAAGCAGGGGGGCCGGGGCGTGGCCGCAAGCGTCAACCGAATTTCGCTTATTTGGAGTCTTCCGACGAAGAAGACGATGATATCCCACTGGCTAAGCGCTTAGCCATTTCAGGTGGTAAGAAAGGTGGTGCTACACCGATCAGTCAACCAACGAAAGCACAAAAGAAAAACGCTGCCGCTTCTGTGGTTGCTGCTAGTTCTTCGCCAAGTGGTAAAACATCACCACATGTTGCCAAGGGGGGTAGTGGCTCAACTGGTAAAGGTTCTCTGAAACATGGCGCTGCAAAAGCAGATAAAGCTGGCACTGGCTCCACATCAGTGTCAAATATCCGGCCAAGTGAAATTAATTCTGTTGGCGGTCTAGTTGTGGCCAGTGGCGATAATAAGGATGGCAAAGCGAAAGATGGCAAGGAACCTGGTAAGGAGATGAAAATGCAAGGCAAAACTTATCCATCGTTGGTTGTATTGGCAAAACCACATCTCAAGATTAAGGATATGGCAGCGACACGCAGTAAATTGGATTCCAAAGTGAAATTGGTGTTAATGCTGACCCCCAATAAATTCTGTGAGTGGCTTATACAGGAAGGTTTATTGCGTTCGGCACAGACTTGCGTAAATCATCGAAATAATGAACTCAAATTGGGTATGTTTTATTATTTTTAACTTCTATCTATTGTAACAAACATTTGTATTTTTTGTTTCAGGTATCTACTCGGATGTTTCGAAGTTTCCCTATACCGGTGGATATGTCTGGATTAGCGAGTGCTGCCCATTGCGTTTTGTTTCTGTATTTCATAATTCGATCTTTGAAGGTGCCCAACATCCGCCATCATGTATTTTGAAATTAATCTATCATTGGGCTTGCCAGACGAGTATACAAAATGTCGTTCAATGGGTTAAAGTGGATAGCGTTTATATCAAAGGCATCTACACTTGGTTGCGTGCCATCTGTACATTGGCTGTGCACCAGAAATGCAAGAAAATTGGTGGACCAGACAAATTTGTGGAGGTTAGTATATATAAGCATAAATAAATCTTTACATTAATTGATGAATGATTTCATTTTGATGATCGGTGCAGATTGGCGTCATATCACTTGGTACAACCTCACAAGATGGCAACCAGCGTCAAGTTAAAGTCGAAGTTCTTGGGGTCTATGATTATGCTGATAAAACCATACGCTTGCGTGCTGTAGAACCAGTAATCGATGAAGATCGTAATTACAAAAAGCGTTTCCAAATGATATTGGAGCCACTACAACGTTGGGTACACAAGGATAGTGTCATATGCATTGATCTGACTGTTGATAAAGTTACTTTGTACTCAATGGGCTTTAAGAATATAGTGCAAGCCGCTGCTACAGACCTAAATGCACGTCACAATAATTCAAATGTCATGGAATACTTACGTCGTATTGTGCCACGCATGTTCCAAAATACACTTTCCCTGTTGTCACGTCAAATGATTCAACAGTTTCTCGATGAACTTGTGTGGCGTGAGAGCTTTGGCACTTATGCTCTACAAGCTTTCAATAGCATCACTTCACATATATCGGAACAGACACGTGTCATTGCTAATGAAACTCTAACGCAACGTTTGTATCAGGTATGTGAGGAGTTAGAAGTTACTTCTTTTGAACGGGTCCAAAGCAAATACAACTGATTTTCATTTTACAGGTTGCTACAAATCCATTTAAAGACTGGAGTGTTTTGCCCCCAAATTATAAGGAGACACCTGCAAATCATCCACCAAAACGTCTTAAGAAACGTTAGTATATTAACAATTCGTTATCATAGAGAAGAGAGTCTAGCAGAAATTTTCCTCTTACACTGTAAATTATTTCTATTACTATTGGAAAACCCGAGTGCGAAACATATATTCAATATAATTTTTAAGATGCTTCAAGCATAAAGAAAACACTTTACACATTTTACCAAACAAAAAGCATATGAAATTATTATTTATTTTTTTTCTGGAAAAGAAAAGCGTCATTAATTTGTTAATTTGATCATTTTTATAATCAATAAATCTTATGCATTTTAACTTAAAAATTGTCGAATTTTTTGTTATTTTGCACATGAGACTGAAAAAAGAAAATATATGCTTTTTGTTTAAGAAAAATTCTAACTAATAATTTGCACACCAAAAAAAAAAAAAAAATTTCCGTTTTTTCGTTTTACCAGCAATCAATGATGCTGATTACTTAAATCTTGGCAAGGAAACTAAGACTAACATTAAAAAAGAACAAACACAACCAGAACCACCAACACCAATTGGTAAACGACGTGCTGCTGTTGCTGCTGCTGCAGCATTAGATGTTGTTGATGACCATCATCGTTCAGATAGAAAATCTGCTGTTGCTACTAAAGCAAGTGGGTCATCAAAACATAGCCACACTCCAGTAAGCAAACAACAACCTGCCAAAAGCAGCCAAAACACTAAAAATGCGCCTGTGGCAAAAACTACTACCAAAAAACCGGTGGCTGAGGTTAAACAAGTTGTCACCATTAAGAAGGAGGAAGATGATCTTAAAGGTTTGGAGGAAATGTATTATGGTGTTTGCGATGGACACGATGATTTCTTTGAACGTTTCCCATATGTGCCAAGAGGAAGTCATCAACGTAATATCATTGATGAATCAACCTTAGTTAAGAGTGTCACATGCCCGATTTGTTATTCGGATGATGTTTTTGATTCGAATGAGAAATTACAAACTCATTTGGTTTCACATCTTAATCCTGGTGGCAAAGAACATCAATTCCAGTGTCTATTCTGTTTGGAAAAACATCAATCAGAGGATGTTCTTGCTAGACACAATCAGCTAATGCATCCACTTGAGACCAAAACAGATGGTTCTTCATCCTATCATTGCATTATTTGTCAGCAACGTCATAATTCCTTGAATCATTTGACTATGCATTTGCAGAAGGTACATAATATCCTGGAGTTACCATATTATTGCAATGCTTGTGGTTATCGTTCCTCATCCCATCGGGATGTTGTGCGTCATTACTATGATGATCATAAGAATCAGAATTTCTTACAGTGTCCATTCTGTTTGGATGTAAGTCATGAAGTCTGCGGACACTAGAGAGTGAAGTTTATTGATATTTTCTCTTTCTTTGTTTTGCAGCTCTACTATTTCTGTAAAAAAGGAGAATTGAACTTGGTGAATATCGAACTCTTCTTTATGCACTTGCGGAAGCATGTGGGCAAGAAACATACAGCAACCAATTGCCAGAAATGTGCATTGAGCTTCATTGACAAAGGCACCTTAAAGCAGCATTTGGCTCATCATCATATCAGCATGATTAAGTCATCCAAAAAGGTTCGAATTTTGCTTAACAATTCACTGCTTATACCCAATCCAAAGGTGCGCACACATCATCGCGAGCAATTGCCCTACACGCTGCAAAAATTGCCATCTTTCCATGGCCCCATTGAGGGGCTTGGTTGCGTTGAGTGCAATTCTACGGTGATCAACAAGGAGCAACATTATAGGTGCGTCATCTCATCAATTACACATATATGATCTTCTTTATGATAATAAAATCCATTTTTCGTTTTCAGTGGTTACCTTAAGTGCAATAAATGCAATTTCAGATCATGTTGCGAACGTGCTGTCTTCCAGCACGCTGTCGATTGTAATGGCACAGCCTTCTTGGATGGCATGGAAATAACGTTGCCACAAATGCATTGCATTTGTGGCTTTGCTACCGCTAATGGCAATAAATTGGCCCAGCATTTGGCTATGTGTGGTCAAAAGTCTTGTTATCCGAGTGTCGAAGTGGCTCATGAGAATGCAGTCAAGCGCAATATGTTGGATATGTTAGGACTTGTGCGTCGTGATGGTGAAACTGGTGAAGGTATTGAAGAAGGTGCAGAACAACAATCCACCACTTTATTGGAAGATCCCAACGAATCATCAGAACAAATGCAGACATCAACAGATGAACAGCAGGAGCAACAGCAATATGAAGCCATTCAGGATCAAGATCAAGATCAAGTAGAGGGTAGTGCTGGTGATGTTGATGATGTTGCTGCCTTAGTGCCACCAGAAGGCAATGATATGCAACAACAACAGCAGGAGCCTATACAATTTGGTGAAATGGAAGCAGCTCCAGTTATGCTCGAAGCGGAGCCACAAGTTGTAGGATCTGATGGTGTCGTTGTGACTAATCCATCAGCAGAATTTGAACATATTGTCGATGCTCAACAACAACCTCAATATACCATAAGTTTCGGTCAATCCGAAGTCCAAGGTCATGCATTGACTGCTTCTGATATTGACATGCCGCTTACCTGATCCAATCCGCCACCAACACCACAATTTCTAGGTGAAGTCCATACTCCAATGTTCGATGCAGTTGCAGCAGCTGAACAACAACACTATCATCAAATGATGCATGCCCAGCAGCAGCAACATCATCACCAGCATTCACAATGATATAAATCAAATTCAATGATGACCCCGATGCAACGTGGCAAAATGAAGCAACAACAACGTGATTACACGTTACCGTGGCATAATTACTAAGTTATTTTGGAATAGTTTGTGAATCCAATAAACCTATCATAATGTCGTATCTTCCGACATAACATCATTTAATTAATGATGTATGAATCTTTTGAATTGATGATTGTAAAGTTTTACTTACAATATGTAATAAGAAATAAAGTAAAAAATATTGCACATTATTACAACACAAACAAATAAAAGACAAAAATAGCTACAATAAACCATCGTCATATGTCACAAAATTAAACAAACATTTTAGGGAGTTAAAAAAAATTTGAGAATCAGCTTTTAGAGCTGAAGGCTGTGCCGCTTGTATGCAGCAGCTCTTGATTATAGTGTAAACTGGAAGTGGATGTCATTTTGTTGCCTGGCTTTGATTTTGTCGTAACTTTGATTGATGCAAAGCAGAAAGCAACTAGGGCACGTTCATTCCTGCTGAGTGCCACGTTCATTATCCGAGATTTCAGTAGCGCGTTCATGAAATCGAGCCAAGACACGTGGTCGATAATCTTAAGATAATTACAATAGTTAATTCTCTTTTATTTATAATACACAATAGAAGGTTGTTTGATAATGACCCGCCTCATTTCTGCTAGAGGCAATTTGAAGCTTTCTGATGGTTAAGTAGCTTTTGCCAATCCTGTGTAAACTCTTCACTGGTAGACAAACCAGTGGACCAGTGACGAACAACCACTGATGTTTACGAAATCATCATAAAAATCCACGAAGTCGGTCATGTGACTATCAGAAGTATCACGGCGGAGTTCCAACTAAGTAATGAAACCATCCATAGTCATTTGAAATCAGCCGGTAATGTATATGTATGCATTCGGAAACGATTGTGGACGAAGATAGACGGAGCCCAGGATGGCTTTATGTTACGTTTAATGGAATTGGAAGGGAATCATCCACAATCAACTACTACTCCCATCGTGCGAAACACTAAATTCTGAGAGGTATATCGAACAACTAAACCGTTTGACCAGAATTGTTTATTATGATGTGAGATTTGTGTTTCATCAGGACAACGCAAGACCACACAGATTTTCTATTAACGCTATGTATATTAAATAAAACATTAAAAATCATGTAAAAAGCAGCAAAGTCATTACCAAACAACAACCTATTATTAATTTTTTAAGTCATACTTACCTACACTTCCTGCCAGGGGATTTCCAGTCAATCTTAATGTTTCGAGTAACGGTAAACAAGCAACATTATCAACTTCTTCAAGATCCTCAATTTGGTTACAACTTAAATCTAAATTGACCAAAGAAAGCAACTTGCGAAGGCCACTTATTTGCTTCAATTTATTCTGAGCAAGATTCAATGTGACCAAATTGCCAAGTTCCAGATGCCAGTCGATACAATCTGTTATGAGATTAACCGACAATGATAGCAACTGAAGATGTGGCAGCTCGGCGAGATTTTGTATTGTCCTTATGCGATTCTGTTCGAGTATGAGACGCTGCAAGTTGGGCGCCGTTCGAACACTGCCATCGATTTGGGTAAGCAAATTGCCAGTAAAGTCCAATTCACGAATCTGCTTCCATGCTTCTGTTGTAATGAGAGATTCATTATGAATAGAACCATTGTGGTTAACATTGGATGCTGCACTGGATGTGGATGCTTCTGTGCCCTTAGGCGGCGGGAATGAGCACGGCACTTCACAATCCTTGTGTAGATTATCGCAGAGTAATACTTGATTAATGTGTGTTATTGTTGTACTATGTACACTGATCTTCTCGAGCGTTGGCTTTAACAATTCAATGTCCACAATATTTTCAGTGGAAATAGCATAAAATTTCAACGTTTTCAGATTCCGGAATGCGTTCAAATTAAAGGAGAATTTGTTTGGAATAATATTGCTGCGTCCAATGGGCACATCCACTGCGTTGTAATCATTGCTAAAACTGGAAGTATCCTTAACAGGCGTAACAACTAGAACTTCGAGTTGCGTACAAAAATCCAAGACATGTGAAAAATCAAATTTGCCACGTTGTTCAATGCTTTCTGGAGGGCAAGGCAAACTAAGACGTTCACTAATAGCAAAGACCTGGTGAAATATTAAGATGTGGGTAAATAGAAGATTTCTCTCTTGTTTTTCTAACAAACAACAAACCTCTAATGCTGAAAAATTAAACTCCTTTTTGGCACTAAGCAATGCATCACCATTTTCATTAAATAACTTTGCCAAATCCTGCAGCAAATAGATTATATCATATTTGTTGAACTCTAAGAATTCTGCCAGCACACGTGGCAATTGTATGCGGAAATAAAAAAGAAGCTCTTGTAAATAAGTTTCCAATTGTTGACGTCTTTGTTCAAGGAAAGCCGGTTGTTTATTCCCCACAATCTAAAATGCACAACAATCATCATCATCAACATCAACACTATCGTCATAGACGCCCCTATAAATATGAAATCACCTTTTTTGGCGGCAACAGTTTTTTGTTTAAGGCAACTTCTTCGACCAACTTCTCATGTAATTGCGCAAAATCCCGGTAACGCCGCTCCACAAGCCATTCCACTTGGTTGACGCGTACTTTAATATCATAATAAGTCACACCTGTCGTGGATTCATTGTTAATTCGTGGAATGGTCAGCTCGGTCTCATTATGCTGGCGAAAATAACATGACATTTTAATTGCTGCGACACATATAATTTCTATTCTCTAAATTGAATTATACAATCTACTAACTAGAAAGGTAATAAATTAAAAAAACACCCTGGTAGTGTGTATGTAAGTTGGTAATTGCATTAAATTAGCAGAGGAGAAGTAGAAGGCAGATGGGTGTCACTTGGTGAGACATTTTGCAGCACTAATACAGTAAAAGCCCACATATTGGAACAACTATATAAATATGTTTTTCTTATTTAGAATTTATTTTTATTGAATTTCTTTCTATGAAAGTTTATTGAAGAATGAATGTGATCTCTTGATTAAATATTTCATACTTTACTAAGACAGTCAAGACGTCATTCTTGGAAGACGAAACTTTCTTCGATGGTTTGTGCTTTGTTCGTATATTTTTTGGGTTGGTTCTAATACAATACAATTGGTTCTACAATATTGTCAATTTCCAAAAAAACCTACTCCGCGCCAATCATTCTAAATCAGGCATCACAATGTGCCGTATGACCTAAACTTCTTGCATGCTTACATTTTTGTTTAGAATCCATAAGATTGCATCGATAGATATAATACTAGATAGCAACCGGCATCTGGATTAACTACCATACCAAAATTAGGACAAAAGTATAGAGTTTGGAAAGTAGTGACTACCCTTGAAAGTAGCGTGTACGTGTACCCTTGAAAATTAGCTTTTTTGTCCAACACACACGAAACAGCTGACAGACACTTTGTTTACGATTCCTTGCCTTTTTACCCAAGTAATTTCACAAAAATTTTGTGAAATTAATTCATTACTAATGTAATATTTATTTGAAACATTTTTCCAAAATAGACCGGAAATTGAATTAAAATGACTTTTCTGGAAGACTGCATTATTGTGTTCGTGTCACAGGTAATTAAATTTTTTTAAGTTCTTCAAAAAAGGAAAACAAATGCCAACCCGGCTAATCGAATATGTAAATAAATATTGATACAATATACATATGTACATACATATATGTACATGCTTATATGTTTACAGGTGATTTTCTTTGGAGGTGGTTGGCTATTTTTCAATAAGCAACTCTTTAAGTTCTATGAGGTCAGACACATATCTGTGCAGCTCATTTTCTCGGTGACATTTGCACTATCGATCACCATGTTTGAGCTGATTATATTTGAGATATTGGCTGTGATGGAGTCCAGTTCACGTTACTTTCATTGGCGTCTAGGACTCACATTGCTATTGCTGATGGTTATAGCAGTTATACCGTTGTACATTTGTTATTCTGTGATACACAGTATTTCATTTTGTAAGTCAACATTTTAAGTCAGATTTACAATAAATATTCATATATTTGATTTGATTATAGTTTCCAATAAATGGGTACGAATTATAACCGTGCTCAGTTGGTTTATTTTCCTCTATGGGCTATGGCGAATTGGTGAACCATTTCCATTATTGAGTGTTTCTAATGGCATATTGACACTGGAGCAAGGTGTATCACGTATTGGTGTCATTGGTGTTACAGTCATGGCAATTCTGTCGGGTTTTGGTGCTGTTAATTATCCATACACCAGTATGGCATATTTCATCAAGTATGTAATAAATCACTGAATCATTGAATCTATATTGAACTAATATAAATCTCTTCATATGACAGACCTGTTTCACAAAGTGATGTGTCTTGTCTGGAACGTCGTCTAGCCTTGACTAGTGAAATGTTGGTTGGCAAGAAGAAACGCATTGCCTTGGCTTTATACAATCGTAATAAACAGCATTTGGCTAAGCCTCGCATTTGGGATTTGTTGACATCGGCTGTGCATCGAGGACCTTCAAATAGCGAGGGTATATATTTATGAATTTACTAAGATTGAGACTTTTTTATTTAATTTCAATTTTATTAGATGTTAATCAACTCAAGCAAGAGGTCTATGGCTTAGAGGAATTATTGCGCTCAATATTTCTGGAATTGAACTCATTGAAAACGATGCAGGAGCGTCAGCGTTGGTCGCAAACATTGCAAGGCAAATATTTCAATGTGCTGGGTCATTTCTTTAGCGTTTATTGTGTTTATAAAATTCTTATGGTAAATCCCACATAATCGTATTGAACGTTGCCAATATTATTACAAATTAACCGCGATTTCAGTGTTGTGTTAATATAATATTCGATCGTGTGGGCCGCAAGGATCCTGTAACAAGAGGCCTAGAGATTGCTGTACATTGGTGTGGCTTTGACATTGACTTGGCCTTTTGGAATCAGCATATATCTTTTATATTAGTTGGTTGTATTGTTGTTACTTCCATACGTGGTTTATTGCTTACATTGACCAAGGTTTGTAGCCATTGCAATATTTTTTGTATTAATCTTAATAAAAATATCTTTTTTCTAGTTTTTCTATCGTATATCTTCAAGTAAATCATCTAATATCATTGTGCTTATACTCGGTCAGATAATGGGCATGTATTTTGTTTCTTCTGTGCTGCTTATGCGCATGAATATGCCAGCAGAATATCGTTCAATTATCACCGAAGTTTTGGGCAATTTGCATTTTAATTTCTATCATCGTTGGTTCGATGTAATATTCCTTGTGAGTGCACTCACAACCATTGTCGTCCTTTATCTATCGCACAAGCCACGTAGTGATTATTCCGATAAAGATAACAATTAGCATGTAAATAAGTATCTATAGTTTAGTTGCTTAGCTTAACTAAATTAATATGTTTTGTTTTTAATTTTAATTATTATTCATATTCTATTTCTATTACACAAATAAGAAAGCTTTAATTTAGGTTTGTATTCCCAATTCATAAAGAATATTAAATCTATGTTTATGTACATACATACATATATATTGCAGTTAATAAAATAATATGTACCTATGTATCTTTGCATAAATGTGCGAACAGAACAAAGAATTTATATAAAATATAATATAAAAATATGAAAATTATAAAAGTTTTTGTCCAAAACTATTCATTCTCTCAAACCGAAAGTACCAAAGTTCTTACGAACTTTGAAAATTGTATATTGTCGGTAGACTATTTCCTATTTTGTTTGTTGTTCTTCTTGTTATTTTTTGCAAAACTTTTGCGCTTAAATAATATTTCATAAATCAAGAATAAGAGGAGCCTCATAAGAATAAAGTTGTATATACAATAAAAAATTCAAATTCAGGCTAAGAAGAGAAAGACTTGGCAAACAAAATAAGTTTTATTAAATGCTGTTGGCCGGTTCCTCGATTGGTTGATTGGATAATGACATTTGAGGATGTGCTTTGTTTATTCATAATATTTTTTAATATCTTTTCTCTATATTATACTATACTACTTATATTTGTTTGTTCATTTAACTTTGCTGCTTCATATTATTAAAATTTCAATTTGATTGAATTCCTTTTGGTTCGTTAGCTTGGTTTTTCTTTTTTTTTTTTTTTTTTGTGTTACTCTTTCTTCTCTTAACGTGTTTGTCTGTGGCCAACGGCAATGTGTCTGAGATTCGGTTTACTTTGTTTTATTTGTTTTAATTTTGACTTTGAGATTTTTGCGACAGTTTCTGGCAAAAGCAATGCAGCAGTTGCTTTCACTAAAAAATATCCTGAAGCAAATAAAACTGGCCTTGGGCCAGTTGTTGTTGTTTGTTTTCAACTGAAGCATACGGATTTAAAGGCATAAATACTTTTTGTCAAGAATAACTTCTTACACTAGAAAAGATATAAGTTCTCCAAATTTAAATGAAAAAAAAAAATTGTTTTTAATTAGAATTCATAAAAAATTAAAATAGTTGAAGGAATGCACAGAACGAAAAGTACAATAAAACCAAAACAATGTCAGTGACTTTTTGAATAAAAGATATTTTATTTGGCAAAAAAGTGTTTATTTATTCTTTTAGTTCGATGCAATTATTTCAGCATCTTTCCAATTATTTCATCCCATAGAAGGTCTTTCAAGATTCTCAAAAATAGACATTTGTTTCAGTGATGATTTCTGCTTTCGATTCAAATCTTTTGCCGCTGAGCCATTTTTTCAGGTTAGAAAACAGAAAATACGCTAAATTTGGAGAATATACTGGATGGATTTATGGATGGATTTATGGCGGAAGGGCATTTTTTTCATCATCAATTGCAGTCGTTTTTGTTTCAAATCAATGTCGAATTTGTCCAACAGTTCTGAATAATATTCGCCGGTGTTTATTGTATTTTACCCTTTTTAAAGTAATCGATGTCAATGATAACGCGAGCATCTCAACATGACCTTCTTTGGAGCACGTTTATCTGGAGTATTCAACTTCTCTAACTGTTCCTTCAGTTTTGGTGTGTTGTGATGAATCCAGTTTTGTACACGGTAATGAACCGGCGCAAAAACTCGTTCGATTTATCAATAATTTTAATGTATAAAGCCACATTCTGGTGGTCTATCATTCTAGCAAGACATCATTTGATTTCAACACAAATAAAATGCATCCCAATAGCTTTTAGGCTATGAAAAGATAAAAAACTGCAACAATTGTTCATATTGTTCCATTTGGGAAACTATCTATAATGAATTGGGAGAGAGAGAGAGTGTGAATCTTATCATTTATACTGTACAACATAGATCCACACAACATAATACAATACAATACTAATAAATAATAATATCCCGACGCTTAGGGCGCATATGTTAAGTTTATGTTTATAAGTTTGTAGGGTTGTGAAGATGTTTATAATACAACACCATTAAGCATCGATTTCAATCGGATCGAAAATTTGTGGGTGAATTTAAGGAAAAACACTCAAAAACAAATGAAACACTGAAAATCTCTTAGAACTACGATATTGGCAAGAAGATTGGCAAACAATTCCGAGCAGCTTTACCTTTGAGTAGTTAACCAACTAAAATGAATGATCAATGCAAATACTGGCTATGTATACCTTCCTAAGTTCGGAATGTTTTCCTCCAACCATCATAATAATTTGTAAAAGGAGGAACTTGACAAACAATAAGTTTTCTTTTATAGGACTTCCTTGAATGAAGATCTTGTTTTAGATCCCAACAAGGATTCCAGCTGTAATAATGCCATCATATATTCTTCCATTATTCGTATATCCTGTTGAAATCTTTCACCCTGCTCCTCACTATATCAACGTTTTCTTCCTCAGTGTCCATGTTAACAGATCCAAAGATACAATACAATTTTGACTTACAGTATTTGGCACTCATGTTTTATCTTGATTACAAAGTAGTTAAAGTATGAAGTTCTTACAAAGTCCGTGTTAGATTCACGATACTGTGTCACCACAAATAGCACAACAACTGTTTGGATATTTAAGGCAACGTTTCTCGACGAATATATGATAAAGATTTATCTAAAATGCGAGAGTTATGAACCAAGTACGTTTTACCTCATCTATTGAAGAGTTCCGCAGAATTTCCTTATATACTAAATTTTTATAAATGTATGAATAGTTTGAGAAAATACTGATACACAAATAATAAGAACAAAGTAAGTAAGAAGTAGTTGATACCGAAATGTGTCTTCAGTTTCTTCGAATGTTTAAAAAAAAAAAAATGATTTTGTTGGGCTGATTAATCTATGGAGCAATGATATAGTTGTGCTTTTTTCTAAAGTAGATAGATTGCTTGGTTTAAAGAGATATTTCGATTATGAAATTTAAGAGCTTTTCATATATAAAGAGAAATATTTGTTCTACAAAAATACCGTTATTTAAACATTTCAGTGTTGGAAATATCTAAAATATACTTAGAAACGTTTGAACATTAAAACACAAAGCTTTTTGATCAACAAAAAGTCAATTTTAGTTAGGTTAAATCTATACACATTTGTTGTGTTTCCCCCATAGTAATAAGGTTTATAGGTTGCTAGGTTAGACATGCTAAATATGTTTGTTACTCAAAGTTGAGTGTATTCTTTGAGAGAATTATTTAACTGCTCAATAGAGTGATTACATTGGTTGTTTCATTCCATTTTTTGAGTGTTTATTTTTGCTCAAAATTGAGTTTTGTTACTGTTACTGTTTTTGCTTATGTTACAATATTATTGTAATTGACAAAAGTTTCATTA
This sequence comes from Amiota minor, assembly GCA_037043295.1. NCBI lineage: Eukaryota > Metazoa > Arthropoda > Insecta > Diptera > Drosophilidae > Amiota > Amiota minor. The sequence goes on from JBAMAW010001038.1 coordinate 20,252, forward strand.
TCAATGTTCCTGAAAATTTTCTTTAGCTATAAAGGACATAAATGGACACCTACTATGTATTATGGTGACATGTTGTTGGCGTTGTAGGCGTACTTGACGATTTTAGGTTTGTTCGGAAAATTTATAAGAAAACTACTAATGTTGACAAAATTAATGGGTCTGTGGGAGAAAATTTAGTGTTTTACTGAAAGAAAATAGAATACTAACAGCACTTCAGATTTAAATAGAACAGATGAAAAAGAAGACAAACAATTAGGTAAATGAAGTTAGAAAAAGTGAATTTACTTACCTTCTTTACTAATTTCATATAATAGTGAAAAAATAAATGCAACACATTTCTCTACTAAATGAGTTAAGTTTAATGGAAAGGAAAGTAAATTTTGAATATCATTGATCTTTTCTTTCTTTCCTTTGTCTTGTATCCCTTCCGGTAGGCTAATTTCATTCGTTTGTTGATATGAAGACGGCAATTCATCAAACTGGGCCCGTTTTCTTAGTCCGTCAGTGAATATTTGCTTCCAAAAGTTTCAAGGAGGTTCAGAACTATGTATGTGGCTGTTGGCAGTTGTAATATGGTGATTCTCAGGTCAGTAGAGTCCTAGATGCTTATTTCTGCCGAATGCTTCGCAATGTAAAAGTATGTGTTCCTGAGTTATCTCTTGTAACCATATGTACGCAAAATCCAAATTGCTGCACGGCATACTTGTACACGTACATCAATTTTGTTAATTCTGGAAAAATTCAGATTCAAAAGAAAAATTTCATGGGTAACAACAACAAGAAAAACCACTCCAGATATCATTCAAATCAATAAAAAAAAATGGTAGTTTCACTATTAATCCATTTAGCTGGAGTTTCTTCTTTCATTCCTTTCGCCATATGTGTACAAAAGGTTGTGACAATGGAGAAAAGAAAAAAAGAAAAAAAAAAAAATAAAGCAAAAAATAAGGAATGAAAATGGAAAACCGAAGCTTGCGCTAAAAATCCATTAAAACATTGCGGAAGCTGCTAACACGCACACACTCAAAGTTACACAAACAATCAAACACATGCAGATAATGGCATAAAAAAGAAATTAAGACACGGCAAAAATAGAAGAGAGAAACCATATTGTGAATGATATATTGTACATTTCGACATTGGCAACTGAATAAATCATTAAATTCAATGTGCAACATTTAGAGGCAAAATGAATGTCCACGTTTACTCCACAACTCTACGTTAAAGTGCCAATAATGGACCCAACACTCATCGGTTACATTTCAACGACAGTAGTCCTTTAACTAAGATATAATATTTAGGTACATATGTAGATATGTAATAAATATCTTTCTACAAAGATTCGATTCATAGGTAAGTATTTAGTTTCACTTGTTATACGTAGCGTGATTTAATCGTATTAATCAATCGAGTTGCGAATGGTATTTAGTGCAACAAATTAATTATCAATCAGGCAATTGCTAGCCAAATTCAGATGCGGATGGATATTAGGAAGATTGCGTGAATGACTGAATTGTCTACATATATTAAGCTTTGATTTATTTATATACATGTGTATAGATCAAATAAGTTTTATTGATTTCATCGATTTGCTATCAATTGTGTGTGTGTTAATCATTTAGATTGTTAGATATAAACTTAGATAAGTAGACAGATAAATTCATCGAAAGATAGATAGATAGATCGATAGAAAAATAATAATATAAAAGCAATCGTATGCTAGTTTATCTTACCACCAATAATGTACGCTATGCGCATCATATTGATATGTAAATTTACCTAGCACTTGATTAGCATTTCATTTTCATTTACCTGCGTCACATTGTAACTGTGTAGTATCTGAGTATCTGTGTGTCTCCCTATGTGTACTATTGCCTGCCTGGTTACAAAATAATTAACGTTGCTTGTTGATGAGCCTCTTATTGAGTAACTAGTACTATAATGATATGTGGCGTGATGGGAACGACAGCATTGCAACTTTTGTTTTAAAGTCAATCTGTAGTACATATTGTATACCACAAGCCATCATTTTGTGTCACTGACTTTGCTGCCTCCGTTTCCGCTTAGCTGGATGTTTGCTTCATGATGATGTCTTTCACGCTTGGTCGCCATTAAACTGTCAAACTGTTGCCAGCATATTTACACTAAACATCAAAGGAAAATGAAAGAGGGAAAAGACTTTGTTTGCATTGTGGATTATTGTCATAAATAGAATTAAATTAAATGTGAATAGATATTATGAAATTATTATTATAATATTATTACAAACAAAAGGAAGGATATTCATCAATTAGTTATCTAATTAAGTCTATGAAATTAGAATAGGAAAATTTGCAATTTGCTTTGATTGTATTACTTTTTCATTTTACATGTCTTTATACTCATTAATCAAAGTTATTTATTTTAATGAAGAAACCTACAGAAAACTTCATTAGACTATTGATATAAGTATTCTCAATACATGCATTCCATTTCATGTGGCTCAGTGTAGTGTAAGTTGTTAAAAGTACTAAATGTCAGTAAAAATTTGTGGTTAATTAATATAAATTTAATTGATATCTTTTCTTATTGTATTGACACTTAGAAATGAAGACATTTCAATGAGAGTCATTGATGTGTTAAAGACAATTTCGATATAGACAGAAGATATCTGGAGCTTAGTCAACAATAAGTTTGTAACTGTATAAGCGAGATGCATATTTTAGTGATTTCTGATTTTTTGGTCCTCTAGTGTTTGGTTTTTGCAATTGTCTTATTATACTCTTCATGCAGTGAACATTACTAAAGTTTGTCATAAAGTTTGTAACACACGAAAGGAGGCATCAGAGAACCCATAAGTATTGTAGATATATTCCTAATCAACTTGACGAAACGAGTTGATTTACCCATGTCCATCTGTATTATCACTTTTATGTTTAAATGTTAATTTATCATTTTTATTAAATGTTTATTTTACTTAACAATTTTATTAAATTTTTAATTTATAATTTTATTTAGTTATTCTATTACATATTAATTTATAAGGTCCGTACTTTGACTGTTCACCAGTGTGAACTCTTTACTTATCTAAAACCAAGTGCCTCAGTTTTCGAGACGCTGTACATTTGTTGGAACCAGCCGAATCGGACTGTTATCAGGAGTACCTCCCATACAAACCGAAACCCAAATTCAAATTTATGTTCTTATGAGAAAAACTTTTTTGACACTATAAGTATCTGATTCATTCATATTCACCGACCATGTACATTTCAAGATCCTAGGATTATTGGATATCATAGCTCCTATACAAATATTTTCATCCCATGGATCAAATCAATAATGTAATATTTCTGTATGTTCAATCACAGGAGCGTGAAGAGCAGTACAACTTTGGCTACTTTCTTGTTTAGTATTGTTTCAGCCACTTTTGCCCAGACATTGAAAAGGGAATGGAATGGAGGTTTTTAATTCAGCACCTGTTCAATTTGTTCCTTGTAGTGCTTTTCAATTTAATGTTTCTCATATACGAGTATTCTCAGATTGTGATTGAGGTGTCTTGTATGTTGAGGTCTTTAATTTCATTTGGGTTCCGTCTCTTCGTCACTTCAATCGCTTAATAAATGCCGATAAGGTCGGTCACAAGTCAATTGGACTATTTTATGAACATCTATTTCATTTGCAGGAAGATTATTATTTTATTATGCTTTTCTAATTAGGTCAGTAGTTATAGCCAGCTACCCTTAGCTCTTAACTTACTTAATCAAATTACAACACTTTCAAAATCTCCCTTCTATTTACAATACATTCTCAATATCTTGTGACTATCTTACTGACTTACTCAACTTGATTTACTTACTTACTTTGCCCTATTTTTGTTTTTAAATAATATTGCTTGGATTAGCCCCTGCAAATATTTAAAAAGAATATTGAACATATTTGAAGTGGTCTATTCTATTCTATTCTATTCTATTCTATTCTATTCTATTCTATTCTATTCTATTCTATTCTATTCTATTCTATTCTATTCTATTCTATTCTATTCTATTCTATTCTATTCTATTCTATTCTATTCTATTCTATTCTATTCTATTCTATTCTATTCTATTCTATTCTATTCTATTCTATTCTATTCTATTCTATTCTATTCTATTCTATTCTATTCTATTCTATTCTATTCTATTCTATTCTATTCTATTCTATTCTATTCTATTCTATTCTATTCTATTCTATTCTATTCTATTCTATTCTATTCTATTCTATTCTATTCTATTCTATTCTATTCTATTCTATTCTATTCTATTCTATTAAGCAGCAATCAGTAAATCAATCTCAACAATCAACAACAATTATCTTTATATATCAGTGGATCATAAATTTAAAATCAATAAAAACAGCAATTATACAAATTCTGTTAAGCCAATAATAAATAATAAAGTGCTTAAAATATATTCTGTACTGCTTAATTTTATTATGAAGAGTAAGTTTGACATTCAGTTTTTTTTTTTTCATTATAAAACATAAGTTTATAGATACATATTTTGTTTTAGCAACAAACAACATCCAAACAAAAAGCAGCATCACCGACAGCCGAATAAACCGTGACACAAAACAGAGTCTTTCACAAACAGTAATTTTTTTCTTAAATAATTTTTAACAGGCTCATTTTTTTTTGGTTTGTTTCAGTTTAATTTTTTTTTCAAATTAAGTTCTTTAAAATTACAAAATTTACTCTATTACCAATTAGTAATACCTGGTTTTTGACTCGACTGTAGTAATGAGGAGCAGCCGGAGTCGTAATAACATCCGTTCTAAATATATCCACATTTATGGTAGTTAAAATCAGAGAACGATTCTGAGAATCCTTTTTCTAAGAATATATATTGACAAATTTATGTCAACTAAGTAACAACAGACTCGATCACTTAGTCACAAGCTCAAGTTGGTTAAGCAAGGCAATTGAAATATGCAAACGGGTCCAAATAGCAACCACTTTATATTGTATTCCGACCAACTAACAGCTTCTTAAATGTATTTTTTTTTTAGCTTTATAGAATTTTTAGGTTAAAATCCGCTTTATTGTCATCGCTGCTGTTATTATTTGCTTTCTCATTTTTGTTTTTTGCTGTTAGCATTTTTTTCCTTCGGTGTCAATTGGACAGAATGCCAACAATGTCAATCACCACTAGGAGCTGTCATAAACCATCAACAAATGTCATGAGCCGACATTTTCACACTGACACAAAAAGCACACAACATTTTTTTTTTATTATTGTATAAAAAGAGGAAAAGAAGTCATTAACAATGACATTTTTTGTACTTGTTGGCCATTTTAGGTAGTGTGTCAGTTTTGTCAGTCATTTGAAAGCATTCAGTCATAGATGCTGCTACTACTACTATACACCCCCATATATATATATATATATATATATATATCATATGCTATTGAATCTTGTCTATGATGTACAAATTAAGCATATTACAATATGCATATTATTGGTTTAAAAGTGGAAAAGAATTTTCAGAGAAATATCATTTTAAATTTTATTATAACAGAATAAAAATGTAAATGAATAAACATTGTAAATAAATAATAATTTGCGAACGTAAATAAATGTTCACTTTATTTCTACTTAATTGACATTTATTTTATTTTATTTCATTTTATTTAATTTAGTTTAAATTAATCTTTTTAACATATGTACTGATGCACAAAGTGGCGTAAACGCGTCGTCCACTGCATTTATTGCAATATAATATGTATACGCAGTGTGTACGTGCATAAAGTAGAGAAAGTAAAGTTAAAATTCTGTGCAGTAATGAATAAATTTTGTAAAATTATTTTGTGTACCAAGGAAATGTTTGAATTTTATTGTATTTATTTGGTTGCATTTTGTCCTTTTGCTTTAAAACAAACAAATGATTTTATTAGTAAATCTATTTGGCTTGACTAGGATTTGCCTGGGTTTATTTATGTTGCACTGTTACAGGATTAAAGTTGGTTGGTATAACATCGTCGAATCATTTTTAAAATATTCTCTATATCATATTATCATTGTCAACATTAACCTATGATCTTAGGTACGATAAATTACTTATTAATGAAAAATAAAAATAATGGAACAAGAAATACGAGTATCATAATCTAATCTTAATTAAGAGTCAATCGAGTTAAGCACACCGTCGATGGAAACGTAATGATAATTCAGGATCATTAAAAGAAATGAAAATGAATTCAACGAAAGCACATGGAACCAATCACTGAATATTAGGCTGATGTCCAATAAAATTAATCACAAAATATGGCGCTTAAAAAAAAAAAAATTAATAAATAGAAATCACTTAAAAAAAAAAATCATTTGATGGTAAAACAAAAGTTTAAGTGAATTGATTTCTCAACAAATTATTGTGTTCTTGTTGTTTCAATTCAAATATCTTTTGTTTAAGCAAGAGTTTTACCATACGAGTGCCATGGTTAGTGAGCTAAAGATTATGACTAGATTATATTCTAATTAAAAACTGAGATGTGACAAAATATGTTCCTTTTCTGGCTTATACCGCAACATTTTCAATTTCCCCTGGAATGAAAAATAAAACAAATTTCAGGTTAATCGATTGTTAAACACATGCGCAAGGACAGTTTTTCATGCATATCCTTAATTGTTGTAACATCATTCAATAAGTTTCTGGTCTAATTAAGAAAAAACATTTTTAATTTTTAAGCGCGTGAGCTCTGCCGCGTCAATATTCGCTGATTATTCTTTGATGTTTTTGCTTGTGACAAACATTTTCAATTTCTCTCTTCCTCTCACATCCCACACTTTACAAAAGCCAAAATACTCGTAAAAAGATAAAGAGCCGACTGCTGTTTTTGGTACAAGCAAAACGGCTACCCCATTAGTTTCGTGCTTCCCTTTTCATCAAACAAAATTGCGACAGAGACAGTTCAGCCGCTGAGTCGGTGCGTATAATAGCTTGCTTGTGGTACAGTGACTGCCATTTTATAGTTTTCACTTCGGTCGGCAGTCCTAATGACTGTCTTAAATTTTTTGTTTTTAGAAATTCGACTTTATTCAGTATCATGCTTTCCTTCAAGATACAATACATTCATTCCACCGCTGCCTTAAATTTTCGATGCCTTTTTTTTAGTAGACCTTATTATTGGCATTCACTTCTTCATTTGAGCTAAATTTCTTTTTCTGGGGCATCTTTTTGATGTCTGTAAGAAACCAGTATTCGCTGGGGTAAATCTGGAGACTACGGTAGGTGAGGAAGTAATTCGAAGCGTAATTCATTCAATTTAATTATCAGTTCTATCGACTTGTAAAGCGAGTCAAATGTCGCGATCACGTTTAGTGGCCTTGGAACGTTGATTAAATGCAAAAACCCGGTATTTTATCCCAACTTGCCATTCCATTTTAATGTTCTTAATATTACAATGAAACATTATACCAAAAACCTAATTGTAAACCATATGTGGTTTATTTATTCGGTTATAACTTTCTTTACTTGAGGCATTAAAAAGTTGTCAGGTTTTGGTCGTCGCCCTTAAATGTTCTGAAATAATGAAAACTTGAACTGGAAAACAAAATTTTATGAAATACTAGAAAGACTATTTTAATGAATTTCTTCATTGTTTGTAGTGATTTTTGCCATAAAAGAACTAAAATTTTGAATTGAAAGAAAACATTATTTGGAACACAACAACAGCAGTAACATCGGGAAAACAGAAATGATGAGGACATGTGTGGGTAGCGGATATGTTTTATACCATTTCGAGATACGAATTTATTTTCCTCGTAGTTCATAATGAAAGACAACAAATCAAATTATGAACTTATTATTCTATTTAATAAAATATGAAAAAAAAAAAAGAAAGAAAGAAACTCATCTACACAGGTTTTTCTTTTTTCTTCTTTGTTAACATTGTCATCCTGTCACGATATAATTTTCATTGCAATGCGAAAGCAATTTCCAATCAAATTATTTGCTGCATAAAATATTCAATAGATTTCTGATAATACTTACAAATGGAACGGAAATACATTTTCTCTCACATAAGTACACATGTTCAATGTTGGTCAACAGTCACTACATACAATAATAATATCATAATCACAATGATAATGATGATGATGTATTTATTATTCTTGTTGGCTTGCACTTTGGTAATCCAACAGAGTTGACCACGTCAGCATAAAAGTAAAAATTGTTTGAGCCATGACCAACTGCAATAACATATGAGAGGAACAGCATACTTTTAGGCGTGAGTCCTGCACCTGGAAAGTGCATGGGCCAGTTGAACTAACCATTTATAAAGAGACTCACAACTCTTATTAATCTATTTATCTGCTCAGCACTTTGTGCTTTGTGCAATATTGCAGATATAGTGTTTTTTTGCCTTTTGCACAGTTTTTCTCTCTTTAGTTTTTTTTTACACATTTTTCACTCTTGCTGAGCTGTGTACGTCTGTCTGTATGTAAGAGTATGGAGGCGAAAAGTACATAATCGTAAGTTCCCAGCATGTGTGTACTGTGCTGTTTTCGATTTAGTTTCACCACCATTCGTTCTATCCAAGATTATTGCTCTATTTTCTGCTCCAATGATTTTTAGTATGAAAGCGAAGTGCTCGACGAAAAGTCATTGTCATTCGGTGTCTTTTTTAAAGTTATTCCATACCCACTTGTGTTACATATTTATTGTATATGCCCTTCGATCGATCTAAATATGTTCTGGAAGTTTTGTGTGTGCACTCGCATGTGCCATCTTTTACTCATAGTTTGCAGCTGCTTCAGTTCAAACTATTGTAGTTTATTACTAAGTGTCGATGAAACAATCATTTAACTTTAAAGAGGAATTGTTTTTTTTTTTTTTTAACACGGAAAAGTATTTTAATGTCGGTACAATTATGTCATCATAATATTTATTTATTTTTAATATTATTTAACCTAATTTAAGATTTTACACTTTTTAGTTACACTTAATGGAATCTATACTACTACAATATAAAAGATCTAAACGATCATAATAATCGAAGTATTGGATATCATTTGTACTGCAATCAACAACTTACGACTGCAAATCAGCATCAGGAAAATGAAATTAAATTTATCATCAATAATCTTCGTTTTAGTGGGCATCCTTTTATTGACAACTTTTACTAATGCTTCACCACAAAAAAAGAAAAGGAAGAGGACTGGTGCTACATCATATAAATGGACTTGCTAATGACATTTACAGAAAAGATAACAAGCTTTGAAAATGTTAGAGGAAGGCATTCGGAGAAACATAGTTTTTTTTTTTTTGCAAAGAATTTGGTACTTCTTATGGAATAAAATAAATTAAAATATTTATTAAATAAAAATATAACAGACAATCCGATGATGGATGAAAAGAATTAGAAAGACTCGTTTTGTTACTTATGTTGATCATATAAATAAATAAAACAAAATTATTAAAATTATGTTATTTTTCCATCTTCGCCTTAATCTACGATTCATATGAATATATTGTACAATATATTATAAGTACTTTACCAAACTAGCACTTTTTAAGAGATCTTAAATTTGTAATAAAAATTATAAACATATTAAAATCATGATGGTTTTGATTATTGCTACTAAGCTAAATATTAATGGTATGAAGTGTTCCGCATTGCCTTCTTCCATATCTTAAACACAACACAACAGAAGGAACTTCAAGTCAAAAGATTTTTAAATAATTCTAAATTTAATGTATTAAGTCTGAAAGCTACTTATTCCAGAAATCGGAGACTGAATGTCGCTTTTATCTCGCTAGCTTGACGATTGAGAGCATAACATGCATACACACGTACGGACGAATAGAATTATCTATGAAGTTCAAGTTATGGATACAAAATATTCTACGATGAGTATACTAACATCACATTGTCTTCCAATGTAGCAAAATTGATGAATAAAGTTAATTTGAATATTGTATTTTTTATATTTATATGAATCAGTAACTTAGCTGATGATGAAGTAGTTCAAATTCATAAAGAAATTGTAATTTGATGGTGATTATGGAAGACTGTTTGTCACGTTGATTCGGAAGAGTTTAATTGGCCAGAAATATTCGTACCACATAAGCGTAATTATAATAAGATTAATTATTTTAATTCAAATTTATATACATAACTAGCACACACGGTCCGGCATCGCATGGCCAACCAATCTTTTTTGTTGAATTTGTGTGAAATAAAACAATTTCAGTACGATCATGTATTTATTGAAACGAAATAATTAATTTGTTTGAGTTTCTAATGCATTCAAAATCTGTATTTATAATGACGAAATCTTTTGACGAGAGTGTGAGTTGGAAAGGTACATGTCTGTAAAAATTTCATCACCAACGGACAATTGGAAGCTGAGTTATTGCTTTATAAGTGAGAGTGGATTTATAGCATCGGTCGACGCCTTTTGTAGAGTCTCAATATCGGCAGAGCACTTTCCTTTCAGTATGAAATGTAGTTGTCCGAAGAGGTAGAAGACGTAAGGTGCCAAATGAAGAGAATACGGTGAGTGGTTGACTGTTAAAATGTGACAAGTGTCGAACGATGTTCCATTTTCCAGGTATTGCCTTCCTAAGTTCTAATTTTTCGGTCAAATTACGATGAAGTGAATCTTTTGATATGTTCAATTCCATTGCCATATATTGCAACGAGGATTTAGACTCATTTTTTATAAATACACGCACAATTTCAATGTTACTTAGTGTAATCACGAAACTTTTTTGACCGGGGTGTTCGTCGTCCTTGATGTCCTCACGATCTTCTTTGAATCGATTAACCCATACGGGATAAATAATTGTCGCCATACACTTGTTCCATTAATTCCAAACGTCTCAGTAAATGTTTTTCCAAGTTTAAAACAAAACTTAATATTCGCTCTTTGTTATAAACACACTGTCACTTATAAAGCAATAACTCGGCTTCTAATTGGCCGGTGGTCATGAAATTTTGACAGAATGTCAGTAAAGAATGTACCTTTCCACTAGCTAGAACTCTGCTTCAGACAAAAAACCAATCTCGTTACCATGACAATGTTTGTCCAGCTTGTTTAAGTTATGTAAAGAGATAATGTTAATCATTTCTTTCACTTGTAGAAAAGCCAAATATTAATATAGTATGAAAGAGTTTAAACCATTTTGTTAGTCCTAAATTATAATGTTAGATACAATACTTACTGTAAAAATAAAATTATCAGTGAAAAATAATTTTAATGATTCAAAAATATAACATAATAAAAGTAATCAAACAAATCGAGTTTAATATTTCCTTAAATTCTTTTTAATAAATTTCTTGTTTGCTTTTTATTTCTTTTTTTTTTTTTGTTTTTTTGGTTATCAAAAATGTTATTATACAATTTATTCGCAATGTCATGCTGTACATTTCATTTTGTGATAAATTACGTATACGACACATTTGTCATGGCAAATATTTAATATTTTATACATAATACATACAATATTATTGTATTACTTATATTGTTTTGTTCTTGTTTGCAGGTAAAACCCGTGTAGCGCATAAAATGTCACCAAATGTCGTGAAATTTATGTATTTCCATTGCTTAAATTTATGTACAATATTATTTCTTTGTTCTATGTTTGTTCATATTGTGGATATACATAGTACAATATAAATTATTCTATGTTTCAAATAAGGGAAAATGTTTAATGTATCTATTTGCTAAGTGTGTATCGTATGTTGCCTTCAGCAATATTATAATAAAGAAACAAGAGACTCTTACTTATCGGTAAAGCAAGATTTAGTTAAAACCGACTTCATAAAATGAAATTTTGGTGATTAAATCATATCTATAAAGATTTACTTGGAATAAAACTGAAAAATCCTTGAGTTTACCGAAGTGATCAAAGAAGAAGCAGCTGGTGAGTGAGTGTACCTTTGGGCCACACCACAAGTTGTTTAAGGTAAATAGCATTTGCTATAAAAGCAAAGTCCGAGAATGTAAAACAAGCGTATGACATTGTTGGTTTGCAAATAGCAAGTCGAGAGTGTAAAGATACTTGCGTCTGACCACATCGGTATTCCATTACCAAGTGACGTAAAAGATTTTTATTAGCTATGTAATGCAGTACTAAAAATAAAAGTGAATACCGTTTAAAGGTAGACACAGTTTTATGTCATCTTTTTAATGATCATTAATTACATCTGGGTGTTTTGAGGAAGACACTTTTTTTTCCTTTTTTAATCAAATCAATCACTATTCTAGAAGTGTAAAATGTCGTTTTTTTTTGTCTTTCATTAAAAATACACAATAATTTGGGAATAATGGCAAAAGATTTGTATCGGCCAGCGCTTTCTACACACTTTATCCATCTTTCAGGTAATTTATGGATGCTATTCCAAAAGAATAGTTTTATCCTTCATCGAAATCCATTCACCAAGCCATTTTTCTACTTCATCGCATTTTGTTAAATGCTGCTCAGCTAGTGCGTGTCTCATCGATGAAACAATGCGAGGGCGCCAAGTCTGATGAAAACCAATGCCGGAAATGGTGTCTTCTGGCCCATTCAGGCTTTTTTTCGCTCAACTGATCATTTGCTGCCGGTAGCGGTTTGTATTAACTGCTTCATCAGCTTGGTCTTCTTCCTGAAGCGATCCGGTCTTACCAAAATCTAGCGTTAGCTAAGATATTTTGCGTTTAGCATTCTTAAAATAAATCAATTTTTCAAAGTCAGTAATACACTAATGCAAAAATCCCTTTCTTTCGTGACATTGCAGCAGAATTTCGCAGGCATTTCCATCTGCATCCAATAGTCCTTGCAAATCGGCATCTTCAAATTTTTTTGGTTGGTTTTTTTGTATATGTAAGATTGAAATGAATATAAACTTAAGGAAACACAACTTTTATATCATAATAAGGCAATAATTGAATTAACTACAAATTATTAACAAAATGAAGTTACATAATTTAAAAGAAATATTGAAATAACAACATCATCACCCCATCATCATTGACATGGACATCGACATCAACCAATTTAATATCATACATCATATGATACACATAGTTTTTTAACTACATATTAACATTTTCCAAAGTTATCCAAAACGAACTAAATTGTATTCTATACAAATAACTATAATAACATAAATTTAATAAAAAGAAATAATGACATTGTAACTGACAGTTGAGTATTATGCCATTCCTCGTCTCTTGTCCTTTGAGTCTCCCTCAAAATAAAATACTAGTAAAAGAAAATTAGTAAATACAAAAAAATATCACCACAAACCAGAAAATTATGTCCAACATTTGACGTCATTTGTTGCGTGGCAATGAAATATAAATGTTCGAGTATGCGTGTGGCACATGTTTGAACCCTTTTATTTTTCAAGTTTAAAACTTTTGCTTTCGACAAGTTTGTGGTTCAGTCTAATTTTTATTTTTTTTTATTTTGTTTCAAAAGTTTCCTCTAAATTGACTAAAAAATCCTTCTAAAAAACAGATATTAATATGCGGGGAAGTTTCCTCTAAAAAATGCTTGTCACGTGCGTGTAGAGAAACACAATTTTCTTGTTGACAAGTATCCTTACGAATACTTTAATGGACACTGTCTATGGCAGTGTTTCGAAAACAACTACTTAATCTGAAAAGGGTAAGGGTTCTGAAATAGAGTTATTTCTATGTATTTTATTCTCTTCTATTTTTATTAGTATAGAGTTATCTGATCTCGGTTGTTCATGACGTATTGGTTTTATTAATTTTGTGTTTGAACCGATCTCAAATGACAGGCACACATTTTGTGGTAGAAGGAAGGATAATATCATATTATGATGATTTACCATAGGGTCACGATGCCATCATAATATCATTTAAAAAACACTGATCAGAAAACCTTTTGTGTATCGTTTTTTGTTTTTTTGTTTTTTGTTTTTTCGTGGCTGAGTAAACAAAACCATCATTTGTTTATTGCTTTCTTGGCCGTTTCCTGTTTTCCTTCAGTCTCAACTTAGCAGGTCTTTTGTGTTTGAGCTCATTTTAGAACCTTTTTTTTTGTTTTACTCACTTACTTTGGACTTTTGTTTTATGTTTATTTTTCTTTTTTTTTATATCCATATTCACCTTTTTATGTGTTGCTTTATCATCGTAACCTTTTCTTTAGTCTTTTGTTTCGTTATTTATTTTATTTAAATTTTTTCACGTATAAACTTCATGTTCTTTTCTTTTTTGTTTTGTTAAAAAATGCTACATAATTGTGTTTCATTTTCCACAAAACCGAAACACATTTTCTTTGTTTGTGTTATAAACATTCTAAATGCTATAAATTACAGTTATGCAGCAATTTTTTAGACAATCATCGCTTCATACCACAAATTTAGTTGCCATTAAATTTAATACTTCATGTTTGTCGATTAAGTGCTCAGTCAAGGGAAACTTAAAAGAAATCTGCATATTTTCAAATGTTTCAAGAACAAAGCAATTCTGACTTATAAGGATTTATATGGAATAATAATGTTATTATTTTACATAATATTTATTAAAACTTTTAAAAAGACATAAGTGAGATGTACATTATTTTATTACCAAACAATTTCAAGAACTGAAAGATTTTTTTGAAAAACTAAAAATTGACAGAATAATTTAAATTATTATGAAAAGTTCCTACGATTTGGGGAACCTGAAAGGTAAGTAGTTCTACTGCGTCACCGGTTTTCCCATAAAAGTCTAATAGGTCTATGGCAATAAACGTCTTTTGGTGAAGCTACCGATTTCATTTGTTATTATCGGAATTTAAAGATCTTGGTAAATGAAAGCAACAAATGTAGTATTCTTGTTATAACATGGCAAATCAATTATCCTGCGCATAAGCTCTGATTGAAATCTCTACAATATCTCAATGTAAATGTGCGATGCAAATTTCTCAAAAATTGAATTCCATATGGGTTTCTGTATAGTTTTATAAAGCGGAAGCTAGAAAATTTTCGATCTGTGCCCAAGAAGCAAAGATTTTATTCTATTCTTTAGAGTGAGCTGCTGACGCTTGGGAAATGATTTTTGCTATTGAAACGATATTTTCCAATTGATTCCATTCCATTAACATTGGCACTAGCTCAATAATCTCGTACTATGCGAGGAGTTGTGAACCAACATTTTCTCAACTTGATTATCAAACTTCATCAAAGTTCACAAAGGAACTTAATTTTTATATTATCTTCGTAATTATCTTTCAGTGATGAAATTATTCAAGTTCAAGGTTTTGGTGAGTATGGAGGATGGTAGAGTGTTTCTAATTCTGACACATTAAAATTTGTTTACATAATTGTTTATATTTTATCTAATCTAGATTTTACATTTATTAGTTACGCATTTGTGGCATCTTTTTTTTACTATAAAAGATCTGAGCAAACTTAGAATCGCCGTTTATCATAACATTAAGTGCAGCAGCTCTACAAGTCAACAACAACAACAACAACAACTAATCAATAAAATGAAGCTAAGTCCATTAATTATTTTCGTGTTAGTGTGCGGCTTTTTCCCTACTACTAGACGTACTATTACTACTACGAGTAGAGGTCAAGGAGGATAATTGTATTGTATTTTTAAAAAAAAAGGTTACTTTTTATAGATCGACGAATTTTGAAAAAAATAAATGCTGGCCTTAAATTTTCAGTGATTTTATTTTTGATGTTAGTCTTTTATTATGTAAATAAACTAAACGTTCTAGGATAGAACTATCATATTGTCTCCAAGTGTAGATATTTTGATGAATAAACTAAAATTTGTGTGTAATATTTTTATATTTATATATAGTTAGACACTTTCTTGCTCGGAGCTTTTTTTCTCCGAGGTGATAAAGTTTTTAAAATTTATGAGCTCTGTTGAGTATGGAGAGTGACAAATAGTTTCTACCAAACCAAAAGTTTTGTGGTATTGTATTTTCGATCTATAAAAGATACAAAAGTATATTATAATTGACAACATTTCGTACAGCAATAATACAAGTCAACTACAACTGATCAATAAAATAAAGTTCGGTTTACCAATCGCTTCGTTTCAGTGGGCATCCTTTCATCTATGACTACTACGAATGCTTGATCAGAACTAAGAATCAGAAGTCAAGTTCCACCATCTCGTATCATCAAAATTAAGCAATGTGTAGTTTCGAATAGTTTCGGATGGGGGACCGACTGTCCCTAGTTTTTTGTTATTCTCTTCACGGGAATGAATAGTATTATAAGTTTATCATGAAGTTTGTAACAGGCAGAAGGAGACAAAAGAGGCCACATAAAGTATAAACTATATTTTCGATCAGCTCGATTAGACGAATTGATTAAGCCTTGTCCGTTTGTCCGTCTGTATGTATGCAAAATAGTCACTCATTTTTTGACAATTAAACAATTAAAAATGCCAGTAAAAGTTAGTTAGTAAGTTAAGTTAACAAGTACAGAAATTGCAATAACAACTCTATTACGAGTATTTTACTGCTGTTTGCTGTAAATGTATTTTTTTTTTTTTAAATTAAATTAATAATTTGAATTAAATTGTTAAACATTTCCTATTGGTTGCCTAAGTTGCCAATCACAATAAATTCAAACATTTTTCATCATTTATTCTTAGTAGATTGCGCTTACAAAATATTTCACACCAAGAGGTCATTGCTACAAAACTACAACTACACAATGACGATGGTAACGGCAGTGACTTGAATATAAAATTTAACTCTATCGAAATGAAAACATTTGAACGACAACATGCTTGTATTAAATATTTTTTGGTTGCGAATAAAGCTTAAATACTACAATGCATCACTCACTGCGTGAAGAGTATTTCATCTTCGGCATAGTCGAAGATAAAGTTCTTTCTTCTTTTTGCTTCTTTTGTTTTTTAACTGGTCATAAATGGCGTAAGTAAATCAAACATAAAAACACAATACAAGCCAACAAATTTCATTCTATAGCAGAGTCAAAAAAGAAAATAATTAAATTAATTATTATTATTCTTTCACAGCCTTTAAAACTTAATGTTTGCAACTGGCATTTGTGGTGCGTTGGGCAAGAGTTCGGCTTACTTAAGCATGAAGAAGATATGAAAACTTACTTGTGAGTTTTCGTGTGCTTTTTACAAATTCAAAAAAGAATTAAAAATGTAAAACAAGTGAAAAGAATCAGCCAATGCTGGTCAGACTCGCGTAGGGTTCCGTAACAAATGTGGGGTTTTGTATGGGAGGTACCAAGCCAAGTAGTCCGATCAAACTGAAATTTCGATACTAGAAATTAATTATAATTAATTAAGAAATTAATTATAACTACCATACAAACCTTTGGTATGGGGATCCCTTTAAATTATTGATAAGATTTTAGTTTTAGTAATTGCTGATGAGCCCCGATAGAACTTCTGTGAAATTTTCAACTTTCTACTTACACGAGATAGAGCCCGAGGACGAACGGACAGCATAGCCTTAGTTTCATACCCTTTGTATCCGACCCCTAAATATATAACAGAACAAAGGTAAGACGATATGCCCAAATAATAGCTGAAATCGATATTAATGTGGTTCTTTCAATGAGACCGAGCCACGAAACAGTTCCAGCCGCAAAGAAATACGAAATCAAATCAAACCACAAAATGTGAGAGGGTGAGTTCCTGAAACGAAAAAGAGATCTAAAACTAAAAATGCCAAAGCTTATCGAGATCACAAAAAACTAAGTCATAAGTGGTAACAGATATTCAAAACTGAGAAAGATTATTATTATCCTATAGTAGCGACACATTTTCATGTTTAGAAAAGACGGAAATAATTTGATAATACTTATTATTTACTATAGTACTAAATACTATACCACCAAAGAAGTAACGTCTTCCCCAATCAATAATTTAAATGTGATTCATGTTTTATTATCCGGAAAAAACGATTTTATTATACGGTTATTGTATTAAATCCTATAATTTCTTACCTTTTTTGCCTTTACCATATACTCAACGCCGTCAACATTTTCATCGTCATCATCGTCATTATCATCATATTGTGTTGTCCTTGTCGTTGAATGTGCTTAATTGTTGTACATTAGTGTTGTCTCATCATACCAATAAATTAAGAAATCTTGCAACATTGAAACATGGTAGCGGCCTCCGTAGTATTCCCATGCTGGTGGCTGTTGTGGCTCTGCTGTTTCTGGAACTTAATTGTTCATCGTTATAATTTATAATTATGATTAACTGCATATAAAGTCTGCCATTTGGCCTAAGTTTTGCTGTTCAGCTTAAGCAAAACTGTGCAGTTCTTGTTTAAAATCTGGCCATAAGATGTTGTAGATGATAATGATGATGATTAGGATGATAGGGAAGAGCACATAAAGGCAGACGCTAGTTGTGTGCACAAGACAGGACACCGTTGCCTTGCAGTAGTTAGAAATTTAATTTTCCTATTGTGCACTTCTTAATGCCAATAGCTTTTAGCCTTAATCCTTGTGCAATTGTTGTTGCAACAATTTTATTTAAAGTTGAAGTTTTACTATGTTGAGTTAAGTTATTATATAAGCAATTTGGTAATACATTTTATGAGTTTACTTGAAATTGGATTAGTAAACTTTAGAAATAATTATAAAATATAACAAAAATTAAAAAAAAAAAATGAAAAACATTAGCTTTGTAATTGGTTAGACTTTGGCTATTAGATAATTTGCACTACTGGACGATGCATTCAAAAAAAATGGGAAAAGTTTTGTAAAACTATATTGCTTTTCATAATCATAAGATGTTTTAAAGTATTGACTTTAAGCTTAAAATATAATCAGTAAAAACTTGTTGTGAACACTTTTCTCTTGTATCAATATCAATCAACAGATATCTGTTTGATAACATTTGGAATCTCTATGACACAGGTGGCTTCCAATTAATTTAGAAGGATATTTAAATAGTCCATGGTTTGTCCACTAACCTACATAGCCATTCAAAGATGACATTACAATTAGTGTTTGCATAGAAAACCAAATATAATGTGAAACGATGAAGCCTGAAAAGACTCCACCCAAATGAACTTTTGCAACGATCCACATAATAATTTAATCATTTTTTTTTTTATAATAATTTCTCTGTGTAAGATGCCTACGGAACTATTACTCAATCAGGAAAAGTCAAAGTAAAACTTTATATAATAAGTGTAAAGATTTGCTAGGAAGAGCCTTGAGCAAGGTTTTATAAATAATTATAAGAAATAAAGAGATAAATATAAAGATATAGACGATGGAATGTGGTCGTGTCGTTGAAATGCGGTGATCAACATTCTTAAAGTGTAGTTAGATGGTAAAGTGTTTGAATTATCGAATTAAGAGAAGGACTGAAATGAACGTGCGATTCTTTTCAGTTTCGGTGAGCTAGTTTATTTTGTCGTGTTGTGTAATGGTATGGTATTTCAGTTTCTATATATGAGAAGACTCAGGTAATACGATAATAAAACGTGTTGAATGAAAAGAACAGACAACTGATTCTTTTGACAGTGTTGAAAAAGAACTTCTCAAGCTTATAAAATAATATTCGTTCTTCAGAGACAATCATTAAATTCAAATCAATGAATGAACATGAACAATGGACCGTAGCAACAGAATAGAAAGTAAAGTTTCATTCCCAAGCAAACATTAATCTAAAGTCAACAGCTCACTTTCTATTGGAACATAAGAGCTGTACGGGCAACTATAGTATGAGTAAACACGCAGTTCAGTCGAAGACTAATTAAATTAAATAAAATTTACACCTACATTTATTTGCACATATCAAACTTAATTTAAGATTTTCCACTTATAAGTTACGGTCATTGCAATTAAATTGAATATTTAGAAAGTAAGAAATACATATATAGTTATAAGTTCTGAAAAGGAAACGAAGAAGTTTAAGTTTAGAATAAGAGCTCATCTAAGGACTTAGTACGTATTTTAACTTAGGATAGATACATATATACTTTTGTTTTTTTTAGTAGTAATTAGTTAAAACTGCTCAATTTATTACTGTAACCAAACCAAATCTATTAAATATTTAAATTTATCAAAGAATTGAAGGCTCATTCATATATGTATATTCCCTTACATTAAGTTATCTGCAAATGATAGTAACATAACGTATGTATGTACATAGTATCTCTGAATTTATCTATATTTATTAATCTGCATGTCTGCTTGCCTTTTATCCAGCTATGCACTCACAATTCATGACAGTTTATTTTTGATTTACCTGAGCAGAAAATGTGCAGCTGATGATTTTCCACACACAAAACAATAATAATAAATCCAACACCTGAGGCAATTATACAATAAAAAAAGAGCATAAACAAATCATTTAGTATAAACAATAATAATATTATTAAAACTGAGAAATATCCTAAAAATTAGTGTTAGAAGTGTTTAAGGATGGTTGGTTTGTCGACTTGATAGAAAGTTTATATATATATTTTTTTTTTTGCTTCTTGCGAACTTTGTATTTAATAAATCTAGACCAGCACCTTCATTTCAAAGAATATATGTAACATTCGATTTGGTTAATTTGATTTATAGTTGTAACTAAATACTGTTACCAATCTAAAATCTAAACTAATCAAAGATTTAACACATCTTAATTACGTTATTATATCACTTCCTTACAACAAAAGATATAAAATAATCTAAACACTCTTATTGTAGAATCACATTAAGTACAGCTGCACTAGAGTCAATTAACACTATTCTATAAAATGAAGCAAAGTTTATCAATCATCTTCTTTTTTGTCGGTATCCTTCTATGTACAACTTTTATTGATGCATTGCCGCAAAGAAGAACCAGACGCCAAATTCATCCGTATAGGCTATGTGGATAAATGGATCGTCTTGGCATTTTCAAGAAAAGTAAAATTGTATACTGTTTTGATGTAACAAAATATGTTATACAATTATAATGTAACACCAAAAAAAAAAAAAAAACTAATCATATGTAAAGCTCTAAATTGTAGCAAGTGTAACCATATCTGATAAGTATGTCCTAGGAACCTAGTATAAGATTTAATACTTGATAAAATTTGGTAGAGTCCGTAGGAGACAAGTATATAGTATAAAAATAAATTGGTTTAAGAAACCACAAAGCTTTTGGAGTTTTTCTTGAATAAAACTGAAATTTCACACTTTTTAGTTTCACTTTTTTGGACTTGAAGTATTCAATACAAATGTATGTTAAATAATCTGAAAAGTGCAAAACTTATATAAAGATAGAGCTATACTAACAAGCTCGTACACTAAGCACAAACGATTAACAAAATGAAGTTAACATTCTTCATCATCTTCGTTTCAACGGGAATCCTTCTACTATCTACAACTTCTGGCAATGCTCTACCACAAAATAGATTCAGACGTGAAGCTGCCGCGTATAAACATTGTTCACTGCACAATTGAAATAAATAGGTCATAATAGGCTACAGATAAATGATGTGATGATTTATAATGTTACCACAAAATTAAACACTAAATTATAAATGGAATTATGTCTCTTAAAATAAATTGATGAAATCTATCGATAATAATGTGAATCATTATGAGTTTAAATATTTTATTTTTTATTGAATTTGCTGTAGTTTTGATTTGAATTGTAAAGTCACAAAATATGGGTCTGAATTGCATAAATTTTACTTCTTAAAATTCTATGGATATTCGATACTCCGTCAAATTTCTACATAGAATTCTAGAAAAAGGTATTTTGACAAAACTGAAGACTAATGTTAGATCACTGTAACTGTAAAGGCACATAATATTTTTTGTTTATTACTTTATGCCTTCAATATCTACCTCGCGCAATGTAATTCGATCTAGTTTAACGTGAACACCTGTTGTCATGGAGACTCAATATCATGGTGCCAAGCACAAGGATATCAGCAGATACCAATTTAGATCATATGACTCTTGATTGGTAGAAAGTTAGGCTCATGCAAAATCTCTTCTGCTCTTTGGGTCACAGCACCCGGTTATATAACACAACTCAACGTCGAGTTTATATTCTACCCACATCTGGGTATCAAAACACAGCCACCACGACACTCCCGAAAAGGAGCAGTACCCGTTGGCAGGACAGAACCGGTTCCGTGAGCACCTGACCACCCATAACACATAGAGGGTGTAGCAACGCACGCCGGTTAACGCTAGTATAGTAATAAGTTCTGAAAAGGAAACGAAGAATTTTAAGTTTAGAATAAGAGCTCATCTAAGGACTTAGTACGTATTTTAACTTAGGATAGATACATATATACTTTTGTTTTTTTTAGTAGTAATTAGTTAAAACTGCTCAATTTAATTTAACCAAACCAAATCTATTAAATATTTAAATTTATCAAAAAATTGAAGGCTCATTCATATATGTATATTCCCTTACAATAAGTTATCTGCAAATGATAGTAACATAACGTATGTATGTACATAGTATCTCTGAATTTATCTATATTTATTTATCTGCATGTCTGCTTACCTATTATCCAGCTATGCACTCACAATTCATGACAGTTTGTTTTCGATTTACCTGAGCAGAAAATGTGCAGCTGATGATTTTCCACACACAAAACAATAATAATAAATCCAACACCTGAGGCAATTATACAATAAAAAAAGAGCATAAACAAATCATTTAGTATAAACAATAATCTATATATATAAAAGAAAGTCGTGTTAGTTACACTATTTATAACTCAAGAATGGCTGAACCGATTTGGCTGAAAATTGGTGGGGAGGTAGCTTAGAACCAGGAGACGGACATAGGATAGGATAGGTTTTTTTTCGTCCGTCCGTCTGTCCGTCCTCGGGTCATGTCCTAAAAACCGCAATAGCTAGAGGGTTGAAATTTTCAGAAAATGTGTAGTTCTATCCGGGCATCAGCAACAAATACTAAAACTAAAATATTTTCGAAAACTTAAAGGGGTCCCAATATAAGAAACATTTTGGTTTGTATGGCAGCTATACGATCCAGTAATCCCACTATCTTGAAATTTGGATGGTTGGTGGGTATACATCAGAAACTTATATTGTCGAAATTTCAGTTTGATCGGACCATACAAAGCCCCATTAATATTCAGGTTCTTATTGGAAAAACTTTTCTGTTTTTTGTTCTATCGAACTGAAATTTAGACACTATAAGTTTTTAACATAGGTGCGGTAAATTTATTGGAATCAGTCAAATCGGACCACTAGGAAGAGTACCTCCCATACAAACCCCTCCGTGTACGAGTCTCACTTGCACTTGGCCCATTTCTTTTTTTTTTTAATAACTGGGCACGCACAGGGGACGTAGCAACGCACGCCGGGTAAGGCTAGTAATATTAATAAAACTGAGAAATATCCTAGAAATTAGTGTTAGAAGTGTTTAAGGATGATTGGTTTGTTGACTTGATAGAAAGTTTAGACCGAATAAGAATAGTTCGATTTTGATCAATCGATTTTTTTTTGGCTTCTTGCGAATTGTATATTTAATAAATCTAGACCAGCACCTTCATTTCAAAGAATATATGTAACATTCGATTTGGTTAATTTGATTTATAGATAATCATATGTAAAGCTCTAAATTGTAGCAAGTGTAACCATATCTGATAAGTATGTCCTAGGAAACTAGTATAAGATTTAATCTATACATATTATAAAACAAAGTCGCTTTTTTCCTATAACCGCTTCAATCTGTAAAAATACGCAACCTATTTTGATGCGGTTTTTTTTAATAGATAGAGTGATTGAAGAGGAAGGTTTATATTTATAATATTTATAATAAAATCCATTAAATAGTGCAGAAATACCGTTACTTTCACTATACATATACCTATATGCCTATCTTTAAAATTAATGTAGTAGGCATAGTGTTATAATTCATGGAAAAAGCATTTACTGTCACTACAATATTCCAGCTTCTCATTGTTTACACAGCAAAGTTTCTTCAAATGTGATTTTAGATTTTTTTTATTTAAGTCTGATTATTACTATCAAGAAATTAAAAAGTCATGTCTGGAAGACGTCGTCGTTCGAACATAGGACGTAGTACAGTGAATGCCAAAAGAGTACGTTCAGCAAGAGATGAAGAATCGTCAACGGAACGTGAGGCTCGCCTCAGTCAGCTTCGGGATAGATATAGAGCACTCAAAAAATAGTATGACCCCGCAAAACTCGAGAACGGCTGGACCAATTTTGATGGTTTTTGGTTTTTTGTTGTACTCATGGAGTTACAGTCAGGTTCTTTGCTACATTTGGCTGTTGTCCAAATATAGATAGTTTTATGCCATTTTAAAATTTTTTTTTTATTTGGTGCAAAATATACTTAACCTATTTTTTTTAAAAGAACAAATGATTCTTAAAGTTGCTTAGAATATTAAAATATATTGTAAATTATTAATTACACATTTTACAACAAAGCAATAAGAAACACCCAAGTAACGCATAGAGGGTGTAGCAACGCACGCCGGTTAACGCTAGTACTTGATAAAATTTGGTAGAGTCCGTAGGAGACAAGTATATATAATAGTATAAAAATAAATTGGTTTAAGAAACCACAAATTATGGAATTTTTCTTGAATAAAATTGAAATTTCACACTTTTTAGTTTCACTTTTTTGGACTTGAAGTATTCAATACAAATGTATGTTAAATAATCTGAAAAGTACAAAACTTATATAAAGATAGAGCTATACTAACAAGCTCGAACATTAAGCACAAACGATTAACAAAATGAAGTTGACATTCTTCATCATCTTCGTTTCAACGGGAATCCTTCTACTATCTACAACTTCTGGCAATGCTCTACCACAAAATAGATTCAGACGTGAAGCTGCCGCGTATAACATTGTTCTCTGCACAAGTAAAATAACTAGGTCATAATAGGCTACAGATAAATGATGTGATGATTTATAATGTTACCAAAAAATTAAACACTAAATTGTAAATGGAATTATGTCTGTTAAAATAAATTGATGAAATCTATCGAAAATAATGTGAATCATTATGAGTTTAAATATTTTATTTTTTATTGAATTTGCTGTAGTTTTGATTTAAATTGTAAAGTCACAAAATATGGGTCTGAATTGCATAACTTTTACTTCTTAAAATTCTATAGATATTCGATACTCCATCAAATTTCTACATAGAATTCTAGAAAAAGGTATTTTGACAAAACTGAAGACTAATGTTAGATCACGGTAACTGGTAAAGGCACATAATATTTTGTAATTCGATTTTGTTGAACGTAAACACCTGTTGTCATGGAGACTCATAATCATGGTGCCAAGCACAAGGATATCTGCAGATACCAATTTAGATCATATGACTCTTGGTTGGTAGGAAGTTAGGCTCATGCAAAATCTTTTCTGCTCTTTGGGTCACAGCACCCGGTTATATAACACAACTCAACGTCGAGTGTATATTCTACCCGCATCTGGGTATCAAAACACAGCCACCACGATACTCCCGAAAAGGAGCCGTACCCGTTGGCAAGACAGAACCGGTTCCGTGAGCACCTGAGCACCCATAACACATAGAGGGTGTAGCAACGCACGCCGGTTAACGCTAGTATAGTAATAAGTTCTGAAAAGGAAACGAAAAATTTTAAGTTTAGAATAAGTATCTTGAGAGCTCATCTAAGGCCTTAGTATTAATAAAACTAAGAAATATCCTAGAAATTAGTGTTAGAAGTGTTTAGGGATGATTGGTTTGTTGACTTGATAGAAAGTTTAGACTGAATAAGAATAGTTCGATTTTAATCAATCGATTTTTTTTTTGGCTTCTTGCGAATTGTATATTTAATAAATCTAGGCCAGCACCTTCATTTCAAAGAATATATGTAACATTCGATTTGGTTAATTTGATTTATAAATGTAACTAAATACTGTTACCAATCTAAAATCTAAACTAATTTAAGATTTAACACATCTTAATTACGTTGTTATATCACTTCTTCACAACAAAAGATATAAAATAATCTTCACACTCTTATTGTAGAATCACATTAAGTACAGTTGCACTAGAGTCAATAAACACTATTCTATAAAATGAAGCAAAGTTTATCAATCATCTTCCTTTTTGTCGGTATCCTTCTATCTACAACTTTTATTGATGCATTGCCGCAAATAAGAGGCAGACGCGAAATTTCTCCGTATAGGGGTAGGCTATGTGGATAAATGGATCGTCTTGGCACTTTCAAGAAAAGTAAAATTGTATACTGTTTTGATGTAACAAAATATGTTATACAATTACAATGTAACACCAAAAAAAAAAAAAAAAAACAAAAAAACTAATCATATGTAAAGCTCTAAATTGTAGCAAGTCATCATCTTCGTTTCAACGGGCATCCTTCTATTATCTACAACTTCTGGCAATGCTCTACCACAAAATAGATTCAGACGTGAAGCTGCCGCGTATAACATTGTTCTCTGCACAAGTAAAATAACTAGGTCATAATAGGCTACAGATAAATGATGTGATGATTTATAATGTTACCACAAAATTAAACACTAAATTATAAATGGAATTATGTCTGTTAAAATAAATTGATGAAATCTATCGATAATAATGTGAAACATTATGAGTTTAAATATTTTATTTTTTATTGAATTTGCTGTAGTTTTGATTTAAATTGTAAAGTCACAAAATATGGGTCTGAATTGCATAAATTTTACTTCTTAAAATTTTATAGACATTCGATACTCCATCAAATTTATACATAGAATTCTAGAAAAAGGTATTTTGACAAAACTGAAGACTAATGTTAGATCACGGTAACTGGTAAAGGCACATAATATTTTGTAATTCGATTTTGTTGAAAGTAAACACCTGTTGTCATGGAGACTCAATATCATGGTGCCAAGCACAAGGATATCAGCAGATACCAATTTAGATCATATGACTCTTGGTTGGTAGGAAGTTAGGCTCATGCAAAATCTTTTCTGCTCTTTGGGTCACAGCACCCGGTTATATAACACAAATCAACGTCGAGTTTATATTCTAACCGCATCTGGGTATCAAAACACAGCCACCACGATACTCCCGAAAAGGAACCGTACTCTTTGGCAGGACAGAACTGGTTCCGTGAGCTCCTGACCACCCGAGGTATCATATACAACCTCTGATTAGACCTTGTAACCGAAGGTTCTACCAAATAGTTTTTGGGTTGGTGGCTGACATTATTTTCAATCGTTTAGTCGCCTGGGTGCTATAGAGGATATCCTGGATCACAAATGATAAGTGAAATATATATTCTACCTCCTTAGAATTGGAGTTTTACGCACACTATGCTTAAACAAAACACTAGAAATTTCCCAAAAGTGCTACAATGTAAGAATAAAGCTTAAACCGACTGGAACTCATACAAACCGCCCATTTGTATTCATGTTCTTATTAGAAAAACTTTGTTTTCTGTCCTATTGAACTGAAACTTTGACACTATCAGTGGCGGACACGGCTTAATCAACTTGTCTCGTCGAGTTGCTCAAGAATATATATAGTTTATGGGGATTCTGAAGATCTTTCTGCCTGTTACAAACTTCATGATAAACTTATAATCATATTCACAACTTGAAGAGTATAAAAACATCACCAAGAACTAACACAAAAAGGTTTAAGTTGCTGACATTTGCATTTTGAGGATTGTCTGGTCCAATGATGATGATGACAGTGGTTTTTGTTTGTTTTTGGTTAGTATGCAACATTATTCTAATGTAATTCGATGAAAGATATAAGAAAATTTTGCTTGACCTTCTCCTTGACTTACTAAAAATTATTTTAGTAAATAAGTTGAAAGTTTTGAATTAAAAAAAAAAAAACCTACATTCGATTTGGTTAATTTGATTTATAGATGTAACTAAATACTGTTACCAATCTAAAATCTAAACTAATTTAAGATTTAACACATCTTAATTACGTTGTTATATCACTTATTCACAACAAAAGATATAAAATAAGCTTAACACTCTTATTGTAGAATCACATTAAGCACAGCTGCAAAAGAGTTAATTAACACTATTCTATAAAATGAAGCAAAGTTTATCAATCATTTTCCTTTTTGTCGGTATCCTTCTATCTACAACTTTTATTGATGCATTGCCGCAAAGGTTTAATTTTGTGGTTATTAATTTGTTATTGTTTAAACAAAATTCTTTCAAGTTCTTGTTTTAAATTTTTATAAGACTAAATGAACATTTATGAGCGAGATTTCCAATATATAAATTTCATTCAAATTCAAAAATATGAATTTCATTCAAATTCAAAAAAAGGAGAAGACCCAAAGGATTTCTTAGTATACACAATATTGTATTATCGTGTCCATGTGTAAAGAATTAAATCATTTACAGATACAATTCCCTCTTTGAATATATCTATTTTGAGTTTTTCACGGCATATGTTGGCTTTTTAACATCCACGTTTACCGTTCCCGTTTCTTTAATTCTCAATTCTATTATAATAATTATAGGAACAAGTATTTCTTTAATTTTTAATTCTATTAAAATTATTATAGGAAGAAAAAATCAAGTATTTCTTTAATTCTTAAATTATTTTTCTTGAAGTCCATGTTGATCCAAAATAAAACAATATAAAATATTTCAATTTCTGAGTCGACACCACAAGATTCCGATGAAACCATAGTTTCCATTAAGTCAGAATCAATCAAATAAAAATTCTTCTTAGATACAAGAAGCAAAAATCGCTACGATATAAGCGAGCGAGCATTAAATGACAAAATGGTTTTAAGGAATCAAATTCAATGATGATGCCTGATTAAAAATATAGTAAGCATATATCACATCGTCTATCAGAATACGCCAGAGATCTTTCTCAAGTTCCGTAAGATCCGTAATTTTAAGTTGTATGGCCATCTGCTTTGCATTGACAATTTCATTGAAATCCAAATTATACTTATTGAAGCGCATCCAATCGTAAGCTGTTTGATAACCATATGGAAGTACCAAATCCGAGTCGAATTGAAATTCAACCGTGTAGGGATAGTGTAAGGAAGTATTTGGTATAGATCCTCAAACAGATCATGTGAACTTCAAAAACCCTGTTGCCAATGAAATGCGACTCTAATTTTGGTAGCTAATAAATATATCCTTATACCTTCGGTTAGGACTCAATCGGTGTTTTCAATAAGGATGTCTTGCTGAAGTCACGTTTCGGTGGGTCTTATGATTGAGCGTTATTTTCTTTTGGGGATAACAAGATTTTCATCACTGTCTGTCTGCCCTTTTTCGGCTATGAGAAATAAATGTAGCATCTTTTAAATTATATTTGTAACGGCATTTACACTTTGGATTTCCACTTGCTGTTAGCTGTTCTAGATCTGGTAATGGTGCGTTTTGAGTCAGATAATGACCTTATTATTATTACGAATGGTATGCCATGTTGCAAATATTTCTATGCAATTTCCTGAAGCGGTTTATATATCTCTACTCCAGTTTCTTTTGTGTCTTCGTTTATTTTTGGAGAGTAAATACAATTCCATAGTGTATATTTTCTGATTGCTTTTCTTGCGCAAAAAAAAAAAAAATTATTTTAATAAAAATTAGTTGTAGGTGCTAACACAAAAGATTGCTATATCTACCTTTATCTTTACCTGAATCATGAATTGTAGGAGTTTCTCATAAAATTAAGATGTTAACAATTTGAACATGCCACCAGAGCTTTATCTGTCACATAAAGAATCAATCAAATAAAAATTCTTCTTAGATACAAGAAGCAAAAATCGCTACGATGTATACTTATTGAAGCGCATCCAATCGTAAGCTGTTTGAAGGAAATTTTGGTATTTCTAATTCTATTCGCTTTTAGGGTTCCGGACCCAAAGAGTACCAAAAGGAACCTTATTGCAGAGATTACGTTGTCCTTCCGTTCGTCCTCGGGACATATCTCATAAACCGCAATAGCTAGAGAGTTGAAAATTTCACAGAATGTGTAGTGCTATCCGGGCATTAGCAACAAATACTAAAAATAAAATATTTTCAAAAACTTAAAGGGGTCCCTTATATGAGAAATATTTTGGTTTAAATGGCAGCTATACGATCCAGTAATCCCACGATCTTGACATTTTAATGGTTGGTTGGCTATACATCAGAAACTTATGTTGTCGAAATTTCAGTTTGATCGAACCACTAGGGAGATCGAACCCATACAAACGCCCATTAAAATTCAGGTGCTTATTAGAAAAACTTTTTTGTTTTTTGTTTTATCGAACTGAAATTTAGATACTATAAGTTTTTGATATAGGCGTTGCACATCTGTTGGAATCAGTCAAATTGGACCACTAGAGAGAGTACCTCCCATACAAACCCCAATCTGGTACAGATCAGTTTGATCGGATTACTAGGCAGGGTACCTCCCAAAAATTGAGGTTCTTATTAGAAAACCTTCTTTGTTTTATGTGTTATCGAACTGAAATTTGAACGTTATAAGTGTCTGACTCATATTCTCCTCTCATACAAAAATAAGTTTTACTCCAGAATTACAATCTGTTGTTTCAAGGACTAAGAGATTATTTTGTATAGAAACAGATAAAATGTATTGTAGCATAGACAGACAACATGTGTAAAATTGATTAAGTAACTTCACTATGTATTACACTTGTATATTGCTATTGCATCAAAAGTTTTAAAATGCATCAAGGCATTGGCAATCATTTTTCTTTTACAATGAGTTTCCTTTGTCGTTGAGACATAAAGGCACCTGCCATAAAGTTAAACAAACTAAAGACCAAATACGCTTGGGTTTTGATAAGGATTGAATTGAATTGCGTGCTGGTGTTCAAGAAGTAATAACAGCAACAGCTTTAACAATAATAGGAAAGTTACTGAAGTGAAAGCAATGCAAGTCTCAATGTTACGTCCGTTAAGAGGAAGCATACATTTCAGATACTTTCAGTAATTTCTGTGAGCTGTGAAACAGAAAATGTCGGTGTAAAGTTTAATGAAAACCATAGAAATTGCAATGTGGCATGGCTTACATGGCGCTCTAAGAGAAAGTGTTCTGAGTAGTATGAGTGAGTGACTTAACTATGTAAAATGTTTTTAACATTTGTTGTAAATTTATGAGTTGCTCAAAAAGTGTCTATCGGGAAAGTTAACACTAGCCTACAATTGTGTGCCTTGACTCAACTCAACTTGACTTAAATCAACTCGAATTTGAATTGAGTTGAGTTGAATTGACTTGACTTTGTAGGAAAAAAAAAACAAATGAAATTGTTGCTATCATGTGTGTGTGGCGTATACGCAACGTTGACTTTGACTTACAGCAAGGGCAAGCTTAATGTAAATATTTACCTGTTTTTTCCATTCCTCTACTATATACATACATACATACACATACGAGTGTAAATTTTGAGTAACTTCATAGTGAAATTTTACAGTTTTACATTGTTCTATTTCATTCTTCTCTTCATTTAAAGTGGCACAGGAAAAATGCATGAGAAATACTTGCATCAGAATTGTATCTACAAACTACCCAACAACTCAGACTGACTTCAGATTGTGTGACGTTGTTACAGTTATTGTATGTAGCATTCAACTTTGTTTTACGTTTAGGTCATATACTCGCATTGACTTGTGTGTATCTCATTCACCTGCATGTAGCGCAAATATTTAAAATTTTCGTTTACAAACGAACCTTTACCATGGCAGCACACATGTGTTAGTCTATGGGGGAGCGTGCATGCTGCACACCTCAATGGCACAGGAGTATACAAATATTGTATATTGTACTCGTATGTATTATGTGTAGAATGCCGGTGTGGAGTTTGATGTCAAAGTTAAATTCAATTATACGAAATGCTTTCAAAACATTTCGTAAAACCATCTAAATTGAGACCTTTTTAGTGTGAATAAAAATTCTTAGTCACATTTAGTTCATAAATTGTTACATATT
The DNA here is from genome assembly GCA_037043295.1 of Amiota minor. Classification (NCBI taxonomy): domain Eukaryota; kingdom Metazoa; phylum Arthropoda; class Insecta; order Diptera; family Drosophilidae; genus Amiota; species Amiota minor. The sequence goes on from JBAMAW010001038.1 coordinate 52,091, forward strand.
GTTGGACTATTTTATTTATTTTAGGTGTTAATTTGTTTAGTTTATTCGCATTTGTTACAAAGTATTCTATTGAATATCAAGTAGCTTTACCCGCGACTTTGTAATTGGTGGAAAATTTAATTCTGGCTGTTCCATACCCGTAGGATATATCAAAATTTGCTCCCATTGCTCATCTATTTCATGTGTATGAGTTGATGTATCAACTCGTATCTTAATCAGTTTTTAAAATCATGTGACTTAATAGAAAAACCACCTTACTAAACACCCCATGCATGTACAATAAATATACTCGTATGTACAATATAAAGCTTTAATTTGAGAAATTATTTTGTTTTGTTTGGTTGTTTTATTTTTGTATTTTTTCTATTCCCAATTGCATGAGCGAGCGCATACGTAAGAATGCATGGACGAACGACGAACGACGAACGACGAACTGACTGAATGACTTAGTACATTCGCTGTAGTGTGTTAAGGGACACTCAGTAGTCAGTCAGTCAGTCAGTCACATACTGCGAAAGGTTGTGTAAAAATGTGATACTATCAGAAAAGTCATTTGACATAAACTTTAAATTTGTATTATTTCTTTTATTTAAAAACTAAGTAGACTTTTTCTTTTGAATTCACACATTTCAAATCGAAAAAGAAACAACAATTAATCGTAAATTTCATAAAATTTTTAACAAAGAAAAATGTCTTTCAAAGAAAATTTTGTGTCGATTTTTAAGTTATCGTTAGTTGTTATATATCTCTTCGCATTGAATATGGGAAATATGTTCCAAATCACTTTGGAAATGGATTCAAATAATAAGCCAAAAGCAGTATATCATCTATTATCAGATTATGCATTTCTGTGGAGTTCAACTTACGTTGTGGCACTTCTCTTAGGGATCTACATTACTACTAACCATGCAATACATCTTCGTAATTTAGGCGAACCACTGCCTCATAATTGGCATCATAGTCCTATATTTTTTACAATACCAATGTACTTAGATTTCGTACGTAGTTGGTGTACAACCACACGCAATGTATTCGTTCTACTCGGCATTGAAATAACATATATGTGTAATAATGATCATTATCGAGAGGTACTTGGAAGCCTTGTGATTTATGTGCTATTAAAATTTTTGATGGCTGCCAATATTTTGGTTTTAACAATTCGAGGTCAATATCTTGTAAAGGAATTTCAAGATAATAATGTCATGGATAAAATAAGTTTTGCGGAAAAAATATTAGCAATATTCTTTAATTATTTAAGTAATATTTCAATGATTATTCATTGCATTGATTTGATTTTAATATTTTTCTTTTATTTTCTTTACAGTTTGATATTTGTCGCATCTGAGAAGACCAACAAAATTTTAGTCTAATTTTACATTTGAATCTGGCAATGTTCGAACTGGAAATTTATAAATTTGAAAAAATACAAGAATTCAGCAAAAGTATTTACATTAGTAGAAATTTAGTAGTTGAGACTCATCACACATCAATAAATCCTTAAATTTCGAATTTAATCTCCTTCAGCTTAGTCCAGGACTTTTCATTTTTTCAAGTTTGAAAACGGGAATTACGATAGTTGCAGAGGACTAAATTTGGAGAATATATCAGATGGGGTAGCAGTTCTTACCTTAATTTACGGTTTTTTTTCCATGGTGGCTATACACGTGTATTGTCATGGTGGAAAATCACTTCCTTCATCAAATACGGAATCTGTTCGATAGCTTTGAATAATATTCGTCGGTGATTGTTTTACTTATAGCCTTAATTAGCGACAGACCCGCCATGACCATTTTTTTTTTTTGTGCACGTTCACCCGATGAAGGCTACTGCTTTGAATTTTTCTTGGTCTCTGGTTGGTTGAATTTTTTGTCCACGGCTCAAAAACTTCTTTGAAGTGGCCACACAGTTGCGCTTATATTGACGATTTCGAGAGTGAGCACCGCTTTTCGGCGTGACTTGTACTGGTACGACGACAAAGAATTCGGTAAACCTCTTCTTAATCATTGAAAATGATGGATGATGCACAGTCCCCTTATTATTTATCAAGACTTTTCTTTAATTTAATATTTGTTGGATTTGATTTGCACACAAAGCACAGAAATTGCAGAACGAATCTCCTTTGTTTTTAGTTATATACAAATTTCACACTTTTTAATTGAAATTTGATTGGATTTCTACACTATGAGAGTTTGAAAAGAATATAAATAATCTTAAAAGTTCAATACAATTCTATCATAATACAGCATCAACATGAAGTTAAGTGTATTAATTACTTTCGTTTTAGTGGGCATCCTTCTATCTATTACTTCTGCCAAAGGGGTCCCACGACAGATGATCTTCCGTTTTCCTGGTACGGTTGTATGAATTCATCTTAAACAACTTAAACACATTTTAAAACAAACTACTGTAAAAAAATGATAAAAAACCCAAGAATAAAAATTAAGTTCCCTAATTTTATAGTAGTTTAATACATTATAAAAAGCTAATTGGACTAAATATGGTTAAGTGTAAATAAGACTCGGCTAAGAAGTTTTTTTCAATTTTATGTGAATAATATGATTTCTTGATAATAAAGTAATTAACACTGGTATATTATTGAATAAAGAAAGATTGATTTGATTAATGAGGTTTTTCTTTCTATTGTATATGCAATATACTCGTATAAGAGGAAACAATCTGTTAGAATACACAACCAAAACAAGGACAGACAAATATTTTTGTGGAATGGAAGATAATCAGGCGAAAGTTAATGTTTTTCGATGACGAAAGGAAGTTTTTTTTTTATAAACATTGGCACTTCTTTTCCAGCATTCAAAGTGTTCAGTTGTGTTCACTTCTGATTCAATCACTCTTAGATGTAAGCACGCTTTGAAACCGCACAAAGAGAACTTTGATTATAGTAAAATACCGCACCATACACCACTACAAGGAATTCTTTTTAACCAAAAATTAAAGAAATTTCCTATATTTAATTTTATTTCAATACAATATTTAATTTATACGGAGTAAACAGAGAATTTTACCCAAATACTGGTAGCAATATTTGCAGCTCATCCATAATAATCTTAAATAACTGACACTCGCCAGTCTTAACTTAGAGTTCATCTGAGAAAATCATTTACACCGATATCACAACATCCAAACCAAATTTAGTTTTCAGCCTCCTTAGAATGATTAGTCTATTAGTAAGAAAATAGATACAATTGATCAACAATTGACTCGACGAATACTCGTAAAACTTCAATGTTGTTAATGACATTGATGCTAGTTTTGAAATCCAATAGTTTAAATCTTTTGCTTTTAACAAGTCTTGGCAGTGTTTCCAAAAGAAACCTAATCAGAACCTTAATTTCGGTTCTCCGGAACTTACTGATCTCAATTTTTATAAACATTGAGTAAATATAGAAGATCGCAAACTGAGAGCCTATAAGTACTCTATCTGATATCTCCGATGCATGGTAATAGCTCTTCACACACACAGTGAAAAAAGGTTCTGGGAAAGAATTGTCCTATTGCTTTTTTTTTATAAAAAATAAAAATAATAATAGAATAAAGTAAAATTTGTATATTTTACAAAATTTGTTGTATCCAAGAGGTTTTTCTTGAAATTTCTGATATTATTATGCGATAAATTCGAAAATAAGAGAACAAGACCGTGCTGGGTTCGAACATGCGTTGTGCACACCACGAGCCACTGTTCTATGCACTCAACCACGGATGCTATTTATTCTTTCTCGCTTAACTTATGCCATATTTCAAATCAAGGACGACAAGTTCGAACATATCAAATGTTGTGTTACGATAAGTCCCCAGGCTCGTTTAGCCCCACGTGGTGATGAATTTTTTTCAAAGTTGCAAGTTGTGGTGAGTATGGATGGTGGCAGAGAGTTTGAAACTCGACGAAATCCGGATCCTTATTTTGTCTGACACGGAATGGTTTTAATAATTTGAGATACATCAGCGTAAACAAAAAAATTTAACTGCGCCTATTAAATATTCTTTCATAATTGCGAGTATTAAAACCAAATCTAATCACTTACGTTCTCGGTAAACTTTTCTACAAAACACTTCCAGAATTTGGAGTATGCTATGCACAATATAATAATGTAGTATAAAGGTGACTGATATGATGATTTATCAACATTTTAATTTCCATATTTATTCAGTTCCCTGATCTTATTTACTTAAATTCATTTTAAATAATTTGTTGAAGATGTGATTAATATTTATGGGCTAATTTAAGAGAATTTTCATGGCTAGACTTAAAAACCTGGGTCTTCACGCTTATCAACTCAGCCCAATCATGTAGTAAAAGTAAAATGTTTTGCCAATTTAATTTAAAGCAATTTCTGTATATTTTTAAATAAATTTAATTTTTCACTTTTCTTTTTGACATTTTCAATTGTTTGTTTAATTTCAATTGTCAGTTACGAATATGAAAACAGCTGATTCATACTGAATAAACGATTGACACAGGCCAAAATCAAAACAGTCCGTTCAAGGAATTAAGCGTGCAAGTTTAAGCACATGTAATATAGCGGTCTTCACTTAAACGTTGAAGGATAATCAACGATTCTTTTATACACAATTGCGTGAAGGATCTGTTTTGATTTTTCTGTCTATTCAGTGTGAATCAGCTGTTTTCGTATTCACAAATGTAAAGAAACAATTTAAAAAAAAAAAGGAAATTAATTGAAATAAGTACAGAATATGTCATAAATAACTTAATATACTTGTAAAGAAACCATTGAAAAAACCCCTTGATTTGGCGGGGTAACCGATTCTTTAAACATTCACAAAGTTGGCGGTCTGCAGTATTAACAGTACATATAAGCAATATACCATTTGATTGAACGTAGAATATTTTTAAGCAATTGCTTAAACTTTTTTTGTATGGAGTTTCTTTAAGCTGTGTTCTTCACATATAAGCGTTAAGACCTTAAAATATAAAAATCTAGGGAAATCAATAATTGCAGTGCGGATTTATGTCACAACTTTGAAAGTAATGTAAGAATCTTATTAACATTGCTTTCTCCATTTATATCCAATAATTATAATGAGAGATCAATCTCTTATGACATAGTGAGCGTTGTGTAAGGGATATTTGGCATGTAAATGAGTGAATCTCATTTAAATGCGTTTCAAATATTACAACAAATTTAAATTGCCATTCACCCTTAGTATGAAGATTAAAATGACAAAACAAAAACCCATAAAGATAAAACTTTAATCCCGTGCATTTTAATAATATGTAAACTGTCCATTTATATAGTTAAGGTGTCTTTGTCCTCAAGAAGTTATTAATAAATATTTAATTTAAAAAAATAAAATGAAAGTTAAGCAGTAAAGTAGTCAATTATAAGAATAAAATATTCTAGCACACTTTTGTCCGCATACCAAATAAAATGAAAAAGAAAGCGTGACGCAAAAAAAACTAAAAGTTATATAATTGCTGCCATTTAGTCCGTGATAACATCTGCATCATTTAAACAAACACAAATAGACACATAGATACTCCTACAGGGAGATATGAAATTCTTTGAAACAGCGTATAATTCGTTTAAGCTAAACTCACTTTCGTGTTGCGCTAGCAAACTAAGTTGAACTTACGACACTAAAACAATTTCATTTCTTTGCCTTAGTATCTATACCCTACACTCAAAGATCATGTCTGAATTGGAAGTATTTCCACTGGTTAACATCAGGAAATAAAAGCGAGCGATATTGAAATTGTTGTCCTTTGATGCTAATGATTTCATGGGTTAAGAAACCCTCTTTTTGTTTTTTAGAAAATATATCAAAGAAATATTGTTTTTGGTTTTTTTTTGTAAATCTTTCACATTAGAGTGGACCTCATAAAATATATATAAAATATTCTGTGTGATTCATTTATAAGCTTGCTATGCTCTTAGTATTTAAAAAAATTGGATGAAAGGTATGTAAGCTTCGGTGAGCCAAAGTTGATGTTCTGCCTTGTTTTCTTTAGGTTTCCAGTTCCCTTATTTGCTCTTCAACTACTATTCTGACTATTGTTTTCAGCCAAATTTAAAAAAACAAAAAAAAAAAAAAACAAAATTTTGCTTTTGTTTCTCTTAAAATTCTGTTCTCCCTCGTTGTTATTATTGTAAGTTTGCTTTTGTTTATGTCGTTTTTCTTTTTTTTAAGTGAAAGTCCTTTTGATATTCCGCATTCGTCTATTTTGGACGGTTGTTTCTGTTTTTGTTTTAATGTGCTGTGCATATATACTTTTGCTTTGTTTTTGGATCTAACATCATTTTTTAACCAAAATTGAGCATTTGTTTTTTTAACTCATCTGTTCATTGTTTTACTTTTGATATTCTACTTTATTCTATTCTATTCTATTATGTTCTTGCTTTGTTTTATGTTTTGCTTTGTGTATTGTGAAGGCAATCTAAAGATTTTCTTCTTTTGTTATTTGAATCGGCTAATGTCTTTAATACTAATTTTGCAATTCTTTGTATAGAAAATGATAAATGATAAAATATATGATTCATTTTCCATTGTTGTCTAAATCATGAATGGAAAATCATAACATGATAATTAATTAAGGTCACATTTTGATTAAGTCAAGGAAAAGAGACCTTATTGATAGCACATCGTGTTGAGTTAATGAACTGAAATTAAATATTGTGGTATTCGGAAAGAAATTTGTTTTCTTTCTGCCAGTAACATGATTCGATGCTCATAAATTTTTTATTCTTTGCTGATTCAGGTGATTTTGAACTTCCCCATTTGAAGTAAAAGTTTTATCGTCTAACCAGATTTATACAGACTGTACCAAATAATAATCAATAGGTGCCAGGTCTGGAGAATATGGTGGGTGTGGCAGTATATCTCATTCAAGCTGTAAATAAAAACTTTTGGCGAGTTACCAAACTTGTATGAGGTCTCACATTATCTTAGTAGCACACTACATTACAAAAACCTCAAACAGTCAGTATTTTAAATAAATATTGAAATTCTACCTATCGGTTCAATAATCGATTTACCTGCCCTAAAATTTGTAACTACAAATTCATGCCTTTATGCCTTGAATCTCATTTCGTCAAACGGTATGTACACGTGCATCAGTGGGTCGAAGTAAATATTCTGAGTAATTTAAAGCTGTTTTTTTTTTTTTGTTGTAGCCGCCTTAAGGTATGCAACATTTTAAAGCTGTCGAACAAATGCAAATGTGTGAAAACGACATTGAAGATGAAATTTATGCCAGAAGCAAATTACATAGCATCCAACAAAATTTCAGTTGCATATTTATGACAAGAAAAAAATTTAAAATCTTGAAATATTTAACACAAAAAATGCTACAAAATGAAAGTATCTTTTTATTTATTATTTAGGCAGACACCATGAGCATCTTCCGTATTGTACTATGACCAGCAGGAAGAGGAAAGGTAAGTAGAAGGACAAGTACTGAGTGCAGGTGCAAAATGCTTGTAGGTGACATTTGGAAAATATTTGAAATCATTCTATGAATTTTTATAAGTCAAGAGAGAAAGAGTATCACAGAAATTTTTAAACAATACTTGAAAGTTAGATAGATAGGTAGGTAGGTAGGTAGGTAGGCAAGCAGCTAGGTAGGTTTGAAAGAGAAATAAAGGCAAAGAAAATTTACATAAAAGCGCAATCAAGTCTTTTATGTTTATGACAGACAATGTTCTGGTGAGTGGGACAAAAAATGGTGGTGAAGATGATAATGATGATGATGACAAGTAGATAATGTTGATGTTGGTTGATGGTGATTGTATCTTAGGTACTCTTTTTTGAATTTTTTTTTTTCGATTGTTGAACAATTTTTATGAAAAACAACTAACCTAAAAGTTGACTAAAGATGATGTGCCATTTCCGAAATCAACAGAATAGTCTTACCTTCAGTGAATGAATGAATGACTGACTTACTGACTAAGTACTATAAATTCAGTCAGAATTTTTAGTTAAACTCAGACAAAGGCAGTCAACTTGGCTAACAGACAGCATCAGTAGCAGTAGCAGTAGCAGTAGCTGCAGCAATGGAAGAATAAAATAGTAGTAGTAGCAACGCCATCAGTAAGTAGATGACTGACCCTTCATGCATCTGACAAGGCTCAAACAGTTGACAGTTTGAAGTTGCTTCACTGTCGAGGGCCGCCACTTCACTTTGTGGCCAACGGTTCGCTGTTGACAGTTTTAGCTCAAGTTTTTATTTTTCTTATGTCCATTTTTACTAAGTACTTATATACAAATCGCTTGACCTACAAACGATTGCTTGATGAAAATAACTTTTATATTCATTCTTCATAATTCTTGGTCAGAAGTAGAATATTTATTCTTAACTTAACTTTTATCAGTCTAAGTTACAATAGTTGATTAAATAACTTGACCTTGACTTCATTTACACAATGTCACTTGTTAACCCATTTTCTTTTCATTTTCATTTCATTTCGTTGATTTCATTTCTGTATTTATTGTCTGTCATTTTCCCCCAATGAATTATTCAATAAAATTTGAAAAATTTAGTAAGAAATTTACATTCATTGAAAGTAGGCAGTTCATCGTTTTTACATATGAAAAATGTATTTGGTGGCGCCTTCATTTGCTTTTTCTTCGTGTTATTCTTTTGAGTTTATGGTTTCGATACTGAAATATCGTAAATGAGGTTATGTCAATGACGTTGCCCATAATTGATATTGGCTTTTAATAATGCAAAACGCTTATTTCCGTTGATTTGGGTGTTAGGCAGTAGGTAGTTGACATTAGATATTGTGAGTAAGTCGATTTTGTTTGATTATGATTATTATATGTTGAGAATTTGTGTAGCTTTTGTTATAATTGCTTACCGAAGAATTGAAATTTATATAGAAATTTCTTTCTTTATGCTTAAGGTTCTAGAGAAATTGGTATATTAGATCAAGTTACTTTATTAGATACTATAAATGTGGAAAAAAATCTCTTTACTAATTTATTTGCAGCAATAAACAAAACACAAAAAAAAAAAAAAGTACTAGGGGACCTGGCCCGCTTCACTGAGCGTGTTATACGAATACTTCTTATAAGAAAAAACTACAATTTCAATTATATCTTATTTTTTGTAAACAGACAACATTTTTAATTTTTCTTTATCTTTCGTATAAATGAGCAAAGCTGATGGTTTTTCTACACGTGAACATGCAACATATACCATAGTTAGCCATGAGACAACACAGGTTATTCTAAGTTAATTCCACACATTCCCAGAGACTGGTCTTGCGCTTTATTGATTGTCATTCCAAAAGCAAGAAAAACAGGAAATTGAAGACGCTTGAATTGAAATGTGCAATCGGTTGGAATCATTGGTATACGTGGAATCGAAACATCTTGAGCTTTGAATTTCCCTTTTAAAATAGTTGCCTCAATAATATTTTTTACTGCAAGCTAGGTACCGTTACAAAGCTGTGGATGATTAATACTACGAAGCATTATAATCAGTACTTCAACTTTCATTTTCACATTGTATGGTGTTAGTCCAGGCAAATCTATTGAATTCAAAAATTCGATGGGATAATTCACCACATCACACTGTCCACTGATTTGTACGAAATTAATTCATCTGGAACTTTGAAGTGAACTGCCGAATTCAATTCGTTCATGTTTTTATTTTTGCCTACCAAAATTGCACTCAACCAGTCATGTCAGTCTGTCTCAAGTCACCAACTACCAATACCAAAGACCCCCAAACAATACATGATTTCCTTGTAAGTCTTGCATTGTTCAATCCAATGCTTCCAATTGATTTCTTGTGGGCCATATAATATAATACTTCATTGTTGCAAAACTTTGGCCATTCCAGATGCTTTTGTTCAATTCTACAATTCGCACATCAAACTTAGATAAAAACCTCTCTCTCAACTCCCTCTACCACTTGCAATTTATAGTATATGTATATTTAGTATATCACGTCGTTGGTAGCTGCCAGTTTGAGAAGCACTACATCAGTTGACAGTTAAGTGACATTGCAGGTGTTTTCACTTCTAAAAATGTAAAAGTTGCAGTTCGAAGAAATATCAAAAACTGAGAGCTGACAGTTTGAGAAGTACTACAGACACTACAGAAGTTGACATTTTAATTAAATAAAAAAAAAAACAAAACAAAAAACTTGTAAAAACTTTCGTCGTTTCTTTTTTTTTTTTTTTGACAATAAAAATGCGTAATAGATAAACGTTAACAGCGGAATCCGCCCTCTAACATTGGAATTGTCGTTTCTAAAAAATTTTCATTTTCTTTCTTTAAGTTTGATTTCTCTTTATCGGTCAAGTGCAAGTGAGACCCATACACGGAAAGTTCCATACCAAATGGGGGGTTTATATTGATCCGATTTGTTTCCAAGAAATATACAGTGCCTATATCAGAAACTTTTAGTGTCTAAATTTCAGTTCGGTAGGACAAAAAACAAAAAAGATTTTAACCTGAATATAAATGGTGGGTTTGTGTGAGACGTACCACCCTTAGTGGTCCGATCAATCTGAACACAATACGTTTCTAATCCATTTCCACAAACCATGTATATTTATGGTAACTGGATCGTATACGTTTCGTGTATGGGGACTTTAAATTTTTAACTTTATTTTAGTGCTAGTGCACGCTCTAGCTCCTATAGAAGGGGCACATTCTGTGGAAATTGCAACTTTCAACCGCTTACAGTTCATAAGATAGAACACAAGAGCCAGACGGATGGACAAAAGGAGAGAGAGATCGGAGCCTTAGTAATAGGGTTCCGTTTGGTATCCTTTGGGTTGGAAACCCTAAAAATGAGAGATAATAAAGTTTTTCCTACTCACTTCAATCATTACGGATTGAGTATAGAAAGTCAGATAGTACTAGCCAATAGTCGAGATAAAGAAGGTAGGCCACACTAAATCATAATGATAAAGTTTATAAATTTCCTATCAAACTATAGGCTCTGACCGATATTATTCATTTAAGTGTAAATAATATTGTTCCTTTGCGCTCTATCCATGTTAACCTTTTCTATTTGAAGAAAAGTGCAGCTAATGGACTTCGTTGGCCATGTGAAGCATATGGGGAACATGGTCCATAAAGAAAAAAAAAAGAAAACATGTGAATACTGATTTATTGAGATCTTTACCTATACGTCGCTTTCATAATAAATGCCTGTTCGACTTAATAAAGCACCCAACAAATCGTAAAAGATTTACTCTGAACGCTGTCTTACCTGCTTGAAAATCCAGTTTTATGATGCTACTGACTAACAATAAAAATCCACAGACAAATAAGAACCAAGTTACCAATGACGATGATTGTGTCTGATGGTGATGAAATACATCCTTTCTCACCTTTAGGTATATTATGCAGACCTCAATGTCTCACAATGAACCACAATCAAACGTTGCCAACTGATTGTCATTATAAATGAAATTGAGAGGAAGAGATGCAGATAAAGGTGAAATTTATAATGATTGCATAAGAGTAAAGGATTGAATGATCACATTATTCAATGTATGTGTGCGAGTATGTATATAAAGTTAAACAAGTGAAGTGAAGTGAAGTGAATATTTGTGGTAGAGACAGTGGAGAAGAAGAAAAAGGAGTGAAGTAAATGTTTCAAGTGGTTGTGCGTGTGTGAAGTGTTTGAATCTGAATCTGAATGAATGTGTTGCTGCCATTCTTAACAGTAAACTTAACGCTTGAGTGCTTTATTCTGGGAGTTTCCGTTTTGTGGTCGCTTTTGTCTGCATGCAGTTGCCAGCAAATGTGTGCACGCGTCCGTAGTTTGTTTGTCGCCTGCGGTTTAGGAAAACGCACATTATTGCCAGCATTTTACACAGCAAAAGAGCCTCAAGTATTCGGCGTGTGTAAGGGCGTGTGTTGAGTTTTTCGAGCTTTAATTTCGTCGCCATAATGTAAGAATTTCGTTGCATCATATCCAATGATAGTTTGCCTGATGTTTATATGTAGAAAAGTGAGTTTGCTACAAATATTTATGTAGCTGTGCTTGGGCACGTGCCATGAGTGAAAGGCAATTTAAATGTGCTCATATTCCTCGTTTAGTTAGGATAACTATCTCATTTCCAATCAGCTGACGGCCATTAAAACGTTACTAATTTCTTTTTTACAACACCATCACACATATCCTGAACACACAAGCATACACCTTTTTTATAGCATCATCCAATTTATTTTTATTGCTCCTGTTGCACTTTGACTGTGCTAAGCACACACGAATTTTTTCCTCTCTACCCCCCTTCTCGTTATCACTAACAGTATCCTTTTTTCTTTTTTCTGTTTGTGCATGAGAATCTAAGTATCTTTTGCTCTATATACATTGCCATTTTTATGGTTTAAGTTTTTTGTGCGACGAGCACAACAATTTTAAATGAAATCATTTTATAAACTTCTATTTGCTTTATTATTCTTGCTGTTCTTCTGGTTTTTGTTGTTATTTTCCATTTTTTTTTGTTTTCTTTTTGGAATTGTTAGTATTATTGCAGCTGCTGTTTTTCTCTATAAAAAAGCAAATGAAAAGAAAATTCTAAGAAAAATGCACATGAAATAAGCAGGAAATGAAAAATGAAGTCAATTGTTGTTTTGTTTCGCCTAGACCAAACTATATACAATACTAAAGGATAGAAACAGTAGAAGGACAGAACTTCAAGTTTAACTTAAGCAAAACATAATATCAAGAAAAACAATCATCACAGTTTTATATCTACAAGTTGATGTTGCTTGCTGCCACTACTTGTGGTTGCAACTGTTCAACTTGACCATCAACCATTGCCTAGTATCATACGATTATAATACATTTGAAGTTGTCTTCCTTTGGTCCTAGTGGTTTCTATTTTTTTTTTTTTTTCTTTCGACGAGATACCCATTTTTTTTCTTTCCAATATTATTGCGAAACGAGTTGACAAGTTACTGACTGAAAACTTGTTTATTCTGTTGTGCAACTGAAGCAAAGTGAAATGAAATGTCGAAAACAAATAAGTAAATAAACAAAGAAACAAAACCCAAACACAAACACACAGATTTTTCAAATATTGACTTTGGTAAAAGTTGACAAAAAAAAAAAACCTAATGGCAACTCAAGCAACACATCATGGGAATGGATGCATCATGATGTTGTGCATTCGAAAATCATGAAGAGAAATGTGCAATATCAAGAAAAAGTTACTATGAACTACGATCAAATATCTAATTTATTTGGGAATGGTACACATATGAGTATTCTGGATGGGCAAATGATGAAGAAGGATAAACCTTAGAGTAAGAAAAAGTGGCTTAAATATTCGGAAATAAAAAATATTACTAAAGGTAATATTTCAAATGGTGAGTCCCTCAAATATCTTGTAAGTACCATACAAATTTTCATCTAAACATTTGAAAGGAAGGAAGCAATAAAACTTTAGGTAATTAGTTCCTATCTAACGTGCATCCTTTAAGTGGAAGCAAGCACCTAACTCAAATATCTTATACTAAGCATTATAGAAAAACGTGAGGAAATTAATTATAAAATTGTTAAATCATTACATATTTTTTCTGTAATCTCATCAATATACAATTGAGAGGATTCTATCCTCTCAACTTTGATAAAAGTAGTAAATAGATATCTATTGTATATTCCACAAATATTTTTCCGTAAAAAAGTCAAAAATGTTGCTAATCCGCAGCATGGAATATGCATCCTTGGTTGTTTGTGTATGAGGATGACTTAAGCTTGTTAAGCATTATTTAAAGGACAATGGGGGTCAAGTTTTTAATTAGACTACCCAATAGCCAGATTGAGAGTCCCTTTGGTATGTTACTTGATAAGGAAACTCTGTTACATGTTATGAAAATATAATGAAACAATATCCCTTAAGCCATCACCTATAATTTAAAAGCACCAATATCAATCATATGTGTAACAGTTATAAGCTTTTGTTTTGTACAGTACTGTACGATATATTGTATGACACCATCAATATGTACGTGCCATTAAAAAAAAACCTTTCAATGCAATTTTACATCCTTTTGTAATGAAAATAAAAATGTTAAAATTTTTCGGTGAAGCACCCTTCTATTTGAAGAACCTTTATTGGTTTAGTGTTTTGCCTTCTATTATTATGATATTAACTTTGCGAAAATAATTATTTAAGTTAATATGAAAACTTTTTTCATCATTGTCTTTCTCTTGATAAACAATAAATTTGTGATAATCTTAGTATGACAACCTTCCAGAAGATGTACTACAATAATATTATGAGAATATACTTCAGTAGTCTTCCATTGCCTTCTGAAGAATGTTTTTTATCTTTAAATATTTATATAGAGGATGCAAGTACAGACACTCGAATTTAGCGGTGCCTATGTATGGTAACCGATGCCAATATGTTATGGATTGCTTTTGGTTTCGATAATCCCCATTGACCAGGCTTGCGGCCAATTCCTACTCTACCGCTGCAAACTCAGCCCGATGCTGATAAAAACATATTTCGGTTTGAGTAGTTTTTTCTTAAAGTGAATACTTAAAATACAAAAATTCAAGAAATAAAAACTATCAGAGTGCAACCCTGTGCTTTCATCAGGGCTACAAAGTTTGAACTTTGATTAGCAGTTTATTAAAAAAAAAAAAAAAAATCGGGAAACTTTTTTAAAACTTTGCAATAAGAGAGAGTGGCTCAAAGAGTGAATCAAATAAGAGTGTTAAATATGGAAAATGCAGAGGAATATAAATAATGTGTGTCAATTGTATTCTATTTGTTAAATACTTTTCTTTGTGTGACGTCCTTTGGTAGAAAATCCTTACAATAACACCTGTGCACTGTGAAGTAAAAACAAAATTTCATCCATTTTTGGCCAAAATGTAATTATCAGAATGTATTCTTGGATGCGATTCTTTCAACGTTATATTAACACTTTTTGCCCGATTTTGCCCGTTTTCCGTCAATTTAGGAAACATTGAGTTCAGCCATGAGACCATGTTCGATGTATGGCTTGCCAACAATTGAAAAAAAAAAAAAATTATTTGAACTGGGCTATAGAGCAATATATAATCTATATATATAAAAGAAAGTTGTGTTTGTTACGCCACTTATAACTCAAGAATGGCTAAACCAATTTGGCTGAAAATTGGTGGGGAGGTAACTTAGAACCAGGAGACGGACATAGGATAGGATAGGTTTTTTTTCGTCCGTCCATCAAGTTCATTCATTCCTTTGCTTTATGTTGCTAGGCAGAAAACAGTATATAAGAGACTTCAATATTGGAGATGCTTGTAATAAATAGTACATCTGCTTAATGCTTTATGTTGCTAGGCAGAAAGCAGTATATAAGAGACTTCAATATTGGAGATGCTTGTAATAAATAGTACATCTGCTTAATGCTTTATGTTGCTAGGGAGAAAGCAGTATATAAGAGACTTTATTATTGGATATTCTTGCTATGTGTTGATTTCAAATTTAATATGCCGTATGTTAGTATGAATGTATGCAGTATATAAACTAAATTAACGAATAGTGGTGGCTAATTTTTCGTTTAAAGTCTTATAATTCTCAAACGATTTTTAACCAATTTGGCTTAAGTAGTGGGTTGAGAGCAGATGAAAGCATACTTACCTGGCGTAGGGACTACCGTGATCACGAAGGCGGTTTCCCCAGGGTGAGGCTTGGCCATTGCACTTCGGTTGAGTTGACCCCTGCGATTATTCCTAATGTGAATAACTCGTGCGTGTAATTTTTGGTAGACGGGAATGGCGTACGCGCCGTCCCGACTTTAAAAGATACATAATTGAATGCAATTTTATGTTAATAGTTAATGCTGAAATCATAATAAACTGAGTTGAAATTAAGAGAACAAGGATTCATGGTTTCATATTTAAGAACTTGAAGTACAACCACTTGAATGTTTTATACATAGTAGAATTAAAGACGGGTAATGCAGAGTTAAGGAATTTCGACAAAGTAACCTTAATATTGTATTGTATTTGTGTGGAAATTAAACCATACATGCTTTCACCCTTTCTGAATACAACAATAATCATGCCTTTCAAGCAACTTTTTTATGGGCGCTACCTCTTCCAGTAATCAGAGAGATCTGATTTTAACATACCAGATAGTTAAACCTATTAGATCGATAGCTGGTTTGTATGGCAGCTATACGATCCAGTAATCCCACTATCTTGAAATTTGGATGGTTGGTGGCTATATATCAGAAACTTATATTGTCGAAATTTCAGTTTGATCGGACCATACAAACCCCCATTAATATTCAGGTTCTTATTGGAAAAACTTTTCTGTTTTTTGTTCTATCGAACTGAAATTAAGACACTATAAGTTTTTAACATAGGTGCGGTAAATTTGTTGGAATCAGTCAAATCGGACCACTAGGAAGAGTATCTCCCATACAAACCCCTCCGTGTAGGAGTCTCACTTGCACTTGGCCCATTTCTTTTTTTTTTTAATAACTGGGCACGCACAGGGGACGTAGCAACGCACGCCGGGTAATGCTATCTATCTATATATATAAAAGAAAGTCGTGTTAGTTACACTATTTATAACTCAAGAATGGCTGAACCGATTTGCCTGAAAATTGGTGGGGAGGTAGCTTAGAACCAGGAGACGGACATAGGATAGGATAGGTTTTTTTTCGTCCATCCGTCTGTCCATCCCCATACAAGAAACATTTTGATTTGTATGGCAGCTATACGATCCAGTAATCCCACAATCTTGAAATTTGGATGGTTCGTCGCTATACATCAGAAACTTATATTGTCGAAATTTCAGTTTGATCGGACCACTAGGGAGGGTACGTCCCATACAAACCCAATTTTAAAATTCAGGTTCTTATTCGAAAAACTTTTCTGTTTTTTGTTCTATCGAAATGGAATTTAGATACTATAAGGTTTTGATATGGGCGCGGTACATTTGTTGGAATCGGTCAAATCGAACCACTAGGGGGAGTACCTCCCATACAAAACTCAATCCGGTACGGAATCCTCCGTGAACGAGTCTGACTCGGACTTGGCCCATTTTTGTTTTAATAACTGAGCACGCACAGGGGACGTAGCAACGCAGGCCGGGTAACGCTACTTCATAAATAAATCATATTTGTTGTTCTTGAATTGGAACTAATTTTATTAAATTTTGAATATACTATTACAGTTTCTAAGAACTAAAGTAATGTAATATACCAATTTAATTCTAACTAACTTAGACCTTGATTATTCGATAGCCTAAATCTTTCATTGGTAAGGTTACACAGATCAAGAACACCAAAAAAAAAAAGAAAAACTGATTGATAGTCAGATAAACAGACGAACGGACATCAGATAGTCTAGAGGGTTGAAATTTTCAGAGAATGTGTAGTTCAATCCGGGCATCAGCAACAAATACTAAAATTAAAATATTTTCGAAAACTTAAAGGGTTCCCAATACAAGAAACATTTTGGTTTGTATGGCAGCTATACGATCCACGATCTTGAAATTTGGATGGTTGGTGGCTATACATCAGAAACTTATATTGTCGAAATTTCAGTTTGATCGGACCATACAAACCCCCATTAATATTCAGGTTCTTATTAGAAAAACTTCTCTGTTTTTTGTTCTATCGAACTGAAATTTAGACACTATAAGTTTTTAACATAGATGCGGTAAATTTTAAAGTTGGAATCAGTCAAATCGGACCACTAGGAAGAGTCCTCCCATACAAACCCCTCCGTGTACGAGTCTCACTTGCACTTGGCCCATTTCTTTTTTTTTTTAATAACTGGAACGCACAGGGACGTAGCAACGCACGCCGGGTAAGGCTAGTATAATATAAAGGCCGAGACACACAATTCTATAATAAATAAAAACAAAAATTTTACTCGCGTCATTGAAAAAAATTTACCCAAATGCAACAGAATGAACTCAAATTTTAAATTGAAGCACTGAAAAAGGCTTTCGTTGAAAATCACGATTCAGCCAGACCTAATCAGATGGGACGTCAACATCTTACATATGAAGCAACAGGCCCACGTCGAAAAGATAATTAGGAGCTGAGCTGGCAGATAATCAAAAAAATTGGCACAAACCTTCTTATGCATGCAGCCGCCGTCTCTGCAAGGAATTTAAATAAAAAGGATACGGCGTTTATGTTACAGAATTCCATGCTCACTCTGAGCGAATCAAGTGAGGTTAGTTATGAGATGAGTCCACTTCGCCCTTGGATAAGAATTTTCGAACTATTACTTAAAATTTCCTATAGAAGGCGATGTAAACAATAGCAAAATGGAAAAATTTGAAATAATGAAAACAAAGAAAACAGAGTATTCAAAAAAGTTTGTGGGGTGACACGTAGATAAGCTAACGCAAAATGAGCGTGGTATCCAATGGCGCCTACTTTAAATAAAATTTTAATTCATGCATCCCAGATAATACGTTCCCGTAATACGTACGTCGCATGCTCGTCATAACTCACGGGCTAATAATATGATCATTATATTTAAAAGATCAATATACTCGTCAGATACTTTTCTTTCCAGTATTATGATAAAAACAGTCTGTGTTACCCAAAGATGTCATTGCTCAGTTAGAAGTACCTCATTTTCATATAGAGAACAAAAACGATCCCCCATTTGATAGCAGTTATCATTCCATTTCTGATTTCGAGTGCGAAGGTGTTAATATGTATTCATTTGAATTAGATGTAGAATAAAATAATTATTAAAGTATTAATAATATACTTTTATATGAAAATAAAAGATTTTTTTTTTATTGCGAATGTTTAAAAAACTACACACACTAAAAATCAGGTTTGAAGGCTTAATGAATTTATTCCTAGGCTTATTACATTCTATTAAACTTTTACAAACTTTTTAATTTAATTTAGTTTAGTATTTATTGAACATGAAAACAATTTTGCTTTCAAAATTGCACTGTCTAATCAAACACTTGAAACTCCTACATAAACTACGCATCCGCAATGTGGGCTAATATGGGCGGCGAAAATAGGTGTAGCCGGATCGGTTTGAAAATTTGCTAAAATATTATGTTTGCTACAATTATTAAATCCTCCAAGATTCATTAATAGACTTTATGCCATAAATTTGGCCACCAGGCCCAGTGTGCGCTGGAATCTTTTTTTCTGTCACGATCGCAATCTTTGGGGGTAAGCCACACCTTTTCTTGCACAAATAATGTTTGTTCCTAGTAACAGTCAAGTAAAACTTGTCTCCGATTTTGAGAAAGAGACATTACTGGTTCTAGTATTTATCTGACAAAAAACCGAGTGATCCATGATTGAATTGAGCACATACAATATTTCCAAAATCGACCCCATAATCCAAATAAATAGACAGACAAGATTTCTATTATTTTAAGTATTTGTATATATTTCATTTTTCATTTATTTATGCATTAAAATTTAGTTGGGAATTTTTGGTTTTTGGTTTCATTATTTTTATGTTTTCAAATTTTTTTGCTGTTGAAATATTCTTCTGATTTTAAATTTGCTTTTTATCTTTTGTCTAAATAATTATATTGTTTCTTATTGATTTGTTTTTGTTGTTGTTGCTAATAATGTTTAATTGTTTAGTAATTTTTTTCATTAATTTCAATTTAGTTGCTTTATTTTTCATTTTAATTGTATGCAACTTTTAAAAATTCTTTCATTGGTTTCGATTTTTTCTTTTTTTGTGTTTTCAAATATTTAAAGCATTTCTTGTATTCTTTTGTTTGGAATTTAATTTCATTTATGATTTTATAAATGTTGCATTTTAATTTGCTCTTTCTCTTTTATTTGCATAGTAAATATTATGTATTTTTTGTTATATTTATTTTAAAAAACGAAACAAAAATTCATAAATATAAAAAAACAAATTGTGCTTCATGAAAATTAGTTTTTCATTATTGAAGAAGTTTATGTTCTTGTCTTGTGTTATTGGTTATTGTGGGTTTCTTAATGAATTTTTAATTTTTTTGATTATTTAAAATTATGTTCATGTTTCATTCCAGTTTCTATTGTTGCTTTTCTTGTTATTTATTATTCCTTGCTGTTTTTGTGGTTAGAAATATTGTTTGTGTTTTTGTCGGGTTTTCTCTCTAAAAGTAGGTACACATTTTTTTATAATAATTTTTGATTTACCCAATTTTCCATTTATCAGTTTTCTTTTATTTATATTTTTGTTATTTATACTGATATTGTTCTTTCTTAATCAATAAATATAGAACGATGTGCAGTTTTTAACACGTTTTGCAAATTTAGTCATTGACTTTGTTTTACATTTAGTTATGTATTTATTTATTTTAAATTTTTTTTTTTTTTGGTAATTATTTAAATATTCATGTATTTTTTGTTTCATTACTTTTGTTTGGAAATAAACTAAAAAAAAAAGAAAAGAAAACTGAATAAAAAACCTCATAAATATTGTACATGCACTAAAAAACAATATTGTTGAAATAATAGAAGATTTCATTACTTGATAGTTTAGACAATTATAATTTCTATTTTGTATTTTGTCTTCATAAAACTAAAGCAATCGACACTTGGATTTGCCATTGAAAAGCACTAAAAATACATACAAGGAAATTACTATTATAGCTAATAATTTTTCCAAATTGGACTTCATTTAATCGACTCATGAGTTCCTTTCGACTTTGACCGCTATTGCAATATACAGTTTTGACTGATTGGGTCTTAACTTTTGGAAATGTCTCTACGACTCTTTGGTGAAACATTCCACATGCGATAAGCTTTGTTAGTCGATTTAAGGAACCTAAACACCAATTGGATTAATTTTTAATGATTCACTACCAATCAGAACGCTTTTAATACTATTATTTTGGATCTACACTCCAATCGGAGACAAAGGAAATCAAGTATATTACTATATATCACTTAAAAGCAAATGTCGTTTGCAATAGTACAAGAAATTTATGCATTTTAGACATTTTGGTGTCTAGCAACACTGGGAAAATTTCACTTTCTACTGTTTGTAAGACCTAGGGAGTCGCTTTAAAATTACCTTGATTATTACAATATATATTCATGGAATGTATTCAAATTGAACTAAAGTTTTTGAGACTTAAATACTTTTTTTTGAATTCACATTGACATTGAAGCTTCAGTTATATTAAATATATCAGAAATAAAATAATTATTAAGAAGAAACACAAATTTAAGAGAAAAATGCATGAATAAAATATTTAAAAACAAAAAAAAAAAAAAAATTGAGAGATTTTTATCAAAGGTAAATTGCAAAAACTAAATATTTAATATAAAAAATAAGCAAAATAAAAATTAAAAGTTTATTTAAATTTGGCAAATGTTTTTTGGTTTTGAATTTTTTTTTTTTCTATATTTCTAAATATTGTATTTCTTTTTATCAAGATTTTCTAGTATTTTCTTTATATTTTTATGTTTGAAAAAAGCAATAGAAGAAATTTAAGAATAACAAATTTTGCTAATAAAATTTACTTTAATTTTTATTTTTATGTATTTTATGTATTTTTTTTATTTTTAACAAAGTTTCTAGACACATACATTTTTATGTTGGTATTGTGTTTTTTTTTTTTACTTTTGTTTTGTTGATGTAGTATACTTTTTTTTTCTCATAAAAATGTTTTGGACAAAATTTCTTCCGTTACACTTTTTTCTTTATTTTTTGTTTTGTGGTTGCATTTCATTAAAAATTAAACATTTTTGCATTATTTCACATAAAATTAATTACTTTTTATTTTATATTTTGTTTAATTATTATTATTTTTTTCCTGTTTAAAAAGTTTACAAAGTCAAGTCATGACAAGACATTTTACCAATTTTTTTGTTTGTTTTTATTTTGCTTAGTGTATTTTATTTTACTTTAATAATTAATTTTTTTTTTTTTTTTCATTATTTTTCTTTCTTCAACACTCTTTTTAATAACTTTTCTTGACATTTTCATTGCCTGCATAAATTCTTCTTCAAATACAATCAATCAATAAGTAGTTGTGTTGCTGTCTTTCAATTTCAATTGATTTAAGTTTTAATAAATGTAAATTATAGCCAACCTGGTTTATTCGTTGGCATCTTTACGGGTTTTGTGTCCCCGGAATGATGCTTGGATTTTGGTAGCCGCCTTGTGTAGCTCTGGATCGGTAAGATCAATGCAAGCTCTTCAGCTACCTTCTTTGTTATCTCCTTGATATCCTCATCCTCAGGCACATCCTTATTGACAAGTTTACGTGCCAAATGCCCACGGAAGGTGGATTGTATCTTCAAGGCGGCATCACAAAGTTCTACAAAGTCAAATGCGAGTACTTCATATGTTCGAGTGCTTTAATCATTGAGATAAGTGTGCTTCAAGAGTAAACTTTTTGAATGAAGTGTAAAAGTTTCTTTATATTTTAATATTCAATAATCCTTATAGTATTTCTATAATTCAATATATTTTTTGTTTTTTCCATTTTCCACTACAAACTCAAAGGACTGGAAACCAACACTGCATTGGGTCAGTCGTTCACTGCTTTTCATTCAATGCAGCAATCAACTAAGAAAAACGACTCTGTATGTTAGTTTGTACTGGCTCTCATATTTTTTTCATTTAATAGAAAATTGTGGAAACACAGCACGATCCATGGACTGTGTGCTGTTATGCATATCATAAAAATAAATGTTATTGCGGTTGAGAAAATAAAGCAAATGATGGCTTTGGATTTCTTGCTCGTTTAAGCTGTGAGTTGAGTTTCAAATCATCATTGAATTGTGGAAATTGTGAGAAAATGCGAAAGCTATGTGGCAACTTTGTTTTCTTCTTCAGAATACAAAATGTTTCTACATTGAAGAATGCTAATAATGTTACGAATTTCGTTATGGCTTAACATCTTTATGACACACAAGTAAGTGGCTGTTATAAAGAATTTTAAATAAAAACTGTATTTACAATATTAATTGTTGATTTCTTGTTGACTTAATTGAAATATTGAATATATGGATGGCACAAAAAAGAGTTTTACAGTATTAATGACAATAACCTCGTTCATGTTCAACGATGCCACAATCTGCTCACAACATAACTTCAGAGATACTGAGTTTAATTCCTATAACCAGAGATTTCCTAATAAGTCATTAAAGGATAATGAAACATCTTTATATGGTGGAACTAAAATATTTAAATGGAGCAGATTTTACATCTACGTAACCATCATCTAGATCCAATAGAAATTGCGAACATATTTTCTAACCAAGTCTTGAATTACGTAACTAATACCAGACTCTCGGAATATCTGAATGTATAATCTCATGCCAATGGTAATGGTTAAATGTAAATTAATTTTAAAACTCAACTAACTTGATCATGTGTTTCATTAATTTTTATTCTTTCGATGTTAACACATCAATCTGTAGATGATGTACAATATTTTTCTATGTTGTCTGCTAACAACGAAAGCACGCAATAAGTAACAATTGCAACAATTTATTTTCACTAAAGTTTTTTGTATGCTGCAAATCAAGCGCAGATTCAACAAAAATTCACACATCAACAACATACATTTAATAAAATCGTTTCCTGCTGCTGTTCACAAATGCCCAAGAAATGTACCCCAAAGGCATTCTATATTGGC
Source organism: Amiota minor (assembly GCA_037043295.1). Classification (NCBI taxonomy): domain Eukaryota; kingdom Metazoa; phylum Arthropoda; class Insecta; order Diptera; family Drosophilidae; genus Amiota; species Amiota minor. The sequence goes on from JBAMAW010001038.1 coordinate 75,640, forward strand.
CCAAGCCTGTCAACGGAAGCGTATATCGTTCATACACAAAAACAAAAAAAAAAACAAACAAACAAAAAAACAAAAATCAAAGGAAAATCACTTTGAGTATATAAAAATTCAACCATTTTAATGATGTTTAAAATAATATCCATATTAAGTATACGACACATGGTCTCAGCGGTCATTTCTTGAAAGCAGAGACTAAAGCTCTTGTGTGCATACTCGTATTTATGAATATGTACAAGAGTGTGAATGTTTGTCCTTGGCGCTTGTTTGGCACTTTTGTTTCATAAAAGTGATGACACAGTAGGACGACAACTACAAGATTTTTGGTAAGCCAAATGATAAAGAAAAAAAAGAAAAACAGATCATTATAATATTTTCCCATACAAAAGTTTAACTCAGTTTATATATGAAAAACAATATAAAAAGAACGAGCTCCGCGTCAGTTGCGTGTTCAGCATTCGGCCATGTTCAGAGTTAGCTTAATGTATGTTTATCTGTGTGGTCATGTAATGTATAAGTGTAGCGTATATGTACATGTATTTGTGGTCACCACCATTGTTTGCAGGCTCCAACTTTGGCACGTACTTGGGAAAACTTTTTCACATTAACACGCGCTTTCACATTGAGCCTTAATAAACTTTATAGTATATGGCAGCAGGCAGGCAGGAAACTATAATGAGCAAGTTTTATTTTGCAGATTTTATTTTACTTTATAATTTCTCTTTTTTGTTTTAGTATTTTATTAAGTTCCCCAATGAGCTGATTTTGCTTTGATGGCGATGGTGTGAATGTACTAATAAGATATTAATTGAAAGTGGTCGAAAATATTTAAAATGCACGAAAGTGCAGAATGGAAATTGGTAATTTGCTAAAAAAAGATAAAAACGTGTAAATAAATGTGTGCTGGTTTAAATGAAATTGGAAGATTATCGCTTTTAATGTAGTGTAGAATTTAATGCGTGATTGGCATTGAAATGGAAAAGTAGAATTTCTCGGTTGAATTAATTTAGGAAATTGTTTAACTTGGAATTATTGTACTTTTGAGTGTACAAGTAACATTGATTGAGTGGCTTTAAGTGATTTCTAATCTCACTAATGGGAAAGAACACTAAGGAAATGAGAACAGGACTGGGATTGAATTCTACTAAATCCCGCTCATGAAATACTACAATAAATAAGTAGCAACTGGACTAGGATGATACTACGCTGTTAAAGTTTAGTTGTCTTCCAAATTCAATCTTTTTTCGAAAACACTTGATGTAGTTTGCCTTCTTGATCTAAGCTTAAAATTGATTTTATTGACCATAATATTTAAATGCAAACCGAAATCATTGCATTGTATCAATGAATGAATCAGGAAAGTTACGAACTAAGCATGTTGATTTAAAATTTTGTATTTATGTGAAACACACACGGTATAGTGTTGACTTTCAGCAGAGAGGAATTTGTCGGCCGGAGGCGCTTGTTAAAATTGTTGGTGGTAAGGTCTTTGATTTGATCCAATTCAACTTTGGTGCAACCCACTTTAGGCAACAAACAAACCTATTGGAAGATGGTTGCCAGTTGTAGTATTCGTGGTGCCAGGTACTACAGCAATGACAGAACTTTTGAGTATTTTACCCAGTACATTTTGTGATAACGCAACGCCAACTTTGCTTCTCGTCAAAGCCTCAGCAAGTTTAACCAATGATGATCTTCTTGATAGCTTGTGTATCCATTTCATACTTATTATTTAATGCAGTAAAGATAAACATAACTCAGTGATTAGTTAATGGAGATTTGCCTTAACAACAACTCTTGATAATCTTAAAATTTAAAAGATAATCTTATTTGAGATTAAATATAAATCATTTTAGGCATTCAAATTCAATTTAAATAGAAATTTAACTTAATCCACATTGCAAAAGCTAATAAGACGTCGAGGGTTTTAAGTCCGTGTTAAAATTTTAAACTAAACTATTTAAACGAAAGCCAAATTACAAACGAAGCGAAATCATAACACAAAGAGACGCAAAAAAGGATACAAATAATAAAATAAAGGCTTAGCTGAAGGCCCTGGCAACCATGGCTATTTATTAACTCTGTTAACTATTAGTTTTAACTTTAAGTTAGCATTATAGAAATAAATAAATAAAAAACGTAATCCAACCAAAATTATTATTAAAAAAAAAAAAACACTCGTATTTATTCCACAAAAAATTTAATTGCTTTCATAAAAAAAATCTATGAGCTCTTAATTACACAAATAATTGGATTTTTTGAATTAATTCAAAGTTTATTTAAATATTTTTGCATAAAATTATTTAAACTACAATAAAAAGTTCAATTTACTATAATTTTTTCCTAATCTCTAATAATTCATTAAATCCAATTGATAAGTAGATTTAGCTTTATGTATTTAATTTATTTATAATCAGTTGCTTTAGAGGTGATAGAGGTGATTATAGTCATTGTCTCATCCTCCTGCTGTGTGCCATAATATTGTAGTACAATACTTTGGGAAATTCATCACTCATGAACTACTATCCTTCTTCAGGCTATAGCCATTCAATCACCTTGAAAATGATATGTAATTTTCACCGAGAAACAGAATATTTATGTCCAAGCAAAACAAATTGATTGCTTGCTGAGTCCAATGGAACCACATCGAACTTATATGCATAAATAGCTGCATGTAACCGAAACAAGCATATGGAATTAATTCAGAGTATATAGAAGGAGGAAAAGTGAGTCTTGAGGGAATAATCGAAGTCCTCAGTACACACAGACCCAGCTGAGCATATATTGAAACCTGTCAGGCGCATAAATTAATTCGAAATGCTCATGAGATGAACAGAGTAAACCAACTTGGAGGTTCTCCCATAAGTTACAAGCCATCTACCTGCACCTGCAGCAGTAATACCCCATAAGTCAAAAGTACCAACAACATGAAAATCTTATCACCTTTTTTGTAAAACATCAACAGCAACAACATACATGATGAAGGAAACTGACATCAATCCATCAATCAATAATAAGCGAACATGTTTTAAATTTTCTTTGAGAAATTTATGTCATTAAAAAACAAGGCAAAGCAAGAGAGAAGCAATCTTTCTTTTTCTGTGTCCTTATTTATTGCATTTTCACAATTTCCATTGGCTTTTTTCCACTTTCATTGATACAACACACAAAAACATGCCACATTTTGCCCTCATTTGGCTTGTTCCGGGTGAGCCTTCTTATGTAGCGTTGTTAAATATTGACGAGTTCTCTTGAGCCAACACTTAAGGGTACTGAGAGGATCTCATTGAGAAGAAAAATAAAGAAATATTGCATTCTCAACATTTTTAATAGCCTTCTATAGCAGATAGAATGAGTTGAATGTAACATAATGACGGAAATTGCTGGATAAAATGCCTTCATCATTCAATAACAAACCTTCAGTAGAAGAATACAACATTACTATAATTTTCCACATAAAATTTTTCTTTAGATTATAAAATTCTTCAAGACTTGATGTCATTTTCTTTACGACATTTCTGAAACTTTTAATAAGTGTACCGTTTTTATTAAAATGAAAATTTTCTTGTTAAATATTAAAAGTAAATTTATCAGAATGTTAACAACTGAGGTTTCAGGAGTCCTTCTACAGAATATTGACATTTGTAGGTCATATTTATTGAAAGTAGCAAACTGAGTAAGTAAATATGTTGATGGAATGGGTAAAGACAAAAATGTTAATCGCACTCAAAGGGTAAGGAAGAAAATATTGCTTATACGTAAAGAAATTCCATTCTTTTAAAATAAAATACAAACAGCAAAGCTAAGAGTAGTAAGAGCAATAAAATTGCAAGTATGCAGCAAAGTTTAAATGTGAGAGACTTGATGTTACTATAGTCAGGCACTTTTGTAAATTAAATAAAACTGAAGACCAGAGAAGGATAAAGGAAACTCACACGTCAGTGACTTGTCAAAAATGCAGTAAGCCAACCAAGTAGAATAAAGTACGACAGAAGACAGCAGTGTCTCTTTTGATTGACAGCAAGTATGAGGGCAAATCAAATTAAGTTTTCTATGCTTTAACTTAACCATGCCGACGACCTTGATTTCTTTGACACTTTGGCATCTACGACCGAGTTGTTTGGCTTTGCTCTGAGACAGATAGACACAGATAGAGTCTTTTGTATCTTTCAAGGCTTCGTACTACTGTTTCTTAAATGCATTGTGTAATATTGTGCTTTGCTTCAACTACTTTCTTAACTTAACTTATCCCCTTTAATTGCTACTCTATTCAAGTCTTTTTCGTTTCCTTTGACTCTTTGGCAACGACCTTTTCATCCTTACTTCATCATGATCATCATCTATGTAGTCCTTTATTCTCAGGTATGCTTTTCTTATTTTCATCCTTCCTTTGCCTTCGTAACTTGAGCTTTCAGTTGCTATTTAATTTTTACCTTGATACGCTGTTAGCTGTCAATGTGAGACAGTGACTAACGAACGTGTATCACGATGCCAGGATGACGCCACTCGGACGAAGATGAAGAGGAAAGAAGCAGCAGAAGCAAGTGAACTAAAGTGCATAAAGCATGACGAAAGATAAACATGATGATGATGGCGACGAAGCTTGAAGACTTCATTGTAGTTTTAACTATATTGCACATACAACCTCATACATACACACACTCACTCATTGACAACAATGACTACAAATTATGTGAATGTCTATGTAAATATATGTATGTATATTTGTGAGTCTATACATCAACGTTAACAATGCTGATGCTTCACTGCGTTGCTCAGTGCAACGTTACAGGACTTGAGTTTATGCACAAAAGAACAGATTCCTCGTCGTCGTTGTCTGTTCCGCAACTGCTATTCACAGCTACCCACTGTTGCTCCTTCTTTAAAGCTTAACTCTGACAATGTTGATGCAGTGATGCATCAGTTCGTTTTGAACTAAGTATAGCGTGTCATGATGATCTTGACCCACATCGCAAATAAGACAACGAAAAACGAAAAAAATGCAAAATATAAAAAACAAACAAGAACTTCATTAAAATAAAACAATGCATATTTATAGGGGCACAATATGTAAACATGTATATATATGTATGAGTGTGTAGATATGTAAGTGGTAGCAGCACTTATCAATGCCCCACATGATCAAAGTGACAAAGAATAAAAACAGAAAATGAATGGTAATGAATCTCTGAGCCATGTGTTTCAAAAGTCAGAAAAAATCACTTAAGATTTTGAATATAATAAATGAAAAATTATGATAAATATTCAATTTTAAAGAAGAACTTAGAAATAATTGCCAAAGATTTAAACTGAGAAATATATAAATATATATTATTAATTATTAACTCAAAATAAATAGACCAAATACTTCATTCTTAGTGTAAAGATTTGATCGGAGTAACCCGTAGCAACAGTTTTTGGAACATAGTAATTGGCGATTTTTGAAGATTACAACATCTAATTCAAAAGGTTTCAAGTTTAAAATGATCATACAATGAGTCAATAAGAAAGTCAAAGAAAATAAAAGCCGTGCCCGATCATAACAGTCAAATTGACCTGCTTCTGATCTTGTCAGCGTTTGTTTTGCAAATTAAGTTACTTATTATTTGACTTCAATATTCTTCAATGCAATGCAATCACTGAGCCCGTAAAGATTATGTTATACAAAATTTAATAATAAAGCACAAAAAGACACAAGATTAATCAAGCGTTGAATTGAATTAATAGAAAATGACCTAAAACTTATATTAATTGAATAAAAATATGATAAATCATGATTACAACTTAAAACATGCCAATCAATCCTTAAAGGATTATTATACTATTAATATTATTGATATACATTTAAAATATTTATAAAAAAAAACACCTTTTAACTTAAAATAAATGAGCTAAATACTCAATTCTTAGAATAATAAAATAAATAATATTGTACTTTAAATATGAACGCAATCAAGTCAAACATTCAATCGATATGAAAAAATATTTTGGGAATATTTTTTTTTGTTTTTCTCTATTGATTCATGTTGGATTTATTTTATACGCATTCCACGTGATGTTATTGCGTGATTTATTTTGACGTAATTCAAGCGGATAAACAATATTTTTGGTTTGGTGTATACTAGATAGGCAAAGTTATTTGAGTTCTTGCTCTAATGGAAGCTACACATAGTTGACCATGCAAAAAACATGGACTTTCAAAATCTAATCCAGCAACGCATAGCGTTTGCACTTAAGCTTTGTTGATTGTCATCGCGAAAGCAGGATATAGAGGAAAGTGTACCCGCTTAAATGTGAAGGGCAAAACGGAACGGAATCATTGGAATGCGCGGAATCAGTACGTTTTATTCTTTACATTTGGCGTTAATTATTATTGCTTCAATTCGGCATTCATTTTTCCACGGAAAGTCTGGTTCCTTTGCACAATTTTCACTTGCTCAGATTCCGAAGGATTATTATTAGTGAACCAATTAGCTTTCAGTTTGTGCAGTGGCATTCCAGATGGATCCAATGCATTGAGGAATTCGACTGAATAATTAACAACATGATCCTTTTCTGTAACTGTTTTAATGGATAAATGTATTCTGTAAATGTACCAGAAATTTTCAATTGAATATTAAAATTGATTCGATTGGCGTCATCAGCATGCTCGCTAAGCCATGTTGCGCATGTTGTTATATTCGATTTTTTTTTTCGTTTCGACTAAATGAATGAACATAAAGCAAATGCAGCTGAAACTTACAGAAGAGTAAAAATAAATGCATCTCTTATTAAATTATATGAAAATGTGAAAAACTGGAGAGTTACAACAAAGTGGATGGCATAAGAACCTCCTCTATGAAATATATATATATCTATGCCAATTTTCATGGACATCTGCGAAACGGTGTTGGAGTTCATTGCTCACATACTTTTTTTTTTCTTTTTTATCTATTTGGTCAATGTATGAATCATCATTATATATTATTTGTTTTAATATTTTCCTCTAAATCTAGTGGAGCATTTTGTCTAGGAAGGTTGGAAGGTAAAAATAAAACAAATCTATAATCAAGGTGGCCCCACTCGAAATGAAGTAACCCGTTATCCAGTTTCCGTACACGATGCTAGAACAGAAATGAAGAAACCACCATACCAAACCACCACATAAATGTAAATCTGTTTTGGGCTTACCCTGTGTCCTAGGCATTTGCTCTAGATTCCTATATACAGTCGTGCCTATATCAAAATACATACTTAGTAGTCAGTAAATAGAAGACTTAATTTTAATTACAGTATAAGCTAAATTAACTAAGCCTCGAACTATCATCTATCTTAAATAAGTATTTATAGCAATCATAAGAAATCACAAAAAATTTCATTTGAGAAGAACCTTTTTTCCATAGAATTCTATATACATGAACATAATTTGAACAGAATTAAAGAAGAAAATCCTTTGACCCTCTTTAAACAAATTGAATTGCCATGAATTGAAAGTTCTTTATTTGAACTTTTGAAACAACTAAATTAGCTTTATTCGCAATTTCCTTAAAATGTTTTTACTTTTTTCCAAACAAATTAAATCCCATTTTTAGTGCCACAGACAAAAATGCATAGCTCAGGGAAAGTAGAATATTATAAATGGAAATGGAAATGGTTAAGGCCGAAAAATATGTTTTGTATTTTGATGACGTAGACAAATAATGTTGGCTAACTTTCGGTACCTTTTAGTATATCAACTATAGTAAACAATTTCATTTTGCCCAACAGCCACATATTGTACTTGACTGACCGAGCCAAACTGAATTGGACTATACACGCCGTGCTCTGTTAACTTTTCCTTTGTGGTTACTAAGATTTATGATGTTTTTCGTATTCTTCGATGGGTAGAGGACCTGTTTTTTTCTCTTCCGCTTCCGCTTGTTCTTTCCTTGTCCATTCTAAACTTTAGAGATGAAGTTTGAGGTAAAAGCAATACACTGAAAGAGTGAGTGTATCATTTACGATTGAATGACCATTTGGAAGGAAAATGAAGAATCTAAAGCTAGGGGATGTTTTCAATTTCCGTTAACAACCATGGCAACATCAAGAAAACTCTTCTGTGAACAATCAATTATTGGGCTTTCTACCTACAAATATTCTTTTTCATCTTTTGTTCTTTTGGCATTCTATGTTATGAAAGTGAAAAGCGGTTGACCACAATTGTAAATCTTTGTTCTGCTTTCATTTTTTGTCTTTCATTTTCTGTTTTAAAATTAAGTCAAAGGTCAAATACTTTGTAAAGAGGGTACACAATTGATATTTAATATTTTTTGTATTGAGACGATTATGAGTTTTGACCCCATTACTTTGCTCTGATACGTGTAATTATACATTTCATTTTTGATGTGGGTTCGCTTGTGCTTTTATGTACGCCGACTAAACAGTTGAAAAGAGGATTTAATTTTTTTTACATATATCTTCACATAAGAATAACAAAGTAATTAAGGAAATCAGCTTAGCATCTGCACGTGTGGCATTAATAAGGAAATAACCAAATTTTTAGCCCTGCCCACGAATTCCAAATGAAAATGACGAACAAAATAACAAACACTTCAGGATACCATAAAATTTAACCATTCAATAAAGGAAAATAATTTTTTTATTTATTATTATTAATTATTATACATATAAAAAAAAAAATTATATAATAACTAATGCATAAAAAATATAGAGTGCGAGCAACTGGGTCTGCGACTCAATCAAAACTATATAAGTGTCGTTCTCAAAACAAAACCAAATACCCTTCATAATATATATAAAGGATACTTTAAGAAATTATACGAAAATCTAACGTCGATGACTTGAAACAGGAAGATATCTTTTATACCAAACAGTATTTCTTTGACTATTAGTTCATATGGCTGCTAAGTGATATGGATCAGTACTAAATTTGAATATTTTCATCGGTATATAAGCTTATTGAAACCCATTTTTTATATTTGTAATTACCCTCATTTCACTTTTAGTTTTATATTTTACATTCATGGACAAAATAATGAGAGCATCTTCATGTCATGACTTGTCATGCTTTGGTTTGCTTCCTCGATTAATGTAAAGATAAAACCTATTACAATAATTTATAATAACTTTATCTAACATTAACAATAAAAAACAAATAATAATCCCTATGTTACTTAAAATAAAACACCAAGAGAAAAATGCCTGAATCTATTTTTCTTGTTTTTATACATTTTTTTTATATATTCAGTATGCATATTATATGGTTTTATTAAATGATTTCACAGCCTAGCCCTCTTTCAAGTACTCAAAGAACATCATGACAGCTGAACCAGGCACGATTAAACACATATTCATTTATATTTTTTGTGGTTCCCCCGAGAACTCTTGCAATTTGTTAGGTTAGAAAAAATTATCACATATATAATATGCCCCAATCATTTAAAGTGAAAGGTAGAAATATACAATATATTATGAAAACCGTAATTTACATTTAAAATAATCAAAAAAAAAAAAAACTTTGCGTGTGTCACTTTGCAGTTCCATGTCGGGTTCAACCATTCCACTTGACACCAGCATGCTTTCATACAATCATGCCATCAACTCACTGGGAAAACGTGTTCTAATTAGATTTCGTATTTTGGTTTTGTGCGCTTGTTATTTCATTTAACAACATTGTAAATGCCTTACTTCGACATTTTGCTTAACATTTTTGTTATTTTTGTTGATTGTAACCATGTCATAGAACGGCAAGATGTAAACCCCCACACGCAGTAACGTTAAAAACAAAAACCCACACACAAAACTTACAAGCCAAAGGCATCTAAATATTATACAATACATGTATATACGAGTAACAAGAGAATAAGGAAAGTGAAGCACCTAAATGTTGTTCTCTTTTTATTTATTTTTATTTTCATTTGCATGTATTTTACGATAAGAACAAATACAAAAAAAAAAAAACAAATGACACATTAAAAAAGAAGAGAAATTCCCCAAAATAACAACAAAAGGAAAGAAGGTTATTTTCGACTGTGCCGAAGATGAAATGCTCTTCACGAGACTTGTATGGGAGGTACTCTCCCTAGTGGTCCGATTTGGCTAGTTCCAAGAAATGTACTGCGCCTATAATGTAAACTTATAGTGTCCAAGTTTCAGTTTGATAGGACAAAAAACAAAATAGCTTATCTAATAAGAACATGAATTCAAATGGGTGGTTTGTATGGGAGGTACCCCCCCTATTGGAGTAAAAAGAAAGGTTCGTGCAAAATTTCAGCTCTCTAGCTCAAAAACTGAGGGACTAGTCTGCATACATACATACGGACAGACGGACATGGCTTAATCAATTCGTCTAATCGAGTTGATCAAGAATATATATACTTTGTGTGGTTTTTTGCCTCCTTCTGCCTGTTACAAACTTTATGACAAAATTATAATACTATTCACTTCTGTGAAGAGTATAAAAAAAAAGAAAAAACAAAAATGAACGAAGTAAATAAGGAAATACCTTAGACGGCCCCCAAGAGTATGCTACAGTAATTTGGCCTTTCGTTTAACGAGTGAACAAAAAAGTAGAACACTACAGGGCGTCTCAAATGTAGTGACTACGAATCTTATCTGAGCAACACCGAGTGAAGTCTTTCTATCTGTCGGTCCGTCGGTCGCAAGGTATTATTACGTATGTCGGATAAACCTGTTCATGTCGCATGGCATTGGAAAGCAAGCAGGTAGGTACGAGTAGTAGAAGGTATGAGATGCGTGTTTCTATGTAAAATTCATCAGCTGTGCTTTCTCTTTATTTCATGTCTTTTATTTGTTTTTGATTTTCTCTTTCTTTACAACTTTTGTTTAGCTTTACACACTTGTATTTTGCTATTGTTCTTTGTTTCTTATTAATGTTTGTGTTGTTGTTGTAGTTTAGGCTTTAAATATTTTAACAATTTAGCACCTTTTGTTTTCCTATTGTTCTTTTCCTATTGTTGGTTGTTGCCATTGTTTTATTATACGAATAGTTAGTAATTACTAATCGCCTTTGCTATCTTATTGTTTTTTTTTTTCAATGTCTTGTCCATTGGGGATTTTCTTAAGTTTCTGCACTTCATGAATAATTTGATTGTAATGCAAATGACTAATTTATTTTGCTAACTAGCAACATGCCCTGGTTCGCACGGTCATATCAAATACATTGTAATATTGACATAAATTGCGCATAAATGATTTTGATTTACGATGATCACACTTAAGAAAAGAGTGGTTCGGATGGGGCAAGAATTTGTATTAATTTTATTTTTCCTTATAAACAATACAAGCTTTAGATTCATTATTATCATTCTAAGCAGAGTAAAACTCACAGATAACCGATATTGTACCAATTGAAATTCATAGTAAAATTTAACTTCTTTGACTACAAATTACGGGTCCTTATGGAAATATATAGATTTCCAGTTGTCACTAAGACAGAGAATTCTGTATTTCTGAACACAGAATTCCTTCATTTTTTATTAAACAGTCTTATTTCCATATCTTCATCGGTTTCATCATTCGAAAGCAAACGATGTTTGTTTATTTTCTTGGTATTTAGTTTAATGTTGCCCATTATTTATTCAACACAATCTTTGTAGTATTTGCGCTGCACTTGAAAAAATCAGACGATTCAATAATAAATAAAAGTGATTTAATGCTAGTACGAGTATTGACAAAATAAACTACACACAAAAGGTTTATTGATTTAAAAAAAAAAAAAACTAACAATCAAAGAGAGATGTTTATTAAAAACGCTTTGATTGAAAACTGTACTATGAAAAATGGTACAAAGCAAAGTCGAAATTCCTGTCCGACCCGATACACAGAACTTCTATGGATTTTGATACACTTTCCGTAGGGTTTACGTAAACCATTAATTGAACAATAAGAATTTTTAATTCATTTTTATTCATGTCCAATAATTTATAACAAAATCATTTGCTGCCAAACTAACCGCTAGGGAAATTTTGGGAAATTTTGGGTTATTTTAGAATCTGTATAAATTCCTTCATCACTATTCTTATTGCTTACAGCAGCAAAGTTTCTTCTCATGCAAATTGTACCCATGCTAAGCAGTGAGGGTCGGTAGTAACCAATACTCAAAGACTTAATTGGAATTAATTATAATGTATTGTACATAAAAACCTTCTCTAAAAAATTCTTTAATTGACAGTGATAACCGTATCCGTTGCGTGGTTTATACTAAGAATAGAGACTTAGTTAAGTTGTTCATGTAATACAAATTAAATTCTTTTGCAATACAAGAAATCATTTACATGACCATTTCTAAGATGGTTACAAATATAAATGACAAATTATGTTACTAAAATGGTCAAAGAATTATTTCCGGTGACATGTTTTTATACAATTTTTATACATATATGAAGAAGATGTGTCCACTTACAGAAAATTGGCTTAGTCCCAACAACGAAAGCCAAAGAAGGCATATTGTCAAAACAAGTTCAACTATTTTGAAATTCTTTCATATGAACTTTCATCTTTGGCATCGCCTTTCTATGTTACTTCCATATATTGTATTTATTCTATTTGTTATTTATGTAAATTGTCCGATTTGTCTAATCTATCAAGAAGTTGGAGCTGTTTAAAATGATATTTAAGCAAGACCAAGGAATTCAAATAAATAATTTTGATCTATTATCTGCAGATGGATACAGAGAAACCTTGGAAAAACTTTGACAATATCAGCATGGTACGCATAGTTGAAAAAACAACAGATTTCAGTGGGTGAGCCTCCATGCACATTACTACTTCTTTTCAAACTTGAAAGACTTTCTACGCGGAAATCGAAAATATAATAGAAACTATCACAAGAACAAGCGGCGATCTTCTGCACCTGAAAAATTATTCTACTCAATCAATATAAACTGATACTCAAACATTAAAAATTTTATAAAGTATAAGTTGATATTTAGTAGTGTATAAACTTGTGGTTGTGTTGACTCTTCTTGATGTTTGATAAATTGATTGTATCTTTCATAAAGAAGTTTCAGTTCTAAGTACACAACATTTTGAAATGTTAATTTGTTTGCTAAAGCATATTTATTACAAATATTGCAATTTATGCAGATGAAATGCAAAGTTTATTTATCTTTCAATTAAAGTACATACATACTCATATTAAGCTCACAAAAGAATATTTTAATTCAATATTTAAATTTGGTGTAGCATACACAAAGGCGCACCGTTCCTTAGCTGATCCAAGTTCCTTGTGTATAACCTTTCGGGGGCGAGGGTTCAACAGTTTGAGTGTCAACATTCAAGGATTTACACTACAGCTAAAGCTTAACTTAACTCGACAACTTTGCAGATTAGAGATTTTATTATTTATTTGTTGTTTAATTAGCATATAAATTAATATGCATTCATGTTGAACAAGGCACAGGTGTATCAACATACACTCACACTTATATGAATGTGAGATGCTTTGTTTGTAGAAGTGTTTTTGGTAAATTTGTATTTCTGCTTATCAACGCATTTAAAAGTTAATTGGCAGTTGAAAACTGTTCATGTGCGAAATGAATATCATAAAGTTTGACAAGCTTAAGCAGATTTTGAAGAAGAAATAAGAAATAAATAAGCTGAAATAATTTTAAATTTTCTTTTTTGTTTTTCAAGTACTTGAAATCAGTTGCCTTTGAGTTATTAAAGAATATTTTTTAAACTCCGTTTTCAAAATTATATAATACTTAAACAAGAAAAAATGTTCCCAAAGTACCCTCGCATGCTTGAAAAGTTTCCCATCACTTTCAAGTTGCAAAGACGTCATTCACTATTAAGGATACACACGTAAAATAAAGTTTGTTTAACGATACGAGTAATGATTAATATTTTTATAAAAGAAATTTTTTAGTAGAAGCAATTAAGAAAAATAAAAACTTTTTAAGAAGCGAGGAAAGTTTGCATGTTTCCTTAATTTATTTCCATATTGCAACGACCTTCTCTCTACTTCTCACTATTGATATTGTTATATTCTTTACACTTTGCTATAAAATTGTTTTGACCTTTGTACTTAGCAGCACCTTTATGGAATTTGAATACCCCGCAATTTAGCAAACCAACCAACCAACCAAGGACGACAATTTGTCCTCAATATTACTTCATCTATGCCAAGCCGTGCCATGCCGAACAACGATAAAAATAATCGTTTTTGGTCAAATGCCCAAAAGTCAGCAGTCAGAAATTTTCAAAATGCCAATAAACAACAATTAGTCTATGATTATTATGCAAACAAGCCCAACAAGAAAAAGAAAATTTCATATTTCTCTGTTCTCTCAAAGCGAATGTGTTTCTATTGGGTTTATGTTGGAAGGCAAAATTGTTCAGCTTGGATTTATGCAACAAAGCCAAATGTTTGAAATGCCAAAGCAAACTAAACCGAATGAAGCTAACCAGAAACAGAACCAGAAGCAGAACCAGAACCATAGCAAAAAGCGAAATACGTGTATGTAATTTTAAACACACGCACTTACTATGTATGCAATTTGCAAGAAAATATCCTTTAATGTCTATTTAGCTTGTATCTGTGCCTGATTATCTGTGATTGTGTATGTGTGTGTGTGTGTGTGTGCGTAACGATAGTTTGTGTTTGCTTTTATTGTAGCTTAAATTTTCATTCTGATTGTAGAACCTACAAACAATCATTAGCTAACAAGCCTTGCCAATAAAAAGATCTACATATTTGTCATTTTGACTATGTTTGTTTGGGTACATTTTTTGATTGTCCACAAATTGCATAGAAGTTAGAAAATATCAATGTAAGAAAATAGTTTGCATGGACTATTGTTTACTTAGACTTTGTTTAGTATATTTTGGGCAAATTTTATTTAAATCTCTTAGAAGTAAGTTTGTTTGTTAAGAAACCATGAAACTGATCAACGTTTAAAGATGATTTTTCTGATTCGCAATAGTCATCTAAAAATATGAATTTAATTTCTAATAAGTGTTCAAAATTACGGCCAAACGAACTTCTTGAAACTCTGAGATTAGTATAAACGCAAATACATCAAAATCTGAAAGAGATGTTCTTCACATTCAATAGAACGCAATTGCTATTAATAAGTTGAATTAAATTTCTGGTATTTCATACTTGCTTTCCGCTGCCTTACACAAGTATTTTGAGCAAACACGTAAACAATTCCAGTGACTTATCAAATGTACAACAAGGCACACCTCCCTGGCCTTGTCCTCAGTATTATTATTGTATTGTATAGTCCTTTAATGTATTCAAAATATTTATGTTTCTAAGTCTTATATGCCAAATTTCATTCACCAATTTCTCGACAACTGCATCACATATCAGATCCAAAACTATTCTGTGTCCAGGTCTGAAATAAAGCATGCATATAAATAAAATTTCCTTGTATTCTGTTGATTCGAAAAATAAAACCAAGAAATTTTATTTTTTATTTATTAAATAAATAAAGTCTATGGCTTGTCTCAAACTTCTGTTGTATAATTTTAAAAAGACTCTGTTATGAATGGAACTATAAATTGAATTAAATGATTGTAAACTATATATCGTATGTATATAAGAATTGAACACATTCTTAAAGTTGTAAAATATCTAATCTTACAAAGTTCTTTTAAACATTTAAACATTAAATCTTAAAAAGGTCTTTTCTACTTCTAAATTACATACAATATTATAAATGCTTTTGTTGATTAAATTAAAATTGTTGGAAGAATCCCTCCAATTACCATCTATTAGCAGAATTATATACAATATGTGCGATCCAGTTACCATAGGAAATTACATGGTTGTTGGTAATGGATTACAGACTTAAAGTGTCCCAATTTCAGTTTGATTAGACCTCCGATACAAACCTACCATTACTAATCAGAGTCTTATTCAAAAAACTTTTTTGTTTTCTGGACTATTGAACTGAAATTTAGACACTATAAGTTTCTGATATGGGCGCTATCCATTTGTTGGAATCAGCCAAATCGAACCACTAGGGGCTACCTCCCATACAAACACCCAACTTGGTACGAAACTCTCCGTCTGCGAGTCTGATTCGAACTGGGCTTATTTTTTTATGTTTGTTATGGAAACAAAACAACTTAAATCATTAAATTAACGTAAAATGTTACCCTCTTTCAATACCTCATCCTCATCGATACAAAAACACTATGTCTTTAGAATGGTGGCTCAAAGTTGTTCCACTCCCTCAAAATGATTGCTTTTGGTAAGCGCGTCCTGAACCCCACAGTTCGTCACCACCACAGGCCAATCCATGAGGTCAACGGAACTTATACTCGTATTTAAAAATTCCTTTATTTCTTTTGAAAAATACGAGCTGTTTCTTTTTCGAATATCTTCGTTAGCCCCGGTATCCATCTGATCCATCCAAATCTTTTCAGACGAAAAGATGACCTTTTGCGCAAACAAATTGTTACAATGACACATGTTAAAAAGGCAATTAGTTGGTTTCCAAATTATTTATTGCAAATTAAAGCCGTGGCGCCTAATGATGCACACGTTTTATTGGAGCTTTCTTCATTGCAGACCTAACAATTCTTTTGCAACTGTTTAGGACGCTCCAAATCATCTTTATCGAAACTGGCTTGCTGAAAAGTTGGGCATAAGAGATTGTTAAATTGCTTGCTTTCCTAATAATATTCGCTTATCACGAGCCGATAGCAGAGCTTTACAAAGTGTATTGCATTATATTTTTTTTTTTTTTTTTTCATAAGTAACTGGCTTTTCCAAAAAGGAAGCAATAACACAACGTTTACATCCAGTTAATTAAAATTTTTTGAATATTTGTATGCTTTATTATTATTTAGAAGTTCATGTTTAAAGTTGATCAATTTTGTTCTATCTTATTTCATATTTTTCTATAATGAAACTTTTAGTACAGAACCAAATGATTTTACTTACAATTTTATTAAAACCAGATAAGAGTTTACAATCTTAACAATAAATTTAATCTCATGTGAAGCACAAAAATCTCATAAACCGTGTTGTCGTCAACGTTCAACAATGCCACATATTACAAACCCTTTTAAATACTGTACAACACATCACATCACACCACACGACATCAACATCATATATCCTTTCATTACTTCCTTCTTGACATTAAAGTAGAAGACACTGTGACTATACTGTACAGAATAGTATAGAATAGTATAGCAGAGTACAGTTCAGTGCTTAAAGACCGACGACTTCATGCTTAATACTATAAGTTTGTGGCACCAAAAACTAACAACAACGAGACGCTCATTAAAAACTTGCAACACGCGCTGTCAACGTAGCCTTGTTACGTGTCAGTCAGAACGACTTCCACCCCCATGAATGAATAAATTTTTTTTTTTTTTTGCATTTCTATGGTTGTGTGGGTGACATTTTGTAAATAAAATATAACATTGAGTCACATATTGCAAGTGCCTTAATTACTGCACAGAGGCAACGAACGAACGAACGAACGAATCAAGAATACCATCATCCACATTAACCTAAGTCGTTGTCGTCTACGCGATGTGGTTATTATGGCATACGTAATACAACAGCGCGCTCCCTGTCTAATTAGTCACATCCAAGTACAAGTGTTATTAGCATCAGTGTGTGTGGGACAATATCAAATATGTACGAGTATGTGTATGTATCTTACTTAGTTGCCACTGTCAAAAGCCATTTAAACTTTTACTCTCTATAATCTACTACATACGGTTACATGTGACAATGGTTTAGCTTTCTCACCCTATTTGGTCATTAAATGCACCATTTTGCCATCAAATCTTTTAGCTAACAAAAGGTTATTTGCTTTAGAATCCATGGGTTATGGTAACTATTACTATTTCCGTTGACGATTTGATTGATGTGATAACAAGCCATACTTTTTTTTATATATATATTTTTTCCAACATTCAGATTCTTTTTTCAAATATTTTGTCAGTTCAAAATGGTTGTTGACTTCCGCTTTGTGACATTTTCCATTCACTTCATCACTCCAGCAACGCCATTATATTCATTCTATTGTTGTTCATTCTTTGATTCATTTGCGCACTTAACTTACCTTTATCATTTGGATCGAATTCAGCCTCGAGCTCGGCTTTAGTTGGCTCTGCTCCGGACGCTGCGGCCTCCGCACCATTGTTGGCCGTTGCACTTACTGCTGCTGCTGCTGCACCTCCAACGGTTGTTGTAGTTTTGGTCTCTGATTTTTCATGGTTTCTCTGACTTTGTGGCCTCGATAAACGGCTTGGATTTTTGTTGCGGCTTTCGCTGTAATTAGAAAGTAGAACATTGTGCGGTTTATTTGGTTTGTAGAATACTTTTTTTTTTTTGTAGATACACATACTTATATACATGACGCACATATTGTACATACTTCCATATGTATATATAAACGAATAAAGCATATAAAAAGTGTTATAAAAATAGATTCATTGTACTATAATATATTTATAGTGTTAACATCTTAACACTTAATTAAAGATGAAATACCTTAACATAAGTTTGTGAAATTCAAAAGATAAACATAAAAAGAATGTTAAAGTAAAGTAAGTGTCTAACAAAAGGCTTAGAAACGCGTTAACAGAATTTTATTAGAAATATTGTTGTGACAAACTCAGAGAAAAACTTGTATGTCAAGGGTTCAAAATGTTAACAATATTATTATTTAAAAATCTTACGAAAATGTCTATTAGTGGATGTGGACACATGACAAAATTAGAAAGTTATTGAAATTGTCTAACATAAATCTAAATTGTCTTTAGATAGAAACATTGAAACTGATAAAAGTACAATAATTTCCAGCTTACTAAATGTTTAGATTAATATTTCACCAAATAACAAAGATACAGATACTTGGCTTTCCATCACATCACATCACAAATTACAAGCAATTGTTCATCAAAAATCTTTCAAAATGGAACCTTTATCAATAATTTATCTATACTAACTTGATGAAATACTTTTATGTAACTTGTTAATGTTATTTCCATGTTTCACTCAATTTTTTAACTATCAGTTGATGCCATTACCAACATTACTAACTCCCAACTGGCTTCTTGTCCATTAAAAATTCTTTCAAAATGGAACATTTTTTCAATAATTTATCTATCCTAACTTTAATGATGTTAACACGCTAGGAACTGGTAAAAAAAAAAAAAACTTTTATGTATCTTGTTAATGCTATTTCCATGTATCACCATCAAGATGGTGGCCCCATTTTTTAACTATCAGTTGATGCCAACAAGAGAGAAGCAAATTGACTTTCAATGAATTTCAATTATAAAAACAAAAAATAAAAAAAACTTTTTTAGACGTTGACATGGACTCGATACTTTCCATAGTTTTTTACCCTTATTTTATTGTTTTAAGTGAACATTGAACAAATATCGATGGCAGGTTTCACTTATGAAGTTTAGTATTGTATATTTCCCAAATGTAACAACAAACCTAAACTTACTAATTTTAAAGTTACAAACTTTTTCATGCAATTAACTTTAGTTGATAAACTCTACTACGAGTATTGGGTATTATAATATATTGTCGTAGTTAGTTTAGGTAGAGAAAAAAGACATTTCCCAAAGCAAAGTTAATATTTATAAAAATTCCAAAACACTGAAAATGTTAAACAATCGTGGCTAGATGAGTTTGAGTTAAGTTCACTTTGCTCATAATGTATCGATTTTTTATTGAAATTTTCTCATTTCGTTTCTATTTCCAACACATTATTCACTCTAGCTAAGTGTAGTAGCGGCTTTTTTATGATTTTGTATGGCACTTTGCCAAAAAATATCGAAAGAAAATTAAATAAAGTTCATTTTCCTTTGCCGGAAAATGTTGGCGCTAATAAACTAGAATTATAGTTGCTTTGGTTACTTGCTTCGAACCCTGTTAAGAATTCATAGTTTCATGTATCTATGTATGTGGTGTACTTAGTTTTATTTGCCAATGTTTGAGGAATAAAAAATTGAAATAAAAATGTTGATTGCAAAGAGACGAAGACATGCCTTTTACTGAAAGTTGCCTTAGTTGTCTCTCTACACTTTCTCCATCATACCGTGATTTCTTCCTTTCTTCTTCCATTGCTTTTTCCATTTTTTCTTTCTTCCTTCCTTTGTTCATTTGTTCCTTTAGCCATCATTGTTTTTTTATTTCTTCACCTGTTTTTTATAGCATTTTTGCTTTAGTTCAGCGAGCAAAGAAAGTCCTTGAATAAGTTATGATAAATTGGCTCAAGCGTGAACTCAAATGTTTATCGATATAGCCCAGAATGGATGAAGAGAATTGAAGTGGAACAGGACTCGGTTTTAGCTTCTTCCTTCTTATTCTAAATTTCTTTTTTTGTTTTTGAATTTTTTTGTTTATTGAAACATGAGAGCTGTTTTATGGCACAAGGTTATTATTGCTTTTATTGTTTTTCTTTGAAAGTGTGAAGAATGATTCAAGTTTATCGTGTGTTGAGCGCAACTTAAGTTAAAGTTTAATGGGTTGTTTAAACTACAATTGTTTGGAGGTTGTAATAAAAAGGAGTATTTTCTTTTTTATTTCTTTTATCAAATGGTTGTTGCGTTTGAAATTGGCAAAATGTAAAATTAAGTTAATATAATTTGCATTGATTGTAGAACTTAAAAAAGGTGAAATCGGTCAATTAAAATAAAAGATCCCGAATATTTAAGGCAAAAAAGTTGCTCAATTTTCTGTAAGCGATTGCTCTAGTCCTTACTTTCAATGTTCCACAGAAACAAAAGTGAATAGATGAATTACAAAGGAACTACTACTATTCTCATGTGCTTTTGTACATTTCGTTAGATTTATTTCAGTGCCAGAATAGCAACTGACATTTTCTGTGCATTGAACTTTTCAATCTCACCCGCAAACGTTCAATTCTTTTGGGCGAACCCAATTCTTTGGGAATAATATTTATTTAGGAGAAAATTACTAATAATACTACTACTAGTATTAGCATTGTCAATTATAATGACAAATAGGTAGAAGTCACATTGAAACCATACTCATATTTTTTTACAAGAATAATTTGTATGATAGAAATTTTTATTTCCATAATATTTTTCTATCTATTCCACTTTTGCTTTCATTCCTTATTACCATCATCTATATCGTCCTTCTTTGATTGTGATTATTAATTAAATGCCATCAATAAAGCGTAGAAAATATTTGCTTGGACAGGCGTAAACGATGCCATTAACAAATAAAGCTACTTAAGGCATTAGAACGACATCAACCAACAAGAAAAATAATTACAATAAGACGACGATGAAGATGCAGATGCTGATGAAGGCGACGAAGTAGAATGGAAATGAATATAGAATTGAAGAATGATAACAACAAACGCCAACAAAATAATGGCAATCATGAAAACTTAATGAATTTTAATTAAGCAAATAGCTTTGATACTATTTTGCTTATCAATTCCATTAGTTTTGACATTTTCAATTTCGCTTTTCTGATTGTCAATATAATTTTTAGTCACTTCACTTTTACTTTTCTCAGTTGAATTGAAAAGACTCTAAAAAAAACAAATTATGAATGAATTTAGTAAGAATTTCTTTTGCTTTTTCTCCAGAAAATAGTATCTTCAACATTAACTCAATTCTCTGGTTATCATTATCATAATTTCCATCAACAACATCATCATCATCATCATCATTATTATTGTTATCTGTCTCATTATGATCTTCTCCTGCATTTGTGAAAAAAACGCTCATCAGCAATGCAAAACGGAAAAGGAAATTATGTTTCATGAACATTTTTCGAAAAGAAAACGCAAAAGCGAAACGAAAGGAAGAAAATGCATTAAAAAATTATAAACAGAGGAAAAGAAAAAAAAAATGTTAGGAAAAATGTTTGCTATTTGTGGCGGAAATTACTTATTATGAATTAATTTAATAGCAAAATAAGAAAATATGCGAAAAGAAATGAAAAAAAAAAGAAATTTTAGAAAATTTTATAAAAAAAAGCGCTTAAAAGCAAATAAAAAAATGAAGGTTCTCGCTCATTCGTTTCATTTTGCTTTCACTCACTTTTGTTCGCATGTTTACACATAACCACAATTGTGGTTTTTACTATTATTATTTTTGTTTTAGTTTTATTTCATTCTCTGAAATTACACATGTGGCATACAATACTTAGTTTTCATGTTTTCATGTTTGTTTTTTTGTCTTTCTGATTTCATTTTGTTTGCCATCACATTTTGTACATGTTCATTTTGTGTATTTATTCGAGATACAAGGACACAGAATACAAGTGAGCGTGCATGTGCGTTTGGTTATGATTGACGCATTTGAAATATTATATTTATCATAACAATTTGCATTACACGCATGCATGCTAATATGGTATTTCCTTTGGAGACCTTAAGTGTTTCCAGCTAATGAATTTGAATTTAAATCTGAAGGATGTCATATGATGGTAAATTGACATAAAAAGCTTTTCATCTTTCACTTCAGTGTGTGCAATTAATAATGAATTAAATCGCAGTTTAGGGAAGAGAAACATTTTTTATATGATAGGATAAAATCTTTAAACACATACAATAATTTAATAAAATAAAATATAAGGAATCTTTGCATCAATAAGTTTGAAAGCGGCACATAATTGTATAAATCCAAGAAAAACCACAATCTTCTAACATTGTACATTTTGTGTGAATAATATTTGTAAATAATCTTGTTTCCATCCATGAAGACTCTATTACAATATAAAATATTTTATAATTTAACCCAAATCATTTGGGATTATCAATAAATTCCACCAGTGATATTGTCTCGAACGGACAATAAAAATCCATGGAATCTCTAAACCACCACACTCGCAAATAAATTTAACTCAGAATTAAACAATTTTGATTTTAGATTTAATACAAAAAAAAAAAAACCATTTATATTCGACACCACGATCCTTGGGATCCGCTGGGCATCTCATGTACAATGATCAATGGAACAGCAGCGCTAGGTTAAGGTAAGACTTATTAAATGTCTGTAAGTTAATGTTATATCAGACGTCATTTAAAGATATATCCATTATTGTTCTTCCGTTCGTAACATAGACTTTATAATGTATTGTTAGGAAAGGCAAACATATTTTTTTGAACATGCATTCCAAGTACTAAGAACATTGTAGATTGAGTCTGAGCTCTTTATCAATAAAACAAAATTAGGGTAAGTAGTATCGCTATACTTCTGTAATATTTTGTGCGTCAAATTTGTTCGTGAACCATTGGGTATAATTTAAGAGGAAAGAAATGAATTTAACCTTTTTTATAAATGCATTTCTTTATAGTTTTTATTTTTTTGCTTGAAACATAAGCCTTTTAACATTTTCACCACCCTATCCCCCCTTAGACACTTAAGCGCGCAATTGCATAAACACACTAACAGACAACGCGCCCACTTTTATTATCAGAATATTTATTTATTTTATTTATCATAATTAAATCTAATATATAATACTAAACTTAATACTAATTTTAACGAGTAACTAGCTGCTGGGGCCTACGACTCGCGATTTCATAATAGTTTGTAAGGGATTTAATGTAAAATAATAATGTAATAATGTAATGATTAAATTGTAAGGTTGGATTTTTTACAGAAGTTATGTATGTTGGAGATATTTAATGGTGAAGGAGTATTTAAAAGTTGGGATGGGGATATGGAACCAAAAAGGGAGACCCTTAGGCTCTCCAAATGTTGGCAGGAGTCAAGTAGATGTTTTGCGGTGAGATCAGTTCCGCAAAACGGGCATGGTGGACGATCTGAAGCTTTGAGGAGATGTTGGTGCGTGTATTATCAGAATATGTATACTACTTGGCGCTACAATCTTTGAGTCACAAGGTATATTTAAATTTTTGGCGACATCAAAGGCGTTTGGGTGTAACACTGCGTTTTACAAATTTAGAATGACACCCTTTTATTTTATACAATTTTAATTCACTTCAACTTTAGTGAGAACTTTTCTCATTTACACCAAGTCATACTGAGTTAGTAATAAATTACTCGACTAATTTTCAGTTAGGTAAAGGTAAATTTGGCTTTTCTTAACCCAATGTACACTTTGGTCAATCTAAACTTAAATAATCAGTAATTTGACTAACAATTTAATAAATGCAGATGCCTCTTAATTAATAAATATTTTTAACTTAAACTTTAGGTTCACCTTGTTTGAATATAATAATTTATCTTGTCATTTGTAAAAAGAATAAAAAAAAAATACAATTTCTATGGTAATTTATTATTACCATTCTACCATCTTATTTCTTAATTAAATTGTAGCAAACCAGAGGCGTTTCAAAAAGCCATAAGCGTATGCAATTCCATTCCATTTCTTTTCTTTTCTTTTTATTCATTTCTACTTTTTTACAATATTTTTCTTTTTTTCATATTTATTATTTATTTACAAAATGTACATCGTCGTTGTTGTTGTCGGACTTGGCCTGGTTCAAAAAAGCAATTCAAACAAGTTGAAAGTTGAAAAACAAAGAAAACGAGTAAAGAAAAAGATTATTTTTCTCTGTTTGCTTATTTACTATTGCGAAAGTAAAAGGTTGACGATGTCTTTATCTATCTACTTCCTTCCATTCCTTCCTTTCTTTCTTTCTTCCTTCCTCGATGCTCGGGGCACGTTGATGGTATAAAATATAAAGAAAATAGTAGAAGAAAAACTTTGTCGTGCATGAATTTTCTACTTGAACACATCGAATGTGCGTGATTATGGTAAAATATTACTTATTATACATATTGTATAAGTACTATAACAATAAAAATAATAAAATAAACACAATATACTCACTCGTATGACAAATAATGTTGGAAAATTGCAAACAATTAAATGATAATTTGAAATATTTACTTAATCATTTTAATAATTTTCTGCAGCTGCTTCTGTTCACACATAAAAAAAAAACGCTTATTATATTGTATAAATTGCTTTTATTTGTGAATTTTTGATTATAAATTAATTTACAATATAATTTTATTTTATTACAAATAATGCGCCATGAGGTATGCAATATTATTTTCCTTTTTCCATTACTTTAGAATTTCTAAAATGTTTCATAAATATGTACGTAAACTCTAACATAGAGGAGTGAGGGGTAGCATATTTATGTTAAAAATTGCATAAATAAATAAAAATGTTATTCATGTGAAAAAGAAAGAAATGAAATGAAAGCATTTCAATGTCAACGTGAGCGAGCACATAAAACAAAAAATATAAGGAATTGTAATAAATTACATCAGAATTGATGGCACCAGAAGTTGGGGCGCCTGAAAGTATGCTGTGAATAATGCGTAAATAGGTTTAGACGCTTACAAGAAGAGTAAACAACACAGAGAACGAACAGAACAGTTGGTTTGCTTTCTGTTTATCTAAGACACGTTAAAGTGACACAGTTCTGTTTTCCTATGGTATTTTTTAATTAAAATAAGCTTAAGTTATACACAATACTTTCACAACAGGAAGTCATCCGAAGCCAACCTAAGCTAGGACATAATGTTCAGTTTATTTTTAGGCGTTAGCTGTAAGAAGATATAAGCGATTAACGATAAAGCGAAACATACATATATATCTATGTCAATGTTGAGTGAAGAGCTTTGACTGTGAGGCAAGTGTTTTAATGTTGATAAAAATATGTTAAATTTAATATCAAAGACATCAAGTGAAAATTCACTTTAAGGTGGCTTAAAGATGTTGAAGTAAGTGGGTGAGATTTTATGAGATGGATTATAAGCCGAAAAGATTTCAGAAATATGTCAGAGATTTTAGTTGCTAGCAAAACTTGAGCTAGGTTGGATTACGATTAAGTGACTGTCGAGAAAGAATGGAAATAATATAGCATAAAATAAAGAAAAGATAAGAATGATTTCCACACAATTTCATCTTAAAATAAGCCTAAGTAATTATGTAATACAGAAAGCCACACTAATTAATGTGGCAAATGTTGCCATTTTGTATACTATTTTATTATGCCACCCTCGCTCACAAGCAAATAAACACTAAATTTAACAAATTACATAGTAAATCACAACAGTCTGTTTAGCATACCAAACAGCCTGAAAGTAGGCAAGACAATTTTGCCTTAATTAAAATCAAGCAAATAAGTAGCTAGTAGTATGAGTGAATAGAAATTAGACAGAGATATTATGCTCAGATCAATGTACAATAAGTGGGGCGTGTGAAGCCGACACGCCACTTTTATTGACATTTGATAGATTCAGTGTTTAGTGCAGTTAATACTTGGTATTGTAAAACACATTTCCACAATTGACATTTTATTTTGCATATTTATTTGTTATGGACAATTACGCAAAATAATTGACATCGAATTCAAATTCGAGTGGCCTCAAAAACAAATTGAATTGAATGATCCAAATGTTAGTCATCCAAATGAAACCAATTTTAATGGCATGACAGGCATCTGACTGACATGTCATACCAAACGAATCAACCATGTTAGTAATTACTTTAGGAAACTTATTTCCATTCAACAAATTGAAATAGAACATGAAGTTGAAGTGACCTTATTTTGTAAAATTCTATTTTGTATGGCATTTGTCATTATTTTCTATATTTTGGATGGGACGTATGAACTTTGGTTAAAAGGCAATTTCGCTGACACATAAAGAAGTTTATTAGTGCAATTAGTAAAATGCAAATATTCATTTATCTGTATTCAATTTAGGAATCAATTTTGAAATTAATTATTGGTTATTTTTCATGTTCATCAATTGAATTATGTTGAAAATATGCTTTCACATTTATGAAATCTTTCATTTTCTCTACACAAAATAAATTTATTGTAAATAAATAAATAAATTGGTTACAAATATTTCTTTCAAATCATACAAATATTTAAGTTTATTGATATTTATTGCATTGATTATGTGAAAATTTCATGCATATGAAAAGTTATGCTCAAGTATGTTCATTTCAAGAAGATGAGCAGTGGAAAATGAAGGAAAAACAAGATATTCTTTCCTAACTCATGAAACACATGAGACATGACAGGATAAATTTGTTTCGTTGATGCGTTAATTAAGAAGTTATGTACAATAATAATTTAGGGAGCCTTCGAAACCTGTTTCATCTTTTTGTTTTTCAAAATACCATGATAAATTATTGTAATAATAAAACAAAGTATTCACTTTGAAAGATTTTGCTACACAAATTTTAAACAAAAATGACAAATTGTTTGTTTTCATTAACATTTATGTCAGGTGTGTTCTTCACTCAAAATTTACCATCAACAAAAGGGAAGAACAATTAAATTCGAATACCAAAGAAAAACAAAACAAATTTTTAAAATATTTCAATGTATTGTATCCAAAGAGGAGTTTTGTTCATTGTTTTGTGTAAGAAAAACAATTATGTTTGAGTAAAAAGTATCTATTATTAAAAGCTACCAAACAAACAAAATAACTCAAGCGTAGTGTGATAGATACATGCACATACACACACACACACACACACAAAGTAAATGAAGAAAAAGTTTGTGTATGCAAAATTGACTACTTGTATTGCTCAAGAGATTTAATTGATTTTAATATTTAATTTAAGCAGCATGTTTGCTTATGTAAATTAACTTTTTGGCTAAGTATCTGACTCTGTGCTAGAAATCAATTTGTAACTAAACTTCATATACAACACACTACTAAATAACTATGCAAGTTAACAAGAGAAGAGAATGGTGTGGAGAGAATGCTATCAAATATGATCAAGAGACATGTTACTTTTTAAATGAAACTATTACTCATACGTAAGTAATATAACATTGAATTTAGAGTTTTACAAAAGAAAATAATGTGATGAGAAAAGGCAAAGAATAATCCATCGTTAGTTTAGTTTACAAGCATCGATAATTTGACGAGAAAGAAAATTAGAAATGTTGGAGAAACCAAAGAAACAAAGAAAAAAAAAAACTATGTACAATTTTACTTTTAGTTCTTATAAATTTTCTCTTTTTGTACCATATTTTTTCTTAATTTTTTTTTTTTTTTTCCCTCAATTTTTCCACTTGTCATTTTGCATTTTTCTTTTCTTTTTTCAAAAGAACCAAAACAAACAATTTGCCTTTTGAGTGAACTACCTCATGCTTCATAACTCGCATTTGACTTTCATTTTTATAACGTTTTGTTGACACTTTATTTACTTCGGAACAAAGATACTCGTTCATAAAATCCTTTGTGTTGCTTTCGAAAATAGTTGAGTGATTTTTCCTCAACACAATGAAAGTAGTGTATCTAATCAAGCGGAATTAGCTAAATCTATGTTTCCTTTGAGGATTCTCATGCATAGATTTTCTCTTAATCAAGAATGCGTAAATATGTATGAGGAAGAGGTCTATGAGCCTTTCTTTTTTTCTTTGTTTTTGCCTGAGTTGAGATACTCAGTGCAAATTACTATGCATCCTTAAGTGTCACACACTTTTTTTTTGTTTTTTTTGTTGGTTTTGTGAAATATACTCTCATTCTATTCGGTAGTTAGTGATTTGGTGGGCATAAAGGGAATTTTGTTACCAGCAAAGAGGAGAAAACACATCTTTTTTCTATGAATGTTGAACAGAACATGGCCTCGGTGGTGTATTTATTGTTTGTTCATGTTATGCTTGATTATGTTGTTTGGGTATGTTATTCAGTATTATTGTGCCAAGTGCTGTTAGTTGTTGGGTTGGTCATTGTTTGTGGTATGCATACACAATAAATTCTGTGGATTCTGCATTTAAGTACAATGCTGAGGCTTTGTCTATTTCTTTTACATGTGGCTTAGTGTTATTTCTCTATCTGGCTGCCTATCTGTCTGTCTTTACTTTATCCTATTGTAGTTTGGTCAGTATTCTATTCATGTCTCTTTTGAATGACACTTGAGTCTTGTGAGCTTGTTTTTTTTTTTTTTTTTTTTTTGGATTTTTTTGTGTTTCTTTGTTTGATTGCAAAAGGTTTTTGTTTGCACAAGTAATGGAAGTAATGTTTTTGGTTCTTGTTTTATATATGTATAAGTTAAGCTTAAAGTGTCTTAGTGTTTGATAAGAGATATGTACATTTGTGTTCTACAAGTGTTTATACAAATTACTGTAATACGAGATAATAGAAATAAATAGCTAAGTAACTCATTTTATGACTGGTTAATAACCAGCAGCTTTGACATAATAAACATACATACAATATTTGAAGCTCTCAATATTAGATATTAACTAACACATTTCTTAATAAGCATATTCATGTCATTCTTGTCATCAAGTTTGGTTTATTGAATTAAATAAGTCAGAAACAGAATCTATTTACTATCAGTTTTATAAACAATAGTACGTTTTCTACATATTTTCACTGTATTCATACAAAACTTCTACTATATTTCGGAATATTGTATGAATAATCATATGCCATATGCCAATTAAGCACATGTCATCTTTTGGAAATACACAGCACAGCAATGTTACATAGAAACACATCCCATTCAATTATACAAGTTCATTTGAGGTCATGTACATAGCGAACTGCTAGCTTAGCACAAAGTTGAGTGCGTAACTAATATAATTCATAGTATCTCTCTCACCCTACTATTACAATGGCAACTGAAGTAAAAAGTTTATATGTTTAGAGTTCATTTAAATAAAGAAAATACATTCTTGACAGAGGAAGGAATCCAAAGAAAGAAAACTAGTCTTTTGGTGACAATTATTTATTTCAAATTTAACTAAATCATGTACGTACATCGTTTATATGTTTGCTAAATGTTAATTGAGTCACAATACTTTACTCCTTCTTATACTCTTCATGCAGGGAATAGTATTATAAGTTTGTCATGAAGTTTGTAACAGGCAGAAGTAGACATCAAAAACCCTATAAAGTATATACATAAACATATTCTTGATCAGCTCGACGTGACGAATTGATTCAGCAATGTTCATCTGTCCATCTGTATATATGCAAACTGGTCCGTCAGTTTTGAGCAGGAACCTTTCTTATTTACTAGAAGCAGTGAATTTCTCGGAACCAACCGAATCGGCCCACTAGGGGGTACCTTCCATACAAACCACCTCTTTAAAGTCAGGGTCTTATTAGAAAAACTTTTTTGGTTTTTTCTTATTCTACTAAAATTTGGATACTATGTATAAGTTTCTAATCAATGTCCATAAAATGCTCCCATACAAACCCAAAACCAAATTTAAATTTTTATTAGAGAAACTTTTTTGTTTTTTGTCTTATCGAACTGAAATCTGAACAGTATAAGTATCTGATCCATATTCAGCAACCGTGTGGATTTCAAGACCCTAGGAATACTGGATCGTATAACTACCATACAAACCAAGATTCAAATTCATGTTTCCTGATGAGATTTCATAAATACGAGTACATCTATTCTAATGACATCAGCTGAAATGAATATTTTTTTATGGGAGAGGTATTTCGTAAAGCCTCTTTATGGACGCCTATATAAGGAGGTACAAGACCCATGCTCAAGTTTTCTTATCGTTACCATATAAGACGGGTATAGATTGATGTAACTTAAGCAGCCTAAAGTACAATAAAAATCGGTCTGAAAAGCGTTTCATACATTTTAACATTTAGTCTAGTGGATAGCAAACTTAAAGAAAATTGTCTCTATTAGATATGAAAGGTTCTGCAATTTACAGATTCTATTGCGTTCTAAATCAAACCGATTGCAATCCTGATAGAGATGTCCTACGAATAAATTATAATGCGACTTATATAGAATGAAAATTATGTATTTTTAAAAATGATATTAAAGGAAATAATAAATGACTATTGTTCTTTACTAATTGCTGACGCATGTTAAATATTTTCATTCCTTTGTTAATTGAATCTTCACGCCAAATAAAATGAAATCATTTAATTTAAGCATGCAATACATTAACCAAATATAAAGCAAGGACCTTCATATATTGTTCACCAATAAAAAAAGAAAAAAAAAAAAAACAAACTCAGAAAAATGAAAAACGATTTGACACGTAATAAGTTATAGAAACAGAAACAGACACCTCAGTCCATATACTTATGTAGTACATATTGTAAATGAAAATAATCCAAACAAAAAGCAAGTACAGCACTAAAGAACATGAGCCTTTTTTAATGAGTTTATGCCATCAAAATACAATTGGCGACCACGCGAAGCGGCAAAATGAAAGCACATCCATTTTGCAATATAAAGCATGATTCGGTTTTTTTTTTTTTTTTTTTTGTTGGTGACGACACAAATTTAATTTTCGCATGTCAGACAACAATTAATATTTTCTTCATTTTTTCCCACTCAGTTCAGTTCTTTATTTTTCAAATAACCAAAGAACTCGACTGATATTGATTGTTAACCAAAAGAGAGAGAGAGAGAGGGGAATGGATATCCATGGATTTGTATTGTAAGTGATTTTCATTAAAATGTTTATTACATACAAAGAAAGAGGCGTCAAAGTGCTCAAAAAGTGAAATAAATGAAAGAAAGAAGAAAATATTTCATTAAAACTCAACAAACAACTGCAGGCAGCAGTTGAACTTTGCCCTTTTTGATTGTTTAAACTGAGGTGGTGATGGTAAAGAGAAAAAGTTTCAATTTGTTTTGTTTAATGAAAAATTGAGATGCAAACTAATTAAAGCAATTTCTTTTTATAAGCGTACATGCAGAACTTACTATTCAGCATTTTTTTGTCATGACCAAAAATGGTCACTACATACCAAGGACCCTTCAAAAAATGTACGAGTACAAAGCTTGCATGCTGCAGCATCATCAAATATTTTCATAGGGGAAACGCTTAGAGAAAATTTAGTTTTACCATCAAATTATTTCAATTTCACAATTCTAAAACTAAAGAACTTTTTATATTATTAATTTCCTTTTCCATTAAGTAACTGTTAGGGAGAACTAGAAATATTAAGAGAAGAAGATCAACTAGGAGAGAATAATAAAAATATGTGATATAAAAAAAAAAAAAAAACAAGCAAAAGTGGGCATATTTATTGCAGATAAAACAAAGGAATAGTTTCTAACAAACATAAAAGATATAAAAAATATATGCGAGTAGATACAAAATTGTTACTAAGTGAAAAAACTATTTAAAAAGGCAAAAACAAAAATAAACTTTTCCTTTTGTTCCACACTTTTCCATTCAAACTAAATACGTATGTACATTCTCGATCCTCTCTGTCTCTCCTGTCTTCCCTAATCCTACCTTACTTATATTTTATTACTCACATGAATTTTATTTATATTTTTCTACTGTTTTTTTATATTTGCATAAAGTAAACTTTTTACTCTCTTCAGAGACAAGTCATTTACACATGGCTAAAGGACAAGGCAAAGCCGTGCAAATCCACAACAAAGCTTAGTAAAACCAAAATAAGCAACAAAACAAAATGATGGACAGTGGGTTGATAACAAAAAGAAAAAAATAAATAAAATACACCGAAATGGAATGAAAAAAGTAGGCTATAAAGAAGAATGGAAAGAAAAGTAGCAGCAGTAGTGGTAGTAGTAGTAGTATATTTCATGTTTATGTCTGAATGAACACAATAAAATAATGTCCTCGTGATATGAGTTTATGTATTGTACATGGCATGATGTGGTGTGTAAAATTCTATTTATATTTTCTCTTTTGTATTTTGTTAGCGCAGCGTGTAAATTCATGTGGAAAAATATTTATATAAATATTTGTTGACTGGGTTTCATATAGCATCGATTTTGTGTTTTCTGTAATAAAATTGTTGGCAAGGAAGAAGGAATAAAAGGATATACATGTACAATACAATGAATATGGTTTGGTTCTCTCTCTTATCCAACTAATGTTGACATTTTCTGTATCCCTTTTTACCCTGCTTTTTCTCTTTGTTTGAATCCAAATAAATCAAATGTACATAAATATAATTGGCTTTGACTGGAGGATATAGCATAACGGTAAGTTGTATTCATATTGAGTTCTAAGATGAGCCAATGATGCCAAGCAAGAGGATTCAAGTAAGCAAGACAAATTGACGAAAATGATTGGGGAATTGTTATATTTTTATTCGAAAATAAAATTAGGGAACATATTGATAAAAATAAATTATAAGTTGATTAAATGTGATACATATAAAGCATGAAACATTATTCAGTTATTGTAGTTATTGCCCCAAAATTTATGCTACATTTTATTATCAGTTAAGTTTTATATTGTAATTAACTTAAATACTTTTTAGTTTTAAATCTCTTAACACAAATAATACAATACTTGCAACAAACTAATTAACTATTGAATTCAAGGCTTTCCACCATATAACAATATTATTTACTAGAAACCTTGTAATCTTTCATTCAGCTAGTTAATTCTTTTATTTATTTTCTCTTATGTTCTCAGCAACAACAAAAACCTTGTGATAGTATGAGACATAGAACCACAACTACTTGGCCTTAAGGTACAATCAAAATCCAATTAAGTAAAAAACCAATTTAGTTGGACAAGCCAGAAACTAGGAAGGAGAATAATGTTGCCCTTTATCTATGGAATAGACTGCGCCCTCATCTCTTAGGCGACCGACCGACCGACGACAACTATCAAAATTATATTGTAAAATACTCACTCACTCACTCAGACGGACAGAACGAAAGAACACTTTAAACTATTATGTATTAGAATGTAACCTTGAAATTCTTGATAGAAAGGGGGAACAAAAATAAGTTAAGTAAGTAAATCGTGACTTGACTCAGTTTGGACGCGCGAGTACAAGTTTTCAATTTAATTATTTTTGGGTTAATTCGATTTCGTCATTGTTGAAGAACAATCGAAGCATGCAATCGGGGATAAAATATTCTGTTATAGAAAAAATGAGCAGAGAAAATAACAAATGGGTAAAGGAAAAGGAAAAGGAAAAGCAAGTGACGAGAAAAAGGAAAGATATTGCAACAAGAAAAAGTGAAAGGAGAAAACAAAAAAAAAACAAACAAAAACTTGCTACTGCTGGTGTTTGCCTCACTGAACATGTGATGATGTGCTGGTGTTTTTATACAAAGAATGAATGAAAGGACAACGAAATCACAGCGAAACGAAACAATTCTGTATTGTCAGCATAACAAGCAAAACCATCT
Organism: Amiota minor; assembly: GCA_037043295.1. Taxonomy (NCBI): domain Eukaryota; kingdom Metazoa; phylum Arthropoda; class Insecta; order Diptera; family Drosophilidae; genus Amiota; species Amiota minor. The sequence goes on from JBAMAW010001038.1 coordinate 109,697, forward strand.
TATTGTATACAATATAACGATGCAGGAAAGCGATGCACAGGAAATACAGATATCCAATATATGTATGTATGTTGCACTCTCCACTATCTCTCCGTCTAGGTTCTGCTCCCTTTATCTTTGTGTCCATAGACAAAGGGACATTGTACGTATGCATGATACATTTATTGAGTTTATTTTGTCGTTTATCAACTACTGAACACAAAAAACACAAAAGCTACAGAACAAGAGAACAGAAGATACTATGTATGTATGTATGTGTCTATTGTAATATCTTGTAAGTATATATTGTACAAATGCATTTGTTTGTATCTATGTACAATATTTTTATAAGTATATGGTATACTGATGCACAGTACTTGTTTGATATCATATTAAAATAATATGCATGCATGAACACGCTTATATATAGAAAAATCTGATGTGCAGCGACCAGAATCCAAACTCTACTTGGCCACATGCTATAATATTTTTATGAAGCATATGCAAAACTCGGCTGATTGTAGGCAACATAAGTGCAACATTGCCACCAGTTCTCTTCTCTTATTGCAATCAAAATGCAGTGAAATGAAAATGGAAAACTGTTGAAGGAGAAGAAACTGATGAAGCAGAATTAGTTGAAGGAAGGAAAACGTGCCCAACAACATTGTCACATACTTTTGAAATATGCCGAAGTCGTGTCGCATGTCATCAGCTGTGGCAACAACATAACCATCAACCATCACCATCATCATCTTTTGCAGCTATTTTTACTTGACTTGACTTTCTTTCTGTCTGACTATCTGTCTGTCTGTCTGTCTGTCTGTCGTTTAGTTTGTTAAGTAGCTTTCTAAGTTTCTCTTACACACTTATTGGCTTCCTTGGATCTAATGCAGCAGTTTTCTAAGATTTTCTATCTGAATATCAGCTTTACTTGCAGTAGCCACATACTATCAACCAAGTTAAAAAATAAGTTCGTGCAGATCTACACTTAGGTACGTATATGCATACAATACTATTCATATATTGTATGTAGATATAGATACATCTGAGATATCTTCAAGTGTGCAGAGTGCTTGGTCTTGGTGTCTCGTCTACTTGTCTACATTAGTAACATGTTCAAGTTTTCATTTTTTTTTGCTCTGCTCAACATTTGTCCCTTCGACGGTCGGTCACAGTCACACATTTACTTAGTTAGCAGTGCATACACAACATCAAAAACAAGTAGAAACTAGAAAATTGTTGGCTCAGCACTTAACTATACCAAGTAAATCTTAACTAAGTCATCCTCATCTACTTGTCCTTGTTAAAATAAATGAAAAAGAAAAGAAAAACTGAATTACTTGTGTGATTTGCATAGTCTAAGCATAATACAGATACTCGCACTCAACGGAGGCAACGTTAGACAGTTTTGTATTCTGTTAGTTTTCTTGAGTTATTTGTACATTAAACTTGTGCAACTTTTTGCTATTTTCAAATAAGAACGATACTATTACACCTATCTATGTATGCCATGAATCTTTGGTTAGAGTATGCAATTTTAAAGGTGTCTTTAAGAGTCAGTGAAGGCATATTTAGTGACAGCAATAACCTTGTTTTGCTTGTTAATAAGTACAATTATGTACATATATCGAATGTGTCATTAAGTACAATAGTATCTAATGTCAAATATTGCAGAGAATGAGTTAGAGATGACAATAGGAAATGGCACATCAGTTCTTTGCTATTATATATATGTATGTATATAGGACGTAGTACAAGAGATGCAAATAGAAAAAGTCTACATTTTAAAAATGAAATCGAAGTTGTCAAATAGAAGAGAAGGTATTTCTTACAAAAAAAAAAGAATATAGAGAATCTTCTGTAAATGTGAAGTTTGTCTTACTCTTGATCAGAATAGAAATAACTCACAAAGGAATAAAGAATCATCCATTGAAAATAAAGTTTATCTTATTTGTGACAGAATTAGACATAGATATCAGAGAGACACAGAATTGTTCCTAATTTCTAATCAAATCAAATGAATGCTGCTATTAATTCCGCTTCTTCTATAGAATACAACAATGATCCTGTCATTTCAATAGAATCAATGTCTGAAATTAATTTATTAAATTATCAATCAAATCATAAACTAAATGATTATTTCATATAACAAATTATACATACGTATACAGAAAGATGAATATATGTAGGTAAAAAATCATTCCTTATTATTATGATTGATAATGCAATTATTATTCCAACATTGTGCCTATTTAATTAACATTCTCTTTATCTTGAAAGATCATTGGACCATTGCATCATTGGATCACCTGTTTCTATCTATTAATTAAGAAAATAACATACCCTTATTGACCTATGTTGTCATAGAGTCAATAATTTTATTAAATCACACAAAAACCTTTTAAGCAACTCTACTCTAGAAATCAGCAGTTAAATGTGTCTTTTATGACTTTACCAATGGTGCTCGTTTATATACTTAACTATTTAACGAGCATATTCTGCTACTTTAACTTACTTCATAGAATCAAATTGGTCTTCAAATGTCTTAGCCATAAACATTAACCACCATAGCAACTTAACTAGTCACTGATTGACTTGACTAACTCACAAAAAGACACATAAAAGACCAAAAGTAGCAGGCAATAAAGAAAATGATGATGGTGGAAATGATGCCTCCAGTTCGCCTGCCAATCAGAAAAACTATCATGTGGATATCGCGTAATAAAATGGAATATAAAAGCAAACAAAAAAATCGTTTCCTAAGGCATTAATTGTGACCATATACGCCTCTTACCCATAAACTTCAATGGATGGCAATTTCAAGAATGCGATGTCCTCTCTTTTTTGCAATTTGTAGTTTTCATGTTTGACACAAATAGCCAAGCGGAAGCAAGTAAAGAGAAAACTGATGATAACTACAGAACCACAAATATGCAAACAAAAATAGGAAAAGAAAATAGCAGAAAAATAATGGAGCGTAAAAAGTCAATAGTGTTGTACAAAATATTTGAAAATAAATGGATATGCGGCAAAACGCAATGAATGTGTAGCATATTTTGAGGCGCGCTGTGATAAATGTACTCAGATTCTGACCATTCGCATATTCCTATGTACTTACTCACAACTTGCTACTCTCACTCATATGGGGTAGCCAGCCATATTGATTTTAAAATGGAAAGTATAACAAACCATTTACTTGTGAATTTCCGTTTCTGTCCCCCTATAGTCATTGGAATACAATGTGTGTAAATTAAATTATAGCACAAGTGAATGCGCACACAAAACGCGATAATGGCGAAGCCAAGTCAGAATAACTTCGATTCAATGCGAATGCTATTGCGAATGTGAGTAAGTATCTGTTAAAGAACGAACCCAAATCAGAGTAAAAGAATAGTATTCTTGCAGAATAGTCAATGTTTTGTGTTAGCGACAGTCACGTTTTAACTGAATTGAGGTTTGGTTTGGTTTCTATTGTGTTGTGGTGCCATTACTACAATCTAGGCTATTATAAATGGTTTGTACTGCTGCTGCTGTCAGTTTTCCCTTCCATCATCTCCTTTCTTCCTTCCATTGCAATTGTACAATACTTATAGGGCGGAGAATCTATGTGTGTTTAGTATTGTTCACATGAATGATTTCTTCTTTTAGATAAAATTGATTACTATGAGTACCATGCTAAACAAGTTGGCTTACAAGCCGCCCTTCCTACTTCCCCCACACTCATTTCAAACAAGAAAAAGAACTACTTTCTCTATTTTGCTAAAAAGAAAATATAATAAATGATGACATGTATGACTTTCAGCATTAGTAATGATGATAATGATGCCGATAATAATTTTCTATATTATACACATTGATGGAAGGATGTCGTATGGAAAGATAAGTAAGTAAGTGAATTTCATTATTACGCATCCCAAAAAAGGAGTGTTTCGATTTGTGTTCTCCTAAACGCACAAAATCAAATACAAATTTATTATTAGAGCGTAGCTCTTTTATGTGCGTTACAGCATGAGTGAAACTTAAAAAAATTATTCTAAAAATAGAGTGTCGGGCTAGCAAACCGGTGACATAGGGTTCGAATCCTGCTTTAGAAATATATTTTTATTTTCATATTCAAAATTATAATGGAGCAATTTAGGCAAAAAGAATTAACATGTCTGCGTGGTGTAGTGGTTAGAGAGTAGGAGGGCATGGGGTTCGAATACTGCTTTAGGAATATTTTTTTTTTATCATTTTTTTTTTTTTAAATTGAAAATAATTGCTTTTAATATGTTTGGTGTGGCCTTTCAAACAACAAATATAAATAATTAAAAATGAAATGATTAAGTTTTGCAAACATAATGAACAAATAAACATGATGATGATAATGATCAACAAACTAAAAGTAAAGCAATAATTGAAATTGACAGCATGTAAGTCTTTACGAAATTCGTAAACTCACACATATACCTTACCTTTTGTCTACTTGGACTATTTCATTCTGCTCTCTAAATATTTATAATTATTATATTAAAGCTATTTAGCAAAGACAATTAAAATGTCTGCGTGGTGTAGTGGTTAGAGAGTATGACTGGCATACCAAGGGCGTGCGGTTCGAGTCCTGCACTGGGAATATTTTTTTTTATTTTTACTTAATTCTGTCTAAATAGAACTCTCAATCTCTCATTAATGCAGTCATGAGCGAAAACATCCTGAGTCCTTACGAGTTTGCATAAACAGCAAAAATGCAATATTTTACTACTCAGTGAGAATTGGATGGGTAACGATCAAGAGTTTCATATTCCGAATTTTGATTGCATTATAAAATACAAAAAACCAGATGTTCGTGCTGGAGGAGTAGCAATTTATAAATATCACAGTGATATAATCAGTATTGTTACACCAAGTATGCATATAATTACGAAATCAATGATACGAAGGTCAAGTATTGGCGACATTTGTTCCGCAACATGCAGGATGGAGAACGGTATTCAAAAATTAATAGCAGTTATTTACATATCGGCAACTAGTTCAGTTCAAGGCATAACGTTGTTCATCCATACGTCACTTTTCGAGCTTAGTGAGGGAGTTTTGTTCTACTCGGATAAAATTAACACAAACTTCCACTTATTTTGGCTGGTGATTTCAATGTAAATGTCCTTCACAATCCACAACAAGATATCACACGTCTATTGTTGCAGTTTTCTCCCTATTTTTGACATCGAATCAAAAACATTCATTTCTTACTTTGTTATCATAAACCAATCGTGTCTATGATACAATACGCTACATAAAATTTATAATTACACATATTTTTTTTTTTTATTACATTATATTACAGTATTGTATTTATTATTTTAAGAAATTATATACGTAAGCTTGTAATAAAAAATAAATAAAATAATAATAAAAAAATAATTAAAAAAGAAAATTAAAACATAAACTTTTTAATAAATAAAAATAATAATTTAAAATTTCGTTCTGAATGGAGCTGCGCTCTACATAGGTTTCCCACGACACCTCTTTCCTTTTTTAAAGTATTTTTTCTTCAAAATGATTTTTTATTAGATTGGGCAATTATTGATATTCGAAGAGCTTTGATGAAATATGTGCGTTTTTACGTAATTTTTTTAAAAAAATCATCAATATAATTTAACATAAGAATAAGAAAATAATTGAGTAGGGAGTATAGAAATTTGTATAATGAATTGATTGATTGAATAAATAAATAAATGATAAGGGATTTATGAAATTAAGTTTTATGCAAATCATGATTTTGACTTGTTGTTTCTATAAAATAGCCTTTCATGTACTTAAGTGTTTTATAGCCTGTAATCTCAGTTTGACATTTTTTAATATTAAAAATTAGATACCAAAATATGCAAAGTTCGTGTTCGTATATTATTAATCGTCTAGATTATGGATAGAATATGAAAAAGAGATGTTTTTCTCTTTCAGTAGAATGCTGGCCATACCTGCAGTTATAGTTTCGCACCCTCGCTTTTAACAAGTTGAATTACATTTTTGGTAGTTCATTCAACCTTCCGTTGCACTTTATTTTGTACAAACACACATGAACAATTCCAGTGACATCAAATGAACAACAATGCCCACCTCCCTGGTCTTGTCTTCACTATTATTGAACTTATTATAGAGTCCTTTAGTTTGTTTAAAGCAAACTGTAGTAGATTGAGCAGCACTGGAAATACTTTTGAAAAATCAGACGAATCAAATATGTAATTTGCTTTGAAAATTTACATTATCGGCTGTGTGTCAGAAATCGCCAACGTTTCCGGGTTGAAATGATTTCAATATCAGCAAAAAAAACCGTAGCGGAATGGGCGATTTCACTTTTCGAACACTAAAGTTCGAATGAACAGCTGATTGCGATTTTGTTACGACACTTACCCTTGATTCTTCTTTGGTGTCTCTTGCTTATGTTTACACTCGTGAAGCAAATATTTTGAAATTTCTCATGCCCTCTCACATCCCTTTTATCGAGATAAAAGCAAAAATATGCGAAAGAAGACAAACAAAAATCACGAGACAGATTACTGCCGCAGAATCACTACATGCAAAAACCTGACTTCACCAGCACGCACACAAATTGCAAACATACCAATTTTCACCAATGAGATTATTGTTATTTTTTTTTACGCTTTTTTAAAATAAATGTCAATCAAGGTACCAAAGGGTACCAAGGGAACCCTGCTACAGAGACTTCGTTGTCCGTCCGCCCTCGGCTCATATCTCATGAATCGTGACAGCTAGCTAGTGAGTTGAAATTTTCACAGAATCTGTAGTTCTATCCGAGCATCAGCAACAAAAACTAAAACTAATATATTTGCAAAAACTTAAAGGGATCCCAATACAAGAAACATTTTGGTTTGTATGGTAGCTATACGATCCAGTAATCTCACGATCTTGAAATTTCGTAGTTGATTGGCCTATACATTAAAAACTTATACTGTCGAAATTTCAGTTTCATCGGATTACCATTAAAGTTCTGGTTCTTATTCGAAAAACTTTTTTGAACTATTTAACACAAATTTATAGTGTCTAAATTAGTATTTAATATAGGCGTATTACATTTGTTGGAATCAGTAAAATCCTACCACTAGCGGGGGTACCTCCCATACAAAGCCCAATCTGGTACGGAACTCTCCGTATACGAGTTGACTCGCAGTTGACCGATTTTTTTTTTTTTTTTTTGTTTTTAATAACTTCAAATAGGGAAGAATTTAATCAAACCGCAATAATAAAAATTTGAGATTTCAAAACCATTCAAAGAGATTTCCGGCCCACCGAGAATTGTAATAAGATTGATATGATTTCGGGCATATTCCTGTACAAGTGTCTGACCCATATTTACCTACCATGTAAACTTATTTTATTATAATTTTATTTTATTTTTTTTTTTTTTGTTTCATTTAAATTTTATTTAAAAGCTGTCCATGGAATGGGACAATTACTAAATTTGCTCAGAGAGAATTACATGATGTAAGTACGCAAATTGGGCTCCCGGATAAGCTTATACTTAGTATGGTATGTTATATTAATATTAAATTCTAAAAGTAAGTCTAAAGTATGATACTGTTTCAGTCTTCTCATGTCGCAGCTCTTATCTAAGAGATTTATGGCTAGTAAATTGTTTTGGATGATTTTAAAGGGAAATGAAACTATAATTCAAATGAAATACTTGTACTTACCTTGGCTCTAAAGATTCACCTCTAAATTATTTTACAATAATTTAACTAAGTTACCAGCTAAATTACAAAGGTGTGCAATGAATTTAATTTTAAAATTTGGTGTGTATTTTCATAGCCAACAAAATTGTAGAGCACTTAATATTCTGTTTACATTCCATTATACTTACCGACTCACTCATATCATAAACTCATTTTACAATAAATAATTTCACTGTTCTTGGTATTTGTTATCATATTGTATATTTTTGTTTGCAATTAAAACTTTCAAGTTCTACAATTGTTTGAAAATAAAATCATTAAAAGTAAATTGAAGTCTTCATAGAAATGCGAACTGCATACATAATTCAACACTTTTAAAAGCTAGAACTTTGTCTTATAAAAAAGACAAAACAAAGGAAAACCAACTTATTTAATCCTTTTGTATGAGGCTTGGAATTATTAAAGCTGTGAATTTTATCAGTTTGCTTGTTATGTACTGAGTATTGTGGCAAAAAATTAGTAGACACAACTAAATTGTTAAGCAAAATAGAAGAAGCTAAACCATTAAGTTTAAAGGGCAAATAGATGCTTCAGTTGAGACTGTTGCAAATTGTAACTTTTTTATATTTTTTCCTCACTAAAGTACTACGCAATAATATTCTACATATATATATAGATATATGTATGGATCGCTTTAAGCAAACAAAACTTAAAATTGGCAAGACTAAGCCAGGAAGGAAGGTAAGCACTACATACACATAAGCAAACCAAACAATTCTGACTTTGATAAATCAAACACCATTTCTCTCTGTAAGTTTGCTTAGGTGGTATATCCTGTTTTTGCTTTCTACTTGTTCAAGTATATACTTATTTACTTCACTGCCAAGAAAATGCATAGCTCAATTCCTTGCTTGCTTCTTTTACTATTCTCCAATGTAAGTAAATTCAATGTCTTATAAGCTGCCAGATGTCTGACATTTTCACGTAAAACTCATTCCATGCAATTTGCCTAAGTCAAACGATCAAACTACTATTTGTGCATATAATTTTAAGCATTAGTATTACAGGAATGACTATTTTGATCCATGACTTCCAGTTGCATTTTTCATCAACATTCACTCTGTTGAACTATGAAATTGCTGCAAATAAATAATTTATTTTTTGTTTTCTAAGCTAACTTAAGGACACCACAACCGTGATGAGAGAACATAGACATAAATAAGCGAGAAGCAGCGTCTATTAAAACGATAAATAATTCATTTTAAATATTTATGTAGATTAAAAATATATTTTTTCTTGTTTATTCGATTTGGTTTTGATGCAACAATTTATCTGAGTATTTTATGAATCGTAATCAATCATATTTAACAAATTTTGTTGATATATTTATATTTTATATATATTATTCTATTATTATTTTGTTTTTGGTTTCTGTGCTTGAATGAATGATGAATTTATGATGAGGTTTTTTCTGTGTTGAGTTTGCTTTCGTTTAATTTGAAAAAAGTTTGCGTGCAATCACGAAAATATCAGAAAGAAAGAAAGGAAGGAGGAAAGAAGAAATTTTATTTATTTAATTTTTCAAAAAAAACATTATTTTAATTTTTTCTTTATTTTTACGCGGAATAATTTCATAATTTATTAGAATAAATATTTTGTGTTTTCTCTTTTGTCCAATTTTCTTTCTTTGGTAATTTATTCATTAGAAACCATAGAAAAATTATAGTGATTGATTGCAAAATGAATTAATGGAATATGGAAATTGTTTCAGGAAAATTTAACTTAACGAATTCTTTTATTTGCTAATATTTCTTTTTCTATAAACAAAATCTATGATGAACCTGAAGAAATCGTAAAATAGATAAAGAAGAGAGTTGCAAATAAATAAGTTTTCAACAAAACAAAAAAAATATTAAATAAATCGGGTGTGACCCCATAATTGATAAAGATAACCAAACTCATAGAATTAATCGAAGAAATGAGCATGAAAAAATGGAGCTTCAAAATACAAAGAAGTGTAAGTTATTTTTAAAATAAAACCAATATCCCAAAGGTGAAAATTATATGACTAAATTGTGATATTGGCTATTGTGTATGATTATGAATAATTGACTCAGTCATACAATTCCATAAATTGCGAATGAATTAATCAATTATTGAAAGAAATCAGAGGAAATCGAATAACAAATACAATCTCTCAGAGCGTTGGATGATCTAATCAAAGTTACAATGAATTGGTTACATATCTCGTATGGCAGATAATCGATGGACCCTAAACATTCTGAAATGGAAAACATGAGAAAATAAGCGCAAAATTGGAGAACCTTGTAAGTGGTGGTGGTGACATGTGAGAAAAATTTGATTGCCCTATATCCAACAGTAATAAAATTCAGAGATATCTATCTCATAATCTTAGCAACTATTCTGTATGGAATAAAATTGAATAATAGAAGTCATGCCCATGCATGGAAATAGCTACAATAAAATAATAATTTATGTAATCTTCAAAATCCTGACCACTTCCATAAATTGTTTATGGAATCTACGATGTCTACTTCAATCTCTTGCCCAATTGTAAGAGGCACTTCTAAGATGTCTGTTCTGTTTCTTAAGATCTTCGGAAATAAATGTTGTTTCACATAATCAAAAATTCAACTGAATCCAACTATACCAAATATAAATATCGTCATATCTTTTTGAATTCAAACCATCTTCAATATAATTTATAAGTCCTTTTCTTATGAAATCATTTCAACTTAGATTCAAGGTCTCGGAATGGAATTACAAAAGGCACATCACTCATATTAAGTGGAAGGGCAAAAGAACATAAAAGTCATAAAAAGAAATTTAAGTACGGAAAATATTGAATAAAAAGTTAGAAGTCATATGTCATTTTTATATAAAAAAGAAACAGAATAGGAAAACTTCTTACCAAAAAAGTGAAAAATGTGATGTGCATAGAATTCTATGTGGCTTGAGGATATACAATTTATATCATTCTTTTGTCAAAGTTAAAAGCAACAAAAGGAATACAATAAACTAAACTAAAAAAACAAAAAAAAAAAAAAACCGAAAACACAAAAAAAAAAAAAAAAAGGAAAATAGTGGAAAAATGAAAGATGGCCGCCATCAGCGTTTCTATATATTATAAAGGAAGAGGAAGAGTAAAGTTAAAGTTCTTTCCTAAAGCCTGAACAAAAAAATGTTGGTTGGTTCATATAACCGAGTGGAATTTGATGTATTTTATAAAATTTCATTTCATTTTGTTTTGTAAATTCTTTTATTAGAAAGTTGGTTTCGCTTTAGTATAAAGTCCTTCCTGTTTTCACCCGGATGTCATCATAATTAAATTATGAATACAATTTTATTAACAGCAAACTAATCCAGCTTACAATTTTGGACAATATATTAAATTAAACAAAAGAATTTTTGACAAAATTTTGTATAAACGGAAATAAGATTCCGAAAAATTCAGAAACAAATTTATGTTCAGGAAAGGAAGTTCTATTAAAAGCAATTTCTACTTATTTATGGCAATTTATTTGTTGTCTACGACATTAGTTGATTTATTTAGAAAAATATTTTTAAAAAAATCTTAATTTGATTTTATTGACTTTGAATCGTGTGGCATTTCCATTACCCAGCCGCTCCCTACCTGGGACCTTACTAAACCAAATCGAACGGCCATAATAGACAGGAAATTGTTATGTAATGCTTGTGTACGTTTTGTTCACAACTATTACTGCCATCACAAATCCTTGTACATACAACAAATGAATTATGACATTGCGTGCTGCCGCAACAACATTTTTATTATTATGACGCCTTGGATTTTGTCTTACCAACAAGACAAGTAAACCTGATCCACATGGGCCACCCCAATTACAAAAGGGCTGCGTGTGAGTCCTGTCATCAGCTCAAATAAATCTTATTGTTGTACGTTTTTTCTATACACATAAGTATTTTAGCCTTTTCTTTTGTTCATAGTGTTGATCACATCTGCGAGGCACGTCACACGATATATTATGTGGTATGAAGCACTTGATATTCATTATTACATAGTAAAGTAATTTGTGGTTTTTCCCATGGATCCACGCGCCTTCTCCATGAAGCATGAATAATTTAGAATGATTTGTTCATTGAATTGACCATTACGTCCATGATGTCTTACAACACAATACAATACAACAGTATAAGTAAAGTGTGTAATAGATGACCAAGTGATTTAGTTTATTTATGGCACTAATAAGTAAAACTTTTAATGGAATCAATAACACAACATGTGCGGGCGAGATGCAAGCATTTTATACCCAAATCATTGTACAAATCAGGGTCTCATTAATGATTGAGCATTTCTAAATTACACATCAGTTTGTTGTAAGTTTAGTAGTTGGAACTGAACTCAAGTTAATACAATATTAACAATTGATTTGTTCAAAATTTACTCATATACATACTTACTTCATTATTATTGTAAGAAGTAAATTGCACTCATAAAAATACAATAATTGGAAATCACTTACACTAATTCAAGTTAACTTTAGATTATAGAAAAGGTAATTGATCTTGAATTTACTGATATTATTGTCAATTTGGATAGGTGAAATCGACAATATAAAGTTTAGTTTTGTATACAAAATTTTATAAAAATAATAATAATTTGAGTGCCTCATATTTATTATCAGTTTATTTAAAGGCTTAAAGTTATTGATTAAGTCTATTCCTCTGACATATTATAATATTCATTACAATATCAAAGTACATCAAAAATCATTTGGAAAAAATCAAAGTCAATATCAAACTTCATGCATAGAGGAAGTTTATCTAAAACATAAAGTCAATACACTAAAGGAAAACCCAGAAAAAAAAAGAAGGTTATACTCTTCCCGCAACCTTAGAAAATGATTTTGCCTATTATCCTGTTATTAAGCATACAAAAATATATCATTATTGATTCGACTTATGTTTAGGGTACAGTCATTATACATACAGTATTTCTACATCGAGACTGAAATTATTTGGATGGGAGCAATACGATCCAGGAATTCTAGGATGTTGAAATCAACATGATTAGTGAGATAAAAAAACAAAAAAAAGGTTTTCTAATAAGAACCTGAATTTTAATCGGGGTTTGTATGAGAGATATGCGATCCAGTAATCCTAGGACCTTGAAATCTACACAGTTGTTGAATATGGATCAGATAATTACACTGTTCTTATATCATTTCGATAATTCAAAATACAAAAAAGTTTTTCTAATAAAAACAAAAAATTTGGGTTTGAGTTTATTTGGGAGCTATACGATTTACATGGTTGGCGAATATGGGTCAGACTCACTAAACAAAAAACAAAAAAGTTTTTCTAACAAAAACATGAATTTGCATCTGGGCTTGTTTGGATGGGACCCAACAAAGGGGTCCGATTCGGCTGGTACCGACAAATCTACGACGTCTGGTAAAAAAAAAAATTTGGTGCAACTTCAATTTTCTAGGTCAAAAACTGAGGGACTTCATAAATATAGACAGACAGGCGGACTTGGCTTATTCAATTCGTCTCGTGTATATACTTTATGGGGTTTCCGATGTGCCCTCCTGTCAGCAACAAATGTCATTCCCAACTTATAATACTATACACTGCGTGAAGAATATAATAAGCTTATAATCGGAGAACTTTACAACCTAAGAGTGCTTTGAGCACTTAAAATTAATACATAATTAAAACTAATATCAGTAGGTAAAATCATCAATTTTTTTAATACGAAAATATGCATCTAGATCTTTAATAAGTTAGATCATTTCTCTACAGGTGTTTTTTTTTTTTTTTTAGAAATGTACTTATAAAGTTTTTAAGCTTCCTTAAAAACTAAGGTTTCGTTTGGCTCAAACTGAGACTACAATAATCAGGATTATTATCTATTTATTGCAGCTCATCTAGTTGATAAATGAGAACTACACCAATATTAGTTCATTTCATTTCATTGTGAAAAATTCGCTAATTGATACTTAATAACAAAATGAATATCAATGGGAAATTAAAGCCAGTTCAAATTGTCTATCAATCAATTAAGTTTCAACGATTGGTAAAAAAAAAACACATACTATGAAACAAATATTGTATCTCAACAAATCTTTAATACCATCGACCATTTTACCTCCCAAATTTTTGGATTATGTAAATAGTTTATTTGCATTTGAAACGAATATTATTTCCATTATTTTCTTTGCTTTTTTCTCTTTCTGTTTGATTGGTCTTGTCTATGCCAATGATAATGATAATGGGCCATGAACGATGTGTATAGAATAAAAATATATCAATAGTAAAATCGATGATGCTATTTTAAGCTGATTAAAAGCTAAATTTCTACAGAAAATATCAACACTATAATGCCTCCAAGCCCCCAAACAAAATTTGTATATCATCGTACACAACAACTAACTAATGGTAAAAGTAGACCAGCAAAGCTAAGCTTAAATGAAATAATGCCGACAGAGAATGTCAGAATATCTAGTACAACCAACGAACACGGACAGCCGACCATGGTGTTGGTGTTGGCGTTAATAATCCTGCGAAGCACTAAAGTGGAAAAAATGAGTTTTATGTGTTATTTTTATGTGCATAACAACAATATACCAACAAAAACAACAACAACAACGGGTATGGCAACAAACTCTAAAGGATTTGTATGGTAGGATTTGCTTGGATTTGATTTTTTATATAATTTTTTTTTTTTTTTTCTTGTTGGATTGTACTAAAGTATAATACAAATTTGCAAAGATAGACATTTATAAGTTTTTTAGATTTCATAAAAGGTAGAAAGTTTCTATTTTTGTAGCAAACTTTTTGGGGCTATTTGGTAAGATACAATAGATTAGATTTCCCTTCATTCCATTCGATTATAAGCTTCATAAATCGCGATTGTTTCTATTAAAAGTTTTAACTTTCTACTTACTTTTGCAATATACTTTCTAGGTTATTTAGTAAGAATTTTAATTATTAATCTCTTTTGGTTGGTGGGATTTTATTATTTTTCTATCATGCTTTTGAGATTTTTTAGTAAGAATTTCAATGTGGCAAAAGTTGTTTCAAATTTGATCAACAAAATCAATTAATGAAAGGAGAAAGGAGAGTTTTATAGATTAAATCCTAACTATATTTAACATAAATAATTTTGGATTGAGAATGAAATAAGCACATACCTGGTTCTCTTTGTCTTGTTTTGTTTGTTTTATAGACCACTTTATAGATCTCTAGATACTTTGATTAGTTAACAAAATACCGTTAAATTTTTTTTTTAAAAAGTAAAGCTTTTTTCAGTTCGTTAATCTTTTTCTAGATTTGATGATTCTTTTAATATTTTATTTCCTATTAATGAATAAAACTTTCGCTTTTAGGAAACGCGCTTAAAGCTTTTGTGTTACAATTGATTTTATATGTTTATTTTCAAAATAATGATTTCATTTATTAATTATAACTTTGGTCTTTGATTAAACACGCGCTGAGTAAACGATTTTTGAACCTATCGAACCGAGTGCTACGCTTGATTTGTGAAACTGGCCTCGTGCGTTCGTGTGTTTGGGTTAAGTTTCACTTCTATTTTATTTTCACAATGCTTTACTTTCTTCTACTAACGAACAACTGAGTGAAAGGCATTTCTGGTTGTTTTGTGTTGCGTTGCATTCCGCTCTGTTCTGTTCTGTTCTGTTGTGTAGTGTTGTGCTGTTGACTCGTTTATTTTATTTTTTTTTTTGTTTTGAAAACGGAACGAATGGTGTTTTACACCAGATGTCGTAGAAAGGCTGGCAAACAGGCAGACGACACACACAGCTGTAACACGAAGTAGGCACAAGGTCTAGAGGCCAATGCTATGTGGGTATGCTGATGCTTCGTCGTTTAACACTTACTGTTGTTATTGTTGTTGTTGGCTAAAAGTATGCTAAGTGGTGCATTTTGGAAATGGAACATATCAAAATGAAAGCTTAAAGAATTTGAGTGAATTAAATAAATGCTTTTGAAATTGAGTGATTTCCTTTCTATGAAAACTTCGTATGAAGCTTTTTCTGGTTCAAATGAAAGTGAATTGGGAATGAGATGGTAATGGAACATGTTAATTTAACGGTTCAAGATTGAAAATTTTGTACAGAAAATAATACAGATAAGTTGGAATATACAATAATTTTTAAAATAATTAATAGACCAAAATGTTGGTTGATTGATAAATATTTGCTGAAAGAATTTATGGGCCAACTTCACGAATTTATTGAAATATCTAATGGGATTTCATATTCATTTTCTTATCAGAACATGGCTAAAATATTTAGACCTATATAGATTAATAAGAGTAATTCCAGTAAAGCTTTTAAAACAAAAGCTCCCTTAATTAATCGCTTTTCTTTTCTTACAATTTAATTTAACGGTATTCTTAACGGTTTTCTTAACTGTTTATGTTTCATTGTCAAATGTTTCAAACTACAAACATATGTAAAAATTTATTTTATAAATACCTTTTTTCTAAGATTCTTCTTAAATTTAATGATATATGGAAAAAATTTGGCCAATTACCTGAAAAAAGATATATAGAATTCTTGAATTAATAAATGTTCCATTAAATAAAATAACTTCAACTCAACAATTAAAGGATTCAAAAATAAAATATTTCGGACATAGTATGGCTAAAGGAACAGCAAACAATTAACAGATGATGATGAACTTGAGAAACAAAATATAGTCCCAGTATTTTAAGAGAGCGAGAGAGACTTTAATGAAATGTGAATGTAAGAGTTTTAAATGTCACAGAGCGCAAGAGTTAAATTGAAGACAAATACAGTGAATGAGAGAAAGAGCGAGCTTTTAGTTAATGAAGAGAGCAAGAATGTTGCCAGTGTAAAAAAATAAAGTTTAAAAATAGGAAATTATGTTATTTTATTTTTTCAAAGTTAAGTGATTTTTACAATGAAATTTTTGTTATATGAAACATGCCAATGAATTATATGGAAAATGTTATTAAAATTTTAGAAGGAAAAAAGAATTACTAATATAGAGTGTGAAAGAGAAAGAGAGAGTAGAAAGAGGGTGGTTGAAATTTCACAAGACTAAAAGTATAAAAACACAAATGTGCTACAAACACACGATTTTTGAAGATACATTAGAAATTTGAATTTGAAACACTTTAGGTTTGGTTCACTAACAAGTTTTTGTATCAAATACAAAAAAAAAAAACAAAAAAAATCTTTAAGTATCTCAAGTTCCTTTTTAACTACAATGTCATACCGTCTTCAGAAAAAAAAATCATGAAATTTTTAATTTAATTCAAAGTATTTAAGTTGCTTAGAATACTATGTAGATAATTAAGATACATATGTATATATGTTTCAGATACAACATAAATGATTGTAATAAAGCAAGGACTATCAATAAAATCTATAGACCGGACAACTCTCTCACGAAACTTCGCGATTTTATTTTTCCCTTTGGGAATCTCAAGTCAGTAAATCTGAAATAAATTTATACGAAATTGTTATTAAACCAAACCCAAAATGTTATTACAATAACACAAAAAAAAAAAAAAACAAAAACACATATAGAAAAATATGTATGAAATTTACGAAAATTTAAATGTAACAAAGAAAACAACACACGTGCTTCGCTAAGCAAAATGAAATATCAAATATCATTTAACGTCATTTCCTAATTAGAAAATATAACGCTCACCACACACATCAACGGTACTGTGCTTTTGAATATTATAAGACGATGTCTTTGATTTTATTTGTTGTGGCTAAAATAAATGTAAATCGAATTTGAAATCAAGATCGAAATTTCTGAAAGAATGTCGTTGTAGTAATCTCTTGTTCTTGGCATGTTGGTGTTGATGGTGATTATGATGTTGTGGTATATATATTTGCATTTCCATTTCTTCCGAATCATCTCAAGTTGTTGAAGTTGATGTTGCAGTAGTAGCAGTAGTAGTAGTAGTAGTAGTAGTTGTTGTTGTTGTTGTAGATTGTAGATTGTACATACAAGATACATTTAGATATATAAAGGAACAAATTATATGTAAACACACTTGACAACATCACAAATGATAAATTATAATAAGTAGATTGATTTGTAGTTAAAAAGGAAAGAGAATTGTAAGTGTTATTCGGGAGTTACAAGATTTATTATTTTTAAACAATATTATTGTACATAGACGCAATGTTCTTTCAGTAACCACAAAAAAAGATCAAAAACCCAAAAAAATCTTAATGAAGTAAAGAAGATTCAACGAATACAATAAATATTAAAGCAACATCAAAGTAGTTTCAAGATACATACATTTAAGTATATTGTAGACTAACAACAAATGCTGATTCTGAATCGTAGTCGTTGTTGTTGTAGTAGTAATTTAACTAAAACTTATATTGAATACAAACAATTAATGCCAGGGAACTGCCTCTAAACCCGAGGCATTTGCAAACATTAATATTATTCTATTGTTCGCACAAGTATATGGTTAAAGTATGATTATATAAAATCAAGTATACGTCGTGTATATGACACAGTGAGAGAATAAAATAAACAACAAAATAACAACAACAACAACTTCTAAGTGCTATAAGCAAAAACAAGCATTGAATTGTTGCTTCCGTTCGTTAAAAAAGAAGAGAAACGAAAACAAAAACAACATCACCGAATCTTATAGACCCTCGACACTCAAAAATTTCAATTTAGATCAATGCCATTCATTAGTCATTTACAGTCATTTTGTTAAGCTTCATTTGAGTGTGTGACTAATTTTTATAACCAATATTTATGTATTTGTTCGATCTATCCAAAACCAAGAGAATATTTTATAGGGACTACATTTTCTAGTAATCCATTTATATTGTACATACCAGCTAAGTATTAAACTTAGATGTGTGTTGAGTCTAAGTATTTCTTCTTGATACCTTACCCCGGTGTTCTAACATGCTACCACAACTGCAATTTAAAATGAGCAAGCGAATAACCAAACAATGTGTCTATACAAAAATTTCAAAATTAACATTAAAGTTAAATTCTGAGAACGCAGAGCATTGGGCGAACGGACGGAAATGACTTAAAGTGCTTGTATAAGGAATAACTATAAAGATTGTATAGCACAGATGGATAGGGACTAGGCCCAATCAATTCTTCTCACAGATTAGATAAGATTAGATAGATTACATTAGACAAGGGAAAGTACGTGATCTATTCACATCATCACTACGGCCTCCATTGGGACAAACCCCATATTACAGTTTCTCCGATATTTTGTTATTCATTAAGAATTTCAAGATTTTTATTAAGATCTTTACTAAAACTTCAATCTCAGTTGGTTCTATGTACTCTTTTATCTATTTAGATATCGGATTTTGGTCCAAATTAAACACTCTTTTTCGACTAATCAGCGTATCATGTATATGCTTTATAACTCTGCAATGTCTTGTTAGTAAGGTTGAGGCTCTACGAATACCTTTCCTAGTTAGTCCATACAATTCCCGTCTTCTTTTACGAGAGATAGAAACCATGACGGTTTCCAATACTCTTACACTTGTTCTGTTCAACCAATTTGTTGCGATTTACCATCAATCCATCGTTTGAGCTTTATTTTTGTAAAACTCCAAGGCAGTTCATAGAATGAATAGATCTGGTTAAATATTTCTCTTTCTGGCAATTTCATCTCTACGCTCCTCTTCATAACACTGATCAATTTCAATTATTCTTATAAATAGATAAAATACTTGAACATTTAAAGTGGTTCTTTTATCAGGACTCTCTCTTCCAGTAATCGGAGTACATTGCTTTTGTTCTAATATCTGAGCACATTAATGAGTTGTGCAATTTCAGATCGATAACTCAATATCTCGGAGTCTAGGAAGCATAGCAGCTAAACAGCCACTCACATACAAAATGAAGTTATCTAGGCGTTGCAAACATTACACCAAAGTGTTGAAGCCTATTCGTACTTGTATGAAAGTCATAAAAACAAACACAAATTTCAATCCTCATACAAAAACATAATGGAGCAAAGGTAGCACAAAAACAACACCATGAAAGTACATAGGGGTTTTTTTTTTTTTTGCTGTTGTTGTTGTTTATTATTACATATTTTCAAAGCTTAACAAAAAAGCCAAATGAGGTACAAAAAACATAATCCGAACGTATGTGTGGTGGCTTGGTAGCGTAGCAAAAGAACTTTGGCTTTACAGGAATAAAATAACGAGACCGGAAATTGATTGTAGTATAACAAAAGCAAAAACAACAATAACAACAAATAACTAAAACCTGCGTCATATACTAAAACAACAACAAGAATAACAATATCACATAAGTATAACATGAATTGTTCATTTTGTTTTTTGCTGTTGTTGCTTCTACTTATTACTTCTTCTTGGTCGATTTCTTCGACAATCATAATAAGGACGTAAAGCAACATTAAAACGTAATACGGGCTTATTCTCTGTTTCACTCTCTACATTTTCTATATTTGTTCACCTCTTACCCGCTCCTTCAATCATTTTTAATGCTTTTTCTAACTCAGTTGTCCAATTGTTTGCCTTAAAGTCTTAATATCCCGACTGCCTGCTGCCTGCTGCCTGCTGCCTGTCTTCCATCCTGATCCTGTCTGCCTGCCTGCCTGCTTGCCTGGCTGATTTTGCACTTCCTTTTCGACACAGACGACTACGCGCGCCATGACAGTTAAAATGGCGCCAATGTTTGTATAAACTTTTATTCTTTTTTATATAAGTATATTGATAACTTTAACTACAATTTTTACACACTTATATTTCTATAAGAAGTTTGCTTAATATATTTCTAGCCTAAAAATGAAAAAACAAATATTTCCAATCAAAATTGGTTTTATTGTTCTCCAAAATATTCTTCATGAAGAGCAAAATACAAAATTGCATTAGTTTGAACCAATTTTAGAGGAACTTTTTCCACTCCAATTGAAGTAAATCTAAAACATGCGATTTGAATTCATCAACCGATCCAAGCAATTGATTGCTGTTTTGCTTCGGGCTCATATGCATAGATTCATGATTCGTCAGCTGTTTAGATGTTATAAACCTTGTGCCTTTGAACATATTTTTCAATATTTACTTGTACCAATCGGCATGAGCGTTTACCACATTATGCGGGATCGAACGCGAACAAAGCAACCTATTTTCGACGTCCTTCACAAAATAAGTCCTGGAGCGAACATTGACTACGCTTGAATTCGTTACACTAGTTTTTTTCAGTACTGTAGTATTGTGCTTTATTGCTGTATAAATAATTGGGTTCATTGAAGCTCTCTCTTGGCTTCATAATCCACGGCAAAAGTTATAAAAAATTCCATATTTTGTCCAACGTGAATTTTTCAATTTACTGTGAACAACACAGACAAAAACAACAACAACAGCAATCACATTAAATTGGAAAATGTTCTAATAAAATTATAATTATTAATACTAAACTATCGTTTGGAAAAATCAGCGGTTGCCTAGCAATATTTAGTGATGGCAAGGCCAGAAATATAAATACCAACTCTCTTACTTATATGCGTAAATATCTTTATATACTTTTTCAATATAAAAGCATAACTTCTTTTTTTTTTTGGTCTTTTATCCAATTAACTTGATTATATTTCCAACAAAACGTATGAAATTCTGATACAATTATTACCTATATGTTTAAGCTTTAGCTGATTAAAAGTTTTTTACTTTTATCAAACAAATGAAAACTTCATGATTCTACCAACCAACATACAAAGCAGACAACACTCACGCATTCATTCAATTCAATTCATTCTTTCTTTAACAATTGGCAGACAACAACTTGATGTAGTGTGTAGTGTTCCAAAATAAGTAGATTTTTTATACAGAGAACACTTCACGTTTCTGTGGTTCATCTTTTTTGAAGTTGGTGTTTTTGTTGTTGAAAAGTTTGAAGTATTTGCGGTAGAAAAAGAAAACTTTTTATTTTCATTTATTTGATTAGTATAAAATTTTATACACTTATTACGAGATGCAAAACAAAAAATCGATAGTAGAAAAAGTTTCTTTTGGCTGCGTTTGCCATGTGCCACACATAAATAGATAGATAAACCATAGATATCTTCTGTTGAATTCTAAAGAGAAAACTGTACCTTTTTAGAAGACATAATTGTGTTTAATGAGACTGTATCCTGTGTATCCGTGTGTTACCTAAATCAGAAAAGATTGTCACCTTATCATCAAGGAGATAATGAAGTACAATAGAACTAGAAGAGAGAAATGAGGTTTTTATAAATTGTAATATAATTTTCTTCCACCGAAAAAAGAATGGCCCAGTTCGGTATCAACGTCGTTCAGGCATCGTTTGACAATGTTATTAATTGATCTAATGGAAAATTCGAGAGACAATAATAGATTTATTTATAAAATATTTTCATTCTTGTTGTTCAGAAGGCCTTGTAATACATCTAATAGCTCTTTGGTTATGGGGAATCTCTTGAGTGGGTTTGAGTAAATATTCTCATAAAAACTTCCATTTCCAACATACCTATGAGTCTTTAACATTGATAGTTGATATTATATTCTTGTCATCCAATTTCGTTTCCACAAGGTTGTGTAAAACTAAATGTCACCTAACTTAAATAAAAGCTACAGTTTAGCTGCTAGGGAAAGGTGCAATCCAGGACTACCATTTATTCCTAAAATTCAACAACTCAATCATTGAAAAAAGCAAGGAAACCAAAGAAATAAAAGTTTTACCACTTAAATGGCTAGAAAATGTCAATTCTATTTAACTTTTCTGTGTCCTATTTCATACTACGCTATAAATTAATATTATAATAAGAACTTTATACAACGAGTCTTAAGAAAATTAGCTTATTTCTTAATTAATCAGAGACTGTTTAGATTTCCAAA
Organism: Amiota minor; assembly: GCA_037043295.1. NCBI lineage: Eukaryota > Metazoa > Arthropoda > Insecta > Diptera > Drosophilidae > Amiota > Amiota minor. Next base: position 132,237 of record JBAMAW010001038.1, read on the forward strand.
AGTAATTAAAATTCTGACATTGCCATTCTCCCTTTCATTCTCATAAAATACAAGACATTATAATAAAAGTAGCAATTACAGTTTACAATGTCAATAACAATGATTTTTTTTTTTTTTTTTTTAATTGTCCTTACTTATGTAAAAGACCTTAAAAGGTTTCATTAACTTTCATTTTTTATGGTATTCACTATTGACATTAAGCATACATCAACATCAACATCATCATTATCATTATCATTGCTCTTGTATCTCCTCCTCCTGACCAGTTAAACATCCCAAAAAATCACTTGTGTGAAGAAAGTATTAAAAAATTGATAGCAGACTTTAAGGCTGCCTGCTGTTGCCTTCCGGTTCTGTCATTCCTAATGTCAATAACGATATATCAAAGACATAAAATGTTATTATTAAACTCCCAGTATGTTTAATAAGAAATTCTTATTCTTACTTGCCACCACCACAACCATTTGTACTCTATTGTACTACTTTCATTAGAAGCTAAATGGTGCCATGTACTGGGTATTAGAGATAATGTTAAGTATACGCAATGCGTACTTATGAACGCATTTCAAAGGAAATAAGCCTTCAAAAAAGTTCAAAGCACTCGTAAAGTAGAAAAACAGAGAACAAATGATAATGTTTGCAAAGGAATCTGAAGCCTATTCAATGTAAATAAATGACCTTGTGGAAATATTTTAATGTATGCTGAAAGTTTTCCCATGAAACAAAAATGAAAAAAAAAAAAAAAGAAGAAGGTCAAACGAGCATGGTCACTGAAGGACCATTAAAGTATTTGAAATGTATTAAATGCGTGCTTGTATGTTATTTTGTCCTCAACAACTATCCGAATTCCGAGAATACGACAAGAGAATGGCAATAAAATGATGGATCTATAGGATGGGCACAAATGGAAAACAAAGGAAAAAAAATCAACGAGAAAATTAGAAAGAAAATAAAAATGGTCAACGATTACAAAGAAAAATATGCATATTTAGTTGAGAGTGAGTGACTTCGGGTGTGTAGAACTTTCCATAAAATGATACCAAAAACATTAACAACAAAGAACATAAGAGGCGGCGAATGAGAAAAACCAGAAAATCTTTAGTGATAAATAATAAACTTGGGGAAAAACAGACCAGAAAATACAAAGGATAAATCGTTAATGGCCAATGCCACTGCCACTCACTCACTTACTCACTCAATGACTCACTCAGCCACCCACTTACTTACTTACTCAGTCAGTTTTAGTTAAGATGTTTCATTTCAAGGATTGTTTTGTTCAGATTTCAATGATAAAATGTTTTTTGTAAAGCAAAACAATGGCTCCTCATCTTTCTGCTCTCATTTTTCTAAAGGACTTTATGCCCATCGATACTCAGTCATTTTGTGTATGATTCTTTTTCCATTTAACCCCATAAAAGGAAATGATAAATTGACATTTGCAAACAGAAAAGCAAAGAGAAGAAATAACAGAAAAAAACCAGCTGGTGAGGGTGACTGCATCCATTTTTACTGACTCCATTTCCGGTCCCGTATCACATTTCAAAATATTTTGTTTTAATATTTCCGCATCATTGAATTCCATTTGTCTGTGTTTTTTTTTTTTTTTGGAGAATCCTTCTTGTACAAATGATCAAATATTATAATACGCATAGAATGATGGAGATATATATTGTATATGTTACTAGATACAATAAATTATTTGTATTTGACACAATTGTCATAATCATTCTGAACACGAGAAGGAGACGAGACACAAAATCATAATAAATAAAAGGCATAAGGCGGCGAGTCTTTTGCAGATTATATTGGATATTTATTATAAGTCAGACAACACACAAATGTAGGAGAAATCTGTCTTATCATCGGATTATTTATTATATAGTATTTGTCGCATAACACTCTTTCTCTCTCTCTCTCTCTCTGCAAAACAATCGGAGAAGTAAATGATTATACTGTGCTAGACTATTTTTTCTCTGCCTTCTTCGTTAAAGTCTGACACTTATAAATTTATGTATCTTTGATAAGCACATGACTTGAATTTCACGTTATTTATTATTATTTATTGTTGTTTATTAGGAAAATCAGTAGAAATGAAACATTTATAATATGATAAGCTGTTAATTCTAGGAAAGTGTTTCTTTGAGAAATGACAACTTTAGCTCAGACACAAACGCCATTTTATGGACTCATTTGACCTCCTTTTGATTTTGAAATAGAAATATAGAACTAATATTAAGTTAGTTGAGTTTCTTTAAAAAGAAACTAGAACTTTACCACAATGAAAATCAATGTAAACAAAATTTTTCTGAGTTAAAACTAAATGAACTTTTAAATAATAATAAATTCAAAGATCAATATACAACGCTAAGCCAAATGACTGTTTACAATCCTCCCACGTATGATATATTTTTCTAGTTGAAATAGAAAATCATATTAAAGGATATTTTATGGAAAATTCTATTTAATTAATTCATAAATATTTTACATAGAATCAAAATGTAAAAACATTTGACTTAGCAAAAGTTTGTTGTATGATAAAATTTTTTGTTATTTTAGAAAAGTGATTCTTTGGGAAAGGACATCTTTTGCATATAGAAAACAAAATTTATAAAGATTTTAAGGGTTAAAAATAAATGAACTTCACAAATAAACTCATGTACTTATAATGTAAAACCAGTTGACTTATTAAGACTCCTTCGGTTGATAAGAATTTATTTGATAAGGAAGTTGAAATAGAAAATCAAATTAAGCGAAATTTTATGAAAAACACTTCCAAGCAAATTCATGGAGTTAAGCCAAGCCATTTGAGTTATGAGAACACAGTCGTATGATAAGAATTTTAAATACAGTAAAGACTTTCTTGAAGAAGAAAGACTTTTGGCCACAAACATTTTGTTGGATGAATTTCGAAATAAATTCATAAGTTCATAAATTTATAATGTAAAGTCAGTTGAAAGTCTTGGAAAGACATATAACATACAGCAAACGCTAAGCCAATGATTCCTATAATATTACATTTAATCCTCTCATTACTTCTTCTACTCCTTGTCAAAAACAAAGCCTTGAGATTTTTCAGTTGTAAAAAGTCTTGCATTCATTTATTTTTACGAAGTGCTTGTCATAAGCCTCCTTTAATTCGCTTTCATGTTTGTACACAACTTCTTTTTATCTGAAGTCGTTTACTTATTTTTAAGTCAACTCAATCATTCAGTTTTGCAGCTTAAGGGGCACAACAGAGTATAAAAACAATTGATGATTTAGTATAGGCAATACGATACCAAATTCTGTTGTTGTTTTCTGTGTTCATGTAGTTGCTTTTTTAGGGTTCCGGACCCAAAGGGTACCAAAAGAAACTCTATTGCAGAGAATTCGTTGTCCATCCGTCCGCCCGTCCGTCCGTCCTCAGGTCATATCTCATAAGCCGCAATAGCTAGAGAGTTGAAATTTTCACAGAATGTGTAGTTCTATCCTAAAACTAAAATTTTTCAAAAACTTAAAGCTCTCCCTATACACGAAACATTTTGGTTTGTATGGCATCTATACGATCCAGCAATCCCACGATCTTAAAATTTGGAAGGTTGGTGGCTATACACGTCAGAAGCTTATGGTGTCGAAATTTTAGTTTGATTTGATTGCTAGGGAGAGTACCTCCCATTAAAATTCTGGTTCTTATTAGAAAAACTTTTCTGTTTTTTGTTCTATCGATTTGAAATTTAGAAACTATAATTTTCTGATATAGGCGCCGCACTTCTGTTGGAATCAACCAAATCGGCGACCTAGGAGAGGTACCTCCCATACAAACCCACCATTAAAATAAGACTCTATGAGTTTCTGATATAGGCGCCGCACTTCTGTTGGAATCAACCAAATCGGCGACCTAGGAGGGGTACCTCCCATACAAACCCACCATTAAAATAAGACTCTATGAGTTTCTGATATAGGCGCGGTATATTCTTTGAAATCAGTCAAATCAAATGCCAATCTAGTACGGAACCCTCCGTGTACGTGTCTGACTCGCACTTGGGCCATTTTTTTTTTATCAACTTTAAGGCAATAAATTAGAGATTCTTACACTTTAACGTAAATTCAGAACAATTTCCGTTTTGCGTTTAAAACTCGACAAAGAGGCAGGCAGTCAGGCATCGCGGCATCCTTTTGGCACGAAAACTATGCCAGAAAAGTGTTAAGATGTGATGAAAAAGAAATAAATGCATACAAAAACTATTCTTTATTTGGCAAAAGCAGCCGGCAAGGGAATGCAATAACAAAGCATAAAAGAAGGGTTTGTTTTGGCAAAACATGAAAACTGTAGCGATTCAAGTAAGGAAACTCATATGTCAATGACCGATTTTTTGGTACAAAGATAAAGGATTTAAAGTATTTAAATTATGTTAATGAAAAAATAAATTGTTAATTTTCTTAATTAATGTGACTAATTGATAGACTTAAAAAAAAAATATAATAAGAAATATATGAAAATCAAATCATTGCCAAAAATATCCTTTGAAATGATAATAAAGAAGAAGCAAAATTTGTTATAAGTGTTCACTTTATGAGTTAAAGACAGGATAAGTATTATAATTCAAGGGGAGTTTATATAGCCATCACTGTTCTTCCGACCCTCCCCCAATGTTTATTTTCTATGCTAATTTTTTCAGATTATGCAAATATTTTGATTCAAATGAAATGGTGAGAGAAATTTATGTAAATTGAGATATTGTGAGCCTTCTATTTTTTCTAAATACAATAAATTAAAATATTAAATTGAAGTGAAAAAACGTTTAGCTCCTTTTATTGAGTGGAAAAGGTTCAATCGTTCTTATATATCATTTTTTTCATCGTCTAAATAATAATGCTATCATTGGTTATAATAAATACATACATGAGATCATAATATAGGGAATTAAAATGTTACTGTGGTGCAGCATTTTCACAGATGAATGACATGTTAAGTTGACAAGTCAAAACTATAAATGCTCTAATTACATAAAAACTTAAGGGTGTCTAGAGAAAACATATTAAATAATCTGATTAAAATAATGATGCTTCATAATAAATACAAGATTCAGGGCAATTATTAGTTTGTTCTAAGGAGAATTTGTATACCTTTTAATAATTTAGTTTAGTCTCAATCAGATTTCTTAAAGCCACACAAAAACTAAAGAATTATTCGAATGATTTTAAAAACATAGGCTCATGTCTCAATTGTCTCATTGCTAAAAGTTCTACAACTTTGGATTTCTGCTTTTATTAATTGATTTTAAAGAGTATTTAAGTTCATCTATACAAGTTTTAACAACAACAAATAAGTTACACAAAAATATCAGTACACTACAAATTTTGTTGATTAAGTTGATTAAGTTTTCTAAGAATTTTAAACACTTGTTTTATAATTAAAAGCTTAAGATAAAATTATTGAAGCATGAAAATTATGAATATTTTAAGCACAAATCTAATGGAATTTCTAAGATGATGATTAACTTCATTTATTCAATTTACAATTTTATGACAAAAATTATTAAAATTTTTATAAATCATCCATCATCATCCATTGCTTATTGATTTCATTATTAAAAATAACTAATATTTCTATTTTCCATAAAATTTTGATTCAAATTTTTATAATATAAGTATAATACTGTATCTTTTCATCTAAAATCTCTAATGATTTCTTTTCCTTATGAAGATGTGATGTAACTTTTCTTCGCACTCATTATATTGTACTTAGGTATGGTGAGTATAAAGAGTATTGTATAAAGTATCTGCCTACACTCCAGAGATTCAGACAGACATTTTTGATTACGAAAGATAAAACAAAAATTTGTAATAATGAAGTTGTCAACTGATGCATGAAAAAGACTGCGAGAAATCCTAAACAAATACAAAAATCAACCAACGCAAAACGCACATACAAAGCAACCATGACAAAAGTAATTTTCACAAGGATAATAACAAAATTTTAGTCAACATCCACTTAAGGAAAGCATAATGATATACAATATTACAATAAAAGAGGAAAAGAATGGAATTCTATATTTTTGTCTAATATTAAATGCAAATATAACAAAAACAAGAACAAGAAAAAGAACCTTGCTTCGTTCATTGTTCTTAGCTTTTTGTTGTTGTACGATATAGAAAATTAAGCCATTTAAATAGCTGATTATATGCTTAAAACGCACCCACAAAAGCCGTTCAAGTGCTTATTTAAAGCACGCCAACGCCAAAAAGTATGTTTCTTAATAGATACAAATACACTTTTTAGATACAAACACACTTTATAGTAGATACAAAATACGTTTCATAATAGACACAAACACTTGTTTGGCTTTAGCTTATAGATACAATAACAAATTACTTACTTTGTATGCTAACACAAAATTTACATAATTTTAATTAAAACTTTAAGGTCAATTGCAGTCATCGTCGTTCCGTTGCAATGATTAGTTTAATTCTTCGCCCACTTTATAACAATAACAAGTGTAAAAAGAAATTTCAATTAGTTGCAGCATGTAGCAGATACAACAAGCCAACAAAGGCGTGCCTTATGTATCTATATATCTGTGGTCAATAAGTAATATTGTAGTATAAACTAGCCATTTACATACAGTAAATGGGTTTACTTGACTGTTCACACCATGCAACAAATGTTCAGTTTTCCTGTTTTTGCTTCGTCGTTCATTCACATGCAAATAGTGGGAGTCAGTGAGTAAAATAGTAAGTGAGTGAGTGAGTGAGTGAGTGAGTGAGTGAGTGAGTGAGTGAGTGAGTGGATAAATGAATGAGCAACGAGTTGTGCGTGTTAATTATGGGGCATGTTCTTTTCTAATGTCGAATTAATTGAGACTAGTTGAAGGCACTTACTCACATAAAGACAGAGAATCGTAAACACAGACAAATAGAAAAACAATCATATAGGAAGATACTCTGAATGACTATTTGGTGCTTATAAGTATCAAGGAGTGGCATTTGATGTCTCTGACAAGGCCAAACGAGTAATTGACATTCAAACGAGTAAAGGATTTGTTGACTTATCAATGTACATAATTTTGGATACAAAGCTGTGCTTTGTCAAATTCGGCTAATTAATTAGCCACAATAGAATTCTCCATCGCTGGCAAATGTTTTTAATAAACTTTTCCTCTTTTTGGAAAAATTAATTGATAGTTTTACGATCTCGATAAACATAAATTTGACATTTTTTTGTATATTATTGTTACGATTATTTGGAAAAAAAAATTATGTAATGATGATGAATTGATATTGATAATGTAAACAAGAGGTTTATAATCTACGATTTAGCAGTTTTCATTTGCTTTCATCGGGCAAAACAAATAAAAATGTTCATTACAGTACATCAATTTAATCAATGCACAACAAACACATTACGCTTGATTTTTGCAATTTTCATCTTTAGCGTTGAGGCCCATTTCTAGTTAAATGGCTACATAAGCGAGCAAAATATTTCCATCTGAGCCATAGAGAATCCATAGTTTGGATTGAATTGGCAGTTGGTTAAACCGTATTACTCTGGGAAGTCTAAGATGACAAATATGAAACCGAGATAACCGACTTATAGTGATTTAAATTGAAGAAAATGGACATGGATGACCACACAAATAGAGATTTCATGATATCTTGCTCTCAGACACAATTAAAGAGCTCAAGAACAAAATCAACGTAGATGCATTAATTAATGGTGAATCATGATCAAAATTTTAAGCTAAAAGAGTAAACTCCACTAAGATGAGTCAAGCATAAGAAACATATGTAATATTTTCAGTAATTTTATCTAATATTAGGCGCAAACTATGACATAGTGAGCAAAAATCAACAACCAAAGGATCTTTTTTTTGTGAAAGTTTCTATTCAAAGTTACAATTGTTTAAATTCATTTTGTGGAATATTTTTCTATTGCATAGAGAACACGACCATTTTTTAACCTTGTAAATGTATATAAAAGCAGCAGTAAAACCATAAAATAAATTTCCAAGCGGTTACTTCAACTAACCTCCAACATTATTGTTTTTATAATTGTCGACATTCAACACTTTTATGATTACAAATAAAACAAAACAAACAAAACAAAACAAAACAAAACACTTACATGGAAACCATATAAAGTATTTTAATCAAAAAATTCCATTCAACACCGACATAATCAGAGATTTCAACAAAATTAAGCATCATTAATAACACAAAAGCATCAGCTGAGCATTTTATTCTTTTATTTTTGCTTTTTCGGCTTATGAATGGCATAAATCCAATTAAAATTTCAAAAGATTTGACACAAAAGCTACGCTACCTACGAACAATCAGACAAATTACCACCCAATTTTCACCCATTTTCGGTTTTCAGCATTCACTTCAACTCGCACATTTTCTGCTAATTTTCACACAAATCTGCTTAAGAATGAATTATGTATTTGTCACAAATCATTTTAGCAAACAATCGTACAAATGTTGTCTATTTGCAAGCATTTAATATTTATGAAATTAATTCTTTCCCCATTCTTCCCTTACTCAATGCTATATATATTTAAACACAGCAAACAATAATCATAATTTGTGTCATTTTTTATGGTATTTTTAGGGAGCGTGAAATATAAAAAATGAAAAATGCAAAAAGCTTGTTACACACCATGGAAGTCATTTGGTGGCCGCCATGTTGGAATATTCACACGCGTATCTGAACAAATTGTCGTCCCTTTTAATAGCAACAACGGTAGCGGCAGGGACGTCTGCCTGATAAAGTGTCGCCATACAATTTATCAGCAACGACAGGCATAGCAGTAGCAGCCCAAAGTAATGGAGTGGCAAAACACTTTCGTAGCACACCTTCTTCCTTCAACTGGGGACGTGTCGTGAATTTATGACTCAATGTGCAATTTAGCAATGGAACACAACTTGTGCGCTAAATGCTTCATCATATTGTGAAATATGTATAATACAATAAAAAATGAAAATGATTACCTTGTTTTAGTTGCAAATTCGAAATTAGATGAATGAAGATGTAAGACTTGTGGAATTGTGCGAACTTTTGCTTTTAAATTATATAAAAATACATAGATCATACATATTTTAAGGAAAGGTTGTTCTAAAAAAGCTATGCTATGAAATGTTTAAGCCAAGTAACAAGCTGAGATGGTTATTGGCATTTTGGATCATCTCCATATGATCATATTTAGATTAAGATATCAGGGTCAAACCTTATTTATCTGATAACGGCAGTGAGATTCCACATCATCAATCATTTCAATGATTATGAATTTTGTATAGATAAAATCTTTTTCATCATTAAACCTTCTAAGCAAAAAATAACTAAGTCGCTGATCAGACTCTACTCGTGTTAAGGCAAAATGGTTGGCAAAAATAATAAGAACACTCAGTTGAAATAATCAGACATTTTTCCTAGTATCACAATGAATTCGTTAATAACCAGTGTATTCTCCTTTAATTTTAAAGTCCTTTTTGGCATACTGATTATCATATTAGTAGTTTCCGGAAAGTATCTAATATTAAGTTTTTTGGACATAATTTCAAAGGTTTGGACTTGACCAGCTTGAAACATTTTCTGTTTTACTTTGAACCAGTCATTGACTAACTTGAATGTGTCATTTGAATAATTATTCTGTTGCATAGCCCATTTCAGTTCAGTGGCATAAATTCTTCAACGCAGGGCAACATGATACTTTCAAAGATGTTGTGACCGCCTTATCTAACGTTCTTTTAAATGTAGCCCCATATGGAAATTCTTTCCTTTGGGCAACGAACATCCCGAGCACAACCGTTATCAAACAAATTATTTATTAAAACAGCGGAACTCTTCGGGCTATTCGGTCAGGTAGGCAAGTATATTGTACTCTGTGGTGAACTGTGTTGAAATGTGTCTCGAAGATTCGAATTGGTCCTTTTAGAGAGTGTGTTGATAGGATGGTAGAAGACTCTGTTGAAGTCGTTATCGTTTTTGAGCTTTCTCAAGTTTCAATATTTTCTTTTATATTTTCACAAAAAAAAAACCAATAACCGTTTCATAGTTTTGTCAATAAAACAAAGGCATTACCTCCATCTCATAGTATCAAAACGATTCTCTTCTTCTCGGAGGTACAATGTGTATTTTTACCCTTCTACATATTAAATCTTAATAACTTAATTTCACTGTAATTGCCTTTTAACACAAATAACAACACGAATCCAACACACCAATTAAATTGATGGAGCAAGTTCAATAACACGCAATGTATTTATTATTTTAGCCAGCGAAATTTGACTTTTCTTAAACGAAAATTTAGCTGTCATAAAAATGCCGAAATTCCCAAAATTATTTCTTGCTTGCAAAGTCTAATCATCATCATCTATATAAAAATGAACCCAAAAAATAATATGACACCGCAAAACTCGAGAACGGCTGGACCAATTTTGATTATTTTTTTTTGTTGTACTCATGGAGTTACCATTAAGGTTCTTTGCTACATTTAGCTCCGGTAGGTGTCGCTGTGGTCCAGATATAGATAGTTTTATGTTATTTTTTTTTTAACATTTAACCGATTTTATTAATTTTTTTTTAAAAGAACAAATGAAACTTAAAGTTACTTAGGTTATAATAGAATATTAAAATATATTGTTCATTCACGTAAATTATTAATTACATATTTTACAACAAAATTTTTTAGAAGTAACACCCAAATAACGCATAGGGGTGAAGCAACGCACGCCGGGTAATGCTAGTATTTTATAAATTTGAAACGGTCAAAAATATCCGCACTACCAGAGAAAGAAATGAAAACAGCAAATTCCATTCATTTACCATGTGTGTCTGCATCTAAACAATAAACTTAGTTAACCGAAACACAGTCAAAAAAAAATTATAAAAGTTCTAGAGAGACTTAAGGCTGGGAAAGAATGGCGAAGCTGAAGCTGAGTCCGAAGCTGTAGCCCAACATAAAAATGAAAAGAATGGGAGGTTCAGCCTCAGTATGGCTGTCAAACTTTGGCATACAAAAACAAATCTTGATTAATGAACTAAAAATGGACATAGTAATAATTTTCTTAATGCGTTGAAGAGAGGCAGATGACTTGAAGCCGAGAGAATTCGAACTACTTTGACTTCAGGACTTTAGCTTCAGACTCAGCTTCACATTGTATTCGTTCACATACAAACATCTGCATTTGAGTTTTTTTGCCGGCTTCAGACTAAACTTCAGTTTCATCATTCTGTCTATAAGTGCTAAAAATTAAACCATATTTTGAAAACGGTGTTAGTAAATGAACTCAAATCTTTGGAAATTTTAATAAACGTTGATATCAACATATCGAAACATTTATTTAATTAAATATCATCAAAGTGAATATCAAAATATCTTCACAAATTTTGGCAAATATCCACTAAGTGAAAAGGAATCGTGATACATAAGAGGGTAATTAAAGAAATCAGTGCCTATTGAATAAAAGATATTTTCTTCGTCATTTGTCTCCATTTTACTCATTCATACATTCATGGCTGTCAAACGCAATCGAAATGACCCAAATTTTTCTAAGTTTGACAGTAGTCTACAAACATATGATTGTTTAGAGAAGCAATGTTGCATGTAAAGTTATTAAACGGGATCTAGGCGAAAAGTTACTGACTTATCAAACTGCCCTCGTATGACTAAAGTTGGAGCAGAAAATTAATAAAAAAAAAAACATTAAGAATATGTAAAATATAAACCAATATATAAAAATTTGAAGATATGATAATAAAAAAAAAATTAAATAAATTGAGGTCTATGAAACAAATCTAAGAGTTAAAGGTGTTCAAGATGTTAAAAGTTGTAACAAATTGAAAATAATCCCCGAAAATGTGAGTAAATACCAAATAATCAATCTAATGAATAAAGCCAACAAATGTCAGTAAAATATATGCATGTACATAATTAAAATATATCTATGTAAATAAGTAAAAGCAATAGCCGATGATGGAAACTGTATGCTTTTTGTAGCCCAGTGATGCCACTGAGTTTGAAAACTCTTTACGAAATCGATCCAACTAAGTTTTCACAAAACTATTATCTTTTTTAATAAAATTTCTAAACTTTCATCCCCTGGTCTCACCGGTTACCTTTGAAAAAAAGCTAGTACCTTAAATACAAACGAAAACAACAAATTTTTTTATAAAAACCAAATATAAATGTGAATAAATTTGGATATAAAAAGATTTGGGATTGTCCAAATTATTATCACATTTGCATGAAATATCGTACTATGCAGACCCAAATATAGTCCCTAACTGTGCATATATTTTACAATATATAGAGAAGCTAACAAATGTGAAACAATTTATATTTGCGACGTCATTAAACACAAAATTGGATTAGTAAAGAACCCAATAGAGAGAGAACGCGCAAACATTGGGGAGCAGCAAAACAAGGACAAAAGTGTGTATTTAAAACAAAAAAAAAAAAAAACCGAGACAGGGAAATGCAATAAATATAAATAAACATAAAGTATGTGTGCGTTCGACCAAAAGAAGGCATCGACAAATGTGCCATATTCACATATACAAACATACATAAGCTCACGAAAGCACTCACAAACACACACTCATACATAAAGTACAAGTACAGGCGCGTACATAGACAGACATATAGGCAGACAGACAGACAGACAGACACACAGACTGGCAGGCAAAGAGAAAAATGTTTGTAAAACCAATCACACACTTCAACAAAAGATATCGCACTCACAGATACAGAGAACACATTCTGTTGGATACATTAATGAGAAACAGAAGAAAGTAAGATACAGAACAGAACTGAAGAAGCAATAGAAATCAAAGTATCACACGCTCACTTACCTTCATCTTCGCCCAACTCTTCTCCATTTTCATCAGCATCAGCACCATTGGCGCCAGGAGCAGGAGAAGCAGCATTGGAATTATCATTAAATTCTGTTATTTCCGCCTTTTCACATTGACGTTCGACGTCGCCATTCGAAGACCTTATTATTGTTGTATTGGTTGTTGTTGTAGTTGTTGTTATTGTGGTTGGTCCATTCAATAGAAGTTGTTGTTGCTGCTGCTCCTTAGAGTGTTTAGTTGTTGTCATTGACGTGGCTGTTCTTGTCGTCGATGACGCTGACTCTGCCAACTGTGTAACCACAGTATCACCACCTCCAGCAGCGCCACCATTTATTACAATTGAATTTGATTTGGCATGATTTGTTGTCGTATGATGATTGTTACTGCCGTTGCTACTGGACAACTTTTGATCGACAATGGTGGCAGTAGAAATCTCCTCAATACCATTGCCATTTTCCAATGGTGGTGCCGTTGGTGGTGACTGCTCTGCGTCAGCTGTAACCACAGCATTAACGCCATCTTCCACAACATCGCCTGTGGTGTGGCCCTCTTTGGTTTTAAGCTCTTGACTAGTGTTGCAACCCATTTCTACTATTGCTGCTGCTGATGATGTTTTTTCTTGTTGATGGAAATGATGCTGCTGGCGATGCTGATGATGACGATGAAGAAAAAGTTCACTGATTTTAAATGCGGACGCTCTGCTGCAATTGTGGTTTTGAAATGCGGTTTATATTTACTTTACTCAGCAAAGAGCAAAAAAAAAAAACAAGAAAAAGTGTGACCCTCTTTTAGTTCTTTTAGAAAAAAGATGTGAATCGTTTTCTTGTTTTTGAAATGCACATGCACAAAACACACAAGCACAATTAGTCGACACACAGCTACACTAATCTATCTCTTTCACACATTTAGAGTAACGGTTTTTTCTTTTTTCATAAATGTAACTGTAACGTTCTTTGCTTGGCAACACACGAAAGTACAATTTGTATTTGTATTTTGTTTAATCAATGTGCAACGACGACAAGACACAACAACGCAATGAATGAATGAATAGTTGTTGCATACTTTTGTGGGTGGCAAACAAATTCTGTTTACAAAATTGTTGTTCAAACTTCTATTCTTTTTTTTTTGTTTGTTTATATTTTTTTAACTCCTGTTTTAGAAACCATTTAGATTTGCATTAAAAATTCCATTAATCAAAATTTTCAGAAATATTTGTATTCCTTAAGACAACAAGAAATCCTTTGAATACAAAATTTTAATTAATCCTTGTCGAATTAACTTTATGCGCACTAAACTCTCAGATTAGATGATGGAGGACTGACTGCAGCAAATGTAAGCGATACATCGATGGCAACGCTTTGAACGCTGCGTCGAGACTAACGCACTAAAAATAAATGCTAAAGCTAACATCCTGCAGGACTAAAATAAGCGTCTGGCGGACACGACAGTGTTGTGAAATGCGAGTGTATTACAAGCTTCGGCACGAAACGATTTACAAATAAACAAACCGAAGTGTAAAAAGGCCGATGACGATGAGGACAATGAGGACAATGAGGACGATGAGGACGAATGAATAAAGTAGCAATGGCGGAATGTAGGAATGTAGGATTGTAGGCTGCTGCCCTGAGCGAGACTGTGAGATTGTGTACGTGAAAAGAACTGAGCGGCTGTGAGCGGAAGTAAGATACACAAGTATGTACGTGTATTTGTAAACGGAAGCTATGCTTATATCTTTGTGTGTTTAACTCAGTGGCAACTTCCTTGCTAGTCTAACTAAAGGCGGCTAATCCTAGATACCATACACACTGTCAGACAGGATATACAGATAGATAGACTCACAAACACTCAGACAGACAGATAAATAAGTAAACCATGCACACACAAATCGCATTGTTAATTTCGCCAATCACTTTTTGTTATTTTTATTTTGGATTTTTGCACTCGCCCACAAGTTGCTTTTACTTGCTTTCTTGCTAAAAATATCCAAATGTTTCTAACAATGTAGATATTTTTGGTATAGGTTTAGGTGTATTAGTATTGCATGCGTACAGAGACAATAAAATTCAAGACACACATACACAGACAAAAAAAACACCAAACATCAATCTTCAAGCAAAAATTCTTTAATGACGTCTGTTTGTCTGCTAACGTTAAAATTCAACTGAACGTCAAGACATCTTGACTCCAACCAAAACAATTTAGTACAACAAATTCATCTTCGTCTTTGCCTGAAAAACGCTTCTATATTTACAATAGTCAAAACCACTAGGGCGGTATTTTCTCGTCAAAATCATTTTTGTTGTCCCGTCTTTCCATTCAAAAAGAACAACTTAACTTCAAACTTTTTTAGTATGAAAAAGAAAAAATTAAGGCTCAATTCAAATTTCTTGCTGCCTTTCAGCCTTTTCCCTGTTTCCTTCAATTCATTCATCATTCCCTTCTTCTTTTCATTGTTTCCTCCTTTCATCCTTCTCTTCTGCTTGTTTGTCTATGCTTTTGATTTTATTTCTAAACAACACTTCCAAGTAGAATCTTTTCATTTGTATAATTTTATGTATATCGCAAAACATGCGTGTTAGTCCTTGGGACTTCATTACATACTCTATGGTTAAATGAGCTCAAAAATACATGGGTGTGTTTTGAGTGTTGAGTGTTGAACTCTTTTGTGCAAATGAATTAATGTTTCGTTTTATTTTTCGAGTGTCAAGTTCATAGAATATAAAATTTTTCTCAAGAAATATATTTCTTATTCTGAAAAGTGTAACATAAGTTAAGATGCATTTCAAGGAAATAAGTAACAAAGTAGTATTATAAAGTTTTTGGGCTGCATTTGATTACGTTGAAATTAAGTTTACTTTTTTGTAAAAACAAAAAAAAAAAAGGAAAACAGTTGGGTAAGCTTATTTTATAAGGAAAATATGTTATGTTCAAAAATTTATAACATGTGATATGTTTGATTTGGGAGCATTTAAAAAAAAAACTAAATCGCAACTGTGGTTGTTTATAGAGAACAGCGGCACGCGGTTCGAGCCCACTGACATCTGATCATATCATTATACTCTTCACGCAGTGAGTAAGTAGTATTATAAGTTTGTCAAGAAGTTTGTAACACTCAGATATTGTTACGACAATTCAAATTGTAGCAATCGGCAAGTGCTGCCAAGGTACTGGCAATG
This sequence comes from Amiota minor, assembly GCA_037043295.1. Classification (NCBI taxonomy): domain Eukaryota; kingdom Metazoa; phylum Arthropoda; class Insecta; order Diptera; family Drosophilidae; genus Amiota; species Amiota minor. The sequence continues at coordinate 148,248 of JBAMAW010001038.1, forward strand.
ACGGGTAAGTGCTGCTAGCGTACTGATCGCAATGGATGCGTCTCCCTGTAACGACCAGATCAGATGAGAAGATGGAGGTGAAAAAAGAAAAGATGTTGACATAGAAAAAACAAGCAATTTTGAAAATATGAATTAGAAATCGTAACAATATTTACAATCCATCCTAGAAGGATATTCAATAAATGTTATGGTACTTACTTATTCAGTCAATCCTAAGGCAATTTTCAAATTATTAACTAAATAATACAATAGTATCTACGCTACTAAAACTTGCAATCTATTACTTAGTCAACGGGGAGTTTCACTATCATGTAGCAATTTCTTTTTGCTAAAAAATTAAGTCGATCCAAGTACTTTGTAAATTAATAACTTTTTTTTTTGATCGGCTTTATTACGAGATTTCTATAAAGAATACATTTAGTTCTGCAAGTTTCATGGTGCGTCTACCAATTGACGCAGTACGAGAGACTGGAATCGTTGTAGAATTTCTATGTTAGAAATACTGGCGGTACCTCATAGCTGGTTCCAGAGCCATATTGTTTCGAGAATTGTGTTGTAAACCAAAATTTTGTTTTCTTAAAATCAGCTAGAACTCAAGGTGGAGTAACCAGTACATTTTTTTTCATGTGTTTAATCTTCTATGTGGTTTTTCAATGTGAGAAACGCCCATCTTGATGTAGGCCTAAGTATTTTATACCATCACAGGATGGTAAGGCGGATCCGTTGCATTCTAATTAAATAATAATTCTTGTTTTTCAAAGAACAATTAACATATTGAATATTTAGGCTCAATATAAAATTATCTACACAAAGATTTCTTCCTTTAGACATCTTTTTTTTATTGCATGCCGCTTATTTGCTGCTCAGACATGTTTTACCACGTTTACAGTGAAGCAAAAGTTGTTTTATTTTCTCAAGCAACTTGAAAGCAACTTTTTTTTATACAAACACAACACAGGGGAAATGACCAAATTGTGGAATTGTGGTGAGTTGTCAAGTAGATAAAAAAATTACGCGTGTGCCATCTTACAAGTGATAGAAGTGAAACTTCTTAAAAACAGACAGAGAGAGAACATATCAAAGTCTCTTTGTCTGTCTGCCTGTCTGTCTATCCATCTGTATATTGCTTTTGTTGTGTTTACGTTCGCCGTCTGTCCCCTTATCCACATAAATTGTATATTTCTCGTTCTCTCTTCTTTGTACATTCTCTTGTTTTTGTACAACACACATGCTGTTTGCTTGCATGTTGTTGTTATAAATGTTTTATACACACAAACTGCATGTTGTTGTTGTGGAAATGTAATCTCTTTTTTGAGACTTTTCCGGTGGATTTTCCAAAAATTTAATTTTTTGTTGGGGATATGGCTATAGAAATACACATTCTGTGAAAATTTAAAGTCTCTACCTAGTGCGGTGCTTGAGATACAGAATTACAAAAACGTGACGATTTGTATTTTTTCACTCAAATTTTTAGTATAAAATTTTGCCTAACGCCACTAAAGAAATTTCACTTCAAAGAAAAAAAAACTGTGAATGGCGTGAAAGTTGGTGAAGCGTACTAATAAGTTTTTCTTCTATTAAAAACATCTCAACGTGCCTAAAGAAGTTTTTACTTCAAAAATATAAGAAACTTGAGAGTTTATTGTTCGGTTTTTTTTTTTTAATTCCTCATTGCATTCATTATTAAATTATAATCATAATTATAAATTGTTCAATAATTTAGAATATTTAAACATATAAAGAATGTTTAATTATAAATATTCTTGAAAAGAGTTTCATCTCATCTACTTGTGGCAATCTTCTAGTTTATTGATAAATTTAGTTATCTTGAAGTTTCAAATTTCATCATTAAAACCAACACTAACCCAATTTTAATGAATAGAATAAAATATAGCATAGTTTCAAGCTTTCGGTTTTTTGTTTCTTCAATTAAAAATGCATCATAATTATAATTACAAAATAAGGTAATTTTTGGTTCTCTTGGTTAAACATGGTTTATCAACAAAATATTTATTTATAGTATTTTCTTTTGTATAAAATTTCAATTAAATTTGTTCCACTTTCCCTAATTTCCATTCATTCCGTTAAAGTTCAAATAATTCAGTCTATGAAAACTAGATTGAAATTAACTTAAAAAGAAAAACCTCAAACAAATTTAACATTTACAAGGAAAAACAAACAGGCAGGCAAAAAACAAGTAAACTTTAAAATTCTTGCATAGCAGATAGAAACAACTAAAGTCAAAGCCAAAAATCCAATTACAAAAGAGCCCCGCATAAACCCAAGAACTTGAATGCGCCTCAAACTGAGTAACACCAAAACATCTATGTATATATAGATAGAGCAAAAGAGCGGCTTAGAGAATAAAAGTTGAAAATGAAAAAGCCATAAAATGGCAATGGCAGCAGGCCAAAAGCAGCCAAATCCCAAGCAAAGCAAAACTCCCTTGAATGTATGAATGAAGTCAGCTGAGCACAAGCATTTTCACACCAAAACAAAGAGAATGGAATACATTCTTACGAGTATAGACAGACATACGGACAGACAACCAAACAGTTATAAAGAACCAAATGACAGAAGTATGACACGTACGACTACTAGACAGACAGACTAGCATATGGTTGGATAGATAGATGACATACAAACAAATATACACATATACGAAATACAAAATATAAATATGCCTAGTGACAGTTTTGCTATTGCGTTGCTTGACACTTTCACAGTCATCATAATCATCGTTGTTGTTGTTATTATCATCAACATCATCAGGCATCAGAGTATGAAAACGACACGATGGGAACAAGTGTGAAAATTCATGACATTTTCTCTTTTGAATCCACAGAAACCCTTTTAACTAGCAAATTTGGTTGCAAAATTATTTTATACTCGTATATAGCATGAACCCACATTTGCACACTTTGTCAGCCCAGGGTGTGTATGTCAGTCACAAAGAAGAGCATTTCTTCCCCAAGGTCCTTCCTCTACACACAACCAACTGTGAAAGGTGCACAACATACATACAAGAAATACAGAAGAATCAGAGACCGACTAACCCAAAACTTTTTCATATATTTTTTTTTTTTTGTTTCTTTAAAATGGCTAAGGAGTTGCCTTTGTCTCAATGTCATTGTGTGTTAGCACATGTGTGTGATCCTTTGAGTTTTGTGGTTGTCTTTGCCGTCACCTCGACTCGATTTGACTCGTTTTAAATTGAAAAGGAAATCGAAATGTAAAGAAGCGCAGACTTGGCAAGCAAAGTTAAAATGTGTGAAAGACAAGTTTTACTTGACTCCTTCGTCTCCTTCATATCTTTCTCACTCTCAATTGACAACATCCCTTCTATTTCATTTTTTTTATAAAAAAAAAAAAAATAGCAAATTGTTATTCTGCGAAATAAGTCCACATACATAGATTCTTAAATGAACACTAAAGTAGGAACAGGTATGCATATTCCTAACCATTTCCTGCATTCTATGGATGACAGCATAGGAAACATTTCTTTGAAAATAAGGATAGAATAGTATGGAAATCTTGCCATTGAAGGAAGTGATTGTTTTCTTTTCTTTTTTTTTTTTTGAAGAAATCCTTTATGCGATATCACAAGGACACCTCAAGTTTAAAGATTCTAACGTTTTCTAAGTTTGATTATTGAATACTAAATTCCTTAAATTCGAATACATTTACCAGAACACCCCTGTCGGTCTTCAAACTAAGGCAAGCAAGTATTTGGGTTTAAAATTTATTTTGTTTTTTCTTTTTTTTTTTTGAAACAGAAAAAAACTACAGTTTTATTTCTGAGTTTACAGCCAATTTTATTAGAGGTCAAGTCAAACTTAGTTGCTTGGCCTCTTGAAGGGTTGGGAAAGTTCATTTAAGAGTTGCTGTTGAAGTTTCCGCTTGTCGATTTCCGCTAAATCTTAAGCTCACAATTTATAGTTAACAACTTAATCTACTCTAACGATATCCGTTACTTTGTTCTTAGTTTATCTCATCTTTTCTGTATCCCAAGTTTCCTTTTAATATATTATAATTTCCAGTAACTTGCTCATTCTGTCAGTTCCACTTAATGCGTCTTAAAATTTACCTTTTTGCTACCTAAGTTTCATATTACACTTTCATCCTTACTCTCCCTACACTCCCCGTCTCCACGACTCTTCAATATATTCATATTATTATTTTATTCTATCCTATCTACTGAATGAGTGAACGAATATCTATAGTTCTGATGTCATTTTCAGCATTTTTGTTTGCTCAAAGTTGAATATTTGTTTTACCTCTCTCTCTCAATCTCACTCTTTCAAATTTCCTCCTTCTTTTCTTTTGTATTTTTGCACATTCACAAATTTCTGGGTGTGATTTAGCCATATAATTTTTCTAAGTATTATATATCCTTGTTAATCATGATTATTTATTGTGTCTTATTAATATTCGCATAGTCATAGTTAATAGAAAATATATATTAATCATACACCACGATGGCCAATTAGCAAATATTATTAAGAAAATTGGAAAAACTTATAGGACAAATTCATACGTCAACTATAAATTAACAGAAATATATAATTAGATGTCTATATTGTACATAATATATATATACTATATACAATAGAGAAACACAATTTTTTGAACTCAGATTTAATCCTTCAAAGTTTTAGTTGGAGTTTTAAAAAATCATTTCAATCATATAAAAAAGGTCTAAAAATAAAGTTAAATATGCTTTAGCGGACAACTGCTTTAGAAAAACTTCTTCACAGTTCTCATGATAATTTTTACGCTTCTTCCATGATAGGAGAAAAACAAACTGAAGCCGTGGATGTCCGTCTTTTTGGAAAATAATATCTATGCAAAATTTTTCCATTCCCTTTGATTTATTTCATTAAAAGAAATAATTACAGTAACCTGAGAAAGAAGAAAGTATTTTATATACAAAAAAAAAAAAAATAATAAAGAAAAACAAAAAAATTAGCATACTTTTGTGCTTCATTAAGTTAAAAGGAGACCCTTTTTTAAGCAATACGCTTTGCGTTCAAGTTGAAACTGTACCAAATTAAGACTTCATTTTTTTTAAAATTCTTTTTAAATAGAAAAAAGGAAAAAAAGGGATATGTTTGCTTTGACATTTTGTTTTACTTTAGTGAAAAAGAAAATCCTTAACAATTTCAATGACTTTTTCTTTTTAATTTCAAAATTATTCATAGGATAAACGACTTAATCTATTAAGTAAGCAATGTCTTCTATTATGTATATTATAATTTAAAGAGACCTTAAATTTTACTTGAAAACACATAGAAGTAAATTTAATGAAAAATTTTATGTAATACAATATTATTGTGCTTTTAATTTTATAAAATTATTAACTTCAATTCATGTAACATAAATAATTTTCCTAAAAGGATTTCCATATAACCTAAAAATGTCTATTTAACCACATGCAATCAATCAATTGAAATGCGTAATAAAATCATCAATCACCTTAAACCAAAATCACTTATTTACCATAAATACTAAGTATATACGATGTAGGAGAGGATATTTGATAGGATCATATACATATATTATAATGAAAAATAAAGGGAATGAGATAAGAAAAATATTTATGAGTATACAAGTTGAACTTCATTAAATAATTTGGCATGAATAGAAATAAAGATGGGGCAAGCAAAAGTCATGTTCATTTATTCATTTACTTATTTAACTTACTGGCTGAAACATGAAAACTATTGTAATTCAAAGGACTAACCCAGTCACTCCCTCACTCACTTAGTACAATAGTAATATGGATGTCAAGAGCTAAATAAGAACAAATAGATAGGAAAATTCCACAAATAATTTTGTGTGCATGACATTTGTCGACAATTTATTAAATTGAAACCAACAGCAACGCAGCAAGAACCATGAACAAATTTTTCAGATAGAATAAAATGAAAATTAAATTCAATATGATTTTTACTGTGTGATAGAAACTCAAATAATAATGTGTAGTAGTAGTAAGACTTAATTGAAAACCCCCCAGTGAGACGAAATAGAACGATAGAAATAGACTAGGTTAGCCATAGCCACAGATATAAGGGGAGTCTGAAAAGTTTTTTTTAACCTACAAACCAAAAAAACATTATTCCAGAAAAATATCAACCTCCTATGCCACTATGTTGGTCTAACTTGATTCAGATTGAGTTATCTAGGCGTCCATTACCAAAAGCCAACATTAATTGCAAAACTTATCTGTGAAATTCATTCCATCTAAATCTAGACTCTCAGAGAAATTTATAATGGGAGAGATTAAGTGCGTAATGACAACGAGACTAGATCTCACCGTTTCCTACTCTAATCTGGTTTATGTCTATACATTTTCTATATTCCCAAAAATGTTAAAGTTGTTTTCATCTCAACCATCTATCTATCTGAAACTCTGATAGCTAACATTTTGAAGTATATTATATCCTATGTGTTTTCCTAGGGCCGCCATGGGCAAATGATCGGAACTCTTGGCAAGATGAGTCCCCGAACACAACAAAGATCTCAGATTCATGCAATGAACTTGCTTTATGTTGACCAAAGAAATAATAATAACATACAGTTCCTTAGGGGTCCTTAAACTCTGTTTTATCCTGAGGCCCCATAAGACAATATCTATGTTTATTTTGTGGCGCCACGAACTGGTGACTCAAGCAACCTTTGAGACATCTCTATAGCACAAAGAGTTTGGTTTGCTAATATTGGCTGTGGCCGCACTGAAGCGATGCAAGCCTCAAAAAAAAACAATATTTTCATGTGTGCACGTAACGAAAATGTTGTTTCTGAAACTTTGTTCGTCCATCAACATACAAATAATACTAAAATCGAACCTGAATATGAATCCAATATTAAACAGCAAGGAGCGGAGATAGATATGGACATAAAATATATGTACATACACATGTAAGTATGTAGTAGATGCATGCAATTGTTGCTTATGGCTCTTCATAGTGTCTCCAAGTGTATGCTATTGTCAGTAGCTGATATGATAGATTAAAACGGACCCAAAAAAAAAATGATACCCAGTCAGTCAGTAGTCAGACAAGTCAGACCAACGTGTAACAGTTAATAGCAGTTCAACGTCTATCAAGCACATTGCACAATATCTAGATCCAAGCCACAGACATCAAACATATTCACATACACTTACAAGCAAGTACATATACATACATAAGTTCAATTTGAATGTTTATTCACTCAGTCAGTCATTCATTTGTTAGTTGGTTGGTTGGTTCTTTCTTTCTTTCGTTCGTTATTTTCCTGTCTGTGGCGTTGTCTGACTTGTGTCATTCATGTAACCTTTCAATAAGCATCGCATGCATGTAACACAACACTAACAACAACAACAATTACAATGTTACAGTAATAACAACAGCACCAACAACAACAACAACAACTGATTCTTCTTTATGTATGTAATTGAACACATTTTGTTGTCAGTTGAGACCAGAATTGCTTAAACGAACGAACGGATGAATGAATAAGTGAGTCAAGAAGAGTGAGTTCAGAGTACATACATACATATGTATGTATGTATCTGAAACAGGTTGTCTGTCTACCATCCAGGATCAGGATAACTGGTTGTCTTCATTTTTTTTGTACATATTTCAATATGTGTGGGTATGTTGCTTGTGTGTCTCTTTATATTCATAGTCTATGGTTTGGGTGTCTGCATTTATTTATTTTATTTCCATTTCCATTTTTGTTTTTTTTTTTCTCTTTTATTAAGCCAACGCTAAATAGAATTGACATTTGAACTGTCATTTTTTGGTTATTGCTATTTTTTATTTATTTTTTGGTTTGGATTAGCTGGAACGTAGGAATCTAAAGAGGCAGGAATCAAATTGTTATGACTGGCGTTTGTTCATTTAAGGTTCTTAAATTATTTAAATATCTCAAAAAAATGAGAATCTTATTATGGTAGTACATAATATGTACTACATATAAATACATGATGACTTTTGTTGTAAAGAAAATGAACTTCATTGAGCCTTACTATATTCTATTGTACAATACATAATAATAAACAATAAGGTCACTTGGATCTTGTAAGTATAAGAAAGAAGTTCACTGTGGTAATTTTAAAATAGTCAGTTAAGTCAGGCTTTCCTAGACTATTAAAAGAATCCGTGGTAATACAAGAATAACAGTAGGAAATTAAATTGCTACATTAAAAATTACATGTTAAGCAGAGACAGTATTGTTTTAGGTTTCCTTCAGAAAATGTCGAATATATCCGGTGCGTTCACTTTTGACGCAATAGTGGGATTGATATGCATTAAAGCTAGACCATTTAAACGATCTTCTGACATCCTTCTATGAAGATATTTTTTTAGTCGACGTAAGGTGGAAAAAGATCGCTTGGCAGTGCTACTAGTAACTGGAAATGTGCACAATATGTGGCGCAGGGTTCTAATGTTTTACGGGACTGTTGGTCTTTTGTAAGCATCTGCTGGAGATTTTGGGATATTATCTACCATTTGTTGCCAAATCTTTAACTCTCGCATTAACACTGAAAAACAAGGTAATCTTTAAACACATCAGCACCTTGCAAAACCTCTTCTATATCTATATTGATGGGACAACAACTTTTGTAACTGTCCAATTTTTTGTAGCTGAGTGGTAGGAAACCTGGATTTATAAAAAAAAAAAATTCAATTAAAAGGTGTTTCACTTAACCAGTCTCTGCTGAAAAGAAATAACATTTGTATGCTTGGTCTTGCTGTGGATTTGGATATATACCTTTAGAAAATTAAAGTCTGCTTATCGATTCTTTTGTGTTCCTTTTAAAAAAAAAAAAATATTAAAATCGTTTCAGTATATTTTGCACTAGCAAAGCCCATATAAGCAATTTTATATAATTGTATCGATTGAATGTTTAAAACTTTTTACTACTTGAATTTCATATGAAATTAATGGTGCAATTATCTATTATCTATTAATTGTACAATTACTTTTTAATGCATAGATAAGTAATATAAAATATAATATTTTTATTTGCTATTCTGGCTTGAGTTGTTACGCCCTCGAAACCCAAAAAAAGGCAGAGCTGTGTAATTATCATTTACATATTCGAATTTTATAAATTAATATAAATAATTATAGGGCACCATATTAAAATCCTTGTTTTTTTTTTTTTGTAAAATTACGTCCTCCCCTGAATCCGCCTATGTTCCAGAGCATGTGTTCTTTGCATACATACGTTTTCTGTTGGCGCATAGAGTTGCGTCCTTATTTCTCGTTCCGATTATCTGTAGTTACTTTTCTATTCGTTTCTGCTTATGTCTGGTATGTATTGTATCCAAGTTTTAGTTGATGACTAATTCAAGAAGGTCCAGCGTAAGATATTAATTTTTTTTAAGTCGCATACTCTTCCCGCAGAACTAAAGAGAAAGGTTTTTTATACGAATTAATGCAAGGATTCATTACAATATTCATACGAAGGCCCTCTTATTTTCAAGCTCTGATAGCGATTTGGAGTGGACTTCGGATCCCCATATCTGATTTAAATTAAATAAAAATATAAATAAATTTGTTAAGGAGAAACATTGGGTCTTAAAGAAAGGAACATGTGGAATGACGTGAAGAAGATCTTAATGAGTCAATTTTACATATTAATGTCATGTAAAACACTTTTTAGAAGAAACTTTAAACTCATCAACTGGAGAAGTAAAGCACTAATCATTACTCTTAACTCTATGGTATGAATCAGTTATGGACCAAAGCTGAAACTTGGAGCTACTGGAGCAAGTATTCATGCCTCAGATCATAAAGGCATCAAAACATGAGCACAGAGATTGATGACTAAGATGAAAGGCAAGAAAGTTGCGCATCACGTAACACATCTTAAGAAAATGAAAAAGCTCTCAAAGCCATTGCCATCTCATTAATCTCCTTCCTAATGGCCTGACTCTGCTGGACGAATTAGGACGTCATAGCGACCAAATACTCGATGAAATAAGGATAATATTAATGTTTATTTGACCATGTCAATGAATATTTCATGCAGAACCAAATTATGTCGGCAAATGTGACCGTGATTTCTTAGCTAGCATATTTACAGCTGCTAGTTAAATCGGTATAGATATAAAACCAAATACATTTCTTCCTAAAAGTTTTGTTGTACAACTTAAAGCAAACAATTTAAGGTTACAATCTCCATTCTAAATTTAAACATTTCCAAAAATAGAACTAAATTTTTGGAAGACAGAAACTTTAAACAATGGAAAAAAGGGAAGAACCAAAATTGAGTAATACAATTTTTGTAAAATGACGTAGTCCATAGGAAAATTTGTTTTTATGATGCCATAAAAGATTTTTTATGAATTTTATGAAAACAACAAAACGACAGACAACTAAAAACGACCAACATCAACACTCAAAAGTTTAATAAAAACATTTTCTGGTATTTTTATTGTACACAAAAACAAGGACTACAACAACAAACTTTATTCAATACTCGAATTTAGGCTCTGACCTCCTGACTAACTAGCAAACTGTCTAACTATCGCTTTATTAAAATTTTTGATAATAAAAGTTGGTGAAATGAAAAGAATAAATCTATAAACTTAAATAAATACAATAATGTCATGTTTATTATTGTATGTAATTTAATTTTTACTTAAACAATCATTTTGTGTATGAGAGTGGGTAAATGAATTAATGAATCAACACGTGTAGTGGTATTAAGGGTTCTAGGGTGATTAGACAATTGAAATGTTGCAGCCGATTCACTTCAAATTGCCTTAACGAAATACTATGGAATGTGGAGGAAGGTTATGGGGCAAAGCATTTTAATACATAATAAATTAAAGTTAACCACAAAAGAAATTAAAATATACAACATTGGAATATCAAAATGTAGAAAAATAGTAGAAAATAAAGAGGTAGGGGCGAGAAGGACTGAATGAAGGCACACACCCATATGGGAATCAGGCGCGCCCGTACGCACATATCCAATGATGAAAGAAAGTGATAAGATAGAGTAGGGCGACTTATAGTGAACAGACTTGACTATTGACTGCCTTGCTGACCATGGTGCGCTGCTATAAAAAATACCATGACCATAAAAAAGGACTCAAAAGACGCACAGGACACACACGCAAACACGTACAAACATATAAATAGATATCTATTTATTTAGTTGTGTTGATGGTGTCTGTTTTACCCTGCAGTTATTACACCTGCAAACGTGTCGAAATATTATTATTTTTATTATTAAAATAATAAAAGAAAAACAAAAGGCCAAAATGGCGTCAATGCGCAGTGCGACGCATATAGAAAAACATGTTGCGCTTAGTTTTAGACAACTCAGAATAATGTCCTGACGCCACATTGACGTGAATTGTGCCATTTCATGTTGTTCTTTTGCTGTTTGTGTGTTACATGCCTTGGGCATGACTTGGTCGACAACACAACGACCAAAATAACAAAGAAATTAAAAAAAAAGAACCTACAACAGGCGACATCCATTGCACATCGATTATTTCATTTACTAACCACGAAGCGGCTGGCGTTATTTTGGCGTTGTTGGTGTTTCATTTTTCGACCAACGTTGTCGTCGTCGTCGTCGTCGACATCGTCCACATGTCCGCTTGTGGCTTTAATCAATGATTCAGTTTAAACGTTAATTTCCGTTCGTTGGAAGCCACCCTAATTGACGTTAGTATATTGAACATGCGCTGCATATAAACAAGTGTCAACACAGTAACAAAACAGAAATAAAGGAGCCCACCAGCGGAAGAGGCAGAGATGGGAGAGACCGAGTTGAACGATAAAGTGTACATTGACATGCAAATTTCAATTTAGTCGCAAAAATGGCAATGGGAAAAGTGTATGTATGAGTGTTGCTACACCTTCTACCCGCCCTTCTTGCACCCATCTAAAACCTATCGTATCCCCAGATAATTGTACTGCTATACACATACATTATATATAGTGTGTGTAAGTTGGAGCACTTAATTAGCTGGCTAGGTTAGAAGCAAACGCGTGCCTTAGTATCTCACTCTATATGACAATGGATAATGGTTTTGGTATGAGTTTGGAATGCACAGAACAAAGATATATAATTTAATTAGTTACTGTGGACTCCATACATTCAGACCAATCAAATTGTTCAAATACATTGTGTAATGGACTTAGGAGAAAGTCCATGTACAATGAAAATGAATTATGGACATCAGTCATTGCTCTTAATATCTATTATTTATGCACTCAATGCTTCATTTTATATAATTCAAATTGAGCAGCTTTTATAACACTCATTTTATGTTTCAATTACTAATTTCTTGTTTTAGTTTAAAGTAATTAAAGTTAAACTTAAAATTTACATCTTTTATTCTTAAAAACTCATTTATATTAGTATTACTTGATTGATGGCGGCAACAATTGATCTCCGAAAGACCATGCCACACCCCATCGTGTGGTATTACCCTGACAAAATAATGTAGTAGATACATTGGTTATGTCGCGTTCTTTTAAAAATTGCAAAATTTCGGTTAAACTTTGTTTATGGCCCAACATTGAAGTAAAAATCCTACAAATTAAAAGAATATTATAAACATTATGTCTAATAATCATAATTGAATAGAAATACTTACTGTACACGGTTCTTATACAATTCACTCTCTAAAATAATGCCCCGCACAAATTGTACTTCACCACCTTCGCAAGCCAATTCTCCAGCACCTCCGGTGTGGGCATTGTGAGGTGGTGCACGTTTATGGGGATTACGTGTTTTCCCAAGAAATGGATTGGGCAATGAAGCATCATAAAACGGTGGATTGCAAAGACAAAAATGATAAAATTCATTGACTCGGTCAATTGATGAAGACTCAAAATAGTCTTTGAATATGACTTCCATATTAGTTTGTTTATATATTGTTATCAAATTCTCAAGTTGATTATTTGCAACATTTTGTGTAGCATATGCAATATTTGTTTCATTGAACTCTAAGCCAAGCATGTGCCATTGATTCTTTTTGGCAGCGAGCAGTGAATATATGCAAGAGGATCCACAACCTGTTGTTTGATACTAAATTGAATTATTATTTTATTTATTATTGCGTAAACAAAGCAATGTACCTATATCTATCCCATGAATTTGCTGCTGAATATTAGCATCCGCTATTAAATCCTCTATCCAAAGTATATAGTTGAGTCGCAATGGCAAAGTAGGCACAAGGCTGCCAGGAGCAAACTCAACTTTAAGTTGGAAATATTCTAGCAACAAAGTTTGTGTCAAGGCACGCAAAACTTCTTCATTCTTATAGTCAACGGATACGTGACCATTTAGTTCCTGGTGGTTAAAGCAAAACACTATTTATTGTGTTATTGGGTGTGTATCAGAAATACTTGTTTACTTACCAATTTGCAGACTTGTCGAAATTCTTTATACTTTATAGCCAAATTCGTATAATCTGGAGGAGTGCGGAACATATTCCGCGGATGCATTTTATTAATATTGGACATTTTGTCAAACAGTTTTAAACTATGTAGAAGCTACACAGCTGATCACAGTTTCCGCGCGGCACAGTGTCCAACAATACTTAAAAATGTTTAACAGCACTGAAAGGTTTTCACTTTGGTTCGATAATAGTGCTGAAAGCATTGAAACTACAAGCACTGACGCCTGATGCACTCACTCATTTTTACGCTACTCAACACTTTTTCTTTCTTTCTTTTACCAGCTTCGCTGACGATTGTTGCTCGATTTGCAAATTTATATAAAAGGTATGTATTTTCTTTAAAAAATTCTATGAAAATGTAAACATACTTCAGTTAATTATCTTTTACATATTTTAGAATAATATAATGGAGAACGACGCCGGTGAGAATGTTGATTTGTACGTCCCAAGGAAGTGGTAAGTGAAACACGTGTTCTGCAGCACCACAACTACAAAATGCGGTTGTCGTACCGATACACACACACTAACTAAAAATGTTTTTTCGCTAAAACTATATAATTTTTATTTGTAGCTCTGCTTCAAACAGAATCATCCACGCTAAGGATCATGCTTCCGTGCAATTGAACATTGTTGATGTTGATCCCGAATCCGGCCGCATGACCGACGGCTCAAAGGTATACGCCATCTGCGGTGAAATCCGTCGTATGGGTGAATCCGATGACTGCATTGTGCGTCTCGCCAAGAAGGATGGTCTTATTACCAGGTGAGTTTGACTTGACACAAAATTAAGTGTGTGAAAACTATTTTCATTAACACTTTATTTTTATTTATTTACAGCCGTGTTTTCTAAGATGAATGATGGTTAAATAAATCCAATTTTTATAACAATAATTTAAAAAAATTGTGTTTTTATTTTAAATTAAAACCATTGGAATATCATCCATAAATCACCAAGTTTTCTTTTATTACAAATTGTGATAGGATAAATTTATACAATTGGCGGCAAATCAAATTAAGATTTAAGTGGGGAAGATTAACAGATCTAGAAATGTAATTATTATATATACTTAGATGCATGAGTAATTTGTGCTTAGACACTTTTCCAAGTTCGAAAGAACTATAGAAATGGAATCTGTATCTTAAGAAAGATTAAACTTATTTTGCTTTGAACATTAACGAAAATAGAGGGAAAGCTGCAGGTTACTGTTATATTTGACGGATAATTTTTGGTAACATCTACTATTACCTACTACTATATATCATCTATCTATCTATATATATACATATTATAAACCAAAGCCACTTTTTTCTATATTCGCTTAAATCTTTAAAAGTACACAATGTATTTTGATGCGGGTTTTTTTAATAGATAGAGTGATTGAAGAGGAAGGTTTATATTTATAATAACATCCATTAAATAGTGCAGAAATACTGTTATTTTCACTATACATATGCCTATCTTAAAAATTAATGTAGTTGGCATAGTGTTATAATTCATGGAAAAAGCATTTACTGTCACTACAATATTCCAGCTTCTCATTATTTACACAGCAAAGTTTCTTCAAATGTGATTTTAGATTTTTTTTATAGATAGAAATAGAACTGAGAGGGTGAGAGAATCATCAGCACGAGTTACTTATTCATGGGTAAATAAAGAAAATTCTGCCATGAATTACGATCTTTCGATTTTCTACAAGGACGATCGTATAGTATCAATAGGTACTATGTCAGTAGTGTGTGAACATTGCTTGGCATTGAAATTCCAGGACGAATCGAAAGGCATGTGTTGCTTACAAGGAAAAGTCAAAAGAAGAAATTCTCCCTCCACCTGAACCACTTCACTCTCTTCTATATATATAAAAATGCACTTAAAAAAATAGTATGACCCCGCAAAACTCGAGAACGGCTGGACCAATTTTGATGATTTTGTTTTTTTTTTTTGTTGTACTCATGGAGTTACAGTTAGGTTCTTTGCTACATTTGGATCTGGTGGGTAGCGCTGTTGTCCAGATATAGATAGTTTTATGCAATTTTAAATTTTTTTTTTTTATTTGGTCCAAAATATACTGAACCGGTTTTTTTGTAAAAGAACAAATGATTCTTAAAGTTGCTTAGGTTATAATAGAATATTAAAATATATTGTAAATTATTAATTACACATTTTACAATAAAGCTTTTTATAAGAAACACCCAATTAACGCATAGGGGGTGTAGCAACGCACGCCGGTTAACGCTAGTTTTAATATAAATTAGAACATAACTTCATCTTAGTTTGCGGTATTTACTTCAAAATTCCTTAAATCTTAAACAAAATTATGATCTGCGAGGGATTAAATACTCTGCGCAATAATTCCCAGCACTCCACAAAAAGTTTGGATAAGTTTAAAATAAAATTTGAGGCTTTGCGTTGAATTTATCCATTTCAAGAACCTGATAGAAATGAAAATTATTTTCGACATGGGTTTGTTTGGTCTTATCGATATATCGTAGTTATCGGTATATCGTTCTTCATTTGCAGTGTTGTAAGCAATGGCAAACATCCACGCGCTTAAGTGCTGCAAAACACATTCATTTTCTTTCATTTTTCATTGTATCGAGCACGAGAAACATAAAGTGCGAGACAATTTCAATTAAAGTGAGTTAAGAAATCCACAAAAGGCGAAAATGTCTGAAACCAGTTCTAAGGATACCGTGCATAAAACTGCAATGACATATATTTGTGGAGGTAAGAAATTGTGTTCAATTGTAAATTGAAATTACCGGTGATAATTTATCAATGACGCCGCCGGCGGTGTACATGTGGGTCATCCGTGTAATTTCATCATTTTATTTAAAAAGACGCAATAAATTATATTCTCTTACAGAATGTCATCACGAAAATGAAATGCGTCCACGTGATCCGATACGTTGCCGTGAGTGTGGCTATCGTATTATGTACAAGAAACGCACCAAGCGCTGTAAGTATTATATTGAAGGCAATCATAAAATTTTTAAAAGAATCTTTCCTAAAATTTCATTTTTCTTTACAGTGGTTGTCTTTGATGCACGCTAAAGTTGATTATATTGGCACATTAATCTATTAGTTTAAGAGTATTAGAATTAGTTTTTATTTTTCAAAAATGTAGAAAGGAAAGCCTTTTAATCACAACTAAGGTACTTCCTCCTACTTTCCTTTTCTCTTTGCAAGTATATATTTACTCAATGTTGCTTGCCTTGCTGTTAGAAAAGTCTACGGTAATGTTGCTGATTTCGTATGGTTTCAATGACACGCTAGTGCTTGATCAACCACAAGAGCACATTTGAGCATAGATATAAGAAATATTTTTTGAAATAAAATTTGTACTGTAAAAGTTTTAAATATAGTTTTTATCTTTTATTGTATAGACGTTTCTTTTAAGCTAAGAGAACTCGATTTTGCAGTCCAAAATCCATCATAGATTTGCCTTCAAGCACTCGGCGTTAACAAAATCAAATAGAGGTTAGTCTGGGCATCTTGAAAAAGAAGGAATTAAATCGCTATTTAATAAGCTGTAAGCGTCCTTACAGCATCAAAACCATTCTAAGGGCTGCCTTGGAATTCCACAAACTTAAGACGCAAAGGAAAATCGCACCAATATTGATTGTATTGATCAAATAAAAAACGAAGGCTTTCATGAATTTTACCACTTGCAAAAGAACTCAAAAGATGCTGACTCTAACTTGGAACTCAACCTCTCCTAATCTAATCCAATCTTTGATCAGTTTTTATTGCAAATTTATCATAAGTCTTTAACACAACCTAAGGCTAAGTAGGAGACAATACTGAGCTGAAACCAGAAACTCAAATCTGTCTAACCCTGAGCTATTTGAAAAAAAAAATGCACATGCAAAAGGACGTGCAGGTTTAACAAGTGATGCAATCAGTATTCAACAAATAGAGTAGGTCAATCATTTATACTTTTAGAATCTATATTAGGCTCACATTCAGATTTTAGAAATACATATCTAACTCTAATGAAGTTGGTATACAAGTGGTAAGTGTTGGCTTATTAAATATTTCACAATGAGCGTGATCTATAAGGTCACCAAGAGGTGGATTCTTTCAAAATGTAACTATAAGTAAACGTTCATCTCATTCACAAGCAACAAAAGCTATCAAATGTCCAAAGCACAGCCAAGTTTTGTTGTAGAGAGGAACACTGGATCTACGGCCTAAAGTATCGTCTCAAGACTCAGTAAACTGGATGTACACAGTAAGCGGAGAAAACCTTTTTATTGTAGGCGTAGTAGCTATGCCTCCCTTCCTGATGTAAAATAATACACTTCACCGAATGCTTAAATCCATAAAAAGGCTAACACGGTCAAGCACAATAGAAATTTATAGGTCATAGAGCAAACATTACAGTGCTTGTCAATGCCCCTTCACATAAGAATAACTTTAACGCAACTCGATCCCTTTGTGCCCTTTCCCGCTACTGCAACAATCTTTCAGCTCTTACAAATTTCTAGACTACGGCGGCGGCTCCAGGACAAATACAGGAGTATCGTACAGCAAATTCGCCATATGCACAGCCTCTCTATTCTCAAGTAACGCTATAGCCAACATCGACATCATCAGAATTCAATGGCATGGCAGTGCTTCTCAAATCCACTTCACATAAATAATGATAAAAGATTTTGAACTTTAATGCAACTAGATCCAGATTTGTGTTATTGCCCCCAAAAATCTTATAAAACTTTCAAGAAATTACCTTACAATGAAAATTAAAACAATATTCCTTAAATTTTTCTTTAAACTAAGATTTATTTTAAATTTAATTTTATTTTTGTTTTTTTTTTTTTCATTAATGCTGTTGAAATTTATAAGTAATTTAAACTAAAAACCACATTACGTTACGACGTACAATATTTAATATTTGTATACTAAAAATTACATTAATAATTTTTGTTTCTTTTCCATATTTTTTGTGTTTTTTTTTCTTCTGTTTTTGTATTTTTCTTCTTTCATTTTAAATTTTCATTAATTTCATTTAAATATAAATTTGTTTTGTTTGTTTTAAATGTTCATAAATTTGTCATCATCAAAAATCTTCATTTAATTTTGTATTTCTCAAAAATTTTATCTAAACGTTTGCATCCAAAAATTTACGTTTACTAGTTTTTATATTTTATTTATTTACTTGTATGTTTATTTATTAATTCATTTAATATTTTGTTTAAATGTTTTATTATTATTTACCACATTTAGCAAAAAACACACACACAATTTTTTATTTTATTTGTTTTTTACTAAAAAATTATACTTTGTGATCAATATTTTTATTTTATTTTCTTTTTCTCTTTATTTATTTCATATCCTTTGCCCTCAGTCAAATTTGTTTGTTTTCTGGTTCAATTGTGGCAATTTAAAATTTTTATTATTATAAACATAGTTCTTAATTGATTTGATTTATAATTAATTAATTTACTGAGTAAACAAAAAATTTAAGTTAAAAAAAGTAAAAGAAGTGACTACTACAATTATGAGTGAGTGAGTGATTGAATACATATGTAATGAGGAGGAGGAGAAGGATGCAGTGTTTCATTATTATTATTATATATATATATATATTTTTTTTTTAAGTTTTATATTTAAAGTTTTTTTTTTTTTAGTTAAAATGATGAGTGAGATTTATGTTTCTTTCATTTGTTTCTTTTTTTTTTTTAATATTATCATTATTTGACTGTTTTTTTTTTGTGTGTAAATGATTTTGTTTTTACTTAAACAAATTAATATAATGTAAAGCTAAATAATTATGCAAAAATAAGGCAAAACTCTTATTACGCTCAGTGTAATATGCGTTAATTATATATTATAATAATATAAATAAAGTAAATTTAATTTTTAACAATAAATTCATCAGTGTAATTAGTATAAGTAATAAAAACAAAAAGTAAAATGGCAAATTGAGAAAAATGTAAATCAATTCTTTTCTTTTCTTATTTTTTTTCTTTTCTTGTTAAAATGGCAAATTAAAGCTTTTTTGTCTTTTCTTTTCTTTCTTCTTTTTTTTGTTAATTAAATGTAATAATTAATTTGCGATAAACAATATGTTGGTTTTTGTTCTTTTGTCATTGAGTATTTCATTTTAAAAATCATTTTGTCTTTTGTTTTTTATGCAATGAAATCATAAACAAAACTACTTGCTAAATTATTTAATTTTTTGTTTTTCTTCTTGTTTTTGTCCTTGTTTTAAGTGAAAGAGTGAAATCATATTTCAGGTACATCAAAACTTAAAATATAAATTAAATGCAACTTGAATTTTAAGAAAAAAAAACAAAGAAAAAGTATTGTTCATTTAATTAATAAATGTATTTCTTCTTTTTTATGGCAAGCGAAAAAAAAAAGTTTTCTTTTTTTTTCTCCTTCAAGTGTTGTTCGAAAAACTTATTTTTTGAATGAAAAATTAAACACAGTTTTAGTATCATTGTCGTTTGTGGTGTGTAGTGCAGCAGGGTTTCTCAAACCTTTAACAACAACACAACGGAGCAACCAAATTGTGACATTCAAAGTTCTTTTTCTTAATTATTTTCTAGCATCGCTACTAATGTTGATTTATTAGCATTTTCTTCCTTTGGTGGCAGCATCCGCTCCTCCATCATCTCTTTCTGCTTCACAGCTTTGCCTTGAAGGCAACAACGACGACGAAGTCTTTTATGCACAGCCAAACTATAATTTTGCTTAAAGTTGGCCTTGCATATCTTACAAATTTGAGTTCCACCATTGTTAGTATGCTTCCAAAAGCGATGCAACTCCAATGAACCCTTTGTATGATAACCAAAGATCAACATTTTCCTGCTTCGTGGATATGTACAACTATTGCAATTTATCTTACGATGAACCATACGATTGAGATGCTTATCACGTAACATGGCCACTACTGCCTCGGGTGATAGTCGTATTTTCTTGGGCTGAGCCTGTTTGCGTGATGAACGCTTATCACTTGCAGATAAACCATTGGTTGTTGATGATGAGGAAGATGCTGGTGGATTGGTTAATGATGATGATGATGATGATGACGGTTTCTTACTGAAATCCAAAGGTGCTGCCAAATACTGTTGCTTGCTGGCAGCATCTGCCAGAAGTGGCAATAAAGTTGCCAATTGATTTAAGGATTTACGATTGGAATTTGCAACTGGAAGCAGAGGACTTGCAGCCACTGCTGACAGCTGCTGACTATTGTTGGCTACCATCGGAGTAGGAATAGGAGGAGGAGGTGGTAGCAAACGCATTTTCTTTGGACACAGACGACGTGCTGATGATGCATGCAAATCTTGCTCACGTTTGAGCAACGATTGGTGTTGGATTGATGTTTGGATAATATCTTTTTTCATCAGTTGTGTCGAAGCATTTTGTTGTTTTGATGTTTTGGGTACTTTTGGTGTTATGGTTAGAGTTATGTCTTCTTTATTCTTCAAATATTCAATGTATTCTTCAGTTTCGCTTAACAGCGCGTGCGTTTTGGGTCTAATGGTGATCGAGCTTTTTCTGTTGCTGATCCATTATTTAACAATTTATCACTTTGACTTTGTTGGGCTGTCGTCGTTGGTGTTGGCATTGCGGGCAACAGTAGCGGGGGCGTCTCGGCGGCATAATATTTACTAATAATATCTTTGACATAATTTTGAAATTGTGTTTCAATCTTATTGAGATTCTGATATTCCATTTGGGTTAAATAAGATGTTCCACCTGCACCTGCAATTACACCACTACTAGCAGCTACTCCACCACAAGGTGCAGCTGCAGCAATTGTATTCTCTTTATCATCAAGGCGATGACTTGATGCTGATGATGATGATGACGATGTTGTTGTTAGTGTTGTTGTTATATTATTAACGGCATTTCTGTGGATTTTATTTGTACGTTGATTATTATTGTAGTTGTTGTTGTTGTTAAAATTCTGATTTAATTTATACGCGGGAGGCGATTTAATAAGCTGCACTTGATTCTCTTGATTTTCATCATTAACACAACCAACATTATGATGTTGTTGATGATATTTGTTGTGTTGTTGTTGCTGTTGTTTGTTGTGTGCCAATAATTCAATGGCATTTTGTTCATAAGCTGCTTCCAGAAATGCCGTTGCAATTTTTGTCATCGCCTTGTGCTGTTGCGCCCATGTGTGCCCCTGATGATGCTACTGCTGCTGCAGCTGCTGCTGCCAATTGTTGCTGTTGTTGTTGTTGCAAGCTACCAAATTGTTTTTTCATTGGTGATGATGACGCTGATGTCAATTCATCACCAGATAACGATGACGATGATGATGTTGTTGATGAAGCCGATGATGGTGTATTCTCATCATCTTCACCAGTGGAATGTTGTCGCTTACGTAAACCGCGATGTTGTTGCTGATAGCCATTGACACCAGATGGATTTGGACTAATGATGTTCGTGTTATTTGTGTTGTTGCTGTTGTTGTTGTTGTGTGTCATGTTACTTAGACTGTGTAGTATCGCAGCAGCTTCTCGTGTCGTCCATTGAGACGTCGGCAGTTTATTATTGAACAGGAGTTGATGATTTGCTGGTATTTTCAACTCGTGCACGCCTCCCGCCTTATGAAAATCCTGAGCGACCGAAGCTGTATTGCGACTAATTGCATCCATTTTCAATAAACTAAAAAGAGGCAAATGTAAAAAAAATAAGAAAATTAATATGATTAAAACTATGATTGATTGACAAAGAAATGTGGAATGTATTTAAAAAAAGAAGTAAAAACACAAATTCGTTTTCAGTGAAATTATAATGGAAAAAAAGCAATAAATCATTTCAAATTCAAAACACAATGAAAATTTCAATAGAGTCCACAAAAAGACATCCACATGGTTAAAAATAAGAATTTTAATGAAAATGATGAAAATCGGAAATTAAAATAAATTAATAAATCCACACGTAGGAAATCAAAGCTAACGAATAAAATGAAAGTTCCAAAAAAATTGAGAAAAACAAAATGAAACATAAAATCCAAGCAAATGGCATCCAAACTTTTGCCAAAACTCAAACCTAAGTATTTATAACAAAATGGAAAAGAATAATCTGAACATTGAATTGAATTTAAGATCCACTTGGAAATAAATAAAATTAATCAATGATGAAATGAAAGTTTCATAAAATTGAAAATAAGATTCAAGAACTCAAAATGAAACAATGAATAAGGAACATTCTCGTATAATGATAATAGCATCCATACACTAGTATTTTGCCAAAACTAAAATGTATAACAAAAAGAAAATAACAACATAATGGGAAAAGAAGAAAACTGAAGGAAAAAAAAAACATTTTTTTTTTAAATAGGCCAATTATGTGAAAAAAGCGAGTTATACATGATTTCATCTTGGCATATACCGCGCATAGTCCTCCGGATCACTTCCGTCGGCCTCAAGATATTGAAATAAGCGTTCCGAACCGCGTTTTTGTGCGGCCGCATTCGGCAGACTCCCAGTTAGAAGATCATGTGGTGGTATCAATGAGCCATTGGCACTCAAACGCCAACCAACCATTGAAGTGGGATTTACTATGATCTCCTGCAAGGGGCCACCGGTAATATTACCGCCACCATTATTGCCACCACTGCCATTGCCACCACCGCTGATGCCATCATTAGTGGTTGTGGTAGTATAAATGGTAACAGAACCGCCAGCATTACCAACGGCATTTGTCGTTGTTGTTGTCGTTGTATTGCTAATTTAATAAGAGATTTCGAATGATGGGAACAAATTAGTTTTAATTGCAAAATTTCTAAAATAGAGAAGTGGATGGATTGCATTGTATTGGATTGTATATGTGTATTGTATGTTGTGTGATTGTATGTTTCTAACTAAAGTGTTCCTTATTTAAGAGATTTCGAACATTGCGAGAAAATTCGTTTTGAATGCAAATTTCTCGCATAGAGAAGTGGATGGATTGTATTGTGTTGTTATGTGGATTGTGATCCATTTTTCTTTATCCAAAAACTAGTTTTGAATGCGAATTTCTGGAGTAAAGAGGTGAATGGATTGTACAATAGTATTCTATTTTCGTATTGTATTGTGTTGTATTGTATTTTATTGTGTGTACTTATGTATTGTAACTTATGAGGATTGAGATTGATTCTTTACCCAAAAGTATTGCCGGTATTTTGAAATGTATTTAGTTGATTATTTGTTACTAAAGTGTTGCCAATTGTACGTAAAACATTTAAATTATTTGTGGGATTATTTATGGAATTATTTTGATTATTGTTATTATTACTACGCGAAGGACGATTATCATGTGGACTGTGATATATAGTTTTCGGTTTTTGGTTTTTAGGTAAAGAAAGAAGCAGCATTTGTAGGAAAGAATGAAATTAAATTTTAGTTATCATTGAAATAATATTGGTAATTATTTGTACTTACTGTACTTCACTGAGATGAAGTTGATATTCCTCTTGGGTATCGGCCAAGTATGAACATTTATTACAGGCACGTTTATTATGGACCTTTAGAACGTGCGTAGCCAAACGTTCCGAACGTGCCGCCTTATAATCGCATAGCAAACAGACAAAAGGCTTTGTATGCGTATTCAAATGACGTTTGAGACCCCATTTATCAGCGCCAGACCATGGACAATAGCAGCAGGTAAAACGTTTTTCACGTTTGGGTTTAAGATTACCACTGGCACCAGCCGATGAATTACCACCGCCGCCACCAGCCCCATTGTTGATTATGGGTGAAGCCATCACAATGCTATCATCAAGTTTTTCTTGTTTCAATTGAGGCAAAGGTTCATCGGCAGCACTGGCCACAGCCTCAATGGTCTCAACAATGCTAAGACTCGATGAAGTCGGCTGACGTTGACTTTCAAGGAATGCATTATCAATTGTAATATTGGCAGCCTGAAATTACGAAAGATATAGATATATTATAGAATTGAGAAAGATTTTTAAAAACTTGTATGAACTTACTCCACTTATGGTGACGTTGCCACGGCCACCGGAATGATTTGATGCACCCGAATTGGGTACATGGCGACGTGTCTTATTTATATCATATTGCATTTCGCGATGCATACGCAGAAAATGTTTCTTGACATGATCGGCACGATTGAATTGCTTGAGACAAGCATAACACTGGAACGGTTTCTCATCTTTATGGATATTTTCATGACGTGTATAGAGATCACGACGATCGGTGGAATATGGACAATGTGTGCAGGCATAACGTTTGACAATTTGCACACCGCCATTAGCAGTAGCGGCGGCCTGTTGCGAATTATTGGATTTCTTTCGATTACCACCAGAGCCTCCTCCACCAGATCCGCCGCCACCGGAAGATGAACTAGTAGATCCACCAGAGCTATTAGGATTTGATGGATTGATAATGCTTGTTGCTGGCGTTGTTTGTTGGACAATGTTTTGCTGTTGTGACGTTGAGGTGGATGGACTTGCGTAGATGACATCTCCTCCATTATTATTATTAAGGGGATCTTGACGATTTTTGGTTCTGCAAATTACAAAAAGAAACACAAAAATTATACACGAATCAAATGAAATTAGATCTTAGTAGACTGTTATAATTTATTCCATAATCAGTCAAATCTTTTCTCATAAACATTGTTGAATAAACACAAACGAGTCTACTAAAAACAAATAAATACATTTAAATATATTTTCTATCCAAGGATCAGTCATCCATATAATCAGCTATCATCATGATTAAGATGCACACGGGCTATATGCCCAAATATACAAGTGGCAAATGGTATTGGGATGAAAGTGTGGACAAATTGAAATATAAATTTCAAGGTGATTCTGAACACATCCATGAGACAGTCAAGGAAATCAATGGTTTTAAATTCAAGAGGACCTTGAACCTGGAGGATGAATCCATTTTCTTGCAGGAATTTCAAAGACCTGCAACAAGTTTTGATGCTGATGTCATATTGATTGATGACATCCGTCGTTTGGCCATATATATGATGCCCTCCGAGTTTGTTACACCGAATTTCATAGAATTCCTACACACCAAAGAGGTTTACAATTTGCTACATGCCCTTATTATATATTTTGAATATTATCTCAAGTTTGTGGAATTCATTTTAGTACGCAACGATGAGATCGTTACCCAAATGCAGAGCGTTGAGAGTGTAAAGATGAAACGTATATTTGCAGATTATTTGGCCCAGTATCGGATGTTGGTTGCCCGTGAATATAGCAAGATTCTTTTAGGCGACGACGATATGGCTAAATATTATCATACCAGACCGATTGTTAACGTTGCCAGAACTTTGCATGACAAATGTTTTCATGAGCAATTTCTGGCTGTAGTCACATATATTGTTTGGATTGCGATGCATCGACGAGCCTACACTGAGATAGCTAGGGAAATGGGTCGTCTTTTTCGTTCCGATTATTTTACTCAAATAAGACAAGCAATAAATTTTAACGAAGCCGATAGACGTTTGTTGATTGGTCGCAAATACAGATGTGTCAATTATCGTTATCAGAACTCACCACTGATCCAGGAGCTAATGAATATGAGAAATTATGATTTACCCATTTTATGGATTGGTGCCGTGGTGTCGTGGGACAAATTATCGTATACACGAACTGGAACTTGAGTATATTGTGCCCGATAGTCAATTGTCTCTGATTGATGTTTCCCATGGCATTTTGGGTCATCCAAAGAATTGTTATAACACTATACTAGAAATCGATTGGGGCGCTGTCCGATATGAACAATTTAGTGAAAAGAATGATCCCTATAGACTTATACGTCAACCGTTCTTAAATTTGCCACATGTCAATGAAGAGGCAATCCATCGTTCGGCTAAACATTTCGTTCAATATCTTCAATTGTATCGTCATCATGAAGTTCTATCCAAATCTGTGATGGGCAAGTGGTTGCGACGTGATTCCATTATCGATTACTACAAGACAAAGGGTACTATCACAAATGTCTGGATGCGTTGCAAAAATAATGTTGCCGATTCAACATTTGGTAAGAAGTATACGGTACTTCAAGTTGTTGCTCGCTTTTTGGGTATAAAATCCAAATTGCAAAAGAAGCACAAATAATAAGCAGTTTGGTAATCGATAAGGCGCCGGAAATCATCCTGGGAGCCCAAGATTTTTCGAATACGCGTACTATTGCTTTTTTACTTATTCCGATTTATTGCATTGAAATATAGGCCAAAAAAAGTCAAGCAGAATTCAAAAGATCTTTTATATTGTAATAAAGTATATTAGTACACATTACCTTCTCTTCTCTCAATGGTCTTAACAAGTCCACTCATTCATGGATTTCTAGAGAGGAAAGCGGTTTCAAGATCTCTGGACTGTTAACCATATAAATTTTATTTAAACTAGGGAGGTGCCTTTTTTCAACAAAAAGATTTCACTAAAAAAATTAAAGATCTTTTATTTTAAAAGAGAGGTTGAGAGGATCAAAAGGTGATAATAACTTCTTCAATTGAAATTCTTTTCACACTACATAGTAAGCAACAACACAGGCTCGGGAGTTGTAGACTTTATAAATGATATACTCGTATGAATATGATCAACGTGATGAGAAAAATTAGCTAAGTCATGTCTTTTCATCTCTGTCTTAAGCATACTATGCTCGTAGTTTTAGAAGAATTCAGAGTTATTCCGATTACCGTAAAAGGGATATTCCCCGTACAAAATTCACTTTAAATCCGCTTATAGCTCTATACAATAACAATTATGCGGTCGAAGTCAATAAGTCAATAGAGGTCAAGTGGGTCGTTTTATTAGGACAGTTGAAAAGGTGAACCGTATTGTGAGGAGAGCCACCACACTGCGGACAGCGGTTGTTGTCTGAGAGACTTATGTAGCACTGGAGAATAAGAGACAAGCTCGATCTCAACTGAACTAAGGTGGTCCAGAGAGAGAGAGAGAGAGAGAGGTGACCAGCTTTGGTGAACCCAAGTTCCTTAAATAACATGACTTGTGTTCAATAAAACAAAAAAAAAAAAAAGTAAAAGCAAAAAAGAAGAAAGAAGAAAGAAAGGTGGGGAAGAATTAATGAATGAATGTGTTCACTTACTTTGACTTTGGTGTATTAACTTGTTGTTGTTGTTGTTGTTGTTGTTGCTGCTGATTTGTTGCTGCCGCATAACTTTGCAACTTTCCACCTGTTGTCCATTGTACGATTTGAGGTTGTTGCTGTTGATCAACAGTTGTTCCATCATTGGACCAACGCTGCTGTTGTTGTGAATCAGCAGGATTTTGTTGTTGTTGTTGTGTATTTGTGATGACTTTATTCATAATTGTGCCACCACCGCCGCCTCCAGAACTTGTTGCACTTTGTGCAAAACCATTTTGCATTAGAGCAGCCAAACCAAAAGCTGTACTAAGATGATCTTCGGATTTAAAAGCATTGACACCGGCTACTCCTGCATTACCACTTGATGTTGAGACAACAACAGTGTTGCCGCCTTCGCTTTGTTGTTGTTGAATTACAACATTTTGTTGTTGTTGTTGCTGTTGCGATGCAGCCGCCGCTGCAGCAGCTGCAACAGCAGCTGTTGTTGTAACAACATTGTTACCAATACCACCAACACCACCAGCAACAACAGCGGCTGCGGCAGCAACAACAGCATTATGTTGTTCATATTCAATGGTTGGCGCTGTTTGCCGATCAATTTGTTGCTAAGAAAAATAATACAAAAGAAAAAAAAAAATATATTCTACATGACATCCTTATTTCCTTTCAACATCGTTCTGCCTTTTATTCATTCCATCTCTTGTTGCTGCTGGTTTTTTTTTATGATACTTACCAAATTTGTAAATGAACGTTGTTCACCCTCGGGTGCTGCTGTTGGTCCACTTGTTGCCACCTGTGCCACTGGTGTGCCGAGTGTATGCAAACCATTTCCGGTCTCTTCGCCATATAATTTACGAGTGATTTCTTTGAACATATCTTCATATGTTGCCTCAACATTTGAGGACTGCGCTTGTGGTATTAATGTTGCCATAATGTCGTCTTTGTATAACAAAAACGTTGCTTCTTCGTGTTGCTTGTTGCAGCAATGTTGTTATTCCTCTTGTTGTTTCTTATACCAATACCACGACCTCGCACGTTTGTTCGATTCGCCTGAGCCGTGGTTAACTGTAAGTACATAAAGAGATAAAGATACAAATTTAGTAACTAATATACTCGTACATATTAAATTAAGAAAAATCAATTAATAAATGTTTAGATACGAAGGAGCTGCGGCGCAGAAATGATATAATAAATTGAACAAGATGTTTGAAACGGAAGCTCTTGGCTGAAGACCATGAGTACGAAGGAACGACCAGTTGGAGGGGAAACCCTAAATACGCTTGCCATTGGTTATAAATTGGGAAAAGCACGAGCAATATAAGGGCACCTGACACAAGCTTTTGCGGTCGGACGTAATCCAATAACGGGTTATCAGAAGGCCACTTAATATAATTACAAATAAATGTTTAGCAACATGTTTCTAGGAATTCAAAAGTGATACATTGCTTCTTCCACTAAGTGCATTACTTTGTTATTGTTTTTGTTGTATTTAAATGCCTTTTTTTTATTTTTTATTACCTTGTGGTTTTTGGTTGAATCACAGCTACCTTCTTTTCTTTGTTAAGTATTTTTGTTTTCAATCATGTTTAAAAGTCACCAAAAGAGTTGCTTGCTCTCCTTCCACAAACTACTGTCGTCATATCATTATTTGTTTCTTTTATTTTGAAGATTTTTGTTTTGTTTTTTTTTTTTTTTTTGTTGGTGCACTCTCAATCATCATCTTCATCATCATGTCATCATCATAAAAAATGAAAGACAAATTGTCAGAAAACACTAAAATGACAAAACAACTGTTGCTGCAAACTAAAAACCTATGCGTCCCTCTCTTAAACTTCTCTCTTCCAATATGTATTTCTTTGCACGCAAAGCCACCCATTAACCCACCACACTACACCGCACCACACCTTTTAGCCTTTTGTTCTTTGCCGACAACGACGCCACCACCACTTTTTATTGCTTCAACTTTTTGTTTTGTTGATGATGCTCAACTTTTGTGTCGTATGTCGCAGCAATGTGTTTACTCAAAGACTATGAAACAGCGAAATAGGTTGCCAAAAAGGAAATGTTGTGTAGAAGAAAAAATAAAACCCCATGAAAAAGGCATCAAAAAAACAAAAACTAGTAAAATGGGAATGGGAGAAGAAGTGAAAATAGTTTGTGTCCCCCTCTGTGTTTGTGTGCGTATTTGAGAGTGGGGTTTTTTTTTTAAGTAGTTAGGAAAGACCTACCCACACAATTTATCAATAGTTTGCGTCATTGTGGCGACAAACCTCTCTTTGTCGTATTCAGTTGACTCACTCTACTTTACTTGGTAAGTAGATTCATTCATTTTAGAGAGAACTTAGTAATATCAACATGTTCTTGGCCCACCACCTACGCAGCATTAGCAACAACTTTACATTTATTCTTCTCTTCCACCATTTGTTCATTTTTTTTTTTTTTGTTTGCGTTTTGTTGGGTGAGTTTTCAAGTTTGCAACAAAAGTTTATATATCATTTTTTTCTTCTTTCGTCGCAGTTGCAAATTTGCATATTTGTTTTGGTTTTTTGTTTTTGTTGCTATTCTTTTTGTATTTTGCTTTCGGCTGCTGCTGCTGCTGTTGTTGTTGCTTTGGTTGCTTTGCCTTTGTGAGGCAATTGTTGCGGAGGCGTTTTGTCGGCCTCTTTTTCACTTTGTTTTTTTTTTTTTTGTTGTTTGTTGCTTTTATTCTTTTATTGCTGGGGGAGTAAAGTCATTGGAACCAAATGGGTGACTGAATGAATGAGTGAGTGACCGAATATATGTATGTATGTATAAATGTGTTGTATATAAGAAGGGGTGGAGGAAGAAGTAAGAAAGCTTTTCAACTCTTTGGTCTGCGTGTGTGGTTTTTTGTTGTAGTTTTTATTTTCGTTGCCATTTTTGGACTCATGTTGCGCTTTGACTTGGGTTTTGAGCTGAGTTTAGCTGATCTGTGCTATATACTCGCCCGACTCGTTAATAATAATATAAACAAAAAAAACAAAATAAAATAAAAATAATGAACGAAGGGCATGTTTTGGTTTGGTTTGGTTTGGTTTGTGTCATGATTTTTGTGGCTTGACTTTGGGTGCAGCCGTCACAGACAGACAGACATAAGGCCAAGATCAGCATGCGGTAGGCATCGTTGTTGCGTGATTTGTTGTTAAAGTTTTTTTTTTCTTTTTGTCGTTGTTTTGTTATGAGTTCTAAAACCCAAGAAAATTTTGCATATACAAAATAAATGTGTAAGTTTTTTTGTTTTATTGCACATAGTTTTAGTTGTAACAAATCAATTTTCATGCATTTTAATTAAGTGTGGGTGGGTGTTTTGTATTAGCTACTTTAAGCTAATCAACACAGCAGCAGCAACAGCAACATCATCATCTTGATTAGTAGCAATACATACATATTTCTCGCTGCTATCATTCTTATGTGATGTGATGACGATGATGATGATGATGCATTTGTTGTTGTTGATGATTACATTTAAGCGTTTGTCTTTCGTAGGTGGTATTCTTGTGGCATGTGTGGGTGGCCATTATAAAGAATCAAGCGGTCAATTTAATATCTTGCATTAAGAAAAAAAAAAAACCTCAACCATTTTAAGAGATTGAGAGAAAGATCCAAGCTATGTAAAGAGTATTAAAGAAAAAGCACGTGTGTGATAAAGAAAGAGTATAAACTAAATAACTTAGGGTGGTAGGTAAGGTAAGGTAAGGTAAGGTAAGAGATATATTAAATCAGGCATTAAGCAGATTGATTGACTCTCTCTACTAATGATTATGATATTATTCAACACAACAACAACAAAATAACATATAAATATCCAAAAAGAATCATGTCAGCAAATTAAAACTTTTTAAAGCAAAAAAAAACATAAAAAACAAATATAATAACAAATTTAACAGAAAAAACACTTTGGTGGGTGGGTGTGTGTTTGTGAGTGTCTATCTAAATAAATGACAAAAGCAACAGACAGACAGACGAAGCGATCTGCCAAACCAACACAGTCAAGCAGGCAGTCAACCCAACTGGCGAGTCAAACAACACGACGACAGCAACAACATCCGCTTCAAAAAAAGTAAAATACAAAAACAAAACATCATCATCCACATTACAATAACAACAAAAAGACGCTATACAAGTGAGTGGGTTGCAAAAGGCGCGCGTCTATTTCCAACAACAACAACACATAAGCAGCAAGCAAGCGACATAAATCAATTTACAACTACGAAAATACAATAAAAAAAAAGAGCCAAGCCAAAGCTGCGCCTCATTTCGTTTCAAAGCATGTGCTCGCTCGCTCACCCATCAAGGGAAGAGAGGAGAGCAATGATCATACACATATAAGGATATACTTATGCATTCACTAGGTGGCATTGTATGAGAGAGTGTACAAAGGCAAACATAAGGTGAGTGGGTGGATGGGTGGGTGACACTAATTTGGGTGTTGATGTTTGGGTGGGTAGAAAACAAAGCAAATACAAAGGAAAAAGTAAATTTAGGTGAGCCATGCCACCAGTGTGACAAACAGAAAAATAATACTAAATAAAAAGACACGCAATTTTAGTTCTTTTGAATAAAAGAACTTGCATTTTTGTATAAAAAGGTGGAGAGAGCAAAGCACTTCTTACCCCAATGAGCATGCACAAAAGATCACATATATATGTATGTAGTGTGATACAACGATCATTGTTGATAAGGTGAATAGAAATGAATTTGTGGGGAGAGAGCAAATAAAACAAACAAGCAGTGAGCACGACGATGATGATGATGATGGTGATGTTAGTGACAAGTGTGCGTCGTGAGAGAGTAGTGGAAATCAAAAAGCAATGCTCAGTTTATTGAAGCTTTAAAAGAGCATAGCATTGGGGAGAGAACTTGTGCAAGCATTGACATGTGCTACTACGACTATATAAAACCGGTTGTTGTTGTTGTTATTTTTTGTTTTGTGCGCGAGACTCGGCATCATTATTAATTCTCTTCTTGTTGTTGTTGCTGTTGTAGTTGCTGCTGTTTTTGTTGGAATAAAAAAAGCCGGCAGCTGTCGTCTTTTTTTCATTGCCGCTGCTGCTGCGGTTGTTATTGTTATTTTGGTTACTGCTGGGGGGCTCCCACATACAAAACAAAACAAAACAAAAAAAAAAAAAACCAAAATAAGCGCAAAAACTAAGAGAAGAAAAAATACAAAAATAAAAGAAAGAAACAACAAACGAACGTGCGTCGTGCGTTTTGGGTTAACCGGGTGTGTTTTATGTGTTAGACCAGACCAGACCAATTGGACAAATGATCAACAACAACAATATGTATGTTGGTATGTACATATATTGACGCACTAACAAAATGACTAACTTACTGACTGACAGACAGACTTTAAAATGACTGTTGCTTAAGCAAAGCTCTTTTTTATTAGTACTTATTTATTTTTTTTTTTTTTGAGAGTTGCTAAAGATGAGCGCTAAAAGAGTGAAGAGGAGTCTTTTTGGTTGGAAAACCGTGAAGTTGCGGAGATTGCAGCAATTGACTAAGTGGGCGTTTAACGATGGAATGGATTGCTGAAGATGGGGGGAAGGTAAAATGACACATAAAAAATTACTTCGAAATATAGAAAACAAGATGAATTTGAAAAGCTTTTAACATGCTGAAAGTGGAAACATTAAAATGAACGGAAAAGGATAATAAAATACAAAAAAAAAAAAAAAAAAAAAACATTAACCATTCAAAATAGAAAATCTTATTGCAATTTTAAAGGAAAACTTTTTGCTATAAGTAAATGTAATGACGAATATGTGTTAGTCAGATTTAATAACATAAAGAAATTTGAGGGGAGTTTTGTTCATCTCGTATTGGGTTGAATGCCAAACAGCGGGCGTTGTTGATCACCACACTACATCACACCACACACCATGCCAACCAACAATTAATAAGTGTGTAAGTATATATGGATATAAGTATGTATGTATGTGCATATATAGTAGAAGAAAAAGTGGGCGAGACGACGACCAGTACAAATGACGATGGCATCGTTCAAAGTAAGTTCAGATCGTTAACTCAGGGTGAGCAACAACATTACACCTGCTTATTCATTATATTTCTACTGATGTTGTTGCTGCTTTTTTGTTGTTCGATTAAGGCAGGTGAAAGGCTGAAATATGTTCAAGTTTTTTTTTTATTGTTGCTTTTCCTTACACAAAATGCTCTTAAAAATAACAAACACAAATGTCAGTTAAAGTTAAAGGAAAATGCGTTCGTTGTTCGCATAAATAAAAAATATAATAAAATGATTACAACAAAGATTTTAGAAATACATACTTAAGCCAGTGGTTCTTAAGCTTATCTAATCCGAGGGGCGTATCTTGAAGAATTAGAATCACTCCAACCCCATGCATTTTTTCACTATTTACTTATCCAATAATTAACTTAAAAATCTTTCTTTGCAAATTTCGAATAAATTTTTGATCTTCCTTGCTTTACCTCCCACCCTTCCCTATATCTTATGGTAATACATCTTTACATCCTCCACTTTCCTCAATTTCCACATTTCCTGGTCTTCCTGATGCTACGAATGTTCTACCTGTCACTATACCCATCCCTTCCTGAAACACAATCATCATTGCCCCTTGTACAATTCCTGATTATCCCCCTCATTTCTCTAATCATCTATCTACTACATCCCTCTTAGCGGCACTGATGACCATGCCTTCGTCTAATTCAACTTGTGCCAAATCAGCTCCTGTTCTTACTGTGATTGCTCCCCATCGAAATGTTTTCATTTCTAAGTTGGCAGCAAATATAACCTGCGAAGACGTTGTATCCTTATATTGCAGCCAAAATAAATGTTAGGGTGAATATTCAGAAATTTAATTTCTCGAACCCGCGTGATATTGCGTCTTTCAAAATAAGTATTCCCGACAATATTTTTGCTACAATTTGCGATGCAAAATTTTGGCCTGAGCATGAATTTAACTACACAACTAGTCTTATGCACTCTTTATAATAAATTCTATCGCGTCCTCTTGCCTGAGATCTCGTCTCTGCATCATCTCTTCGTCGATGGATGTCGCTCATTGTCTCACACATTCCTTCTGTCTCTGACCACAAATGGCCGTGAGTAAGTCTAAAGTAGAGTGTAGGAAGTGTATTTTGAAGGACCCAAAGCCCCATAACATAATAACTTACACGCTCCTCGACAATACTTTTATAGCCTGTTCGGTGATTTCGAAGAAAATTTGAACTTATTGAGTGACTTACAAAGGTATTTTTTTATTTTATTTTATACAATTGTTTTTTTATGTTATATTTTTAAACCATTATTATTTAAAATATATTAGAAAATATAACTGCAATTTTGTTTTGTTGACATACTTATCCTTTCACCGTTATATTTTGCTGTGAAAATGTTAAATTTTGAGCAATTTTCAGCAATTTCAAACATGACATCTAAAAAACTTTAAAGTCTCCTATTAAAGAGATCATTGCAGTCGAGTCTTTTCAGAGGCCTTGCCAGGGGATTGGGCTGCTTTCATTGTAACGGCGGCTGCTTAAGAAATTAATTTTCTCGATCACCATTGGCATCATAAGATGACCCATGCTATATGGTGTTCATAACAAACCACGGGTATACACATGTACGTTGTAAGTAAGATATTTTTTTGCGTTACTTGTATCTTTTTGATATTAAAAGGAGTAGTGGTCCCCAATGTTTGAATGTCATATTGCCAAACTGGGGCACGACTTGTTTATACTCGCATATCATCAATATGTTGTTGAGTGACAGTTTATTGTCCGCACGCAGTAGCGGATTTGGAGGCATTTATGATTGCGAATTTAAAGCCAAAAACAGTTTAAAACCACTGAGTTACATTAAAAACAAAAAAAACTAATGAGAGAGTGGGAAGTCAATCGATCGATCGTGGCATTACGAAACAATAATGATAAACAGATAGTCAAAAATTCACAAAATTTAACAGTTTTGGTCGCATGAAAGAAATGTAGAGAAGAGAGGAGGTCAGTCTCTCAATTTTGCATATGTTTTATGAAATCTAAGGCAACTGAAGTGCGTTAAAATTGTGGTAAGTTAGTTAAAAGTAGTTGTGACACATAGTGGGTGACCAAAATTGTGTCTAGTCTTGTCTTGTGAGTGCATGTGCATGTTGAGATGTTAATTCCGATCTCTTTATATTTTCAGCTTTGTTTCTGTTGTGCTGCGTGCGTGTGGGTTGTTTTGATTTGGCTAACCACAAAAAAGACACGCATAACTTATGCACATAAACAAATCAAAAGAAATAAAAGAATAAAAATAAATTATTATAAAAATGGAGATTTATGCATGCGTCGATGATGATGATGATAACCAACCAATGCCAAAGCACAAAAACCCCCAAAAAACGAAAAAAAAAAATTAAACAAAAGCCAAGACAGGTTTCTTCTCTTTCCCTCTCTCTCTCTCTCTCTCCCTCAAAAAATAAAATAAAAAATAAAATGAATTTTTCGCATAAAAATAAAATAAATGGAAAAGAAAAAGAGAGGGGAGAAAACAAACCCAACACACAACAAAGTGTTAAAACCAAGAAAACAATTTTTACGACAAATACAACAAATACATACAAGAGAAGAGAAGAGAGAGAGTACCGAGTGAAGCGGGTGATGAGGTGAACTTTGTATTATTGTGGTGTAAAGGTAAAGGTGAAGAGCACAAGAGGTGAGAAGTGAATGAAGTAAAAACACATCAACCAAAATGAAAAAAAAGTTAAACAAAATGAAGATGGAGATGAAGATGAAGAAGATGATGATCTCGCACATGTTTGTCGTTGTTCATTCCTTTCTTCATTCGTTTGTTTGCACAATAATCTCTCTCTACCTCATCTCTCTGGTCCACTTTTATCAATACATCACACTAACATACTTCCCTACTCTACTCTACTCTCTTCTCAACTATAGAAACATTTGTTTAGTGCATCTATACAATATTTTTATATGGGTGGCAGGTGGTATTTTTTTTGTTGCTTCTTATTCTTCTTCTTCTTCTTCTTCGCCTTCATCTTCATCATCACCATTATGTTTTACTTTGGGCAGCTGCGCTTCTCTTTGCTTTGGCATGTAGTAAGGCGCGTTTCAGACATTGGATGGAGAAGGAAGAGAGAGAGAAGCGGCAGAGAGAACTAACAAAAACCAAAATATACGAGTATACTTATGCATTGTATGTGTAACATTTTAAGCTTTGAATTGTTGTTGTTGTTATTGTTGTTGTTGTTACCTCCACCATTCACTATATCATTTTTTTTTTGTTTTTGTGTTGTGGCCTTAATTTGGGTGGCGCTGGTGTCGTTGATGGCGATGGTGATGGCAATGGTGGTGAGATGAGGAGGTTAAAAATGTTGATTTGTGTGGGTTTTGAAGGCATTGCGGAGCAGCTTCTGCCCGTAGGCGTGTGATGAAGCTTCTTTATGCTGGCTCATCATCATCTCCATCACCATTATCATCAAGCATGTTGAAGTTGCTGCCAACTGACTGTTGTTATTTCAAGGGCAAAGTTTAGGTTTTACAACAAGCAACAGTTTCTTTTTGTTGTTTATTATTTTTTTTTTAATGGATCCCATATTCTCTCATTTTAACACTCTCTTCAGTGTCTCTCGCTCTCTCTCTCTCTCTCTCTCTGTCCATACACATGTGTGTAAATTTTATTCAATCTGTTTTTATTCGTGTCTCTAGTTGCTTTGCCTTGGCTTGCATGTCAGTCAGTGGCAGGTGCACCCTCATGTATGCACAGTCAGTCACTCCAAGTTCACAACAAAGAACAATGGCGGCCCTTTTAACTTAAATATTGTATGTAGGCCCCGTCCCTACCCTTCCTCAATATAGAAACTCCTGCTGCCAGAGGCCACCCTACTCTACCCTACCCTACCCTACCCTACTATTGTATTTCACTTGCTTCGAAATCTGTTTTTAATGTTATGCGTGTCATCCTTTCTTATCTTCCTTCCATTTGCCCTTTTAAATTGTTGTTGCCTGTAGCACTGATCCTTGCCGCAGCACACATGCTGCTGCTGTTGCTTCTGCTCCTGCTACATCTAAAGTAATTTCAAATGCAACACATGTTCCTCATCAACATCTTCACCATCATGAATACCATCATTTTGTCCTTTGGAATTATTTTATGTAGAATTGAATGTAAGGATATGTTTATGTGGCTTTCCTTCTTTTAAGGGTGATTTCTTTTTGTGTTTTTGTTCTTTTTTCAGAATCAATAGACCAACTAACCTTTGCACACACATGTGTGTAAAGTGCCTGGCAGTGCGTTCATGTGTCAATTTTACTTTGTCGGTCACTTGCTGTGCCTCAAGGAAACAGCCAACTTATTGATTGAATGGATTTGGTTGATTTAAGGGGGAAAGGAAAGGGGGATTGGTTAAGAATTTTTCAAGAAAGAATATTACTGAAATAACCGCAAGCAGAAAAAGAACAAAAATTGATTTTATTGTTTTAAAATTAAATGCATTTTAAACTTTTTCTACTTGTTGATTTCATTCATCAGTGTTTATTTTCCTTTTTCGATTTTTACAAATAAACAAATACAAAATATTGTTGCTTTGTTTATTATTATTATTATTATGTTTTTTTTTTTTAATGGCTATCAATCAAAAATCGAGATCCACTTACTCTTTTATGTATGTATGTATGTATGAATATACATACTTATGTATTATATTAAGAAATCTAATAAATTTTGCTTTATATACAAATTGATCAAATAATCCGAGTGTTGTTTTCTTTTCAGGAATCAAATGACTCCCACTTTGCTTTGCTTTATTAACTCTAATGATGATGATGATGATGATGACGATGATGACGATGATGATGGTTGATTGTATCAATGACTTTTCTATATAAACTCCGTGCCACTTGAATAGCAGCTTACTTCCCCCCACTTTTGTGAACAAAACTTTTATTTATGCTTAATTTAAATATAATCAAGCTTAATGGCTTGGTGGACATTAGGTAGACTTCTATATTGTTTTCCAAATCCATGAAATTTTCTGGCTAACCATCATCAAAAACATTTTCGACTGAGCTGCCTTAATGGGACTCAATTAACGTTTTAATTATCCGCAGTGTGACAACTATGCATTATTATGTCGATACAGTCAAGCCAAAGTATACCAACATCTGAATGCCTTTGCATTTATGTACATTTCTCAACAATAATTGCAACTGACAAATGACATAATACGAGATCGTTTCCCATACCATGCTACTGCCCTTCTCATATAGTGGTGGCTAGCATAACATAAATCTGGAACAAACGGGGATCTCCAAGTTATACTTTTTAACGTCTGAGAAGATAAAGTGATGCCAGTGATGTAGTTCTGATAAAATGACTTTACCTATTTAGTTTTCAGAATAAGACGTCTAATAGTGGTTAAGCTTGCATTATTCAAGATAAGTCGTCCATCCACGCCACTAAGCGCACTGTACACATATTCGGCTTTTTATGTTTTCCCATATTAAGACACATCTCTTAAAAAGATGCTATAACTTTTCATCTTTTTTGCGTTCTATTATAATATTTTTTAAGCTCCATATAAGCTAAATTTACTCAGTGGTTTCACAAATACAAAGTTAGATAGCCTTTTTTTTGTGGGGAATGTGCAATTCAAGAGGTCAATCGGACAATTAGCAAGGGGACCTCCCATACAAACCCAAATTCAAATTCAGGTTTTTATTAGAAAAACATTTTTGTTTTTAGGGTTCCGGACCCAAAGGGACTCACTATTGCAGAGACTTCGTTGTCCGTCCATCCTCAGGTCATATCTCACGAACCGTAATAGCTATAGAGTTGAATTTCAAAGAATGTGTAGTTCTATCTGGACATTGGCAACAAGTACTGAAACTAAAATATTTTCAAAAACTTAAAGGGGTTCCCTTAAAAGAAACATTTTGGTTTGTATGGCAGCTATACGATCCAGTAACCCTACGATCTTGAAATTTAGATGGTTGGTGGCTATACAACAAAAACTTGTACTGTCGAAATTTCAGTTTAATCATTAAAATTATTTTTTTATTAGAACAACTTTTTTGTCCATCAAAATGAAATTTAGGTACTATAAGTTTTTGATATAGGCGCTGTTGTACATCTGTTAGAATCAGCCAAATCGGACCGAAGTTAACCTTCCTTTTTCCTTCCTTGAGTTAATTTTCACGAAAAATTCATATAAATTCAACTGAAGTACTAAATATATTTTGCTACATTAAATATTGTACATAATTAAATATCCTGCTCTTAAAAACTATCAAGTCTCCAACGTCTCTGCACCGGAAAACATAAGATTTAAAAACAATTTTATGTAGGGTTGTGATATTCAAGAGTGGCGCGGAGGAGTTTTTAGTATTTAGATATTCTCTTATATTTTGTGTATTTAGTATATCCGTCGCATCCCTCATCTTCAAATCATTTGCCCAGCTCAAAAATGAAAAATGAAGACTAAGCAAAAAGTAAAATGTATGTATGTAAATACCAAAAATCCAATCTTTGCTTTACATTATCATGTTTCCCTTCTCTGTGTAAGTTCACCCACTCTGTCTTAAGACTCTTAAGTCTTTCTTTCATTCAGTCGTTTTATCGTCATATACCCAGAAATTCAAAATAAAATAAAACAAAAACAAATTCCAAGAAACCACCTACCTACCTACACACATAAAACACGCCATATAACACCACAACCACACCACACCACATCAGGCCAGGCCAGGCCGGGCCGGGCCGGGCCAAGCCATACCAAAACCAAACCAAGCCAAGCCAAGCCAAACAAACGATCGGACAGAGACCCTACCCTACCCAAAACTACAACGACGACAAATGATGATGATAATAATAATGATGATGGTGTTGTTGGTGATGATCGTTGAATGGTCTGACTAAAATTTCACAACAACCTTCATTCGACTGTCGACAATGACGACGGCGACGACGACGACGACGACGACGAACGTATGAATCCATTGACACGCTCATTTCTCTCTCTATCTTTAAAAGGCTATACGCGGGGGGGTTTGGAGGTGCGGTGCGGTTTCAACCCAACTCAGCTGAGTTGGCAATGTTTTCTTTTTATTATTACTACCTCTTGTTGTTGATGTTGATGTTGTTGTTGTTGTTGTTGTAGCAAAGTCAGTCAGATAAAGTTTTTTTTTTTTAATATTGAAAAACATTTTGGCTACAAAAAAAAATTTAAATCAAAGAAACACCAACAAAAAAATAAGGAGGAGGCGTTGAATGAAAACATAGCTGAAAACGAAATGAAAATAATGATGAGCAAAGCAAAAGCAAATGAGATGATGGTAATGATGAT
Source organism: Amiota minor (assembly GCA_037043295.1). Classification (NCBI taxonomy): domain Eukaryota; kingdom Metazoa; phylum Arthropoda; class Insecta; order Diptera; family Drosophilidae; genus Amiota; species Amiota minor. The sequence continues at coordinate 189,061 of JBAMAW010001038.1, forward strand.
GATGATGATGGAGAAGAATATGCATGATGATGAGGCAGGCACAGCAAGCAGCTGAATATGAAACGAATCCAAAAGACAACGAAAATTTTCAAAATATAGAGAAAAAGTAAGAGACACACAAAACAACAAAAGATGACGACGATTGTCTATAATGGCAATTCACTTAGGGCCACAAAAGCATTTTGTTTCGTTGGCTTGAAATCCCCCTACCCCCTCCCAAAACAATATACCTACATATATGTATGTAGATGTGTGTTTGTGTGTATAGATGGATGACATGCTGCTGCGCAGGCCCAACCCATTGAAGAACGCGGTTCATTTCAATCAAATCAACCTACATTTCTGTATCATCATCATCCTCACCATCGCCATCACAATTTTTGTGATAGTGGCAAAGAGAGTGGTGAGCGATCCTGTACCAAATTTTATTTTAATTTGGGGTGGCTCACCAACCATCATCGAAAGGGGTCTGCTGTCGAATCTGTGTGAATGGCAGAGCAAAAGCAAAGCAGGTAAACCTTGAAGTAGAGTAGCAAGCAGCAGCTGCTGCTGCTGTTTTTGTTCCAAAACGAGCGAAGATAAAGAGACACAGACACCGAGTGATAAATACATACAACAGAGGACAGGTAGAGGAGTATCGTAGAAGTATACAGGTAAATAAAGATAAGTAAGGTGTGCGTATGTGTGTGAGTGATCTGAGTTCATGTCTTTTGTGTGTAACAGGAAATTCCTTCAATGTGATTTTTGTGAGATTGTGCGCAGGCAGCACTGGGGTCGGTTGGTTGGTTGTTGGTTGTTGGTCGGTATTCTTTGCCTTTTAACTCACTCAATCCCGCCGACGCCGTCATCGTCAGTTAGTCCCAACCAACCAACCCTCATTTTTGAAAGCAGGTACATACTGAGTTGCTTTAACGATCGTTGCTTTTGCAAGCCACCCTCCTAAAAGTGTACACGGGACACGGGTTTTGTTTGTTGCAGATCAACAACTAGAAATAATCATATGAGGGAGTTGCGGGACCGAAACGATCACTTTTTTTTCTTCTTTTTGTGACGGGAAGTGCGTAATTTATATATAAAAAAGAAAAATATATATTTTTCCTTTCTTTGTCTTCAGTTTTTTTTTTTTTGTTGTGTTTTTGGACGTGTTTTTAGTAGAGTTCGGAACATGGGGTCGGTAGTTTTGTTCATTCTACCGAACTTTAGTTTGCATGGGAATGTGAGTTACATGTAATTGCTTTTCTCCTCTCGTTTGTGGGAGTTTTTATTCTACACACAACACAACACAACACAACAGAACACAACATGAAAAAGATTGTTTTGGTATGATAGTTGAGAGTTGTTCAAGTGCGCAGCTGGTGTACAACAGCCTGGTTGGTCTATCATCAGCAAGTTGGGGGAGGAAGATATATGCAAAAAGGAAATGTCAATTTTTGTTAAAATAAAACAAACCAAAAAATAAAGGTTTGTGGAGACTTGCAAAAAAACTTGAGCGATTAAAATGTGTTGAATGCATGGTAATTGAATGGTTTCACAAGTGTAGAGTTGTGAAGCCTCTCACTCAAAAATATACCGCAAGACTTATGACTTGATAAAAAATCAATTCAAGTGATTTACATAAGTATGATTAATTTTATTCAACATCCACTTCGAAGCCTTGGAGACTTAAGGAAATGTGGTCCACAGTTCAGAGTTGCAATCGGAATAATGGTGATTTAAATGATTTGTATAAATATGCGTAGCATTGAGGACTTGAGAAAATAAGTACAGGTGGTAAGTCTTTAATAGAAACTTCTCATTTAAAATTGAATTGCACCTTTTTTTGTAAAGGAACTCATTATCATTATCGCTCTTAATATTCTCTCGAATCTTGTAGGCCATGTTGACGAGTAACATTTCTTGACTCTCCTCCTCCGTATGTATCATGTACACTCATTTTAGTGGTTTTTCTCAATCTGAATAAATCATTGGACACCCTGACAAGAAATTTTAGCTTGTTGCTTCTCTGGTTTTTTTTTAAACTTCTGTTCTTTCTAGTTGTTCATTTTTCGTTTTGCAAAGCTCAGCAAAAATAGTAAACAAAAGTCCCCAATGTTTAATGGGAAGATGAAGGCGATGGCGATGAGGAACAACAAAAATAAACAACAATAAAAGTTAAAGTTAATAAAGACGAATGAGTTCACTACTAAGTATACTGGACGCGACAACACAATGGAGACCATTGATCGCGGAGGTAGTGGAGGAGGCAGAGTAGAGAGTCTTTACCAAAAGTATGCTGGTAAAATAACAAGAAAAGGGTGAATATCAAACTAAGTGGGAGGCAGCAGCAAAAGAGCGAAGATAGCAGCAATAAGCAGCGAAGATGATGAAATGCGAAACCAAGAAATAGTGAATTAAGACGGGAACAAAACAAAACATGGGGAGGAGCAAGGAGAAAAAATGATAATGATTGTTTACAAGAAATTCTGTTGAGCCAAGCACAAAAATGAAAAATAGGAAAGGAAGAAATGAAGAGAAAGAAATGTGTTAGAAACATACATTTTTCAATGTTTTTCATAAAGAAGCAACAGAACACAAATTAAATAACAAAGAAGTCCAAAATATAGAAAATGGAAAATGGCATGGAAATGTCAAGTGAAGAAAGGATAGATGATATGGTGCAAAATATAAGTAGAACATTTAAAAGGAAGGAAATGGAAACGTAACAGAATAGAACAGAACAGAACAGAACAGGAAAAGAGCATTTGGGAGATGAAAGAGTAATGGGTAAAGGGAATAGAAGAGGGAAGAAAGCAGAACGCATTTGTGTGTTGGCGGGTGTTGTGTTGTTTTCTATTTTACTGTTTTTTTTTTATTTTGTCGCCATCATCGCATTTCATCAGACGCCAAAAGCAAAGAAGAGACGAACACATCAACAACACAAACATCCACACAGCAGGCAGTCAGTCAAGTCACATAAAGATGGACTAGTGGACGGAGCGAGCGACACTAAAAACAACGGGCAATTAGAGACAGACGCGACGTAACGCGACGCGACGAGACGCAAAGCAACGCGATACCACACGAAGACTCAATAGACTCGACCCGACCCAACTACTACCCAAATACCCAACAATAACAACAACAACACTTCAAATGGACAAACAATGAAAATAGGGACGTGTTGGCCGTCAGGCGTTGATGACGCGACATAGTTACGTCGTCCCAGTCCCAGGCAATCGACACAGAGGCAGGCAGGTCTTTTGATGAGGTGCTCTGCATGCGTGTGTTTCTTCTTTTGTAGCTACAGTATATTGAGTGAGTATAGTTTATCGATGTGTTTGGGTGTGGGTGTGTGTGTGTGTAAAAGAATAACGAACAACGAAAGAGAGTATAAAGAGAAAGAGAAACAGAGGGCAGCAGAAGCAGTCAAAGTGCCTGATAGCCTTCATCTTCATAAGTATTGGTATACTACTACTACTACTACAACAATAAAGTGTTTCTTTCTTTTTGGGTTGTTATGCACGATCGGGTGACGAAGACGACGTCGACGATGGGTTGGGATCAACAAAAACAAAAACAACAATATGTAGATGGACAAGCGGACAGACAGACAGACAGGCAGAAGACCACAACGCGTGAAGCATGTACGCGTCATTCATCCAATTTTGCTGTCGCCTTTCTAAGAATGGCTTCGGTTCGTTCGGGTTTTTGAGTTTTTTCTTCATTTATGGGTGTAGAAAGGAAAGAAAATGGCGAAGTTCTGGTGGTGATGGATACACACACACGCACACGCACACGCACGTACATACACATGTTTAAAGAAAGCAGGATCTTTTAAGTTGTAGGCAAGTCACAAATTTAAGTCTAAAAGGCAAAGTGTTTTTGTTTGGAGGTTGGTAGCTAGGGGACAAACCACATTTGTGGTTAAAGAACTAACTGTGTGTCTTGCATATGGATGGATACATGCACAGGCACAGGGCACAGAGTATAGCAACAAGTTGCAGAGATAACAAAGCATTGCAAGCATTTCCGGTGTTTAAATTTTTAAAAAGAAAGCATTAGTAAAATATAATTAACTTATTATTATTACAATTAAAGTTGAAACCTTAAGAGTTAGAGGACAACATCCGCTTTGGAGATGGTAAAGAGTTTGGAGTTTTCATTCGAAAGACACTTTATCAATTAATTAGTTTCCATTAGCTTAATCATTCTGAGAAGGATACAACACTTTTGAAATGATGACATACCTGCTACTCTACTCTTTAAAAGTATATCACTTTCCACTTAAATGTCACCACATAATTTCTATTAAGATCTTCACAATCATCTCTTGTTTTTTAAGGCACAAAATTATATTTATGTACTCGTATATATTCACTGTTTTTTTTTTTTGTTTAAGAATTAAAAGTAAAGTTGTTACTAAATTAATTTAATTTACTATTGAACTACTCTGCGCATCATCACTTTTATTTTCATTTGTTGCGACTATAAACAACAAAAGAGAGCCTTTTCTGCTGATGCATTTCTTGAATGCATTTGCTGTTTTATTAGTGTGGTTTGTTATCAGTTTTTTATTTGTTGTAAATCACTTAACGGAGTTTTTCTTTTCTTTTCTTTTCTATTTTGTTTTGTTTTTATTTTTTTTTCTTCTTTGCGTAGACACAATTATAATAAAAATATATTAAAGTCGCGTGCGTTTGTTTCATTCCTTTTTAATGATATCACATTGTTTTATTATTATTGCATAAATCAATGTAATGAAAATGTGGAATAAAAAGAATAAATTGCGCGCAAAAATGCTTTCTTCGTCTTTTCTGTTTGTTGTTGTGGGGGTGAAGAAAGAAAAATGGTGCGTACGTGTTTTAGTGTCGGGAGAATTTAATTTTAATATAAATGAACGCACGCTTTCTTTCAGAGTTTTAAATCGACTGTTAACCAACAATGTTAAACCGAAAGAAGCAAGCACACAGCACACAGCAATCGGAACTCAGCAGTCGACAGTCTGCCGCCAGCCACCTTGCCAGACAATTGATCATACCAGAGAGCGCGAGAGAGAGAGAGAGAAATTGCAAGTGCCAAAGAGTAAACCAACAAGAAAAAAAGAGAGAACGTGTATTAAAAGCAGAGAGCGGGTGAGTGCTTGAGTGTGGGTGTTGTTGTTGCTGCTGTTGATGCTTTGGTGTGTTGCGCTGCCTCTGCCAAGTACGTGAGAGTGAGTTCAAGCAATATTATGAAGAATGAGAACAACAACAATATTCAAGCAGAAGCAGGTCAGTTTCATATGCTTTCGGGTGGTGGAATGGTGGTTGTTTTTGTTGTCATTGCTGATTGCTGCTTCGAAGCGGCTTTTGATCGTTGAAATGCGACAGCAGCGGCGGCGTGGGAGAAGCGACAGCGTCTCTTGGTTTGGAATTCTTTTTTTTTTGTGTTTTCTTACTACTTTGGTAATGATCTTCGTGGGTTGTTGGTGGCTGCTTTGCTCACCCGATTGTGAGTTATTGTTGTTGTTGTTGTTGTTGCTGTGCTTGGCTGTTCATTAGCGCGGTTTGATTATGTACAACAACGACAACGTCGCACTAAAAATGAAGAAGGTGGGTAAATGGCGGGTGTGCGATACATAAGGTAAGGTAAAGTAAGGTAGAAGACACTTATGTATGTAGGTATTTAGGTAGGTAGGTAGGTATAAGTATAGTAGATAGATGGGTTGAGTGAGTGTGTGGTTGTAGGCCGTGGATGATGGTTTGTGGCCTGGCAAATTGAAGGTGGCGGCGAACCTTTATGCATACACACATATGTATGTACTACATAGGAATGAATGTATGTTGTATGTATTGTACTATACTATAGTATACACTGAAGTTTAGTTAAGTTGATTATAAAGAAAGGTAAAGACGCAAGGGTTTACAAACTATGTATACATAAGTGATCCGCCGTAGGGTGTGCTGTTGCTTTGTTAAGTACGCATTCTTGTGAAATACAAACACACATTTCAATGGGGAGAATAGAAATTTCAATAGAGTTTTTTGATTTGGACTAGAACTAAGCTAAAAAATCCCCTTACTCAATTGAAATCCCGGAAATTCTATACATACATACATATATGCATTTCAAATTTCCACTATCTCAACACTTCCCCCCCACCATTACTTTTAGTACTATGCATTTAACTTGATTGATCAAACTTCATAATGCTGAGTCATTTTACATTTTCCTTTATGATTGAAAAAGCTTTTAACCAGCTCCATGAATGTATCTGAATCATTCAATAAAAAACACCAAAGTAACCTTCATCTCACTGTCGTAAACCACATTTTTGTTAATCTAAGGCTAGATGCTATGAAAATGTCATAGACTAGACAAATTGCTATAAAAATACCGTTATAAAGTTGTGCATTTAAAGTACTTTGGGTTCTATGGTGAAGTTTACATTTACACTCCGTTTCAAAATCTTATGAGAAGAGAGAAGAAGATCAATTTTGTTGGAATCATTAATATTTAAAATCTTATGTTAGACTGATAAAAAGAAATATTGTTTATTTATTAGTGTAAAATGTTTAGGTCAAAGAAACAAGCAAATGGATTAAGATATCCATGTACCAAAGGAGTATTACAAGCGATTTTCATGCCTTTAATGATGTGCTTCATTCAAAGTCCTAAAGAATTAGTCTTTGGCACTTTAATGTGGACTTGTTTTAAAGATTAAAAAATCTAAACTAATCTCCTATCATGATGCTCATAATTTTTTATAGGTTTACGACATTTGTTTTTGCTTACAGAAATAGAATTCTTCATAACCTGTAAATCTGGGCTTTTCCAACCAGCGCATACATAATTACATATGTACATCCCAAGGCAGGTAGGTATCTCTGCGGGCCAACTGATGACCTTTCGACTACTAATTCGCTTTTAATCAAATTCATTCATGATCTTTACTACTACTAAATGCCTATGTACTACAATATTTTACTAAACAATCGAATGTCTTATGAGTCATAACAGAAATATTTCTGCATCTTATTTTGCGAAAGGGGAAAAACTCTTATAATTTCCATAAGATCACAACAACAAATCAATGAAATCGAAAGTAAAGCAAGCAACAACAACAATAACAACTAATCAAGTGATTTGCAGTTAAAAGAAGAGAAGTAAATAAAGGAAGAGAAAACAATAACAGTTAAAGATACGAGCAGAGGACAACAGCAAAGATACAATAATAATGATCATAATCATAAGCATGATACCCGTCTTAATGACGATGAGGATGATGACTAAAACAATTTCATTAAATTGTATTAAGTGAGTTTCGGAGAACCGCAAAAGCTTTTATTTTAATAACCGTACGAGATGCATTAGAGCAGCGGTTCTTAAATTGTGATCTACGAAACAACTTTGACATTAACTTTACACAAAACATGTCATTTAAATATTTATAGTTGGGATGGGAAAGGGGTTCGGGGGAATAAATATTGTTTATCGTTTAAGAGGTGGTACGCGGACTATATAAATTTGAGTTTAAGAACGACTGCATTGGAGGAAATCGTTCAAAAACTGCAACAAAAAATTAGTACAAAAAAAAATCAGCAAAAAACACAAAAAAAAAATCCATAAACAGGTTAATCGATTTGTGGGCTATACAAGAAAATGATGGTCAATCACATGGGCGCTGAAATTAAAGGGTAAATACAACGCAATAGAAATAGTGTGCACTAGATAGAGTTTGGACTCGCTAACCCCATCGTTATTGACCTTGGAAATTTGTAGTTTTCATTTGACGCCATTTGTGTTGCTCCCTTCACAATTTTCTTTCCAATACGCCTATGACCATTGGCAAGTTTAGCGGTGCCTTATATTGAAGAAAGGAGAAGCAGAAGAAAAAGGAGGAGAAGCAACATAAAAAAAGATAGAGGATGATGATGACGCGACAAGTAGACAAACCAAAAAAAAAACAAAAAATTACAAGGAGTGAGACTGTCTGGTCTGACCGTGTCTGGTTGCCATAGTAAAACCGGTTTTGGAGTCTATGTCAGCAGAGGACGTGAAAACAAAGCCAATTTGTGAATGAGTTTAGTTAGGAACCCCAAGTAGCAGATATGGAAGAGAGCAAGCAGAAGAAATTGGACAATAATTGGACGGAGATGGTGGAGGAGCAACAGCAGCAGCGTCAGGCACAATTGGTGCAACAAGCCCAAATGTGTTGAACTACATTTGGTTCTTCTCGTGGTTGTTTTGCTTTTGATATTGCAGTTAAAGTTGTTGCATGCGACATCGTTATGTGATACACGTAATAACGTTGCTGCCGCATAATAAGAAGGTCAATTACAAAATCAATTTCTTTATAAAATACAATAAAAACAAAAACTCATTTTCGATGACGAAAAACTGCAAAATGCTTCGGGTGAGGGAAGTTAAGTTTATTGGCATAAACACAAAGGGAAAAACCTGTTACCTTGACTTGCATTGGTGGGTGAAAGTGCTAAGATACACAGAATGTGCACTGAGAGCAAGCATGGGCCACATTGACAATGCTGCCGCCGGTAATGGGCAAAGTCCGGCAGGCTTTAATGCTCCGTCACGTCTCATTTAACCGACAAACAATTAAACTTTGACTACATTCATCATCAACATGAAGTTGAAATGCATTGCAAGTTTACCTTTAGATGCATATATACGAGTACATCAAAGGGTTGATTTGTCAAAATGGTGGCAGCCCGTCCCATTTGCTATTGTCGCCGGTAGCACATGGATATATCACCGCATGCACCTACATGTTTACTCTTTGTCTTCTAAACATCATTGTAAATACTTATAATCGTATACTCCAATAAAAGGGGGTGCGTGCTCGTGTGGTTATCTGTTCTATATACTTACTTTACCAACCAAATGTCTCTTTGAATTTCTAACAAAATTTACGAAAATTTTGCACTTTATTTACCGGTACAATTACTTAGGAAATATGGAAAGAAATAAGTTTTCCTTGAGAAATTTTTTGTTTATTTCGCGTAGGGCATGATTTGAAACCAACTAAGAAGGATACTCGCTCTCATGGCATGCAGCCTGCTTATTCTTTCCTATCTTAAACATTAATAATATTGACCCATGTAAATATCATCATCATCAAAAGTATAACGTAATATGCTAAAAATTTTTATTTGCGTTACTATGACATAGAAATATTACCCTTACATGCACCCATTATCTTTACACGAAGCAAAATTTTTAAATAAATTAAATCTATAAAAATAAAAATGGACGAAACAAATTGTTTGACGGAGCTAAACTCCGACACTATTTAACCGAACAACATGAAAGTTGACACATATATGTATTTTTTCATGGAGAAGGTTTTTGTGCTATCTAGTTTGTTGTAACATGCCAGTTTTATTTTTTTTTCATATATTTTTAACAAGTGCATCTATTTTTAATCTACTGTAAGTTTCATTATGTCAAGCTCAATGCCATTTAAAATACATAAAGCTCATTGCTATAGAACTAAGTTACTTTATCTTATCTCATTTAAGCTCAGATTTATTCTATGTTTTAAAGTTTAACGATAGATAGAGAGAATGTAAAATATCCGTAGATTATTAGGTAATCTGCAATATTCCTTTTTTTTTCGATCCATGAACTTACATCAGTTTTCAAAATTTGTTCCCAAACCGATTGGGGTTTTATCAAATGTTAACCGTTTAAGTTTATTTTTTGGTGAAATGAAGGGAATTGGATGGGTAGAAGTAGAATTATAGACGTCTTTCAACTGTTTTTCTACTTATTGATATATGTACTATTATAATGCTGGTTATTGACTTCAATTGATACCACTTTTGGTTTAATCAAAATATCCTTCTCAAAACTTTCCCAGTATTATATGGTCCTACCTGGAAGCTATTTTACGTGGTATACTTAGTCTTGAACAGTTGTTTATTGAATTAGTTTTCTTTTGTTTATTTGATAAAAAATGATTTGCCGAGGCACTTTGTATAATTTGCTAAGGTGTTCCTACCGATATACCAACATGATACTTTGTAACCATTTCATTTCAGGTGTTTTGTCCATTTTTAATAACATTTATTAGAATACTGAATTGAACTTTAGAACTTGCAAAACGTTATTCATGCGATACAAAGAAAATCCAAATACAATACAAAATACTTTTGTCCTTCAATATTTTTAAAATATGTATAATTTTAAATTTCAAAACTATAATATTGAACTATGTTGTTTTGGAGGCTGATTATCACGCCCATCAAATCGCAGGAAACGACCTCAGCATCCTTACAGTTTTCCAGGAAATAAACTTCCAAAGTAGCAGACACAATGACAGACTTCACTCCAACCAAACCTTCTCGCAGCATCTCTAACCAGGATGGCAATTCAAAGGCGTTTATAAAGCTACTCCCAAACGACTTGCCAATACTTAGCTAATTAAAATACTCCGTCCTTTATCCTTTCTGTAAAATAGGTTTATATCAATTTCTGTAAATGTCAATAGTTCTCAAACTAATATTTTTTATCTTTAGCCGTTTAATGTTCATAATTAAAAAAACAAAAAACAAGTTAAAAGAAGTTTAACTGCGCTTATGCTGTATTTGATATACTACTCTTCACTCATCCCCTAGAAAATGATTTTGCCTACGCTCTGTGTTGAAGCATTCAAAATGATTTTACTATCGATGTGACTTATGTTTAGGGTATAGACTGCTGCTTCTGACAAATGTACTGCGCCTATCTTGGAAACTTATAGTGTCTTAGTTTCAGTTCGATAGGACAAAAAAGAAAAAAGTTTTTCTAATAAGCATCATAATTTAAATGGGTGGTTAGTATGGGATGTATAAAAGTACGTGATTTTTCTTTATCAAAATACTTTTGTCCACAATTGTACTATACGTCAACTAAGGAAGCTTCATTAACACACGTTTATGTTCAAGTCTTTTTTGGAACTGTGGAGAAATAGCATTTCTTCACTTTTTTAATGTATGTATTTATGTGTACCGCAACAGTGTCGACAATAGCGTTAAAGGGAAACTTTGATACAGGACCGTGTCAGTACTCATATGTACTTATTTTCACAAATACAATGAAACCGATGGATGTATCAGCTGCAACGTGTATTGCAGTCCAAAACAATAAATATCAATTTGAATTTTATATTATCAATAAAAATACTATCAACAATGAAATATTTGTTATATATTTGCATTACTATGGTATGGAAACACTTGCTAATACATAGGCATAGTAAACATAATCGTATGAGGATTAGGATTTATCAATGATTTTGTCTTAAGTTATTATTAATACATATGTATGTACTTACTTTACTGTTAAGTATAAATATGTTTGATTTTGTAACACTACGAATGGGTCTTTGAAGCGATAAAATAAAATTTCTTTAGCTTTCTGCAGACCGACACAAAATTTCACACAATACATTGTGTATATACAAGAAATACAAATGCAGTGTTGAGAATCGCATAAAAGAAAAATGTTGGTACAGTATCGATAGTGCAGGATAGTGCAGGGCTTAAGGTCATAACCGATAAATATGCAATAAAATTAATATCGTCAATATAAAAAGTATAAATAAAATTGCTGAGAATTATCAGTGTAGAGTTGAGAAAATTTAATGAGAAATAATCGTCGATTAATGATTTTTTTTTTTGTTTTTATGGAAAAAGTAAGTAATAAATTAATTTTATTTTATGCATTTGAATTTTGAGTTTTTATTGATGATTTTTTGCAAAAATCAATTAATGAAGATATGTAAATGAAATTTAAATTTGTAAAGTAGAGTGAGTGATCAGTTGATTGTTGTAAATCAAAGTTTATTTCAATAAATTTAATTTTGAACTATGATTTGATTAAATAACTGTACATAATATCTATGCTTTTATGCAAATCTTTATAAATATGTTTATGTACTATATATATGTATACATATTTCTCTATTTATAAAATATATAAAAAAATATTGTACATATGTATTATATACGTTTGTTGTATGTCTGAAATATTTGTATATTGCCTAGCAACAACTACAACAACTACAACTACATATAAGAATAGTTGTTGTAGGCATAAAGAAATTTTGATTTTTTGTATGTGCAATCAAAATTTCTATGAAAAATTCACATATGTACATATGTAGTTAGTTATTCATGTATGGATATGTATGGTTAATATTTAAAAATTTCAAAAGCGAGGGTCGCAACATAAGTTGTTATTATTATTAACATTGTTAGATCTTTTTTTTTTTTTTTTGTTTTGTTTTATTTAAGATCTGTTTAATGTTTTCACTAAATTTGTACTCTAAATGGTAAATGTAAATACCGTTTGAGTCTCCTCATGTCACTGCTATTGTCTAACAAGTTAATAGCAAGTACATTATTATGATGGTATGTTGGTGTACGAAGATCTCGGTGCAAGACTAAATCTTCTTCAGAGTAGCTTGAATTGGATTCTGCTGCTGTTAACATTGTTTGTTAAGAACAAAAAAATCCCCAATTTTTGCCTCTTGAGACAGTTGTAAAAAAGGACACAGTTAAGCAAAACAAAAAACAAAATTTGTAAACTAAACTATTGTATTAGGGAGGATATAGCTAGCACTGACTGATAAGGGCTTCGGCTATTGTTGATGTGTGCTACTTAGGTACAACCATGTTTTGGCTACGAGTATTTCAATATTGATATCATATTTCTATTACTATACATTGAGATCTATCTTTTTATTTTTCTACTCCTCACGCAATTTGTCATGAATTTATAATAGACAGAAGGGGACATCAGAGACTCTTTAAAGTACATATGTATATAATCTTGATCAGCTCGACGAGATGAGTTGCTTAAGCCATGTCCGATTGTCTGTCCCTCTGTACGTTAGCAAACTAGTCTCTCAGTTTTTGAACAAGGGAGTTTCGGGCGATTTTTTAAGGACTATGGCCATACTACAATTTTTGCTGATGTTGGATGTACATTTTTCGGTCTGGTTTAAACTCAACAGAAGCTTGAGTGCTGAATGCGCTGTATGGAAGAAGTGTTGAAGCAATTTTCGATGCTGCGACCAAAATCCAAGCAGTCAACTGTGTAACCTACAACATACTGCATTATCAGTTACACCGCTTCTAGCTGTCTACGACATTTTCGACACTTTGGTTATGTGGCTGCAGAGTATTATTTCTTCTGACATTTTCAACAATCATCTTCATATTTCAGCCAATTTACCATAAACCTTAATGAATTATATACCTATAATAACATTTCTCATGAATCACTCCAGCCATAGGTGCAAACCGTATGAGAAAGCGTTCAGCACTTTTTGAGTTTATCACTTTCAGATAGACAAGCGTGGCCGGGGGACTTGTTTTTATAATATGTATATATACAATAGATGTATATATAGATAAATAGATGTAATCTATATTTTTCTTAAATACTAATGTAGCCTGGGGATTGTTGTAAAATGATTAAGTGTTATTGAAAAAGATATATCACATCATGAAATTAGATTTCGGGATAAAAGTTGACTTGCTTTAGGAATTGTACGATTTTTCTTTATTTATTGTATGTTGGGGCCTTTATTCGTAAAAATGTTTCTTCTTATCTGTTGTAGTGCCGTTCAATGGTTGGGTATATTTTCCATAACATAGAAGGTGTTTTAAGAAAAGGATACCCAAAATTTCCTGTATTTTTCTATGGACAACTGTTGCAACTTCTAGAGTATTTATTTTAAATAATTTTAACACTAAAGATCTTTCTGAAGAACTGTATACATTTTATTCTGATGAGATATAATAAATTTACATATCAAACCACCTAATATTTCTACTTGTCACTTGGTGGAACATCATCTTACTTCTTCAATGCAGTAAATAGTTAAGAAGCGATGATTAGTAAATCGCTACAAATTATTTAATTGTAAAAGTGTTCAGAGTGCACAAATATAATCTGATAAAAATAAATATGTTTCATTAAGAAATATTATCCAATTTTTGTACTTAATAAATCATTGTTTTTCCTTGATAGACTTTTCAATTGTCTCTCTTGGAAAAAAGTGTCTATATACAAAACAAAAAAAATATAAATGTATACATATATGTATGTACATATATATAAACCCTACATATGTCTCCCATGAAATGCGCATATGTTGCACAATCAAAATAACAACAACAGTAACAAAATTGAAACAAAACTACAAAATGAATAAGCCTACAAAGGACTGCAAATTCCAATATTGTCGACCCATCAACCACCCACTCACCCAATTAATAAGTGCAATAAGGAAGCATAGAGAACAAGAAAAAGGACAAAAATTAACTAAACATCACAAAGAAAATCTCAAAAATACATAATATTGTTTTATGGATTTATTTTTAATTTTAATTCAATATAAATTATTTCCCAAAATTTGTCAGATTTGAAATTATTTAAGTGTTTTTTATTAAAAATGTATATTAATTTAAATTATTTTTCAATTTTTGAATTTAAAATTTGAACAAAACAAAGAACAAAAATTCCAAAACAAATAATGATTTAGCGAACCAATATAGAAAATGGTCACACTGGTGTGGGAGAGTCGAACGAGAAGAGCGCGCAACAATCACATACAGAGAGAGAATGAGAGAAAAAGAGTGTGAGCGAAAGCATGAAGCATCAGTGAAGGAATGAATGTGGCAGCAGCTGAGCGAATGCACGCAGGCACGCACGCACTCAGTTAAATGAGTTTGTAGGTGGGTGGAGTGTATGAGTATTTTCCTATTGTATGTAGCTTCACTTCGTTGGGGGTGGGTTCGTGGGTTGGTTGGTGAGTTCGCTTCGCTCTCTTCGTACGCAAACGGGCATACAAAATTACAAACGACAATAAAATACAAACTATCTATAGAGAGAACAGGAAGAACAAAACGAAATGCCTGCGCCTGCTCTTCTTTTTTCTCTCAATGAACAAAACAAATGAAACTAAGTATATCAAGTAGACAAACACAAATACAGTGGTAGGCATAATTAATTCGCCATCGATAAGATTGAATTCGGTTCCGAGTTGATTATAAAAATTTGTTAATTTTATTAGTTTTATCACATTTATATAAATGAATTTATCTAAAGCAAACTTCTATACAATGGAGATATCCCGATTACGAGGTTTTCTTACATTTTTAATGTATTTCAATTTGCCGTTAACAAAATTCCAAATAACAAATTTTATTTCATTAGAAAAGAATGAAACGTAGCTAGAAATTACCAAGAAAAATTGGACATTGAAGTACCGAGGTTTTACGTGCTCGCCTGTCTGTGAAGACTTAAGAACACGGTGCCAAGCACATGGATTGAACGTCAATCAACGTCCCCTTGGAAAAATATCCGCAGGTACCAATTAGAGTCATATTAATTTGGAATATGACTCCCTCCTTGGTGGGGAGCGAGGCCCGACTAAAACCTCTGCTGCTCTCTGGGTCACAGTACCCGGTTGTATAACGCAACTCCACGTCAAGTTATTACTCTACCCGCATTTGGGTATTAAACCATAGCCACCACGATACTCCCACAAGGGGGCCGTACCCGCTGGCCAGGACGGAACAAGTTCCGTGGGCTCCTGACAACCCGTGGTACCAGAAAATAGCCTCTGGTCAGACTTCGTACCCGAGGTACTACCAATTCGAACCCCAAAAAGTCCATGGGTTGGTGCCCCATAATGTTTTCATTCATGTAGTAACCAAGAAATCCAATTTATAGAGGATAACCTGGATCACAAATTATAAATGAAAATAATGTTCCCTCCAGGAATATGAGTTCTTTACATAAAGATATAAAACTCAGAAGAATTTCCCAGAGGGGGAAGAAAAATTGGACAGTGAAAAAGAATTAACGATTGCCAAGAATTTACCTTCTCAGGGTCGCGTTTCTTCTGCCATGGATGTAATATCTCCTTTTTTGAGCCGAATTATGACGTCCTGATAAGTATATTTGGAGCCATTGTGCGAGTTTGTTACAGTTAACTCGACCGTACTACAATCTTATTACTTAACTTGATTTTTCTTACTTATTCTTGCATTTGGTTGATTATTTTGTCAATTAAGTAGTTGACTTTAGCCGCAATTAAACCGCATATGTACATATTTAGTATTAAAATTCATAGAGTTCAAGATCAAACACACCTAGAAAATGTATTTCCTTACGGTTCTGTAATACTTACAGAAAGATTTAATTATTCACATGACTTATGTTTCAACATTAACACCGAAATATTTGTGTGGGAGTTTTGCGATTCAGTAATCTTAGGATCTTGAAATTAACATGGTTGGTGAATATGGATCAGATACTTACAGTATCAAAATTTCATATATGTAGAAAAACATGAGTTTTGTATGGAAAGTAATCCTCCTAGTGATCCGATTAGGGCGACTCCCACAAATGTACAATGTTGCTTGAAAAGAAAACTTTTTGCAAAAATGTTAACTCTCTAGCTGAAAATTTAGGGATTAGTTTGCATATATACAGACGGACATAGCTTAATCAACTCGTTTCGTCAAGCTGATAAAGAATAAACATACTTTATTTCGACTAGGGCTATACATATGTAGATACTTTGTGGGTTATCCGATGTCTCTTTCTGTCTGTTACAAACTACATGACAAACTTATAATACTATTCGCTACATGAAGAGCATAAAAATGTGTTGACTATGTTTTGTCCAAATATTTATGCCTACCACTGTATTTGAGTATGTTTGTTTGTATGTGCATAGTTTTTTGGCGCTTTTGTTGTATGATGATGATGATGATGATGATGATGACTGTTAGTTTCTAGGATGAGTTTGCTTACAAAGAAGAGAGACATTTTATTCCATTTATTGGGGTTTGGGTGGATGTTAGTATCAATGTTAGAGGTGATGGTGGTGGCCATGGTGGTGGATATTTTTCCGCCCCCAAATAGATTTTTACATACTTGTACATACAAAAGATAAATAGGTGTGAGTGAAAGAGTGGTTGGGAAAAATTGCATACTGTGGAAAAATGGTTGGAGCGAGCGCCAACCAACATTGAACGGAAAAATCAATAAATCATTTATATATAGAAAGTACATCCATTTTTACTTAAATTATACATTTTTGTAATTTAACATTTCCTTTTTGTTTTTTCGGGAAAAAGTTGTCATCTTCTGTTTACTTACCAACATTGTGCGCGGCAACATTTTTCCTCAATACATTTATATTTTATGAAATGAAATTGCAGCAAAATGCGATTTTTGTCGCGTTGTCGCGCCGCTGTCACTGACACAGCGTGCGATAATGTTTTCCTGTTTAATTGATTAAATTTTATTATTATTTCGTTTAATTGATTTAAAGAAAACACACGGTTTATACACTTTATAGAGTTATAAATTTTTTGTGTTAAATTATTTTTATTATTGAATTATATTTTAATAATTTTGCCGCTGTTAAATTCGTATACACGCACACCAACACTGAATGAGTGAGCAATAAACACTAACAAGACTTCATCATCGTCATCATCATCATCTGATGATAAATGATAATGATCGTCATCAACGACAGCAGCAGAAGCAGTAGCAGCAGCAACAACAACAACAACAACAACAGAAAACATACAATACTCAATTAGAATTGATTGTTGTAGCTGCTGAGTTTGGTGTTGTTTTTTAATTACTTTTGTTGTTGTTGTTTCCTTAAATTATTTTTCTTTCTTTCTCTTTTGTAATAAAATTCCTTTTTTCGTTATTGAAACAATTCCCGTTAATTTATCCTTTTACACTGTTGCCGTTGCCGTTGTTTGGATTTGATTGTGTTCTGTGTTGTTCTCTCGCCGATTGCCAATTCAATAATAAATTGAGTATGCGTTTTGCAATTCACTCAAACAAAAAACACACACACACACGTACAAGCATCAAAAGCGCGCGCGCTCTCACCCACTTTCAATTCGTTAGCAAGCCTACCCACCCCATCTCAGATCACTTCTGGAGCTGACAAAACTAATACAGCAATTCATCTCTTTTACACTCATACTACTTACTGCCCACCACTGTGGCTTTTGTTGTTTTCTGTTGCTTTCTGTTTATTTACAAAATCTAACGGTAACTAACGGTGAGAGTAACGCATACTGACACCACAAACACATACATGCGCACTGGTCACATGCTCTATTCCCCCTTATCCTCCCATTACTCCCACTCTAAGGATGCAATTGATGATGGACAATAAAAATTGGATAAAGAAAATTAATGAAGAATTTCAAAGAAAATAATTTATAAAAAAGATAATAAAATTATTAATCCAAAAAAATAATAGTCTAGTCATACATATGTCTTAGTCGGAGGCCTCCCAGCGCTTAGTTAATGCTCTAATGCTAATAATTAGTTACTATGTATGTATTATAAATGTATTTTCCTCTCTTTTGTTTATTAATTTTAATTTGTAAAAATAAATTATAATTAATTTTAATAAACAAAATATCCTTTTCTCAATATGCTAACTTAAAAATTTATCTATTCATTGATAAAATTTAATATAATTTATATGAATAATAATTAATATTTGTCTTTTTCGGAAGATGCATTTATGTACATAAATTAATTCCACTCTAATCACATCATGCAAAAAATAAACGAACAAAAAAAAAAATGCATTGGGTTCAAAGAGGCTCGAAGCTTAAACAGCTCGAAGCTCCAACGGCTCGATCAAATTAGGCTCATTTGCCATTATTATTGGTGGAAAAAATGAAATTAAATTCTCAGCCCGCCAACCACCTAAAATCTACAAAAATCTTAATAATATTATAATATAATATACAAAGCATTATTATTTATTATTATTTATTATTATATTATTTATTTATTTATTTACAGGATTAGATTTCTTCTTTGTTGAATTTTCGGTCATGTTAAATTTAGTTTAATCATTTTGTTCAAATGAAGAAACGGGGCACGTTCATCATTTTGGTCATGTTTTGGACATATTCGCCCAGTATTCGCGTAAAATGGAGAAACGGGGTACGTATTACAACAAATTTCATATTGTTGTTGGAAAATTTATTCTTTAAATTTTTCGATAAAAATGTCGCAAAATTTTACGACAGTATGACCGACAAACATGACCAAATTCGAAATATGTGCTCTAGTCAGTTCGCTTGAAACATAGGGCAATTTCGTAATTCATATCAATTTGAAAATTTCGAGATTTTTCCATTTTTTAATTTGAATTAAAATAAATTAATAAACTTTATCAAATTGGGGCTGGGGCAATGGAAAATGAACAGAAAAACATTGATCTAATTTTTTTCGATTTATAAATTAAAATTGTGAAATTATCCAAAGCTGTCCATTTTATCCAGGATGGTTCAGGAATGATATAACTACAGTAGCGCCACCCTTCAAGTTTTATTTGATTACAGTTCAGCTTTTGGTATTGTATCCGAAAATCCATGACCAAAAAGCTATGCCATTGCTTGTCTTATCTGAGGGTGCCAGCAAAGCGATGACCAAGCAGAAATCATTGGTTCGACAGGTTCTTCTCCTTATCTAAAGGTAGCCACAAAGCGATACTTCTTTAACGCAACAAATATTATCGCATGAGATCGATAATTTATGCCATATCTATCCTATGCATTATTTCTCACATTCGGTGATATGGAGAAAATGCTACATCTACTACCAGCCACGCTCGTCCCGCTTGCTAATTCTTCTGCGTTGCAGGTACTTTTGTCGTAGCAATTGTCAACGAGTAGTACAGGCACCCAACACATTTGATACTTTTGAAGGAGCTTTGGTTTGGCTGGAAACGGTTTATGTGCTTCTTTTGAGCGACCTTTGTTGGTTTCTGACCTTTTGGACATTTTTTGGTCATGGAAGAAATTTATCAAACTAAAGAAACGAGGCATATTTTTGTTGTAAAATTTTGATTTTCATTTTTTGTAAATAACGGGCCTGTAGAACAAAACAAAAAAAAAAATGTTGTTTGATTTACAGCGCAAAGAGAAAAATTATTTAAGGTGAAATAGCACGAGCATTTTTTTTTACTCATTTGGGCATTACCACCGTTCTCTTTCTCACTTTCGGTGATTTCAGCCATTCCTAGTGGAATTCTGGTAAGCCTGAAGAATTCCTGGGCCCTTATCGTCAAATCAGTTTGCTGGTGATGCTTTCGAAAATATTCGAAGGAATAATTTTGTGCAGAATACTGCAAATACTGATTGATATGCGAGTGATTCTGGATCATCCACTCGGATTCCGGAGTGTCACCGTGTAACTCAATGCCTTTTGGACACTTTTAGCGTTATTCCTCTGCAGCATTTCTAGACATTAAGCATGCATTCGACCGAGAGTGGTATCCGGCTCTACTTTTCAAACTAAAAAACTTGTTACCATCTTTATATTTTTTTCTTTTTCCTCTAAGATCGTACTTACAAAATAGAATCTTGTATATCATATATGTCGATGCGGAGTCTGAGTTAAAATGCATAAAATTTGGAGTGGGTGGTATTTTGCCACCGATCCTTTACACTATATATACATCAGATCATCTGGATGCATCTATACTGTTACAGCGTCAGCATACACTAAGTGAACCTTGACTCAAACGATGAAATATCTTGGTAACACAGGCAAAACAACCAACGTATATTACATTCACGCTTATGCGTCGGAGTGGTCCCCTTTCTGCCTGAACAACGAAACCATTCCCGCAACAATCACCGGCGAATACGTGAGGCTTACCCTGGATATACGGTTAAACTAAAAGGCTCAAATTAAAACGAGAAAAATTTCCTCGCTTCTTAAGACAACTCAAAATTGTCTTTGTGCAACAAATTCTTGCTACGCACGACAGTTCTTAAGCCCGTATGGAATAAAACTGTGGGTTCTGCTTCGCACTTCCAATCAATGAATCAATGTTTCTCCGTAGATTAGTAACTGCATCATGACAAGTCAAATATACAACCTTCCACAGAGATCTTTCATGTTCCATGAATTAAAATTAAAATTGACAGATTTACCAAAAAATGAAAAGTTTTAATTTTGAATTTGTACATATTGTCAAGTGTCACCATTGGTACTTAATTAATATCGCATGGTCTAGGCGTCGGTCTAACCTTCCTCGTTTCTAAGATTTCAATTTAGAATTAGGATCAATTCTAGTTTTTTAACCAAATTGCAAATCACAATTTGCAAAAAACTTAAATATACTCTGAGGTCCTCAGCTAAACTATAAAGAGTCCATTTACATTACATAATTCACGAATCAATTGTTGTTCCCTTTAAAGCATTCTATGATGACGTAGTTTTGAGGAAATTTTGACAAGGGTATAAGTGGGAATTTGAATTTTTTTTTTTATTAAGAAGTAAGTACATAAAAAACTTTTTGAATAAATTCATTTAGAGCCATTTAATACATCTAATTAGAATGTTATGGTATAAGGTTTATTTTCTCAATTATATTAATTATGGGATTTTAGTTCCAGTTAACATTGGGACACGTTTAAAAATTTACCTATAAATAGCTGGAAATGTTTGTCTAAAACTATAATACAAGTGGAAAAATGTTTCTCTATAAACTTTTG
This sequence comes from Amiota minor, assembly GCA_037043295.1. Lineage (NCBI taxonomy): Eukaryota > Metazoa > Arthropoda > Insecta > Diptera > Drosophilidae > Amiota > Amiota minor. Next base: position 210,603 of record JBAMAW010001038.1, read on the forward strand.
GCTATTGCTTGTGTCGCTTTGCTAGCAACTGGCGCCACGGCTGATCTAAGGGCAAAGAGGGAGGCTTCTCCATATTACGGCAAGGACTGCACAGCAGGCTAGACTCTAATTATATTGTAACAAGTCTCCAAATAAAATCGAATATTATTGCAATTGAAATTGTCTTTCATTAATGGAATTCAGTGAATATTTTAAAATTGTTCTCAATTAAATATCCTTCACAATTCTTAAGAAGGGACTGTGGAAGCGATTCTGAAGACTTTAATGATTTGCCTTTTTAGACCTTTCTATAGCGAAGCGATTGATGCATGTACAGACATTAGCTTTCAGCGGTACGTCGAATTAGCAATCCCTAGCACTAAACATATAGAATATAGGAATAAGAACTTGTTCTTTCAACAATTCCATGCAAACGCTTACAGACGGTCGATCTATCACATTTTTATCCACAATACAAATCTTTTGGTGGTTGAATATAATCTTGACTATGTTATTCTATCAGTGCTGTGTCTTCCATTTACATCAGCGTGTTCCCATTCGTGATAATCATTTCATCAAACATTCAACCTGTCAGGTCCATAGCGGATGTCATCGTTAGTAACTTACTATCAAGATATAAGAGTTTCCAATCTTATATTCTGCGTAGGTTAGTTTATATTTTGTAGATTCAAAAGAAAAAATCGTGATAATTATCTCATGCGAATTATCCTAACAACGTTGCCCCAGTCCGGTGAGATTGGATCAAACATTACAATTTTTGGAATTGTTTATGTTACTGCATTAGCAATTTTCTGAATTATAAGCTTATATTACATACTAGCAACCCGCCCTGCTTTGCACAGGTGCAATTTAAACTAGAAAGAAGGTTATCTTCAACTATGCCGAAGATGAAATACTCTTCACGGGGCGCAGTGAATGTTTCATTGTAGTATTCAAAGGGGTGGTTGGTATGGGAGATACCCCCTAGTGGTCCGATTCCGACAAATGTACTGCGTGTGGTAAAAAGAGAGGTTCGTGCAAAATTTCAGCTCTCTAGCTCAAAAACTGAGGGACTAGTTTGCATACATACAGACGGACATACGGACAAAAGGACATAGCTTAATCAATTCGTCTAACCGAGCTGATCAAGAATATATATACTTTATGTGGTTTTTTTGTCTCCTTCTTGATTTGGTTACTCCGCCGAAATGACGCTATGAATTTGATCCGGCCTAATTATATTCATTAACCATACCAGTAAATGGACCTGTGGCAAACCACGTTTCTGCCAATCTACAGTGTACATGTGGCATCGAGCTGGATATGTGAGCATTGTTTATGGGAAATAGGAGTTTCTACACTTTTAAATGAAATACTCTGTTCACTATGACATATCTTTTATGTGGATTTAAATTGAAGTTATTATTTTCTTTGATTCCTGCCCAGTTCGGTTTACATGTTGCAGTTATAAATAGATCAGGTTTACCGTAATGTCTCACATAAGTCATGGCATCCTGTGATTTTTCATGTAAATATCGAGGGCCGCCAGTGAATGATGAAGGCAGTATCACGAATTGTCTAAATTCGTTGCTGTGCTCATTCGACTGTAAAGCATCTCGAAGATGAACGTTGTTTTCTGTTCCATTAAGTTTGATTGTTTCGGATGTAAGCTAATCGCTTCGATTCAATTTTCGCATATTGATCAACTAAGTATTGGTTCGTTAACATTCCATACCTCAGTAAGAGGTTACAATTTGCATGCCTTCTCATTATTCGATAATAATAATAGTTCATGCATGAAACCGTTTTACGTAGAGGTGTTCCACTAACTGGATCAACTTGTAGCATATCCGTCTTCTCCCCGACATACATCAAAGGATACGACAGGATCATTCTTGTATTCAATAGAAGGATCGTAATTCATGGCAGAATATAACTTATTTGACCACAAATTAGAAGTCCTCATCGACCTGCGTTCGTACAATTCTTGGGCTCTCTAAGATCTGCGTCTGAGACAGAGGAGTCTCTATTTCTACGCAAATAACTCATTGATCTTGCATAGGACAGTCTTGTTTCCCTTTCTTCGTTACTTTCATTATTCCGAAGTAAACGACAGCTGTGTGCGTTTGGCGTGCTACGACTATATTTAAACGACTTGGCATAATTGATGTTTTGATAAAAAAAAAAAGACACTAAACAAATGTTTCCTTTACCATATAGTATGGCTTAAATGATAATAATAAACAGTGTTAAATAAAAAAAAAATTAAAATCACAATGAGAAGCTGGAATATTGTAGTGACAGTAAATGCTTATTCCATGAATTATAACACTATGACAACTACATTAATTTTAAAGATAGGTATATATATATAGTGACTGAAAATTATAAAATAATAATTATTGAATCAATTATTTATGTACATTCAAACCTTTCCAAGAATTTTTTAATTAACAGTGAAAACCGTATCAAAATACGTTGCGTGGTTTAGAAGTAATCAGTGTTCGAACTCCTTGAAATTTCGACTTTGCTTTATCATTACATAAATTTGAACTCGTGAAGAGTATTTCATCTTCGGCATAGTCGGCAGACCAATGAACAATCATATTGATCTCTTTAAATTGATTCATATCAAATATTTATTATTTGAAATCTTCAAAAGAATTGATTAGTGTCGAGGTAAATGAATGAGCCTTTAAAATTTCATGGTTTCCTTATCCATATCGAATGTTATAAAGTCTGTCACCTAGTATACAATTTACTTAATTCTTGGGTAAATTACGGTATTTAGTTATGGATATGGAGTATAATTAAACATTTCCTTTATTTTAAACCTACAAATAGTTGAATACCGCTGCTATATTCGATAGTTATTATTGACACATTGAAAACTAAGTACGAAAATGCATCTGTCTAAAGTTTTCTTCATTGGATTTTCACTTTTAATTGCAACCGTAAACATAACTAACGCTTTCGTAAGACCAGAAGCTCCCCGATATTCGGGAGCTTGCGCATTGAGAGTTATATGAAACAAGTGATATTAAATTCAAAGTAAATAAAAATAATTACATTTAATACAATAGTTGATCATTTTATGTCCAATTTCTACAGGCATTGAATAAGTCATATCCCACACAAGCATCTGGCAGATCATATCTACCATAAAAGCAGAATTGGTCGTCGGTTGTTAACAAGACTCATCAGACCTTGTAGGTTGGCCAAATATTGAATTTTTGTGACTTGTTTGCGTTACTGAATTATCGATTTTCTAAATTGAAAGCTTACCATATTATGTTACTGAATGTCATTTATGATTGATTGTAAATTGAAACTTCAAAATTAAATTTTAAATTTCTTTAAGTTTACAAGGAGATTTATTTTAGTATAATACTTATTTTCTGGCTTCCTATTACAGTATTATTCGGTATGATAAATGTTTGATATTAAAGAATTATAATGGTTTCGAATGTGGTTAAGGCTGTTACCTAGTGTACAAATTACTTAATTTTTTTGGTAAATTACGGCATTTAACAACAACAACAACAACATATTTTACGCAATGGAATTGAGAGGAAAACCAGATGCTCTCCATTATTGGAGATATTGTGAAAAATAAAAAATCAAGACTTAATTTTTGTTATCATTAAGGAATTTTTCTTACACGATTTTTAAATTAAAATTCATATGCGAAAAGGTACAACTGATCGATCTTACTAAAACCACGCTCGACAACCTGCGTACTCTTAAAAGATGACATTTGGAATGCGTTGTTGTATCGGCGTATGTTGCGCATGAATGTTTTTGATTTAGGATGATCACACATAAGAAGAGAGTATAGTAGTTCAGGTGGAGGAAGAATTTCATGTAATTTTATTTTTCCTTGTAAGCAACAAAGAATATAACTTATTTGACCACAAATTGGAAGTCTTCATCGACCTGCGTTCGTACAATTCTTGGGCTCTCTGAGATCTGCGTCTATCTCTAGCATAACGAAGATGAATTTCACGTTCGACAGAGGAGTCTCTATTTCTACGCAAAGAACTCATTGATCTTGTATAGGACAGTCTTGTTTCCTTTTCTTTGTTAGTTTCATTATTCCGAAGTAAACGATAGCTGTGTGCGTTTGGCGTGCTACGACTATATTTAAACGACTTGGCATAATTGATGTTTTGATAAAAAAAAAAAGACACTAAACAAATGTTTCCTTTACCATATAGTATGGCTTAAATGATAATAATAAGCAGACTTAGATAAAAAAAAACTAAAATCACATTTGAAGAAACTTTGCTGTGTAAACAATGGAAGTTGGAATATTGTAGTCAATAAAAGCTTTTCCAATGAATTATAACACTATCACAACTACATTAATTTTAAAGATAGGTGTATGTATAGTGACTGAAAATTAATAATAATTGTTGAATCAATTATTTATGTACATACTAACCTTTCCAAGAAAATTCTTTAATTAACAGTGAAAACCGTATTAAAATACGTTGCGTGGTTTAGAAGTAATCAGTATTCGAACTCTTTGAAATTTCGACTTTGCTTTATCATTACATAAATTTGAATTCATGTTCTTATTCGAAAAACTTTTTTGTCTTTTGTCCTATCGAACTGAAACTTGAACACTATCAGTTTCCTAGACAGTCGCAGGACATTTATCAGAACCAGCCGATTCGGACGACTAGGGGCGTACCTCCCATACAAATCCCGTGAAATCATCTTCGGCATAGTTGGCAGACCAATGAACAATCATATTGATCTCTTTAAATTGATTCATATCAAATATTTATTATTTGAAATCTTCATTCTTCGAGGTAAATGAATGAGCCTTTAAAATTTCATGGTTTCCTTATCCATATCGAATGTTATAAAGACTGTCACCTAGTATACAATTTACTTAATTCTTGGGTAAATTACGGTATTTAGTTATGGATATGGAGTATAATTTAACATTTCCTTTATTTTAAACCTACAAATAGTTGAATACCGCTGCTATATTCGATAGTTATTATTGACACATTGAAAACTAAGTACGAAAATGCATCTGTCTAAAGTTTTCTTCATTGGGTTTTCACTATTAATTGCAACCGTAAACATAACTTACGCTGATGTAAGATTAACCTCCCGATATTGGGGAGCTTGCGAATTGTGAGTTATATGAAACAAGTGATATTAAATTCAAAGTAATTAAAATTTATTTATTTATTGTACAATAGAAAACATAATTCGTAAATACAACATTAAAGCTGAAGCAACTAAGGCCTTGAGCTAGATGAGAGCATAATCTTTTTTTTTTGTTATTTACAATATTTTCATACTTAGACTAACTGATTTAGATTTAATTTATTTATTAGTAATATCAAATCTTTTATGTTTTTGACTGGCTTCTGTAAGTAGATGGTGAAGTGGAGGGATGTGAAGCGAGTTACACAGGGATTGGACTCGACTGCAATTGTCAGCGAGATGACCCATGCTTAGTGTACCTGAGTTGCAAAAATTGCAAGTTGGTACTGGTGTCTTGTTGAGAAGGTGTTCATGTGAAAACTTTGTGTGTCCTAGTCTGAATCTGGTATACAAATCACATTTTTTCCTGGTAATTGATCATTTTATGTCCAATTTCTACAGGCATGGAATAAGTCGTATCCCACACAAGCATCTGGCAGATCATATCTACCATAAAAGCAGAATTGGACGTGGTTTGTTAACAAGACTCATCAGACCTTGTAGGTTGGCCAAATTGAATTTTTGTGACTTGTTTGTGTTACCGAATTATCGATTTTCTAAATTGAAAGCTTACCATATTATGTTACTGAATGTCATTTAGGATTGATTGTAAATTGAAATTTCAAAATTAAATTTTAAATTTCTGAGTTTACAAGGAAATTTATTATAGTATAGATAATTATTTTCTGGCTTCCTATTACAATAATATTCTGGTATGATAAATGTTTGATATTAAAGAATTATAATGGTCTCGAATGTTGTTAAGGCTGTTACCTAGTGTACAAATTACTTAATTTTTTTTGGTAAATTACGGCATTTAACAACAACAACAACATATTTTACCCAAATGAATTGAGAGAAAAACCAGATGCTCTCCATTATTGGAGATATTGTGAAAAATAAAAAATCAAGACTTAATTTTTCTTATCAAGTAAGGAATTTTTCTTACACGATTTTTAAAATAAAATTCATATGTGAAAAGGTACAACTGATCGATCTTACTACTGCTGTTTAATAAAAATAATTTCATATATTAGTTCTCGATTTTATATTCCATTTCTAAAGGCAATGAACAAATAGAAGAAACAATACGATAGCGTTCAATTTCGGAAATGAATTGTCACCATTGCAGCTTAAATTATTCACATAGATCATATATTGTGCTTGATCTGGTGCTTGGCAAGCGGGATCTCTACAAGAGACTTGACCAAAAGTTTGTGATTGCACAGAAAAGAATAAGGGGGGACATGGCACAAAGTCATATCCCATACAAGAATCTGTCAGATCATAACTAAAAGCAGAATTGGTCGTGGTTTGATCACATGATTCATCAGGCCTTGTCGGTAGGCTGGCATTACGATAAGGTAACGAAATACTACGTGAAGTGCAAATTGTCAAAGATACATCACTTATTGGCATTATCTTTAGGTAACGCATATTAAAATAATTTCGAAAGTATTGCGGATCCAAGCGATAAAAATTAATTGTGCCCAAGCGTCCATACTGCATAAGAGAATTGGAACCATATTCAGAAATTGAGCCTTCTGTAGTGCTACATCGTGGGTTTGAAATACGACGTGGCACTGCAAGTGAAGAGAAAAGAAAAATATTGTATTATGAAATTTTTTATGATTTGTGAATGATCTTAAGCTTATGTTACATACTTTGTCTGATTCTATTAACAACAGGTTCCCCAACAAATTCCGGTGGGAACTCCAAATTTAAATAGAATATATCTTCATGGGGATTGTTGACAAAATCACGAAACCGTACTGCAGCTCCAGCTGTGTAGTACAGAAATTGCAGGCCGGGCAATGAGTAATTCAAATTGAAGAGAAACCTCATGCAATAGTTGTAGTCCCGCTCGTCGACATAAGCTATAGCACTTGGTATAAGAAGGGCAATAAGAGATTTTCCTCCCAATTGATCATTTGCAGCTTCCATGGCTAATAATTCCGTTACCTGATCTTGAAGCGTATTTAATATGCGAGGCAAATTGAAACCGGTTTGATCTTGGGATGACAAACATACATAAAATAAATTAGATTTAATAGATGGTAATGAATACTGAGTTATGTCTAATTTCTCTCTTACACATTGAATGAGTTGTTATATTCCATTGCTGATATAGATCTGTTATATAGTTTGTCGTATTTACCATAATGCTTCCATCGTATGCACTGAGCAGAGTCACTGTACTTGCATATGGATGTATATTTAAATGTTGTAATACATAACTGCAGGTTTTAATTATGGAGGGTATGCATAGTTAGTTCTCTTACAAAAATGCTTTTACGTACTTATTACTTACACAACGTAGTCTACAATCCAACGGTATGGCCAAAAGGTATCAATAAAGACATATATATTGGTCATTGTTGTCGTCATATTTGATATATCAGTCCATGATGGTTGTTCCATCGTATCCAAAAAAGCTTAATTGAAAACAATTAATGAATCTTATAACATAACAGATCTTTTCGTCTAAAAGAAATTTATATATTTAAAGAGCATACTACATACGTATAATAACATAATTTATTGTAACAATAAATTCATTTAAATATTAGCAAAAAGTATCTCTATATATTTGGATAGATGACCAAATGTTTAGAAGAAAATAATAGTTAGTATTAATATTAAAAAATTAATGTAATTTTTAAGAATTTTCTAAACTCAGAGGCAATACGGTTTTTAGGATCTATGTATATTAAATTGGTTTGATTCACCAAAAAGTACTTCGATTTATTTAGTTTTGTTTTATTGAATCATCTTCAATGCTTCTGCCCGATACTCCCAAAAAATCGCATGACGACTTACGAGGTCCAAGGTTTAACAATCTTAGCGACATTGCTAAAGTAAGAGTGAAGTCAATAGGCTCTGAACTGCTTCTGGGTCTTCATTCATAACCCAATTTTCTTCCTTACTTATAAAAAAATTTGAATTAACACATAATTTTTATGGTTTGGCATTTAATGAAAATTGTAAAATCTCATTAAATCTAAAAATTTATAATTTTTATCCTTTAAAAAAGCTTAAAAAATAAAATACAATTAAAATGAACATAAAATTATTCAAAAATAAAATGTTTCCTTTGTGCGTTGAATGATGACTGTTTTACTGAAGGACGACTACATATAGTATTGTAAAAGATTTTTGAACTTCTTCTCCTTGGCTAGGATTTCAACGTCTATTGTGATTGTAATACTAAAGATAATGCCTCATATTATTGTAAAGATTGTTGCAGGATGAAGGCCAAAAGCAACGTTGCAAAACTGGCTGCCAGGCCAGCAACACCCGAATAACAACCCATATTAGTTACTGAAACAATGTAACGCCATTGATCGGGAGTTTGGCAAGCATTATCAGTGCAGGAGACTGTCATTTGACCACCATTTGATGTTGAAGCAGTTTGAACGGATAGATAGAGAGGTGGACATTGTGTGATTGTGTAATAACCATTGCAGGCACTCGATAGATCATAGGTGTAGGAGTTGCCACTGATTTGTACACAATTCTGATTATTTGCATTGGGTGCATTTGTACCAGTAGTGGCATTTTGCATAGGATGAACTATGGTACGTGAGGAACAAACAGTGAATTGGCCAGCGCTCTGTGATTGTATGGTTACATAACGATTATTGCCAGCACCAAAGAAATAATTGGGTGCAATTCGATAAAAGTTAATAATGCCATTGCGTTCGTATTGTGCCTTTTGATCAGTACCCCAGCTGGGTGTGAACCATGTAGACCCACAACGTGGATTGATTATGCGGCGCGGTACTAAAGAGAAGAAGGAAAGTACCATGTTATTGACAGAATATTAAGTAGGAAATCGCCCAACGACTTACTTTGAATAATGCGTTTTGCAACGGGGTTTGCGGAACTCGACACTGTCGAACCAAGTGTCAGAGAGAATAAATCTTGCGTTGGATCACGTACAAATGATGCAAAACGTTGTATAGAACCGCCGCCATAATAGATGAACCGTAGGTCGGGTATTTGTTCGTTGATATATTGAAGTTCGGTAGTCGAATAACTTGAATCTCCATCATTAACTGTTGCTGTATTGGGTATCATGAGAGCAATTAGCGAATGTCCACTAATGCTGGAATTGGTTTTCTCGCTATTCAAAAGGGATTGAGTGAGGTTTTGAACGGTTCGCAGAACATTAGGGAGATTGAAACCAGGAGTAACTGAGAATTGGATTAAAGTATATTATTAATTAAAATTCTCATAGGTTATTGTATTCGTAGTACGACTTACATGTAGCGTGGGTAGTAATATTCCATTTCTGATAGACATCAGTGATATAGTGTGTGGTGTTCACAATAACTGAACCATCATAGGCAGCCAGCATAGTTACGGTACTGGCATAAGGATGTATATTCAACTGTTGGAGGACATGACTAATTGAACAGAGTAAGTGAGTGGATAAAGTTTTAATCAAAAGGAATTTTTAGTATACTCACGCAACATAGTCAACAATGGTACTGTATTGCCAGGATGTATCCAGGAATACGTATATATTGGTCATGGGTGTAATGGAATCGGTAAGGTCTTGTGTTGTGCTAGCCGTGCAGGCAACATCTGTAAGCGATTGCGCTGGAAATAAATAAAAGGCAGAGCATATTAAAAGGACGGAATCTTCCTGGCCAGATCCAGTAAATAGTTATAGACAAGGCAATGACTAAAAGGACTAAAACAGTTCAATAGAAAAAGCTCAGCTTTAAATAACATATAAAGAACTATATGTAAGGTGTTATATTTATATATAGTTTACCCAAGTTTTAATCCTACTACTACTTTTACTTTCATATAAAATTTAACTTTACTTACGGACATAGGTGACTAATGCACTTGCTGCACCGGTTGCAAAGTCTGCAGTTGCTGCAGGTTGTAGTGTTACCCTCAATTGCATTTCACGATCTAAGACTTGAGCAAAAGCAGCCGTCTGTTGGGTCATCTCCAATGAAGGTGCATACGTTGGGAAGTTATCACGACGATTGCAGGCCATCAGGCCACTGTTTAACACTCCACCTAATGAATAATACATGCGCAACAATTGCGATAATTTCAAGTTGGAGGCTTGGGTACGCCAATTTACAATATTCTTGGCAATAATAAGACCATCCAAACCACCACGAATTTCAGCATCGGTATCCTCAAGACTATTACGTTGTGAGAGGAAATACCAATGAGGAAGCACCGTGTCATTCCAGGCACCTGAAGCGCCTACAGTGGCAGCATTATTCTGTGATACAGGCATTTGGACAAGCGCAATTTCAGCAAGATCTCCCGATAAAGTGGCAGCCCAACGATTATCAATTGCAACAGTCGTGGTCTGTGGCAGTAACGTGCCACCCTGGCGTCTCGCCAATGCTAGAAGGGTACGCAACTGTACCGATTGCTGTTGAAGTCCTGCAGCAATACCGGCAATCAAGGTTCCCGCAGCTACGGTACCCCATTTCGTGCGTATGACACCGTCTTCCACGGGACATTGACTAATAGTATTATCAGGAGCAGCATAGGCCCAATCCGAGTCAATATCATAGTTAGACTGTGGAGCTTGCATGAAATTAGTAGGCGCTCCACGAGGACGCTTCTGTTGTCCTATGCTATCAAAGACCTCTACATCGCCAAGGAAATTTGATTCTGGTTTCTTTACAGATCGCGGCAAACGCTGTGATCTATATTGTGCGAGATTATTACACACTTGATTTTCATCACCACGTATACGAGTGTCAAAAGTGCTCGAGAGCATGAAATGTAGAGAGCAACGTTCCTCTCGTGTTAACGTGTCGTTGGGGAACTGAAACGCATTGCCTGGTATCAGTCGTGAGAGCAAAATGCGAAATTTCGGAAATTGAAAGCCCGTTGGACTATAGGGTATAACACCCAGTTGTGCTGTAACGCCTGGAGCTCTTTGTATGCCATCTTGACGGAAGCGATGCAACAAGCTGACTGCCAACTGTCGTATATCCTGGCTATACCCATATGAGTTTTCTACCTTCTCAATAAGCGATATCAGCGTATCAATATTTGCTGGTAAACGATTATCCCGATTCATAAAGTATGAAGTATTATAGCATTCGACAAGTGAAGGTGGAATCTGTAATTGTATGTTCTCCTGTGCCTGGGTTAAGCTTATGCTCAAGCATAAGCAGATAACCGCTGTGGGAAGCACATATTTCGTATTAAGCATTTTATGTTAGAGATCTCTATCGGATCACTTTGGTCGTCGTGGTTTCGTTACTAAAAACAAATAGAAAAATCAATTACAATTCAATTTAATGTGTCAGTGTTTGTCGGAGTGGAGACTTTTATTTAGTTACATTACAAATCTTCTTATCGCCTTCTATCTGGCCCTGGCCTAAAAATTCTTTTAAAGCTATTGATTCACTAGCTCATAATTTCCCGCTCTTCATATCTATTTCTATATCTATATACCTACGTCCATTGATAAGAGTTCACTTCTCTCTTTAGGTATACTCTTTACGCAGTGAATAGTATTATAAGTTTGTCATAAAATTTGTAACAGACAGAAGAAAATATCGGAGACCCCATCTCGACGAGAGGAGTTAAGCCATGTCCGTCTGTCCGTCTGAACGTTTGTATGTATGCAAACTAGTCCCTTAGTTTTTGAGCTAGAGAGCTAAAAATTTGCACAATCCTTTCTTTTCGCAAGACGCTGTACCTCCCATACAAACCACCATTAAAATTCAGGTTCTTATTAGAAAACCCTTTTTTGTTTTTTGTCCTATCGAACTGAAATTTGGTCACTATAAGATTCCAAGATAGGCGCAGTCATTTGTCGAAACTAGCCGCATCAGTCTACTAGGGGGGGGGTACTTCCCATACAAACCCATCATTAAAATTCAGGTTCTTATTAGAAAAACTTTTTCGGTTTTTGTACTATCTGAACTGAATTTGGACACTGTAAGTTTCTGACTCACGTCCACCAACAATGTAAATTTCAGAAATTTCTGGGTACAGGAAGAGTATATCAACGTCGGCATAGCCGACGTTAACCATCTTTTCACTTGTTTTGTACAAATTTTGCCTCACTTATTTGCTTATCGTTAGACAAATATCAATATCTATTCAGTTGCTTATTTGTTTTGGTCTTTGCTATGGATTCCATTGATACTATCAAATAGACTACATATATGGGAAATATACAATATAAAATACAATATAATTCATTTGTTATGTTGTAACATGTTATTTGTATAAAAATTGTATGAAAATAGTTTTAACAATTTATGTGATTTTAAAGGTTTTGTAGTTTATGGGTTATCTACAATCTTTTCCCCACTGCAACAATTGACTTACGGTGCTATAAAGGCGGGGATGAAGGCGTGATCTAATTGATGATATTTTTTTCAAAATCCAAATTTAAACTAATGAACTTTTGTGCTAATTTCAAGTCTCTAGGTTTTTGTTAGAATTTATGCCAAAATAATCATCTTTTAGCCCATTGTTAGCTACCTTGTGTGGCAATCTAGAATATCGTTAAGGTCACGCAATGCGGTTAATTTAATTAAGAACAGTAAGTAAGTAATATTATATTCATCTGTATATATAAATAAAGTTGGATGTATGCTTGTTTATATGCAGTCTATGAACTCCGAAACAGCTGGACCGACTTTGATGAAATTGGAAAAACTGCAGAATAGTCCGGAGAGTATTTCTTTGAAGTTTGGTGTGGATCGGACCACCGGAAAATCGGAAATGATGGATCAAATTTTGCGTACAAAAAAAACTTCGAAACATATTTTAAGAACAATAAATTTAAAACATATCTTTTGGATAAAGTTAAATTTCGTAAAACAATTTAATTGAGAAAAGACAAAAAAAAAAAAAATGCCACCAAAAAAGCATCAATTGGAAGAAACACATCAAAAGCAATACATATAAGTGAAAAACGAGCTACAAAATCACCTGAACGAACAATCGAAACAAAGCACCAAAATCAAGAGCTCCAGAATCACCAACCAAAGCCGGGGCGTAGCAAAGCTATTTCAAATTATTCGATATTCTTTTTAGTTTACAGGTGAATTGTAAAATAAAATTATTTGGTTTAAATATATTTTTGATACTACAAATTTGATATTCTTTTTTGGACTCATCAATTATGCTCGGTTAAGGTCACAAAGTAAATAAAATATTTATTTACTTTAAATAATTATAAAGTCTCCAAAAAGGTAGACAAAGGTTGACGTCATATACAAATAAAGAAATTTATCACTTGACGCCTATAATATTACTTAGATTAAGAAATCGAAAAGATAACATCGACATACATATTATGAAACATGAGTCAAACTTTAGTACAAAAAAAAAAAAAAAAAAAAAGGAAATATACAAACAATGGCGACTTTTTGATTTTATTACATATTTACCCTTTTACAATTAGTCAGGGGTCTCACAAATTACACACATATAATATTTTGTGCAATCTTACTGTTGTTTATCAAAGTGTAGAAATGAAATTATAGGAAATTTTATGAGTTCACCATACATAAGTAAATGCGATTTTAAGTTAGTTTCTCGATAAGATAAACTATCTACTAGTAATAGATGATCATTACACAACACTCGTATAATATAGTTTTCAGCTAAAGAAATTCTAATGAATTGAATGAAAATTTGGATGCGGAAGGGACTTAAACACTGAAGCACTTTTCTGATTTTTTAGGGATAAAGTTCACTTGCAGTTGTTTCCAATTATCATTAATATTTCACAATTTTCACATGGAAATAATTATTATTTATATATAAATATGTAATATTTTTGCTTGTAAGACTCTTTAACACGTTTTCTTTCTCTTTGTTTTTTATATCAAAAAATTGGTTTTACACTACACTTTCCAACTTTGTAAATGATTTTCAAATAGTTTATAGAAAAGAATTTCTACACGAGAATTCAATTTACCTTTCTCAACCTGTTAACCTAATCGTACTGACTTGAAGCGCGCAACTGAACAGGTGCCGCACCTATGTAAAACCTCAAAAGTCTCATAGAGAGACAGAGGTAGAATAAAACTCTACACAAAGGGTCTTATCAGTTTATGAAATGCCAACAATTTCTGATAAGATAAAATATTGTTTGGAACTGTGTGATTAATGTAGTACTATATAATATAATACGAAACATCATAAAATATTATTAGGTGACTCGTTCAATGAAGGGAAATTGTGCAAAATCGTGTAAAAGAATTCCGAGAAATGAAGATTTCTCTTTGACTACATAGTAGTATATAGGTAAATGTTAGTTTTGTGAAGAGTTTTGTAAGATTAGTCATACGGGAAACGATAAGAACGAATTTGGTGTGTTTGATTACACCATTCATATAGATATAGAAGATATAGTAGTTGTACAGTAGAACATACAAATTTATAAGCATATAAGAGTAGTTGAAATGAAGACATTAGTTTGTGGACCACAATAATATTTTAATCTTGTTACTGCTTTTACTCGTATTCATAATTTCAACAGTGTATTTATTATCCATAACTTCAAGAACCCTTAAGAGTTGAATGGTTGAACGCACTAACTTCTTCCCAATCAAGAATATGCCTCAGCGACCTTTACCACAAATTTGAAGCATCAAATTGAAACAAAATGATGTTGCAGAAAATTATTTGTATTTCATAACATTTAATTTGGAAGACAATAAAACCATTTAACAAGCTGCACAGCACACCGTATCAACGTCATCAAATTCAAAACTCAGACAACAAACCGAAACCAAACTGAGACTAACAAATATTGTAGATAAGATACTCGTACTTATAAGAGATACAAACCAACATTATTTGTCTCGATTGTCTTCGTTTTGTCATTTGTCTCCAGGGAATTTAAAATGGATGGAGCGCATTACTTGATAGGCGTGGAGAGAGCTCCGCACCTCATTGGGTACTCTTATCCATGGATACCATTGTATTGTATCTATAAATAAGTATGAATATATAAAAATGTAGCAAATGTAACTACTTGTCTATCAATAAAAAAAAATATATGAAATAATTTAAGTTCTGAACTAAAACTATAACTGAAAAAAGCGAAGTGTTCAAATATTACAATATAATAAAACGTTTAAGATGCAATTTAGTTCTGAAGTTGACATGAGGCCTCCAGTATCCTTATAAATTGGCAAACTTTATAAGTCGATCTGCATTAAAACCATGTTTAGGATTTGGTTTAGGCTTAGAGGCTACCTTCTTGAGATTAGGAAGCGCTTAGTTCTTCAATTTAAGTATTAAAAACTAAGTGATTTACGAATTATTCTTAATATTTGCAATTCACTTTGTTCTAGTTAATATTTGCTATTTACCATAGTCAAAACAAAGGTAACAATTTCTTATCTAAGTAAATATGCTCCTTGAAAATCCCGCATTGCAAAGATAAATAAATTTTTTCCAGTGCTATCGTCACTTTTTATTTATGGAGGGAGTTTTTTTTTTCCATTTTCAGCCTTTTACTGTGAAAAATATTTTATGCACGAATTAATGTTTAATGCAAAAGGTGCCAAAAACGAAGGATTCGCTTGTTTACACCGAAGTGACAAAAGAAAAAATCTAAAAAATAAAAGAAAAGGAAAAATCAAAAGATAAAAAATCCTAGAAGAAATCAGAAGAGTCCTTGTTACTGTAGACAAAAACATTTTCATTACTAACACGGGTGTGAATGATTTAGACGCTTGAATTGCCGAAAAAGTCAGGATTAAAGGACAATAGACGACGACAATGTTGACGGCGACGATGACATCACTTTAATTTAGCAAATGTCAAAAATTTTGTGTATTTTACTGAGATGCCTACAAATATTATTGTTGTAACCACTTTCTTTTTTAATAATTTAAATAGTACCTAGTGCTATGATGTCCCCTCCGCGCGCCAAGTCAACCATTATGGCTGGCAAGGATGATATCAAAATTGCATGGATACTTGAAACGAGACAAACAAAAATTCATCAATTTATTTCTTTTAGCTGACAACGAAATTAAAGTGGGAGTGAAAATAGTATTGTAGCATTGATGATGATGATGATTATGATGAAGACAATGTTTTAGCAACCCCTGAAGTAGGCAATATTATTTTAATTTTCAATGGAATTCATTCTTTGGTTTAGAGATAAAAATTATCTAAGAGTAAGGAAGGTTAAGGAATGCAAGTACTATTGTTAATACCTACATATATAAGAGTCTGTGAGGGTATATTTTCATTTGTTTCGTTTGATATTGTCAAAGTTTTGTAATAATTTTAAAAAAGATTTTTACTGCTTTTTCTATTGAAACTTTATTTTTTTTTTGACAAAAAAGTCCTTAAACCTGAAATTTTTGTTCTGAAGGGAATTCAATATATGTATTAAGAATTTAAAAGAAGTTTAACAGCATAAGGCAAGATAATATGGCAAAATTGGAAATGAAATTTGTTTTCCTAAATATATTATACATATTCATTCTAAAGTCTACCACACTTGAATTGTCGGACGCTCATATTAGAGAAACTCAATTTATACAATCGTATACACTATATTTCCATAGATAATTTTGGTTTTACTAGTCAAGCGTAGAATAAGTTAGAGCAGTGGTGCTTAACTATTGGTAATCCCTGAAAGCAAAGCAGTTGCTCGTTTTTAGGGAACCCTATTGCAGAGACTTCGTTGTCCGTCCGCCCTCGGGTTATATCTCATAAATCGCAATAGCTAGAGAGCTGAAATTTTTCCAAAATGTGTAGTTCTATCCGGGCATACTAAAACTAAAATATTTTCAAAAACTTAAAGGAGTCCCCATACAAGAAACATTTTGGTTTGTATGGCAGCTATACGATCCAGTAATCCCACGATCACGAGCAATTTGGTTGGTTGGTGTTTATATAACAGAGACTTATATTGCCGAAATTTCAGTTTGATCGGACCTCTAGGGAGGGTACCTCCCATACAAACCACCATTAAAATTCAGGTTTTTATTAGAAAAACTTTTTTGGTTTTTGTTCTATCGAACTGAAATTTAGAAACTATATGTTTTTTATACAGATGCTGCATATCTGTTGGAATCAACCAAATAGAACAAAAACCATTAAAATTCAGGTTCCTATTCGAAAAAGTTTTTACTTTTTTGTTTTTTTTTTACTATTGATCTGAAATTTTGACACTATGACTTTTCACATAGTCGAGGTACATTTATTGGAATCAGCCAAATCGGACCACTAGGGGAGAACCTCCCATACAAACCCCAATCTGGTACGGAACCTTCCGTGTACGAGTCTGCCTCGCACTTGGTCTTGATAATTTTATTTTGATTTCAATATTACTACTAAATTAACTTTGCTCTGGTCCAGCTCTTCTTGTAAAACACTCAATACATCCCTCAAGGTTTAAGTTCGCCATATCAGTAGCCAGAATTGGTTGTGCCGTCCCTTCTCCGTTTTTTTCGAGTATTTAATTGCCTGAACGGGACGCTGTGGGCAGTCGACATGCGCCGGCACTCGGGGAAGTTGGGGTCGTCGAGGCCGTGACTCTTGCCGGGGGTCCCCTTACCTTTACGGCTGTTAGCAGTCGGCGAGCACAATAAACTTAGCTTGATGTTGTTAAACATTGTTAGTTAATTTAAGTGTTGTTATTCTGGTCAATGAGAACGTTGGGAGTTCCTTTTGTGGCGAGTTCCCAGGTATGCAAACAAGATTAATCTAGTTCTTTGCAGCTAGTCTTTTTAGCACACACTATATATTTTTTTAGTCATAGCTCTATGGATTTCGACATGAAAACTGGGTTTTCTAACAAGTATGATTCGTTTATCTAGCTATGTGTTCGTAATGCATTGAAGGACATTTTAATGTACATTTGTACATACATTTGACGATGATCAGGAGAAATGATTGAGCTTAGTCCTTTCGTCTGAACGGAATTGGAAAAAACGAGTTTTGTATTATTTTTATTTATGCCATTCATAGCTGGTTAGTCAAATTCAGTGTTTTCCGATTACTAGAAAACGTAATCCCCATACAAAATTCAATCTACAGCGGGGAATTATATACAAATGGGATATCCCTGTTCATTTTATATGCCATAGTTGTGATATTACATCTACCCAATGTCTGTATATCTCAGTATAAATACGAGGAATAAGGAATACATTTCTCATACTAAAAGTAGATCAAACCATAAACCTTTCACTCATCTAAAGTATCATTACTATATCCCATAAAAAAATCAGTCACACGCGAATAAAACATTAACCAGTGGAAGAATGGCTGACAGACCATCAAACTCTACCTAGGAGTACCACTACTTCAACCACGAAAAGGATGCTACTAAAAAAGCAAAGCAAGTGCAGTCTAAAACCTCTTATAGAGCAATATAAGCGCATACAAATGAAAAGACCACGAAAGGCGTGTAAAAGAAAGTATCTTGAAAACAAGAAAAAATCAAAAATCAAAAACTTTTCAGCTTCTATTTATAAATATCATGTTTTTTTTTTCTCTTTGGTTTTGTTGACTACAATTTATGTTTCCTTTATACTAGAAATTCATTTATGTACTCTATATATTCATTATGAATGCCGGACACTCAAAGCGGGCGCCAACTCCCTCAACTCAACTCAACTGAACCTGCATCGCCTCTTGTAATGTTGATAGAAAGCTTGCGTTGCCTTTGTACTATTTTGATTTTATTTTTTTTGAAGTATTATATTTTTATTCCCTTTTTCTTTAATTATGTTGCTAATTAAGAGTGCGTAAATAGTAAATTTCCAAGTGGTGGTAAGCAAGATTCATGCGGCTTTCCTTCATATCCTTTCTAGTTGCATAATATGGAAATGCAACTTACTCACTGAGCTGAGTTTGATTGCTTGGCGTAAGAAAAAGTTAACCAAAGTTTGTTCGACTGTTAAATGAGTAATTTTTATTAAGTAACATAATGTAGAGAAAAGTTTTAAGCCCGTTCTGGGCGCTCATCAGAATAATATAGTTTTAAGTTTTAGTTGGAAACATTTTAAAAAATTCCTTCTTTCTTACTTTAATAACTAAACTATGGTGATGATGATGGTAATCAAGATTATTGCAAGCACGTGCTAATGTTGAAATCTGATTAAAAGATATTAAAAAAAAAAATAAAAAACACAAAAGATTTCATCATTAACATTTCCAAGGATCTTAAACCGGTTCTCTCCATTGTCCTCTTATAGATCTTATGTTATTAACACCTTTTACCTATGTCAAAATATACAAACATAAGTTAATCAAATATATACATACCCAATTAAATTCCCTACACAATACAACAAAACTGGCCACCAACCGTGTTCGAAAAGATTTACTGACCACTTGATTGGTCATTTACCACTAAGTTGTATATGATCACAAAAATAAAATAAAATTCTACTACATACTCGTTTGAATGTCAAGCCAATAAACAGGAAGTCAATTTTCCGCAACATTAAAACTGACCCTAGGTCATTTTAATGCTTTGAAATCGGCTTTTGAATGAGACACAAATTACTTACACCAAGTATTCACTCATTCACATTTGCGAGTATGTACATATATTCATTCAATGAAGACGAGGCAAGCAAATGAGCCCCTCATCATTGTAGACCTTATTTTAAAACCGGTTTTATCTGAATGCGTTTCAATATGAAATGTTTTCCTTTAGGGATAATTTTACTGCATTGTTGCTTCAATTCTTCCTGCTGTTGTTTTTGTATGATGCAATCAACCACTTTGAGCCAGCAAGGAAGGTACCCAAATACTTGGTTTTAGATAATGAAGATGATAAAGAGCCTGCATCATACATCATTTAGTCGCGTGGACAGAGGTCAGTGTGCTTGTGAATTGTTGACATTGTTTTCCAAGTTGTAGAAATGAGTGATTTTCTCGTACTCTTTTCGACAGATTTAGCACCCTTCCAAACTTTTTTTTTATTTTGCTATTCCCGATTGGATATGTACTATTGTTTTCCTACATCTTATATCTTAAATATAAAAGAAAACACTAAGTACATTTTTAACAACAAGAAGGGAAAAGGCAGTGGACAATATCGATCATTTTCGAATGGTCTCTTGCATAATGGTCTGGATTAGTGTCAGATGTCGGCGATAATGTTTTTGTATAATTTACAAATTGTTCATTTTTAAAATTCCTTAGACTGTTTTTCAAATCTTTGATTCCTTTGTAAAGTTTAGCTTTGTCATTTGGGTCTCTCGTCCTTTGCTAGATCTTACGCAGTTTGTTTTTGTTCGCGACTTGAATTTTTATTGAGCAGGGGAAAATATAGTTGTCCTCTTTTGGATTAAGATCAGGCGTTGCTCTATTAGCTGCTTCGTTTATAATGTCATTCATGTATATCACTGACTTTTCAATATCGTCAGGTTCCCTAAGAGGTACATTTATTGTGAGGCTATTGTCAATAAATTCTCTGTACGCCTCCCAGTCAGTTCTGAAATTATACATTTTGCAGGCGGGTTGATCTTTTTTTTTGTTGCGCAACTATATTCAATTTGTATTGGTGAATGATCGGAAGAAAGTTCAAGTCGGGAGTCAATTTTGAAATGTGTTATATTCATGTTTTTTAATACACAGAAGTCTATTAAATCCGGTATTTTAGTCCGATCTGTTGGCCAATATGTGGGTTCACCTGTACTCAAGTGCATCCCCCCAATCGTATGAATTGCACTTAGCAAGTTTTTCCCTTTGGTGTTTGTCAGCCTTGAACGCCGCCTAAGTCACCTTCTAAACTTGAGAAATAATATTTTATTTTATTATGTTTGATGCACTACTTACTACTAAAAACACACAAAAAGCAAAAATCTATCCTTAATTAATTTACGGTCTTAGTCTCTAAACGAGCTCTCAAGACACTTATTCTATACTTAAACTTTTTTTTTTTATGTTTCCTTTTCAGAACTCTGATTACTATAACTATTGATTATTTTCTAAATATTCAAGTTTAGGATTTCATTACATATTGATTGAAAATTTGGACATGTGAAAGCTGTGCGCAACATGGGTTCCGTGATTAATAACAAAGGACTAAAAACAGCGTCATGAGGATGGGTTAATCAAGTGTTTAAAGAAGCTTCACAGCAATAATGCCGAGTTTTTGCGTCGATTCGTAAGAATGGATGAAATATTGTTCCTTTACTTCACATCTGAGTCGAAGGAAGGAAAGCAAAGTCAGATTCATTTGCTTGGCTTTAGAAAGGAAAAACAATCAACGGCGAGTATTATGCTGATATCTAGAATAAAAACGATATTTGACAAAAAAAAGACAATGCACTAGTTCACACTTCCGTTTCGGCAAGTACTTTTGGGACTATCCTTAAGACGTATATTGTATACTTTTTAACAGCTGATATATAAATGAATTTAGTTCACTTGAAATATTAATGACTCCTATAATATAGAGATATACCCACAAATAATAAAGAAGATATAACTTCACCAGAAGTAAAAATATTCCTTCCTATGTTTTTTACATTTCCTGCTATAGGTTTTCTTTTCTGTTACTGATATACTTTAAGTCTTTTGCTATTCAAAATGAAGATTAAGTAGTCAAAAATAATGTATTATAGTTGTCATATTCATATTCATTCATATACGAGTGCAACTTAATAATTTAAAAATTTTTCTTAAGTTCTCAATCTTCATAACAACAAAACTTTAAACCAACAACTGTCGCCTTTAGTCATGCGACGTATCACTATCTCTTTAGACTTTCTCTTGTTGTTTGCAAATCCTATGAAAACCTTACGCTTTGCTAAACAATTGTATTGACCACAAACACTCGCTTCAAATGAATTTTGTAAGGAAGTCAAGTAAATCGTAAATCTTGAGTCGGCAGCTAAGAAAATATTATTGCTGACTTGTCAAGTATTTTATGAACGAGTAAGGCATTCTTGAACAAAACAAAACTCATATGAACCGCATATCAGACACTTGACAGTAGTCAGCTAGTGACGAGTGCACGTCCTGGGAAAAGCCAAAGGACCCACGTTCGACCGCAAATCAAACTTGTGCAAAACTTTTCAACATGTGATAACTTTATTGTCCGGACAAATGTTGCACAAGAATACTAACACACACGCAGATGGGGTTAAATAAAACTCAGAGAAGGATATGGTAAAGAAAAGAAAAAAAGGATATGCTATTGTCCTTTCATTGGATATGCTAAGAAAAATATCACATTTCATAAAATTCTTCTTCTTGTGTTTGTCGACTACAATAAATTAAGTTGTCTCGCCCACAAAGATATTAATTGCCTAATTAGCATATGCCACCGACATGACAAGGACATGCAGGACAATGACTAGCATATTTACCTTTTACCAATGTGTCTTAACCTAATGCTCACAAGGTAACTTAAAGATTGCTCAAGGCAAGGCAGGCAAGGCAAACATCTTATCTTCAATACCACACACAGTTTCATATAAAAAAGGGACACATTAGGAAGGACATGCACACAGGATATGTGCGTATGTGTGTGTTGTACACACACGTGACTTTTGTGTTTGTTATAAATGCGTACTGAGTATCTTGTCTTTCTATTCGATTTTAACATGTGTCCTAATGAAAATGACATGTAGACATCAGTCGTCCTTTTTAATTATAAAAAATATGATGAAGCATACTTTAAGGGTTGTTCAAAAGTACCAATCCTTGTGCTATTTTATGTAGGTTATCGATTTTTCAATTTTTTTGTTTAACTTAAAAATGATTTCGCCTTTAATTTAAAAATGTACTTTCCTTTATTCTGATTTTTTCATTTCTTTTCCTTCTTTTTAAAGACTGGCTGCTTCTCTTTTGTTTTTTGGAGTAATCATTTATCCTTCTACTAGTCCTTAATGCCGCTTATGTGCTTATAAGTATTTTATTTAATTTCGTGGCGAAAAGGAAACTTCAAGAAAATGAAAAAAGTTAAGAAAACAGAATGCTTCTTGGTAAGTATTCCTTTCGTATATTGTCTGTCCTAGAGGATGTAATGACTATGACTACCACAACATTCAACATATTAAAGGAATCTTGCCCCCATACTAATTTTCTTTTTCTAGATGCCAGACAAGTGCACTCCCAAATCCCAAAATTTAAAGACAAAGAGGCAAATATGATAGCGAAATCTTTTTTCCAAATCGGTGTCCTTGCATTCCTATTTGTGTCATGTAAGACAAGTGTTGTGATTTTTCATGAATTCCAACGAGTATGTTTTGAGTAAGGATTAGGAATCACTTCAGCAATGATTTAACAAAAGTTGTTTTGAATTTAATAAATGGAGAACATAAGTCATTTAAATGGAATTGCATGCGTGATAGAGTATCACAATAAAAATATTTTCCTTCGTATTCGTCTTGGCCTTTTACTTGGTTAATCATGTTAAAACGGAATCGGTAGATTCAGCCAATGGACCTGCCTAATATTGCTTCTTCTGTTCTTCTTCTACTTCTGCACTAACTAATTGAAAAGAATATGAAAAATGTATCCAAATACAGCAGCACTTGAATTAACTACAGATGATTAACAAAATGAAGTTAAGTTTATTAGTCACTTTCGGTTTATTGTGGAAGACCCACAGCAGAACGAAATGAATTTCGATGGTAATGATATTGAATTTTATAAAAAAATTCTATAAAAAAGGTATTATTATGTTAAGAAACAATTTCCTGAATGATCTAAGATAAAGGATTGTCATACTCGTGCTTTAATAATGACATACTGATTTAGATATTGTACTTACGTACAAAAAATTGGCAATGATAATCAATGCTAAGTACCTTACACTAACCACCTACCATGTATCATATGATCTTAAGTGATTATAATAACGAAAATGTATAACTGACTTTGGCAATATAAATCACTTACGAGTGTGTACTAAATACGATCCCAAGTGTCTTATGTCTGTGAGCAGACAAAAAACAACTTAATCATATTCCCTATCACTTACATAAATACTGCCAAAATGTAGCGGCACATGATAATCACTGCATAATGATGATGTTATCCATGATATGACTACAACTTGGTATGTTGGTTGACTTCAATTTCAAGGAGTAGTATGTTGCGCTGGGTATAACAATTACTAAAGGAAAAACAAATATTATTGTTTTTGCTGCGATTTTGGCAATGGAAGATTTTTTGGCTCCATCCGCTGCCATATGCGTTGTTTGTCAGAAAAATGAAAAACTTTGTTGGTCTACAAACTTCTGTAAACCACTTCATTACATACACAACCAGCAGCTGCCTTGAGCTATAGTAGCTTAAACGTAATATTTTGGTATGTGTTAACTCCCAGGATGGCAAAAAGTTTTACAAGTGTTTAACATTTTTTGCATTGCCTACTTTCAGGCTGTGTGGCGTAAGTAAAGTAAGTTTAAACGACTTTGTCGTGTGTGCCAAATGAGGCAAAGCTCGATGTTGGTTGGTTGGTTGATTGGTAGGTAGGTAGACGATAGCACATGATTTGTTAAGTGGTTGTGCATGTGCGCTCATGTAGCTGAAATTTGGAGCCAAACTGGGTCCCCCAAAGTAGAAAAGGAAGATCATCATTTATGTTCCTAGGCGTGTATTTTGCATAATTGAATGAATTATTTGATTTATATAACCTGAAGCTATTGATAAATTTGAATATTTTTTATTTAAAAAAAACTAAAAATTTAGTTTTACAATATATATTTTTTAAAGGAATTCCTCTGTTAGCTCAACTTCTTCGTTAAAATAGACTTGAATTATATTCATTAACTGCAAATGAAGCACTTTTTTAAGCACGTAACAAGTTCAAGTGTTGCTTGTTCCAGTATCTTCATCTTCATCTTCATCTTCATCACAATTTTCCATACTTTCCTCTCTCAAAAAATAAATATAAGAGAAAGAAAGAATAATTTTCAAGTACCTGCCCGCGTTTTAATTGCATATAAAAAGTCAGAAGATCCGACTTGGCTTCGTTCGACTCAAAGTCATGTTCTGTAGCATCATATGCTTAATGTATGGGACTGAGACTGTGTATATTTGAATGCGACCTAAGGCAACCACAAGCTAACAATCCATTAACTTTTTGCCACTTGAGTAAGAAAAACTAAAGGCGAAGAGCACAACGTAGCTCACTAGACAGTCGTCCTTAAAATGAAACATCCACATACCCACAGTCACTTACTACATCCGAAAACCAAGAAAGAAATCCTTGATATGAATGCATAGGTTAGCAGCAGCAGCAGCAGCAGCAGCAGCATCGTTCACACAAATTTGTGTGGGTCCTTTGCCTATTTGTATGCATCGCATTCGAAGGATATGCCTTGCTTGCAGTTCTTTTCTTTTTAAAAATATTTGTTTCCTTTTTAAGTATATTTTTATTTTTTGGTTGCAGCCAAAATTGAAATTGAAATTTTAAATAGAATTTTGTTTTGTTATTCTTTACAAATTTTACTTGAAAGTGGTTTCTTTTAAGACCCAGATAATTTTTTATATGAAAGCTCTATTTAAATTGATTCAGATTATTTACGATGAATAATATCAGTTTAGTTAAATTTGTACTCTTATATGCCTTTTCAAAGTAGATTTAGTGTAATATAATATCATATTTATCTCGCCTAGAAGCCACGATTCATACATATGAAAGATGTTTTTTACAAAATGCCACTATTAAGTTACCGATTTCTATGAAATCTTTGCGTGTGGGTAGATTTTCTGTAGTTTAAACTATCATAATCATAGATTTGTTTAATGTCTGTAACGAATTTTAAGAAGAAAGTTGTCAGTTTTCTCTAAATCTAATATATAAAAATTAAAATTTGTTTGTTTGTTCGAATCTTATGCGCTGCCATACCGTCCATCAGATTGTTTTGAATTTTGGTGTATGTGTATGTTTGGTCCCAGCCTTAGACATTGCATAGTTTTAGACCCAATATGAGGCGCAGTTATCGCGAAATTGGTGAATTAAATGTGGCACATAAAGCTTAAAGATATATTTTCAAATTAGGGAAGTCGTTTGTGTCAGAAACTACAGATAATAAGTCAATTTTTATATTAAAGTATTCGATTCTTCTGTTTTCTTCTATTTTCTATATTTTGCCCTAAACAAAGGGCACCGGGAAGCAAGAATGAAATATCAGTAATGTAATTCAACTTATTAATAGCGATGGTGCAAACCTTTGACTGCAGGTATGGTCCAATTGCATTCAACTGAAATTGAATAACATCTCTTTTAGATTTTTTTCTATTCTTGATCACACAAGTTGAAGGAATTCGATTGACGGTGCGACGTCGGGAAGGATATTCTAGTTTCTCTATAAAAATTATATATTTAAACATTTTTCATTGGTAACGTATAGTGAATGGGGAATATATATACTTATGATACATTTGCCATATGACCTAGTTAATGATTAATAATTCTTTGTATTTCATTTATTAATCCTTGCCCTTAATCAATTTCGTTCTTAATTTTTAATGCTCCTCTGTTTTGTCTAATGCCTATGGCGCGTGTTAATTGATCGATGCCTAAATATAAAGTGCTTGACAGTGTTCTTAATGACCCAAAAACGGATAACAAAATGTGTAGGTATGATGAGGACATGGAAAAGTTTCTGTTTTAGTGAATTTCAGTGCGTGTCGTATTTAAATTAATATGGAACTCAGAAAAAACCCAAAACAATAATTTACCAATAAACAGAAATATATGTATGCATGACAAGAACATGCAAAGGACAATCTAAGGACATCAGTAATGGCAATCAGATGTTAGAGAATGAGTTACTGTATAGAATGTAGTAACTACAATATTTACATATCAAACTAAAGTGCTAATAGACTACATATAAAATGCATGTTAATAATTTATGTAAGGATAATAGCAAGGATAACTATCATCATAGTGCTACTCATCATATTGTAGATACCAACTCACTTGTATCTGTGGCTATATGTAGGCGTTACTTCCTGGGGTCGTGTTGAAAGTGTTATTTAACAAACGAACATTAAAGCACAGGTCACGAGTTGTTTGTCCTGTTTGTTCCTTCACTCAGTTCATGTCGTGTCAACCCTTTTTTTTATTGAGTATGTGTTCACCTTTTTCCATAGTCTTTTCCTTTATTTTTTTGGTAGGACTAAAACACGACATAAATTTATGGTCAATTTACATTGTTTGCTAGCTGACACTATCGTAGCCATCTTATCGTCTGCTCTACTGTCTACTACTCATCGCATGTCCTGCCCCTCTGTTGACTATACAAGCCATATATTTTTTGGGTTAATTTTTTCTTCTTTTTTTTTTTTTATCATATTAGTTGCGCAAACAATTTTATTTGTCATACACGCACAATGAATTGAATGGAAAGATATCCAACGAAAGAAAGGTAAAATTAGTTAAAATTTAATTAACAAAAGGGTCAATTGTCTATTTATTTTATCAATAACCGTATGACCATAGGGGTCAATCTAATATCCTGACATTGCATGCTGTTAAGGGGGACGGTAGGCGGGGATTGGCAGGGTTTTATTCTTAAACAATATTTTTGATTAATTTATGAAGTTTCGTGTGAATTTTGTGTGGGTTTTTTTCTCTCTCTCTCTCTATGTTTTATTTGTGTTTTATGTTTATAACTTTGCGTGTTTAATGTTATATTGAGGTGTAATAAAATAAACTGTTAGTGAATAAGTGAAATTTAATAATTGTAATTATGATTACGAAGTCTCGATTCTACCATGCACAAGTGTTCCTGTCATTCTCCGTATAAGCCCAGATATTGGTTATTAAAATCGGTTATTCTGAAACTTCCAAGTATAATTTCGGATTTTTGAAAAACAAGAAAACTCAATCGAAATGTTTTCATATTGTTTCTGCCGAAATTTTTTGCATTTGAATTTATTATTATTATTTTTTTAAACTACAATAGCATTTAAACTAGGTTTGCTATGCCCCCACGTGATGTTAGTGCTTGATTGTAAAATCATTGTTGTTGCCAATATATCCCTCTGTCCGTTACAAACTTCATGACAAACTTATAAAATAATACTATTCACAACGTGAATAATATAATATTATTACAGAACATTTCCTTCGTGTATAAAATAATATTAATTTTTAAATTATTAACAATAATGAAATAATATTGTAATAAGGTCATTGATACCTTTGATGGTGTTTTTTTTTATATTTTTCTATGTTTATTTCATCAATTGTTATTTTTAGGGCGTTGTAAATTTGTTAGAATGAGTCAAATCGTACCCCTAGGGAGAGTACCTCCCATACAAACGCCAATCAGGTACGGAATCCTCCGTGTACTAGTCTGACTCGCACTTGGCACATTTTTTTATTTAATGACACATAGTGGAACAGTTCTGGATCGGTTTCTGTTCCTGTTAAATGTTGCATATCCCCCAAAAACAAAAACAGACCAGAAATACATAGATCCAGAACTGTTGTAATTTTTTTTTTTTTCAAATTGGTAGAAAAGCTTCGAAAGCCAGCCGGTTCTACAACCGAGTCCGGGACTTCAACCCGCTAAAAACTACCCCCGTGTCCTAATGTCCCCCCGGAACTGTTCTTTAATATTTCGTCGGAAGGGCCAGAACTGTTGTGTGGGTTTCTGGATCTGTTTCTTTTTTATGCAGCACCCGGCATTAACTGCCTCTCTTTGAGCATCTTTGCCAAAAGTATAGTTCTTATTGAATAAGTTTAACTGGAAAATGTAGAAAAAAGTTTTGATTTATGGAAAAAGTAAGCAATTGAGGTTTCAACTGTATGAGCAGTTATGAATATAATATACCCTTACAGCAAAGCCTAAACAATTAAAAAACGTACGAAAATGTTTGTACGTGGTTTTGGCATTTTTCAAATTGTACCTTGGTTTACATTATTGTAATTGTCATAGGGATCTCTCTATTTTCTTTGAAAATATTCGCCTATAATATTGTATTCTCTAGGTGAAAGAATTTTTAAAATTAGCTAAGTAATTTTTGTGTTAATCCATTACAAACAAAAAACAAATCTTATCTCTTTGTAATCCATATTAAGGAGTAGAGAAGTATAGATTTGTCAACGAACAAAAATTCGCACGAAGTAAACAAAATAAACAACACAAATTTTTTAAAGACAAACATCATACGTATTTACATAAGTATGTAAGCACGTGTAATCGATTGTTCTTCTCATCAAAATCACCGCACATTGGTAAGGCAGAGAGTAAAGTGAGAGTATCGCAGGCGTGAGAGTGGAAGACCAAAAATTGCCTTTGGCTTGCATTTTTAAATTTTTATGTTGCATGTGTCTCTTCACAACACGCATAATTAGCTCGATTAGTTAGTTGCTTGATTCTTTTCGCGGTTGGTTGTGTCGCAATTTATGAAGTGCATAAAAACGAGTGTGTTAAGTGAAACGTAAAAATATATAATTACATATAATCGTCTGAGTTCGTTTATTGGATATTCTATACCCTTAATTACATATATGCAAAATGTTGTAACATAGACATACTTTACTCTTGATCAATCTACATACAGACGAGTATAACATACCAAACACTTATGAATGTATCTTCATAGGTCTTACTGTTGGCAAGGCGGAAATTTGTTTGATTTCCTAACGCAGTGGTTCCCAATTATTCTTTATCACGAGGCAGTTTGATAATTTAAAGATACTTTTATAGTGAGATAATACAAACAAACTAAGGCATCATATTAGGGATCTACTTCATTATATTTTATACTACATAATAATAACTTTGAGGACCGCGGGTTCTCCTTCTCGCATAGACTGACAAACCTTAAAAGGGCATATGTGCATACATACATATAGATTTTGGTTGAGTGTAGAGTACAAGGTGCGTTGCAAAATTATAGAACCACATAAAAATTTTTGATTTCTTAAAAACGAAAGAGTGTAGGGTATCACTATGTTCTACGAAAATGTGTAGAAGGCAAAATAACAAACTTATAAAGGTATTTGGTAAAAATTGTTAATGTAAAGTTTTAAGCAAATCAAAAAAAGAGCTGTTTTTACTGTTGCATTTCTATAGAAACAATTGCGTTTTATTTTTATTTTGAAATGAATAGCATGATTTTATTTATGTAATTGACTTTGATTTAATTAACTAAGCTTGCGCTATTTGCTGATATCGTCTGAAAAATACGATTCTTCATAATGCCAATGAGATTTTTTTAAGGAAATTTGGTTCCAATTGGTCCCATTCTATTATTACTGTCCTTTTCAACTCTTCAATGGAATCAAATTGTATTATGATTGTTTTAAATCCTTCGGACTAGTATTCCCCATATGTTTTCCATCGTATTTGAGGTCTCGGGAACAAGCTAGCCAAGTCCATAACAACAATGGATTTTCTAGAAAACCAAGACATGGTTTCGCGACTCAAGTGAATTCTAGGCATTATCTTATTGGAATGTCCGTTCTGTTTCCGAATTTTGTCTAATAAATGGCACTAGGCTCATTCCGAGGACATTAATGTAGTCGCTGCTCTTCATTTTCGAGGATACAAATTTGAATTTCTAGACAGCCTATATGCAGAAAAAGCCGCCCAAGTCATAAGGCTTCCTCGACTCCAAAGTTTCGCTTTGAATAACACCAATCAGCTCCTTTCTAATATCATGCCAATACCCATCGGAAACCGTCTGGATCATCCAGGTATCACAATGTTTTTTCATCAGAAAATATGACCTTCAAATCATAGAAAAGTATTAAAATTCTAGTATGCGCATGATGATTGGTAGAGCTACATCATTCTGTGAAACCTTATGCAATGTGGTTTATACTAGATTGGAATCAAGTTATGAATTAAAATTGTCATTCTGGAAGTAGTCCGTGGTTTTCTTATCTCATCTATTTCATTTTTCGATAAAATGATAATGGGGAGTCTGTTGTTAATATTCAAGGGTTATCTGTTGTTTTTTTGTTCATTATATTCTATTCATCCATTTGCCACCATACCATACTATACCAAAATTTGTACAAGTAATAATAATAATGTAGTCATTTTGCTTGCTACTCTTCGCACCCCATTTCAAGAACGGTTAACTGTAAGATATTGTATAAACCTTCAATTGAAGAAAGTACTTTTATATACAAAACTTACTTCTTTTTGTTGGTTTGAACTACACTTCACTATTTAAAGAGTCAAAATAAAATATGTACACATACAATAACATTAAAACAATTTGGAGTATTAAAATTGTGCATTTCTAAAACGGATAAATGTTTCTTTGTCTTTAATCAAATCAATAAAATTTATATATAAAGATACATTGACCTTTAAGGCCAACACATAATCACAAGTTACAACTACAAGAAGTAACACAAAAAGCAGTTGACGTTTATTAATTTGGGACCTGAAAAATCAAAAAGGAAAACTATGCAAAACTATTTGGCAAACACAAACAAATTTTAAATGAAAAATGAATTCCCATACAGGTTTTACAGAAGTCACAAGGATAGAAGGGTAGAATTTGTGTTGTCATTTTGTTTATTTGTTGGTGATAGTGATAATGATGACCTTTAGATGAAATTTGTAATACAATAAAATCAATAAATGACTTTTGTTTGTTGTTTTGTTTATACGAGTATTCCATTTTTGGTATGTGATGCCTTAAAAAATGTATAAAATTGAAATGAAATATGTGTTTTGTTTAAATAATTTGCATAGTATTGAAATTGACTATGGAGAACATGGAAAAACGTTTACACATATTGTCCTTTAATTAAGGAATAGTTTAGGGAATAACTATGCGATAGAAGTGGTTGCTTTACACGCTAGAGTCACATAGGGGCTCCTAAAAAGTTTAGTTTTTGCATTTAATTCAAATATGTTGAACGATATTATTTAGGAATGGAGTCTCACTTTGAGTGAATAAATCAAACTTGATTTGCATATTGAAAGTAAACCATTAAGTAACACTTTAGATTTCCACATTAAAGGATGACATCATGTGTCCTAAATGTCCTTCATAAGAAAACATTTGATAAGATTGCATGTCATACAGAATCTTCCTTCTGGTAAGAAAATTGCAACAAATCGCATAGCATGAATTTTTCATGACACTTTTTCACCAATAAAAGAAAGAAGCACACACATACATAAATATATATATATATATAGTGTATGTGCAGCAGGAATATAGCGAGCAAAGGATGTTATTGCCATTGCACTGAAAGGATGCTTGTTGATGCGAGCAATGATGCAAAAAACCAAGCACATTTTGACTAAATTCACAAAGTGTTAGTGTATGGAACAATCTGTATCAAAGGCAAGGATATGCAAGGACTTGCAAGGATAACAACACAGCATAGCTTAACATTGTAATGGTCTGTGTGTATGTGAATCTAAACCGTTGTCAATGCCAAACGCTTTGTACTTGTTAAAGCGATAACGCCAAAAGCATCATATCCTGTTCGGCAGGATATGCCCAAAGACACAGAGAGAGAGAGAGAGAGAGACAGAGAGAGATGGTGTGAGTAAAACGAGTGCATGAATAATAAATGCTTAATGTAAGTGAATGATTATTTGTGTGTGAGCGTGTGAGGAGAACTGAAAGGAAAGCGTGATAAACTGTCAGTAATTGGAACTGAAAAACCTTAAGTGTTGTTTGTCCTTAATGCAGGACATCGAACCCTTTTCCATTTTATAAAATATTTTACCACGGCAATTAACTTTACAAATCGCATGTGAGTCAGTGATTAATTATTCTAAAACCGGACACAACAAACATATTCTCACTCACACAGATGGTCAGAGCAACCCAACTCAAGGATAAGAAAGGAAAGGAAAGGAAAGGAAAGGATATATGTACCACATATCCACGTATGTATGGCAGCCCCACAAACAAAAATGAGTTGAAAACTTTTAAGCTTTTTATGCAATATGTGCAAAGTAACTTATGTTGTATTTCTTCTGACATTGGGCATAATTTGATGAATGGTGTAAATTGAAACTGGTTAACAAAGGTCCTTGCAAGTTTTTTGTTGGGATTTGTTCCGTTTGACCAGTGTCCCGTTTTCGGACAAAATCATACTTGCTTACAACTTTAACCACATACTCAGCACATGTCGACAGCTCGAAACATCTTTGAAAGAAATCTATACATCCTTTGGCAGGATATTTATGTTCTTACTACGTGTGCTTTACATTAAAAGCAATAATAGTATTGCATTAATTTTGATTCGGTCAACACTTCATTAATCATACAAGCATAAATGTTATCCTTTTTCCTTAGATGATGATTATGATGATAAAGAAGTTTAAAAAGGATATTTCCACACAACTGATGTAGCTGCGGTCAACTAGGACTTTAACCACAAACCTTATTGAAAGTTTTACTTATGCGACAACAACAGAAAAAACTATTTTATTTTCAAAATTTGAATTTTGTGCTGCTCCAATCTCTACTGCTATCAAAATAGAGGAACGATGCGTTTGTATTGTCCTTGATTGTGTGTACCGTGCTTCAGCCGTCAATTAAAATTCCATTTTAAGGCTGAGTACAAAATTCAATTCTATACAAAGACAACACATTCTGACTGATTGTATTTGCATATATGGTATGCTTTGAGTAGAAAGGAGTTGTGATTTGATGTGGTGTGATGTGATGTGATGTGCTGCGGATGCTGTGAGCAACCCTTTTATTGTTATGCTCATCATCAATAGCATCACAATGAGATGAGGTCCTCATTGTCTGCTCACGATCGCGTGTACTTACTCAGTTTTTACGCTCTTGCTCCTTATTCACACAACCGACATATGTTAAATAGCGCGCTTATTAAATATTTAAATTTGTGATCCTTAATTCTAATTTTTTTTTTCTTTTCATTTTTGGTATTTTCCTGAATTCTTTCATAAAAACAGCTGTTCGGTTTGAACAAAAGGTAGGCATCTCTTTGTTTGGCATTGGGTGAAAACAAATTCTTTAAAGGGTTAAATGCCAATGGCCTCGACCGACATGTGTTCAATTACGATAATCGTCATAGTATGGTAATAGAAATAGTGATAAACATTTGTGATTAGATTGTTAAAGAGAGATGCGTTGACTGCCATTAGAATAAAACATCTTATTTAGATTATATTAAATTATTTTGTTATATTTTTCCGCTTGATATTGACTTTATTCTTCTAAGTTAACTGTTAACTGTTAAGAATCTTTAATACGAGTAGATTAGAGAGAGAGAGAGAGAGAGAGAGAGAGAGAGAGAGAGAGAGAGAGAGAGAGAGAGAGAGAGAGAGAGAGAAATAGTCAAGTTTTTGCCGCCGCCACAGTTGAACCTATTGCAACATTTGTCCCGAGAATCTTATATTTATTAATAATTCTTACGATTTCTTAAGAAATATATCCGCTGTAGGACGTTTCCTAACCAGTGGAATTTGGTCTATATTAGAACGTGAGTTGCATAATATACAAGTATGATCTACTATTTCCTCTTCTTAATAAGATGAACTAATTTGCCTTCTATTATACGTTAGTATTATGATACTATTCAATATTGTACGATTTAGTTTCGATACGCCGTTTAAATTCGAGTTTATTGGAGCTTCAAGGTAGTCCACAGAAATGTTTTTTCTTGGAAGCTCATTTACCTCTCCGTTCTCCATATGATACACACTAAACTTTGGCAGCCAGGTTTTTTGTTGTTAGGGAATTGATTTTGAATGTACTGAACGGTGGGAAAGCAATAAGGATGTGGCAAATAATGGTAGCAAACTCTCTCAAGGATTTTGCCCTGAATCTGCCATTCATGAATACCATGAGAACTGAAGTTTTTTAGACACTAGTTTTACTGGACGGTATAGCTCCCATACAAATTTTAATTGTATTTTATTTTTGGATATTTGTTGCTGTAGCCACGATAAAACTTAGAACTTCAACTTTATAACTATTATGGTTCATGAGTTAAAGCCCGAGGACGGACGAACGGACAATACAGTCTTAGTAAAAGTTCTCCGTTTGGTACAATTTTGGGTACGGAACCCTCATTGGTTATATAGCCCTGGTTTCGAAAATATAATTTGTCTGCCGTTGCCTCGTTTGATTGCCCCAACGCCCCCTAATTTGCACTGAGCCTTCTAATGTTCACCTGAAACCTCCAGCGGCCCCAAGGGGCGTTATCATCCACTAAAGCATATTTTAATTGTAGAACATTTAGATCTTTCAAAAAAAAAAAAAAAAAATCAATCAAAATTTACAATAAGATATTATGCTCTTTGATGCAAATTTCACTATCTAGGATATAATAGAAGAATAAACATAGAAGTTAAAGTGACAAAAATAATATTTATTTTCACTTGATATTCTCCTTTTACCAATTCACCTTCTCAACCAACGAGGAGCACTTACGAGGATGCTACTTTAAATCAACATAAACAGATCGAAGCATTACGAATAAGGAAAGTAAATAAAGTATTTTCCTTTACTTTCAGGCCACTCTCACTCTCCATCGAAATCGAATATAAGGAAGAACTGATAGTTGTCATTTGTATTTCACTTTATTTCATTATTGTTAATATCAAAACTCTGGTTGGCTGAATTTGTTTTTCGGTTTTACAAATAAAAAAAAAAACCAAAAGAAAGGAAAACGATAGAAAAAGGGAACACATAGACAGACAGACAGACAGACAGACAGACAGGACAACAACAACAATAACAAAAAGTGATGACGTTGACAGCGGCAACCCTCTAAAACTTTCTTACAGGACTCTTTCTTTGCTTTAGTATGTACTTTCTTTTTGGCAGATCCAAAACACTTGAAAAGTGTTGTTTAAGAAACATTTTAAAGTATGCTTCAATGCGTACAAACGAACATCTTTGCTTTTCTTTATGGAACTTTTTATCCATTTTTCTATTTTTTTTTCACTTCTGGAACATTTTTTGATATACTTTTTTTTTTCTTATTGCATATCTTGGTACTTGGTGCTTAAGTCAACTTGAACTCAACTTGAAGTAAGAATGTTTGCACATACACTCAATGAGGAAGGACAACCAACGGCAATGGAGAAGATGACGACGATGACGATGATGACTGATAAACATGAACACCTTTTCAATAACTTTTTAGCTTTGTATCTACAACAATATATATGTATATACAATTTTTACGAGTACATAAGAATATATACTTTTTTTCGATTGAGAGGACATTCAGAAAGATATTTATATTGATGTTGCCCACATCATTCGCTCAGAGCGACGGAAATGTGTTGTCCGTTTCATCGTTTTTTTTGTGCTAATATCCGCCGGTGATAAGTTGAATCATTGACAAACATCTAAGCCAGTGTATCTTAAACTGTGCTACGGGAACATTGCCTAAGAATTTGTATTTATTGTTCATCGTTAATTACTGGGAGATGGATGGAGATGCATCCTTGGGGAAGAATTTTGTTTAAGACGGATTCAACAGAATACATAAGCTTAAGGAACCCTGATCTCAGTTATCATCCGCCCATCATTTCCACTTGCATCTCTCGTTTTCGGACTTTCAGGCTTTAACACATCATGTGCTGAACTTCTTAAATTTCTCTGATACTGATTTGATTTTGGTCGCTTGCGGCATCTGATTTTTTTTATTGTGGCGATAGCAGTGGTGGAGTTACGTAAGTAGTCAGTCTCTGGGTCACCATGGTGGTGGCCTCAATAAAGGACAAGAGTGTGTTTGATTTTAATTTTCTTGTTGATAGTATTATTTCTCTTTGGTTAAATGGAATTTATCTGATAAAAATATACATTTATTCTTTTTTCCTCGAACTTTTGCTGACTTTTATTGGCTTCTTGTGGAAGTTATTTATTTTTCAAACTTACTAGAATAGACTAAATGTCAGTTGGTGGGTTTTTATCTGTAGATGAATTAAATTTTATTTACTTTTACGGTAATTTCAAAGTGAAGTATTTTAGTTGAAAGAAATAAAAGGTCTTCAATGGAAGTGAAATATCAATATTTGGAAATTTTTTAAGAAATCTTAGTTTAATGCATAATGTTTGCTATAAATATTTTTAATAATTTTTAGTACAAAAGAAATTTAAAGCTTCTTTGCATATTTTTTATACTTTTCCTGGCGTCGGACCTCCATAAAAGTTTGATTTATCGATTTTTGATTATTTCAAAACAATTAAGCGCGAAATTATGCTATAATTTTTATTTTACTAAATCTAAATACTTAAAAATCAAATCAATAAACATAAAATCGTTAAAGAAGTAAGACTATATTATACAAATTGCTAACAATAAAAATGATTCTTTTTGATAGACAAAAAAGTCTTCTATTGTAGAACTTGAAATTTACATACCGAAATGGTGTCCTGACAATGGCAGGAATCAATTCTTAGCAGTAGTCAAAGGTCGTTAATTTCTCAAATGTGCATATAAATTTTATTGCAATAAAAAAAAAGGGAACTTTTACAACACTGCTGCTTTAGTGGAGATATGAGGCACTCAACTGTATCCTGAGCTAGGATGAGGATTGCTTACCATCATAAATATAAATTCCATGCGTGTTTGACGTCAAATGGCTTTTACTAAAAACGATAAAAAAAAAAATAAAGGAAAATATTAGATTATAAAATGGCGGCGTCGTCAGTGATAACTGATTTTTTCTGTTTATTACATTTTCTTTTAAAAGAAGGGTGACGTTAAAGCTTATGCAACCCTTCCCACACAACGGAAGCTGCGCTCGCAAGGGTGTTGCTCTCCCTCAACATGATATTGCAACCATATTTGTTTGGAAAAAACAAAAGTAATACATACATACAATTCCCCGAAAATAAATTTGCAACAATTTTGAATTGAATTCTTCTTCGTATGTGAGTGAAATCGGAAGAAATATTTACCGTTTAGGTATATGAGGGGGTGCAATTTTTCGATCAAGTATAAACGCCATATTTTCTGTTCACGTATCATAAATTCGCTTTCAAGTATGAATAAATCAAAAAATATATGTCCAACTCGACTTCCATGTTTGATTTTAAAATTTGCAAAAGTGTTTTATTTTTTATTTTTTTTATTTTCATTTTGAAGTAGTCTTTTGCTGATTTCCATATTTCCTGATGATTTACAAGTTTTCACCATTAAGTTTGGGTGTCTGTTTGTGGAAGGAAGTTGATTTAAATTGAGAATTATTATGTTTAGAAGAATTTCAATAAATTATTTTCTGTAGATATTTCTTTTTATTCTTGAATTTGGAGTGTTTTTCAAAAATATAGGCATATTAAATATAGAAGAAGTATGCATTCAAATCAGGACGGACATTTTTTCACGTTATATCCTCCTCAAGGTGTTTATGTTTTCATGTGCTTGGGTTCTTTCGGCTGAGAAAAGTGGAAAGGTAAAAACTATTTAAAAAAAGAATTTTTTTTCATTAGAAGGTTGCATTTATATTGCAGCTTCGTCTTTAGGAGTGTTAAGTCAAAAGCCCCTTTTTTTTAAACTATTTATGATACGAAAAAATGCGAAAAATATTTGATCAACTCCGAGAGGATTCGAACCCGCGTTGTGCGCAGTACGAGCCACCGCTTTATGTACTCAAACATGGCTGCAATTTAATCTTTACGCCTACCTTAACTATGTTATGTTATGAAATTAGATGAGTCCGATGTCGCGGGTTCGATGCGTGCTTAAAGCAAGTCTGGTCCATCAGTTTTCTAGTTACCTCCTGTCCTTCTGAACCTCCCCCTGAGCAGAAGGCCCCTGTTGCTATTGCTCACATTAAATTACTATGTTTTAATTTGATTATAATTTTAGTTCTAATAAATAACTAAATAATTAATTAATCAATACCTACAATATAAAGGTTACATAACAGCAATTAAGGAAAAATTGCAGGAAAACCTTTCTAAGTAACTTAAAACCTAAACGATTTGACTGGTATTCAACTAAGTGATACCATGAAAAAAAAGTAGCAATCAGTTCACAATATGTGCAATATAAGATTTCTTAAGCATAAAGCATGTTTTGTACAATCTGTAATTTATTCCTGTGTCCCAAATTTCTGAGCCGTACACCATTATGGGTGCAAAAATCATCTTAAATATGATTATTTTATTTTGTAGTGATAGCTGGGATCTGCGGTTAATGGACATAGGATGGAAATGCTCCTTGGGAGGAAGAAGCCAAGGTTTTCTCCCAGTTGATGCTACATCCATTTATAAGCAACTCAAAATTTGGTAGAAAACATTGCTTTCGGTTCTTAGTGAAGTGCATATACTATGCGGGACACAAATCGATTTTTTAACGGATTGGAAGCCATTCATGGATAGATGATTGTCTGTCAGATAGGAAACTTTGAATTATTTTAGTGAAGCATGTTGGTGTGTTAGTTTTCGATAGTTTATGGATCAGTCCGTTGTGTCATGCCTTATCAAAAGCGGCCTGGACATCTAAAGTTAGTTTTTTCACAAAATTGATTAGTTTTTCTAAAGGATGGATGCATTTTAACCGAATTCACAATTGGCCATTGTTAATATGAAAACAGTAGATTCACACTGAATAGACGAAAAAATTAAAACAAATCATATAACGTTTAACGCAATAAATAATGTGTTTACATGTTTGAGTGAAGGGCTTCTATGAGTAAATTTAATTTGAGTGTAATATTGTAATATTGGAGTGATGGCACACACGGCTACTTGTTGATGAACCCTTGTACTAGATGTATGAATTTAAAACTTGTTCCTTTTTCATTATTTTTATATTAAATCATAGTTACCTTGTCTTTGATTGTTCTCCATATATTATTCTTTTTGAAGATTAACTTGTCACAGTCACAAAAGCTCTGTAATTCTCTCAGAATTTTCCTCAACAATTTCAAAATTTATCAAATTTCAAATTGAAAAAATAAAAATGCCCGCAACTTGGCAACAAAATCTATTGAAGAATTTCAATAGTGAAACTTTACATGGACGTGCCAATGTGGCCAAAGCAACTTTCGGTATGCTGGGTCTGGCCTACATATCTTATCAAGTCTTTTTCAAGTCAAATGTGAAGAAGGCATCGCAATGAAGAGAGTTGAAAGAATACCGAAAGATTACAATTTACTTATATGGTGCAAAATGAAGTTTCATTTCTTGGTGGTTTCGTTTAAATAAATATTATAATGATTTCATATGCTTAATTATTTGTGTCTTTGATTTTATATTAATGAGAATACCAATTTTTTCGAGCGATGCCGATGGTTATTTTAAATATTGTAATATAACTCAATGTGTTAAGAGACAAAGCATTTCTATTGAATTTGCAATATGATAAATCATAATGTTGAAAGTAAAATTCAATAAGATAAAATAAACTAATTTGCATATGAACACGTTATTTTTTACCACCTTGAACAATTGACATCAGCATAACTATGAGTAGAATTCATCGATTGAGATTTTAGGGATCAGTTAGAAATCGAAAAGATCACAAGATTACGTAAATTCCTTATTCCAATGAATCCATTGTCTAGATTTTGATTTTACAATTTCAAAATATATACAGCTGTATTTGCTAGAGACAGAATCCTAACAAAACATGTTCATGCATTCATGACTAAGTACTCGTGTATGCATTGGAATTATGTTGTTTGAGGTATCTAAACATTGTTTTCTATTATACATTCTAAGAGTAAATATTATTATACTATAATTCATTATATGAAGAACCCTTCCCTAGTGTCTTATGAAATATTGTACTTAAATCTGGACAATGTTCTGTTCGCATTAATGATATCATATTGACCCCCAAAGGCGGCAAAGCATTAATGTCAAAATTAAAAATTCAAGTGAGAAATGAAATGTGCTGAAAGTAAAGAAGGAAACTTCCGTTCGGAGCTCGCTTTTATCACTGTTTACAATCGGTTCGAAAGAAACCACATAACAAAACTGATAATAAAAGCCCAAGCTAAGTTAAAATAAAGGCTTAAGTTGCCAACATGAATTCTTAATGATGAGCGGGCCAAGCAACACTACATGCGGGGCCATTGTTCACAGCCGCAACGAAATTCCCCCTAGAAGCCTTACAGCGTCGCATTTGATAAGCGAAAATGACAAAACAAAAATGGTACAAAGACAAAAAAAAAAAAAAAAAATAAAAAATTGACACATAAAATTCCGCCACCTACTCATCCACCCATCCATAATTGTGAGTGAAAGTGCGTGCGTAATACAACCTTAATGGTGGCAAAGAATATTTGGAAAATTTGGAAACCCCCTTAAGTCTTAAGTGTTCTATGCGGCCATTATGCAAAAGTTTTCAAAACCACGACACGCGCTTCTAAGTATCTTAAAGATACAACTTCTTTATTCCTTTGATTGTATATTTTTATGTCCACAGTCTGGCAACACCATACGCTCGCACGCATTCACGCATTCATTCACTAACTCACGCATGTTGTTGCTTCGCGCACAGATTTTAACCCTTTTTTTTCTCATTGTTACTCGTTTCGTTTCCTTTGTCATATAGCAGTGAACGACGCACAAGATATTGAAAATCTAAAACACCCTTTTGCATTATATACTTACTCGCTTATTTACTTGTCTAATTTTCAGTTTTTCGTCGTTTATTTACTCAACTGAGCTCATGTGCGGCCCGTAAAAAAAGGGGAAATTTTCAAGCATGTACGCACTCTCGCATATCTAGACAATGTTTTTTCTGTTTTTACATTGACTCCTGTACATGAACTTTTACTACATATACCTATATTCATCTAAAGCGTATCCCTTTTACATTTCGTCCTCATCATCATCATTATGATTGCATTCGTGTAGATTTTTCGTTTGTGATATTTTATGAAAAATTGTTAAACATTTTGAATATATTTTTGAAATAAATGATGTCGCGTCGCATTGGGAGTTTCTTTATATTTTACTATATAGAGATACTCGTGATACATATATATGAAGTATGAGGGAGTGTATTTTATTGATAAGAAGGTTAATTAATGATTAGATATAAATTTGTAAGGATTCGCTAATGAAATTTTGCCTTGTTATTTGCCATAAGGAGATAAACATTTTTCAAGGTGTCATTGATATCAATGAAAGAAAGTTGAATCTGGTAAAAAGTTGGCTATGTAGAATATGTCGATACATTACATCTAGAAATTGAAAAGGTAAATTCTGGATCATGACTATATTTTCAAGAACGTTTGATGTGGAAGTGGTTTTCAATTGCTTGGCGGTTGAAGAAACATTTTTTTTTTATTTAAATATGCTAGTATGTACTTTACTTTACTTTGTAATAGTTGCCATGCTTTGATAAATAAAGCATGGAATTGCATAAATTCAAAATGACTTAATAAACCATATGTAGGGTATTATTTATACTGATTTGTAGTCATATTGTATTATCAATTTTATTTTAATGGAATTAATTTTTTATAAAAAACAAGAAGGAATGGCATCGTCTTCGAAGTTAAGGGTTGAATGCTACAAAGCTAAGGTATGGAGGTATGGTTTGTTTCTGAGATGTAGAGCTGTCAAAATTTTCAATATTTCTTTCTAAAGGTCCATCCAATTTTGGACATAAAACCGATCCAAATATGTCTAAGTTTAAAAAGTTCTAATTCCTAAGTCAAGTTTTACTCATTTGTAAGTCTATGCACTAAAGTTTTTGGTTTGTCATAAGGATACTTCTCTAAATTATTTACTATTAGTTAGAATACTACCTAACCATAAGTGAATGGGAACAACTAATAGAAAAGAACATCGCAGTGAATGGTGGGAAATTACCTATCCTTCAGGAAGCCTGACAGGTAGGTCCAGGGGTGACTCCTCTTGAGACGTCGGATGTTTTTAACAGCGACTAGTGGGCCTGTGGTAAGAACGTTAGGGTGTGTTTCAAGACGGCACTCATATTTTCTAATAAGCCTGCCAATTTCGTCTTTAATCCATGGAACATGAGAGATCTCTGTGAATGGTTGTATTTTTGACATACCATGGTGCATTCACTAGTCTGCGGAAAAACATTGATTGGAATCGCTGGAGTATCTCAATATCCATATGTCTATATGGGCTTAAGAACTGTCTTGTATAGCAGTAGTTTGTTACGAATTGTGCTTTTTGTTTGTTTTGAGTTGTGCTTAAGAAGCCAGGACATTTTTCTTTAATCTATTTTCTAATTATGATCTCAGAGAAGAAGAAGCCAAGCTCGCTCAAATGCCTTTTTAATGTCTAGAAATACTGCAGAACTATAACGCTTTTCCTCAAAGGTGTCCAAAATGCATCAAGTAACTTGGTGACAGGGAAGTCGAATTATTGTTCTGGGATCACTCATCCCAGACATCCAATATTGACAGTGCTCTGCAACTTAAGCATATTGAATCCTTTTTGTCATCTAAGTTTGTAATTTTTTCAATCATTCCTATTTTCTTAACTAAAGACTAACTAAATATATATTATACATATGTACCTATATCAAATATTCTTTGATTGTTCAATATGCTGTTGCTTTTATCTTCTTCTTAAGTTTCTTTAAATTGTTTCTATTTTGCTCATACTATTTTATTATTTTCACTTTCTTTCCTTCTTCTTTTTTTAATTCTAATTAGTATGTACAAGAAATGCAAGTCCAAGTCGTCGCCCCATGTATGTACACAGACAAATACTTGTGTTCATCGGAAGAGAGACTTTGTTTTGTAGTATAAAATTTAAAAGAAATTATACCCTTAGGAAAATTTTTCGCTTTTTCTTTATTCTCCTTTTTGATTAACATTTTCGGCTTTTATTTTTATTGCTTTCTGTATGGTGTAGTGTGTGTGTTTGTATACGCATATTGCTAAATTACACTGGGTATGAGTTTTAATTACTTTTGAGGGTAGTTTATATACAGTAGACACATATAAAGATATGTATGTACATCTGTATTATAATATATTTATTTTCTTAAAATTGAAGACATTCTTAAGATTTAGACAGATGTAAATAAAAAAGGGCGAAGTATTTGTATTTTTAGAAAATTTCTTTTAAATATTTTCATTTTTAAAGTAAAATAAAAGATTTTATAAAATACCATAACGAAATGCATTTCCTTGCTCACTTTAAGTTAATAATAATATTTTCACGCCTCCTAAAATCTTCTTGCAGAGAGGTTTCCATTTCTATTTCAATATGGATCGCCTTACAAAACGATTGACCCTTATTCAATTACGTTTATTTTATGTTGCTATTTATTATTGTATCTCAAACAAATCACACAGGAGTATAACAAATATAGATACAAGCAAAATATAGCATATAGAAAAAAATCCCCTTAAGCTCATTTTGGCACGGAAGTGGCCACTTTGCCATATTATTTATATTTCTCTTTCGTTCCCTTTACAAAGAACCGGATATACTCATATAAGTACATAACAAAA
Source organism: Amiota minor (assembly GCA_037043295.1). Lineage (NCBI taxonomy): Eukaryota > Metazoa > Arthropoda > Insecta > Diptera > Drosophilidae > Amiota > Amiota minor. Next base: position 255,116 of record JBAMAW010001038.1, read on the forward strand.
TTGACCTCCGGGGACAATGTTGATGCTGTCTATAATAATGATGATGATGATGATGATGTGAATGATGAGGACAACAACATTGACCAAAGGTATCATCATAATAGACATTGTAAATCGCATCAGTGACCGTTAAGTGATTTTATCTGTTGCTGCTTGTTAAGGTTTCATGTTTTCTCAGATACTTGGCACGATTTAGTCGCATGTCAAAAAAAAAAAAAAACAAGGCGTGCAACTGGTCAGTTGGGTTGGGGTTCTAGTTATTGTTCATCCCTTTTATTTGCTATAGATAAATGATACTGTCCCCTTTGCTTGTTTTTTTGTTTGTTTATTTATAATATCGTGTCTCGTGGTCACTTGGTCAGTAGTTGGTCAGTTCAGTATTTTTTATGATTGCATTGTTTTCGTTTTGTTGACTTGTGTTAGACAAATCAATTATTACCATCATATGTGCGCCCTCTGCTTTCTGCGTTATAAGTACTGAATACTAACCACCTTGGGTAGCATAAATTTGCATTTCAAATTTGAAGAATTTAAAGGGTCGTTTTAATTGATGTTTATTTTCAGGCAAACAGCAATATGAGTTGGTAAGTTGTTGATTTGGTCAATTTTAAATGCATTTTGATATGATTATGATTATTCTGAAAAGAATGCAAGGTTTAACTGAATCATTATTGATGGTGAAGAGAGTAGAAGAGGAGTCACTCTGCTTCTTAAAAATACTAAAAAGATTCATCATACAACACATGTAATTAAGTTTTAAAACTAAATACAAATTTTTGTTGAGAAAATGGGGTTCATAGAACTATATATATTAATAAAATTTGTTGGCATATTTTTCACGAAAATTAGCGAAAAATTACAAGGGAACTGACAGAGAAAGTGGAATGCACTCCCACTGACTGTGTTTATAACAAGAGCAGATGCTAATCTATTAACATGCGTCTTTAGCCGGTCATTTTACCGGCTTGTGTGAAGGTTGATCTGCTCACGGACTGAGAGGATTCTCTGATCCCTGGATATGACACCATTCCGCACAAACCAAGGAGCATTTACTATAAGACGGATGGCAGATTACTGCATCTTCTGGATGAGATAGACGTTTGAGTCGGCCGCAGTGCCCCATAGGTGAATACCATATGTCCAGGATGGGACAACTATAGCGCTATAGATTGTAACTTTGTTACTTAGACTAAGTTGACTACTGGGCCGAATAAGCCAGTTAAGCTTCTTAAGTTTTTGACGACAAGTTGCAGCAGTTTTGACAATGTGTTTGCACCAGGTAAGTCTTCGGTCCAAGATCATGGCCAGGTAGCAGGCTGAGCCCACCTGAGGTATGACCGAGTTATGCAGCAAAACGCTTGGACACGAGTCTCTCCTAAGAGCAAAAGTACAATGCTGAGGCTTTGAGCTGTCAATCGCGAAAAACAAATTAAAACAAGTAAAAAGAATGTTAATTACGCCTATGCTGAGCTTGATATACTCGTACTGTTCACGCATTCCTAGTAAACGTTTTTGCCTACGCTCCTGAGATTGAGCATTCAGAAATATTTGATTATTACACATACTTATTGTGCAACATTTCAACACTGATATCGAAATATTTGTATGAGAGTAATCCTGGGGTCTTGAAATCTACACGCTTATTGAATATTGGTCAGATACTTATAATGTTCATATTTCGGTTCGGTAGCACGAGAAACAAAAAGGTTTTTCTAATAGAAACATAAATTAGAATTTTGGTTTGTATGGAAGCTATACGATTCACTAATCCTTGGGTCTTCACATTTCTGTCATATCTGTTGGTCCAAATTTCAATTCGATAATACAAAAACCAAAACAGTTTTTCTAACAATGTGTGGTTAGTATGGGAGGTAGCCCTCCTATTGGTGTGATTCGGCTGGTTCCGATAAATGTACAGTCTCTGGTAAAAGGAAAAGTTCGTGCAAAATTTCAGATATGTAGCTCAAAAACTGAGAAACTAATTTGCATACATACACACGGGCATACAGACAGACCAACGGACATGGCTTAATCAACTTGTCTCTTCGAGCTGATGAAGAATATACGTGTATATACATTATGGGGTCTCCGATGTCTGCTACAAACTTCATGATAAACTTAGAATACTATTCACTGCATGAAGAGTATAAAAAGGAAAATTGTGCACTTAGTTCTATTTAAATTTGTGCAAAGATATGTCGTCTTTATTTTCTTTTCCAGCTTAGACTTTGTTATGTCTTTTTAGCATCTTATTCATATCATCATTATTACTGTCATCATCATACTTATCATCACATCTGGTAACATTAGGTACTTCAATTTAAAGGTATCTACAAAAAGCACCTTTTCTAAAGATAGCGCCACTTAAAAGCCACCTATCACTTATCCTGTATTGTACACTTGTCATCTTCACTTGCCACACAAAATGGCAACACATGGATGGCTCTTCATTGCATATGCAAAGCCAAAGGTCGCACTTGAATTTGCCATCTGCATTTTGGATTCAAGTGCGAAAAACGACTTGACGTACAGAGTGCATAGTACCAACAAGAAGGATAACCTATGTGCAATACAGTAAACAGATTTCTCACAGTTGAAATGCTTTCATGTGCCATAAAGTCCTTTAATACAGTCAACCGAGAGTTAAATGCAGTGTGTTGCATATGAACGACTGCAATCAGCCAAGGCAAGTAGTAAGTCCTTGCCATACACGACCTGCCCCACGACATCAGATGAGTGCAATTGCACATGCATTGACTGCATTTAGCTGGCTGCATTATTCTTTCAGGCTTATTGTGTGTTTCTCCTTCTTTCTGTTGGTGCTTTTATTTTGCACTTGAATGCGCCTCATACAGAGACTGCAACAGGCAACAGGAAAACATATCCTGCATCATCGTTCGTCATTGCATGCAACAAAAATGTGCAAACGAGTGAATGAAAATGTTTTGTATAAAGAAAGGTAGGCGTTTGTTCTTGAATGCATGAGTAGGCTTTTTTATTATCCTTGAGGATTTTTTCATTTAGAGTTTGGTTTTGTTGGTTTTTGTTCTATTTCCCTTTATGATTTCACACGTCATTTTTGCAGTTTTCACACTTTACAACATAAAAGATGATACGATGCTGTTGCTGATGATGATGCAACAAGTGAAGGTTTTTATATTGTATTTGCCTGAGGAAGTAATGCATTTGCAGGAAGTGTTTTTTGTGCATGTTAAATTGAGAGGATTATTATTTATTATGTTCTTTTAAAGATGATCCTCTTCAATTTGTTTTTCATTGCTTTTATTTTTTTTATTAGTACGGAAACAAAATTAAACAATAAAGATACTTAAATAGATAAATAAATATAAAATGCATTAATAATTTTTAATAAATAAAATATTTTTATATCAGGTAATATGAATTTTTAAGCTGATTCAATTCAATGTAGATCTCTTATTTTTCTCACAACATTTTCATCATAATCTTCAATATCATCGTCCCCATCATCTATATCAACATCATCTGGTCTTACTGGATAACCTTGCTCTGGTGGTACGATTTTAACACCCTTATCACCAAACAAAAGACAGTCAAAATTTCTAAAAAAGCAAGGAAAGAAATTTATGTAAGGCTCTTCATAATCTTCAGGTCATTCCATACCTTTCGAACAACTCATAGCCTTGAAATGATCCTGACATAAGCATACAGACGTGCATGTTACGTCCAAGAAACCAAATATCATGAAATTGTATGCAAGCCTTGGCAAAACTGAATCTGGGTGGTCGAAAACAGAAAGGTGGAGGATTCTGTCCAGAGACCTTCCGTCGAAACCATATGTTGTTGTTGACACGCATACGTAATTCAAATGAGAATTCGTCGGGTTTGTAAGCGAGCTCAGTACAACTATTCATGCCGATAACGGAGAGAAAACCTAAGAAAAAGTAAATTAATCAGTTTATAAATCAGAATTCGATAAAATTGTCTAACAACTTACCTGCACAACATTTGCATATACCGGTATTGCAGTTGCATGGTATACGATTTACAAGATTACTGAAACTAATATTTGGCAGACTAAACTGACGTGATTCTTCTTCATGGGCAAGTTGATTTAAGCGTTGATTTAATAGACCCAATTGCTTCGTTGCCTCATAGGCAATATCTTCCACTTGATTATGAACTGATTCAACTAAAAAAATAAGTAAATAAAATAAGAAGATATTTAAAACCTCATAGGAAGGCTGTCTAACTTCCGTGCCAATCAAGTAGGTCAAGGAGTCTTGGATGGTTTTTTAGTTCTCTTCTCTACAATATTGTACATATATTGAAATAAACAAAACAAGTTTAGTAGCTCAAGCTCTTTTCCGATTTAAATGTAGAAAACAAAAATTGTGGGGGAAAAAGGTAAATAATAAATAGAAACAACAAAAAATAATAATAATACCAAATATACATATGCATATTAGACTCATTGGTAAAACAACAAACAACTTCCGCCTTCCAAACAGTTCCGTTGTATGACGTATGAATCAATTAAGAGTTCAACTTAACTCAAACTATTGTGTTTTGAATCGTCGTTAACCTTGCGTGAATAATCCGATGAAGATGAAGAAGTTCAAGAGATAAACAGAAATATAAAAGTAAAAAGATAAAACACTAAAAAATAAAATTCATATTTATATCTGTTTATATACAATAGTCTTATAAATGTCAGTGGAATACATAGGTACAAACACGTAAGGTGGCTTCGACGTTGGTCAAGATCATGGACGCTGCAGTTGTAGACCCTCTAAGCCTCTCAAAATACAAGACACACAACACTCTATAGCTCAATAGTCTATCTGTTATTTCTTTTCGTTCTCATAAATGTGAAACGAAACATAAAAAACAGGTATTTCTTTTGTTATTTATTAAAGTCTCAGAGAGTATTGAATCTTTTTTGTTGACTCTAATATAATCAAGTGATTAACATGTTTTGTTTTTTTTTGGTAACTTTATCTTTTTTCCCATACATCATCATTGTGATATTTGTTGGTAATTAAGAACTTTTTTTTTTTCTATTCAAGTTCATACTAAACCAAAATTTTTGATTTAATTATATTAGTGTAATTGATTATAAAAACGATTTCAAGTACGAAAATAGCATAAAATGTTTACTGAGGAACCGAATGAACGTGTTTTGTTAATTAAAAAGTTTCATAGTACGAATGACTTTGAGTTGGTTGGATCTGAGTCTTTGAAATACGAAAAATAGAGGTTTTCATTGATAGATATTCTTCATAACGGTCAAGTTTGTTTATTTAAAACATGTACAGGGTTATACATTTATAAATACATACATCTCTTTGCATACCATACATAGAAATCTAATATAATATAATATAATAAGTCAATAATATTGGATCACCTTGAAATCGTTCAATGGCCTTTTAAAAAGCAAATTATAAATTTATCACACTTTTGGTAAAAGAAAAACATTGAGCAGTTCTTAAAACACAAAAAATCTTAAACAAAATCACAAAATAGAATTTTTTTTTTTTTTTCTAGTATATAAATCCTTTTCCAATATGTTAAAAGCCAATTTTACTTAAACCCATTAAATACAAAAAAAGTTTTGTTAATTTGTTTTTAATATCAAAATATAGTTTTTATTTAAAAACTAATAAAGAACTTAAAACATAATACAAATGCCTCATTAAAAATTATCACAATTATCACTTTCAAAAGGTATATACAATACATAGGTACTTATGAGTTGTTGGTACTATTATATATAGAAATACTAGTAAAAATTTTAGTTTATTAAATTAAAAACAAAAATAATTCACAAATTATTTACAAATTTAAAACATTTTAGAAAATAATAAAATATATTTACATGATAAATGAAAAAAAGAAATATTATAATATCCAATAATAAATTCTATAGAACTTGCTTATTAAGTAAAAAATATTGATCCAATTTATACAGTCTTCACTGTATTAATTAAGAGAACTTTCATTTTAACTAAATATTTACATGACAGAAAGCAATTCATTCAATTTAATATAAAACTAAATATTATCCTATGACAAACTATCCATAAATTAGTAGTAGTTAAATGATTATATTTATCCTACTTCACTGTACTTTTCCATGAGCACTTTCTTTAAAGCTACATAATAAAATCTACACATAAACTATGAGTATATTAAGTGGGGAAGTGGGATTCATTATGTTAGGAATATTTTCACAAAGCGATAAAATATTGGCATTGCAAATGGATTAATAAAATTAACAATTAAATAATAAAAATATGACATAAAATATGAGTTCTTTGGATGTGTAGCACTACCGGTTTCTGTCTTCGAAACGGCCAAAAGCGAAGCGGCACAAAGTAAATAGAAGAACAGACGTGGATGTGAACTCGCGATGACGTTAGGCATTTTCTTCAACTTTTTATTTATTCAATTTAAAACAAAAACAAAATAATAATAAAGAGATTGTTTAAAATTCCACAGCAACTGATCAATCACATATCATCATCATGATCTTCACATCACTACCATAAGCATTCGGGAGACGATGAAAACAAACTTTCGCTTTCGCAAAAATGTCGCAGTCGCTGCGATGTGTTGCCAACAAGAAAGTGTGTTAATATGTTCAATTTACGCGCTTCAAATTTAATGATTTTGAATTTGTTTAGTTATTTTTGGAAATTTTTCCTAGACATAAAAAGTTTGTTGGTGCACATAAATCATGCGAATCAATCCAACACAAGCAATTTCAATGCGTTTTAATTCTTTGGTTGAGCCGCATTCCACTTGCAACTTAATGCGCAACTTGGCATGGACTGTTCCACCGATCGATCCACTGTCACTTCGACACTTTGACTGTTGAACTGTTCAACTGTTCAACTGTTCGTTGGTTTGTTCGTTTGTACGCACGCGCAGTGATTAAAACTTGCACCGAACGTGTTAATGGTTTAAATTCAACTGACCAACAACTTTGCTCGGTAACCTAAGACTGAGCGAGTTCCTCTGTCTGAGCTTCAGTTTCAGTTGAGTTTTGAGTTTAAGATTAAGACGAGGTTGATGTATATATTGTATCTGCACTCTTTGCGACTAGCTACGCATGCCTTTTCAGAGAAGATAAATGATTTTGTCGATGACAGTTTCGAGTCGTCGATATTGTGTTACTGATTAAAAAACCAGTATTTTTTTTTTTTTGTTTTTTCATAGTTTTATGTTCGCTCACTCTTGGGACCGCTACATTTTCTCTTGCTTATCATCATTAAAATGTCTGATAATGAATTCGGTTTGTCGGAACAGTTTTTGTGTCCCCTAAATGACTCTCACTTTTCTTGTTTTGTCGTCTCTGAGTCTGGTTTTTTATGCTTGGGGCTCAGCACACAATACAAAATCTTTCTTGTCTTATGAATTTATGGAATTTAACTAAATGCACCACTTTTGAAACAGGTTGTTCTACTTATTATAGTTTCAAGTTGTCTTATCGAGTATTTCTTTATTACATTACAGTTTTATGGGTCTATTAAATTAGTCTTTCTTTTCTTATTTTTTGTGTCAATTTTCTTTTCGGTTTGTTATCAGTCAAATCATTTGTTTTATTATTTATTTATTCTCTTATTTATTGCTTTTTAAATTTAAATTGCAATTTATATTTAAACATGATTTTGATAAGCTTGATGAAGTCATGACTTGGAATGAATGTAGGAACTTTTTTCATTTCATTTATTCATTCATGTTTGTATTATTCTTCGTTTGTTGTGGCTACTGAATTGAATATAATTACAAGTTAAGGCTATTTTTTGTTTATTTCCATAGTTGGATATTAAGTTGTATTTACCTAGATAATTACAACTTTATGTGAAATATCCATTATTTTGTAATTCACAGTTGTTCATTTAGCAATTGAGAACATAAAAGTAAAACCTCTTAATGACATACATACATACATGTGTACATATAGTTCAATGCTGAAACACATTTCACTGACTTCGGTTAGACTCCAGACCTATGCATAACCACTTTTTCAATGCGCAATGAACAAACAAAGCGAGCTCAAGAAACACACTTTTCAAACCCATCCATACTTTTTAGGGTTCCGGTCCCAAAAGGGAACCCTATTGCAGAGACTTCGTTGTCCGTCCGTCCATCCGTCCGTCCTCGGGTCATATCTCATGAACCGTTATAGCTAGAGAGTTTAAATATTCACAGAATATGTAGTTCTATCCGGGCATCAGCAACAAACACTAAAACTAAAATATTTTCAAAAACTTAAAGGGGTCCCCATACAAGAAACATTTTGGTTTGTATGGTAGCTATACGATCCAGTAATTCCACGATCTTGAAATTTGGATGGTTAATGGCTATACATTAGGAACTTATATTGTCGAAATTTCAGTTTGATCGGACCACTAGGGAGGGTACATCCCAAACAAACCCACCATTAAAATTCAGGTTCTTAATCGAAAACCTTTTTTGTTTTTTGGACTATTGAACTAAAATTTAGACATTACAAGTTTCTAATATAGGCGTGGTATTTTTGTTGGAATCACTCAAATCGGACAACTAGGAGGAGTAGCTCCCATACAAACCCCAATCTGATACGAGTCTGACTCGCAAATTGAAATGTGCAAAGTTGCCAGTTGGTATAGTTATTTTGCTTTAATTTTTTGTTGTTTGTTTGTTTTTTTGTTTGTTTTTTAACGTGAAATTGTTTTTCAAAAGGATTTTATAGTCATGTCAAAATCTACCGCTGCGTTACAGACGGTTTTGGTGTCATTAAAAATTGTAATATATCTCGTGACTCGAAATTCGTAGCGCGCAGTAATTTATATATTCAAAATTGCAGAAGTCAAAAATTATTTTTGAATAATCTTCGCGACATTGTTCCTCAACAGCATGCTTTTCCCAAATCTTTTTGCCTGGAGCATAGGTGACAAACAACCAATAGCAATTAGATGAAAAGTGCAACGCGTTTCTAATGTCATATGTTCGAAAGTATACAAATTCTTTTCCTCGTTAAAACCCTACAAAATGCTTTAGCGGTCTTCACCCCCTGGAAATGCAAAGCGACCAAACATGCGAAATTGTAACGGAATTTAAGTCACCTTTATGCCCATTTTGATTGTTCTTTAATTTGCAGACACCCAATCTGTATGACCATCTTCTCGAATACTAAATTTGCTGTCAGCTAAAGTGTTCCATAGTTTGATAGTTTTATCACTTGAACCAGAAATTATTTGAGGATTGTCAGCAAGAAAAGCTACTGAGAGCACATCCTTGGTATGATCTTCGAAACGTCTAGTAGTTTTGCTGGCAGCCAAATCCCAAAGGTGCAATGTTTGATCCCAAGATCCAGATTACGCATAATTATTATTGTCAATTACAGACAATCAATATCTTGTCACTGATATGATAGCTTCTGGGGTCCTTAGTATTAGTGGCGATTTGAGTAACCCAACCATTGAAACCAATGAAAACCGAACTCAGTGAATTCCGATTCAGCTGTCGTATAAACGAGGTAATTGACATTGAATAATATCTGATTTCTATTATATGGTATGTACTTCTATGATATTAGAAGTAGACTTACAATAATGTTCCATAAACATTGTCCTAATTTAAAGAAACCGAGGCTCACCTAGATAATTAGCTTACAAAAGAAGTATAACAAACAAATTACATCGATAAGCAAATACACATACAGAAATTGTTTAACTTGCTGTTAAATAACATAGTTGGATTCAATAAGGTATAGTTTATAATAGTTTAAGACATTAAATAAATTCTATCAGTTACTAAGTATGTATATTTGACTTAAAATTTATAATAATTTTTCAATATTTTTTTTATTTCACTTTCGTTTCTATTTTCTTAAAATTAAAGTAATTAAATGTTGACATTGACTTTCGTTTGCCTATTGAATATTTAATTCAGAATATATATACATTTTTAATTATATAAAAAATAATTTTGCACGTGACTTTTAACATGCAATGGCAAAGTGCGGAAGTGTTTTTATTCCACTAAGTAGTATAAAGAAATTTTCCAGTCAAAAGCAATTATTCAATTTTTTGTACCGAAACGTTTGAGTTCAAAATGGTCAACAATGCGCCACATGAATTATGTTAAAATCGCTTTACTATGATCGCCATTGGATTTCTTTGGTATGCTGCATAATCAAGGCGCCATCTATTGATCTGAAATCAATGCAAGTTTTGTTTTCTAATAAGGTCTTTCACTTAAAGGTATGTGATTATTATTGTATTTGTTTTTCTTTGCATGTAAACAATTGAGCTAGTGAGTGAGTGAGCGAGTGAGTATTTTGACCACCAGCATGACATTAGAAATTATGTATTTTGAAGTTTTCTTCTACTATTTTTCTACTTTTCTTTTGATATTGCACGTAAATCATGTGAAATCAATTTCTCTTGTGCAACAATTTTCCACCACAATTTTGACCAAAAATGCCAAAAACAAAGCCAAAAAAAAAAAAAAAAGTCGTGAGTCAATATTTGTCTGGACTGAGTGAGTGAGGTTGTAAGTTGGCATGTTTACTTTTGTTGTCTTGTTTGGTTGGTAGCATCTTACAAGTTAATAATAGCATGTTAACTCATAACATGCTATCAATCACTCAAACGAAGAAAATCTATATCTACTGATTTTGGATTTTTGTTTATTTTTTCACTGTTCACCGTATCATAATCGATAATTCGCATGTGAAAATTGTATGGAAAATTGTTTGTATACATATATTCTGTACTGTAGCAATTTAATATGGGATGGGAGAGAAAGACCATGATTTAAGTGGTTAAAAGGCGCCAGTTTAGGTTTCGTTTTTGGATTGTTTGAGAAAACGTGATGAGGAGAATATTTATTATTATTATCATTTTGAACTCATGTGTGTAGTATATTCAACATAAGATGTTCATGTTGTTGTAGGTGATCGAAAAGATTTGTTTACATTTTACTTTCGTAATTTTTTCTTAGAATAATGCAATCATAAACCATCAGCGGTCTTAAAACTGTTGTATTATGAATTCAATCGTGGCAAATGTTCGCTCTAGGACAAATTCCGTGAAGGTCGTCCAAAATCGGTTGGCTTGCCAGAAAATATCAATAAGAAATTAAGTTGAATACCGCATAATTTGACAAAACGCTCAAAAGAAGGCACGTGTCGACTGGTACAAGAAAATCTTGAAAAAATCTGTTCAAGGCGCATGACGAAACATGGATCTATGTATGGATATGAACCCGAAACAAAACAGCAATCGACTGTATGGATCTTCAGAGACGAGCCAAATCCAATATTTGGAGTAACCAAAATTGAAGTGGAAAAAGTGCTTCCAAAAATTTATTGAGTGAAGGCACGACAGAAAAAGTTGACATAAAGGAAGTCGCTTCTTTACAGTTTAGAATTTTAATTCAAATCAAGTTCCTAAAGTCTTTGAAAAATTTATTGAAAAATACAAATGCCGAATACAAAGGATTTGATGGAAAGTTCGTAATATTTGAAGTGTTAAGTTTTCGTTCTGCAAAATAAAAATTGTTCAAGAAGAAGGTCGTTAAATTATATATTTTAGTATCTACTTGATTGTTTCCTAAAATTTTGATACAAAGAACTAAATATATTTGTAAAAATTGTATATATTTGAATGTATCTTAAAGTTACTACAATTATTCAAACCAAATCTTATAAGAAATATTTTCTTGTAAAAAAAGAAAGGAAGGTATCGCAAAAAATATTGTAATAATAATCACACATTAACTGAACATAGTAACACTAACAAGAACACAAAATCCTATGCGAAACTACATTCACTGTTTAAGCAAATTACAGATGCTCAATAAGACATGACCCCCGACATAGACAAGCTTAAATCAACAAAAAACCAAGACGCAACAGGTGGTATTTGTAGCTATTTAAAAAAAACGCATAAGGCACACTATTTTCTTAGTTTTTGTACGAATATGTTGAGAGAATAAGATTCAAAACGCCGGTTGGCGCCTACTCAAGCGCCTACATAATGTAAAGTGGGAAACTGTTAAGTCTTACCAAGGAGAAGGAACATCGATCGAGAGACATTCGATATTGTGTTGCATGTAAGTATAGTCAGCCACATGTAGATGCATCGTTAAGTACAAATCGCTAAACATGCGCATATAAGATTTGAATTATCGTCACAATGTTGAGATACAATTTCCAAACATAAATCTTATTAATATTGTAGTTTAGTATGAACGGAGAACGGCTTAAGATCAAAAAAGTACAACGATTTTCTATTAAAATTACACTAATCGCGAGATACTCGTCAATGTCAACATATTAAACGGTGATTTGTTTTCTTCTATTCTCAAAGGTTCTGTTCTTGGTGTATAAGCAGCCAAAAACAGATTGTCTAAAGAAAGGCTCGATTCGATCGCTCGTGTGCTGCGATTTGTATTAACTATAAACTTCTTGGAGCTTAATGAGTCGTGATCAACGGCCACGTTCTGTTATACTGTATTACTAAGGTAACGCAAGGCAAGGCAAGGCAAGGCAAGGCAAACCAAGGCACAAGTACCTTAGATAGATATGCCTGCTTTCCATATGCAATATCGACACCGACCACCTACAAGTATTGCATGTATTTGTTTAACATCTTGGGCTTTGAAGCTGAGATTGAGGTTGTGATTCTTGTTGCAGGCGGCTCAATTAAATTTTATGCCAATAAATTTTATGCAGTAAGTCGTTTAATCTAAATTAAGCGTAAATCGAGATTCTTCTTCCTTTTTGTTTTGGTTGGTTTCGTAGAAGCTTTTCTTTTCTTTTCTTTTCTTTTGGATTTGGTTTAGCAATTGCGCGGCAATTTGCATCAGCAACATCATGTGTCATAAACAAGTTGCAAGGCGCCGACAAAACATTGATATTTCGAATCACCACCATATTCTTCTGATGCCATCAACGGCGCCGCATAAAAACACAAAAACATCTTGCTGCTGCAAGTTGCCCAAAGAAAGTGTGGTTTTGTTGAAGGAGAAGATTGGATGGTTTGGTATTGTGTGGTGTGGTGTGGTATGGTGGTTTGGCATGTATTGTTGCATATTGAAATTTGTATACAAGTTGCTGGCATAGTTTATGTTTATGTTGTCGTTGTAATCACAGAAAAGCCGCAGGTGGTAAAAGGCCTTTGATTCAATAGCAAGCATGCGTTGGCTGTTGCTGTAACACTAGTCAAAGACATACAAGAGCGCATAGCAATACTTTGATGGACAGTGGCATTATTTTTGAGTGCTTGGCAAGGTATTCGGAGTTCTTTCTATTGTTGGTGGCTTCACTCCCTAAGCTACTCATCTAATATATCTACTAATTGCAAATTAAAGCTGCTGCAACAAATGCAAAATTGAATTACCGCCTCCCTAGATACACATAAGAAATTTGCAATGTAAGCAAAAATCCTTGTTAGTGCGCTGAGTATTCAAACCGGATTACCCTTTTTCCATTTTATTCTATTCTTTTCCTTTTCCCATACGCCCCATAGCGCTGGCTTGGCTTTTATTTCACTTAATTAATTGGCAGTAAATTTAAAATAGAAGAAAAAATTAATAAAAAACCTCTATGATGACAATACAGGCCATGAGCCATGGCAATGTTCTGTAGTACGAGAAAAAGAAAATACAAGTGTTTCAATGCACATACAAAAAAAAAAAAAAAAAGGATTACAAAAAATGTGCAACCTGAGTCAAGTGTCCTTAGAGAGCATGTTGCATTTGTTGATTTTGTTTTTTGGCAATTGTATAAGGTTGTTATTGAATAATGTTTGATAAGCAACTGTTGCAGACTGTAGACAGACTTCAAGAATTGGGGATGTGCAGGAGTAGGAAAACGAGGTTTCATCCTAATATGGATATACCAAATTCACCATTCAGCTTAAAGAATGTGAAAATTCTGCAATAAAATAAAGATTTAGGATGAAATTTTTATATGTGAAATATATTTATATTCATTTTAAGTTTTGTTGTTAATTTCCCAGAGTTTCGCTGTTAATTAGCTAAGCTGATGCATTGTAGAATAAAAGAGCAATAATTTATAGCTTTGAAAGTCATAGGAATGGCACATGGAATTGTGCCATTCATCCATATTAAAAAATACGAAAAACACTACAATATTACAACCATTACAGATGACATTTTTATTGAAAGATAAAAATTTTGAGTCATCATAAGTTTTATTCACTTGCCAAAAGTTATCATAATATTTTTCTATATTAATGATTTGTAGATAGATGAAAGAATTTATAACATTGGAAGGAAATCCTATTCTGTCAATTGCTCGCTCATTGAAAAACAAATATCTAAGTATGTATATTCTATTTCATATTCATTTTCCAACAACACAAAACCCATCAATGATTACTAAACTAAAACAAGTGCATACTACAGTTTAAGGAGAAAAACAACTAACATACACTACCAGAAATCATTGAAGTCAAAGAATCTCTACGAATGTAATATGTAGTAGGTACTATGAATGCAAGACAAGTGGGATGGGTGAGTGACTTTTTACTGCATTGATGTTCAAAGTTAGAAAAGAAAGACCCATGTTTGGTTTTTTACAAAAAAATATTTTTTCAACATTTTTGCTTAATTAACACAACAAAGCAACAGAAAATTCTTTATTTTTTTGCAAGCGAGCTCTCAGTGTGGAAAAAATAAGCAAAAGAATTAGAGCATACACTCAGGCGTCTTACATTACCTGTCGACGTTGTCTGAAAAGCAACAAAATTTAAAATACAAAACCCAAAAAAAAAAGGAAACAAACCCAAGCTTTACTTTCTTTTGAATGAAAAAACCCCATACCATAAGGGAGAGACTTTTTCGAAACAAACAACGAGTTGGGGTTCTTGAAAGTGAAAATAAAAAATAAAAACATATGCTAGCTACTACTGTCGATTGTCTACTTGGATGGCTGTCAAAAATAAAAATATGATGTTTTGTTTTAATTGTGTTGTTGTTGCTCCCATTTTGCGTCTATAGCGAAATATTATACAAAATATACAAATGAACAACGAAATTGTATAAAAATTTGTGTCTAGAATGCATTGCATACTTATAGGCAACATAAGCAGCATGACTTCGGTGTGAGTTAGTGCGAATACAAAGGATTTTTGAATTTGTAGAATTGAAGTATCTTAAAATGGAAATACGAGTAAATGTTTACAGGGGAGCAAAGATGAAAATAATAATAATAATAAACACATAGCATGATGGTAGACCGGTTGCCTCCGAAGACCTCATCACATGGCACTTTGACAAGTTTTTGCCAGAGAGGGAGTGAGTGAGAAATTTTATGAGAGTAGGATGACGATGTTATCTGGAAGAAAACAGAAGTTTATTAAATAATATTATATAACCAATATTAAGCGACATAACTTTTGTTCTAACAAAATCAAATTGCAATTGATTTGCTAAAAATAGAAAGAAATATTTAATTTTCTTTTCTCCTAATATAGCAGCAGTTGGATTTTCTACAGAGACGATTAACAAAATTAGTTTAGATTAGTGCATATCCTTCTATGTACAACTTCCCAACTTTTCCATATTGTCAATTTTTGTTTGCAACGAAATATTTAATCAATATAGATTTCTGTAAATAATGAAAGAATGTAAGTACATATATGTCTTATAGTACTCTAATAAATTTTGAAGAGCTGGTTTCTAGTTAAGTTAGGTCCTACGGCTTTGCTAAATTTTAGAATATATAAAAGTATTTGATTCTAATAATGTCGTATTAAAATTTATATTATTTGGTTGGCACATTGTAAGTAATTTCGACACGGTAAAATAAAGTATTGGTGTGAGCAAATAAGCATTCAATGGCTTGGCTTAGCTTAGCTTGCTACTGTTCTAAGAGTGTTTATATGAATCATTCATTCATGATGCTTAAAAATTGCTATTTTTACGACGATGCCAGTTTAGGCCGGCCGTGGTCTTATGTGTTATATATAAACATCAGTTAATATTCCATCAATTTGGACAACATAAAAATTTCCGAATTTATCAGTATAAAATATTGATTTTTAGATATTGAAATTTATTTTTCATTTGCTCTTTGTCATTTAAACTTATTGTCTCAACTTCACTGTGAACTATGTCAAAGATTCTATTGTATTCTATAACTTTCAAGGTTAACCAACAACTAAAATCATTGCCGCCACATATCAATCTGTGTACGATTCTTCTAATATACTACCAGCTCCTCTTACTCATCTCACTAGTACCCACTTCTTCACTTTTGTTTCAGAATCATATTTGATACAGTCACGTACCATATGAAGTATTGTAGTAGCAGCATACGATGGATGATGAGTGTATCGAAATCGAAGCCATTGTACAACAGCAGCAGCACATCTGAAATCAAGCATAAAACCAATCAAGCTTTGCAACACTGGGAATCTGAAAATATCACGTATGTAATTCCCATGAAAAAACTTCTGAGTTTCTTGCTACTAAAGTAGCGCACAACATCATTCAGTTGTTGTCTCATTTTCATCATTCACTTCAACTTCAACTTCACTTCACTTCATTCTTTTCAATTCCAATTCTTTTCTTTTTGAATGCGTTGGCGTGCAGTTAGTTTTAAGAGATATTGTATATTCCTACATATGTTTGTGTGCATGTGTCTATAAGATACTTATTCGTACACTATTGTAAGTAGTAACTGCAATTATATTGTACTACATATTGTGGTATATTGCACATGTTCAAATTGAAGGTAGCATAGCGTTGCCAATCCATTTGTTATCAATGTATGATGAATGAGTGTAGAGTAAAGGATTGATGGATGGATGGATGGATGGAAGTGATTGAACTACTTTTGATGCTAAGCACGAGATTGTGTGCAATTGTTGTGAGAGGGCGTGAAAGTTGATTGGGCTGATCTGATCTGGTCTGGTCTACTATTTCAATAGTTAGTATAGTTCAACTTGTAAGTTCAAAATAATTTAACAATCGCATCGTGAGAGTTCACTTTGTGTAGTGAAAAGAAATCTTTAAAATCAAAGTCGTTTCAATTGTATCTCTACAAGAAATCAAACATAAAAATATCAGTGTTGAGCTTCATCTTTTGGCCATTTGTCCATTTGGCATGAAACATCTCTTGCACGCGCTGCCTTTTTGGATTTTGCCATGATTTTTGTTTTTGTTTACTGATTTTGTTGCAAGTTGTGCATTTTTGTTGAACTCTATGTGGCAACACGTAAAACCTAATTTTTAACTAACCATAGCAGCTACTTGATAGTAGTTCGGAAGAGGCCACTCTGACTCCTCTTTACCATTTATAAGTAGGAACAGCAGCACAGTGGTTAAGTTCGTTGCCTATTCTTGGGTTTCTGTTGAATGTGGCAACAATATCAACGCAAACTCATAATCTCATGTTTGTTTGCATTAGCCTGTCTACCTAGACACGCTATAATTATGTCGTCGTTGCTATCTATCTGTCTGTCTATCTGTCTATCTGTTTGTGAGTCTGCCTATCCAACCCTCTTCTATATAGTAGAAACTTGGCTAACTTGACTTATTGGCCGATGATGTTTGGTTGGTTGGTTCCTTGAATGACTGACTGGCTGGTTGACTAGTTAGTTGCCGGTTTGATTGACTGAAGTTAGGGAATGAACGAACGTGTCTTGTGATGAACAGATTGCGCATTTTAAATTTTGTGTTTTACTTTTATTTTTATTTTTTGTGTTGTTTGGTTGTGCTTTATGTTATTTTTTTCAATAGTTGATCGGTATTTTGATTGCCGCAGACTTTGTGGCGCATATGAATTATGAGTTCAAGTCATTTGTTTGTTGAGTTGAGATACAGTTTATTTTAGTTATTCGGTTTTTCTTTTTTTTTTCTTTTTTTTTGTGATCTATGTTAGTAAGGCATGGGAATATTCTTCGATTTGTAAATTTAAAATTTAATGAATAGAACAATTTTAGTGTTTGAATGTAACAAATTGCGAAACAAAATATTTCTACAAGTTTATGTTCTCATTTGGCTAATATTAGTCACTCATTTCTGTAAGAAATAGCCGAGGAACCTATTGTGATTAGGAAGACAGTTGTATTACTTTTCAATGGGCATGTGGAGGACCACTAGCTTAGATACACAGAATGAAAAATGCGATTCTAGGAATACACATTCAGGCTTCTGATATAAATTGCAGATCACCTTCACCAAACAAACTGTGGGGCACTTATTCTCAAAAGATACAAAAAAAATCTTGGAAATAGATCCTTGTCCAAAAACATTGTATATGAATTATAATATCATGCTGGTCATACAGACTACTTGTAGATAAAATATCTTACATAACAACCAAACCAAATAATCAGCAGCATCACAATCGACAGACTATGAAAATTTGAAGTTTGCTTAATATTTAGCCTGATACAGTGGACGTAAGATTGAATAATAAATTTGTATAAATATTAGAAACCGATTCCGGCAAGACTATGAAATTAATGAAGTAATTTTCTCATGTTAAAAATATCTAATCACTAAACATTAATTAAATTATTTCAAATGACTTCTTAACTTAAATCTAAAAATTGTTACGAAAACACCTTAAAATTTTGATGTTTTAAATTGTATCTTTAATTATGAAATTAAATATTTTTCTGTTGCTGTGTGTTTTTGTTTTGTTTTGTATGTTGCCAACCACGTTGTTAACGTACTTAATTTTAACACTTCGTCACACATGCATAAATTATAAACATCACCGAAAATTCTCCATCCAATCTTCCATTCATGCAATAACCAACATAGACCGCATGGACTCTTAATCATTTCATGCTGCCACGCAACAAACGCAGAACGCAGATTTGCGGTTCGCGCAATTTTCCTTCTGTTTTTTCTTTATTTCATTTTTTCCATACAACTTGCGCCTGAAGTGTGCTAATGAGTTGCCAAATAAAAAAAAAAATATGAAAACATAATGAAATATGTAAAAATAATAATGAAATGGAAAAAAAAAGCAATTTCAAATGTAAATTGAATGTGAGTAAAAAATCATGTTACACATTAAATGCACAAGTCTGCATGTGTTTTGCATATGTTGAACAAGAATTTTATTATAGTAGAAGAGGGAGGGGAACTGTGGAAATTGTTTTATAAAAATTGCAAAAAAAAAAAAAACATAACCATCACTGTAATTTTTCTCAAATATTTTTTTCTGTTTTTGTGTATCATATTTGGTCGCGTGTCGAGTGTTTCATTCTTGTTGTATGATGTAATTGAATTATTTTTATATCTTTCACATTAATGTGAACTGATGTTATGACTTCGACATGATGTTTGTAACGCATATCATAGAAAAAGACCCTATAGATAATAATATAAATAAAAATGATCAGCATGACGAGGAGCATCCATTTATCTATGTCCTTCTGTCTGTTTATGTGTGCCAGGCTCGCAGCTCTCGAGCTGACATACATACGTCTCATTATCATAACATGCTGGTATGTTAAATAAACTGATTACTGGAAGAAATATCCATTACCATTATTATTGCGCATTACTTAAAGGCAAAAGAATGGCCCCTAAAGCGAAGATGATTGATAAACATAGCTTAATTTTATTACTCAGTTGTAGTTGATTGAGGAGGTGATTGGGGTGAAGCCATTTTAGTCGACGGGCCCTTGCTAGTGGCATCTTAAGGTCGCGCTGCAGTATGATTTTTCTAATATACCACGGTACACCAGTTATGCGTTGGTAGGCTTTGTTTTGAGTTGCTTGCAACTTTTCGATGATATATGGTGCTGCAGTCCCCCATATTTGAATGCCGTACCGCCAAACTGGGGCCACAACTAGTTTATATTGTAGATAACCAACTTTTTGTTTACTATTCGCTCGCAGTAGCAAGTCCAATTTCTTCATCTTTTGACAACAGCATGCAAAAACTCTCTGCACATGAGTGCGCTCATCCAGGACCAGACGTAGGTATTGAATATGATCCGCCAGAGGAATAATTCTAGAGTCATACGAAATAACTGGACAAGCGCCACGCCGCAAGGTGTACGTACAGTTAGCGCATTTGAGGGAATTTATGCCAATATTTCATCGCTTGGCTTGCAACATTCAAATCGCTGCAAATAATTTTGTGTAATTTCTGCTGCTTCAAAGGGGGAAGTTGAGATCGCGAGTATGGCGGTGTCATCTGCATAAGTTGCTACAAATTTTCTTTTTCGACATCGGCATGTCCGTCGTGAATAAAGAGTAAAGAACTGGGGCAAGAACACTGCCCTGCGGTGCACCAGCATTGATGCGCTTAATGCCAGAGTCTATATCTCGAACTCTTGCGAAGAAAGCTCTATCCGTCAAATAGCTGTTGAGCAGAAGATATTGTTTACCTGGACGAAGTCTTATCAGTTTGTGCACTAGTCCCTCTATCCCCTGTACCTGTCGAAGGCTTACATGACATCCAAGAACACAGCAGAGCAATAAATTATTGTTTCAAATGCACAACGAATTTGGTGGACAACTCTATGAAATTGTTCTGGCGGACTATGTTTAGCTCTAAAGCCGAACTGATGATTCGGGATGGCATTCTGGACGCCCACCAACTCCAATACTCTACACAAAAATATTTTCTCGAATATTTTGGAGAATGTCGGGAAGTAGTCTTATCGGTAACGTGACAAGATTCTCCGGCTTGCCAGGTTTCGGGATCATGATTACTACAGCACACTTCCACTGACAGAGGAAATGGTAAACCTTCATGGCATTTAACAGTATTACCAGGAAGAAAACTCCTTTGTAAGGAAGGGACTTGGCCACCTTCGCATCAAATTTGTCAAAAACAGGGGATATTTTAAAATGCAACTTTCTGATCTGCATTTCGACTTCTGCAATACATTCTCCGAGATGACTTCAGTGGTTTTACTTACAACATTAGCATCATCAAGATGGAGATGTGAATTTCCGTGCGACACCAGCGTTTTATTGCATCACGAACTGGGGCATATCTGTGCGGTTGCTGTTTAACGCATTTCGTAGCTTTCCACAAGTTAAAACCTATTTTTTTGTTAAGATCAGCATTAAGCAATAGATTGTCGACATCTGGATATCTCTGATTGTCATAAGGATACAAGGTTGGCGCTCCATTGGCCAGTACCTCTCTTCTGCTGTTGACGATTTAGTTAACAGAGCTACTATTTGTCTTGGCGTGGCAATCCTTGGGACCACATTCGATGTTTAGCTTTTCAATTACCCCCTATCAAAAATGTTGGAAAAAGATTGAAGAATAAATCATTGAAACTCTTTTCAACTAGTGTAAATTCGGGGGGCCGTAGATTGCTGCGATTGTTGGTTCACCATGAACGGTAAACACTTTTACCCCTGAAACTTGTAATGAATCTCTACGAATAGGATTCTTTAAAAAACACTGCCCTACACACAAAGTTGTCATAAGAAAAAGTTTCAAATTATTTTAAGAATAACATCAAGAAAAAAAAACATTGAAAAATAAATATGCTTTAGCCATACTTTATTATTTAAATATTGTATGTAATGTAACCTTCTTTAAAATGGATATGATTAAAGTAATCATTACTTTCCTCCTCCTGTTCGTTTGGAACCAGACGCACGTGGGGCAGCAGCATTCGTATTAGTTGATAACAAAAGGATGCCAACTAAAGCAAAGATGATGGACAAACCCAATTTCATTTTAGTGATTAGTTGTAGTTGATTGTACAATAGTAAATATGTTACACGACGATTGTCAGTTTGTTTAGAACTTTTATAGTGAAACAAAATGTCATAAACGCATAACTAAAAAGTGTAAAATCTTAGATAAGATTGGATTTTAATCATAAAATAGCATATAAAATTTAATGAAAATAACTTATATTATTTAATCTTATTATAGAGAGTTTTGCATTCAATTTGTACGGAAAGTAAAGTGTAAAGTTGATTAGTTAAGCTTTTGTGGTATTTCTTGCTAATCAAATCATTCCGAATCACAGTTACAAAATTACATGATTTGATATAGTTAGAAAGTATTTGCCACCTTCCATACTAACCGGAACTTGCACGGAATTTTAAAATCTTCATTAAGTCACTCAAAAATACCTTGAAACAAAAAAAAAAAAAAAAACGACTTTTCTATATGAGTTATTTTTATTTAATTTGATTCTTTGCAATTTAGTTAGACTAGTAAATAATATATCTAATCTAAGATTTTACACTTTTATGTATGTTATGCTTTTATGACATTTTGTTTTACTATAAAAGATCTGAACAAACTGACCAAAATACTTTGGGATGTGCAATTTTTATACATTAAATGATTAATGAAATAGTACTAAAAATAAAATAATAACATTGAATTTTGTATGGGACCCACCACTTCCAGTAGTCGGAGGACTCTGAATTCAACTTAATATTTGTATTTGTCTGATCGAAAACTGAGAGCCTAACATGCATACACAGACAGAAAGTCATGGAAAGTCATATAAATACAAGTATGTAGACCTTAAGTGGTTCTATGCATTACAAATATGAATACAATGTGATAAAAAATATCTTAAAACACTCTTATAAAAGAAATGAAATTATGTTAATTGAAAAACCTTTCAATATCTAGAAGATAAGACATCAGTTTATGTCCTAACATTAAAAAATTATTCTATTTTATAAAAAAAACAACGTCGTCTATGCCGAAGTTGATATACTCTTCACGCATCTTCTAGAAAACGTTTTTGCCTACACTCTGTGATAGAGCATTCAGAAAGATATGTATATTGGTATGACTTATGTTTAGGATATAGTCAGTACACATACAGCATTTCAACACTGATACCGAATTATTTGTATGGAAGCTTAACGATGTAGTAATCCTAGGGCCTAGAAATCTACACAATTGTTGAAAATGGGTCAGATACTTATGCTTATATATTTCAAATTTCAGATAGATAACACAAAAAACAACTTTTTTCTAATATAAACCTAAATTTTGGTTTGCGGGTGTGTAAGCGAACTGTTTCATCCAGTTACTCTTCTTCTTGAAAATTACGAAACTTCTTAACTTTTCTGTCCTGTTTAACTCATTATATTGTATTTCTACATTTTTGATGATGTTTTTGAGAGTCTACAACTATTTTATATACTTTAAATATTTTTGTTTTTAGATTTCTTAAATTATTATTATGTTTTCCATAAAATTCATTAAATTATAATAAAGTATCTTTGAAAACACAATAATAAATCGCATCACATTTCCAAATCACCAAGGATACAAAATGTACACATACATATTTCGATTGACTAACGAATAAGTAAGAATCTTAAGGCTGCCGTTGACAACTGATAAACCTCAAAACAGAATACTACAATATAAACTGGTGACTGACTCTGTCTGCCGCTTGTCCTTCGTCTGTTTGCCTAGCCCATTGCCGACTAGGTTCCGTCAATTCATTACGATTCATTGCTCGGTGCAGACTATTAAAAAAGTATATAGTATATTTCGTTCTGTGTCTATAAAAAATCGCATTGCAAAACTTTGTTGTTGCGCCTGAATGACTACGCGACTTTGACTACTATGTTTATATCGAATTTAAATTAAATGTTCTTCAGTTTTGTTGCTCTGAGAGAGAATTTTCTCATTTCCAATATATGTACATAGTATTGTAGACAAAACTACGCGGGAAATGATTTTGCAAAATAACTTAAGAGTTTAACAGCATTTTTTTTCTACTTTCTACTTTTTACTTTCGACTTTCTGTTTTTTACCTTTTTTTTTTGTGGACTTTGAAATAAATTAAAATGAATTTACAAATTCCTTGGAGAGCTTCAGATACAGCAACAAATACAGACAGAAGCATTACATTTAGACTTCTTCAGTCAGTTGAGTCAGTGAAATCAGTCATTCATTTAGTCTCAGTATAATAGAGAGAAGTGAGGATATGAGTTGAGCTACTTTTTTCCCTTGTTTCATTCTCCATGTAATTCACTTTTAATGGATATTCATTAGGTGTGCGTGGCGGATCGTTGGGGGGTGACAGAGTGTTGGAAACGCGAATGCAAAACGCAATCGGATATAGAATACAATATTAAGGATGCTGCTACTGCTGCTGCTACTGCTGCTGCCTTTCCTGCTGAAGGACTGGGACTGGGTTTACTTTACTGACTTCAAGTTCCCTTTCCTTTAGTCTTTTACCAATTAAATTAAATGCTGATTTCTTTTTTTTACTGCTCCCATCACATCACTTCAGAGGCGTGATGAGCGAATTTCGATTTTGTTGATTATAGAATTTTCTTTTACTTTTTCTCATCCGGTGAATTTTATCTCTATCCCCCTGTCTGTTTTTTTCTCTCAATGATTCATTTGGAAAGTCATGCAATGACAAACTTGATTTTCGAAGACTTGAAATGTCTGAGGAAATCAAATTTAATTACTTGTTTGCATGTAACATTGGAAAAAAGCTTACTTTAATTTTTGCAGCATACTTTAGAGCTTACAGCTAATTTTTATTCAATTTGACGAAGTCCAACAAAAAGTCCTCTTTTTTGTAATGAACTTTCCCCTCTTTGCTTTAGTTAATTTGTAATCAACATCTATGCATGATTAAAATGATATATTTTTAATAATTAATAATATTTAAACTTTTATTTGTAGCATACTTTAAAGGTCATTTCTAATTTTTTTTTTTTTAAATCCAACTTGAACCATCGAAATCGTTTTTCTTATTAAGTGTCTTTACACATAGACTTTAACAATTTTTTGTTTTTATTAATTTTATTGTCAATGTCTAATGCATATTTGAAAATTTGCAGCATACTTTAAGGTTCCGAGCCCCCCAATAGTCTTTTGTTATTCTTTGATAGTAAAGTACTTGTATAGTAAACCAATGCTGACCGCATTGCTAAGAGAAAATTCTACACAAAAACCCATAAATAAACTGAGTAAAGAATATTTCAAATTTGAACGTAAAACAATTTCCTTTTTATTGGATTTACTGGTTATGCTGGTTTAACAACAAAAAATGATAAAACTAAACTTAAGCAAAAATTTGCTGAATCAACAACAATCAACATCATCATAATCATGAACTTAACAACTACAACTACTTGGAGTCATCGTTGCAAAAACAATAATACTAATATTTTCTATCAGAGATGAAGATGGTTTTTGTTTATGACCAAAGTAAAATATTGAAATACAAGTATGTAAAGAAAAAAGGCTAAAATGAATTCGAAGAAAAGGTCGTCGTCGTCATCTTCATCGTCATAGAATAAAAGAGCACAACCACAACTGAAGAACATATTGAAGAAAGGAAGGAGAAGAAGGAGGCAAGTTATTATTGTATAAGAAAAAGGAAAGTCAGATATGCAATGAAAGGCACTCAGTGCCATTCTGAAGTGGTCAACTTTCTTGAAAAAAGAGCAATGCAAGTATGCCTTAAGGTAGACTATAGTACAATAATAATTGAAAATTGTAATAAACCTCAGAAAACTATAGAAAGGAAGTGGAAGTATAAAAACGAACAAAAAATTAAAAAGCGAACAAATTAAATGAAATATTTTTGTTAGGAATTCACCATGAATCTCTTGGTGTTTTTCTATGATATTTCCGAAGCATTAAAAATTTTTTTTCGATTTAAATTTTTCTTGTTTCATTTTCAAGTAGAGAAAAATTTAATAAGCGCTTTTATAATTGTTTGCCAAGTGGAAAAAATTAATAAAAACATTAAAAATATATAGAAAAATAGAAATATTTTTTGATGGAGAAAGACGGAGAGAGTGAAATAACCTTTCGTCAGTTGCAGTCGACATGAATTCGTATGCAGACAATCGTTCTACATCCTATAGTCATTGACTATAAAGCTGCACAGAGCATAGAACCATTGTTCTTCAACGGGACATTCCATTCCAATATTTGTGAGAATCTGACTTTCCAAATATCCCACATACCCATATTTTGTTGTTGGTAGTATCTAGGACTTTTATTTTTGTACTACTAAGTATAATAAAATGTGAAAAAATTAAATCATTTCATTTGCTTGAGCGCACCTTTTCTGAAGCGTCAACTTCAGAGTTGAGAATTTTATTTTAAAAAAATTTCTTTCTTTTTCCGTCTCAGAGCAAACAATATATGAATATGGAGCTAAATTTTGACAGTCGGAAAAAATAACGAAGGTAAGTAGTAATGCTTATTTTTCTAGGTTTTTTACGTTTTTTTTTTTCGTTTTTTGTTCTGTTTTGTTAGTCGGCATTTGGCATTGGCATCCTATGAAGGCAAAAAATGTCTAACAGGCGAAAATTAGCAGCACCAGTCGTTCAAACTTGAAGTATTATTTGCTTTGGATTTCATTTTATTTTTTCTTGGTTTTCTTATTCCATATTCGCATATCCTTGCGGACTTACATACATCCTTTCGTAGGCATAACTCCTTTAGGCAGCCAGCAATCCTGCTGAAATCTGTCGAGTGCACATTCTAACGACAATAGTGGTACATAGGATGCCTGCCTAGACTTATGTCTGCCTAGACTTATGCCTGCCTACTGCTTTCTCACATCTTTAGAGATTCAGATGAGATTGCACTTGGTGCTGCTGTCTGCTAAGGCGATTTAGCAAATTAAAAGGTTTTTAATGCTTGAGGTAAGCTTTTACTTTAGTACTTATATCATAATTTTATATGAATTTCTATGACTACGAATGAATGCTTTTGAAATTCTTCTCTCGAAATACATTTTTTCTTCTTTACGTATAATTTCTGCTGATTTTGCATCGTATTTATGTTGGATTTGGTAAGAGAAGAGTAGCCTAGAATTGTAATTTCCTGTTTTTTGGTTTTGGGTATTTTGAGTAATGGATAACAGCAGCAGCATTAATTGTATTGTAGGAGTTTAAGTTTACTGTTTTGACTGTTTTATGGATGATCTTGCAAAGGTACAATTTTGCAAAGGGGTTTGCTTATGTGAATTTATGAGTTGTGTAAAATATTTTTAAATATTGTTCAATAAGTTAAATATGAGTAACTGTAATAGGCTGATAGCATAGACCGCTCGACTGTATTTTTAATTTACCGTAATCACACTGAGCTCTTGTGGTGCATACAAAATGGGAATGTTGGTTAATGACGGTTGGGATATTCTTCATAATTACGATTTCGACTCATTGAGCTTTTGGAACTACCCTCCACAACTTCTAGTCACCCAAAAAAAAAAAAAAAAAAAAACGTTTTTCGAAGATGCGGGTATGTCTTTTAAAAAGTTCAAGTGCGCAAAAGGTTTATTCATTACACGATGCGATAGAAGTTCTGGTGTGGAAGATACAATTATTATCACTATGTCTCGATGTGTGTATCGTAGGAGACCCCCATTAAGTACATATGTCATCAACGTGACGAAAAGTTTTATTATCATACAGGTGATAAGTTGAAATCACAGTCCTCCGACTACTGGATAAGGTATTTCCAATACAAAACTTACTGATTGTTATTACTTTATTGTTCCTACTACAAATTTCATTAATCATTTATTGTCAAATTGAAAATGAAAATGAACTCAATATAATATAAAAATATTTATAAATATGACACATCCCAAGAAATGTAAGTTTCCGTGAACCGAAATTAATGTTGTAAAATGTGAGGTTCCTTTTAAAACCACTGTTCTAGACACAAACGTATCATAAGGAAAGAATTATAAGAATAACATCAAGAATAAAAACATTGAAAAATGAATATGCTTTAGCCATCATTTATTAATTAAATATTGTGCATTTATATGTAATGTAACCTTCTTTAAATCGGATATGATTACTTTCCTCCTGCTTGTTTGGCACTAGCCGGTGTTGGTGCAGCAGCATTCATATTACAATAGTTGAAGACAAAAGGATGCTAGCTAAAGCAAAGTTTATTGAGAAACACAGCTTCACACTTTGTGTGTGAACCTTAACTGAAAAGTGTAAAATATTAGACTAGATTGGATTTTAATAATTATTTAAATTGAAATTGCAAATATGTATGTTTTGAATGTGAATCTGATGATGCGATAGAAATAATGGTGCATCCTGTGAGTCATTGAACCGATAGTAGAGTGATAATCATATCAATTTCTTCTCATGCTGTAATTATTCTTTTCAAGTACTCCAAATCGTATACAGAAGGAACGATATTTTCATTTTACACGCATAAATTCCCCTTACGTTCTTTAACTTAACTTACTTAAAATAAAGCTATTCACCCGCCCATTACCGCAAATTACACACTTGACTGCAATATGCGTCATTACATAAATTTAACAAAGCGTCTTGTTGGAAAACATATCGTCACTTTTGGCTGTGAGAAATTTTCCAGCTTAGGCAAAAATTTTCGCGAACATTTTACAAGTGGAAAAACGTCAACGACATACCAACACCCAGCCAAGAACACAATTGTCACGTGTCCTTGTCATCGTCGGTGGTTTAACTTTGTAAGTTGGGGGTGTCGATTTGGAAAATTTTCGCACAAAATCGCAAACCCTGAATTTGGAAAATCCGCTTGTACAAATTTAGTCGAAGGGTGATTGCCTTAACTTCTTTTCTTCTTTCGTTCAAGTACCCATGTTTAACTTTGCCAATTGAGAATTTTTGGGTTATTAGGTTAGGTTTACGCTATATTTATTGAGTATTGTAGCTGTTTTTTGGTGGTTATGAAATGTCTACTTAAGAATGTTAGCCAAAATTTAAATATTGTAAATAAATATACGTGAATGAATAAATGAATGCAATAAATGACGGTTCAGATATTTATAAATGTCACACGTTTGACAGTTTTGTAATGATTTGATTGTTTGGGAAATAAAGGAAATCTTTTCAGATCAGATTAAGAATGGGGGACGTAAGCATTCACATTCATTTAAATGAGAAGATAGAATAGAATAGAAAGAAGCGTGAAATGAGCTTTGTTAAATTATTTGGGAAGTTTATTTTAACTTAGAGAATTTGCGAAGCAACGAATTCTAGGATGAGTAGGGACAATAAATAGGATTGAAAGAGTTTCCGCAAAATGCATAAAGAAAAATATTCATATTATAACAAGTTTAATTTTTTTCCATTTAAATTATAAAATATTACTAATGGTTTATGAAATCTACATACTATTTACCCCATTTGTTTTTATCGAGTTTATTGTTGCAGCAGGGGCTTTTTTAGGTATTTGACTCTCCTATTTGACCAAACATCTTACTATTTGGCGAGCATCAGCATGGGTGAGTAAACGTGGACGTCCTCTAATATTCGGGGCAGTTGTTGTTTTTCGGCCTCAATGATGCTAACATCAGTACTAATGTACTCCCATAAAAATTTAGTTGTAGCAACAACTAAGCTGCAGAATATTCTTGACGAAGCTTGCAATTGGTTTGATAAATGGAAAATAAAAGTGAATGAACTAAAAACGACGCAAATACACAACACGGACAGCTTATCAGCCAAGACAATTAAAAATTAAAGGTACTGACATTCCATTAAGCAATGTGGCAAAGTACCTGGGCATGCATATTGATATTAAACTGACGTGGAGACATCAAATCCAAAAAAAGAGAGATGAACTCATATTAACATTTAAGCAGCTATACCCGCTTCCTAACAGTAGATCTAAGTTAACAACCAATGGGAAATTAGTAATATACAATAGTGTAATTAAGCCTATATGGACGTACGGCATGCAGATATGGGGTACAGCCAAGAAAACTAACATTAACATTATTCAGCATCAACAATCGAAAATACTTCGATCAATAGTTAATGCGGACTGGTTTATATCTAACTATGAAATTCACAAAGACCTCGGCGTAACTATGATTCAGGAAGAAATCATTAATGCTAGCAGGAGGTACCACAAAACATTAGAGCGACATACCAATCTAGAAATAACAGACCTTCCATCTCACGAATTGTCTAGACGTAGACGCTTAAAACGAAGCAGACCAGTCGATCTGACCTAACTTAGGTTCCGGGTGGCTCTGAGAGGCATCTTACGGTTGTTGGCCTGCCCCAAGTAGCTCTCACAAATGAGGCCTAAGACTCCCAGTAATCCAGACCATTATTCAAAAGACCATTCGAAAATGTTCGATATTGTCCACTGCCTTTTCCCCTCTTATTGCTAAAAATGTACTTAGTGTTTTCTTTTATATTTAAGATATAAGATGTAGGAAAACAATAGCACATATCCAATTGGAAACAAAAAAAAATGATGCTAACAGATTTAGTGCTTAGCAATTTCATGAGGTGAATTTTATCAAAGACTTTCCATGGAAAATGAAATCTTGTGAATTATAAGTAGTTATCACTTCACCACTTGTCTGTGTCACTAGCATGCAATAACCATTGACAAAAAAAAAAAAAAAAAAAGACAAAATTCAAATTATGTGATTACTTTATTGTACAATAAATAAAGAATCAATTCTAAAAATTTAGTTAATTTTCAAATACCTGTATTTTGAGTGTAAGAGTTTTGATACTGCAAATTTATGGAATATACTTATATTAAAATTAAATATAACTTACTTCAGTACAAGCTATCTCTATTTATCTTGCTCAAACCATCATGTACATGTATGTTAGACAGCTCCTTCCTCAAATACTACCCTCAATACGAATTTCCCAAAGGCGCTACAGTCTCTTTATTAACATCAAGTCTTTTAGAAATAATGAAAAAAAAAAAAAAGATGAGAAAAATGTGAAGTGTAAAAAATTGAACAACAAAAATTAGAAACCCATTCAAAAAATGCAACAACCATAAACTTGAAAATTTCATGCATAAAAGAAATAACAAAAATAACACATAATACCAAAATTAGCTGCACTCGATGACGTATCCTTGTCAGACTGAAGTCAATCCCTTCCCATCTATCTATATATATACTTGTATTTACCTTAGTCTGGTTGGTATTCTTTCTTTGCAGATGTTTTTGTATGACTTGTGCATATACTCAAAGGATTTATTTCATAATTAATTCGTGTGCCCCAACGTATTACACACAAATGTTCAAAGGTATTTTTGCACTTTGGCTTTGAAAAGATTTTTGATTTTTTTGCTTATATTTCACTTCTTTCACTCTTCTTTGAGTGAATTGCACACAGAAACCTCAAACAAATATAATTTTTTATTTTGACACAAAACGTCAAAAACAATGACAACCTAGGAAACATTACAAATAAAAAAAAAGAAGCAAATTTCTTTGCAAAATATTTTTTTGTGTATATTTTGTGTATTTTTTTTTTTTTGTTTTACATTTTACATGTTTTGTGCCACTTTTTTGGCACTCTTTTTCTTTTGTTAACAAAGTCATCATATGGTGTGAGAGATAAATGCACCACAGCAACGCAGGATAGGGTTAAGTGGCATGCAGACATTTCGCTTTTGAAGTGAAATCTTGTTGTTGCCTTTTGAAAAGAAAAAATAGAAATAAAGTGTAAAAAAATATTATAACCAAAAATGCATACACTTCAAGTCAAGTTTGTACTCTCC
This sequence comes from Amiota minor, assembly GCA_037043295.1. Classification (NCBI taxonomy): domain Eukaryota; kingdom Metazoa; phylum Arthropoda; class Insecta; order Diptera; family Drosophilidae; genus Amiota; species Amiota minor. The sequence goes on from JBAMAW010001038.1 coordinate 286,581, forward strand.
GACTTCTATGCATATGATGTTTGCATCTCCTCCAAGTCTCTCTGATCCGCATCCCTGGCTCCTTTCACACTAGCTTCAGCAGTAAGTCCACTGTCTCGTGTCGTATTCGCGATGATTTATTTACTCACGGCGTGCGCGTATTTATCAAACTCTAATTAATCGGTGATAAACCGATCAAGACGCTAAATGCTGCACTACACGAAGTCAATGCAGACTCACTCGCTCACTCACTCAGTCATGTCCAGTCCTGTCCACTTTCTGTCCAGATCCAGCGAGACCAGACTAGACAACACAAGTTTTATACACTCCACCTTGGCTCGGTTCGGCTCAGTTATTGTATTGTACTTAGCTAGTCATGTTGCAACAAGTTTTATTTCTTTTACTTTTATACTACTTATACATCGGATCGATTCACTACCATTGCCATGTGAATTTTTGCACATTTTCAGTTGTTGTTGTTCTTGTATTTGTTATAGCAATTGCACCTTTTGATGTGATGGTTTTGTTGGTTGCTGGCTGTTGCCGGCTGTTGCTGGTTGCTAGTTCAGCGATGCAATCAATATATGCTCGTGTCCAGCAAATAATAGACCTGAACTGGCATTTTAAGCGTTTTGATTTTTTCTCATTCCTACACTATTCCATTTATTTGGGGTTTGTTTTTCTATTTTTTCACTCGTTTGAGAGCGTTTAGTCTATCATGGCTTTGGAAAAACTTACTAGTATATAGTTTCCGTGTGTAGTTTTTCTTTGCAAGCAGAATCAAAAATATACAAGTATTCGATAAAAGTACTAAACTTGAGGAAGTTCAGTTGTACTGTGGAAGAATGAATACAGGGTGTACAATTGGTGAATGGGAAAATTGCTTACTGATACGAAACCTTATCTTCGTCGTCGTACCAATTAAAGGCAGTAAAGTTTATGATGTTGTTGATGTGAAGAACCAAGAGTAGAGAGAAAAAATACTACAAAACGAGAATAAGTATTGATTTCATTCAAGAGATCTACATATATACTGTGCTTTTACCATATGACATCTACATGTTGTGGCTTTTAATATATTTAAAGCGAAAACTAAAAACTTTTTTCTAATTTGGTTTGTTGTCTATTCCATTGAAGGAAAACTAAGATCCAGTTTTTGACGATTGCACAATATTAACAGAGAATGTGTGCAGTTCTATCAACATCCTTCTCAAAATAATACAATTGATAAAACGGAATTTATTATATTTTACAATTTTTTTTTGTCAAATCAAATAAGCAACCCTATATACCACAGATACTAGGTACCAATTTATATTTTCTCTTCCTATTTATTCGACTTCATTGAAGACTAATCCACATTGGCAAATCAATTTATTAGCCATGTATGACTTATGCCTTTTTAAATGTGAGCTTGCATGCGTCTAGTTTCAACTTAAATATACTCAGATCAAGCGATCTTGAGTTCAGTTTAGCCCACCCTCTCCACATATCCGAATGAGTATAAAATTTATGTTAACATGTATTGCATAGCGCCCTCTGGTGTATAATTTGGCGTTGTTTAGACATCACGATTACGTAAAGTGAAGCTAGCGAATGAAGAATCAACCCAAGCAACCTGGTAACTGACTAAAGAACTTTGTTGCGGATGCATGGGTGTAAGCCATGATTATCGCAGCTATAAAATGATATGTGTACGAGAATGTGTAGTCAAACCAAAAGAACTTAGTCCGATTTAAGTTGTTGTTAAGAGGAAGACATATGGACAATCGTCCATTTCTGGATGGATGGATGTGGGTAAAGGGAACCGAATCGATAGGAATGGATTGGAGTGGAATGGTGCGTGTGAAAGACACTCTGAGTGGGCGTGAGTATTAGTCAAGCTCAGGTTAAGCGTATTTATTTATGGCTTTGTAATAACAAGTAGCCAAAGTGCGATGAGTAAGTTTAGTATAAATTTTAACTATAAAACTGTTGGCCATATCAGATACTAGTTAAAGTTATGAGTATTTGAATGTTAAAATCTAGCAAAACAAAAATAAAAATCAATTTTAAACTTGTTGCACCCCAGAGAGAAGATTTCTTGATCTTTGTTTAGTTTTTATGACTTACTTGCGTCAAAAACTTTATCCTGTTGTCCTTTGGCTGCTGCAGCTTCAGTAGAGTAAAGTCAGTCAAATATAAACGTTAAATATAAATTGAAAAAGCCATTTTGCTGCCAATTTAGCAAACACTTAAACCAATTTCGCACTTCCATAGTACACTCCACACGAGTAAAGCAAACCAAGGATAACTGCAAGGATATTACGCGTAGTAGAATACATTGATGTAAGATTGAATGTTGAGGAATCAAAGCAGCAGTAGAAACTGCAGAAATGGCAACAAAGTGTGAAAATGTCATGTCGTAAAGTGTTTGCAAGATAGACACTTCGCTCAATGAAGGCCAAAGAAGAAAATAAAATATTCCCCCATTGGAAAGAGAGAGTAATCGGATGGGATAGAGTATTTGAACTTAAGGCAAATGACAGTCTGGATGGGGAGATAGCAAAGGTCGCGTTTGTTGGCTATCTTTGAAACTATCTTGGAGCATATCCATTTAATAAAACCTTCAATACCAATATATGTCTGTATGAAAAGTTGACACGAAATATTGTGCAAAAACATAAACAGAGAGCAACTCAAACCCAAGAAACCATTAATCACATGTAAACACTTTCAACCTGCAAAATAAATGGACCATGGCTGCAAGAGATTCTCACATTTAGACTAATGTGCGCTACTTGTATCTACAGCTACCTTTTACCACAGAAAACGCTTAGCATGGTAGACCAAAATATATGTACAGAATCAAAACCTCTTAAAGTGGAGTCCACGGCAATCACATCATCATCATCATGATCATCTTGTTGGAGTTTATGATATTTGCATAACATTTAAGGTTTTGTTTGCCAGTAATATATATAATATTAAATAATGCATTATCCTTTGATTGTATTTGTTACGAGGCAATACATTGATGTCTCGACTGGTCTTATGGACTAAACACCTTTTATTGTTTACCCACTTCTTTGTCTGTTCACATACAGTAGCTGCCGCACAATGCACAAGTTCATGTTCTCACGTGACATGAAAAACCTTCTACTATAATACTTTCCATTCAAAATATTGTATGTACAATACAATACCACAGAAGTTAGTATTCGAGGTAACAGAGTTAGGCAGCATCGCAAGCACCAGCAACAAGTTTAACACATTTGCAACTGATAAATGATATTTCATAGATTTCTTGACTTGACTATATGCCTCATAGTGAGTGTGATCATTAATAATTGTTGTGTGACGGACAGAGAGTAAAAGGAGGTAAAAATCGTGTTATTATGATAGGCCTTTTGTGTGAATTTGCAAGAAGGAAAAGTGCTTAAGAAAATAAAAAAAAAAAAAAAAATAAAAAAAAATGAGTTAGATGAATGTAGTACAGTGAGAGAAATATGATTTAAAATCTAATTCAGTGTCTTTCTTAAAGTTAAAAAATTTTGTTATTATTTTAAAATGGATATTACAATATTATGGAAGATAGGCATAGATGGCAAAAATCATTACGTAGTAGTTCCTGTCTCAACAGATACGCAGAACTTTTAAGTCAAGCAACGAATTTTAAACTCGTTTTCACTGTCATTTAAGGACTTCTTCTAGAATTCCGTACATGTGTTCACAAACAATTGAATAAAAAAAAAAATAAAATATATTTTATTCATTTTCGGACATTAATAATTTATGAAAAAAGTATTTACTGCCAGAGTGCGCTGTATACTTTGGGTATTTTATATTTTCTGGTGGGAAATTTTGGGATAGTTTGTTTTTATCCATGGACAGCCATGTATATGTAGCCATATTGTGCAATGAAAAGTCAATGACATTATAAGTAGTAAAGTAGCTGAAATTTCTTGCGACAAATTCTAAAATTTTGAAATAAAAATGTAAATAAGTAGAATTTGGGAAGCATTTGATCGTCTGTGAAGTTTTTAGCAAACAATGGCTCTTTTGTTTTTTGAACGCCGAACTGTAGTCATCATTAACGGAAAATGCCAAGTTCATTCACTACTGAGCAATCCGCATATTCGATGCTCATTTACAGAGATCCATGCTAAAGAAATGATCAGTATTTAGTAAATTCATTTAATGTGTATGGTTTACAGCAGTCTAGCAAATTTGCCAAGCTTGTTCGCCATTTGTGTCTGTCTACCTCAAGCGGAAATTCAAAAGCTAAACTTGAAAATATACACAGAAATAAGTAAATATGTTTTTGGTATCAATTTACATACGCACCCCAGAGCGCTGATCGTATATAACCGCACACATGTGATAAGTAGACATAAGTATGCTGCGCTCTCAAAAGGTAGAAAGAAATATGAAAACGAAGAAGTCGAGATAAGCGATCTCTTTTGTTGGTTTCTTAAAAGAAGAAGAAACTGAGAAAAGTGATGATGGATTATGTGAACGTGTGTTTTATTGTATAATATAATAAGGCAGAAATCTTTATAGACAACAAAAACACACGAAGCTCATTAATCCTTTGTGAATGGCATACAGATCCTTTGTTCAGTTCAGTTCAGTTCAGTTCGGTTCGGTGCGGTCTTTGGGTCTGCATACTTTGTTGATAAATTACCCACACGCATAGACCAAATGCGCTCCCGGGTATATTTTTGCCATGTTTTGGCATTGTCTCGGCAAGTTGCTCATGCTTCCTGACTTCTTAAACTGAGTGTGTGGGACTAACTACACTACACTAGACAGTATAGACTGCTACCCTTGGTGAGTCTTGGTTTCAACTTCCTCTACTTTGATTTGATGGATGTTTTTGTTTTTAAGCTTTTTCGATAAATAAACATTTAACACGTTTTTTGTTTAGTTGTGTTTTCTTCAGTCTTTTGAGTTCAGGCATCCCATCCCAATGAATGAATTGTACTTATAAATAGAGAAGTACTATCTGCACCAAGTTGCGAGTTTATTTGAGTTCAGTTCAGTTTAGCTATTTTTTTTTTCTTTCGAGGTATTTGCACTGCAGTCAATCAATTTGAGTTGGTTTTTCTATAAATCTCTGTAGATTTTCCTATGCAAATACTAGTTGTGAAGGTTTTTTTTTTTGTTTATTTGAGTTTATTTTACGCGTTTGTCACGTACGACAATATTTAAACTAATTGAGGTAAGTGACAGGTGAAGAAACTCTTTGGAATAAGCTAACAATTTGAGTTTAAAGGTAGAAATCAGTTACTTTAACATTACATAGATCATCATTGCCTTGTCATTATTTCATCCTGGAGTAAAATAAAAAATCGCGTGTCCTAAGCAATTCCATTGCTATAATCATTGGGTGTCTCACAAATTAAGCACACAATGCCATGCAAAATTGTAAAAAGAGAAATGGAAAAAATGCAATAAGGATATGCGGAAGGAACTCTATATGAATGACATGATATTATATTCGATGGTAGATTGTTTCGTGGCTTAAGTTTATGATATGTTAGTATGAGATTTCTGGTATGTATTATTTTTTTATTTGCAAAGACTAATCTAAAATTAAAATCATTTTGTGGTAAAAATTTCGAATCAAAGGAGTGGAATGAGATGAGTGATGTATGATGTTTGATATGAGTCGCATGTGGAAAAGTATTGTACAATAAATAAGGTTTACACCCTTCGATAAAAGGTAAAAGATTGGAAAAATACAAAAAAGTATCTTCTACACAAAGAAAGTCTAATGAGAATGACAAACTACTGAAAAAAAAAAATAAAAATTAAAAGAATGTAAAACGAACATGATTTTTATTTTAGGAAAATATATCAACAAATATAAAAAAACTCAATTAAACAAAATAAGGGAAGCAAACAGATAGACATATATATATATAGAATAGGATAGGCTTTATAGACCATAGACCCTTAAAGTAAGGGTAGCTTACATTGATATTAATCAATGAGCCGCAAAGTTAAATACATAAAAATTTCATATCATAAGGTTACCAAGAATGAAAGATACTCATAGTTCTATAAACAGATACATACCGTAGACAGACAGAAATTGTCGATAGAAAGGTAGTCACTTTCAAAGCAAATATTACAATATTATTTTACTTTCGTTTTTCCTTTTGTTAATTGTCATTATAACTCGTATGCTTAGCTACTTAGGGGTTGGGGTTGTTGTCATCTAGGTTGGAGTTGGGGTTGTTCCACTCGCTCATGCCTCATGCATATTTATGCCACTTAATTTAAGGAAATGAGTACGAATATATTGATATAACGTGAGCAAAAGAAAATCGTTGGTTTTTATTTATTTTACCATAGATTTTTTTTTTTGATTTTTTCTATTGGTTTCAACATATTTTATATCCTTACGCCCCATGATAATGGGCGAAAGATGGTTCAAGACTGACAGACAATGTCTTCCCGTGAGCGTGAGTAGTTCTATCATACCTTTGTGGATTTTTCGTTACTTATGCATATTTATGAGTATAGATTTAATAAGTATTTATTTATTTATTTTTGTTTAAGTACTCGGAATCCAAATATTTAATGTTGAGTGAATGAGTCAACAATGATGAAACTTTGGTTACGGGGATTTGAAAAATTCTAATAAGTTAGTTCGTTGATATGACGCTGGCAATAAGAACAATAAAAATACCTCATGATATAAGTGGGCGTAGTTTAAATCCTATGAATGAGATGGGATTCAATAGTGTTGCAGCATTTTAATCTATTTGTTAGTCGGTTAAACAAACCAAACGGTTTAATACAAATTTTATACTTTTATTTTTTGAACAGTTTATACTTTTTATTTACAATAGCTTACACATATCATATCTTGTGTGGGTGAGATCTACTTATTGAAATTTTGCCCCTCTCTGATGACAATACAAAACGCGAAACTTTAAAATCTAACAATTTGAAAATACAATAAAATGTTTAAGTTACACGATTTTATTCTAAAGAAACATAATAATGATGCATATAATGTATTAAAAGCGAAAAAATAATTATATAGGTACCAGCTACCAGTCATCAAACCACACCATCATCATCTAGGCATTGATCAGACTAAATAAAGGCGTAAGGAGGGTCGAATTTCCATTATAGATATGCTTTGGATGCATCTTCTGAATATACAACTTAAGCAAAATGTCTTTAAAAGTAAATCCGTCACTATCATAGTTTACTTATTTTATTTTCAAGTAAATTTTTTTTAAAAACTGTCCATGAGATAGGACGATTATTAAATTTGATCAGGGATGCAAAAAAGCAAATTGGGCTATTGGATAAGTTTATAGCGTTTCAGTCTTCTCGTATTGTAGCTGTTATCCAAAAGATTTGTAGCTGGTACATTGTTATGGTTTTCCAACCGTTCAAAGTATTGCATATAGTTTACACTGATGAATGGAATACGGAAAGCTCAATGTAATATTAGGAGATCCGACAAGCCTTCTTCGTTGTTGACTGAAACCTTTGTATGATTTCAACATTTGATTCGACAGCAGTGCCCCAAAGTTGGATTCCATAAGTCCACACCGGATTTATAAATAATATGAATAAGTAATTTGTACTCAAGGCGATGTTTGGAATGAGTGCTTAGTAGCCAGTTAAGCCGTTTATATATTTCATTTTGTGGTGATGTGCTCTCTCCATGTGAATCTTTTATCAAGTTGTAATCCAAGATAGTTAAAAATATTGTGGTGTGGTACAACATCTACGAAAAATGTTACTTGTGGACAGACCTCGTCTCAAGCTAAAAGTGATGTGCTTGGATTTCTTAGTTAAGTTTTGTAAGCTAAGCTTAATCTCGGAATTCTGAAGTGGTAAGCTATCTGCAACAATCGGTAAATTTACAGCATTTACTATAGTATACAGTATCGGGCTCATTACACTACCTTGAGGGACACCAGCTTTAATATATTTAATTTCCGAAACATTGAAATTAAAATTTCAGCCTTTCTTTGACGGCTCTTGTTCCATGCGGATGAGTATTGTCTTGAAATATAATAAACTTGTTTTATTATCTCAAATGGATAATTCGTTCTTTCATTAACTATTATGCAGATTTCAATAGTAAAATCGTAGTTTTCTGGCATTTATGATTATCAAATAATCTGCACGCAACCAATTCAATGCAATTTCTTCTTTTTTTTTTCTTTTCCTTAGCTTTTTCCAAATAAAAACAAAAGTATTCAAATACCAAACTTAAAAGTCGCAAGTAAGTTGGGTTGTCAAAGTCAATGCGAAATGTTTACTTGAACTTAGACCGAATTTCTTTATTTCTAAACCTAACATTTTAGTCCAAGTTCACTATCTTCATTGAATCTTTTATCAGTTGGAACACAACAACCAATGTATTGTTGATTTCGACTCTTGTTTTTTTTTTTTTTTTTATAAGAATTCCAAACAAATGCGGAACTACATACTTAAATGTACGGAGCAACAAGGTAAAATATAAATGGTTAGAAAACACATGTTCTTCATACCAAATACAATGGCTTCAACTAACCCTAAGCCAATTTTTTCAAACATACCAATTTGAACGAAAAACCATTTTCTAAATTAAAGAAAATAATATAGCACACAAGTTAGTAAGTAAGTAAGTAAGTATATGAAATAAGAAAACTAAAATAAACTGCAATGAACATGTGTTGGAAATATACAAAAATAACGCAAAAAAAAAAAAATGAAAAAAGGAAGAAAAGTTTATATCTGCAAAAGAAAAATACGCCAAATATAAGCTCAAGTACCGCTACAATAAAATACCATAAGTAGCTTGTGTAAGTGTGTTACGTACGATCGTTATCACTAAATCAGCAAGGTTAATAGAGCTGTACAGACAAACAGACAGACATCGAGCTTAGCCAAGACAAACCAAACCGAACCGAACCGAAACATAGACAAATCTTGACAAGGCGAAGAAGAATAAAGTGAAGTGAAACTGGCAACATTACAACGGCATACGGTTCCCCAACTTACTATAATATAACAAGCATCCAAGCAAGCACTACAACCAGCTATGAGCTATAATAAAGCGCCATATGCTTGGTTTGCCACATTATTTGCTGATCTCGCACCTTGGCTACTTGACTGAGTTTCTACTGCATCTCTGGTCTATCTGAGTGTGTGTCTAGTTGACCAGCAGCGTGAAACTTGCACTTGACTGCTGAAATTCATCATCATCAACCTTGTTGTTCGATTGCAAAATATTGTGATAAAGTTTAGCGCGAATAGATGCAAGTGATCGATCGACCGATTGACTGTCGACCAAACGATCTCAAACGTTAGATACTATTTCGATTAGGTTTAAGTAGACAGCAAGCTACTTAACCTGCAGCCAAAACGGTTGACTTCACATCGATTGGAGAATGAGGCGTGATCTTTGGAAACAAGAGAAGGAACCATCATCATCACCACCAATGCCACCACTGCCTTCATCATCATTATCATCATCAGATGATGAACGTGATGAAGAAGATGCTCAAAAATGCTTTATCTTTTGCGAGCGCAGTGGGCGTCATTTTAAGTAAATTACTTTAATAGTTTAAACATAATCATTTATAAAGTGAAGTCTTTCTACTTCTATCTTAAATGTTAAAAAAATGCATCGAAATCTAAAACTTATTTTCGACCGCGTGCCGCAATCTCTAAGCAATTTCACGTAAGTTTTTGATTATAACGATCAATCGAAAAATGCCTCGATACTCATCGATGTGTTGTTGAACTAAACTAAATTTGAGAACTTTTGAACAGTCGAACTTGAACTTGTCTCTTCGCCTTAATTCAATTTGGTCTTGAGTTTTTCGTCAATGTAATAGCATTTTTTAGTTGATTAAGCAAATGTTCACACTTTTTTTATTTTTTCTCCAAACGGACGCGCCAACAAAACTTGAACCTTAAACAAGAAGGTCGTCTATTTTGGACAGCATAACACTACAGCTGATCATTGATCCCGAACGATCTATACACAAGCGTAGACAACTATAAACTGATGCTGTTCAACTATACAAATTGTCTGATTTTATGAAGAGAAGAGTTCAAAAAGATCGACTGTTCCTCGCACCATAACAATAAATGCAGCTGTCGTTATTGTTGAAAGTATTATACGAGTAAATAGTAAGTAGCAATACTACATAGATATAAGATTACCTAGGGTAGAAAGTCGTTGCAAATTAGTGGAGAGAAGAAGAGAATGAGAATGTACAAATAAATAAAATAAAGAAAAAAAAAAAAAAGAAAAAAATCATTTAAATATTTAATCAAAATAATTTGCATATATCATTTTTACCTGAATTTGATCCTAAACATAGGAACGAGTATAACACAGTAGCTCGAAATAGATCACACGAAGAAAACGAAGGGATGCTGTAAATAGAAAAATGTATGAATATGGTAAGGGTAAAAGTAAGTGTTAGGGCGAATTTAGAATTAACTAGGGTTTTTATTTTATACAATTTAATCTCAAAACGAATCCTTTGATTTCCCTTCTTAAAATACTAGAATAATATAAAATTTTTAGTGAAAAATAAAAATAAATAAAAATTTTTCATCAAACTTTCAAGTCAAAATTTAACAAGGAAAAAGAAGTAGTCTATGTTTTGTAAAGTGAGTGAGAAAACCGCAAAATTTTGCATAATTTATTATAAGTTCTTAGGACAGAATATAGCATAGAACAGAACAGAACAGAACAGAGCAGAACTGTAGTGAGAGTCCTTTGTGTGCTTTGGTCTTGTATGCTTTGCTCCTTGCTGTAGCGCGTTTCCTTTTGTGATTATTTTTTACTTCTTTTTTTCCCCTTTTTTTCTATTTATTTTTTATATTTTGGTATTTCTTCTTTGCTGAATATTCCTGTTTACTTAACTATGCAGTCTGCTTGAAGAGCTTGTAGCATCCTTGCTCTGTAACTTGTGCTTGTGCTTGTGCTTGCTTTCGTATTATCCTTTCTTGTATATTCTGGCGAAAAATTGTGTGTGCATTTATTTTTCATTTGCATGAATTTTTCATTGTTTTTCCAAAGCTGCACTTTACGCTTGGTAAGATTGGCATAAACACGCGATATTTGTCAGCGGGAAATCATGCTTAAAATATATGTATATATTTTATTTGTGGGCTAAAGGATATGGTGGGATTTAAAAAGGATCTCACACGAAAAGTGATGTGAAGTAGTATGAGTTTGGAAAATATTATTTCTATTATGTAATAAAATCAATAAACAATATTTTTCAATGATAAAGAGAATACAGTAGACCCTCGCTTAACGGGCGACGGTTCGTATAATGAGTGTATTGTCGAAGCAGAGCATGTGTAACAATAATAAAGATTGACAGTTTATTTTGAGTTGACTTAAAAATTCACTTCAGTTCAGTTCACTTTTTGCTTCCCAACACAACTCCATTACTTCAATATAAGAACTTTTCCAGTTTTGTTTTGATTTCAGTCTAAAAGAGTTTTGGAAAGAAATACCACTTTCACATTATTGCTTGTCTCAAGATTATCGACCAGGCATATAATCAAGAGAAACCTCACATCTTCCTGGAAAGGAAAGAAGAATATGTGAAGGAACCTTTGAGAGGGCTACGAAGCAAAGCAATAACAATCTTTCGGCGCAATTAGTGAAATGATGAAATCGTGGAGGACTGTGGGATCATACATTTTGAAAGGATCAAGGAGAAACAAGTTCCTTAAAAATGTACAGATGTGTTTTATACACTTTCATTGAATAAAAGTTAAAAAAAAATATTGTTTTTGAGTTTGTACGTTTGTTTGACTTGGAACGCATTATCCTAGGAATTTTATATGAATTTATATGGAGAGAGTGGTTTCGCATTACGAGTAAGTAACTGGAATAAATTATGCTCGTTATGTGAGTGTCCACTGTTTTACACTTGACAAGATGTCAATACAAATTTGAGAGAATTAATTAGCATTTATTGATTGTGGGCTCAAAAAATTTTAAGTAATTTAAAAAAAAAAAAAATAGGACATTACAGAAAAATGAATGAGCCTAGAATTTTGTAATTCTCCATGACGGACAAAGGACACTTAGTAGTACGCAATAATAAAAAAAAATGGTCAAAGTAAAGTGGGGAAAAAACGAAAATATTTTCTTTTCTATTTAGAATAAACTAAATAGAATCTATAAAAGAAGCCAATAAAAGCAAAGCAGATAAGCAAATGCGAATGGCAAATAAGAAATATCAGCACTCAAGAGTAAAGAAAAGCTTAAAAATGTACCAAAGTCCAGCTAAGCACTTGAATGGCTAAAATGGAGAACAAAAAATGGGGAAAAAATAGAAATTGAAAAATCGAAGTAATCGTTGCCATGAGTTTAGTCTACTACAAATGGGCACTGAAGTGTACATTATGGATGATTTTTTTTCGACGAAGGGTGGGGACTTAAAAGCAAAGGGAATTGAAATACGTGAATGAAGTGAGTATTAAATATACTATAAAAAAAAAAAAAAAAGGAATAGAAAATACAATTGTTTGTTAATCAATGTGGAGGACTATGAGAAACAGACGCAAAATATTTAAACTAATGTATATTTGTTTAAGGAGTTGGGGTTATATAGTCAGTGAAAGTATATTAAACGCATTTATTTTAAGATGCTGAAAACAGTAGTAAAGATGAGGTTGCCAGAAACGTAAATAATAGCAGCCTCACCATATGGAATATCTTCAATTATTGAATATAATAATCAAATGAGGCTTCCAATAAACGAAGACCCTTTCTTATGGTGCAAAGTACAAGCGAGCACATATCTATGCTTAATACCCGTAATACGTTCTATCACGTCCAACCGCTTGAGATTTAGTCTTCAGCTCTTAACATCATTTTCCTTTTTTGCCTTCGGGAATCGGAAGGCACTGCAGGCTAGATGATCTGTACGTTACTCATTAGTGGCTCTCCTATCCTGACTGCATTTTTCCAATCGCACCAATTCGATAAATTTCTGCGGATAGAAGTATAGTTTGTTCTTTTGCAAATAAATCTTTATTTCTCTTAGAAGTTATTGGATTTTCAAAATGAAAGGCAATTTTGTTTATGACCGCCTTTTAATTTTATATAACTTTTAACTTTGTAATGTGTTACATTTGGCTCAGATGTATGAAGTGTAATCACTTTTTTGTTTTTTGTCCTATTAAACTAAGATTTAGATACTATAACTTTCTAGTTAATATCCATGAAATGCTCTAGAGTTACTGGAACGTATAGCTCCCATACAAACCCAAACCCATACTTAAGTGCATTAGAAAAAATGTTTTGTTTCTTGTTTTATCTATCTGAAATTTGAACAATATAAGTGTCTGACCCATATTCAACAACTGTATAAATTTCAAGACCTTAGGATTAATGGATCGTAAAGATACCATACAAATATTTCGGTTTCAGTGTTGAATTGCTGTATGTGTACTGACTATACCCTAAACATAAGTCAAATCAATAATCAAATTTTTCTGAATGCTCTACCACAGAGTGATGGCAAAAACGTTTTCTAGAGGGTGCGTGAAGAGTATATCAACTTCGGCATAGGCGAAGTTAAACTTTTTTTTTTGTTTCTTAAATGGTTTAGGTTTTTATTATAAAGGAGACATTTGATTTGAAGAATCATATTTAAAGGTGTTTGCTAAATTATCTTAGTGAAGACGTTCTCAGTTAATTGGATTATTTTCTTTTTTTTTTATATAGAATAATATTTCATTGTTAGGACATAAACTGATGTCTTATCTTCGAGGTATTGAAATGCATTTTAATTAAGATGATTTCAATTCATTCTATTTCACAAGAGTGTTTAAGGTATTGGATATGTTTCACAGGCTAGTGAGAACGCGTTATATCACATTGTCTTGACGTTTGTACTGCATAGATCCACTTGAGGCAAGACCATATATGTATATTGTATGGAAATTACTAGCGTGACTAGAGAATCTTTTTATCCATGACCGTCAGTCAATTCGTGTACATAAAATGCACGCTAGGCTCTCAGTTTTCATTCTGACACATACAAGTTTTATTATCGTACGTAGCTGATAAGTTGAATTCAGAGTCCTCCGATGTCTGGAAGTGGTAGCTCCCATACAAAATTCACTGATTGTTGTTTATTTTTATTTTTCCTACTACAAATATTATTAATCATTTATTTTCAAATCAATTGAAAATGATAGTGAACTCGATATATTATAAAAAAATTTATAAATATTGCACATCCCAAGAAATGTAAGTTTTCGTGAACCGAAATCCTAAAATGTAAGGTTCCTTTTAAAAACACTGTCCTCGACACAAACTTATCAAAAGAAAAAGTTTCAAGAATAAAAAAATTGAAAAATTAAAATGCTTTAGCCACCCTTTATTAATTAAATACTGTACATTTATATGTAATGTAACCTTCTTTAAATTGAATGTGATTACTTTCCACCTGATTTTCTGTCACTAGCCGGTGGTGAAGCAGCATTCGTATTAGTTGATAACAAAAGGATGCCAACTAAAGCTAAGATGATTGATAAACCCAGCTTAATTTTATTGATCAGTTGTAGTTGATTATGCAATAGTAAATATGATACACGACGATGGTCAGTTTGTTCAGATCTTTTATAGTAAAACCAAATGCCATAAAAGCATAACTAAAAAGTTCAAAATCTTAGATGAGATATGAATTTAATAATAATGGTGTTAAATGGCATATGAAATTTGAATTTTAATAATTTGCACATATTATTCAATCTAATTATATAAAGTTTTGCATTGAAAATGTACTGAAACCGTGATTACCAAAAGGTTTAATAAAACTTAAGTAACAAATTGTTTCTCTTGTTTATCCCATCTCCATCTCCCGCTTTTGCTCGTAAAACTATTAGGGTTCTCATTCATGAGATTATTGAGGCAGAAAGCGATTTTAACAGCGCTGATATCGTTCTCATAAGGAACTGTACAAGTTTAAGCAACGCTGAAATACAATGAATAGTTACAAAAAATCTCAAAATTGATGTCCTCTAACCTCCTTGTGGGTTGGTAGTGTTTATTTACCTTACAAGTTTTCCAAATTGTTTTTATTGCCCACAGTTTTTACCCACTCCAAATGCAGAGAAATTCATACACTAAGAAAGGATCACGTTCTATCAGATTAAAAGCAGCTGCTGATGCAACTGAAAAATGCAATTCTGAAACATAAAAAAAGGAAAAACCTAAAAAAATTTGCATAAATGAAACCAATTGCAACATAAGAATGAATGACTGATTGACTCAATGAGAGAACGACTGAATGAATGAATAAATGAATGGTTGTTTATAAGTATGCTTGAGGCGAGGCGACAACGACAACAATCCTTCATATGACAGCAACTTCAATGAAACCGGGAAAACATTTAACGCGCCGAAATAAAACCTAACAAAAAAAGAAATAAAAGGTGGTTACCAAAAAATCGCAAAATGCTTTCATATGCAAATGTTAAAAAGTATACGAGTATATTCAAATCAAATTGGAAAGATGCGCAGCATGTGAGAAATATACCTACTATATGTGACAGGGTACTACGTTTCATGATAAGGATGACGTCGGTGATGGTGTTGTTGAAGTGAAAGTAAATTTTGTATTTTAAATTAAGAGCTGATTTTGATTTCTCACGTTTCATTTGGTAAACTCATTCATTAGATGCATATGAACATGGAGTGGAGAGTGTGAGTATTCAATCATACGAGTTTGTCGAGTATGTAGTACTAGCTTTGATCGAAAAGTGTCTTAGAAGTGGCCACTTTTGATAATGGTGGCTTAAGGCGACAATAATTGAAAATACTATGTTATGTAAGGAAAATCATGAAATGCTAATTTCAAACTAAATGAAAATCTTAAATGCTTCAAGAGACAACTTAAGAACATATAAAAGTAACTTTTTATGAGCGCATAAATTTTTAACTAAAACGAAAAATCACATTCTCTCTTGATGATGATGAAGACGAAGCTGACATACATACATGGACTGAGACCACCCGCTTCGATACATAAAAACAACAAAATGGCGGCATCTCTACTCGAACTAATCCAATTTATTACAGCTCCATAACTTTTTCCTATTTGTTTAGAACCAACAAACGAACGAAGGAACGGAACGCATGAGTGAAGCGAAACGAACCGAAGTAAGACAGCGAAAGTCGCTGGCACCCTCCGTAAATCTATATATCTAATGCGACTCCCACCACTCTTTGTTTATCACATTTCATACAAAAACGCTGCCACACTTAAAACTGACACACAATGATGGGTAAAAACGAAATAGACAAGTGAGTAAGGGGAATGAGGGAGAGGAACGGGACGACGACGTCGCTAAATGCGTGTTATTAGAAGATGTCCTGGCGACGTCGACTTTCAGTATGTGTGGCATATTTACCCTCGCAGCGTGTGTGTATGTGTTTTTTTTTTTAAATATTTTTGTTTGGTCTACGACCACCCATTCTGTCTTGCTACTTTGCACCCATTGCTTTAGTAGCCCACTCCAATAGAAACTTGAAAACTTGTTAGGCCTTAAAATGCGTATTATGATAAATTGCATTTTCCAACCACCGCCGCCACCAACACTCTTGCCATCAAATATCATCGAAAGGCGTGGGTTTTATCAACCCAGAAAGATATTCCAGTGTTGTTGCTTACTGCGTTATTAGATATCATCGTAAAGGATTTAACTCGATTATACCATCTTTCATTTCTTTTTTTTTCCTTCTGATTGCCAGCAATACAAAATATGAAAAATGTGGCATACTCTTGAAGTAATTACATATAAAATGGTTGAAATATAAAAAAATAGAGCATGCAATATTTGTATAGACAGATTTTTGATAAAGCGGATCCAAAAAAAAAAAAAAAAAAAATTAAGCTAGATAAATTGATCTATTTTTATGAAGAGCCGATTACAACATGATAGAAATATTTTCTTAAAAGTTTCAATAATTTTATTACTATACCAACGACTTACTATGTGCTGATTTAAGCGAAAACATCTTCTCTGTTTTAAAAATCGAAAATCTAAGGATCACAAGGTATTTATATGCCATCCAATGGGAAATAAATTCTGATTATTTTAATATGATTGCTTTATGAAGTTTCTAAAGGGATTAATACGTGTATAGATCAAAAAATCCTTAGAAATTCAAAATGAGGGCGCTACTAGCATCCTTAATTTTTTTGTTTGTTTTGAAGTTTGGTCCATCACTAATCAGCTGTAGAAGCCTCAGTAATTCGAGCACGTGGTTTTATTTTTATTGTCCATTCAGAAACTTCCGATATCTTACTTTTTGGACGCTTAAAAATTTTGGAAAGAGGATTGGAAAAGTACACAGAGCTGGAAGGAGATTATATAGAAAAATAAAAATGAAAATGGCCAAGTGCGAGTCAGACTCGAACACGGAGGGTTCCTAGCAGATTGGGGTTTGATTTGACTGATTCCAAAAACATACCGCGCCTATATCAAAAACTTATAGTGTCTACATTTCAGTTCAATAGTCCATAAAACAAAAAAGTTTTTCCAATAAGAACCTGAATTTTAATGATGGGTTTGTATGGGAAGTACCCCTCCTACTTGGCCGATTTGGCTGATTCCAATAGATGTGCTACGCCTATATCATAAACTTATAGTGTCTTAATTTCAGTTCGATAAAATAAAAAATAAAAAAGTTTTTCTAATAGAAACCAGAATTTGAATGGGGTTTCGTATGGGAGGTACCCTCCCTAGCAATCCGATCAAACTGAAATTTCGACAATATAAGTTTCTGATATATAGCCACCAACCATCCAAATTTCAAAATCGTGAAATTACTGGATCGTGTAGCTGCCATACAAGCCAAAATGTGTCTTGAATGGGGACCATTTTAAGTTTTCGAAAATATTTTAGTTTTAGTATTTGTTGCTGTTTGTTGTTGGATAGAACTGCACCTTCTGTGAAAATTTCAACTCTCTAATTGTTATGAGATGTGACCCGAGGACGGACGGACAACGAAGTCTCTGCAATAGGGTTCGTTTTCGCACCCTTTGAGTCCGGACTCCTAAAAATTACGAAAGAAATATATAGCTTTTCTATCTTTTTCTAAAGACTTATTGATCTACTCACGTAGAAGGTTATGTAACGTTAAAAGTCCCTTGAAATATAACACTCATCTAGAAATTTGTAACTTTTTTGTCACACGAAAACTTATGAGTATATCAAATTCTGAATGTAATGTGGTCACCAAACAATGATATATCAAGGAAAAACAAAATGGATGTATCAGGTTTTTTGTGACATTAAAACATGTGTTTTCACCTACAATTAAAGAAATATTACATGATGTGCATTAAATAGTGAATGTTCGGCTTCTGATAGGTGCCTTTTAAGTCTTTTAAGCAATCTTCTATCATTCCCGCATTTCCCTTGATAGCGCTTCTCTATTAAGGAAATATCCTGATGAAATTTCTCGCCTTTTCCGTCACTTAAAATTCTAAATTTTCGTAAAAAAAAAAAATCCAGATGAGAATTCAGAATAAGTTTTTTTTAAGGATATATTACACCCTAAAGCTCTGTATGAGATTATGAGTTCATTAGGTTTTTGTCTTTTGACAAGTTTGGTACTGGATAGATAGTGTGTTTGTCATTATAACAGTCACTTAAATTAAGTTATTTAAACAAAATTAAATACATAAATGAGGTTAGACGCGAATATGGTAAAGCTGTCACAAAAAGAAAAAAAAAAAAAACAGATGTGATTATCTATACATATTATAAAACAAAGTCGCTTTTTTCCTATAACCGCTTCAATCTTTAAAAATACGCAACCTATTTTGATGCGGTTTTTTTTAATAGATAGAGTGATTGAAGAGGAAGGTTTATATTTATAATATTGATAATAACATCCATTAAATAGTGCAGAAATACTGTTATTTTCACTGTACATATACCTATATATCTTTAAAATTAATGTAGTTGGCATAGTGCTATAATTCATGGAAAAAGCATTTACTGTCACTACAATATTCCAGCTTCTCATTGTTTACACAGCAAAGTTTCTTCAAATGTGATTTTAGATTTTTTTTATTTACAATAAGTCTGATTATTACTATCAAGAAATTATAAAGTCATGTCTGGAAGACGTCGTCGTTCGAACATAGGTCGTAGTACAGTGAAAATGCAAAAGATTACGTTCAGCTAGAGATGAAGAATCGTCAACGGAATGTGAGGTTCGCCACAGCCGAGATAGGGATAGACATCGAATACAAAGAGCCAGAGAATCATCGGCACGAGTTACTAATTCATGGGTAAATAAAGAAAATTCTGCCATGAATTACGATCCTTCGATTTCTTACCAGGACGATCGTATAGTAACAATAGGTACTATGTCAGTAGTGTGTGAACATTGTTTGGCATTGAAATTCAAGGACGAATCGAAAAGCATGTGTTGCTTACAAGGAAAAGTCAAATTAGAAGAAATTCTGCCTCCACCTGAACCACTTTACTATCTTCTTACGGGTGATAATCTATATATATATAAATGCACTCAAAAAATAGTATGACCCCGCAAAACTCGAGAACGGCTGGACCAATTTTGATGATTTTGTTTTTTTTTTGTTGTACTCATGGTGTTACAGACAGGTTCTTTGCTACATTTGGATCTGGTGGGTAGCGCTGTTGTCCAAATATAGATAGTTTTATTGCCATTTTAAAATTTTTTTTTTATTTGGTGCAAAATATACTGAACCGTTTTTTTTTAAAAGAACAAATGATTCTTAAAGTTGCTTAGGCTATAATAGAATATAAACATATATTGTAAATTATTAATTACACATTTTACAACAAAACTTTTTATAAGAAACGCCCAATTAACGCATAGGGGGTGTAGCAACGCACGCCGGTTAACGCTAGTAACAAAATAAAATAGTTTTCCAAATTTTTGAACATGTTGGGTTACTTGTCATTTTTAGTTTACCTGAAGACTAAAGATTTTAGCTTTAGTAGGTAATGAGTAGATTTAACATTATCAGAGAATTCTGATTTTGATGTATCGGCAACAACTGACAATAAAATTTGTAGTTATCAAATATTAGTTCGATATCTTTGAATAGCACTGAGAGCATAGAATGCGAAACCACAGATAGACAAATCATTTCCATATAGTACTGATAATTTCTATATATGTATGTATACGCTCCGAGGCGCAGTTCTTACTTACATATATCCAAGGCATACTAGTTTAACAAGTATAAAATTGATAGAAAATATAAATTTTTAAACTGCCTACAAATTTACAAAACTTGGATTTAATGCAATAAACTTGAATCGACTTTGGACACTCGGTACTCACTAACGCCAACTGAAGGATTGATATCTATTGTATTATTAAAGACCTTTGCATCTTGTAGTATGATGAAACCAAAAACTTTTCTCCATTTACTTAAATATTTTCTGATGAGTTTAAAATATTCTTTTTCCCACCAAACCTTTTGAAATATGCCACATCCAAAAGAAAAAAAAAAAAGATACCACCTTACCACCTCACCCCTCTTAAAATTATGGTACAACAACCAACATAACCACAACATCATAAATCAGCTTTATTTTTATACATTTAATAATTTTAATAAGCGTAATAACAATTTCGCGACGCCATCTTGCAAATCAAGAAAGTCGAAAGAGTAAAGCTAACCTCAAACCAAACTGAATAGAAAACCCTGACAGAATCCGCGAGCCACGAACCAAAGCTCGCATCTTTTTGACTTGACTTGACTCTCTAACGATTACGTCCTCGGCCTATTTGCTATAATTATGCATTCAAGTGTAAAAAGTTTATCTCTGCCTTCGACGGCCAACAATAATACTAAGAAGGTGAAGAAGAACCAAATTGTTGTAAGAAAAGTAAGAAATTGAAAAAGGAAAAAAGGAAAATCATTTCATAAAATGAGATTAAAACGTTGAACAAGAGTAGTAAAAATCTTTGGCATTGATGGAGGAGAGGAATGGCACTAAGATACTCCCAAAAAAAAACCACAATGTTCTATGAGACTATGGGGTATGGTTAGAAAGAACGCTGAAGGGTTCAAATATCATCATGAGAAGAAAAGTTTATGCCGAAAATAAGTAATTTTAAGAAAATTACAAAACAACGAAAGATATAATAATGGCTGACTTCGCTACTGAAGTACAATACACGTTTAGGATGATGGAGAACAGTATGAGACTGACAAGGCAACACATCAAGTGAAAGGGCGCAAATGCTTGGTAGCGATTGAAAGTGGGTTGGTGGTACGTATGTCTTGTGGGTGGTATGACTTTGATACACCTCGAGCGCATCAAAAGCGGTTTTCC
This sequence comes from Amiota minor, assembly GCA_037043295.1. Lineage (NCBI taxonomy): Eukaryota > Metazoa > Arthropoda > Insecta > Diptera > Drosophilidae > Amiota > Amiota minor. The sequence continues at coordinate 307,905 of JBAMAW010001038.1, forward strand.
CAACAACAAAAAAGCTATTTCACAAGACAGACAGAAAGACTTGGATGGACAACTAAAAACACCCGTAGGCTGCAATACTTTCTTAACTCTTTCATATCTTGTTAACTGACTAACAATCTGGCAACGTTAACATTGCGCGTTTGTGTATATTCTATGTTTGTATGTATACGTTTGTATGTACATACATGCCTCCTGTGTATCCTTGGACCACTCATTCACTCATATACGAAGTACGACGCACTTTCAACCCTTTTTTATGATGTTCGCATTTTGAGTTTCGCGACGGGGAAAATTGTGCGTAAAGTGCGAAAATACTTCGTTCTGGCATTGACAGTTAACGCGTGCCATATAGATACATACACATTGAATTTGTTACATTATATACATGGTACAAAGTATATATGTATGTACATAGATACATATATACAAATACATGTACTTGTATGTAACTAAACTTACCCATATGGGCGGAGGTTGCGTTCAGTATTTGATATCCTTTGTTCGATCGAATGTTGCAAAATATTGTCTATGAGGCAGTTGGAACAATGGCAATGACGAAGGTGGCGGCGTTGGCGACGCAGGACGCATAAAAAGGGTTGTGCTTTGACTTTATTTTTCTTAGCAGTTATTGGATTTTCAAAATGAAAGCCAATTTTTTATGGCCGCCTTTTAAATTTATAGTACTCTTATCTTTGGAATGGGTTATGTTTGGCGCAGATGTATGAAGTTTATAGTATAGAGAAGACGTTCTCATTAAATTGGATTATTTTCTTTTTTTATAAAATAGAATAATTTTTTAATGTTAGCAGTCCTAACTTAGGACATAAACTGATGTCTTATCTTCGAGGTATTGAAAGGTATTTCAATTAACACAATTTGATTTCATTATCTTTTATAAGTATTTGAAGACATATTTTAATACATTGTCTTGATGTTTGTAATGCTTAGAATCACTAAAGGCAAGACCATATAAGGTCTTCATACGTGTAGGTATATTGTGTGTAAATTACTAGCGCGACGAGAGAATTTTTTTATCCAAGACTTTCGGTTCACATTTCCTGAATAGGAGCATAGTTTGCTGTTTTGAAAATAAATTTCTTTCAATGGGTCAGAGATTGGGTTATTTGTAATATTGTACATTAATTTCGGACTAACAGAAAATTCGGAATTTTTTGGATCAAATTTTGCATATTAAGCTTAGAGACATTTTTGAAAATATAGTGTATATGGAAATGATTAGCAAAGTCAGTTTGCATTTGCCATGCACAGTTGGTATATTAAAACCAAAGTTCTCTCATTACTGGAAGCGGTAGCACCCATAAATTTTTGTTTTTTGTTCGAAATCATTATTGTTGTTATTTTTTTGTCTTTGCACAACCGGCTTATTTGGACCTTTCTCACTACATATATTGTAGAAAAATAAAATCGTTCGGATGATGGTCGGATACCTATAGCTTCCATAAAAAAAATGGAACAGGTTTATGTGTTTTTGATAGATAAATTTATTTAATATATTTCAACATACCTATTCAAACAAAACTCTACAAATCTATTTGAAATTTATTTTAACAAAGTATCGGTGATCCGAAATCTGTTTTGACTATTTAATATTTTTCTGAATTTCTTTAAAATCCTTACATTTTCAACAAGAAAATCCATCACATTGTTTTACTTAATTCACTCTACTATGTACGTACATATACAATAATAATCTCTTAATATTATTGTAAAAAATACCATAACTGGGAAACTACATTGGTAGAAGAAGAATTATGATACGAAATGAGTACAAAATCCATCAAGTGGAATGAACCGGAAGCTCTTGTCTCAAGCGAATGTTGGCTAAAAAGAAAGAAATGACAAAACTGACTACAATGAAAAGAAAAACAATAAAACATATCTAAATATATATATATATATATTCATCTATATATATAATATAGTGTATGTGTACATGCTTTTATGACAGATTATAATAAAAATGCGTGTATCTGCATAAATATATTTGAATGTATACAAAATACAATTACAAATACAAATATCATGAGCGGACAAGACGGACTTTTTTAATGTAAAATATACTTAGAATGGCACAAGAATAATACAAGTGAATGTAAATAAACAAATCCACCAACAAATCCATTTCATTTGCCTTGTTTTTCTCATTTGTTTTTGTTTTTTTTTTTTGTGTGAGGCATATAGATAAGTAAAAATTAATGAGCGCCAAGACGTTATGCTGAATATGCGACTAAAGTCCGTTTGTGGAATATGGTTAAAGAACAGAAAGAAAAGTTGCAAAATACAGGTTGAGACATTAAAGAACAAAATAATGAAAACAAAAAATAAATTAGTTGAATGATAGAAGCTTTAGAAGTTACTGTCAAAATTGGGTTAAGTATGGGAATAGACTCTTTAGGATTGATTTTTCTTTGAATATCAATAAGATTTTCATTTTCCGCTCAAAGAAATATTGGTTTTTTTAAATTTTTAAAATTTAGGTCAGATTTCTGTTTACTGTTAAATAACGATGATAATGAGTATGGAAATTAAGTACAATTAGATCTGGGAAAGACCTTTTAAAAGACAACTTGAGGTATTTAATCATATACCTTTAATGAAGCATAGATCTTCAGATGTTTTACTCTCTTTTTCAGCTTCAAAAGTCAATGTCTACACCCAAGTCTTCTAATGATAGAGACAAGTGCTCCTATAATTTTTCTCTATACTTGTTTATTAAAAGACAACAACAGCTTAAAAAACTCAGAAATCCTATATACGCCTTATAAGCCTATCGATTTTACTCTTCTAATGTATACAGAAAATACTAATAAATAGATTGTCATGGGCATATCCAATTTGAGATTTATTGTTGCAAAAACAGAAAATATTTATTTGAAAATATGTTGTTTTATTTTAGAAGATGCTACCTTAAATACAAATCTCCCATTGAAATTGAGGTTTTTATTTTAATTTTTTTTACTATCGAACTGAAATTTGGCCAATATAAGTCTTTAATTCATCTGCACCAATCATGTACTGTGTTGTACATTTCAAGAGCCTAAGCTTACTGGATCCTATGGCTCCCATACAAACCCAAATTCAAAATTAGGTTCTTATTAGGAAAGCTGTTTAGAGCGAATCTCTTTTATGTGCGCTTTGGCAGACACGAAATTAAAATAATTGTTAGGCTAAAAATAGAATTGTCAGATTTTCGTTTATAGTGAAGCTATTTTGACAGAGGCAGCCCAATGTTTACAATGCCGCATTGGTTAGGGCGTAAGACGGACACACCGGGAGCGTGGATCCGCAGTCGACTTTTTTTCCAAAAAATGTTCTGAATATAGTTTCGCTCCACACGGGTGTCTATTATTGTTTTGAATTAGATACAACACCCTGTATTTTGTATAAAATGAAATTAACATGAGCGAGCATCCAAAAAGGAAGGAAAACAAAACCCAGCGACAACTGAAAATGTCTGAAGATGTTAAAAAACTTTTTCTTAACTTTGTTCTTGCTTAATGAGCAAATACACACATACACACTCGCATACCCACACTTTCATATACATATAAAGTATTTTACTTCGACATTTTTTTATATTCCTTTTGTTATGAAAAGGCATAAGGGAGCTTACAATGTTGCCAAGCCAAAAACAAATATTAATGTCTGGCCAAAGAAAACCAAGAAAAATCCTTAAAAAATCCCAGTTCATGATGCAGCAGGAGGACACGCACACACAACGACGCGTGTATTTAAAAATGTACATTAACAAATATATATTTTTAGGAAACAGAAAAAAACTTAAAAAATTACACTTGCTGCAGCAAGGGATGAAGAAGTTCAACACAACAAAAAAAAAACAAAAAAAACAAAAAAGGAACAAAAATGTTAAAAAATTAAGAAACGCACATACGCACACCTCGTATACACTTCCGCTACCCGCCACTCACCACCTGACCCATAGATAAAAATGTATGTGCACACTCATGCTTAGTACTCATTTTCATCTCATTTCGTCTCACGCAGCATAAATTATTTAGACTCATTTAATGTCCTGCGTGCTTTTTTCTTCATTTTTAGCTATTTCAATTTTTTTTTTTCATTTTCACCGAATTTTTACCCTCAGAGAACGCACTTTTTTGGGGGTTTTTTGGCTAGAAAACTAAAAAAAAAAACAGAATGAAAACGAAAAAAAAAAAAAATTGTTAAAAATTAAAATAATGTGTCCCTTGTCGCCGCCAGACTTTGGCACACAGGACAACGAACAACAAAGGAGCAGGACTCTTTGCAAGGATGAATTAGGGTATGGAGAAGTAGAGTAATGGCAAAGAACAGAGTATGGAACACATTTGGACCAGTTGTTTTTATGGTTCGAATGCTGCAAAGCGATAATTTCCTATTAAGACCTATTGTCCTTGTTGTTCTTGTTCTTGTATTGAGTGGCTGCTATTCTATGTGAATGCGAAGGAAGCATTGAAAGAAGTTCAAGTTAATGATTTTTATTTTTCTTTCTTTCTGGTTTGGTGAAAGAACATAATGGAGAAGAAGAATTGAAGAGAAGACTAAGTATTAGAGTGAGTGAGTTAGTGAGTGTGTTTGCATCTTGAGCAATAATTCACTGAAGGTTGATTGGTTTTTGGAAAATGAGAAATGCATGAACAAAATAGAAAATAAATAAAAATAATAGTAGTAAATAGAAAACAAAATATGCTGGACTGTACTTTTTTCTTAAGTTGATTATTGAAAGGAAGAAAAAGACCGTTCCTCAGAATGATTTACTAGATGGATATAAATATTTATTTATTTATTTATATAATGCTAACTTAAAGTTAAAACTAGAAGTTAACAGAAAATTAGCCATGGCTGCCAGGGCCTTCAGCTAATAAAGATATATATTTAAATAACAATGATGATAACAAAAATAATAATAATAATAATAGTGACTAAATAAGTGCTTAAGTTTAAGTTTAGAGTTTACTGTACAGATTTGCTTTTTTAAAGAAGTTAAGAATAAGATTAATGTTAGAGGACGGATCGGAAATGATTGAGATGGGGTCTATATTAGCGAATGTAGATGATCTGAGGGGGTGCAATGAGGAGCAGGATGAGATTGGATATAAATAAAAAGTTGTTCATTCTGTGAAAATTCACTCATGACGTCTTAGCTTAGCTTAGGTAGTCTTAGCTTAGCTTGTCATTAGAGTATGGGTTACATAAAATATAAGAATGAGTGCCAATAATTATTATTATTCAGTATATTTCTTTCAACAATTTACATTATGATTATTTACTATCAATAATAGGAAAACGTCTTGGCTTCTTAATCATAAAGCGAAACTGTCTCTGCAAAAGAAGCTTCTACTTTGCAATATAATATTGAAACATAAATGGTTATGTGGAATTTAGTTGTAGGTCTCTGTTTCTAATCACGGATCGAAACAAAGGCTCTCTAATTAGGTTATTTGATGCTTTCGTATAATAAAAAGCTATTAGCAATCATTAAGCTATTTAGATAGACTAGCTAAACTGTGTATACAATCACCCAAACAAAAGAAGTTGTCCTTTAGATCAACATTCAGATTCGTCGAATTAATTATTAATATCCATTAATTCTATAGCTGACAACATGTAACATACTTAATACAATATATTAAATAATTTTTGTTAACGAATGATTGCAATTAGTAAACTTATTTATAAATTCGAAAATGAATTGGGTTTTCTCTAGAAGACAATGAGTCTTTTTTTTTTTTAGTGTACTACAATGATTGGAAACAATATTTGTTTCACAAACAAATATTTTTCCCCTTCCAAGTCTACAAAACCGATTATTTGATTATCCACGCTAAATATGTTAATTTATGCGCATTACAAACAAAACAAATGACCATAAACCAATTGAAAAGTCATGTTTGACCACAATGTCCAGGCAACAGGAGTAGTCTATTCATAAGGGCATAGCAAGTGACAGGATATGGCGTGTGAACATTAAAATTGCTTCATCATTAAAAGCAATTAATGAGCTCAGACAACTTGACCAAAGTGACCAAGATAATATGTAGTATGCATGACAATTGAAATTAGGGGTTATAAGCAGTAGATTGTATGCATTAACAAGGGATGAGGGGCAAATCGTGGTCACTGGCCACTGGTCAGTTTTGAGTGATAATAAAATCACACCTCAATTGTAAAATGAAAAATTTTAAACAAGCGGCGAATCTAAAAGGTTATTTAGGGGTTATTTATATAGAGATAATTTGTATAACAAAAGGGTTTGTGCTCTTAGGAAGTATCTCCCTTTTAAGTATTTGTTATGATCTGTAAATTGTACAATTGTACAATTAGTATTGGTCAGTCAGTTTTGCCTAAAGGTGTGAGTGTTACAAATGATTATTGAATGTCATTAATTAGACATGAATAAAAAGAAATTCTGATGTTATGTTCTTTGAAATAAAATTAAACATACTTATATGGAATTTTATTTGAATTCTTTTCTAAAACATATTTTTCTTTTCTGTTCATTGTTTATTCCTTCCATCTAAGAAAACTTTCACACGCTCCTTAAGCACATCTGCATACTCGTGAATCCTTTTGATCTACTGCAATAATAAATTATTCTCTGCTAAAGTAACGGAATTTCTTTTTTGCGAAAAATGGAAATTCTCATGCATAAACACCCCTCATATAGTGCAGCGCACCCTTATTCATCTGCACCTTTTTTCTGTTTTTTTTTTTTTTTTTTTTTGCACAACAAAAATCAAAAGTAATAATATCCTTGAAGCATCATCATTATCCTTACGCAATTGCTGGATTGTTGAGCATTGTGTTGTCCTTGATGATGAGGGTATTTTGTTGTTGCTCAAAAAATTTTTTTTGCAAGCGCCGCCGCACCCTTTTTCATAATATTTGCAAAAAATCAAATCAGGAAATTGAGGTACCAACAAGTGCGATATATCCGTTTTTCGCTTGCAATTGCTGCGCTTTAAATGTTTGTTGTTATTGTCCTTGCTGTTTTTGTATTTGCATTATGCTCCTTATTATGCAATATAGGAAGAGACAAAGGAACAAAGAGAAGAAGAAAAAAAAACCACACAAAAGGTTTTTGCACACTTTCCTTTTTGTTGCATGCATGACATTGCGATTTGCATAAGGATAACAATTACATATGATAAACAACAAAAACAACAATTCAGGATCATTTCATTTCCAATGCACTTTTTGGGGTGCAATAACAAAACAATCCTTTGCACACATTTTACTTATAGCATGCGAGATATATTACACAACTAAATTATCGCATGACATATTATACATTTTTGAATACATGTGAATTTTACTCCAAAATGGGATTAAATATAAGAATTATACATACATATTTGATTAATTTGGTATGTTGGGGGAGGGGCGATTATGTGAATATGTAATTTGTTAAGCATTTTCCTTAAACCATCAAAAAGTCATTTGAAGTCAAGGACTTACAAACTTAAGTCAAAAAAATCGTTTACGACATGCAAGCAGTAATCAAACATTAAACTACATATCATTAATTTTGGGGAAATGGACATCTAACCCGACTATACAGCTTATGTACATATATACGAACACAATTTCAATGTGTTCGCGTATGCGTAATTTATGCAAATCAAAGAAGAAAATTTAACACAAAGCGCCCCCCTCATGGGCAGTTTAATGCTAACCAAAATAAAATATACATAATACAAAGCAAAAAACAAAAATTAGTAGTAGATGAAAGTCATTTCAAACAACAAACGCACTTTTGTCGGTAATTAGTGAGCAACGGTCGTTAGAATTTGTTCATACGCACTTTGCATGAGTGGCCAATGGCCAGTTGAAGAAAGAAAGGAAGGAAGGAAGGACACGCGTCGTTGGTTTGATTTGAGGAACACAGGTGAGTTGAGTTGAAATCTTATAAAAAAGAAACTCAGTTAAGTTAACTGATCACGAGACATGACGCAATGCCTAGTGACATATTCGTATGTAATAACCAAGCTTAATGAATGCTACGGACTTCCTGTTAAGTATTTAAGCAATGAATAAACATGAATGGTATGTATGTATTATTTAAGTTGTCTTAACATCTTTACATTTCAAATGTAAACTATAATGTGTATTATAATTTGTTTTAACCAAAGAATTAAAAGCCTTAAAAAAGATAAAAACATTGAAACTTTACTGGCTCTAAGATATTTAAAAACATTTGCATTTTGTAAAGGGTGTTCAATTTTTCCATTTTTTAGAAAGAGCTTCTAAATATAACGATTGAGTTTTGCTAAAGTTACCCCATACATTAAATTTTTTATTATTGTAATTATATATAGTAATATATATATACTTATATACCTAGGGGTCCGATTCGGCTGGTTCCGACAAATGTCCTGGGCCTATCTTGGAAACTGATAGCACAAAAAAAAAAAGTTTTCTAATAAGAACCTGAATTCAAATGGGCAGTTTGTATGGGAGGTAGCCCTCCTTGTGGTCTGATTCGGGTTCAAAAAATGTACTGCGTATGGTAAAAAGAGAGGTTCGTGCAAAATTTCAGCTCTCTAGCTCAAAAACTTAGGGACTAGTTTGCATACATACATACGGACATACGGGCAGACGGACATGGCTTCATCAATTCGTCTAATGAAGCTGATCAAGAATATATGCGGATTTTTTGTCTCCTTCTGCTTGTTAAAAACTTCATGACAAACTTATAATACTATTCACTTCCGTGAAGAGTATAAAAAAAAGAAGTAATCAACTATATATTAACATTTTCTTATGTGAAATTTACTGCAATCTATCATAATTATAGTAAAATCTCTAGTTGCGGACATCTTTTCGAGGTGGCCGGACAAATTCGCTAGTCCCAAGTTACGTTTTTAGAATAAAACAAATTTACTTTATATAGACAGCTCGTATTTTTAAAATTTGTTTGCTTTAAACTAAGTGCAATATACACATTTGTAGATATTGTTAACACACTAAGTTGTAATACAAATTCATAAAATAAAGTTTCCTTCTAAGTTTGATACTTGATAAATATTCCTATTAGGCTGACCATGCGTTTTTTGTTTTCCTTTGAAAGAAATAAGTGTGTCGCATATTAAAAAGACATTTAGCAAGCAAATGATTCGACATTTACCCATATACTTCTTACTAAACTTGGGTATGTATGTCCAAAACTTTCGCCATGTCCAAACTATGGCAGGAAGCGGAAACGTCATGCATGCAGGAAATGCTTGATTTTTCTAATACAATCAAATTGAATTAAACTGATGGTATGTTTTTATGTTTTGGGATTTTATATTTTATTTTTGCTTTTATTATTTTTAGTCTCTGTAGACCTGCGTTTAAAGCTTACAAGACTCCTTAGATACTTTCTTTTTGCAAGCCGACAAGCAACCGCTTTAGACATTAACGAATGAATATTAATGATTTATTTTTTGTACATGTGCCAAATTCATACTTTTTCTGTTTTCTATCATGCCCATTTTTACAGTTATATCTATATACCTATTAAGTTCCCTTCGTCGTGTCGTTCTTTGTTTCATTTACATTTCGTGTGTCTGAACGTCAACTACAAAATCCTTGAAAACAAAAATCATAAATATGCCAACAAGCATCAAAGCAAAGCCTTTGGAAGAAATAAAAAAAAAAAAAACGAAAAACGAAAAACAAACCAAAAAAAAAAAATATGGTATCTCAAAAACACGTTGATATTTGACAGAAAAGAAGGACTTGATGATGGTTGAATCCTAAAAATAGATTTAAAAAAACAAAACCAAAATAACAACGCCCATTGCCGCTTATCCTTCTTAAAACCAATGCCGCCAAATGGAGGCAAATCAGGCGCGTTTTAATGATTTTTGGTATTTTCTTTTTTTTTTGTATATACAGTTGCTTGGAATTCTTCCTTCCCTTCGATTCTATCTGCATTTGGTTCCTTGATTTCTTTTCGTATCTACTTGCTACGCATTTTGGAACTCGCATGTCGTTCAATTTCCTATAAATTTTTGTTCATCGTCGTCTTGTCATCTGGATAAGCTCTAAAAATTAATGATGCGCTGCGCATCAAAACAACACACACACACACACACACACACACACATACAAACACAAACAAACTTGACAGTTGGGACAGCTCATTGGTTGAATATGTTTATCCGATAAGGTTATATACGATATATATCCCATAAAAATTCGCGGCATATGCAAAATATCTTAAATATCTATTTATCTGTGTATAGAATGCGGCTTAGCCTTAGCCACATTGATGGAAATTAATGAATGATAATGGCACCAAAGAGATTTTCCAGATGGTAATTAAACAAAATTTTGCATTGAACTAAAAAGTCAAAGAACACCTAACTAAAGTATTATTTTTATAAAAACGTATTTTATTGTAAGCCCGCAATATTTCGACTGGAGAATGCTACTTCGCTATTTCACCAGCATATCTCATTTCTGGTGTTTCTTTCTTAGTTCAGTCGTGCTTCCCATTGCTTGCATATTCTAGACGAACTGAGTGTCAACCTCTTTATGAATGAAATATTATAATAACTTACCAACAAAGTATTCGACACTAATAAGAATGATTGGATCGATCTTATGACATGGTAGAAAAGCAATCAAATTTTCAACTATATAATTTACTATTTAAGCCTTTTAGGAGTGGCAAATTAAAAACCATTTCTGAAGAGTTCCTATGCCATGATAGATACATTTTCTGGAACTTAATTATACAGACAAACATACACTATTTATATGCATTGCGGGTGGATATTATTAAAATTTCAAATTATTTATTAAGAAAATGGAAAAATATCAAATATTACATGCCCTTCAATAGGAAAAGTATCCTTGAACTTCATACTTTTCTTTAGTGATTTATTCGTTTTTGGTCTGTTTTTCATCACAAAGCTTCGTATATTGGAAATTGTAAACACTTGAGAATGTCGACATTTTTAAATGACACACGCCATTCGTTATCCCCCTGAAAAATATTTACCAATTTTTCGATATAAACCAAAACCAATAGTAGTAGTCTGTCTAGTGGCACACACAATGTCCCTGCTTCGATCTGCCGTACACACGCCAGCAATTGGAATCATTGGCAGCAAAATACATACATACATAAGCGAGAAATATACAATACAACATCACCACCTCACTCGCTCATTGACACAGAACTTTATTCTCATCACCTTCGTCTTAAGAGGTATTGACTGTTGCAGCCAACACCCTACAATATTGTATGAGTATCCAGAAGTTTTGAGTTTTTTGTTGTTGTTTGAGTTTTGAGTTGTTGTTACATTTACATGCAATAAAAATTAACGTTAAAAGGACCAAAACGTGTGGCTGTCGAAGAAGGAAAGTAGTGAAATGTGAATCAAAATGAGATGATGATGAATTTCTTGACTTGGTACAGTAGGTTAAATTTACATAATATTGAAACGTTCTTTCTTGATAAGTAAAATTGTTTATGTCTAACACTAAGAAGCTCTTACTAAAGGATTCTTGGAGTGCAATGGTTCATCAGGCATTCAGTTATGCATCGGGGAGATAGTTAGTATCAGACACCCCGCACGGTTATATGATCATGCCAGAAAACAGCAAATAAAAGTATCGCCTCGAAAGGCAACATCTTCCGTTTCGGATCCCAGATCTGAGAAGAGCCACTGATGACTACTGTTCGCAAATGATTTTTTCCATATCATATAAATTTCTATATTTTATCGTTGCTATAGCCGATTTTCATTACGATTTTGTCCCACTGTTCTAACACTACTCCAAATTGAAAACAAAGAAATATTTTGAAATGTAGAAAAATAAAATGAAATATCCCAAACACGAATTGAAAAATCCTTCACCTTCGTTTATACAAATGACGCCCCAAGAGACGTGAGCGACGCGGTCCATAGAAGTCTTCTGCCCCCCTCCACTATGTGTTATGCCCTATGCCACAACAACAATAACAACAAATGCAAGATGTGAAACATAAGAATGAAAAAATATAGCAAGGAAGAAAGGACATAGTAGTAACAGGATGTGTTGGGCATAAGGAAACTGGCAGTCTGACGATTTTGAGCTGGGCGAGTGTGCAAAGGAGAAGGACAAAATAAAAAAAATAAAAAAAACAGACCGAAAATAATTTACATGTGGATTTGTCTTGCAGGGATGATTATTAAATGGGTGGCATGTTTGGCTGACTATAAAACGCACGACAAAGCTTAAGACGAAGAGGCAACATAGCAGTCCAACTAGGCAGCAAGAAGGAAGAAGGAAGCGGAAGTGACGTCTAAAGCAAGGCTACTCTTGGTTCAGCAAGTTGTTGTATTGTGTTTTGGGAGAAGGCCGAGAAAGTTGGACAAGTTATTGGTGTGACAAGCATAAGGCTAAGGCAAAGTGAATAGGCTGGAATGAGGGTAAGATGATGAAGAAGCCCAGGAGGAGGGCAAAAGATAAAGTAAAAGCAGAAGACGACTGAATTATGCAAAAGATTTGTGAGTGAGTATGGACTTTGTTTTGTGTGTTGGACATGGGGTGTTTGTGGGGAAAATCTACAATGTAGGGAGTAGTACTTCACAAAGAGATTTGCTAAAGAATGGGTGGAATGCTTGAAGGGCGTTGGCGGATAGTATGTGTATATTGGATGAAGAAGACCGAAGAAGATAAAAAAATATTCTTCCGACATAGCCATATCCGTATACCTACATATATAAATAGGTAGCAGGCTGGGCCTGCGTTTGGTCTTAAGTGAAAGAAGATAGGAGTAGGAGTGAGAATGGGAGTAGTAGTATGTAGTTCTGTCCAAAGTACTTGCGACAGTTGGCATAGACAATGAGACAAAATGTTGGAAATTTGTAGGCGCATTTCTTTTTGCCTGCTTCTGAGCGCAATAGCAAAGTACCGGGATTAGAGTAGAAAGTAAGTGGTTGGTTTGTGCTGAAGAAGTAAATGATAAGAGCACAACAAACGAAGACTTTAAGAACAACCACTAAATCATTTTTTCTTTGTTAAAATAATATAAATCTATGATTACTTAAAACGGGTTTACCATGGAAATGGGAAAAAAAAAAGCTAATAAAAATACTGTTCGAGTAAATGCCTTAAGGAGCAAGTTACTTGCAGAAATCTAAGTACCATATCTTCTAGTGAACTTAAATTCAGGAATGGAAATAAAAAAATTAATAATCACTCAATTTAAAAGCAATATGGCGCCTAGCGGTCAAATGGCAATAAAAATCAATATTGAATGCGAATGAACTTCTACGGCAAAGTGAATCGCCGAACCATGGTTTTGTTGGACCCTCTACGTTTAAATATATATAAAATAAATCGCATGCGATAGAAATGAGCATCGAATTCTATTAAATAAACTTTTTTTGATCTTTGCCGCTGTGAAATGCCTTGAGTAGCCTTTCTTGCCTTAACTTACCTGTTTTTTTTTGTGTTTGTTTTTTTGTTTGAATTTACTCGTATTCGTGCAACTGCAGCACAGTCTGTTGAACAATGGAGAAAGGATGAAGAGAGGACGCTAAGAACAACAGTGGTCCAACAGCAGGTTCCACTCACGCGCCTCGCTAAAGGCTTCGAGTAGGGCTTACGCCTTGCAAGAGCATTGAAATATTTCAATTAACTTACGAGCGAATTTCAGATACTACAAAATATGGCAAGGTGGCTACACTGAAAGAAAAGAATAACTTTAAAGTTAGATAGTTTGGATTTTATATTTAATAAATTTGTATTCATGTATTTATTGTATGTGAGTAAGATGTTTGAGTTATATTTTTGGATAAAAGGGTATGCAAAGGCAGAATTATAGAAAAATTTTATTGCCTGACTTATTCTTTATTACAATATTTGCCAAATCGATTTCGAATATTGGAATGGAATAGTAGAAAGCAAACGTAGCACTTTACAAAAAGCATTTTAGTTTTGAGATTGAGGACATGACTATTAATAACATATTGGTACTTAAGAACATTGTTACATGCTAAATCTTTTTCTTTTTTGAAAAATCCAATTTTCAGAAAAATGGAAACCAAAATAGTTAAAATTATTAATTGACTTCCTTATCCAATATTACTTGAATAGTTTACGCAAATACATTACAAAAAATCTATTCAATTCAATTCTTTATTAAACCCATGAAATCATATAACAGTTTGTTTTCAATTTGTAATTTGTTTTATAGATTCTAAGCTAAGTTACTAGCCTTACAACTACGAAACCGAATGGAGTTATGTAATAATAATCTTAATAATATCATATGTTTTAAGGAAAAATGGGAAAAACCATTAATTTAATTTTCCTTAATTTACAACTAATTCAAGACACTAAAACTACAATAGAATTTAGAACTAAAGATTGATACTTGGTAGATGTAACTATAAAGTAAACTTGGAAAGTACGGAACACCACTAGCATTGTGTGATAAGTGTGCCAACTACCACACAGAGCGCGAAACAATCTATTTATTGCAGCAACGATTTCCAGACCAAATCACTTCACGAAATTCTGATGTCATCGGGTCACCAAGATTATGCGATGTAACGCTGTGACTTTTTTTGTTTTTTTGGGGTTTTGTGCATTACCAGTTTTCTGCGAATAAACCAGAAACAATCACATCTTTGTCAAAAAGCCATCAAATATTTCAAGAAAATAGTAATGGCTTGTCACTAGAGCTGCGTCCCATTTGCCGGTAATTTTATTTTATACTTAATGGGAAAATGTCTACTTGTTTTTATTTTTAAATAAAATATTGCACTCTTATTGAACGACCCTTTACAATCTTGATCAGCTCTACGAGACGAACTGATTAGGCCATATCCGTCGGTCCGTCTGCATGTATACAAACTAGTCCCTCAGTTTTTGAGCCAGAGACCTTCGCACTAGACGCTGCACATATCGGAATAAGCTGAATCGGATCACTAAGAGGTACCTCCATACAAACCCCACATTAAAAATCAAGTCCTTATTAGACTTTTTGTGTTTTGTACTATCGAATTGAGATTTTGACACTATAAATTTCTAGTCCATATCCACCAACTATGTGAATTTCAAGACCCTAGAATTAATGGATTCCTTATTACTTCCTTATTGGATAAACTTTTTGTTTTATTTGTATTATCGAACTGAACTTAGAGAGAAAATTTCTTGGGATTACTGGACCATCTACTTAACTCCCATACAAGTATTGGTGTGGTCTCAATGTGGAAATGCTGTATGAATACTGACTAATCAATCAAATCAAATCAAATCAATAATATATCTGAATGCTCATTCAGAGGAACGTAGATAGATAGATTTTCGAAGTTTCTCGCAGTGTAATATATTGGTGTATGAAGGTGTTTCTATAAGCCCTTCTAGTATATATGCCAACGAATGCTTATGCCTAAGAGTGTACTATGCTTTTCTACATGTAGTCAATAAACAATGTTTTGACAAATCGCTGAAAATTGAGTGCGCAAAATTATTATTTTCAATTTAAAAATCGTTTACAGACCCAGAGTGTGACGACTTGAAGCTGTCTGCATGTGATACTCTTCGAGTGGATAGAGATCGTATGTGAACGGAGAAGTTTTACCAGAATATATGAGTATTAAATTGTTGCGATACATAGCATGACTAGACAGACAACATGTTGCTCATAGCCGCAGGTTGCTAATGATTGCAAATTAATAATTTAATACACAAAGAGCCGTGAATGAAATTTGAGTCGAAAACTGAATGAATTAAATCGTGTTCTAAAATAGTTGAACATGGATAGCTTAGTTTAGTTTGGCTAAGTTTAGTTAAAATACCTTGAAAGCTGTTAACAAAACAAGTGCCAAATCGCACATTAACAACTCGATTGAAATGGCTTTGTACACCTCTGATGACCTTTGGCATAGTTGATTGTTGCAGGAAGACAACAGTTTAAAAGAGTAGGAGACTCAACGCCCGAACATTGAAGCGCCTAAACCGCCCACTTCAATCATATTTTTTGATTGGATTGTTTCGGAAGCAAGTCGTCCATCATTAAATCAAATATCATAATTATCTTAAAAAGAAATCAATACAAAACAAGCAAAAACTGAACGCGTTGAGCGAAAGGTAATAAGCCACGCCATACCCCATTGGATATTGTTACAATTTGGGCTTGGTTAGAGTTTCGTTACGCTCTATATACCGCCAGGATTAACAACCATCGACGATCGAATCATACTTATGTATGAGAAGGGAAAAATAACATAAAACTAAATCGAAAGATCGTTAGATACAGTTTGATGAAAACTGTCTATCTGTTTCTTTGTCCGTCTATCGGTCTTCGAAGACACCAAGCGAGCGGCAAATATTGTACTTACAATAGTTATCAACATTACATGAACGATAAAGCACAACGACCCAAAGAATAACAGAACGTTGAGCTATCTCTGTAAGCACTGTATAAAATTGAAGATTATTGCACTTAACGGAAAAGAACTACTACTTACTTGCTGCATTGTGATGAGAAGATACTTTTACAGAAGCGCAAACGTGAACGCGAAACGCACATTCACACATCACCGAATGAAACCAGATAAAAACAGTATGATGATGATAGTAGTAGTGTTGAGATACAATAGTTGGATTTTTAACAAGGCAAGTCAAGTGGTAAATACACGGTAGGCATTAGTAAGAAGAAACAAAAGAGAAAAAATATTGTAGCAAAGAAAATGGCTCAAACGACTAACTTAATTATGGATATTAAAGCCTATAAGACCAAGAACTGGTAAAGAGAAGAAGAATTGAATGAACTTCCACTACTACAATATTTCTCCATAAAGCAGTGGTTCTTAAACTATTGTTCAATTACTGGAGTCCGCAAATCAATTTACACATTAACATACACATCTTTTTAAGATTCATTCATTCTTTCATACATAACAGATTTTTTAAGAAAAAACTTGTGTTCCTTGCGACGTTTGAGAGGAGTAGCCCCTTAACTTCTTAAAAAATGCATGCATGCTAGAACAAAACCAAACAAATTTTTTTGTGGCTTCCATAAACATTTTTAATAAGAAAATTGGATTCGTAGGTCTGTATAGACTTGCTGTCATTGACCTCTCAGCTTATTAAGTCAGAGAGGGTCTGTGGAAAACACTAGCTCTAGAGGGAATCCGCTTACTGCATAAGTTTAAGAACCGCTGCTGCAAAGCTTCGTACGCATAAAGGTAACTTACTAATGCAAGAATTGTGCTTTTAGCAGGAGTAGTCATAGTTGGATGCAAGGATCCATGGCGTGAACTATTGAAGTGAAAGAAAGTACACATTATGATGATTATAATCAACGCTATCTTAAATGGTTAACTGAATAAATGCAGGGAGTAAAAAGATGGACAGATACGCGTAGATGAATGAAGAACGTAAAGGGTGGATAAAGAATGCCTCCTTATAGTGGCAAGTACATACTCGTACATTTAACTATAAGATACAATGACTTGTTAGCTCGGAGTCTGAGTTACTTTGATGCGTTCTTGAAGATGTTTGCCAATACATTATAAAATTAAGTACCGCTAAGGCAGAAAATTTTTCTTACTGTATATTATAAGGAGATATAAGTGAGTAGAAAAAAGTTATACAGAAATATATTCGCCAAACAAGTGCTCATTAGTAATAACAGTAAAGGAGAAAAATATGAACAAAAAAGGGAAAAGAAGAAATGGACAAAATTCTTGTAGAATGGAAAAATCAATAAAATTAAAGAAAAAGAAACATGGCGTAAGAAAAAAAAAGTAATATGCAAAGGCGATTAGAAAAGAAAAGGACAAAGAATAAAGAAAAAAGCAGAATGAAAGGAAATTAAATAAACTTAAGCAATGCTAATGAGTGGAATGAACTCTTATGGCGAAAACGATTGAGAGCGTCAAACTTCCTATTTGTGTCTAATGAAGTACATTAAAAGGGGAGCCATGGAAAATTTATTTAAAAAAAAAAAAAAAACAAAATATAGAACTGTTTGAATAAGAACAAAAACAAAGATAAAGATAAAGAAAAATATCACACTGAGGGTTGAATTCTATGAGTTTGGAACACATAAAAAATACGGAAGATTTCCATGATAGTTTCAAAAATTATACCAATAAACTTTGATCAAAATTATTGTCAATTTTGAAATTTTTAAGTTTTTTCTTTAGCTTTTCTCTACCTTAAAGTAAAATGTTGTACATACTCCTTCTATTATCTGAGAATGCATGTCGAATAAAATGAACAACAATAAAAAGTTAAATGACAGCAATTGACTTCATTAGCCCATAAAAATGTCAAAGCTCCATTTTGCAAAGAAGCCCAAATCGTGTTATTTTAATACCAATATAACAAACACAATATACCATGAGCGGCCCCCTTCTTTTCAGAAAACACATGCCGAGCCTTAAGATACTTTATCATTGGCACAAAAAAAAAAAAAAAAATAAATAAATAAATAAATAAAAAAACCAAAAGCAACAACAACAACAACAACAGATACAAAAACAGAAGTAAACCAAAGGAAAGAAAGAAAACTCTATGAAGATGGAAAATGGAAAATTTGCATACGCATTTTGCTTGCATCGTTTGGCAGTCATTCTGCTGTAAAGTGGCTTCAATAGAGTCACTATTTACACACATACTCCGCAGGATATTTTAAGTTAACCAACAAGGATAGAGACCACACACCGACTCAGTGTGGATGTCTATCAGGAAGGAAGACAGGCAGGCAGCCAGGCAGTCGACGTATACAATGAAACCATCAAAATCCAATGAAATAAAATAAAATTCCAATAAAAACATTTTGGCAAAATGCTGTGTTGCCATCTTTAACAAACATTGTGAAAGTCCTTTACGGTTGTCAGGGTTGTCATTGTAAGGGAACATGGGGGAGGTGGGTGAATGAGGGCGTGAGGATGGTTATCGTGTTGACATGCGGTGAAAGTGTGCAAAACGCGTGTGCAACCAACCAAAATTTGCGAATTTTCAAGCGATGAACAAAGAAATAACACACACACACACACACAAAAAAAAGAGGGCAACAACTGACATTGGGACCAAGGACTTAGGAAAGCAATGTGGGAGGAGAGAATATATTGGTATATGTTGGCAAAAAAAAAAAAAAAAAAAAAACGTGCCTTGGTTTGGCAATTTTTCTTTGGCTTTGCATTTCATCATGTGAAAAACCAATGGAAAATCTGTTTTCTATTTTTGATTGTTTGTTTGTTTATTTTGGACTTTAGTTGTAACATTGTTAAAAGTGTGAAATGTCAACAGAACTGCACATGAATCATAATCGTATTTTTCAATAATTTTTTCCTCTTATTTCTACTGTATTTAAGTTTCAATTTTAAAGCTTGCACTATCATTGTATGACACATGAAATGCCTCTGAGTTGTACCAAAGTAAAGCAAATCTATCAAATTGATTAATTGTTCTATGATAAAAGCAGTATTAACTTTCGTAGTATGGAAACCTTAACAACAAGAAGAAACTCAAGAAAAAGGAGGCCGCCCTAATATGCGCGTGCACAAATAAATCATTGAACACCGAACAATAACAAATCCAGATAGCAATTCAAGTGCAAAAATGCCGCAAGTGTTTAGACCACTAAATGGTGTACACCGCCAATCTATTGAATTGGTTAAACTCAAGACAGCATTTTAGTTATTTGTAGAAAATATTCTTTTGTGGGTGTAACAAATACACGTCGTTTGCCAAAATCGCAACTCAATCGAAACAACTAACAGAACATTGGGAAAATGTATTTACTCTCTGTTGAATGCAGTACAAGAACAACAATACAAAACATAATTTGGTAAATAGTAGACAGAAAACTAACTTACTATGTAACTTTGATCAGGTTCTTCTGAGAAGGCGCTCACTGAACCATATTAAACTTTTATTGCATTGTGCATGCAGCTGCCGCCGTTTTGTAATGTTTTAAAGTCTTTCAAGAGACATGGAATTTTATTACAATTTGGGTTTGGCGTATGTGTGGCTAAAAATCGTTTTCAGACAGTTAAAGTTAAAATTAGGAGTCAACAATATTCTTAGATGGTCCAGTGAATATATTTTATTTTTTGAGGCTGTTACATGGATTACGATTTAGACACCGGAAAACAATGAAATTGACAGCGTTGGCTTTGGGGCTTCCATCTGTGCAGTCATTTAGTTAATGATAATATAAAGAAAGAACAGGAACAGGGTTACCAGTTTGATTGAAATTTATTTCATAATTTCTATTTAGTAAACTAAACTGATTTATGTTTGAATTCCCTTGGAATGTCTAATATAGGTAAGATACTCTAATCCCTTAATTTGTAAGATTTAATTACTGATTTACAACTATTCTGGAGCTTAATTTCACCCAAACCATTTGTGTATATTTCATAATTCCTAAGAGTTAATGACATTGAAAATAAGGGATTTCAATTGTAAGAATCTACGAAAAAACAAAGAACATCAATCATGATATTGTATTAAATTTAATAACTTTCACTGCATTATATTAAATAAATAGGAGATTATTTATACAATTTCATACCAAAATCTCCAAAATTATGGGACTAGATATCTACACATATCTCAATGCTGAGCATGACAGTTTTTTTTTTTTTTTTGTGTCACAAACATCAGACAAACGAAATATGACTCTACTACTCTTTACATACAAGTCTTGTGTTATGATGAAGTGTATTGGAAAGCCATGTTGTAGTATTTTTGTGTCTAGATCTGTTAAGTGTTGGCGGAAAATGCTTATGAAACGCCATTCAATGCGTTAACTCAGTCTATTCTTAAGAAGCTAAGTATATGACCTCTGGGGTCTGCTTTTGCTTGCCATTCAGCTGGCTTGGCTACTTTTGCAGCAATCATTTCGTAGTACATACTTACAAGTATGAGGAGTATCTTTTGTATCTTGAATTTGAAACGCCGCCACTCAATGCCTTGTTAGCAAAACATGAGCGTTGTTTTTATTTTTGTTTTTGTTTTGGTAAAGCGCCGATCGGGACACTAACAAGCGTGCCATGTGCAACAACATTACTCTAGTACTTTTTTTTTTTTTTTACTTTTGCTATTATTTTGGCTGACGATGGTAGTGGTGGATCGGTGTTGCTGCTGATCGATGTTACCAACGCAATACCAGTATCCAGTTATAGCAGTTATAACGCATACAAATATTATATTTACCTTTAGACACGCTTTTGTGGCCACATTTCGTGCAAGACAACGATTTAACTCATGTTTTCATTTCATTGTATTTTCTCCTGTTCATCATGAGGCTCTCGTGTGTGTGAACTTTCTATGAGAGACAATGCAATATTAGAGGTAGTCATGATGATGTTGATACCGATTATGATGTTAGTATTTTAGTTGGAGTGTTTTGGCAAATTATAAGTTTTAGTTTTTCAGTTTGAATCAAAGTGTTTTGGCAAATTCTTTAAATTGCACGTGAGATATGTGATAAACCTATTTTGAGGCAATTTTTATTGTGTATTTTTTTCATGTATTGTATTTAACTGACAATTCTCTCATTTCTAATTTTTTTTTAGCCACAAAAAAGAAAAACCCATGCTAGAAGATAATGAAAACAGATTGTATGACAATCGGATAATAATACCTTCGAGGTATGTATGTACATTGTACATATAAAAATAGGAAACTAATAACAAATCTGGTGTGTGTGTGGCAATTCCCTATATATATATACATTGTGTGGGCTTATTCATTATATAATAGCTTATTTTGTATAGTGTAACAAAAGCAGTAGCAATAGAAGAAGCGTTGACAGGCATCATCTCATCTCCCTTTTCATTTTTTCATATTTTTTCACCCGCACTTCTGTTTTTGAATTCACTTTTTTCTCCTCCACCTCCTATGCTGCAAATGGTAAGTTATTTTTATATTTATGACACGCAACTTCACACAACACCCCGCAAAAACAACAATAAGTATGGCACGACATCCCCCTTCATCTTGGTTACCAATAAACTAAACGTTTGCTAAATATCTGCAAATGCGACTTTCTCAAAGGTTTTGCAAAAACTCAGCTTTACCCTAATTTGGCAAGGCTCATTCAATCACCCAAACTCTCACTCGATTGCTTTCTTGACTGCTGTGCCTGCCAGCCTGCCTGACTGCCTGCTTTCTTCCTTTCACCCCAAAGGATCGTCATCATCCAACCCACACGCTATGCTAGACTGTGTCTATATGGTTTTGGATTTCAACGCCATCAAAAGGAAAACCAAGAAGCATTGGGTTCATTGCAATTGAATTGCAAAATTGGCAAAGAACATCAATTTCATGGCCGCAGAACAATCATCAAGTGACGCGCCATTACATCCCACAACAAAGGATAACAACAACATCAATAAGAGCAAGTATTACATAAACATGTTGCAAATATCCTTACCTCCATCCACCACCCTCATTCCATACATGCCTACTTAACTCGACTTTACACAATCAGATTTTCGACTTTGCCAATTTTCCTAGCGAAAAAATTTCATTCATATCTCTTTTATGTTCTTCTCCTGTTCATCTTATTATTGGTGATATTGGTCCTGATGCTACTGTTATTGGTGGTTGTTGTTGATCATGTTGATTTAGTGCTGGGATTTGTGGGTTGCAACCAATTTTCTTTCAGTACCAAAACAAACCACCTTCACAATATAATATTGTTGTAGGAATATATTGTCGATTTTAGAATAAAAGTGTACAATACATTTATTGATAAACATTTTAATCGAATTTGCATTCTTGGTGAAAGTATGTATCTATCTATCTATGTATCTTTGGATATATGGAATGGGGTGGTGTTCTACTCATACTACAATAAATATAAAAGAGTAGTGATGGTGGCAGAGGTGGTGAATCTTAAGTGCTTTAGGGTTGTTGCTGGGTGTTGTGCATTATATATTGTATTGTATTTGCGCTTTTCTTGTTACTAGGTTTTCATCAAATGGCAAACGACGTTTACCAATTAAATCAAGTTTATTATTATTATATTGTGTATTTGCAAATTTAGCGAAAGGAAATTGTGTTGATAATGAATGAAAATGAGTCATAATTTGTGAGGAAGGAATTGAAAAATAAAATTAATGAAAGGGTTTAAACAGTTTTAGAAAGTGTTTAGTTTATAAAGGAAAAACGTGCCCAAAATCAAACTTTCAAATAAAATTTTGTTAAGAAGATGAGTTTAAGACGAAACGTAATCTATTTCAGAAGCCAAATTGTTTTAAATTAAAGTATTTTTTTTTTTATAACTTAAAATTGCCTTAAATTGTAGGTGGCTGATATTTTTACCAATGAAGAAATTATCGAAAACCTTCAACGGTTCCTAGACATTATTTTATTTCAATATTCTATTAGAGATTTTCGATTTCCTATATTTCAAAATTCTTGGCAAAGTTTAAACGCATTTTTTGTGCATATAAGTTTAAAATCTGTGTTTGAAACACGTTGATTGTCAACGACCATTTATCCCAAGGACGTAGCTACAAAAAGTGCATCTTAATAGTTACAACTTTAACACCTGATTTCCGGGAAGGGATGATGGAAAGCAGAGTGCCGCCATTAGACATCAAGATCATAACATTCGATAGACAAAAGGTGTCTTGTAAAATATAAAAATCGGCCAAGTATGAGTTAGACTCGCACACGGACGTTTCCGTACCAAATTGGGGGTTTGTATGGGAAGTGCCCTCCCTAGCTCCTTATGTTTCTTGTATGGGGACTAGGGTTACCCAATATTTTCGGATTTTTGATTTTTGGAACGCATACTTCTTCTTCTATAGATTGTTGTTTTATTATTTTTATTCTCAGCACATAATGTCCAGAACGAAAAGGGAATTGACAACAATAATCATGACCAACAATGGTTTCACAAATATTATGTTGATTTATTTTACTCATGAGGTGTGGGGCTCTGAGCTAGCGCATGTTCTTGGTTTGCAATAAAGAGAGCGGTGGATTTTCATATTCTTATTTTTTTGCACTATTACGAACACAACACAAAAACTTCGACTATGCCGAAGAGATCACGCAGTGAATGTTTCATTCTTGTATTTAACCATTATTCGCAACGATACTTAAACCAAAAAATATTTATTACAAGCATGTTGTCGCTTTTAAATATTTTCATTTCGATAGAGTTAAATTTTTTATTCAAGTCACTGCGGTTACCATCGTCATTGTGTAGTTGTAGTTTTGCGCAATTTACTATGAATTAATAATGAAATGTGCGCTGCCAACATTTTGAATTTATTGTGATTGGCAATTCTACCAATGAAAAATGTTTTATCAGTGTAATTGAAATTATCAATTTAATTAAAAAACTACATTTAAAGCAAATAGCAGTAAGAATAATAGAGTACTTATTGCAATTTCTGTACTTAAGTAACTTAACATTTTACTGGCATTTTTAATAGTTTGTCACTTGTGCGATTTACATAACAAATCCCCAATTGTATTTCAATTGGTACCCTCCTTAGTGGTCCGAATCGGCCAATTCCCACAAATGTACTGCGCCTATATTGTAAACTGATAGTATCCAAATTTCAGTTCGATAGGACAAAAAACAAAAAAGTTTCTCTAATAAGAATATGAATTCAAATGAGTGGTTTGTATGGGAGGTACCCCCCTAGTGGCCCGGCTGGTTCCGACAAATGTACTTCGTATGGTAAAAAGAAAGGTTCGTGCAAAATTTCAGCTTTCTTTCTTTCTGTTGTATTGCCATGTCAACAGTGTAGAATTAGTGGATCTTATAGCTGCCATACAAACCAAAATATTTCTTATATGGGGACCCCTTTAAGTTTTTGAAAATATTTTAGTTTTAATATTTGATGCTGATGCCCGGATAGAACTACACATTTTGTGTGTGTGTTCAACTCTCTAGCTTTTGCGGCTTATGAGATATGACCAGAGGACGGACGAACAGACGGATAACGAAGTCTCTGCAATAGGGTTCCTTTTGTCACACTTCGAGTCCGGAACCCTAAAATCATACAAATAGATCGAGCCGTTCTCAAGTGATGTTCAACCAGTATGCACATGTTTCAGATGCAAGTCGGCACTGGTTCCCAAGTATAATTAGACCTTATGCGTTCCAAAAATCAAATATGCGATAATTTTGGGACACCCTAATGGGGACCCCTTTAAATTTTTAATTATATTTTAGTTTAAGTATTTGTTGCTGTAGCCACGAGAGGGCTTCATATTCTGTGAAAATCCCAACTATTTACCTATTAGGGTGCTTGAGATATAGCCCTAAGACGGACGGACGGACAATGACGGACATAAGATTCCATTTGATACCCTTTTGGTATGGAACCCTAAAAATTGGATGATTCAAATAAGCAAGCGTCTATATAACCGAACGGGTACCGTATATCTATTTACCAAACATGAAAGAAAACTATGTTATATGTAAAAATGCAAAAATTCACATTTAAACTTTAATTCGCAGGCTTCTACCAACTTAAGGTACAAGTTTGAATGTTCACATATGTAATGTACATACTATATACACATGCATTTAGCATAAGCTAAGATTACATGTATTTCATGCATATTTGTCCATATTTATAAAAAGATAATCAAAAAAATAATAATATAATATAACAATAAGCTTACAAGCAAGAGCAAGTCGAATGCAGTCGAATGAAGAAACGAAATGAACAAAAGAGAGAAACTCACTCAATTCTACAAAGAGGAAATAGCAGATGATCAGTCAAACAGATATACCTAGGATAATAAAGTGCCCAAAATCAACTCACTGGAGAAAGTACATACACAGCACTTATCACAACCACCGATCAAGATTAGCAAAATACCTTAAACTTTAAATACGAGTAGGTAGAGTTAAAGGAGAAAAAAAAGGAGGAAAAATTGATGTCTTAACTTTAAGCAGATATTCAATTCTAGCGTTTTGATTTTCGTAAGATACATTGAAGTAGATGTTAAGATAGGAATATTGTTACTAATGATTCTATTTAATATTATAAAAATACATATGTAGGTATATTTAATATATTGGTATCTTAATTTATCTCTAAAACAGTTGACATATACCTTCTAGTTTAAAGAAAACCAGTTTCTAGTTTCAACAATCTACACCCTTTTAAGATAGCAGCAACCCTTCAAAAGCATAATTCAACATTTGTATTCAATAATTACTGGTACAAATTACAACTTAATAAGAAATTGACCCAAAACACTAAATATATTGTACATAAATTCAAAAGAAATAAAATTTAACGACGAGCAAAGGTCACTCAATGTCCATGACTACCACCGACAACAAAAAACGTTGACCGAAATAACGAGCGTACAAATGAACCCCAGAACAAGTAAATCAAACTGGAAAAACAGAGGGGTTAAGGTCAGTTTTAGGAACAACAACAAAAACAACAACAATGGGTAGGCAGCAGATTAATTATAAGAGAAAAAAAAACATACTAATAAAATGACGAAATATCAACAAGGGTGTTGGCCTTAGAGAAGAGACAGGAAGGGTGAGTGAGTAGGTCTGCCACGCGACTAAAATAAGAATTCAACTAAGAGAAATGTTGACGAAGGCAGGCAGGGAGGATGGTCAAAGGCTACTTAATCAAAATATTGGTCGGACAGAAATGCTGATGGCTGAGAAAATCAATTAATGCGGTAAGCAAACATAATCAGAATGTGACATAAAGAAAAGCCAATGAAACCTACCTATTGTCATAGGTCGGGAAACAACAAGAAACCACAAAACCGAAATAACAAAAATATAACAAATTATTTGCAGAAAAAAATAAAAGAGGAGAACAGGAAAAAATAAGAGCCATTAAATTAAGCGTCCGGAAACGCGTTCGCATTGCCAAAGCAATTGGCAAGAAATAAACGGAAATCCTTACTTTAAACAAACGAAAACGCAACCTATGCCAAAAGGACTAAAAAGGGACAATAAGGGAGTAGTAAAAATGGCAGCAATAAAAATGCTTTGTGCAAAAAAAGCAAAACGAAAAATTTGCAAAATCAAAAATTTTTATTACATTTTTTTTTTTTTTTTTTGTTGAGTATTAACTGTTGACTGGCCGCGCCTTTGAAAGAAGGACATAGTTATACTGAGTGAGTGAGGGTATTCAGTTGTGTTGAGGGTAGCTAATATTTTGCAGGCTAAATGTTAAAGAAGCGTTGGTGAAAAAAAAAGGAATGTGTTTGAAAGATTTTCGTACTTGTTGCGCTTTGCGTAATGAGGCCAATTTGGTTCTTTCTGTTTTGGTTTAAAGACAATTTTTCCAGACAACCAGTAGAGAAGAAAAGAAGATAAAATGGGAACAAAATCTATGGGTTTCTGGTATTTAAATTTAGAGCATTTATCTTTATTAAAAAAATTATCAATTCAAGTTTGCCAAGCTGAAGAAATCAAATCATATCACAATAACGCACAAGCGCTTGAACTGTCCATTAGTGAGGTTAAGCTACTGCTGACCTTAGACAGAAAAATAACATGGAATACTCCTATTAATAACAATCAACAGCAACTATGTATGAGAAAATATTGGAACTTTGGACTCAACCGTGAAGTTTAGCTTTGCTCCTTGCACATTGAATTACTGGGCAGATGATGACAACCAAAGTTTTTGCTTAGGAAACTTTTATCAGAAACATATAAGATGACTTGAGGCTAACTCAAAAAATCTTGTTCTCTTATAGAATCAAATGGGTTTATCTTACATGTCTATTTATAGCTTACTATAAACTTAAATATTGTTCTTTTTAGGACATTATTCTTTATACTAAATACAAATAACTAAAAATTCTTTCAATTCAAGTTAAATTGAAGATAAAACCCGAGAGAACCGTGTTAAATTCCCCCCTAACCGCCCACAAATCTGTAACGTTCATACTAATGCATTGTGCCTTCTGCTACATACTAAGTAAGTATATTGTATCTAAATACTTGAAATAACAAGAACAAGCAAACAAAATTTACAATCTGACAAGGTCAATTTGTCTAGTATACAAATTTTATACTTATTTACTTTTCTACCAAAGCAAATTTTATACATTTTCTGCCCTGTTTTAGTCATTCTGCAATAGTACAATGGCAACCTACAAAAAATAAAAGAGATCCACAAATAATTTGTCTAAAACGTGCAAGAAGCAACAGCTTCAAATAAAACAATAATAATGTTGAATGATCTAAATTTTTTAGTCTTCTAGACCTTGCCTGGGCTTGCCTACGTTTGCGTTTGCTAGGCTGGCTGTTTGTTGTTAAGCTTGTGCATATGACCAGCACAAGATCTGGTACCTTTAACAATTGATGAAGCAATTCGTGCATGGAAAAAGTTGATCCACATAGTTGAGTCAAGATGCAACACAAGTGTGGACAATTGTTAAGAGGCATGCGCGACATGAGGCGTGGATGATGTCGGTCGACTTCAGTACTTCAGTACTTTATTATTCGTAAGTTAGTGTGTTAGCATATTTTTGGTTTCGTTCTGTTCGCTTTAATATAACAATTGCCATTGATTTTAATGTAGGTATATGTAAGGGTCATTGTCTAATTTCTATGGTAGTTTAGGATTTCTTTCAGTGTTAATTGTGTACTTTTTATGCTTGTATTTCTTAATATGAGAAAATTTTTATGTAACCTGATGAAGATAGGTTTAAGACTAAGTATACTAGTGGTTTTTGTTTTAGGAATGTAACGATTCAACATTTTGCTGATACAATATCGATTCTATTACTTCTTGCTTATGATGAGGTGATCAATCAAATTGTCGCATCCAGATACAAAAATCTTATCTTTAGCTCTTTGTGAATGTGCTCAATTTGTAGCTTGGATCTAATATTGTTGTTAACACAAATCTGTCCTTATTCTCCATTTATTGATGGATTTATCATTGATTCCGCATATTAAATTGTTCACAAATAATTGAATATTGTTTCTTCAAAATTCAATATATTAACGTCGGCAGAACTTGATCCAGCAAATTTTTGTCATAAATTATCGGGATAGGATTTTGGTTTTGCTCATCAGTAGGATTTTGTTATCTCTGTATTTTTTTCTTCTCATTTATTGTCACTTATTCTTATTTATTGTAGACATTAATAATTATTCTAATACAATATTATGCACAATACTTTAATAAAAATTTGCCATTTGTTTTTATGAAAACTAGCTAATAAAATTTAAAAGTTAATGGTTTATTGTTAATTTAGAAACTAATGCAAGAAATGTTGTAGTGAATCTTGTATAAGTTGTAGGAATATTAGTATTTTATTGAATAATAAAAAAAATATTTGTCGAAGTACAAAAATTAAGGTTAAACCTTAATTCTTATTCTTCTATTAACTTAAGATAAAAGTTACGATGTTTCACATATGTATTGTACATACTATGGACATATGCATTTAGCTTAAACCAAGATTATTTAATGCATATTTATCCATACTTATAAAAAGATAATCAAAATATTATACGCTTACAAAACGTGACCAAGAGCAAGTCGAATGCATATGAAGAAACGAAATGAACAATCAAAGAAACACACTCAATTTTACAAAGAAGAAACAGCAGATGTACAGTCTGATAGACAAAACGACAGACAGACAAACAAATATAACATAGTATAGTGCCAAAGTCAACTAAATTGAACTAAATAACCTTCTGGGAGCACACTGGTGGAAGTACATACACAGCACTTGTCCCAACCACCGATCAAGATTAGCCAAATACCTTAACCTTTAAATATGTAGAGTTAAAGGAAAACAAAAAAAAAATTGATGTATTAACTTTTGATAGATATTCCAATTGAAGGGATTAGGTTTAGGTGATTAAACATCAAAGATTACAAATTGACAATATAGATTTTTTAAATATTTTGAGTACAATAAAACCCATTTGTAATTCTTAGTACTGGAAATCTATGTATTATACTTAAACTTATTTCAGATCTGTCATTACTTTTCCTATTATTTCATTACGATGTCTCTGATTAAAATTTTGAGGCTTCCTCTAAACAAGATTATAAACTTTACAAAGACAATATTCGAATCTTTTGAATAAAGTAAAATCAATTTGAATCGTTGAAAATGAAATGTTAAGAAAGAAGTGATCTGTCATGTTATTATAAGAAAATGTGTTGTAAAGATGTTAATGCAATCACCAATGGAAAGACAAATAAATGTAAAAGACATGAAGAACTCATTCTGTGTTGATCGAGGTCTATTCGAGTCTTTACCCTAAGCTTAATACTTTAGTATGAAAAAAGAAGAATAGAAATACTAAAAGCTCTTGTCCCGCTCGCGTGTGTATCACAGTTTTTACATCAACGAAATTATTGGTCACGTACTAAAACAAACATTTTTATGAATTTTTATACCCGCAATATAACACATACATAAATATATATAGACATACATGGATGTACATGAAAGAATCATCCATGGATATGAAAGGAACTTGGCTGGTTGGTTGGTAGTGCTGCAGCAGCAGCAGCAGCAGCAATATAATGGATGATAATCGTTTATTGTGGCGCAGTTTGAGCGCCACTTGATCGTTTCCACACTAAAACTGAGGGATAGTATACGAGTAGTATAAGTATTTTCTCAGTCGTGTCCATCTGTCTGACTGTCTCATGTCCCTTGTATTTCTCGTAACTTCGATTTGTTGGATATGCTTATTTATATTACTGACTTTCTTGTCTCATTTGTTTTCAGAAGATTGCTTCGTGTGTGCAAATAATTTGGTTATGTAAATTGCACAATAATCAAAAAATTAGATACACCAAAGTATAATATATTTTGATATAAGGAATATGAGGAATAATAGCGTTAAAAATATTCTACATACATACAAGTATATTCCCTTTAATGTTATGAAATATTTATCAGTACTTCTGAAGGCTATAATGCAAATATTATTAAGAATAATGGGAAAAATTCTTAGAACTAAGAAAATTAAATAACAATTCAATGCTTTAAAATTTATATAGTATATATATATTTTGGTATGGGAAGTTATATTGAAAGGGGCTTAATAATATTAAATGTATATACTTTGTAACTTTTTATTAATATTTGGTACATTTTTTCCTCCCGAAGCCTTTCTTCGAAGACCTGGGCAATCAATTGTAGGACATTTCCCACTGAGTGTCTTGGCTCTCTTTGTAGATTCTGTGACTTGCTTCCAGAGGCTTAGAGCGTCCTTTGAGATTAACTCAGTTTACTAAATCGCCAACTCCATCGTCGTAAATCGTCCCCCTTTACTTTCAGACATCACATCTGTCGATTCTTATTAGATTCCTTCCTTATCAATTATGTTGCTTTTTCCATTTATTGTATATATGTAAATGTATTTTTTCATTTTACAACTTTGCATTTATTTGCTTCGATTTTTCTATTGTATTTTCTTGTTTTCATTTTGTTATTTTTTTTTTTATTGTCATTGGTTCCTTTTCTTTTCAGTTGTGTTCTCAACATTGTTACAATATCAATGTATATCAATGTGCCTTACAGAGACAGATTATTATATATGTATAAAGATACTGTTCCACTCTTGTCACACACAGCAACAGCCAATGAAAACTTTGCAAGCTGGCGGGCTTTTTTTTCAATTTTTTTCCTTATTTTATTGTATGTATATATTTTCTTTTTTCTGTCACTCATTATGGGGAAATCTCTCACCCACTTACTTACACAGAAGGAGGCCATGTGACAAAGTCGTCGTAAAAAGTTTTCAATTGATTTTATTGTATATGCTTTTCTTTTTCCACATTTTGGATACTCTATCCGGTATAATATATCTTTGTATCTGTGCGATATGAATGGAGTATGAAGTTCTTTGTTTGCGTATATTAAAATGATATGTTTGTGGGCTTGAGAAATTGGTTAAAAATCTATTGGATAGCAAAGACTTGATCATAGACTTGATGCTTGAATTTGTTAAGTTCTAAGCGGATTATGCTATTAATGGAATTCATTTTGGATTAGGAAGTAGTTATTTTTAGTTTAAAGCTTTTTCATGTTCATGTTTCTGGATGATGTTATGTGGTATTTGTACGTATATTTTACCTTGTATCTATTCAAATAGCCTCCTTTTCTTTGAAATATTTAACTTTGCTAAAGGATTTAGTCGAATTAGTAAAAAATATGCCAAAGTGGCAACCATTTTTATTTTTGGTGTAAACACGCCGCATAAGTGCATATACCTCTCAGAGATTTTCGATGGGGTTCAGATATGGGGTAAGAGTATAAAACCTTTTTAAATCAAAAAATTTGTTTTGTTATGTACGAATGTCCAACACTCTTACATTGTCCTTACTGTTCATTCTATTGAACTACAAGGCTATTACACTTAAAAAAAAAAAAACTAGTGGCACACTTTATTGCTAATTTTAGCATGATGCCTTCTATGCGAATAGATAGAAATGATTTATAACAATAGATTTTAAAGCTGCAATTGATTTAGCTGTATGTAGATTACATAATGAATCCTTCAAATCGTAAATTTCATATCAAGTCATTAATAAAATAATATTTTTGTTTTTAGAAGGTTCAAAAACATTTCATTTATACAAATGTAATTATTTTGTTTTTATTTACTTAATCACATTTATGGTTGATTATTGATATTTCTCATGAAATTAATTTTATTATTTCCATAACTAAAGCAATTAATAATGATATTAATTCTCTCTATAAAAGCTTTTGAAACTACTATTTTCTGTATTTCTAACTGAATAGCTTCACGATGAAAATTCTCTTAACTTTTGCATTGATTTTATTACTTAACCAAGTGAACAAACAAGATCGCTATGGTTTTGGACTTGGTTAATTTATTAAATTAATAACATCACTTAAAATTTAAAAATAAAAAAAGTGTGCATATCCGAGAATATTCCCAGAAGTATATAACCTAATTATTTCTCTACATAATCTCCAATAGCTTCGATATCCTGTTCATCATTAAGCTTCTCAAAATAGCCATCAACCGCAGACTTACCACTTCTACTACTTCATTGTTGCCTAATCTTGTAATAAGCGTCACCGATACTTCAAAACGGGTACTTCAAGGATTATTCTCGTAACAATTTTTTTTTTTGTTTATTTTTTGTAAATGTAAATGTTTCGTACTCGATAAAAATAAAGATTTTTTAAATCATTGCGATTTCTTAGAGTTCATTTCTGACGTATGAATGAAATACTTTAGATCAAGGTAGTCTTTCTTTTGATATTATTAAACTAATAAAGTGATATCATATTGTACAAAGCAGGCTGAAGCTGCGAGAGTCATGCAGTTAGATCAAGACCAAACGGAACCCTATTACTAATGCTACACAGTCCGTCCGTCCTCGGGCCATAACTAATGAACCGTAATAGCTAGACAATTTTTTACAGACTAAGTAATTCTATCTGGGCAACAGCTAAAAACTAAAACTGAAATATATTTTGAAAATTTAAACGGGTCCCCACGCAAGAAACATTAAAATTCAGAGTTTTACTAAAAAACTTTTTTGTTTTTTCATGTTAGCGCGGTACATTTGTTGAAATCAGCCAAATTGTGTGCAGTCTGAATCGAACTTTGCCGATTTTAATTCTATGATGCCGTCTCTCGCTTTGCGGTTAACGATGCAACGTCTTTTGGTGCCTTCGGCAATTGGAACACACTGCAAGCTTGATGATCTGGACGTTGCTCTTTGGTTTCAAATTAATTTCTCTAATAGTTCACAAAGAAGAATATAAACTGCTTACAATGATGCAAATGAAATGTGACGAAAATCAAAATTTGACGATGTTATTATTATATTGGAGCTTTTTAGGCAAATACACTTGAAATGTCTCACTTCCATATTGTGCTTATGAGGATGAGGCAGATTTACATAATTTTTTTTTTTAAATTTTTTATTAACACGTCAGTACATTCTATATTTCATTTAAAGTGAGAGAAACATACATATATTAAAATGTTTACTTAATGTCGTCGTCCCATTCCAAAGTTATAGACTGGAGCAATGTTTGTGTTACGTGGGCCAGCACTAACTGTGGTGGCTCCTAGGAGAAGAGATATTAAGGCGAATCCAACAATTAAGCGAAAATCCATGGTAAATTTGTGCTTAGTTCGCTTCTTGTATGATGAAAATCTATTTGTATGTATTTAGTTTAATGTAATTTAATCCGAAAAATGTTTAAATTATTTGGGAATTGGATATGGTAAATTATTAAAATTTGTTTCGATGGTAGCACTTATTAAGCCATGGTATGTCCTTAATCCAGCACATTCTCGTATATACATAACCGTGTTTTAAATATGAATTGCATATAACCTACACAGTCCCAGTTTTATTGATAGTTTTTATTGAATCTCCTATATAATACATAGGACTAACAATAAGGTTACAAATCTTATAAAACTAATACACATGTGTCCCTCCTACAATGAAGAGGAAGGATTTCACTTAGCACTACGAGCCTCTAATTAATCAAAAGGGCAGCACGATCGTTACGCATCAGTCGAGATGAGTTCCTTGTATGGACAAGGACTCTGGTTAGAGGATTAACATGTCAAACTAGTTTATCCATGTAACTAGCTTTACGCTTGGAACATTCTTCTTTGACAGGTGGTACTTCCAGGTCTTTGTGAATGTATTCATCCCTGATATACCATGAAGCTCCCGTGATTGTTCTAAGTATCTTGGATTGTGCTCTTTGTATAACTTCAATGTTACTCGCGCTCGCGGTACCCCACAATTCAGAACCATAAGTCCAAATTGGTTTAATAACAGAGTTATACAGTATCACCTTGTACTCAAGTCTCAGTCCAGATTTAGAATTGATTAGCCAGTGAAGACTTTGAGCCCTTAGTTTCATATGTATCTTTTTAGCATCTATATGCTTCCGCCAGGTGAGCCGTCTGTCCAGGTGAACGCCAAGATAAATTACCACTTGGGTTTGAGGAATTGTAACACCATTTAACGTTACTGGAGGCTTTTAAGATGAGCATCCACGCCTGCAGAAGCTTTAACTGAGCAACGGGAGCGACTGATTACGGCAGTCTCATCAGCAAAAGTCGAAGTAACAATTTGACTACTTGTTGGAATGTCGGCAGTGAATAACATGTATAGAGTTGGTCCCAAGACACTACCTTGGGGAACTCTTGCTTTTATCTTAAATTCATTTGAAACGAAATTTTTCTGCTTTACTACAAACACTCGATTTGATATGTAGGATTGCATATTTTGGGGTAGTAAACATTTCATTTTGTAAATCAAACCCTCATGCAATACTCGATCAAACGCTTGTGCTACATCAAGGAATACTGCTGAGCAATATTCTCGTAGTTCAAAGGCAGTTCTTATTTCCGAAGTTACTCTGTTGACTTGCTCAATCGTTCCATGTTTTGCTCGAAAACCAAATTGATGATCTGGGATTGAATTCCTGACAATTTGTGCATTGGACAGGATTTACTCGTTTGTGAGGCTCCTTCACAGTTACCCTACGATGAAGTAAATATTTAATGTTGTAAATGGGATGCACTTCATTTTTCTTTAAGTGCTGCAACTTTGGGGCCAACTCAATTTTGTACAATGGCTGTGGAATTTTATTTTTATTAAACACATTAATCACTACTTTCACCTCAAACCCTTTTGCTTTCAGTGCACTCTTAATATCGCTACAATCAACAGAGGGTTCAGTGCCCTTAATTAAAGCAACCAGCCCTTTACTACTTTTAAACTGATAGGTATAATAGTTTCTTTTAGTCTCTCTAAGGTACTTAGTTACAGAACTGTAGTTTGCTTCCTTATAAATTTGGACCTTAGTTTCTTTTATATTACCCTTGGTAATAGGGACAATATGAAAGTTATTCTTGCCAACTATTCTTTGGATAGCATCTACAAGCGTATTCGAGCTTTAGTCCCGAAATGAAAAAAAATCGCCCAAGTACGAATCGTACACGGAGGGTTCCGTACCAGATTGTGGTTTGTATGGGAGGTACCCCCCTAGTGGCCCGATTTCACTTATTCCAACAAATGTACCGCGCCTATATCAAAAACTGATAGTGTCTACATTTCTGTTGAATAGTGAATTTTAATGATGGATTTGAATGGGAGGTATCCCCTCTAGTTGGTCGATTTATCTTATTCCAATTATACAGCGCATATATCAGAAAATTATTGTGTCTATATTTCAGTTCATTAGTCCGAAAAACAAAAACTTTTTTCTAATAAGTACATGTATTTTACTGGTGGGTTTGTATGAAGGGACCTTTTCCTTTTGATGTTG
Organism: Amiota minor; assembly: GCA_037043295.1. Classification (NCBI taxonomy): domain Eukaryota; kingdom Metazoa; phylum Arthropoda; class Insecta; order Diptera; family Drosophilidae; genus Amiota; species Amiota minor. The sequence continues at coordinate 344,175 of JBAMAW010001038.1, forward strand.
TGTTAAACAATGTGTTTATGTTTGCCTTCTGTCACCTCATTTATTGAGACTTTTTTCTGGATTTTTCTTGATTTGTATATTTTCACTCAAATTTTTAGTATAAATTTTTGCCCAACGCCGCTAAAGAACAAACAAACCAAAATGTTTCTTATATGGGGACCCCTTTAAGTTTTTTAAATATTTTATTTTTAGTATCTGATGCCTAGACATTCTGTCAAAGTTTCAACTCTCTAGCTGTTGCGGTTCATGAAATATGACAACGAAGCCTCTACAATGGGGTTCCGTTTGGTACCATTTGGGTACGGAACCCTAAAAATGGAAAATCAGGTGTATTTAGAACACGTGCCTGTATAAAACTTAAAGTAATCCTTTATTTAAATTTAATATTGAATTCAAGAGAACAGAAAACTGAACTGTATATATGCAAATGAGTTCATCTGTATTACAGAGTTGCCTTCATTTTATCAATATTTAATTTTTATTGACACGTGACACCAACTGATGGAACGGGGACTACCCTTTGCTCTGTTTACTATTCCCAAATGGCAACTTACAAGATTGAGATCAGTGAAATGACAAACAAAATGACACTTATTATTGAATTTTAAATAAACATATTGGATATTTATTTACTAAGTAGTAACAGTTATAATTTTTTTTTTTTTTTTTTTTGTTATAATTTTTCTTTTTATAACATTGTCGCAATTACAAATATCATCAAACATTTATATGATTATGTAGAATATACACTTGGCGAAATTTCAATGAATTTTAAAATAAAAATGTTCATATTAAAGTGTTATGTCTTTTCCTAGCCTGTTTTTTTTTACTGTAAGTATTTTGTTTAAGTTTCTTTTTCGAAGCAGAACTCTTTTAGAAAAAAGGAAACTGGTCATTATTTGCTGAGAAAGCACGTCTAGGCATTAATTTGGTGAACTTCAGTTTTTCTGTTAGACATGCTAAATATTTTTAATGAATTTAATTTGTGACATATACAAAGAAAAATCTATAAAAAAAGAAACTGCTGCGCCACTTAATTTGTTCCTTAGTTTACGTTTCGTACTTTGAGTATTTTGTTTTAACTTCTCTGCCGGAAATTGGTTATTATTTACTGGAAAATATCGCCTGGAAAATATAGTCTGGTTTCGGGCAAAATTTTAACTTCTACAACATTCTTACCTGCAAGTATGCAAATTTCTTCTATTTTTGCTTTTTTTTTTGTTTTGTTGCTTCACAAAACTAAACTTATTACAACTTATTTGAGTACCTAACTGCTTTGGCGAACTACACTTTTTTAGTCATGCTTAATGTTTTTAATGAATTTAATTTTTATATAGTGCAAATATTAAAAGAAAAAAAATCCATGCAAACTGTTGCACTTCTTGATTTTTCTTTGTTAGACTCTTTTATTATTTTGGTTTTTCTGTCGAAGCTGAAGTCCCTTAGCAATGCGGAAATTAGTCATTATACAATATGCTGAAAAAGTGCGACTTTAATTTGGTTTCGCGTAACCTTAACCTACAACATTCTCACGTGGCAGTATGAAATACTTTGGACATAAAAGGAAATTATGTCTATATAATTTTCCCTTTGATTTTTTTTTTTACCAAAATAACTTTATTACAACACAATTGAGTGTACGAGTATGACTCCTTTGGTGAAGTTGATTGTTTCTTTTAAACATGTTAAATATTTTTAATGAATTTAATTTTTACCTAATACAATGTTGAGAAGAACAAAGTAAAATCTATAAAAAATCTTGCACAACTTGATTTTTTCATGCTAGACTCTTTTTTTGTAAGTACGGTGTCTCTTTTGTTTTGGTTTCTCTGCCGAAGCTGAAGTCCTGTTGGAAAACGGGAAAGAATCAAATTGAAAAAGCGCGTCTGGACTTTAATTTGCCTTCGCACAATCTTAACCTACAACATTCTCACGTGGCAGTATGCAACACTTTTGACCATAAAAAAAACTTACTTTTATTCCTCTATTTTCTTTCACCTTTTCTTTTGATTTTTACATAACAAAATTTATTCGTTCGGTAGTGGTCACTCTCACTATTGCGTTCTTTTTACTTCTACTGGCAAAAAGGAAAAAGTGCTGTAATAGAAAAAGTGCTTCTAATAAAAGGAAACCCAGTTTAAAGTCACGGCAACAACTTTTTTGCACCGAGGTCAACCTAAATTTTTGGTGTGAATGACCCTAAAGTGACCTGTTTCTGCATTTATTCTTGGCACATTCTCATTTTTCTCTAGAATCTTTTCTTTTCACTTCTCAGCCACTAGGCAAAATAATAATAATAGCCTTGACAATTCTCGATGGCGTCTGAGACGTTCTCGTTATCGTCCTTTACAGCCGAAAATTAAATTAACAATTTTCTCTTGACCGTTTTCTCCCCATTTTCCAAAACTCCTCGCAACATCTTCAAATACATTTTTTCATTCTTTATTTCATTGAATTTGTTCTTCTTACATTTATGCTTGTAGCTCTTTGTGAACTTTAAGTAGCCAGTTTTTCTTCTACTTTGTCTTTATATTCTACGAGAGTCGACAGAATTCAATATTGAAGTTCATTTACATTTTGCTTGTTTGTCTTTTTTCGTAATCACTTTTTTGCTGAATCTTAAAGAAAATATTGTAATAAAAAAACAAAAATATTTCTTTGCAAAACTTGCCACAAACTACTTTTAAGTTTTTCAAGAATTTCCTATTCCGTTTATATGCATTCATTTCATACTTAAAGTCTTTCTACAATGCTAACAAAGCTCTTGACAAAACTTCCACAAGTACAATAAATAAATCTTCTTTGTAGATGCAAAAATAGTATTGAAAAAGTCAATGAATTATATTTTTACAAAAACATTCTGTACACCATGGTCTGGGAAGACCACTAGTATTTATATGTGATATTGACATATCGATATTGGTGAAATTTTCATGAAACTTTAGCAAAGTCTGGAGAGTGTTTCTGGGAAGTATGGTGCGGATTGGACCACCAGCAAAGTCCGAATTGGTGGATTTTTTGATATATACATAGTGGAAAAACAAGATGGCCGGGTGTTTTATTCTTTTAGATTGAAGTCATCAAAATAAATAAAACAAAATATGTTTGCAATTGTTTTTGATTAATTAGACTATTCACGCAGTGAATGGTATTATAAGTTTATCATGAAGTTTGTAACAGGCAGAAGGAGACATCAGAGACCCCATGAAAAAGTATGTATATTCTTGATCAGCTCGATTAGACGAATTGATTAAGCAATGACCGTCTGTCCGACTGTATGCATGCAAACTAGTCCCTCAGAACTAGACAGCTGAAATTTTAAGCACGAAATTTTTTTTTTAGATGCAGTACATTTGTCAGAACCAGCCAAATTGGACTCACAGACGGACGGTAATAATGTTCCGTTTGGTACCCTTTGGGTCCGGAACACAAAAATTAACCATCGTATTGAAAATTTGTGAGTTTCTAAAGTGATTGAAAAGCGGCATTAGCTTTAACATGAAATAACTAAAAAATAAACTGGATATTCACGTAAATGTACAAGCAAATACAAATCGCTACAATATTTCAGTTCCTTTATGAAACAAAGATTGCAAAAATTTTGAAGTCCTCAAGAGCAAGTATAGGTCATTTCATATTTTTTATAATAAATTGCATTTAGTTCTAGATATGCTTATGAATATCAATAGATCAAAGTAACCATAACAAATCTTCTAAATTATAATTTTTATGGATATTTCTAAAACAATTCAAGACACTTAATGCTTGTTTTGTATAAAAGTGGATGCGAATTCTAGATTATTTCACTTTGTAAAGAAGTTAACCAAGTGGTAACATACAATACAATGAATTTCAGTTCAATTCTTGGATTCGTCTTCGTAGCTGCACTCCTTGGAGTTAGTACTGTCAGTGCTGCAAAACCACCAACTTCTCCACCAATCAATCCAGATGGAAAATGAAAATTTAAAAATATTTCAATGAAATAAATCAGAATATTAAAAGAAAAAAGGCAAAACAAAAATGTTTTTACTTGTTAGGGTTCCGGACCCAAAGGGTACCAAACGGTATTACAGAGTATTCGTTGTCCTTCTGTCTGCCATCCGCCCCTCCAAGAAATATATATATATTTTCAAAAATTTAACGGAGTCCCCATACAAGAAACATTTTGATTTGTATGGGATCTATACGGTCTAGTAACCCCAAGATCTTGAAATTTCCTTCGTTGTTAAAAACTTGTAGTGTCGAAATTTCAGTTTCATCGGACCACTAGAGAGGGTACCTCCCATACGCTCATTAAAATTCATGTTATTATTAGAAAAACTTTTCTGTTTTCTGTCTAAGTGAAACAACTTTAGGATACTGTAAGTTTATTATTTTATATACGAGTATGTATTGTTTGTTGTTTTCTCATTGTTTTCTTGCATGTTGTTGTTGTTATACTATTCACGGAAGCTAATAGTATTATAAGTTTGTCATGAAGTTTGTGACAAGCAGAAGGAGACATCAGAGACCCCATAAGAAAGTATGTATATTTTTGATCAGCTCGATTAGACGAATTGATTAAGAAATGACCGTCTGTCCGACTGTATGTATGCAAACTAGTCCCTCAGAACTAGACAGCTGAAATTTTAAAATCGAAAATTCTTTTTTTAGATGCAGTACATTTGTCAGAACCAGCCAAATTGGACTCACAGACGGACGGTCAGCGTATCCTTAGTAATAACGTTCTGTTTGGTACCCTTTGGGTCCGGAACACAAAAATTAACCATCGTATTGAAAAATTGTAAGTTTCTAAAGTGATTGAAAAGCGGCATTAGCTTTAACATGAAATAACTAGAAAATAAACTGGATATTCACGCAAATGTGCAAGCAAATACAAATCGCTACAATATTTCAGTTCCTTTATGAAACAGAGATTGCAAAAATTTTGAAGTCCTCAAGAGCAAGTATAGGTCATTTCATATATAATAAATTGCATTTAGTTCTAGATATGCTTATGAATATCAGTAGATCAAAGTAACCGTAACAAATCTTCAAAATTATAATTTTTATGGATATTTCTAAAACAATTCAAGACATGTAATGCTTGTTTTGTATAAAAGTGGATGCGAATTCTAGATTATTTCACTTTGTAAAGAAATTAACCAAGTGGTAACATACAATACAATGAATTTCAGTTCAATTCTTGGATTCGTCTTCGTAGCTGCACTCCTTGGAGTTAGCACTGTCAGTGCTGCAAAACAACAATCCCTTCCACATAGACCAGATGGAAAATGAAAATTTAAAAATATTTCAATGAAATATATCAGAATATTAAAAGAAAAAAAGCAAAACAAAAATGTTTTTACTTGTTAGGGTTCCGGACCCAAAGGGTACCAAACGGTATTACAGAGTATTCGTTGTCCTTCTGTCTGCCATCCTCCAAGAAATATATATATATTTTCAAAAATTTAACGGAGTCCCCATACAAGAAACATTTTGATTTGCATGGGATCTATACGGTCTAGTAACCCCAAGATCTTGAAATTTCCTTCGTTGTTAAAAACTTGTAGTGTCGAAATTTCAGTTTCATCGGACCACTAGAGAGGGTACCTCCCATACGCTCATTAAAATTCATGTTATTATTAGAAAAACTTTTCTGTTTTCTGTCTAAGTGAAACAACTTTAGGATACTGTAAGTTTATTATTTTATATACGAGTATGTATTGTTTGTTGTTTTCTCATTGTTTTCTTGCATGTTGTTGTTGTTATACTATTCACGGAAGTGAATAGTATTATAAGTTTGTCTTGAAGTTTGTAACAGGCAGAAGGAGACATCAGAGACTCCATAAAAATGGTATGCATATTTTTGATCAGCTCGATTAGACGAATTGATTAAGAAATGACCGTCTGTCCGACTGAATGTATGCAAACTCGTCCCTCAGAGCTAGAGAGCCGAAATTTTAAAATCGAAAATTTTTTTTTTTAGATGCAGTACATTTGTTAGAACCAGCCAAATTGGACTAACAGACGGACGGTCAGCGTATCCTTAGTAATAATGTTCCGTTTGGTACCCTTTGGGTCCGGAACACAAAAATTAACCATCGTATTGAAAAATTGTGAGTTTCTAAAGTGATTGAAAAGCGGAATTAGCTTTGACATGAAATAACTAGAAAATAAACTGGATATTCACGCAGATGTACAAGCAAATACAAATCGCTATGCACATATAGCATATGATTTATTGGCTACAATATTTCAGTTCCTTTATGAAACAAAGATTGCAAAAATTTTGAAGTCCTCAAGAGCAAGTATAGGTCATTTCATATTTTATATAATAAATTGCATTTAGTTCTAGATATGCTTATTAGTATCAATAGATCAAAGTAACCGTAACAAATCTTCTAAATTATAATTTTTATGGATATTTCTAAAACAATTCAAGACATTTAATGCTTGTTTTGTATAAAAGTGGATGCGAATTCTAGATTATTTCACTTTGTAAAGAAATTAACCAAGTGGTAACATACAATACAATGAATTTCAGTTCAATTCTTGGATTCGTCTTCGTAGCTGCACTCCTTGGAGTTAGCACTGTCAGTGCTGGACCACCAGATCCTCCACATAAACCAGGTGGAAAATGAAAATTTAAAAATATTTCAATAAAATAAAGCAGAGCATTACAAAAAAAAAACAAAAAAAAAAAAATCTTTCATTTTGCATAAAACCCCCAATATATTTGGACCAATCATATCAAGTCGAACATTGGGTTGGTGCATAAGTAATCTCCTCTGGATCATTACATATAGTTTTTTCAACATTTCAAAATCTGTTAAAAATATATCAATATATATTTTCGTCCAGAAAACAAGAAAGAATGTTATTTTCGACTATGCCGATGTTGATATACTCTTCACGCACCAACTAGAAAATGTTTTTGCCATCACTCTGTCATTGAGCATACGGAATTATTTGATTCTTGATTTGACTTATGTTTAGAGTAAGTAGGTTCAGTACACATATTGCATTCCAACACTGAAACGGAAATATTTGTATGGGAGCTTTACAATCCGAAATCCCACGGTCTTGAAATCTACACGGTTGTTGAATATGGTCAGACACTTATACTGTTAAAATTTCAGTTCGATCACAAGACCAAAAAAAACAAAAAAAGTTTTTCTAATCTATAGGTCTATATAAAATAGGAAGAGAAAATTAGTTTAACGGCGAGGAACTCCAACCCCGTTTGACTGAACAGCATGAAAGTTGGCATTTATACCTATGTATTTTTTCATGAAGAATGCTTATACTATGCTATCCACTTTGTTGCCACTCGCAAGGTTTTATATATTTTCATAATAAGATAATTATGTGTAAAAACAAAAACGAATTGCTATAGAACTCCGTTTCTATTTCATCATTTATTGAATGTTTTAAAGTGTAGCGATAGATGTCGGGCATCTATATGTCTCTCTATCGAAAAGAAAACAGTCGAAAACTAGAAAGAAGGCTATCTTCGACTATACCGAAGAAATAATCTTTACGGGACGCAGTGAATGTTTCATTGTAGTATTCAAATGGGTGGTTTGTATGGGAGGTACACCCCATAGTGGTCCGATTCAGGTGATTCCGACAAATGTACTGCGTATGGTAAAAAGAGAGGCTCGTGCTAAATTTCAGCTCTCTTTTTTGTCTCCTTCTGCTTGTTACAAACTTCATGACAAACTTATAATACTATTCACTTCCATGAAGAGTATAACAACAAAAACATGCAAGAAAACAATGAGAAAAGAACAAACAATACATACTCGTATATAAAATAATAATATACATCAGAACATCTGCACCGACAGCTGGACCGACTTTGATGTATTTAGGGAGCTGTGGAAATTGTACCTTATTTTAATGTAATATTTCTAAAACACTTAACAATCGAACAACTCCATGAAGGGCGTCCAACGCACGCCGGGACATCTAGTATGAACATAAATTTGGGTTTGGGTTGTATGGGAGCTATACGAGCCAGTGTTTCAAGGGTCTTGAAATTTACGCATTGCATGGACATTGATTAGAAACTTACAGTATCCTAATGTTGTTTCACTAAGACAAAAAAACAGAAAAGTTTTTCTAATAAGAACCTGAATTTTAATGGGCGTATGGGAGGTACACTCTCTAGTGGTCCGATGAAACTGAAATTTCGACACTACAAGTTTTTAACAACGAAGGAAATTTCAAGATCTTGGGGTTACTAGACCGTATAGATCCAATTAATATTTCTTGGAGGACGGACAGACAGACGGACAACGAATACTCTGTAATACCGTGTGGTAACCTTTGGGTTTGGAACCTTAACAAGTAACAACATTTTTGTTTTGCCTTTTTTCTTTTAATATTCTGATTTATTCTTTGAAATATTTTTAAACCTTTATGCTACCTGGTAAATATGGAGCAAATGGTGGTAATTCTGCACTGACAGTGCTAACTCCAAGGAGTGCAGCTACGAAGACGAATCCAAGAATTGAACTGAAATTCATTGTATTGTATGTTACCACTTGGTTAATTTCTTTACAAAGTGAAATAATCTAGAATTCGCATCCACTTTTATACAAAACAAGCATTAAGTGTCTTGAATTGTTTTAGAAATATCCATAAAAATTATAATTTAGAAGATTTGTTATGGTTACTTTGATCTATTAATATTAATAAGCATATCTAGAACTAAATGCAATTTATTATATATGAAATGACCTATACTTGCTCTTGAGGACTTCAAAATTTTTGCAATCTTTGTTTCATAAAGGAACTGAAATATTGTAGCGATTTGCATTTGCTTGTACATCTGCGTGAATATCCAGTTTATTTTCTAGTTATTTCATGTCAAAGCTAATGCCGCTTTTCAATCACTTTAGAAACTCACAAATTGTCAATATGATGGTTAATTTTTGTGTTCCGGACCCAAAGGGTACCAAACGGAACATTATTACTAAGGATACGCTGACCGTCCGTCTGTGAGTCCAATTTAACTGGTTCTAACAAATGTACTGCATCTAAAAAAAAAATTTCGTGTTTAAAATTTCAGCTGTCTAGTTCTGAGGGACTAGTTTGCATACATACAGTCAGACAGACGGTCATTGCATAATCAATTCGTCTAATCGAGCTGATCAAAAATATACATACTTTTTTATGGGGTCTCTGATGTCTCCTTCTGCCTGTTACAAACTTCATGACAAACTTATAATACTATTCACTTCCGTGAAGAGTATAACAACAACAACATGCAAGAAAACAATGAGAAAACAACAAACAATACAAACTCGTATATAAAATAATAAACTTACAGTATCCTAAAGTTGTTTCACTTAGACAGAAAACAGAAAAGTTTTTCTAATAATAACATGAATTTTAATGAGCGTATGGGAGGTACCCTCTCTAGTGGTCCGATGAAACTGAAATTTCGACACTACAAGTTTTTAACAACGAAGGAAATTTCAAGATCTTGGGGTTACTAGACCGTATAGATCCCATGCAAATCAAAATGTTTCTTGTATGGGGACTCCGTTAAATTTTTGAAAATATATATATATTTCTTGGAGGATGGCAGACAGAAGGACAACGATTACTCTGTAATACCGTTTGGTACCCTTTGCGTCCGGAACCCTAACAAGTAAAAACATTTTTGTTTTGCCTTTTTTCTTTTAATATTCTGATTTATTTCATTGAAATATTTTTAAATTTTCATTTTCCATCTGGATTGATTGGTGGAGAAGTTGGTGGTTTTGCAGCACTGACAGTACTAACTCCAAGGAGTGCAGCTACGAAGACGAATCCAAGAATTGAACTGAAATTCATTGTATTGTATGTTACCACTTGGTTAATTTCTTTACAAAGTGAAATAATCTAGAATTCGCATCCACTTTTATACAAAACAAGCATTAAGTGTCTTGAATTGTTTTAGAAATATCCATAAAAATTATAATTTAGAAGATTTTTTACGGTTACTTTGATCTATTGATACTAATAAGCATATCTAGAACTAAATGCAATTTATTATATAAAATATGAAATGACCTATACTTGCTCTTGAGGACTTCAAAATTTTTGCAATCTTTGTTTCATAAAGGAACTGAAATATTGTAGCCAACAAATCATATGTACATCTGCGTGAATATCCAGTTTATTTTCTAGTTATTTCATGTCAAAGCTAATTCCGCTTTTCAATCACTTTAGAAACTCACAATTTTTCAATACGATGGTTAATTTTTGTGTTCCGGACCCAAAGGGTACCAAACGGAACATTATTACTAAGGATACGCTGACCGTCCGTCTGTGAGTCCAATTTGGCTGGTTCTGACAAATGTACTGCATCTAAAAAAAAAATTTCGTGTTTAAAATTTCAGCTGTCTAGTTCTGAGGGACTAGTTTGCATACATACAGTCGGACAGACGGTCATTTCTTAATCAATTCGTCTAATCGAGCTGATCAAAAATATACATACTTTTTTATAGGGTCTCTGATGTCTCCTTCTGCTTGTCACAAACTTCATGACAAACTTATAATACTATTAGCTTCCGTGAATAGTATAACAACAACAACATGCAAGAAAACAATGAGAAAACAACAAACAATACATACTCGTATATAAAATAATAAACTTACAGTATCCTAAAGTTGTTTCACTTAGACAGAAAACAGAAAAGTTTTTCTAATAATAACATGAATTTTAATGAGCGTATGGGAGGTACCCTCTCTAGTGGTCCGATGAAACTGAAATTTCGACACTACAAGTTTTTAACAACGAAGGATCTTGGGGTTACTAGACCGTATAGATCCCATACAAATCAAAATGTTTCTTGTATGGGGACTCCGTTAAATTTTTGAAAATATATATATATTTCTTGGAGGATGGCAGACAGAAGGACAACGATTACTCTGTAATACCGTTTGGTACCCTTTGCGTCCGGAACCCTAACAAGTAAAAACATTTTTGTTTTGCCTTTTTTCTTTTAATATTCTGATTTATTTCATTGAAATATTTTTAAATTTTCATTTTCCAGCTGGATTGATTGGTGGAGAAGTTGGTGGTTTTCCAGCACTGACAGTGCTAACTCCAAGGAGTGCAGCTACGAAGGCGAATCCAAGAATTGAACTGAAATTCATTGTATTGTATGTTACCACTTGGTTAATTTCTTTACAAAGTGAAATAATCTAGAATTCGCATCCACTTTTATACAAAACAAGCATTACATGTCTTGAATTGTTTTAGAAATATCCATAAAAATTATAATTTTGAAGATTTGTTACGGTTACTTTGATCTACTGATATTCATAAGCATATCTAGAACTAAATGCAATTTATTATATATGAAATGACCTATACTTGCCCTTGAGGACTTCAAAATCGATGCCCAATAAATCGTTTTGGCTATACACGTATGTGATTAGTTAATGTTAATTGTGAGTTTAAAGTATTTTAGGTAGTTCTCCTTTGGAATGCTATTGGTGGCACTAACACGAAAAAAATCCTGAAGATAACACTGACATAATTTGTAGCTTTAATATTTTATGAAATACATTTCGTTAATCTTTAATAATGTATTTTTTCGGTAAAATTTTGAAATCGTTATAGACAATTTTGGTTAATGCTTTCTTTCTTGATCAGAAATTAAGCAACGCCTGGCTTGGGTAGTGTTTAAATGAACGAACGATCACAAACAGTTGGCAACAACGTGATTTTAAAATTAAAAATATTTTTGTGTTTTTAGTTTTTATATTTTTAAAACGAGAGTGAAACACTGTAAGTATGCATTTTCGTGCTACAAACATAAATACCTCAATAGCCTAGTGTGTAAAGAGCCGGCTCGGCCGTTGACTCAAACCAATAGAGAGTGAGTTCGGCCCCTCCTTCAGAAAAAGAAGTTTTTTTTTTTTCTTTTTCGTTTCCCTATTAAATTTTGTATCTACAGCAAATAAAAGGAAATACCACAAAACTCATATTGAGCAAATTTAAGATTATTAAAGTTTAATCTTTCCATAGCATAAAGCAAAGTCGAAATTCCAAGATGTTTGAATACTGATTACTTCTAAACCACGCAACGTATTTTTATACGGTTTTCACTGTTAATTAAAGAATTTTATTAGAAAAGTTTGGATGTACATAATAATAATTAATTTGCAGTCACTACACATATACATTTTTGCAACTACATTAATTTTAAAGGTAGGCATTAACCATACAAATATTTGCGCAAATGTTATATTGGCTGGCAACAATACAAATTACAACAACAGTGTTGCGCAACCAATGGGTCATAGTTTGGTAAGACTTTTACAAGATATGTTACATTCCCATAACTGCTATTTACAGTTTTTCAAAACTGCTATTGAGAGCGTACCGCCAGGAACACCCGACTTTAATATCGTAATCCATGCAAATAAAGTGCCTGCTGGAGAACACATCGGCCGTTATAATGCCCCATCTACGAGTAAAGTTGCAGTTGTGATAACTGGACAACAATTTGGTAAACGAGATATTGCTTTGCACAATCGTGACGACAACTTGAACAGAATATCCGAGTTGCACCGATCTTATGACATCTTACAGTATCCTTTGATGCTATGTCGGGGAACAAATCACAAGGTCAAACATTCAACGTTATGGGATTAGACCTGAGCATTTAGTGTTTTTCCCATGTAGCTTTTTCGCGATTCACTTCAAGACAAAATCTCCTCGTATTGAGTAATGACAAGAAAGCTGTAAACATTGTATACAAAGGCATATTGTAAATAAAATGTAAAAAACTGAATTAATAAAATTTCTTGCTATCAATACCAAGGCGATATTTTTAAACTTGCACCTGTGCAAAGCGGGGCGGGTTGCTAGCAAGCCTTTCTTATGTCTTTTCTAATTTATAAATTATTTGCATTCTTTCAAACGATTTTCTAATATTTTGATGCCTTTTTTTCTCACAGACAAATCTTCAACCAAAGTAATGTGAACACTTCTTTCTGATGTACATTGTTAAGCCAGTTAAAAATAGAGTAAAATCTAACAGTCTTCTAACTTTTCAGAGAAGCTGTTAAATTTAGCGAATTGTACGTAATAAATTAGGTCTTAGGCCTCCCTAGCGGCTGGACCGATTTTGTGTTTCAATGGGTCCGTGTCGATATACAGACAAATTTTTTACCATTGTCTTAATATTTTTTTCATACGGCGTAAAATATTTTGAACTGATTTTAATAATTTCTTCTTTTAAAACAGTAACGGAATCCTAATGCAGTGAATTGCATATTTGTTTTCTTTTTTTCATTTGTTAAAGAAAAATATACTTTTCTTTAAGATTATGGTTTTGATTCCGGCACATAACCATAGTCATGACCTGATAGACACAACCTTAGAATTTTAGGATGTTAAAATGGAACTTAATAATCTGCCAAGAGTTTTTAGGGTTCGTAGACGAATGGTTCCGTACTATAGCGCAAGTTTTAAAAGAAAACATTTGATTAGCTTAGCTGTCACTGTTGAAAAAACTGTGGACAGTGGAGATGATGGGAAGGTAAAATAGGAATGGGGAAGAGAAACGGGAAATACTTATGGTCGTGCTGGATGACGAAACCAACCAAAAGGTCCACAAAACTAGCCAGACCCACCAGTGGGACTCTCGCCACACTACCCAAGTCCTCAAAAAAAGGTCTCCAAGAAAGTGGGATCACCTTCTGAGTAGTGCAGAACAGTCACACAGGAGGTGTTGAATGATTCCTTCTTCTTCCTCGTTTTGGCAGCTACGACATAAGCCCTGGTGTGGAACGTGCAACTTCTGAGCCATTCGCCCAATTGCACAATGCCCCGTGAAAACTTCTGTCATCATTCGAATCTTTTTCTTGTTAAAGTGTAGGTGTTCGGATGTCTTTTTCGAGTGATAAGAAGGTCAGACCTTTTTAAGGATAGATCACCCTGGCTGGTTCGCCCATTTCACCTCTGCTGTGAACTGTTTACAATGATGTTTTTGAATTGGATTTTTTTGTTTTTTAATTTTTTATTGACACATTAGAACATTCTATGTTTTATTTCAAGTGAGAGAAAAGTATATATATTTTACTGTAATATGTATGCAGTACGTCCAATTCCAAAGTTGTAGACTGGAGGAATATCTGATTGACGTGGGCCAGCACTAACTGTGGTGGATCCTAGGATTAAAGATATTAAGGCGAATCCAGCAATTAAGCGAAAATCCATGGTTAATTTGTGCTTAGTTCACTTCTTGTATGATGAAAATCTTTGTCATTCATAGTTCTTTTATATAAACGAAATGTATTTAGTTTAATGTCATTTAATACGGAAAATGTACGAATTATTTAGGCATTGGATATGGTACATTATTAAAATTTGTTTCGATGGTAGCACTAATACATACATACATATACAATATACATAACTGTGTTTTAAATATGAATTGCATATAACGTAGCCAGCCCCAAAATGAAAAAATCAAAAATTTTAGAAAAAACACGAATATTCACAAATAAAAATAAGAAATTGGTCAAATCCGATTCCGACTCATACACGGAGCGTTCCGTACCACATTGATTGACAGTTACAGCTATGCTAATCAAATATTTTCTTTTAAAACTTGCGCTATAGTACGGAACCATTCGTCTACGAGCCCTAAAAACTCTTGGCAGATTATTAAGGTCCATTTTTACATCCTTAAATTCTAAGGTTGTGTCTATCAGGTCATGACTATGTTTATGTGCGGGAATCAAAACCATAATCTTAAGGAAAAGTATATTTTCCTTTAACAAATGCAAAAAAAAAAAAATATGCAATTCACTCCATTAGGATTCATTTGTTGTTTAAAAGAAAAAATTATTAAAATCAGTGCAGTATACTTCACGCCAAATGAGAAAAATTTTAAAACAATCTGTCTGGATATCGACACGGACCCATTGAAACACACACAAAATATTTCATCAAAATCGGTCCAGCCGCTTGGGAGGAGTACAGTGACAAAGGAAATAGTGTCAAGGGTCATACTCTCTTATCTTAGAAGGCCTAATTTATGATGTATAATTCCCAGAATTTAACAGCTTCTTTGAAAAGTTAGAAGACTGTTAGATTTTTTTCATATTTTTAAAGGTCTTAACAATGTACATCAGAAAGAAGTGTTCACATTACTTTGGTTAAAGATTTGTCTGTGAGAAAAAAAGGCATCAAAATATTAGAAAATTGAGAATTGGAAAGAATGCAAATAATTTATAATTTAAAAAAGACATAAGAAAGGCGTATCTAGACTTATGTTGTATCTGTTATAATGTATTAAGATTATGTAATAGATGAAATAGGTAAGTAAGAATTAATTGAGAATTAAATTTGAAAAGTTTTACAAAAAGATGTGTCCAAAGGGTATCAAACGGATTATTAAGGCTACGCTGTCCATCCGTCCGTCGATCCCAGGATCTATCTCATGAATCGTAATTATAATAATAAGGTAGAAATTTTGAAATTTTCACAGAATGTGTAGAATATTTGGTTCCCACAAATAGATTAGAAGCTTATATTGTCGATTTTCTAATTTGATCGGACTACTGGAGAATTACCTCCCATACAAAGCACCCATTTGGTACGGAATTCTCCGTGTGGTCCTGACTGGACTATTTTTTTTTTATACTTTGATATTTTGTCATGATTTAGTAAATAGAATAAAAGTAAAGATATCCATATTTCAGTTGTTATAATGTTTTTTTACAAAAGATACGTGTGTAAAGGATATACATAGAAGTTGTGCCACACCTAAATTGTTTGCTTTTTAATCCTTCTTGGCAAAAGCATATAAACATTTTAGAATATTTAGTTTTATGCAGTATATATTTATCTACAAGATATTTTATAAAAAAAAAATATATAAGCAGGCAACTACACACATGTACTAAGCTAACTCTGTAGCCCAGCAAAATACAAGTAAAGTAAAGGAAAGTAAAGTAAAGTAAAGTAAAATATACCCAGAAACAACATCAGCAGCCAGTTGAGTTATTATTGTGTTGCTGTTATTTTGTTGTTGAATATTTAGATACTTCATTCGTTGGTTTGGTTCGTCGTTCATTCGTTGGTAAGCTAAAAGTTAAATTGAGCTTATACGACAATAACAACAAATGCAACAACAGCAAGAAAATCAGTATTTAACTCATACATATATATGCATACACATGTATTCGTATGCATGTAACTATCTAGATACACATACATACAATACATAAAGTAAGTAACATACACATACAATAAATAGTACAAACTGCATGCATAAATCACATAAAACGAATAAACGTTAGTAAGCATTTTCCTGCAAAATGAAAAAGAAGCCAAAAGCAAAAGAAAACACATTCCACCACCTCACTCATTGCACACATAAACATTTTCTCCTCCCTGCTGATATGTATGTATGTAGGTACATAGCCAGAAATGTATATTCGCCAAACTTTTTCTCATACAAAAACTCATTCGTCGCCTACTTCACATCACATCATATCACATCACTTCAGTTCATTTTGGATTCGCGCATTTAAAAAGTACACAAAACAGTTAAAGTATCTTATGGGGGAACCATTAAGCAAGTCCCAGCATTCGATTCGATTAATGGACAGGGGAATGGACTGTTAAGGGGGTGCACAGCTGCAAATATACATTTACAGTAACGCTAAGGCACACAAAAAAGGCGGAGTCTTAAAACTGGGGAGCAACAACAACACCAATAACAACAACTTAAAAACAAGAAAAATGGAAAAATATACATTCATACACATATAAAAATATACAAATACATACATTGTACATATGTATAGAGTAGAGTAGAAAGAAACATAGAAAAAAAAAACAAACAAAAAAAAAAAGATACATGTAAGACCGGGAGAGACATTCATACTCTTTCGTATAACGAATGAAGCTCATACATTAAACTTGTGTGCAACACACATCGTCATATGTACATACATATGTATGTATTTATTGTATCTGTACACATACATACATACAAACACATAGTGAGTATGTGTATCTGTGTGAGTCGTTGCGCTCAACTGGAACTAGTACAAAAGACAAAAAAAAGTACGAAAATACAAAAAAATAAAAAACACAAACAAAACGAGTTGAGTAAACGAGTATCCATAGTCATCGTCATCGTCTCGTCTTCTTGACGAATCTAGTAAAATATTTTTAACTCACAGCAATCGTATTCGTCGTGCAATACTCATTCGCTCGCAATGCACGTAGTACTTAAGTAAGTATCTGGATACTATACGTTGGAGCATTCAGATGCGAGTTGCAAAATGTTTTACTATATGTGTTACAAATGAGTTGTTTATACTTAGTAGTATATAAACTTACATATATTTAAATGAGAATGCGAATTCTAGATGAGTTCAAGCCACACAAATACATACATAAATAATCTGACGTATTTAATTATTTGTAGAAAAAATATTGAGGGAAAAAAGGTTAAAGGAAAGATTTAATGGAATTATCGCAGAATCTCCTCAAGTTAAGTATGATAAGATTAAGAAGGCGTTAATCCCAACTTGTTTTATTGTTCTAAAAAATTTACATAAATAGAAAAGAATCAAATAAAGAAATAAAGATGAATGGGGTAAACGACTATGATGATGATGATAAATTAGATTATTTCATCTATTAATAAATGAAATAAATGGAAAAATTATATAGTCCAAGATGGATAGAAAATTGGAGGATAGATTTATATATTTTTGAGGTAGATGCTTTCATAAATGCACAAATAAATACAAAAATCTATCAATCAAATGGTACAAACACTAACAAATTAGACAAGTACATTAATAATTGTTATAAATAATTACATTGTCTTTGTTGTTTTTTAATTGCTTAATAAAAAAAAAAATAAATAAATAACATAAATTTAAAATTAATTTGTTAATAGTTAAATACACATATAATATGTTAATAATAGATATGTGATTCATTTTTAGTTCGTTAAATAAAAAATATTAGAAGCTAAGTCAATCAAAAAATTTATAAAATGATTGATTTTTCAAATGAAGGAATGAATGACTGAAGAAGGATAATTGTTGATTGATGGATATGGGAATAGATGAAAGTGTAATAGTATTTTTAGCCTTTAAAACAAAGTATCATTAAAATACATAGTATTTTCGTCAACTTTACACCCACAGATTTAACAAATACAACTCATACAATATTTAACTTATATTACTTATGGATAAAAATTATTTAAAATTACAAAAACCAAATCCAACAGCAACTGAATGGAATGAAAGTAAAGACAAAAAAAAAAAAAAGGAGTAAATGAAATAAATTAATTTGTATATGGAGGGAGAGAGAAAGCAAAGACAGCAACATCAAGTAAAAGCAATGAGAACGCAGTTGAAAAAGTAAGTACTGAAAGATATTTTAATACAAAAAATATACTCATACACACAGATGCAAGAAGCGCTTTCCAGTCCAGTAAGAGTGAGGCAACTGAGTGAGTAATTGAGTGAATGAGTTGCTGAGTAAGTGAATGAAATTTACTGAGAGTTTAATATAGCCCAATAAAAAGTACTCAATATTGACGACACAGTGTCTGTGCGGAAAATCACTCAAATTCAATGAGTTTGAGTATTTTATCTTTAGTGTTGTCGGACAGAGCGTATGAGTGTTATTTCTTGTACTATGAGCAATTTCTCTTTTGGTATTTTTGTTTTTGCTTAACTTTTCCACTTTTCCTTATACAGTACATTTCTATTTGTGTGTGTGTGTCTATGTTTATAATGTTTATTTTTCGTGTCTTTTATTTTATATGTGTTTTATGTGTTTCGCACTTTGGAAAAAAGGGTTATGAACTCAAACTAGTGAGTTTTTTAGCTTTATGCTTTTGTCTTTGATTCGAAAATGCATTTAATGAAATTATTGATTTATTTAATATTGCGAAGAGAAAGTTATCAAACTTAAAGATTTTCTATATAAATGAATGCCGTCGGAAATTTCAGCAAAGCCTACGAGGCATCACAGGGTTTTCTAGAACATTGAAAAGTTTAAGAAGATTGATGCGAAGGTGGCCAAGACCCTTTCTTACAAAGCAGTTTTGTTCCTGGTGATGTTGTTCAATGCCATGCTGAGGATTTGCCATTTCCCCTATCAGTGGAAGTAATCATAATCCCAAAACCTGGCAAGCCGGTGAATCTTGTCACGTCATACAGATCGATAAGCCTACTGCACTATCTGCAAAATATCCGAGTGAATATTTTTGTGTAGTGTGTTGGAGGTGGCAAGCGTCCAGAATGCCATCCCCAATCATCAGTTTGGCTTTAGAGCTCAACATAGTACACCAGAACAATTTCATAGAGTTGGCCACCACATTCTTTGTGCGTTTGAAACAAAAATTTATTGCTCTGCTGTGTTCTTGGATGTCATGTAAGCCTTCGACAGGGTATGGATAGAGGGACTAGTGCACAAACTGATAAGACTTCGTTCAGGTAAACAATATCTTCTGCTCAAGAGCTATTTGACGGATAGAGCTTTCTTCGCAAGAGTTCGAGATGTAGACTCTGGCATTAAGCGCATCAAGGCTGGTGTACCGCAGGGCAGTGTTCTTGCCCCAGTTCTTTACTCTTTATTCACGACGGACATGCCGATGTCGAAAAACAAAATTTGTTGGTAGCAACTTATGCAGATGACACCGCCAAACTCGTGAACTCTACTTCCTCCATTGAAGCAGCGGAAATTACCCAAAGCTATTTACAGCGATTTGAAACATGGGCCAAGCGATGGAACATTGCCATAAGTCCCCTCAAATCCGATAACTGTACGTACACATTACGGCGTGACATTTCTCCAGTTATTTCGTATGACTCTAGAATTATTCCTCTGGTGGATCATATTCAATACCTACGTTTGGTCCTGGATGAGCGCCTTATTTGGCGCACTCATCTGCAGAGAGTCTCTGCATGCTGTTGTCAAAAGATGAAGAAATTGGACTTGCTACTGCGAGCGAATAGTAAACTGTCGATTAACAATATGTTGACTATCTATAAACAAGTTGTGGCCCCAGTTTGGCGGTACGGCATTCAAGTATGGGGTACTGTGGCACCATATATCATCAAAAAGTTGTAAGCAACTTAAAACAAAGCCTTACAAAGTATAACTGGTGCACCATGGTATGTTAGACACATCTTACTACATCGTGACTTTAAGATGCCAACGGTGATTGAGAAAATAAATTTTTTCAGCAGCCGTTACAATGATCGCTTACTAGAGCACCCAACCCCCTAGCAAGGGCCCTAACTCACAACAGAGGTCCTCGTCGGGTAAAACGGCTTCACCCAAATGACCTCCTCATAAGGTGTTTGTAAAAAATTGATACCTTACAGTTTCCTTTAAGCACATGTGACTTTCCTAAAGACGATATCAATATGTAAAAACCTTCGGATTAAAAGTGGAAAAAAAAAAAGAAAAGAAACAGATTCTTTAAAATTTTTCTTGGCTTCATGTGAAATGCTTTTGTCATCAGTTTAAATTTTTAGATATAAATTAAGCTAAACAAGTTGCTATTTATCTTCAGATCAACGTTAAACTTTTCAATTACAATATTAATCTTCATGGAATTTTCTTTTCCATTTCCTTTTGTCTTTCTTAAAATATTTGCACTTATTAACAAAATTTTAATTAAACGCTTAGAAGCATTAGGACTGCAACTCATTCCATAATTCATTTCTTCAATTTACAGCATATTCGCTATATGCCGCTTCTATTTGTATTAGCAGTATTAGTACTTAGCATTTTTCCAACATCATTGAATGAATTAAATCCATCACTCCCACAATCATTTGTAAAAAAAACATTTAAGTTTGCCGTTGCTCATCTTTAAACTTAACAAACTCCTCGGTCCACTGCCTGCGTGGCTGGTTTCTGGTACTTCAAACCAACCTAACGCACATTATCAGTTAACATTGCGCAATTTGTATCTTTAAATAATTTGCTGTGATTTTTCATGTGTTTTTTTGGCAGCATTCACTTTTTGTGCTCCCATAGAAAAGGGAGTGGAGTCGCAGCAATCTTGATGTGGGGGAAAACAACAATGAACACAAAAATTGGAATTCTAATTGAAAATTGTGCTTTACCATCTCAGTATTATGGTAGTCTAATAGTTCAAGACTTGTCTTTTTCATTCGTTGGCGACGTAAATCAATCAGTTCGGTATTTTGGTGGAAATTAATTTTCCACATTTTTCTTCTATTACCCGAACGTCTGCATAAATGATGATGAAAAAGTGTGAATCCGATTATTGAAAGTAAAAGTCAATGTTTGTAAGGTAGATGGATACTTATTTATTGTTTGACTTGAAGACACGAATCATCATTAACATAGTAAGATCCTAATCTGATGTGATGGATTTCATAAAACTAAGAATGATAAGAGTGATAACATTCTAATTACTTTATATTTAAATTAATTAATTAATAAAGGTTAATCATTGATTAGAAAAGTGATATCGATTCCTTTTTAAGTTCTTAAAATAACTACAGTAATCACATTTAATGAGCTTAAATTTTTGGTTATGTATGCTTTTTGCATCATTGTTATAAACAATAAACTAAGGGCACTCAATGATATCTAAGCCCCCATAGTTGTCTGTCTTAGATCCATATGGGTTTTATGATTGTCTTATGGATTAAAATTTTGTTTCTTAATGATCAAGTAGAGATATCGAGTCAATCAGTTAGTGGACCAAGCAAATTTCGTTCTTCTTTTTAGGGTTTCGGACCCAAAGAGTACCAAAAGAAACCCTATTGCAGCGTCCGCGCTCGGGTGTTATCTAGTGAACCGTAATAGCTAGAGAGTTGAAATTTTCACAGAAGGTGTAGTTCTATCCGGGCATCAGCAACAAATACAATATAAAAACTAAAATATTTTCAAAAACTTAAAGGGGTCCCCATTCAAGAAACATTTTGGTTTGTATGGCAGCTATACGATCCAGTAATCCCACAATCATGAAATTTGGAAGGTTTGTGGCAAATCAGAAACTTATACTGTCTAAATTTCAGTCTGATTGGACCACTAGGGAGGGTACCTCCAATCCAAACCCTCATTAAAATTCAGGTTCTTCGAACTGAAATTTATATACTAAAGTTTCTGATACAGGCACTATACATCTGTTGGAATCAGCCAAATCGGACAAATTGGTCAACTAGAAAGTACCTCTCATACAAACTCACCATTAAAATTCAGGTTCTTATTCGAAAAACTTTTTTGTTTTTTGGACTATTGAACTGTAATATATTGGTATAATTAGAATAGTACTAACTCTGTCATTTAATTTTACCAAGCAACAACAATCTATTAAGTATGATCTTATAATGATTATATGAAATGAGTCCGGCAAATGTTAAATATTGTTATGGTTAATGATATTAATTTTATTTATACTTATTTTTAAAATAACATATTCATTCATATTCATTTTCTTTATGTCTTAATAATGCCTTTTAATAAGCTCAAGTAAATTACTAAGCAGGACCAATTTCACTCTCATTGGCATAAACATCATACCTTTGGTCCATTTAAAAATGAAAAAGTATTACACATGTACATAAGAATATCCATCTGTTCACTTCTTTATTTAATCGACCAACTGACCGATGTAATGACTGACAGACCGCCAATAACTTTTGCACCTTTTTTGTTCGTTTTCTGTTTGATTGCGACGATTGATCGTTTAGCGCAAAAAGCGTTACTCGTGCTGGGTTTATTGCTCTTATTGTAAGTGTTGGTGTTGGTTGTTCTACAAGTTGTTTTTATTGTTGTAAGCGGGTGTTATGTCCAAAGCTCTATAGCTCTGAGATACCGCACTCGTCGGTAACTATGTTTTTCTTTCTGTTTTTCTTTTTGTTGTTTTATCTTTTGTTGCAACTCCTGATATTCACTGCTCGCAGGCATTTCATGTTCATATTCGTTGGTTTCAAGTTGTGCGAGATATTTCTTGTTCTCTTCCTTTTTTACTTTTTCTCCTTAGTTTTTTTTTTTTAATTTTGTTTTCTTTATTTTTCTCCCAAGTTTTAAACCTTCGTCTTAGCAAATATTTAATTTATGACTTTGTCGATATTTCTTCCTTTGTTTTTTGTTTTTGTTTATTTCTACAATTCGCATTCGTGTGGCAAGTTGGTTGTTGCATTATATTGTATGTTGTGTTATTGGATCAGAGTAGGGTAATGATCGTGTGCATTAGTTTCTTAGATACATTATTATCTACATATAATTATAGATCATCTATGACTAAATTTTATAAAATTTGAAAGACTATACATACTTAAAAAAATAGTCAAAGACACATATGAACGTTAAAATGGCATTATCAGTTACAATAATTAACTCAAACTTATTCAATCCTTAGACTAAAAAATGGGTTTTATGAAAACGAAAACGGAAACTTTTCAAAATAAAAATTCAGTACAGAATTGTACTTGTTTTAATTTTTTGATTTATTTATTGATTTTTAAATCGAATAATGTAAAATTTCCTATAATTTTGTTCAACAGATTTGTACAAATGTTAATTCTTGAAATTCATCAGCAAAACGAAAAATTCAACTTTAATTTTTAATCTAAAACCCTTTCACTGAAACAATAATATACTTAAAATATCTCTAACTCAATCTAAAACCTTACAAGATTGAAGAGGCAATTTTACTATGTTTAAATTCGCAACAAAAAACATAGAGATCATAGAGCTCATACTTAAATGTCCATAGCTGAATGAAAATCGAAACTTCAAGAGACACAAGACACCAAAACAACAAAATCTAGTAGTACTACTAATTTACTAATGAGGCATTGATTTGCGGCTGATCGTGGACAATAGTAAAAAACCATCGACAATAATAAATGTAAAACTATTAATTCGAAACTATGTTTTTTGGAGTTGTTTTTTTATTTATTTATTAAATTTTTGTAATGATTTATTTGATGCAATATTGAATCATTTCATTTACACTAACAAAAACTTCTTATAAACTTACAATAATTTTAAGTGCAACATCATTTGGCATAGCAAAGGATCAGAAAATTAAACAAAAAACATGGACAATTGGACAGATGTGTCAGTGGGTAGATAGATCTCTATTCTGTTCTGCTGTTGCCTAAACTGAGCTTTTTCAGTGGTTTATCTGTCTGTCTGTCTGTCTGTCTCTTTGAATAGATGATGGTCGGTCTGTCAGTTAGTAGTTAGTGTTAGTGTTGTTTGTTTGTTTGCGTGAATTTTTTATTTTGGACATATTTTCTGTCTTTTGCCATCTTTTCTTTCTTGGTGTCTTGGGAAATCAACTAGAAGAAGAAGAGAAGAAGAAATAACTGAAAATTTAGTTGTAAAATGTCATTTCGTGCAGATAAGTTAACAAGCCAATAATAAGTAGAGACTCGACTTAGCTACTTAAAGTTAAAGCTGGCCTAAGTCATTCAGTTCAGACTGAATTTGAATCTATTGCCTTCGACCCTTAGTTGCTAGTACAATGCAATATTAAGTTTAGTTGAATTTGAGTTTGCCTTAACTATTGTAAAAACTAGTTTATTAGGTCAAAAAATTCTGATAGCAGATTGCATTTTGAGTAGTGTCGAAATTTGTCGAGTTAACAATAAATTATCGCTAAGATTATTATGAGTGAACTTTGCGTTGACATTTCAAAAATAGAGTCTCTAATCTAGTAACAAATAAAAAAATGAAATAATAAAAATTATACTATGATCGATCATGCATGCAACAATTACAATATACATAAATAAGTAAGTAAGTATGTTCATTCGCCATGCGCCAATGACTTAATTTACAACTTCAAATGAAACAATAGAAAGATACACGAATTTTTAACAAATCTAAATCACAAATAAAAAATAAAAATAATTCCCACACTTCATATACTCGTACTTACATTTAAACTTAACCATGAAAGAAATCAAATGAAATTAAATGATAATAAAAACAAAAAAAAAAAAACAACAAAAACATTTGAAGAACGAAATCAAAGTCTCAGTTATGTAAAGAAAGGCAGAAAGGCAGAAAGGCAGAAAGTGTTCGACGTCTCAATTGTATTCAAATTTTATGCAAATAAATGAGTTTGTGCCTTTTGATGATGATGTTTGACCAAACTATGTATGTACTAAACAACAAACAAAAGTATTGTAACAACAATTTGAATTGTGAACTACACGAGGTAGATTAGTGTAGATCATTCCGTTTGTCGATTGTTAATGTTGATCTTCAGCTTCATGAGATCTCGCTGATCTGATCTGGTAATGCGCCATGAAATTGATCTTCACACTTGAAACAATTTTGAAAGCGTCTGTCTACATGCTGTGAATTGGGTTGTGTCGGTTGGTTAAAAAATCTTCACTATGTTTTATCTATCCATCTATGAATCTCTTACTCTCTATGTACAAGTAGTATATCACTTCTGTGGACATGATTTTAAAGTTCGCAGTTGTTTTTATACAATATTATTGTTGGCGTACGATCAACATTTAATGCACATGTTTCCAGTTTTATATTTTTATTTATTTCTAATTTCAAAACGTTTTTCGAATTTGGTCTAATCACGCGTGTAACAAGCTCTAAGCAAGTTTAAATTGTTGTAAAAAGGTCAAAATCTTATTAGATTTGATTACTTATATTGTATAGTAAGTAGTAGATATAAAGAGAAAGAGCAAATGTGGGAGATAGATATAGAGAGAAAGCCAGTGAAAGGTTAACTATTGTATATACAATATGGGAAATTAGAAGAAGGAGTCGTCATCAAGTTATCATCATTATAGATAGATAGATTGCAGATTCAATTTCATAGTGATTGAAAATCAGTTACAGATGGATGTGTTTGTTGTTATACTTTCATTATAACTACTTCAATTACAAAATAGACCTAAAAGAATATTATATATAAAATATATATATTGCACTGACTTTCAAATTGAATGTTCAGAATTATGATTATATTCCTTTCTTATCTAAGCTTATATATATATTATAGTACTAATCTTATACATAAAATGTCTTGAATTCACTTTACAGTGAATTTTATTTAATATTCTATAATAATATTCTCTTAAACCCTTTCTTTTTCTAGTTTCCCCATCTCCATTTTAACTATTAGGTGAATATCGCTTTCCTTATTTAAACGCACGCATTTCTGTTGTATTTTTGCGAGATGATTAAATGCAACTGATAAACGTTGAAGAGCCTTTTGTTGTTCAGATAGAACTAAGACAAAAAGGAAATAGACATGGACAAAAAAGACTTTTACCAAAAAAAAAAAAAAAAAAAAAAAACAATATCAGAATGAGTAGATCAAAAAACAGACGACTGAACTTTCTTTTGTAGATACATACTCGTATATTGAGAAACAACAGGAGCAACATCAGTTAAAGAAACATCTGAGGATGTAATGCAAATGCGAACTATGGAGACAGACACAAATCAGTTGTGGCATGATCAACGCCGACGCTGTTGCAATTAGAATCAAATTGGTGCAATGATCAACAGCAATAGTGCAACACACACGATTCAAACTATGTGAACTTTAGCACTGCATAGTCTAGATGAGACTCTACTGGGAAAGACACCCTGACAGACAATTAGTGAGAGGAGACTTAAATCATTTGATCAGTTAAGGCGTGGACAGATCGACGAACAACTACAATGCAATACAATACGAGTACATGAACAAAGCAACTACACAATACATAGAGACAAATAGTCAGATAGATAGATAGGTAGATGGACAGACAGACATTTATGCGCTTTGATGCGTTGCTGATGCAACTGTGAAACGGCTTCAAATTCATGATCTCACTGTTGATGACGATGACGATGATTTTGATCTTGATCTCGATCTTTTGAAGAGCATGCAACATGCATGGCCCATAACATTTATTGTTATAGAGCCCTATGGGGGGTAAATGCTGCAAGTATAATACTCGTACATACATACATAGCAACATTAACTGATGCACACGACGACGACGATAATGATGATGATGAGGACAACTCATTGTTGCTGTATGAGGTAGATATAGTCTACAGCAGCAGCTGTTGTAACTTCAACTCTGAACTTGCAACAAATAGTATAAGCGCCAAAATTTGAATAGACTCACTCACCTCACCACGGATCGGTAGTATTCCTTGACTTGAAGCGTTGAAGCGTTGAATGTATGCGATCGAGTTTAAGCTTGCTTTCTTCGACGCTACTCAACTCGACTTTTGATGTTGTTTTCTATTTTTATTTCCTTTTTTTTTTTTTTTGTGTGCAACACGACAAACATGATTTTGTTGTTGCAGTTGTTAGTACTAGATCACTCCTCGCTTTGTGTGGCTTTATCAGCAACTACAACAGACAACTAACAGCAACAACATTTACTATAGACTACTTTAGTTTAGATCAGTTTAGTTCAGTTCAGTTTAGTTAAAGTTAAGTTTTAAGTTAAGAAGTAGGAGTTGGCAGTTGGCAGTTGGCAATTGTTGTTGCAAGTAGAGTTTCCTTTTGGTTGTGGCCGTTTTATTTTTATTTGCTTGTTTTGTACCTTCTTGACCACATGATCACGATTTATTTGCTTGCTAGCTGGTAGAGACCAAAAGCGCGCGACTGCTTTTCGCCCCATTGTTATTGCTGAGTTCTTGTTGTAGTTGCTGTTTAGTTGCTGTTATTGCAGCTAAAGTTAATATCAGCAGTCTCATACTGCACCCGCTTTCAGTTCCTTTGACTGTTTGTTGCTTCTGCTGCAGCTTCTAAGAGCAACTGTTGCACTGTTCCCAATATTGCTGCTTCAGTTGCAATATGTTGCTATGACATGTTTTTCATTTTTTAGTATTTTATTTTCTTTACATTTAAACGATCAAAATTTTATGATTTGGTAGCAACTTTTGATACTTTGGAAGTAGTTTAAAACAAATAATAAACTTATGAAAACAATTGCGCCCTTACATTTATAAATACTTAATAGAAGGTCTAATAAAATAATAAGAAAACATTATATATAATAAAGATACATAAGATCTATTAGTTTTACTCCAATATCCGTTATTTATCCTTTCTAGAAAATATGATAGATGGTACAATAGATATGCGTCGACACATGTCTTAGAAGTTAGTAGTCAGACCTTGGCCTTGGCCTTGGCAGCCAACAATGTATCCCTAAATAAATAATATTGTTCATAATTTATTGTATTTACTGATAATAGAAGCAACTTTCGATTCAATAAAAATGTTTAATATAATACAATAATAATTTTCTCTCTTCATTTTAAAGGTCCTCAAAAGGAAGACCTCCAAAAGAAATATCATCTCTGAATGAGTAAGTACATCTTAAAACATTTATGTATTTACTTTGTATTAAATTTATAGTATTTACAAGATCTTCCAAAATTTATCCCTTTCCAAATTTCACTCACTCATAGATACAAAAGTAACAGCAAACACTAATTGCACTACCTACAACACCAACAACAATAACAATAAGAATAACAAATGCAACTCAACCGGTTTGACAACACAAAACTATTTTTACTCCAAGTGCCGTTTTTAATAATATTCTTTTTGACCAATTAGAACAGCAACTAATTGCTCAGTATGCTCAGAATAGATAAACAAAAATACAAACAAAAAGATACAAAAAAAATTTGCAACCAATTAGTTAACAACATAAATCTTTCTTACCAAGTTATAAAACCAAAGACATGTGTGAGTTTGCCTTAAAGTAGAAATTGAAAAAATAAAACTGAAGCCAAAGCCAAAGTTAAACTTACCAAACCACTTCCATGCTCATTGTATAAGCTAAGTTAGGGAACCTAACCAACCGACCAACCGAAAGCCAGCAAAACAACTCAAATTCTAAGCCAAGTTTTGGCGAGTCAACGAAGCATGATTGGAGCTCTGAGCTCAGTTTAGATTTTTGTTAGTGGTTTATTATAATTTTTTTTTTATTTTCTTAATTTGTGTTTTTGAGTGTTTTTGGTCAAGTTGAAATTCAAGTGAGTTAAGTCAAAACAGTTACTAAGAAAACGTGCTTTGATTATGACGCGCGCAGGCGCATTGCGTTTAAAATTTGTTTGTGGCTAAAGAGAAGAAATTTCTTGGATTAACGCGAAAAACTTGAAAACCCGTCGGTGGATGTTTATGTGAAAAGAAGTGTAATAAATTATTTAAATTTGCAAGAAACATAAATACTATTCTACTACAAGAAATTTAATGCAACAAAATATAATACAATCAAAAAACAAAAACAAAATATTAAAAAACAATTGAGTTTAGCCAGATTGTTTATTATTTGTGATCTTTTAAAATTAACGATTTCTTCCCATTACTTTTCTTCATCAAGTAAGATGTTTCAATCCTTCCCTTAATATTTTTGATTAAATAAGAAAGTAAAATACATATAGGTTAAAACCACAAACGAGACTTATTTCTTCCAGTTTTTAATAAAGTGCACTGTTTCGATTCATTCTTTCTATCATCATGGTTTCTCCCACTTTTGGTTAAATTTTGAATGAAATAACATTAGGCCAGAATTATAATTTCAATAGATTTTATGGCCTGTTGCCACGTATAACATAAACAGATACACATTTCAGTACATTTGCAAGTGAAACCAGAACAGAACAGAAACAGACTTTGGAAACAGTGCTGCCAGCATTAAAAATTGAAACAGAACTCAATGTATTTTATACAGAACCAGAAACAATTACTTTTGAAATCTTTCTGGTGTCGGGGGAATTAGGAATGTCAAAAATTTGACAGAAAACACCACAAAATGCCAAAAATAACTATGCCGAACTTGTTATACTCTTCACGCACCTCTAGAAACCGTTTTCCCTTACGCTCCTGTCATTGAGCATACAGAAATATATATTATTGATTTAACTTTGCTTAGGGAAGAGTCAGTATATAGTACGTACAGCATTTTAACATTGAGGCCGAAATATTTGTATGTGAGCTATGGGATCTAGTAATGCTAGGGTCTTGACATTAATATGGTTGGTGAATATGGGTCAGGCTATTAACATGTAGTATATACAAGTATATATGTTACTACTCAAATTCAGTTCGATAACACAAAAAGCAAAGACTTTTTTCTAAGAAGAACCTTAGTTTGAATTTGGGTTTGTATGGAAGCTATACGATCCAGTAGCCCTAGGATCTTGAAATTAACATGGTTAGTAAAGAAGAGGCAGGCACATATAGTGTCTAAATTTCAGTTCGGTAATACAGAATCCAAAAAAACTTTTTCCAATAAGGAAAATGAATTTGTATGGGAGATGTAAGTGATTAGGGGTCAAACATTAATATGGGAGGTAGTGGTCCGATTCGGCTGATTCCAAAAAATTTACAGCGTCTGGTGGACGAAGGAAACTTCGTGCAAAATTTCAGCTCAAAAGCAAAGGGACTAGTTTGTTCATGCACTCTTTTTGAGATACCTGTTATGTACAATACCTTATGGGGTCTTCGATATCTCCTTCTGTCTGTTACAAACTTCATGGCAAACTTATAATGCTATTTACTGCGTGAATCAGTTTCCTGCACAATGACAACACTAAGTCTCATCACTATTTGTAATAACTATTTGGGAACTTAAACAAAGTCAATTTTTTTAATATAATCTATTATTTCATAGAGGGTCATTCCATGTAGATACAAGGACACAATTCAACTTTACATCTTAATACAAAACTGATGAAATGGGATTGACAGATAATACTGATTTTATAACTGGAAGGACCTTCCCATAAATTTGTTATTTACTTATGCATTACAACTATTAGTATGAATAGTATTTAATTCATTAATTACTTATTTTTCTGATTTCATCCAAAATTTAATGTGCAGACTGTTTTAAACTTTAACTTGATTTGATGCCTTCAATTATAATGCATCCATCACAATGCTACTAACGATTAGCAGCTCATAAAAATCAATTAGAAACAATGTAAAATTTTCTCGTGGCTCTGATTGCATTATGCAAATGAAATGTAAAAATAATAAAAAAAAAATAATAAAATAAAAATAAAAAACTCAAAATAATAAATAATACAATAATAATAAATAATAAAGTCTTAATGAAATAAAACAAAAATGCAAATTTTTGTTTAGAATTCCGAATTTTGTTTTTTCGTATGCGATTTATCATTTAATAAATTCTAAATAATAAAATCGACATGAAATATGTTTTTAATGTTGATTAAACAAAAAATATAAGCAGAAATATATAAAAAAAAAATATATATATATATATATATAAAATTTGTGTATAATTTTCTTTACATAAATTTTTTGTTGATTTTCGTTTGCATGTGTTTTGAATGTTGAATGATTTTTCATTAAAAATGCAAAAAGTTTGTGTCTTTCTGGCATGACATGCAATGTTTGCAATTAACAGAAAAGTATCTCCAACTAATGCAACTGCAACAGCAACAAAAAGAAAAAGTATCTACTATTTGTTAATGGCAGAAGAAAATTTACATATTTTCACACTCAAAAAACACAATACTAATAAATACATTGTATTTTTAAATAATATTTAATTGTGTTACTACAATAAAAAAAATTATTATTGACATCGATGGTTAACCTTAATTTTAATTAGAAACTTAACAACATTTGAGTTGTATAGTATGACAATAGTTCAAGAAATCATGTTCCTCAATCACTTTTGGGATTTTCTCTTTAAACAAACTAAGCAAAAAGGTGAGTTTTATCAACATATTTTCTTTGTTTTGACCAATTGATAAATCAGATTTGAATACAAAACTAAAACATCAACAAGTTTTACTACAATACTTCCAATACTCGTATATAGAAAATTTGATGTATAGAAGATTGGAAGGTTGAACAATGCTGAATGCTGAATGCATGAGAGATAACCTCAGGGAATTTGGCAACAAAATAACTATGTACTACTATTTACTACGAGTATTGTAATATCAAAGTATCATGGCAACAAACAAAAAGATATGAACGAAGAACAATTTGTATTTCAATATAAAATACAAAAGGTTATCAAAATGCAGAAATCAAAAACTAAAATGTAACAACAAAAAAGGTTGCTCACTGACAAAAGATAAACTTATTGATACTTGAGTCCATTCATTCATCCTTAAGACACAATATATAAATGTACGAATCCGAGTGTGTAACTTAATAGTACAGAAAATTGACAAGAAATGCCCAAGGATATGAAAGAATGTTGTATTGGTGCTGGGCTGGTAATTGATTGATAATGGTGATGGGTTTATGGGGTCTGGTTCTCTTGGCTCTGGTTGATTGTTTTCGGTTTTGAGTTTTCAGTTTTAACCTTGTTATTGTCAGTAAATTTAAGTCAATTTCAATTTGTTATCTTAACAAAACAGTAGCACAAATACTGTGTCTCATAGTTGGGAGATTTCTCTGTTGTTATTGACAAGTTATTTTATGTACAATAGTTTTGGTTATAATGAAATTTAAAGAAATAATTTTAAATTGAGTTATCGGAAAATAGTATACGAAAAGAAGAATATTAGCAAGTTCCAGTGAAGCCAATTAACTCAGGAGTGAAATAGGTAGAAACATTGTATATATAAAGGAAAACTAATACTCAGTTGTTACCTATGTCATAATAGAAAACCGCTGTCAGAATGCCAGAGATTGGTCTCGACTAGACTTATTATATTATGAAATAATAGTTTTAACATTGGGATATTTATAGACAACTCCAACCACTTGACTAAATGAACAAAACGACTTTTGGAGTAGGCAATTTTTTTTTTTCAAAATACTTATTGAGGCCTGATTTCTTTTAAGGCTTGAGTATGCATAGTCTATGCAGCAGAAATGCACTAGTGTACAAGGGTTGCTAATTTTGGGATTTTAGCGTGATTTGTGTTGTTTACAGTAAATTGAAAAATTCATCTTGGGCAAAAAATGGAATTGACACGTGAAAATTTTCGAGCGATTATTTTTCATAAATTTCGACGTCGATTAATTATCAAGATAAGAGTGCAGCGATGAAGCATCATCTTACAGCATTGTAAAAAATCTGTATAATGGATTCAATATTGGTATATCTTCACTCCAGGACGAAATCCAGAAAATAGCAATAATCCAAGATCGTCATGTTATACACCGCGAGATTGAAGGAACTTCGGGCATTAGTATGTCAATCATCAATAGGATATTACATGAACATTTAGCGTGAAAAAAGAAATAATCTCGTTAGATTTTGGTAGGCTACAGACGGTGTGAATATCTTAGGGAGGACCTGGAATTATTATTTGTATTTGTCTCTTCGTCAGTGGGGTCCTTACATAGAGGAAGACTTTAGAAGCTTTGTATGTCTATGGAAAGTCGCCAATTTTCGGAAGCCTGGATGCAATCAAGTTGAGTTGATTTGCATTTGATTTTGTCAGCTTGCGTTTCGCAAATGAAGTCACAACTTGACTTCAATGACAAGAAAATTCTTTGTCCTATTCAGCACGCTGTCTGGTGCTAACACAACAGTAAAAGTATTTTATATATCTAGTGAATCCGCCACGCCTTGCTAAGCCCTCTCGGTCAAATGCGATTTTCTAAGGATTGTAACCATAGCAGAATTTTTGCTGATGTAAGATGTAGGTTTTTCGGTCTGGCTTAAATTCAACGGAAGCTTGTAGTTGTGTTGAGGGAATTCCCGATGATGCGACCAAAATCAAAGATAGGACATAGCATGACAAGGCGCCAAAATAAATCTGGTGCGGAATTCGTTTTATTTTAATATTCATTCCCTCAATTTCTTGAATATCAAAGGCCTAAACAATAATTAATATGTTTCTGGTTTAATTGCATCTTTAATAAGAACACATAATTATATTTGTTTTTTTCTTTTGAATAAATAAATCTTCATACCCAATTATTAACAACCGAATGCTAGTGGCAACTAATATAATGGTAGCAAAAACATAATAATTTCAAAGTAACACAATCATTGAGTAAATCATAGAACGTAGCGCCAGTCTTAGGCTAAGCACGTCCAATTTTGATGATAATCTTTAAGGATTAAAGTGCCTGGCGCTACATTAGCTAAACTACTCTCACAACTAATGTTCTTTCATTTGCTCATTGACCTATATAGGATAGTATTGTAGTTAATGTCTTATACTTAAACTGCTCATAGTGTGTGGTGGATTAGAATCATTTTTTCATGGGTATTTACAAAGTGTTTGGCTAACGAGACATTTATTTTTTCTCTTTTCCGTTTCTCTCTGGTTTTAACAGACGATCTTAATCTTAACTTTTGGACTAAAGGGTTTTAACTCGCCTACTTGTGGTGGTCGTCTTCGTCATCATCCACATCCTCATCATTGTTTTACTTGCCAAAATGCCTAATATTTATTTGATTTTGTTTTTGTCTTGTTTTGTTTTGTTTTGTTTCTTTCATGCTGCTGTGCAATGTTCTTGTGTCTTAATCCTGGCGCTATGTCGTTTGCGACAGGATAATCTCTTATTTAGCTAGGGCTGAGTCACAAGTCTAGACAATGGCTTGCAACTGACATCAATGTAAGGCATCGTTAAATGAAATTTTGATGATAGTTTCGCTTGATTCTTAGTTGATCGGTCATAGACTGATGTTATGGTGATTATGTAATGGACGTTTTGTGTGATTGAAAAGGAAATGGGTATTGAAAAGAAATAGATAAAAAGAAGAAATAATAATGGCAGTTGTCAGTGTAGGTGTTGGTAGAACGAAGGAGTGAGCAAAATAGGAGAAAAGGAAGAAAGGAATATGAGAAGAAAGTCCTTTATCAGGTTCATGTTAATTTTAGCCAATGAGAAATGGGATTTAGTTAAAACACAAGATGGCTGAATATACCATTAAGATTTTAAAGTAGGAAATTAGAGTAGAGTACTTAATTACAGAAAAAAAGGAAAGGTTGGAGAAATGGCGCCTCTAAGAATTCTTCAATCTAGATACGTGTATTTTATACGTTTGGCATTATTTTTAGGTAAACAAAGATAAGAGGATTTCCTATTTCTAGAATTTATCTAGAAATGAAGATGTTTGCTAATTTTTTCTTAAATCTAAGATTTCTTTACTTATACCCTACACGCTACATCAGAGTCTAGAATGAAGGCAATTCTAGTTATGAATTTTCAATTGCCAACTCTTAACTCAATCAATGCTAATGTGTATTTAAAATTTTCATTGAATAATATTGTAATTGCATGCCAAGGTTAATGTTAAATCAATAAGATACAATGGCTTTTGCTCACATGTACAATAAGTCTAAACACGTGCAAGAATCGTCTAACAATGGTCTAACAATCTAATCATTTGTTTGCCTGTTTGTTGAGTATTTTGTTTTGAATACATTTTAATATTCAGAAAATTTGGCCGCTAAGCAAAAAATTAACCAAAGCCAACAACACACGAACAAAAGAAGCATCAATTTGTAAATTTATGATTTTTGCTAATTTATTTATTTATTATTATATATATATTTTTTTTTTTTTATTCATCAAAAACACAAACAATGCTTCGGATACTTGCACATTTTCATTTGAAATTTGAAAAATTATAAAAGACAAAAACAAAATTATGACTTTATTGTTTTGTTTAACCTTTCAACATGCAAAAATGGGCGTTGAAATAAAATGAAAAGAAAAATATCTTAAATGAAATGAAATCTTTTGCAGTAAACCGCAAACAAAAACAAAAAAAAAAAAAAACAGAGTTTATCGTACAAATGTTCATATGCGATTTTTCGAGATACAATTTTGTTTCTTTGTTTGTCTTGTATTTATTTGTTGCAAATACTATCTGCATATGCAGTATAAGCAAAGCTTTTATTAGACTGCAGCCGCAGGCGCCATATTCTATTAATTTTGCAGTGCAGTACATTTTGCTTGTATCTTTTGTTGTTTGTACTCGTATATTTGTGGTAGCGCATCTAACAAAAGGCTTTGCGCTACTTGGTTAAGTCATCGTTGCTGATATTGTTGTTGGTAGGCGCCAGGCTTAGATGCATATATTTTACGTATATATATATCTTTTATTATAAGTATATATTTCTGTTTTTTTTTCCAGACTTTAGTCGTCAGTTGACTCTGACTTTGTTTGCATTTGATATTGATGTTGATGGTGGTCGTCGTTCCACGTTCAGCTTTTGTTGTCTGAGAACAATTGTTCTCAAGTAAAGTCTATATTTTTATTGTTGCAATTGTTATTTCTGTTGTTGTTTGACCTAAAATTAATGCCTCCAGGATATAAATATAGCATATGCATGAGCATCATTTGTCAAAGCGCTTTTTGTTTTTTGACTGCTCATAAAGTATAGTAGTAAGATACTTTTGTCCATTGAAAGTTTTGGGTTTGGTTTTTAGTTTCACATATATGAAGGTCAAGTTTTTGTTTGGTGTCCGTTTTTGGAAATTATTTTTAAGGTTGGACTTTTTCCTTACAAACCGTAAAGTTGGTCAATACAAAGTTATAAAAATACTTAGAAGATACCTCAAGATAAGGGGACAAAAATTGGGAAAAATGCTGGCAATATTTAAATAAAGAAGGAGGTTTTCTGAAGCTCCTATAAACATTCTTCGTTTTAATATGATGTTATGAGTTGTGACTTTTGGGGGACAATACGAGTAGTAACCGATAACAAGATAGTGGATCATGTTGGTTATGTCGATCAAGAAATCAGTTCGCTGGAGATGGAGATCAACGTTGAGTGTAATAATAAACACTAAAATATTATTATGTAATCCTTTATTAAACATATTAAAGATCCTTTATAGATAGGTAGTTTAATAGATAATCGGTTAAATAGCCACATCACAAAACACTAAGCGGGGTTCTGACTGAATCATTCTGAGTGGCTAATTAATTTTGTTGTCAATCTTCTATGTGAAAGGAACCAAAATATCAAATTGGTTTGTATCTACAGCAGCGAATTCCTTGTTTTACAATGCCGAGTATCGATTTTTACCAAAGCCTTAATATATATCCTAAGTCTTAATTAGTCGTTGGCTTCGCCTCCATCTTGTGTGTATACCGA
Organism: Amiota minor; assembly: GCA_037043295.1. Taxonomy (NCBI): domain Eukaryota; kingdom Metazoa; phylum Arthropoda; class Insecta; order Diptera; family Drosophilidae; genus Amiota; species Amiota minor. The sequence continues at coordinate 381,211 of JBAMAW010001038.1, forward strand.
TTTCACTATCTGTAAGCGGTGCAGAGGATCTCTCTTTGATTGACTGATTCATTCAGAGTAAAACAATTTTTGAATTTCCCAGATTGAGATTTGCATGTTGCATCTCTCTATAGATTTTTCATCTTAAATTGTTTCTTTTTTTATTTGGCTCTTCTCTGTTGTCGAGTAGGCCCAAAGGAAGCGAGTTGGGATGATTCTCTAGTCTGGTCGTATGTATTATACTTCGCAGTTTCCTCGTATTTCTTCTTTAGGCCATTGCCCGAATGCCTTACATAGAAAGAAGCACACGCTAATCTGCTCAGAAGTTTTGATTGACAGTTCCAAATAATTTCTATGACAGAGTTGTACCCCATAATTGAATATGGACTTACATATTGGTTTAATTATTGTCTTGTATAATAGCATTTTATAACGCATGATGTGCTGACCCCCATGACTTAACAGTGAGTTAATTTATGATAATTCATGATAAGTTGCTTCTGCTTCCTCTTCATATACTCCTCCCAGTTATCCTTCTGTCCAGGCTACAACCGAGATACTTAATATTGGACTCAATGGGATCTTCCTATAGATAAAATTAAATATTTTTAAATATGAAAATGTTTCATATTTAAAATGCAATTAGAAATATACAAAAACCAAAATAACAAATGTACATAATTTTAAACAATTTTATGTTAACTAAATATAATTGCATTTGCTTACAAGAAAAACTTTCAAAATTAACTTTCTTCTCACCAAGTCCAAATGAGACTTGATAGCGCTGGCCAATTATGCCCCCCAGTTGCTCCCATCACAGCAGAGGAAGTCTCGGGCCACATTAAAGTGTTGAATACAAAAAAGGCTCCAGGTGAAGATGGTGTGGATAATTTTACACTAAAGGCTATGCCGATCAAAGCTGTGCTATTCTTGGTCCTAATTTTCAACTCTGTGCTTAGATTGGGATATATCCCAAAACAGTGGAAGAAGGCGAGAATCTGCATGATTCATAAGACTGGTAAGAGCCCCTACATATTGGATTCTTACAGGCCAATCAGTCTGCTACCCACTGTAGCAAAGCTGTTTGAACGCTGTCTGCTGACACGCATACTTGACTTGAAAGAGGTCAAGGAAATTGTTCCTCCATTTCAATTCGGGTTCCGTAAGGCCCATGGTACTCCAGAACAATTGAATAGGGTAGTCAACTTTATCCTTGAAGGATTTGAGGCCAAGGAGTACGTTGTGGCAGCGTATCTCGATATCAAGCAGGCTTTTGATCGAGTTTGGCACGACGGGTTGCTCAGTAAACTCAAGAGCCTCTTACCGCCTCAACTATGGCTAATAGTGCGCAGCTACCTCAATAATAGAACCTTTACAGTGGTACTGGATGGTGTGGAGTCTAGCATCAAGGCTATTCGCGCAGGTGTCCCCCAGGGTAGCGTTCTGGGGCCGACACTCTATACCCTGTTCACGCACGACATGCCCAATAGCTCAAAGCTACCACTAGAAGATCCTGATGATCTTATCATCGCCACGTTTGCAGATGACACGGCCATCCTCTCCAGAAACAGGTGCATATATGAAGCCACGGACAACCTGCAACAATATCTGCACAGTTTTGAAGTCTGGACAAAAAGATGGAACATTGGCATTAACGAAAAGAAATGTGCCAACGTGACGTACGCCTTACGGCCGGATGTTTGTCCGGGCGTCTTTATTGGCAATCAGTTGCTGGAGCAAAACTCGGGATATAAATACCTTGGTGTATATTTGGATAGGCGGCTAACGTTTAAAACCCATATCTCAAATATAACGAAGTCGCTCGGGCAGAGAATCAGGAAACTGTATTGGCTCCTAAACAGTCGCAATAAATTGTCACTAAAAAATAAGGTACACATCTACAAGGCAATAATTGCTCCTGCTTGGCGTTATGGCTTACAGGTGTACGGCATAGCAGCAAAATCAAATATTGCTAAGGTTAGAGTTCTGCAGGCCAAGACATTGCGCATGATTTCTGGGGCCCCTTGGTTCATGCGCACAGCGGACCTTGAGCATGACTTAAAAATACCAAAAATTGGCGACGTGATTAATCATCAGGCCAAGGACTACATTAATCGGTTGGCAAATCATCCAAACAATCTAGCCAGGCGGCTTTTAAGGCGACGCAGAAAGGGAGGGGTCAGAGTGGCGAGGAGGCTGAGAAGATCGCATCCTGTCGACCTCCCTACTAGAGCATATTAAATGTATTAGTATTATTCCCACTTGTTAATATAAGTTGTTTTGTTATTGTTTTGTATATAGTTTAATTTAAGTTGTTTTATAATAACAGTACAATTAAAGATTTTAAAAAAAAAAAAAAAAAAAAAAAAATAACTTTCTTCTTACAAATTTCTTCTTAAAATCCAATTCCCAACACACTGAATTTGAATCATTACCAGGAAACAAAAGTCAATTGGACACACACGCATAATAAAAATATATATTTTGAGAAACTCACCCGCGTATCTAAAATAAATCCAAAAAGAATTATTACAAAAGAAAAACTTTTCACAAACTCAGATAAAATCAAATCTGTAAAGAAAAGAAGACAACGACGAGTGGCATCAAAGTGACTTTTCACACAATTCAATGAGTTTTTCACACGCTTAAATTATAATTTCGTTGTATGTAGATTATGTTCACCTATGTATCTACAAGAAAGTGAGTATTCATAGGTGTCTTTTACAACCAAAATGATATTTTTTCTTTTCGGATGATTTTCGACACATGACTTAAAGTATCTGAGGTAAACTCCTACTATACTTTAAGTAACTGTATATTTCTTTTCTTTCTTTTATTTCAATTTTTGTTTTCTTTTTGTTTTTTTTTTTTTGTGTAAGATTTTTCCCGCGCTTTAAGTTGGCTACTTTACTGCTCATTAACTTTCGCACGTAGTTCAGTTCTCGGCAAGTCCCTCTCGACACTCTCGCATTATTGTTGGCCAGAGTCGGCAGCCGGCAGAGAGCCAAGACACCCAAGCGTTTCATCAGACAGTCAGACTAGTCTAGATAAAAATCGATTCATGCTATCGTTGTCGGCCACTGACCACTAAAGCAGTGTGACTGTCTACAGGCACCTCACCGTGCCAAACGGCAAACGACCAAAAAGCCATTGAGCCAATGACACTCACCCCTGTTTTGTTAGTTCACAACTTTCCCAACTTGACCTTTATTGTCCGAAAGTTCTTCTTATTATTACTGTATTTTCTTATACCACTTTGTAGTATGTACTACGTTTTTCTTCTTTTCTCTTTTTTATTGTTTGCTTTCTTGACAATTTCTTGCTACAATTTTTTTTTTGCTGCTGTAGAAATTTAAGAAAAATTTACATTTTCTCTTTTTTTTTTCAGACAAACTAAATGTTTTTTTCGTTCTAGTCTTAAGATTCGTTCAATCGTTCTAACCTGCCTTACTTTCCTACTTCCTTCCATTACTTCTAACATCTTACAATGGTGTTTGGTTGTTTGAGATGTTTATCTTTGTCATAATATGCACTGGGAATCACCGTTTCAGATATTATCACCACCACTTCGGTATTTAGTATAATATGAGCGACTAACGTTGGTCATCATCATCATCATCATCTTAAGTTACCAAATGGGATTCTTTTGCTTATATTTATCCCGCTTTTCTCTTTTTGTGTCCAATTATTTCATTCATGTATGTAGGTGATTTTATTGTTTCTGGGTCAATTACATCATTTTTATTATTTACATTAGTCCATTATATTTATAATATCATATGAACACAATACATTTACTTTTAGCTAAATATATACCCCGTTTATGCGAGAGCCACAACGTTCCACCCAAGCACGCCCTGACTTGGAACTTTTGCATAAAACCTTGTACAATGCGTTTTTATCACACAAAGCGACTACAAGAAGCTCGGATTTTAAGCCAAGCCTAATTTTTTGAATATGCTTTGAAATATGGCATAAACGCTTAACTCTTTTACTGGTTGTCAATAAGAAGCTGCATGGAAAATGTTATTTCGTGCAGAGTTGCCATGTGGGATACATATTTTGCTTTAATTTCATTTCTTTTGATGGTTGTGTGAATTATATTGTATGCTGAAAAATCTTTGTAAAACGTTATTAAAAATATATATGTATATATAAGTTAATGCAATGCAATTTTTAAGAATAAACTATTTTAAAGCGTGGGCCGTATTATATCTTATGCATATGGCAACTCTGCACCAAGAAGCAAACGAAAATACGTTTTTTAGAACGATGCAATGATTTCACGATCATAATTGTTTTTACAACGCATGCAAAAACACTTTTCCAAAGCGCTATAACAAACGAATCGCACATTTTGAATTCCTTTTGAAATTTAGTATAAACTTTGGAAGTGTTTTTAAAAATGTATTCTTTCGTGCAGAGTTGCCATGTGGAAAAAGCTGATAAGCTTTATACATTTATATTTTATTTTATGTGATTAGTAAAAATAAATTAATTGAATGATTATATTTTGTGCATATGGCAACTCTGCAGCAGTAAATGAACCCAAAGCAAATTTGAATAAGAATGTTAAGTCGGAAGTATAAACACTTACAAAAAATTGTAGTATGTCAAATGGAGCCCAACTCAACCGGCACTAGCGGCCGCATAAACGAAACATAACTGACATAAGATCACACAGAATAGAACTGAAAATATTCATAGAGAAAAACATACGAGTATGTATTGAAGTGAGTAAAGTTCTCGTAAATATTGCAATATTAGCAAATTACAAATTATCCAAACCTAAGTTTGAAAAATATTTGCTCTATTTTGATTATTAAAAATGCATAGAGGAATCAAAAAATTAAAATAATATTTAAAAACAAGAAAACATACAATAATTTAATACTTTTTGGGTAATTCAGATACACGACCGAGTTTTTTATGTAGCAGCCCTGATTGGGATAAAAGGTTGATCTGTATAGATGTATAGGATAAAAAGGTGCTACAAGTAAATATCAATGATTGATACAAAAAACAACAACAATGATTGATATTTCCAATGACATATTTATTTGAACAACAAATCAATGTTAATATTTTAAAAAATTGTCGGACCACCAATACCCTGGCTAAGTTATGTTGAAATCTCAGGGCCTCCATTATATTTGGATCAGTTCTCAAACCTTGAATAATCTCTCTTAAAAACCTGTAACATATTTCCATTTAGCATAGCGGGTTCCATTTTCTTTAGCAGTCTTAGCACTTTACAAGAATCATAAGAATCAATGATTTCGGTCCAAGTTAACACATACTATTATTAAAAATTGAACTATCTTTATTTGGCTACAGAAAGTAAGAAATGCCAAAAAAAGTGAGTGAATTTTGCAAAGTTATTCGATGCATGTTAAATTGGTCTCAAGGGCTTTTAGAAAATTGAAATGAATTAAACAGGATAAAATATTTTCTATCACTGATTTATAAGTAAATACAATACAATATATGCATTGTCTGATAAATTGAAATCAAATGCAATTGCTTTTTAAAAATATCCTTATACATTTTATATAAATGTGTTGTAAAAAAATACGCCCACTTTTAAATCAAATGTATGTATTTCTGAATGGTTGGGGTGGACTTACGAATCTTAAAAGAAAAATAAAATAAAAATACAAATATTGTGAATCGTAAATAAATGTCAACAACAAGATAACGTGACGACACATAACCCTCTGAAGCCAGTTACAAATCAGTTTGAAATTCAGATACATTTAGATACACAAATTCTTATGTATCTGTATGTATATTATGTATTTCATAACTAGATACATTTGAACGTATACGAGACAAACTAAGAAAAAATTACAGCACATACTCATACACTCTCTCGAACTGCTGAATTCAATTTTATAGTATAAAAAAATTATTACCCAATGAAGCTGTTGTGTTGTAGTGAAAATAAAAATTTATATATTACGCATACGCCCCATTTACAATACACGAACTCATACTTGGGAACCGAAGAAGCTAAGCAAGCGACTTATCTATCTCGTATCTAACTAAGTATCTACAATATCTATCTGTTTATTTATTTCATTTGTGCCACGCGCATGTGACATACGAAATGTCAAAATCACTGGCCCGCTTAGGTGGCTCACCGTTCTACATACAACTACTAAGTATTGCAGTTCTAGGGAACCAATACCCGGGAAGATACATATCAAAAGAACAACGAATGAATGAGTAAGTAAGGGAATGTGAACAACTAAAGTCGCAACAGAAAGATAAACAGACATAGAGACAGAGTTGAATATACGTTCGCATAACTCTTATATGAGCATTTTTGTAGATACAAGTATATAAAGATAAAGATAGCGAGACATGTATGTATGTACAAAATACAAATATATGTATGTGCTACATACTGCTTTTAAATACATATCAAAAAACATATAGATATATACATGTGTGTGTATAGATAGATACAAATACAGACACAGTTGAACACATTCGTTCACTCAGCACATACGCGAAAAACTCAAAAACTCATAGTCATCGTCATATATCTGTGTATGTGTGTATTTGTGTATGTATGACTGATATTTGTGTGGGTGGAAAAACTCATGGAAAAACTTTTTTCCACAAAAATACAACGACGAATGTTGGTGAATGTTCAAGAAAGAGAGAAAACGAACAAGGAAAATTGCGACTCACTTGCGTGTACATGTGTGTATCTGTGTGTTTGTCTGTATTGCTGTTTATGTATTTGTATATCTATGTATGTATCTTAATAGTTATATGTACTTGTGCGCGAGTTAAAATGAAAAGCGCCGTAAAAATGGGCGAAAAAAGCTGCCTGCTTATTTTGGTTTGGTTTGATTTGGTTTGGTTTGGCACTGCTGCTCATCCTGCGCGACGTTGGAAAACTCACAAATACACAGATACACTCATTCACCTCTCTCTCTTTCTATCTCTCACCCATTCGCTCTATCTCTGTCTGTATCTGTATCTTTGACTGTCTGCAACACTTGTGGTTCCTGCCAATTGTATGCGCGGCAACTGTGTGGCGTTTGTTGTTGGTGGCTTGGGTTAAGTATGGAGTGGGGGACAAGAGTGTCGTATCCTTTCAATGGGTGTTTTCTTTTCTTACATTTTTTCTTCCTTCCTTCGCATCGTTCGTTAGCTTAACGGTTATAAAAGGGTAGCAAAAGCAAGGGGAAAAAGTTTTTCACTATTTCTCATTACGTGGATCTTAACATGCGCGCATACTTTAGACAAAGTCAAAGGGATGCGAAAGATGGCAAGTGATTGGAATGGAGTGGAGTGGAGTGGAGTGGAGTGGAGTAGATACTGGTAAAAAGACGATTTTGTAGGCACTTTACAGGACTTTCACTTTTCACAAACATTGCTCGGCGACGGCAGCCAGGATGATAATAACAACAACACCAACGGCGCCGTACATCGACAAGATAAATTTAGCTGCCGAATTATAATGAGTTGTACGTTGTTGGTTCTATGCTGAAGTTGAATAGTGAGTGGGAACAAGGAGTCCTTTCGCTCAACTGAAATTAACAGAATTTTGTATAGGGATATAGGTAGGTAGGTAGGTTCTGACAGCATAATTTGTATACGACTTCGTCTGCATGCCAGTCAGTTATGGTATGGTATAGTCAGGCAAATAAATGTACAGACAAATATACTCATGGACAGACAGACAGGCAGACAGACTTACGTTGACGTTGGTCGGTCAGTGAGTTGAATGAAGGCAACACAGGAAGTTTGTCTTGCGTTGTAGTTCATTAAGCGACCGACTGAGTTTTTTTGGCGTCAAGCTTTATGTGGCGGTGGTTAAAATATTGTAGGAGTAGTATGATGTTTCGTGATGGGGGAGAATGATGAATTAATAGGAAATGACGGAGACTTTGGAGTAAGTCGGAGAATAAAGTAGAGTGTAAGGGACTATTGTTAGGCTACCAGATAAAATCTGATAAACCACAAGAAAGGTGTATTCAATATTATGATATACTCCTTTATGCCCGTGACTTCGTAAGGATAATGTAACCAGAATTTCTGGTTTCCTACTTCTTTCCCTATTACATTATTGTTTTTGTTTTTTTTTTTTTTTCAATGTCCATTACTGCTTCCCAATGCAAACCAATATTAATAAAAAGATATATCAGCGAAGGATCACTTTTTTTTTAAAAACAAAAATTGCATTACATGTACATGATTATACAGAATAATGACATGCTTCAATGTAGAAGGTCGTTAGGATGGAGCATCTAAAGAATCACTTTGTCAGTATCAAGTGAATAACCGAAATTTCAAATGAAGTATTAAATACATAAATATTTCCTTATTTCAATTTACTTTTCATGGAGTGAATGGTACTTATCATAAGTTTTGTAACAGACACAAGGTAATATCGAAGACCCCATAAAGTACTACTATTCTTAATCAGCTCGACGAAATGAGTTGATTAAGCCATGTCCATGTATCCGTCAGTATGTGTGCACACACTATTCCCCAGTCTTTGAACTAAAAGCTGAATTTTTTTACCACACGCTATACATTTGTCGGAATCAGCCGAATCGGTCCACTAAGAGGGTTACCTCCCATACCATTACAGAATCAAATTCAAGTTCTTAATATAAAAGCTATTATTGAACTAATATTTGGAATGTATCAGTGTTTGACCCATATTCACCAACCATGTACGAGATCCTACGATTACTACTCCCATAAAAACCCTAAAATGAATGATCTTATTAGAAAAACTTTGTTCTTTCTATTATTTAAATGAAATTTGGATAGTACAATATATGTAGCTCATCCATATTCACAAACCATGCAAAATTTCAAGAACCTATGATTACTGAATCGGTTAGATCCCATACAAATATTTCAGTCTTAAAGTTGAAATGCTGTGTGTATACTAACTCTACCCCAAGCATTAGTCATACCGATAATGAAATATTTCTGTATCGTAAACAAAAACGATTTCTTGGGGTACGTGAAGCATAGCCAAAGTTAACCTTCTTTGATGTCTTTTTTTTTTGTTTGTTTTTTTGTTGATCCAATGGGTTGGTCTGGACTTTGAGCACACAAGCATACAAGATTGTGATCAATTTTAACAGTATTATTACTCGTATGATGACACATAGTATAGTATTCCTTGGACCATCTATCCATTTAATTTAACTGAAATTCTCAGGGTTCTTTTAGAATTGTAAATTTTCTTTATTTTTATCTTGCTCACCTACACGCTTCTTGTTGTCTACTGCTCCAGCTACTTCAACTTTCTCAACTAGTTCTGTACATTTTTAGAATTTTCATACGTCTTGCGACCACTTTGTTTCTTATCCAAAACTAACTCACTCACTCAGTTGCTTTTGAGTTTATTCATTAATATTGTTGGCAAAGTATTTTCGTTAATTTTCCACAAAACCTCTACCAACTCCCAATCTCTAACTTTCTAGTTGCTTCTTTTCATCTTATGCTTATGATGATGATGATGATGATGATGATGATGATAATGATGATGCTGCCTGCCACAAACAACAGACCAAAATTTCGGAAAATACAACTATGCTATACTTTGCTATACTTTAACACAAGTTGTTGTCATGGTTATCCTTTGCCCCACACACACATACATACATACTAGATACATAAATATCCTCATATTCCTTGCTTCCATCCTTCCTTATTTCTGTTGTTTCTTGTTAGTGCCAGTCACAATGTCCGTTTTTTGAGTTTCTTATATTCTCCTTCCTTCCTTCCTTCCTTTATTTTCGTTTGTTCTGTTTTGTCTTAAGCTGAAATTTGAGCTGAAAAGACAATAGAAGTGTGCGTTTTTTGGTTTTTCTTTTTGTCTTAAATAATGTTGATAAAAAATATCTCTTAGAAACAAATATATTACAATCTTTCTCTGGTAGTATGACGTGCAAGTGGCTGCTGGTCTAACATTGATTGGTTTGGGTTGGATTGGATTGACTTAATGTGACTTGGGGCTTTCTCCCTAGGACCACAGATGGCTTCTTCTTATGTACATTTGACTGACTGAAATCGACTTTTGCAGAATTATGTTTTGTTTTTGGACAAATATTCTTTGGGTTTTCAATTAATTTCTTTAGTATTGTTGTTTTCCATATTTCGTTTGCGAAGGCTTCTCATATTTCTTTACATTTCTTTTTTGAATATTTTTGTTGTGATTTTTTTTTCTTTTGTTTTTTTGTTAAGAAATAAAGAAACGCAAACGATACAATTTTGTCATTTTTCTTAATAACTTCTTCTCCGTTTTACTAAAAATCTCTCTCCATTTTCTATTTGAACTGTTCTAATGAGCATGAAGAGTAAGTGAGTATTTGCTTATGTCCTTTCCTTGCGTAATGACTTGTCTCTTCAGACGTGCAATCATCAATCGAAAGGAAGAAAGCGACAAAGGCACAGACACATTTAACATATTATGAGAGTTCAAGAAACTTGAAAAAGAGATAAAAATGTTTTGATCTCTAACAATGAGGATGCTTTCATTACAAAAGTAATTAGTTTTGTCTGTCAAACAAACAAATTTGTATGGTGGATCCAGCATATTTTTCACTGTGACACTAATGTAATAGAAATTTCTAAAGAGCGGACTTTTTATTTCTTAAATGATAATATAATGATATGTCTCTAAGACTTGATTATGGAAAAACGTACAACTAAGAGTCATGTCTTCTAATTAAAGATGTCACAAATCGAATATTTTAAACGTCGATTCTCACTCTACTCTGAGACATTGGGCCTCACCATAACGTTTCTACGTTTCTGTGGGCACCACTTGGAGACTTTGTTTGCGAGTTTTCACTCATGCAATTATATTTTCGTAGTGTAGAGGAAGATCTGTTGTTTGCGATCATCTCTAAACTGAAAGTAAGGGAACTTTTGCAGCAGGCTTGCTTCGAAACAGACGCTTTGCAAACGCAACCCTTTTACTAAGGCGACAATCTCCATCCGTCCGTCCTCGGACTTTATCTTATAGACCGTATAAGGTAGAAAGTTGAGATTTTCACAGACCATGTAGTTTTATCGGAACTGCAGCAACAAATACTAAACATAAAATAAAATTAAAGCTTTAAATGGATCCCCATGAAGAAACATAAAGGTTTGTGTGGTAGCTATACGAACCAGTAACCATGGTTGGTGTAAATTGATTAGTATCCAAATTTAAGTTCAATCGGACCACTAGGAAGTACCTACCATACAAACCCCCATTAAAATTCAGGTTCTTATTAGAAAAAGGTTTTTTGTCTTTTGTACTAAGATGACAAAGTAGCCTCCCGAATCTTCCTTTATAATAGTCCGCATCGCTAGCTTCGATTTTTCAGGTCTCCAGAATACACAACACAGAGCTTAGAGTAAGAATTATGAAAATAATAACTCAAATGGAATAAAATTGTTTTACACCAAGCCAATTCTTCAAATTTATATGCTTATACCAAACTGCATTCGATGAACAGAGTGAAGAAGAAACAACTTTCTCATTCAATTTCATTTTGGTATTGGTCATTTACTTGAACCCATATCCAATTAAGAAAATTTACACTCACGTCCTTTATTCTTTCGTTATCCTTTAAGCAAAAACAACTGAAATTAAATAAAATAAAAATATACAATAATATGACAGAGAACGTTGCGACGCTACAAAATTTCTTTCTGTTGTTGTCATTTGTAACTAGACAACTTCACCCTTTGTTCCCTTTGTTGTTTGTTTGTTACTCAAATACTCTGATATATTCCGCCGTATGACACGCTTCCTTGCACAATCCGTTGTCCACTAAGAAGATGCCTGCTCATCTGCTGTTGTCTGTTGGCGAAGAAATGTGGCCTGTTAATGGCGTCCGTGATGGCGTAGGCGACGACATTGTTATGTCCACTTTATCTTCCGCTTACCACCTCCTCTTGACATTTATGCTCGTCTTTTTTTTTTTTTTTGTTAGATTGTTCATTCATTTGTTTTCACATTGTGCGTTAATGTCCTCTATTTTTTGTTTTTTTTGTTTCCTTTTTTACATTCTTCCTTAGTAAACAAGAACTTTAACTTAGAGAGCACCTCGCTTTGTATGTCCAGTTTCATATGCCTACGACTACCAATTGCTGAGCACCCAGTTTCAGTTGATATTCATTTCGTTGTGATTTTTACCAAGTATTTCTTTTTCCATTCTTATTTTTTCATAAAACTTTTTTCTTTTCTTACTTTTTCTTCGCTCTTAGCTGCCTTGGAGTGCTGCTCATTATGTTCTTCTCATCCCAAAGCATCATTCCACCCAGAATAAGCCATTCCAAACCAAATGCGTTTCATTTACTTTACTTCGTTTGGCTTTCATTCTACAATACTATAGGTAGGTATAGTGCCTCCTAATGCACAGACCCACCGCTCTCCCACTCCATGAACTACCCTAAACTGTCAGCTTGATGACGGCGACAGCCCTTGCTCTCACTGCTTGTTGCTTGTCTCACTGACTTCGTGCTTTTTCCTCAGCTTTTTTGCCTCATTCTTTGTTGAATTTTTCTTTTGCTTTACTTTTTGTTTTATTTAAAATTTTCACCAGAGCTCAACTTTTTGGCCCCAGCCACCCTCTCCGACCCATGCCAATGCTTCTGCCACCATTTTCTTTACGTTTTTATTTTCTTTTAATCATATTTAATTTTTTTTCTTTCTTCTCAATTTTTTCTCCTCTTCTCTACTGATTTTCTTTTGACTTTATTTTTCCGGACGCGATTTTTTTCGCGGTAACTTTTTGGTGCCGTGCTATCAAGTTTTCCTGCTGCTACCAATTTATGTTCGCCTGTTCCTCTGCTGGACTTTAAGGCTGCCCAATTGGAAATCAGTGCAATATTTGACTGTAAATGTGTAAGTAAATGACTGATAGACGAACTGGTTGCCTAAGTGCAGAAGTTTGTGGATGAGTTGGGAACCATCAACGCTGGTCAAGTTATTTACACTTGTGGCGCATTGGTTTTCTTTTCTTTCAATGGTGAGTGTGTATTTTTCCTCCATCTTTGCTCTTTTTATTTCTCGTAAAAAAAGCACTTTTCTTCTTTGCATATTTCTGTTGTCTTCGTCGTCGTCGGACTTGTCAACTTGTCCCAGACATATTTTATTCCGTCTCCATACTCGGCCTGGAGTGAGAAGTCAAGAGTAAATATAGTAGCCGGTCTGGGCTTATTATTGTTATTTTTTGTTTGTCCTTTTTAAAGCATCCAGTCGAGAAAAAATTCTTTAAGGCCTAAAATTATTCTTAAAATCAAAAAAAAAAATTAGTTGGCTTTTATTTGGAAAGGACTTGAATTGGATTGGTTGAAATGGGGAGAAGGAGTAGTGAATTATGTGTTGATTTAAGTTTTATTTTGAGCAAATTGATCAATGAAGTATAAACAGATGAAAATTAGCTGATTATAAATGATTGATTTCAGGGGATATGCTGAAAAGGTGACGGCTGAATATTGATAGATAGTAAGTTTCCTGAATCCAGAAGAAATAAAGAAAGATTTTGAAGAAGATGTAAAAAATGGAAGTACAGTTTCTAACATCTATGAAAAGCTCCTTTTGCTTACAGAAGAGCATCATTCATTTTATTTTGTATTCATTTTATAGAATTACTTTTAGAATAGTACTGATATCATATCCATTCAATTTTCTAGGAATATCTTAATTGAATGTCATTTTTAGAATTGATTTTATCTTATTTTTCATATCATGGATTTCCATAGAAACTTTTTCTTCTCGTCATTAATGTTTTTCATAGTTTTGCTTAGAGTAAATTGTCTTTCAGTTCTATTGAATTATATTTTAGATTAATCTACTATCAAAAGCTAAAGAAACATTGTACCGAACTAAAGAATCCTTCGTTAATAGTACGTTAGAAAAGTTTTCTACTGAAGTTCAAAACCTCTTCAGCACAGCGTACTTAATTAGTTCCTCTAAAGGCCCAAAAGTGATTTTCAAAAGCTTACCAACCAACGCCCCATAGACCTATTCATCCTTCCATCCATTCAACCATTCGTAGATTTCTGACAAACAGCAAACTGTTCATACACAGATTAGAGACGACGAAAATGAGGAAGATGATGTCGACAAATGGATTGTAGTGCGAGTATCTGTATGAATATATATAAACATATATCCATCATCATCGTGTGTATATAAACCTTCTCATAATTATTATCTTTGATGATGCTTTGGGGGAAAAAGTCAAAAAACCCTTCATCATAAAAAGTGACGCCTCCAACGACATCCTAAAAGCTTTAAATAAAGAAAGCACCTACACTATTAACGTGTGTCTTCTATATAGATATGTACGTATACATATGTAAATCTAAATGAATATATAAAAATATATAATGAGACAAGTTAAGTTCCACTTGGACCGGTAAAAGAGTTTGAGTAACTCATTTCAATTGAGAATTGAAAAGCAAACTGAGTGAGTTGGTGAGTGGGTGAGTGATTTGTTAAGGTGAAAGTCCAACCGCGCTCATTTACGCGATTCATGGAAATAATTGAAAATTTCGAGAATGAGAGGAGAATAAGGACTTCTGCTGGGTCTCCGACGTTCAGAATATGCGCATGTGCAAGCAATAAAATTTCCAAGTAAAAAAACCAAAAAAAAAAAAAATCTTAGTAAAAATTTTTAAAAAAACTTGCACTCATTTTGAGAAGAAATCCAAAGTACTATGTGCAAAAGAAAAACTCAACTCAACTCAACTTAACTCATCTGACGAAAATCTCGCTATTTTCCATTAGAATTTTCTTATTTTCGTTTTGTTGTGGTTCAACGTTTGATGGCGCATAGGTGCAGTAGCAGTCAATGTGAGCAGACACCAGGTCGCAAAAGGATATTATTTTCATTTTTTATTCTATTGTATACCATGGTGCATCATACTCTGGTGATGATGACCTTTGTAGGGTTACAAAACGAGAATGCGTTCATTGCACCTTGAAAGGAGTCAGTGGCAGTGGCTACATATTGGATTGATTGGCACGCGTCACATGGGGAATGGAATTGAAATTGAAATGAAATCTCTGCTATATGAGCTCCGATTTAGTATGACATTTTCATTTTTTGTTTTTTACTATAATTTTTTTTCGGTTTTCCTTTTCCAATTTTTCCATTTACCGAAAATTCTAATTTACATAATTTTGCTATAAAATTGACACACATGAAAAAGCACGCGTGTTCGTTTGGTTTCCTTTAATTTTGTTGCCACTGCATCCTTTTTAATTTTATTTTATGTGATGTGAAACAACCACGAAACGAAGCACGCACACATACAAAAGTTAAGCTGATTTTTATACATATATATTTTTTTGTTGTTGTAGATTTTCATTTCCTCATTTCATCCTTGCATCATTTGTGCACAACTGTTTTTAAAATAAAGGTGTAAAAATTGTGTAAACGTATCCTTTATTTGCGTTCCTTCTGATTTACATATGAAATAGTTTTTTCTTTTTTTTTTCATTTTGCGTCTCTATCCTTTTGTTACCCCATCATCATCCATTCTCATTTTTGCATAGATTTGCATAAATTTGCAACACAAACTACTGATGGGAAAAGGGAAGAAACTTTTAAGTGTAATCCTGGCATGTTGCGCAAGCGCATTAGTTCCTTGATGCAGGATCACTGCATGAATCGATCGTATTTGAATTTACATAAATCGAACCATGAATTGCAAAAGGGGAAAGACAAATACATATTGCATGCTTTGCCGCTTCGTTGATTTTTTAATTTATTTTAAAACCATTTTTTCATGTTATCTTTGTTTATTAATAAAAAAAATTCTGAAGCGAATTATTTATTTTTTGGGAAGACATTAAACGATTTTAAGGTTTGTGTGATTTAATAATTCATATGGAGAGAACATTTCTAGATCAATTGTTTGAAAAGATACATTCATCTAAAGCCCATTCACAGTATTTGAAAAATTAATGGTGGAATACTCAATTCTTTGTGTCTAAAGTTTATAGTTTATAGAATACTAGAGACCCATCCATGCTTCGCACGGGTCCATTAGACATTCTGATTTAAAACTCAAATTTGAAGAAACTTTGCTGCTTCAATGCGAAACAATATTGATGGTAGGATTGATATAAATTTCCTACTGGAAATTATAAAATATCAAATATTTGCACTGTAGATGCCTGTAAAATATGGGGCATTGCAAGCAACCCAAATCTGGAAATTCTTCAGAGGTTTCAATTCAAAGATTTGTCGGTGAGCCTTGGTATGTCAGAAACTCGGACATTCACCGAGACATGAAGATTCCAACTATCAGAGAGTAGATCATCAGGTTTAGCAACAAACACATCTCACGAATAGAGTAGAGTGCCATTATAATCCGTTGACAATCAGACTGTTGAACAAAAGCAGACACACACGTCACCTTAAAAGACTGCGCCCTATGGATCTCCCGTTCAGTTCCCGGACAAATGATCCAATGAGAAATTTATTTAATATTGTAACTTGTGACTTTAGCCTTATTGACATTCACCTATTTTCGTCTTCTGACAGATGGATTGCAAATAAAAAAAGAGACAAAACATAAAAAAAGAAAATTTTGTAAGTGCATTATGTGCAAAATTCTCTAAATGACAGTGAAAACACTATCAAAATATGTAATTTGAAACAAATAGTCAAAGCAAATTTTGATATTAAGTAGTAACATTAAAATACCATAAAGTTGAAATGTGGTGGGATGTCTTTTAATCTTTCCTAATTTTTTTTCTTCTCAAAAATCACAAATTAATTTCTTACTTTTTATTGAGCTCATAGAAAATGTCCCAACAGTTTTGGATTGTGATTTCTTCTGGTTGTAAACATTGAGATAATTTTGTATTGTATTTATTGTTGGAATAGACACATTAATGTATTAAATAGACATCCTGAATGACAGATACTATACAAAATTAAAAACTGAATAGAAGAACTGCAGCTGCATTTATTAAACTAATCAATGTCAATTTTGTTACTTAATTCGAATTTATTTACTTATTCATTACCAAATCAAATATAATTAATTACAAGTATATTTCATTCCATGACTGTTATATGTTTTTGATGAATAATTTACACAAATGAACTGCAGATTAGGCAATTGCAGGCCTACTAACTTCTTATACTTAGTAGATCCTTCTCGTCAAAAAATTATCTATTATGAAATCAAATATCAATTTAAATGAAACTTAATCTTTTGTCTGAACTTTGATGTGAACTCTTTCCTTACTTGATTTATTAAACTCTGATGAATTCTTGTTGTTCAAGAAAAGTTTATATAAAATGATTTAGAAATCTATTACTATTTTAATTTAATGAAAATCGACCAAATATTCAATTTGAAGTTTAACATAAAATTCAATTGAAACTAAAATCAAAATGAAGTTCGCAAAGCAATGCAAAATAAATCCAACTTCATTTAACTTCCAAAACAAATTAAGCCACAAAAACAAGAAGTTAATAGAAGAAAAACATTGCTACAAAAAGAGGAAACTTGGTATAAAACTCATAGGTCCCTAGGTAGGGAAGAAAGGTAGATGTAGAATCGAGAGTCCACAAAAGTCAGTATGAAAAGAAAGAAGACCAAAGGTGTGTAGTAGGCAAAAAATCCAACATGAATAAAGAAAACAAAATCGAAGAAAAACAATTAAAATTTATATTTATGCTGCTCCTTGCTCTAAACGAAACGAAAAAAAAAAAAAAAAAAAAATGAATAAACAATGAAGGCATAAAGAATGGTTATAGGATGTAGAAGAGATGAAGAGAGACATAACGAAAAACGCGCAAACAAATCATAAAATGTAAATGAAGGCAAAAATAGAGAGAAAAAACAAAAATATTGTAAGAAAGAAAAGGGCAAACAGAAGTAGAGGAAAATACTATTTATAAGATGATGGAAACAAAAAAAGGTAAACAAATGAAGAAAATAAGAAAAAATGAAAATAGTAGTAAACATGGATAAAAACAAAGGAAAAACAACTTGGCATGTGGTGGGGAGAAGATATGAAAAAAGAAAAGAAAAACAATTAAAATAAGTCCCTTAAATATAATATTGTAAGAAAAATGGTAGAGGAAAGCAAGAAAAAACAAAGAAAGAAATATACAAAAAGAAAAACAATGAAGAAAATGAAGAGTATGAAAAGAAAATGGCTTCAAGTCAAGTGTGTGTATTGTATGTAATACATCACTGGACTTTGCCATTGTGGATGGGTGGGTGTTTGGCAGGCAAGGCTTCGAAGCCTTTACTAGTTTGTATACTCGTATAGAACAATTTCTTAGTTACATGGAATATCCTTTTAGTTGCTTTTAAATATTTAATACACATTATCTCTATTTCATCTCTGTTTGATAATAAATACTAAGTACAAGAAATAAGAAATGTAGGCGGCGGCATATGTGTAAAAACATAAAGGGATATACATACCAATCAACCGACCAACCGACCAACCAACCAACCCATCTACCTACCTACCTAAAAACATACTCGCATATATGTACAGATGTGCCATGTACATGCATAATAAGAAAGGACGACAACCAACAAATAGAAATGTTGCAAAAAGTTGAAAACCCAACCACATATGGCAAAAATACAAACACATATAAGTATCAGATATGTAGTGTGTGTGTGTGTGTGTGTGTGTGTGTGTGTGTACTGCTTGTGGTTAACACACATGTATGGTGTGTATGTGCATGCAATATTGGTAAAGAATTTTCCCAAAGCAGTAAGGGTAGTTTTTCCAAAAAGAGTATTTTTTCCACCTTCTCAGTTAACCTTCTCGTTTTCTGTATGTTTTGTTTTTTTTTTTGTTTTTTTTTTTTGCATGTTCTCTTTTGCACATTTTCCAATTTTCTCATACATGTACTTGCTGGCAAACGGACAGGATATAACAGGACATATGCGCATGAATGTAGTACATAATACATACGAGTAAATGTTGTGTGTTGTGTAAATGTACATAGTTTTCTTTATTTATTTTTTTTTCCCTCCTTGTTTTCACGAGTGAGTATGAGTCGCATTAAGGCACCTTCACACACTCACTCTTACTCTCTTCTCTCTATCTCACTCATTATTACTCTCTCATTCAGTCTCTCTCTCTCCCTCTCTGTGTGTGTATGTGTGTGTGTGTTTTCCACCTCCAACATTTGCAATCGCAATCGTCGTCTTCTTATGTACAGTAAAACACGCGCGCACGTATGAACGAAATAGATAACATATAATAACATGACATACACGAATGAGATGCCACATGTATCCACATCTCTCTTTCATTTCTTGCATGCTTATGTGTATCTTTCAGTGTGTGCGTGCCTTTTGGCTGGAAAAGCTTCACAACAACTGGGAAAGCTCGAATCGTAAGCTGCGCTGGCCAAAGTCAGTTGAGCTCAGTTGACTTCATCATCATCATCAACATCGTCAACATCTTTCTAATGCGTTAGCAAAGTATATGACGAGTGTGATTATGATGGAGTGGGTGGGGTGGAGAAGGAGGGGAGCAATGAAAACAAAAAACAAAACCCCCCACATACACACACACACACACACACACACACACGCAAGAAGAAGAGTTATGTGTTCATGCGTATGTATGAGAGAGAGCATCCATATATGTTCGCCCCATTCGTTTAGTCGTTTGTCCTTTCACTCATTCGTTTGCTTGCTTCCTTGGCTCGTGAGTTTCGTTTGCTCATTCGTTCGTTTTTTCTACTCGTATGTCTCGAAATCGTCGGCCCCCTTTGGAGTGCGGGGGGAGGAATGTGTAATGAAAAGAAATGCAAAAAAGAAAAGTGAAAAAATATTTAAATGTTGCGACGTCGTCGACATCGGCATCGGAAAACTCATGCGCATCCCTCATAAGCTATGGAAAAAAAGGGATATATGAGTGCAAAAACACACACACGCGAGTTTTTCCAGTCACCCACCGCATCACCACTCTTTAATACTCTTCCTTAACTCAACATACACACACACAATTTTGCTGCTTGTCGTATGAAAAATGTTTCTTTTTATGCAGTCAAAGTTGACGTTAGCAGCGCAGTAGCAGCAGAAGGAGCAGCAAAGTCGTACTATATGTGACAAAAGTTGAGCTGAGTTGAGCGGGTGAACTATGAAGGTGAATGGTAATGGAGGGATGTGAGGTTGAGAGCAAGCAACAACACTCGCGTATGAAGCAGCATATCCTGTGCCGTGCTCATGTTTACTCTTTTTCTATAAGGATTCAGGACATCATCATGTTGCTTGCTTGCTGCGTGTAACGATATCATATTCAATCGTACGTTCGTTCTACGTTCCACGCTCGTTTGTTGTTCGTCGTTCTCTCTTTTTTCATAGAGATACACATGGATGTATGTGTCTCTTTGCGTATATGTGTGATATGTTTATGCTTTTCGTCCTTCATCTATCGCTCGGCCGCTTTGGGTACTCACTCGCTCGGCAGGCATTCGTTTTTTGTCGATGACGATGACGACGACGACGACGACGACGATTGAAACGAGTAAAAACCCAACGCCTGAGCGTATGCAAATGTATTTTTATATTTCAGTTTTTGCTTTTTGCTTTGAAGGGAGCTTTTTTTCTCTCCTTTCCTATCATGGTTTCATATCCTGTCGTTTTTGGTATGTGGTGCTTGCTGTATATGTTCGACAACGTGCGAGGATTTTTGTTGTTCTTGACGTCGTCGTCGTCCTAGTCCTCGTCGTTGTTGTTGCTGTCGTCGCTGTTGTTGTTGTGATAACATGCGCATTATTTTTGTTTGTTTGTTTGTTTGTATGTAAATTTTTTGTTGTCCTTTATTTTTTATTTTTCCGTTTTCATTGAAGGAGTAAAAAACTCTCTGTATGCTGTTCGCTGCCGGCGTCACTGTTGGCTTTGCTCTCCTCTGTTGGCGTTGTGCTCTGTTAGTGAACAAGCTTCAATTCAATGAGTTTGGCTTGGCGTTTATTTCAATCCATCTTACTGTTTTTAGTCCTTTCATACTATTTTACTCGTGTGTCATCATCATCATCATCATCATCATCGCCGGCGTCGTCGTATGTTGTTTGTTGTATATTTCATTGGGCGCTGTTGCAGAGCGTGTGTGTTTTTTAGCGTCGCTGTTGCCTTTTAGCCGTTGCCGTTGCCGTTGCTGCCCCCGCCGCCAACGCAAAGTAGCGCTTCTTTTCAACACATGAGTTTCATTCGATTCGATGCGACTCAACATTTGTCGTACATTTGTACATTCGTGGTACGTTTGTTCTGCATGGACGTAGGACTTTGCCATGAATATTATCATCATCGGCAGTTATTTTTTGGCTTGCAATCATTTGAATTTTAGTCGCTTCGAGACATTTGAACGGTTTAAACACGTCCGACATCATATACGCATAAAGTATACGCATGATGAATGCATGCATGATGTTGATGTTATCTCGCCGCGTATAATATGCACCGATGTGATATGCTATGATAATTGTATCTAGTATACAATATCGGCAGCAGATACGCCGACGCAGTTTCTTTGCTAAATATAAAACAAAAAAACTACGATATTTAACTCTTTCGTTTTAAAAAATGAAATTTATTATATTTGCAAATCGAGGATCATCATAGGATATTTTTACCAATATGGAGTTTTTTATTTGAAAAGTGAGTGAAGAGTAATTACATGAAACAATTTTGAAAATTATTTAAAAATAAAGAAAAACAAAGGAATTATTTAAAAAAAAAAAATAAAAACATTTCAATCAGAAAAGAAAAACCAATAAAAATGCATTCAAAATAAATAATAAAAAAAAAAATATATATAAATAAAAATAATAAATAAATATACAATTAAATAAAAAATAAATAAGAAAGTGATACATTTATAAACCAAAAAAAAAAAAAAAAATAATAATAATAATAATTAAATAAATTTTAATGAGAACTAGAAACAAAGAAGGAAGTTTAATTTGCATCATTCATTTCAAATACTGATTATTCTTTTATAATATACACATATGAGTCTTATTAGATATTTGCTAATTGATTTAGAACTCTTATTTGTTTAGCAGTGATCAGAGGCAATAAAATTAACTCTTCTGTAAAAATAAAAAAATAAAATAAAAAAATATAGATGTGTTTAATATAAGTTCAGTTCTCTCATCTAATCAATGTGATATAATTAAATGAAAATGACTAAAATGACTATGTAAATCAGAACTATTTAGTTTAATTCATACTTATTGCAGATTCTTCATCTTTACTTTCCTTTGTGTCTGCTGTTGACTCTCCAAAAGAATCCATCAAAATTAAAGAAAATCTATTCAATTGAATAAAAAAAAAAAGAATATTCTTCCTGTGAATCCTGTGAAATAAGAAACTTATGAAGTAGTAAATATCAATATCAATGCAACAAAATTTTTATTCTCTTCTTGTAATTACAAAACCATATGCAAAACAATAAGACAATATAAAAATCAGATCACAGTTTTATAATCATTATCTATTAGTGAACTAATAAACAAAAATCTCTACTAAAATGGAACTAAGCATACTTTTGCAATGAAATACTTGAATGCATAAAACAAAAAAAAAAAAAAAACAAAAAACTTGTTACCCTTTTCGGTTCTCTAATGGGAAGATCAGAATTCATTAAACTAAACTGAAAGTAAATTTTGTGACTCAAAATACTACAAGGATTCTTTCTAAATTCATACAAATATTTTGTATGTCCCGCCATGCCATATAACACAATTTGACACTTGTTTAGGATGTCGCGCCTATCATAAAATGTCAAATAAAATTATTTTCAATGGAAAACCTTGTGTCTTCATCTTTGTTCAATGATTGTGCATTCCTTGAATTTAACAACAACCAACATCTAGCACGGATAAATTGAAAAGTAACGCTCTCGAAGATTTGTTCTACAATAAGTTTATTGCATGCCGCATTAATGAGGCTGTCGCAGAGAGACCCGCGCAACACTTGATTTTACATTTTCACTTACTCTAAGTAGTAGTATACACGAAATTTACTTTTCGACAGGTATATCGATGCCACTATCAATCTTCAAGACTTCTGTCAGCATCTTTTACCTGTTTCTGTTTCTGTTTTTGTTTTTTTTTTGTTTTTTGAAAGATCTTTATTTGTTCTAGTCTGTCAACACATATGAGATCACGTGCACCTGATTATGTTACAGCAAATGTTTTTCCTATCTGAATGAGGTACTACAAATATCATATGCATGCATTTACTTTACCTATAAATGTATGAAGTAAGAGTATACAAGGAGATCCTTTTTACCACCTATGTAAGAGCACAAACACATACACATGTACATATGTGTGAGCAATATATTCAGGGGTGCGACGAAATATGGTGTGTAGTGTGTGTAGTTCATGCACCATGTACCAAGAAGTACTTGCTGCATATTTATTTGCATTGCGTCGTTTTAGTTTATGACAAACATTCGCCGTGGTGCGTGCGTGACGCATTTATTTCATTTTACATACTTTTCCTCTTTATCCATGTGTGTTCTTTGTTTTGTTGGTGTTGCACTTGCAATAATAAAAAAAAAAACAGCGAAAAAACAAATGAACATAGAAACATTGAAAATGTTTTGTGTTATTTTCAGTTGGGATGGAGAAAAAATATGCAATGAACTGTTAAAATTTCTGAAAAGATTAGAATACTTGGAAATTGTGCAATAAAAACCAATAAAATAAAAACAAGTGCAACCAAAACTGGAATGATAAATTAAAATAAAATACCTAAAAATAAAAAATAAATTAAAAAAAAAATAAAATTAAAAATTGGCGCAAGGAATACAAAGAAATGATGATTTATATACAAAAAAAATTTAAGAAGAATTTATTTAATGGTATGTTTTTGTTTACAATTATCAATAATCAAACCGAAAGATTGATTTTAAAATGTCTGCTATGAAACAAGTTTATTGTTTTCTCCTAACAAATTTTTTTAGAAACACTATTGGTTGTTAACGAATGTTTTTGGTTTTTGTTGTAAATATCAATTGGGTAATAAACGGCTTTGAAATTTTATGAAATTTTTTAAAAATCAATAACTTACCCATTTGATGTGACTTGTTTTTTTTTAAACTTGTTCTTGCAATGTATTAAAGTTTATTCACAAGCACAGTGAAATATGCAGTCGCGATCATCTTCCTCAGGCGGACATCATCTTCATAAAAAGCAACTCTCCCAGATGGACAATAAGCATATATGACAAAAAAAAATCTCGAACAAGAATTGCTTATAAATAGAATGATCCCCTTTTGTTAGATTATAGCCTATTTACAGTGATTTGAACTCCGAGTTCTGGGGAACTCGCATAGAACTTGATTTCAAATCTATAATAACAACATGTTACGAAATTTGTTATTGTTTTTGTTGTAGAATTGAGCTTGAATTGAATGCGATTTCGGCCAGAACTTAGAGTTCAGTGCTGGTCACTCTGGAAGAGCTTCACATTTACGACTGTCTTCGTGTTGCTTTTCTTTTTTTGCACGCCAACATGAAACACTTCATGATGGTTTTATGTAAATTTCAAATTGCAATATTCTTGTTAAAATTTTCGTTGCAGGAATGAGAAAAGGGTGTGGCAAGAATTATGTGCATAGACTGCAAATTATTTTAAATCATTTTTTGTTTTTTTCAAAAGTTTTCAGTTTGTATATATGTATAAATAAAACAATGGACATCTGTTTTTTGTTTCGCTCGCAACTCGCAAACGGCACTGTGAACACCACAACAAAACTCGCAATTGAACTCGCAGTACAGTGAGTTTTGCTGTGATCAGCACCAGCAAAGACTAAGAATATCGTATAGGCTCAACAAATCGCTCACGAAAATGTGCTTTTCTCTTTGAGAGGGATGATTTTTTATCATTCCAATTCTTAAACAATTTTGAAAGTCGTTTCTCGGATATGCAGTTGAAGTAGAAATAAAACAATCTTGAACAGTCGACAATTTGTCAATTTTATCAACCTTCTGTTGTGTTCTGTTGTGATTTGCTGCACATATAAATACTTACATAATCATTCATACATGCAGTATTTCTTCGACATCTCCCCCAACTGACCATTTGCCGTAGCCGGACACTTTCACTAGAACCGTGGGAGGTTTCAATGTGCCTAATTTCATGTATAATAATAAAATTTGTATAGTTTTACTGTAATGTACTAGTATATTATACTTTCAACACAAAAAATTCTTCTTAAAAGTAAATACTTGTAAACGCGTCTTAAGGATACCTGTATTGTACTTTTAAGTCATCAACTAACGCACGAAATTCATCTTTTTCTATTTTTCCGATTGACAATAACACATGAAACCATGTGGTCAATAAAGCTTAAAGCTGATGGAGGACACTTACTCAAATGAAAAAATCGCACTCTCTCGGATTTTCTAAGGACTGGTTGATCGACCCACTTGCTTAAATTTTTGCCACTTCAGATTTGTTAGGCAATTCAAGACCCAAAACAAGAAAAAACAAAGGTAAACTACGGCGGAATTGTCATACTCTTCACGCACCCTTAGAAATAATATTTGCCTACGTTCCTGTGATTGAGAATGCAGAAATATTTCATTATTGATTTGATTTATGTTTAAGGTAAAGTCAGTATACATACAGCACTTAATTGACTTAAAATTGAGACTGAAATATGTGCATGGGAGCTATGCGATCCAGAAATCCTAAGGTCTTGCAATTTACATGGCTAGTGAATATGAGTCACGCACTTGTAATATCCAATTTTCATTAGATTATACATAAAAAAAAAAGGTTTTCTAATAAGAACAGGAATTTGTATCTGGGTTTGTATGGGAACTATACGATCCAATAATCCTAGCGTCTTGTAATTTACATGTTTGGTGGACAAGGATCAGTTCTATAATACAAAAAAACAAAGCAGGTTTTTCTAATGTAAACATGAATTTGAATCAGGGTTCGTATGGGAGGTACGCCCCCTAGGAGATCGATTCGGCTGATTCCGTTAAATGTGCAGCGTCTCTCTCTCTCTCTCTCTCTCACTCTTTAAGTGCAATTGGTACCTAATTTTAGTTCCCTAGCTCAAAAATGAGCGTTTAGTTTGCATACTTACAGACGGACATGGTTCATCAACTCGTCTCGTCGACCTGATCAAGAATATTTGTACATATATATTTTATGGCGTCTCCGATGTCTCCTTCTATCTGTTCCAAACTTATTATACTATTCACTGCGTGAATAGTTTAAAAAAAGTTGAGGTACTTAGTTGTTAACACTACCGAGTATTAGTATTATGCTTTGCAATTCTGGTTTGTATTTGTTCTGGAAAATTTTAATAACTTAGTTTTATGATGTTGTTGTATTGCAAAAGAATTAATTTATAATTCAATATTTCTCCTATTATATTGTATTTAAACAAATCATCTTTGATGCCAAGATAAACACACACATTATTCACATTATTGAAAATAAACTTTCGTTTCTTTAATGCAGAATAAAATCATTTCTCTATCTATTGCATTCTACTACTTTGCAACTCAATGAAAGTCCTTTTAAATACTCACAACACACTTAGAGAGCCTCATTTAAACTTAAAGATAACTTTTAGGAGATACACACCTGCAAAAAAAAGAAAAAAAAAAGAACTCAGTGTCGTGGGTTCGTTGTGTCGCTTCTCTTGCTTACGCAACCAACTAAACCACAATTAATTAAAAAACTCAAGTGTCTTCTATACGAACGTGTCCTGTCCCCTTAGATTGACGCAGCGCATGGAATTGTTGCTTTTAACTTTATTTAAATCTTTTTCTTGGTAACGACAGCAAAATAAATAAATATGTGAAAAATGCTAGGAAATAAGGAAAGCTGAAAAGCAGCTAAGAAAAAAGTTCCACAGAAGAATCCACGAAGAGCAGAACTACTAATTGCATATTGTTGCATTCGGTGTCGGTTGGCTGTCTGTTAATCGGTATACTTTGACTGGGTCTTACACCATTCCCACTATCTGTCAGTCTGTATTTATATTTGTAAGCACAGGAGCATGTGTTAATATGCGGTTTTCCGGTAACTCCAACAGCTCCAACTTAGAACAGAATAACAATCACCCTCTCTACCTCTCTCTCAATATCACTATTCTGTCTAGTAGTAACTCGTTCTGTGGCTGCCATACCACATTTACCGCCGTCACCTTATTTGGCAGTCACTTTTCAGTAAATAAAAATGTTTATTTTTTGCAACATTGAGTATGTTTTTGCGAAATGCTTTCAAGATGATGAAGTAATGTGAAAAAGTGTGGTACTGAAACGTTGAAGTTTTTTAATTTCAAATTGCGTATGCGCCAGGTTAGATGCCTGCCTGCCAGCCTGCCTTCTTACTACCAACAATAATAAAATGCAAGAGATACATTCGAAAGGACTAAAGGCAGCTGCCTGCTGTTTAAAAAATTCACACACGCATGAATCAAGTTAAGAAAGTGTATGAGTTCTAGTGCGTGGCAGGTGAAGTCAAAGATACAGATATAGACTTACGTTGAATTAATTAGATACGATACAAAGTCGTCGTAGTCGTCCTAGTGAAAGACAAAGCTTCCATGGGGTAAAGTAGAAAAAAATCTGCAACAAAAGACAAATAAACAAGACATAAGCACACACATATTTAACTACCTAGATTCCAACCTACTAACATAAGCCATTATCACACATCAACCGTTGACGCATGTGCTTATCCTCAAGGATATGCGGCAAGACACGTAGCAACAAAAGCATAGTCAAGTGAATGATTCTAAGAGAGAGAGAGAGAGAGAGAAATGAAGAAACAGTCATAGTCTCGACACACATTAAAATGATATATGCGCCGTGACTCATTAACATATTATCACACATAGCATATGTCATGCATATATTAGACTTTAAGGCATTATCCTATCTCTGTTACATAACTACAACAACAACAACAACAAAAACAAAATCTGAAATCTCATGTTTGTTTAACTTTTCCATTGTTTTATTTTCTCCTCTTGCAGATTAATCCACATACGTGACTAGAAGCCAGTCATATATTAACCTTTGACAGAGAGGAGAAGAGATATAGAAGTAGAGATTCAGAGAGGAACGCTGTTGGCAAACTTCCTCCCGTATGTTGAAGGACATCGAGGAGCTCATCCAAAGTCGCCAACTGACTACGTTTGCTTTGCATATGACTGAATATAGTCGTGAGCCAGCGCCAGTGCCACTTTTGGCAAAAACACCGGCATCATCTCATAGCCACAGTAACGAAGCAATGATGATGATGTCGACACCAATAACACCAATGAAAACAGCAACCACAAACAATAGGCTAAGTGCAAATGCCCCAACATCGCCTTTGCCTCAAATGCCGCCCACAACGCCACCATTAAATATGACAGGACATAGAAGAGGTGTCACAATAACGCCGCCACCGCCACCATCAATGCTCTTGGCCACACATCAATGTAGCAGTCCAACTACTACTCCTATTCCAGCAACAAGCAGCACTAATAACAATAATCTATTAACACCGCCCAACACAACATCGATGGCTTCCACGACAAATGCCGTTCTACACACGACTGGTAGCAGCGGTGGCAGCACACTGCAAGATCACTACAGTCTGCGTTGGAACAACCATCAGAATCATATTCTTCGAGCTTTTGATGCTTTGTTGCAGACGAAAACTCTTGTGGATGTGACACTTGTTTGCGCCGAAACAAGCATACGAGCCCACAAAATGGTCCTTTCAGCATGTTCGCCCTTCTTTCAGCGCGTCTTCGCGGAGACACCGTGTAAGCACCCAGTGATAGTCCTTAAGGATTTCCGGGGCTGGGTGGTACAAGCGATTGTTGATTTTATGTATCGTGGAGAAATAAGTGTGCCGCAAGAACGTCTTCAGACTTTGATACAAGCCGGCGAATCGTTACAAGTCCGTGGTCTTGTAGAAAGCTCCGTACCCGAACATACACCAACACCTGCTGCATCACCAGATGACTTCAATTTATTGGACGCATCATTGATGAGTGCAGAGCTAGAGAGATGTTCAAGTTTTGAGGATGAGTCACCAACGATGGTCGGTCCAACAAGCTCGAAGTTGATTATTCCGTCTCGTCTCTTTGGTGCTGCATCGAGTGCAATGACCGCGTTAGCTACAACGCACATGCGTCGCGCTCAAGAGAGGAAGCGGGAGCGAGAAGAGCGTGAACGAGACTTTTGCGAAAGTGATCAAGAACTGCAAGGGACCGATTTGTGTACGTCACCAATGCCACGTCGAAAGCAGGCACGTCCACGTAGACGCTCTGGTGAGATGCCACATGACTTTCAGGACTTGCCAGAGCCTGCGACCATGAGTAGAGGGCAGCCAACAACGACAACTACAACGACAACATCAAGTACTACAACAACGACAATATCAGAACCATTGGAGCTAAGAAACAATGAAACAATAACCACCAGTTCAAATGGCACCACTAATACTTTTCCTGCTGCCCCAATTACCACCCCCAATGTTGCAGATGTACAACGTGAACTGGAAGATTTGCAGGCCAAGCATTTGGCCGCTTTGCAAACTGTGATTAAGAGTGAATTATTAGATCCAATGGAAGAAGATGCGCCGGGAGATGAGACTAATGACAATGACCACGACATTGGTGGTCACACTGATGCAAGCGATTTGAATGGAGAACTTGATAGCGGCACAGGCAATGACAGTCGTGAGCATAATGAGTCACAAGATAAATCGCACGACCAACAAAACGAAACAGATGACAGACGTAAGACAAAAGATGAACACAATTTGACGGGCGAAGAATCCGATGATGATCATATACTCACAGCGGAAGATCTGCACAATCATTCCGCTATGCCTGGTGATGATGATATTGAGGAGCTCATGAACAATACCAATGACCATCGTCGAAAGGCAGTACAGTCTCCCTGTCATTCCGATGGCCCTGAGGATCTCTGTATGACAAAAAAGGATAACAACATCGATACAAGTGGTCATCATTCAATTTCTGCTTCGGATAATGAATTCAGCCCAGCGAATAACAACAATAGCAGTAAACTAAAGGACAACAATCAACGCATTGTGCTGTCTCTGAAAGACATTCGTCATCTAAATAAACCTAGCTCAAGCTCAACGCCAAACTCCAATTCAAATAATCCTTTTATTCCCGCCCATCTTCGTGATCTGCGTTTAGAACGCACCCCAGACAGTCCCTGCCACATGGAGGCTCTCGAAGCGCAAATGCACGCTGCTGCAGCAGCAGCAGTTGCTGCAGCTAATGCTGGTGCTGAGAATCCTTTCCAGCATATGGAGCATCAGATGGATCTCTCCTTGGCTGCCGCTGCCGCAGCTGCTGCAGTTTCGCATCAACATTCCCGGGAACGTGATCAAGCCATGCGAGAACGTGAGCACCGTGAACTACAGCAACAGCACAATGCTTTCGCCAATAGCCTGCTAGGCCCAATGGGTATGCCACCCTTTGGTCCCGGCAGTAGTTGTGGCCCCAATGGACCTAATGGCTCTTCACTCATCGGTCAAGCACCACACGAACGACTTGAAGAGAGCATGAATCGTCTAAGTAAGGAGTTTGGCAAAGAGTTTGCGCCCAGTTCTCCAATGAGTCTACCTTCTCACTTTAATCCACCGGATGGACCTCCACATCCACCTTCGCCGCTACCATTTCCGGGTATGTCATCAGCTTTGACGCTTACACCTCCGCACAGTGAGTAGAATATAAAATCAATAGTGATCAGTAGAAAAGGTGAAGGGATGATATTTTGTATATTTCTCTAGCATAGAAAAAGTCTCAAAAAACTTCACCAGACCCTTGAACACAACTTTAATATTTTAAGCGCTAAGTACAGATATTGTGAATGTGTTCTTTAAAAGATTCTTTTATATTATAAGGACTCAATGAGAGAAGCCCTCAAAGCAATTATTGTCATATGAATGCGAAGGAGAACATAAAGCGACTAAGTCACTTAGAAAAAAAATTCAAACTAGCGGAAATTCCTAATAAACGCATACATCAATGCAAACAACCAACAACTTTCTTTCTTCAACCCATAATCATTGCATCCTCATGCAATAATCGATGAGGAGAACTCCATTTAGAGCAAGCTATTCTACATATACAATTTGTTTTTCATCCTCACTGCGTTTTTGACATTTCCGCTTTGATGCTGAAACATGTTTGTCTTAGCTTTGACTTCGTTTGACATTTTTTACAACCGGGATTTATACGTACAGTAGTCAACAACCACCCACCCCTCACCTACCAACGAGTGGTACCAACAGATTCTGTTGCTTTTGCCAGTTATCGACGAGTCTCTCGTCAGCTTGCTTTGCATTTGCACTTCACTTGTTGACGACGATGACATTATGAACTCGAAGAAGGAATTATAGGAGAAGAAACGTTAGGATGGCAGAGCTTATGAGTGAATTGGCTGGCACATGCAACATGTGGCATGCATCATCAAAGCATAATTGCCACGTATCCTTGTTTACGACTATTTCACTAGGAGTCTCCTATGAAGTAGACTTGCTAAAGCTGTTGCAAAGCTCTTAAACATATTAAATGTTGTTGTTGTTGTTTGTTTTTTCGTTATTCTTTTGAAGAAATATTTATATTTCTCTGTCAGATAATAGGTGGGTGTGAGAGTGGTCCATGGCATTACTTTTATTGCGCTCTGCAATCGAATTATAGATAATTAAATGCACTTTGTGCGTTGGTAAGTAAGTAATGCCTTAGAGAATTGATTCGCTAAGAGTATTGAAGCAGATCTGAACTGAGTCAATAAAAAGGGAAAACAACTTTGAAATGTTGAAGTGAGTGATTGTGAGATGGGATGCAGTTTTTCTCTCAATCATACTGAAAGTTACTTTAAAAACAACACACATTATATACTAGTTTCAACAGGTAACGTAACTTTTAGAATTATGCCTCTGAAACCCCATATACTTCTAAATAGTATGGAATATAAAGAAATGATCGGTATGATGTAGAGAATTGATTAAGCCATGAACTTTCGTGTATGCATGCTAGGCTCTCAGTTATCGAAATGATAAGTTATGTTAGGTTAAGTCAGGTTATACAGACCACTCCCGAATAGACGTAAGTTCACTCACAACCTCAAGAATCCACGAAAGCACAAATCCTCAAAAACGGCTTCTCTAAAAACGGGTTCACCTACCAAGAAGAGAAGGGGAGTCTCAAAGGAGGTGTTGAATGCTCTGTAATTCTTCCTCTTCGGCGACAAAAGTCTTGATGCAGAACGTGCAATCATTTGTGCCATCAGCACAATTGTGCAATACCCCGATAAGACTCCCATGTTCGACCGAATCCTTTTCTTGTTTAAGCGTAAGGGATGTCCGCTTCCAACTTCAAAAGAATGTCATGTAAAGGTTTTTGAATATCAACAATTGCTGGAGAAACTTAGCCGACCCCTTTCTAGCACACTCATCTGGCACCTGCATAACCAAAATGGCCAGGCACTCAAGTTAACATGATAGAATGATTTCAATCTTGGTTAAGAGAAGCCACTGAGATACGAATAGCTTTGTTCTTAGTAATACGCACCAACAGAGCCTTTGATAGCAGCCTGGCTGTTAACATACGTATATCGATAGTTCCCCGGCTGAAAATACTACAGCAGTCAGGTAGACGGTACGATATTTGAGATGTTAGCTCCTTCGAAAAGAGAGCTGATAAGTTATAATCAGATTTCTCCAATTACTGGTAAAAGAAGCATCCACACAGTGGGATCAATCTTTTCGAAAACAAAAGTTTAAAGTTAAATAACATTCAGAAGAAAAACATTGAAAAATGCCAAATGCCACAAAAGCCCATTTAAAAAGTGTAAAATCTTAGATTATATTGGAATTTAATAATTATACAAAATACAACATATAAAATTTAATTATCAATGCTAATAGAATGATATGCACCAAAACCATTAGTTACGCATTCCCAAACACTGTGACAAAAGAACCGCAGTTGATAGACTTAAAAATTTCACTTAGATACCCTCCAAAGTCTCCAGGTCTACTCATTACGATTTTAAAATGGCAATGGAATTTCAAATCAATTTGAAATTTACTCAATATATATTACATACCTATATGTACCAACTTTAAGATAACAAAGTCAATTTTCTGACTTGATTTAACATTAAAATAAGTTTACATATACTTAACATTCTAAAGTCAATAAATAATCTTAAGGGCTTTATTAACAAAGCATGATTATCCAACATTGCAACATTTCTCTATATTCTTGAGATAGTCGTCATAATCCACTAGATAGACTCCTTGTTTCCTCCTTTCCGACTTCTTGTTATCAACATTAATATAATAAACAAAAGCAATAATAGATAGAAATATAGATTTATTATGCGACTCAATGACTCGCGCCCAAACAATAAATACATTTAGCAATAAGTGTAACAATCGCATTCCCGATGCAGTAGTCCTTTCTTTCAACCATGTCTATCTTTATACAACATGTACATGTATATACAACTCCAATAATGATGACGATTATGATGATGATGATGACAAACAATAGCAACTTATTATTCTATTAAGATTTTACGCTTGAAGTGCACTTCTACACATGCTCAAGGCAGGCGGAATTCACAGACGTGGCATCTAAAAATGAATATGATTTATATAGGAGGAGGAGGAGGGGGAGGAGGAGGATGATGAGAATGAAACCGAAAATATAAGGATATGTGTTTGCATGTCTCTAGGTCTTGTATTAGTACACGTATATTGACATTGTCTATTGAATGATTTCATAAGCAGAAGACTCCCTCATTGTAGTACAATAGTTGTTCTCATTTTGATTTAAAAATAAAATCGTGATACAAAAGCGTTAGCATTAGA
The DNA here is from genome assembly GCA_037043295.1 of Amiota minor. Taxonomy (NCBI): domain Eukaryota; kingdom Metazoa; phylum Arthropoda; class Insecta; order Diptera; family Drosophilidae; genus Amiota; species Amiota minor. The sequence continues at coordinate 415,078 of JBAMAW010001038.1, forward strand.
CAAAAGGATAAGATTCTTTCACTTCCCTCACTTTGCCACGCATACTCACTTCAATTTCGGTTGTATTCGTAGTATAGTAAGTAGCATCCATCATATATGAATAAATGTCTATATCTACCTTATTTGAATGAAGGACTAAAATAACGAGCGCGCATTGTATGCTTGCTTTGCCACTCGGAAGCGACAATAGTCTGATTCGGATTCTGTGTTTTCAGAAATGGTTGGAGGGACAGGAGTGGGTGGGTTTGCTGCAGCATAATGTTGCGTATACTTAATGCGAAATTAGTGTGGATTTTTGTGGAGCGCATCTCAAGAAAAGATGTCACAAAAAATATTTACAAAAATGAGGATTCAAAGAAAGAAAGATGAGGAGGAACTAGAACAAAAGCATTGAGCATTAAGTATTAAGTATTAAGCGCGCTTTTGATGTACAACAAAGCAATATTTCTGCCAAAATTCACAATCCTGTTGCAATGGGTGAGAAATGCTGTCTGCTTCAAACCATACCTTAGATGCATCTATGCTATTAGTTCAATGATTTTTCACGCCCAAAATAAAATAAAGGGAAATATAAATGTAAAAATTCCTATGTCTCACATAATAAGAAGAACGAAATAAAAAAATAAAAAAAATCTTATATAAATCCTATATCCTGTCTTAAGAGTTCTGTTTCTTCTTTAGCTTAGTTGGGTTTGCATTTGTTTGCCTGCAGGATATTTATGCAGTAGTTAGTGCCTCATCATGCATCATCATCGTCATGCTCATAAGGAGATATGTATTTTTGTCGCATTAAGTATTTTCGCTTCCTGGCATTTTGGATTTTTTTACCATCTCACTCCTTTCCAAACCTATGACTACTCCATATCTAGATAGATAGATTCATTCCTTTTTCTATTGTTGTTGTTGTTGTTATTGTCAACTTATTCATATTTTTCATATTTTTGTGCCTTAATTTATTTTATATCCTGCACACACACACACACACTCACATACCATATACTGTGTGTAGTGAACACATATCCTTGCATTTTGGCTCAGGTGAAGACAAACTCCTTTCAACGAAGTTTTTCAGACTCCCAAAACGGATATTATTAATATGAATATCGCGCTCGTTCCATTTCCATTCGTCATTCTCTCCTTAGACCCTTTATCGCCTTCATTCACATTCATATTTACTTACTACACATTCACGTTCGTTTTGTCAGATTGGAAAATATAGAAGTTTATTTTATTGGTAAGAAAAGCGTATTTTTATTTACCATCCCAACAAACAACAGAGCCAAGTCAAACAAGGAGCAAGTGGTGAGTCTTTATCGAGTATGAGTCCTGTATGCATGTTGTCTTCTGTCTGCATATAAGGATTTTGACTTGGATGATTCCACTAGTAGAGCCGGCATGCATGTTGTACTCGTCGTTGGCTTTTCCTTTACTTACAACAAAATAAATGCGGCAAATTGTTGGCCAAATGGTTGAAGAAGAAAAATTCTTTTTCCTTAAACACACACACACATCCTTTGAAATATAAAAAAAAAAAAAACAACAAAAGGAAGAAAAGTCTTGGCTGCCTACACAACTCAAAACAGTTTTACGGTGACATAAATCGTTTTTTAAACAAGTTGAGCGCACATTTGAACTTATATCCGGTGCGCTGTATGCATGTACAAATTGTATATGAAAAAACAAAAAAAAAAAACTAAAGGAAAAGAATGAAGGAACGCAATGTTGTTATAGTTTAATAAAGGGGATAAGATACAATCTTCAGAATAACAGGCTCTACTTTGATAAAATTGATTTAGAAGTTTTGATCGTATTTTTGTCAAATTTTTGTATTTCTTTAAAACGCTTTTAACTCAGATCTTATTCTACAGCCACCTGTTTTAATAAAGACCTTTCCAAAATAGTGCACTTTTCGATTCGCGAACCAAATAAAAATACATACATACATCAAAGATGTCACGCATAACATGAGCAAATCATAAAAGAAAAGAAAATTAAGTACTCTACAATAAATCATAAATGGAACCGAACAAGCACTTGATGAGGAATCTGATAATATGGTAACTGCTAAAAGAAAATCTTCTTTAAAATAAAGCAGTGCTCAAGTTTTTTTTAGACATATAAACTCTGTCAAAATAGTTCGTTTTTAAATAATTCATTCGATTTAAGACTTTTCGCTTTACGGTCACCTTTTCCCAAATGTATCTAAATATAAACTGTGAGTAGTGTATTTAGCAAATATCATAGACCCCATTTGACCCCTTTTAGAATCGCCACTGTAGTATGGCGGCGGCACCTAGAAAAAAAATAAAATAAACCCAAACAATGCAAATCATATTTATTTTGATTTTCGCTTGACTTCTTCGCATGCCATAAGACACAACATAAATTTATACTTATTCCTCCACCTCCTCCTCCTCCTCCTCCTACATTGTCCCTAAAAAGGGAATTTCAACACATTCACATACTCACCTACTCACTCACATAGCGCATTTTGCAAGCGTATGCAATTGAATGAATGAGTGTGAGAGTGTGTGAGTGAATTATATCTTGTGTTGTGTGTAGCTCAAATGTTAACCGCAATTGAATTTATTTTGACGGCAATTTTCGTAGGCAAAAGTTAACATTTAGTTTATTTTATTTTTTTTTATTTTACATCTATTTGCCACAAATGAAGTCATGAAAGTCGTGTTTGTCGTAGTTCGAAGTTGTTAGTTTGCAGCATTTTGCAAAGTTTTAAATTTAATGGACACAGTTACTACTTACTACTCGTACATACTGTATACAATACTTACATAGTAACTTAGTTTAGTTTTTAATAGTCAGGAAATAAACTGTCAAATTATTTTTATACTTATAATAGTTCACATACTCATTCCTTATGAAAGTTGACAGCTAATTTATATTTTGATAAACTTAAACTAATCAAAATTCATATATTTATTTTTTATAGTGTTTGGTTTGGATTCCCCACTTGGCTTATTTCCGCCTGGCATCGATCCTGGCAAATTATATAATCCATTGATGGAAATGAGTGATCCGCGTGATATGCCTGGTGGACCACCGCCGTTCCTCAAAAAGAAAAGTAAGTACAGAACTTAACTGAACCGAACATAACATTTAAAACGAGAGAGTCAAAACAAACAGCTAATTAACCCCAAAAAGGCATGGCAAGGCAAATGCAAACAATGTATCTCGTAGATACTTCGAAAAGACAGACAGACAACAGACAGTAGACAACATACAACAATCACATTGTATCGAATGAATGTTGTTGTGATTCCAGTTGAGTTGAAATCAGTCGGGTTTCAACATGATTGGCATGTCAGTTTGGTTGGTAGTCTTAGGTAGCTTAAGCACAATAACAACAAGTGAAGCACAAGCACAAATAGGTTGTCTGAACGTCATCTTTATGCCCTTCTCGCGTACTTAGCACGTCTGATCGAGTCATCCATCGATCAGTCAGTCCCTTTACTGTTTTACCATTACCTTTATGACGGCGTTCGTTCAAGCAGCGAGACAACAGTTAAAAAACTTCACACCTGACTTGATCCCTACTACAATACATTGTTTGCTTGTCGAATGTCGCCGTCGTCGTCATTGTCGTTGCTGTCGAATGCCTCCCTCCTCACTTCAATAAACAAGAGCGTTGAGTTTATGTTATTTGTTTTATTTTAACGTTGCCTCGAGGTTGTTTTAAGAAATACACGAATTAAGCTAAGGAACCATAACCTGATACGATTTAAAGTTGCTTGTAAGCTTATAAATTCAGAACTTCAATAACGAATTCACAGCACAAACTTATTGAACTCAGAAACTATTCAAGATATGGCAACCAAATAAACTTCTCTTCTAAAGTAAGTTTGAATTATTAACGAAATTATCCAGTCGAAGAAGGACTCTTGGGATGTCTGTCACGTTCATGCAAAATCTAATTGTTGGCAATATCTTTTCTCCGTTTTTGCTTGGTAGCATAGATTTTTATTTTCCTTCTCAGGCTAGAAGAAATTATTATTATTTACTGCCGCATAGTATCTGTAACTGTGTTTCTTCCGATCAGCTTAAATCTAAACCTTAACACCTCACATTAACACATAGCATTCCTTCTTTACAAATACTCCATTCAAGACCATAGTGTTACTGGATCGTATATCTCCCATATAAACCAAAATTTATTCTTATTAGAAACTTTTTTGTTTTTTGTTTTATGTTTGACTCAAATTCACAAACCATGTCAATTTCAAGACTCTAGAATTACTGGATCGTTTTTAAAAGCTGTATACATATATACTGACTCCGTGTGCGCATTCACTGTAGCGTAGGCAATTTTCTAGAGGTGCGTGAAGAGTATGACAACTTCAGAGTACAGAAGTAAACCTTCTTTACTTTTTTTTTTTTTTTTTTGGAGTTAAATTTTCATGTAAATTAAATTTCATTGCAAATTTATAAAACTGATTTGCGGATTCGGGGTTATTTCTAGGTATAACAACCAAATAAACATTTATTTACAAAAATTTCCCGAATTTTATTTATGGGACCACTTATTAAAGATATTTTGAAGTTTTTCACTGAAGCTCAATCAAGATATAGATTACTTTAAAGATCTTTAACTTCTAACATAGTCAAATATTAATCAATAATTATGAATTAAACACCTAAAATTTCTATGAGTCCTTTAAATCTCAAGAATTAAACTTCATATTAAATTTTTAGTCTAGGGAAAATAGATTCGTTTATTTAAAGTATTTTTAACTGGATCATATAATTATTTCCAAGAATTTTACTTCTATTTAAAGTTTTCAGTTATTACTATAACAAACTTTGTATGTTTATACACATCTCCATCACATAAACTATCTTTGAATTTCCTCCTTCCTTCATTCGTTTTCTTTATTGCTATTGTTATTTTTTAGCGCGTTCGATCTGTGAGGCGATAAATTCGTTTTTGTGGTTTTCCTGTTCAATTCACTCAAACGCTCGCTCGCGTTCACTTGTTCGATTGTTTGTTATTTTGCCTTCCTCAATGAACATTGAACATGTGCACCTATGCATATCGTTAAATATACGGAATATACTCGTATTTTGTTTTATTTTCAACCTATTTTTCTGTTTTTTTGATTGACAAATCGATGTTGCCAAAGCAGCAGTGTGTAGAGCAGAATACAAGATAAAGTTGTCTTACAATTATGATCAACTCAGTTTGTTTTTGTTTTGTGTCATTTGTAATGATTTTTCTTGCATTGCCCAAGAGAGTAGTGAGACCACAGAAAGTTAATGAAGTTTTTTCCTCTTGTAATTTTGGTTGATCCAAGAAAAAAACAAAAATCAATTAACTTTTACTATATGACTGACATGATGTGAGTGAGTGAGTGAGTGAAGCTTGTTGCTCTGAACCGTTTTTTCTGAATGATTATAAACGTTCGTTTATGGCGATGGTTAGCCATAGGCCATAGATGATTGCCGTTTAGAGATCAATCTCGATCGATTGAACGTTGATTGTTGCTGCTGATTATAGCCGAAGGGAAAACACATGAGTATCTATTTATATATCATTTGATATGTATGAAGTCGATGTCTTATATAGCGTTAATGTGACAGTTAATTTGACAGATATTATAATATTTTAATGATGTGTGTCTTAAGTGTTTATATTTAGATAGAAATTATAGAAATTTGTATCAAAAAAAAAAATTGGAGAGAAGAGAGAGTGTGTGATAACTCATTTTATTATTATGTTTAAAAGTAGAATATTGCCAATTTATAATTGTATAGTTGTTAACGGATCAATTGAAGATGAAATGAAGATCACTTGAAGAATAGTAAATCACTCATTCTCGTCGTTTCACAGCATCCACTTGATATTTATTTATTTACTACTAAAACAAAGTTTCTCACATCATTCAAATTGAAGACAAATCGATCATTTAATTGCTTCATTTTCTCAGTCTCTTTATATTCAATATAATCAACAACAACAACTTTCATACGTAGGTATATGTACATAGAGTATCATCATCTTCATCATCATGATAATGATGTATCTTTTCATCATCATCAATAGCCGCCACAAGTCGTGATCATTGTGATCACATGTTTCTTCGTTGATTCGTTCATTCTTTCCCCTATATGTTCCCTTTAATCCATTCCTTTCTTTTATTGTATATATGTAGAGCGAGATGTGGAGGAATCTTTGAAAATCAAACAAAATACTTACAATTTTAACTTGCCACAAAACAAATTCGAGCGTATCTTTTGTTGCTTTGCTTATCGCATATGCAAGATCTCCATGCCGCCGCCGAATGAAATTACCAAACTAGTACAATACAATAAAGAAAATAACAAAGCAACAGACCACCATTCCTCGCGTCTCTCTCTCTCTCTCTCTCTCACCAACGGCCCTCTCTCTTTATAGGATTATACTATTGTAGTAAAACTGAACTGAACTGAACTGATTTAACAAAAGCAAATCTGGCATATATCACGATATTTCCCTTCTTTACTTTGCTTTGCTAAACTTAACTCAAAGTTGATAAGAATCTTTACTTGCTTTTGCTTGCTGTGTGACTGACTGACTGACTGACTGACTAAGTGACTGTCTTGACTATATGGCAAACTTAAATTTACTATATACTATAGTATTGGGTACATTTGGGTTGGGTTGGGCGGCAGGCGGTGGACGGCGGTAGGTGGCCTCCTCAAATCGTGTATGTTGCCAAAAAAATACAAAAAACCGAACCAACCAACCAATATTAGTAGGTGCCTTCAAATACATCCCACTCGCCCCACACACTCTTAACATCTTCCTCCCTCCATAATCCATCCCAACCCAATTGATTGTATTATAGTCAGTTTCGTTATTGTCGTCGTCATCATCGTGTGGGTGTGATTAACTGATTTGTATACAGTTTGCTCTCTCTACAACTCTTCAGATTCCGATTTCTAGTTCATCCATATCCGATACCCATACCCATATACCCTTGATACAAAGCGTGATTTGCGATTTGTAACAAATTCGAATTTGTTTTGCCAATAAAACAATACAAAAGAATGCCAAGAAAAGAAATTATAGAAATATTTTTTCTATTTTCTACTATAAATCTGGAAAAATGCTTTACTTCTGCATGATGATACACTTTGGTTATGGTGTGGTTAATATTCTTATTGTCATCATCATCATCATCGTCGTCGATTAGTCTACCACACGAATTAAGTTGGCAATAAACAAAAATATTATTGTATTATTATTACTAAATGGTTCCAGATGCCACCGCCATTTTATTAAAAATAGAAAAAATTCAGTTGCAGTTGCATTTATTGGAGTTTTTTCTTCCCCCTTGATTTTCCTATTTGCATTCATTGGAAAAAGGTCATCATAACAAGTGACCCTCATGCAAAAATTAAATTATACAACAAAATGACAATGGAACAAAAACCAAAACAATAACAATAACAGAATCTGAATTGTAAAAAAGATGAATGAAGAGGGGAGGGAGCAGAGAAGGAATATTGTGAACTATAAAGTAAGTAAGAAGTAAATGTTTTCATTATTACAGAAGTAGTAGTAATCATAATTCCTTTGACTATGAACCCTTGAGTTCTATTAGTTCATTGATTGGTTTTGATTTGACGGTCCATTTGATTATTTTATTATTGTAGAGTTTTTCTTCATTCATTTTCTCGATGATGATGAGGATAATTATTTTTGAAATGGCGACAGATACCGCACCACTTTACTTTTTAAAGCCACAAATATAGAAAAAGGTTAGAAGGTTATTTGGGGTTTTTCATTTTGCTTGTTTCGTCACTCTTTTGTTTAGAATAAGGGAAAGGCTAAGTTAGAATAGTCAAGCAAGTAAATCTAAGAGTTCAATTCTATTTTATTACCACAATATACAATAATATAATGCAATATTTCTTCAAGTTAAATAACAAAAATAGTTGAAAGTATAATGCCAAATGAAAAGAAATAGAGAGAGCGATATATAAGTAGAAGTAAGTAAGAAAGCCAATTAATATTTCTTGGTTACTAGAAAAGAACCGAAATCTCAATTTACTTTATGATTTTTGAAAGAACAAATATTAAATTTAAGAACCCCCAAGTAATTGGGTTAATCAAGTTTTCTTTACAATTTTTAAAAACGAGTCCAAAACTCACGAAAAAACGACCCGATGTCTTCTGCTATTATGTATTTTCATGATTTACTGAAGTCTAGCCATCACTTGAACCTTCTATTCAACATTGAGGGTATCCCCCATGAGTGGAGAGCGATCTCTTATTTTAACACTTGCAATCTTAAATTTTTGGCGACGATTATGAATTCGAAGGCATACTACGTTGGCTTACCAAAATGTGCTTTTCTATTTTTTTAAAGAGCTTTTTATACCTTTTGCGTGATCAACATGATAATACGCTAATTCACACTATTATCAATATTATCAAAAATATTTGGGAATGGTTGGCATGAGAAGTTTTTTGTCTGGACAATAATATTTAAGCAAAACTTTGTTTAGCTGAATTATATAGGCAAATGTTTGGACTCAATTCCAAATGGAATCTGTGAAGCGTTGGTGCTGCCAAAAAAAAAAAAAAAAAAAAAAATGGGCCTAGTGCGAATCAGACTCGTACACGGAGGGTTCCGTACCAGATTAGGGTTAGATTTGGCTGATTCCAAAAAATATACCGCGCCTATATCAGAAACTTATAGTTTCTAAATTTCAGTTCGATAGAGCTGAAAACAAAAAAGTTTTGCTAATAAAAACCAGAATTTTAATGGGGGTTTGTACCCTCCCTCGCAATCCGATTCTGATATATAGCCATCAACCATCCAAATTTCAAGATCGTGGGATTACTGGATTGTATAGATGCCATACAAACCAAAATGTTTCTTGTATGTGAATAGTGAAAATTAAAAATATCAAGTGATTTTGGTTGGCAATTGTGTTTGAATTATTTTGTGAATTTATTGGTAATATTTATGTTCTAAATAGGACTGTGTCAATAGAACTTTTATTGATTGCAAAAATTTACAATGTTAACTGCTTAGAACTTTCCCAAAAACGTTTCTCGTTACATAAGTAAAAATAGTAATAATTCCTTTACTACTTAATACATTGATGATTGATTGTATCAGCAAGGAAGAGGTGGGGGACTTTGTGACATATTATATAAATAAATAAGATTATTAACATGACAGAAAATTAACTTCGGATCACCGAATTTTATACTCGTACACCTTTCACTCTCAGCCTTCTTACATTTGTCATGTTATGTTTTGGTTTCTTTTCATAAATTCAAAGGTTAAGATGGTAATTTTATCAAAAAGATCGTTCTATTGCTCAAATTTTAGCTAATTTTCGCCTTAACAAAATTAAATAAATCTTCTACTTGGTTTTGAAAATGAATATTTTCAATTCTAACATGAAAGAAGAACTCTGATTCTGTTACGTTGTCTTTTCGATATATTAGTTCGATGGCTTAAAAACTGAAAGCATAATAAGTTTAAGCACGGACAAGTCAGACGGATGAGAAAGGTCTTTGTCAGTCCTCATCATGCTGATCATTTAGAAATATAGTGCATGGATTCTATGATTTGCATACATCAAAGCAGAGTGATAAATAAATAATAATAATGATTTCACTTTACTTATACATTTGCTGAATTATAATACTTACTCTGTGTTAAATTTTTGTCAGAAAATTCAATTGTAATCTTTACTGATACTTTGTTTCTTGTACTCATCATCACTCCCTTTTAACATAAATCAATATACTAAAACTATTTTCGGCAACTAACAATTTCATAGACTTTCGCTCTTCCACATACTCGTACGTATGTATTGCATTGTAAGTCAAAATAAAGCCCCCAGAAATTGATCAGAATATGGCATGTTATCACCCAAAAAGCATTAAATAACAATAAACTGCAAATTATAATCACGATAAAAATTTCTGCACCTTCTCGAGCAACATTTCGAAAGCTGTATCATGAAACAAAAACAACGAAACTATCATAAGAGAGAAGTGAAAACCGATTGAGAAACAAAGCAATTGAAGGCGCTACGAAGGGAGGGAAGGATGAATGACAAAGACTTCTTACATCTAGCGAGCGACCGAGTGAGCGCCTATCAGAAAATCTAAATTGAGTTTCAGACTCTGAGCAGGCAAAGCCGCGTTGCACATAATTTGCATATGAATCAAAGGAGAGCAGAGGAGGGGAGATGTAATGAAATGAGATGGGATGGGAAGTTAGATTGAATTGGAACCACCACAGCGCCACATGCCAGTTTAGTTAATATACTACATACACTCTCTCTTTCTCTCTCTTCCTTCACTTACATAGTTATATCTTGAAGGTGGCTAAAACATTACTCTACTGTACGAGTAACAATTCTGCACATCATCACAGCAGGGTGTGTATGAGAAGAGTATCTATTACTGAGGCTGAGACTGACTGAAAACAATAAGGATTGAGACTAAGACAGAGACAGAGACAAAGACAGGCGATTCGGCTTCGAGGCTGACTTTCAAAGAAATTGTTTGTTGTGGCAATATATAGGACACAAGATTGAAACATTAAGCGATGAGCAAGTTGCGATAACCTCACCAAAGATGATGATGATGATGACTAAGTTGCTGGATAAGAGTAGACACAACATTTTCGTAACAAATACAATATACATACAATAATTACAAATTCACGATGTTTAGCAGGTGGAGGAGTTGCTTAGTTCTTATATATTTTGGGGGATTTCAATTGCCATCATATGACAATAATTTCTTACTATTATTCTCTTTATTATCTTGTAGTGCCTCGGCCTAAAGGACAACATTCGGCACCACGTGGTGGTCCACCACGTTCCTGGACGAATTCAGAACTAACAGAGGCTTTGCAACATGTCTGGAACAAGAAGATGACAACATCTCAAGCCTCTCGAATCTTTGGTATACCCTATAATTCGCTTTTGATGTATGTTCGTGGCAAATATGGTAAAAGTTTGAAATTGGAACAATTACGTAAGGATTGCATAAGTGGGCCACCATTGGAAATGCTTCAGATGGGAATCAATAGTAATACAGGATCGAGTAAGGGTGAAAAACAAAAAGAACGCAAAGAACGTGAGAAGGAACGAAAAGATGGCGGTGGCGGTGGTGGTGGTGGTGGTGGAAATGGTGGCAATAATGGACCCGGTGGTAATGGACCAAATGGTGGTCCTCCAGGCCTTGGCCCCATGGATAATGGGCCACCTGGCCTTTCTCTAGAAATGGAATTAGGTCTAGCAATGCCGGGTGGTCTACCTGGTGGACCACGTAGTGCTAGTTCTGAACCAGATTTATTGGGAGGTCCAAATGCTCTATTCAATCCATTCAATCCGCAAGGTTTCTATCCAGATTTTCCTGGTGGCTTTCCAGGTTTACCGCTTAGTATGTTAAATTTGTTACCACCCTCGGAAAGACATCAACATGCTGCTGCTGCAGCTGCCATGCATCACATGAACGCTGTTAGTTTGGATGAGGATTGCAAATCAGATCGTTCAAAACAATCATCTTCATTAGATGACGATTTCCCTGGTCCTTTGGCACTCAGTCGTGATGAGCATCGTAGAAGTAGTGATATGTTGTCAGCACCTGGTGGTGGTGGCAATGGACCCAATGGTCCTTTGGCTGCTCCAACGAATGGCGCTGCTATGCAAGATTGAAATTTCTGGCGGGATTGGGCCGCCAACCCAATGTTTTTCCCGCCAAATGATCTACCAATGCATTATGAAATGGTAGAAGAGGCTTTGAACGGTGCTGGTGATGGATCAGATTGTGGAACAATGCGCCCACCTACCCGCTCACCACCCCTAAATCCATTCAGGGAGTTCAATCAAAGTTTATACTTGGCCAGACGTAAACTCAAGCGTTATAGACAAAAGCGTTTACAACGCAACATTGGTTGCATGAGTGGTACTGATTCTGGTGGTAATCCACCAATCAATGGAGTTCATTCTGGTAATGCTAATATGGGAGGAGGAAATGGTGGTCCTAGTGGTGGTGCTAGTGGTGGTGGCGGTGGTGGTAGTGGTGGCATGTGTATTCAACCACCACATGATCCATTTTTATCCTTACAAGTTGCTCCACCATTACAAATGCCACCAACTGTTATTCGCACTTAGTTTAATTCTTAATTAAATCCATAATTAATAAATTAAATGTTATTGTAATTAAAGTTCAGATTAAGAAATATATTAGGTTTCGTTTCGTCCTTTCTTCTTCCTTTTTGTTTAGTGCAAATATTAAAACTGTGAGACAAATGAACAAATAATGCAATATTTTTCCATTTAATTTTATGTTTATCCTTAATTAATTTAATGTTACAATAATTTACAATGACAAATAATATTTTTCTAAGTGTATCATCAACTGATCAATCGAGAAATCAACGATAGAATTATGTATTGTATTTCCGCAAGTTTAAGTGGAAAATCTCTTTTTTATTACAATATTAAATTAAATTAATGTATTTATTATGTATTATTTTTGTTTTTGGTGCTTTTAGTTCCTAAATATTTTAGTTAAAAAATCAAAAAAAAAAAAAACAAACATGGTGGAAGTGAACAAAATTATTTACTTAATTTAATTCTAAGCAAAAACTTTATTTAATTTAATTGAAATAATTTCATTTTTTGCGTTGAACTTCGCTTACAAAGCATTGAGGCAGTATTTTGTTTATTACATAACATTACACATGTATAATAATATTTTTTATTTCATGAATAAAAAATATATACTCGTACATACATAATTTATACATAAAAATAATAATAATTTTTAATGTATGTATTTCTTTATTTTGTAAATTTTGTTTAAAAGAGAAATTAATAATCAAAATAATTATTAAAAATATAAATGTAAATATAATAAAATATTAAATAATTATAATAATAAAAAATAATTGTAAAGAAAATTATATTTATAAGTATAAATAAAATAAAAATAAAATATTTAATAATTTAAGAAGGCAACTTTGTATTGTACAAGTATGTAGTAGTATTGATATTTATTGACTGTACCAAAATTTTTAACAAAAACAAAAGCAAAAACAAAACATTATAAAATATTTAAAAACACAAAATTAATAAATATTAATATTAATTAAATAAAAATTATATAGACATTTAAGTAGTAAGAATTTAAATAAAAACAAAATATATAAATACATAAATATCGCTACAAAAATATTTATAAAAAATATGTTTTTTTTTTGTTTTGTTTTTTTTTTTTAATTTGGCGCTAAACCAAATTCACAATAATTTTTGCGAGAGAAATCCCCCTAAAAAGGAAAATAAATTCGAAATTTTCATTTAAACATTCGCAATATATTGCAATGCCAAAAAAATTATTGCATGAGAGAACAAGCAAAATAAATGATTAACTACGGTTAATCCGAAGTTGTCATACTCTGCGCGTTTATGCCACCGCTACTGTGATTGAGCATACAAAGTCAGTACACATACAGCATTTCGACAATGATACCAAAATATTTGTATGGGAGCTCTACGATCTAGTAATCATAGGGTCTTGAAATTTACATGGTTGGTGGAGATGGATTAAAAACTTATAGTTTTCAAATTTCAGTTTGATTTTGCACTAAACGGGCATGATTTAACTAACTCGTCTCGTCGAGCAGATCAAGAATATATGTATATAACTCTATGTGGTCTCTCCGATATTTGTGTGTGTTACACACTACATGCATATAAAACTGCGTGAAGAGTATAAAAAATGCACGTGCACATTCACAAAATACATTTGCAAGCGAAGCCCCCAAAACTGTAAAAGTAATCAAAAATGTCTTTAAAATATTGTATAATCGCATTTATAAAGCAATGAAAATATTATTGTATGCGGGAAAAAAAATATATGTGAACAAAACTCACAAAAATGAACAGAAATTGAAAATTCCATTAAAATATTCAAAATATATTGCATTGCACAAAATATTGCATGCGAGAACAAATGCATGTGCACATTCAGAAAAAATTTGCAACCGAAGCCCACAAAACTGTAAAAATAATCAAAAATTTCTTTAAAACATTGTAAATTCGCATTTTTAAGGCAATGAAAAAATTGTTGCATGAGAGAAAATATGCATGTGCTCATTCAAAAAAATAATTGTGAACAAAACCCCCAAAAATGTAAGAGAAATCGAAAATTTCATTAAATATCAATTTGTTGTAAAAATTATTGCATGCTAGAAAAAATATTTTATATGCGCTACACTACACAGCCAATGGCGGCTTGACTGTTATATTCGGTGATCCCAGACTGCAGAAATGCGTAAATTCAAAAGTTAAAGCATACTTTCAGGATTAATATTTATTCAATTTTATTGCCAGACTGCAAGAAATGAGAAAAGTAAAAAAGATAGGCATACTTTCAGGATGAGCATTTATTTCAAGTTGAAAAAGTCATTGCATTTTTTTTGTAGTAAATTTTAAAAATGGGGATAATCACGTTCAGCGATAAGAACATGCAGTAAGTTCATACGATCGATAACTTTGGGCCACAACATAATAATAACAACAAATGAAAAATGAATGTAAACACAATTGTGTACAAAGTAAACATCAATATTATAAATATTATTAAAAAGATAAATATTATTATAAATATTAAAGAAAAATACACATTAATATTTAATATTAATTAACATTTATTGTTAATGTTAATATTATTATTATTATTATTACATGAAATATAAAAATTAAAATTAAAAAAAAAAATAAAAAGCAAACTCGAAAAGGAATAGTTAAAAAAATACAATATTTTGTTTTAAAATTTTCAATATTATTTCGTTTATATCTTTGTTTTTTTTTTTTTTTGATTTTTACTTATTTATTTTGATTTTTTTTTAATTAAATTTTTCGGGGGACTTAAAACTCGCATTAATTGTAGTTATATTCTTGTTCTTGATTTTTATCAATAAAAATATGTCAATTTTAATTTAAATAAAAGAAAAAGAAATAAAATGAAAGACATTAAGAAATCTCCAAAAAAAAAAAAAAAACCAAACACCAAATTTCTGCTCGTTTTTTTTTTGTACATTTTCTTTTATAAACTTCTTATTCAACTTCTCGACCCACTAAAAGATTTGTATACGCTCACAGTAATAAGCCCCACAACAACAAGAACAACAACAACAACAATGTACAAAACTAAAATAAAAAGTAATAATAAAAATTAAACTAAATTAAATACATAAAATAAAAATATTTTAGTTTTAAAATCGCAAAGAATGAAATATATTGCAAAATAAAAATAATGACAGAATTTAAAGTAGAAATTATGAAGACAGGTAAATCACAAAAACAAATGAAAAAAAAAAAAATTAATAACATTAAAATAAAAATAATAATTTTTACTCAAAACGGAAAGCCAAATTTTGTAGAAAAAAATACACAAATAAAATAAAATTAACATAAAGAAAAGGGAAGACAAAGAAAACTAAACAACAGTAAAAATCCAATAAAAAAATAATTAAGCAAATAAAAAATTTACATAAATAAATCGAAAACAGGGTAAATAAAAAGCAAAAAAAAAAAAATAAATTCATATTTTATACCACAAAATAAATAAAGAAAAAACAACGCATAGAAATAGTTTAAACAATAACAAAAGAATAATTAAATAAAAAGAATAATGAAATATTAAAAAAAAATATTATATATTAGAAGATTTTTCTATGATTTAGTGTCATTTAATTTTTCTCACATAACAAACAATAAAAATTGTTAAATAGAAAAGTGTTGAGTGTTTAGCATTTAAGTGAACATAACAAACAAATGATTGAATGAATAAACGTAAATAAAAATAAAAAACATTAAAACAAAATGAAGACGGAGAAGAAGATTTTGTATAAATTACTACTATAATAATTTTTCTTTTTATATTTATGTATTTATTTCTTTATTTTTATCATTTATTCCGCTTACGCTATAAAATATTGTAGCGAGGGCTATGAAAATTTACATGGATTGATTTTAAATTATGTTGTTTCCAAAGGAAAGGAGGATTTTATTGGGTTTATGTTGGGTAAGTCATTTATAAATCAACAAAATAAACAAACAAATAGTAAAATAGTCAATTTTATTTGCGATTCGCTTCGCTTCGCTTTTAACTCGAGCACCACTTAATCGATTTGAATGATTCTTTTACTAATCGATGGTTCATGTTTCTAGCTAAATTATTGCATAGTTTATAGTTTATCAGAATTTATTTATGTTGTATTTAAATTGATTTCTCTTCTAATAAAAGAAATTTCCTTAAGGTAAAAATCGCATGCCAATTTAACAAAGTTTTATATCTTCTTCTTAATATGAAGAAATCTATCGTACTCATTGACAATTTACTATATAATTTATTATGAGATTCCTTTCGATTGAACTCTTAAAAATATTTGTCTTCATCCTCGCTATTATTTAATTTATGATGTAAATTAATTTCACTCTACTCACAGTATGTTAAAACACAGTGTTCGTTCATAAAAATATATTTAATAAAAACAAAAGCCAAAATGAGATAGATAAACTATAAATTTGCTAGCAAACTTAAAAACCACAAACTCTTTCTCTCCCTTTCAATTTACATTATTTAATGTAACATAACCAATCATAAACTCTAAAGGAATAAAAGCCAAACATACCCAAAGCCCAAATGGCTCGATCAAATCGGGCTCATTTGCTTTCTCTTATATTAAAAGAGTGCAACTCTGCGTTCTATTTCATTTCGTTACATTAAATATAAGTAGCGAGAACCCTTGAAAAGTAGCCCTCGCCCTCGAAAAATTGATCTAGTTGCCCACAATGGCAGTGTCTGTCAGTGCGACCTCTATTGGGATTGAAGTGCAATGTGCAGAACATGACACCGGAAGCTAAACTGCATTCCCACAATTAAGAAATATGAAGACTGCATTATCGACATAAACTGCTCCCTTTGCTATTAAAGTTTCTGAATTTGATTAGTTGCGAATTTAAGGTTTACTTATATCAATTTATAATGTTTAGCTTTCCGAAAAATTGATTTTCAAATAATTATTATTAATGCAATTAATACAATTGTAATGTACAAAAACACCAGCAAGCAAGAAGTTCGGTCATGTACAAATGAGTTGGCTATGACCAAGTTTTCCGTTTATGCCACCATGTCATGTGTTTTGGGTCATGCGTTTCGAGTCATTTGATTTAGACGCTTCCGGTAATTGGTCATTACGAAAGAAATTGAGAAAAACAATTTTTATGTTTACTTTTAAAATAAACTTTTGTCACTTAGAGTGTGTAGTTTATTTATAATAAAATGCTGTTTCATATTATGTAACTATATCTTATCAAGGAAGAGGCACGTGAAAATACATTAAAACATGCAAAACATTTATAGTCCATAGAACATACAACAATTTAACATTGAAACATTTCAATCTTCATTTTAGTTTCATTAAAAAATACTAGGTGGCGCTAGATTAATTTCGGTATGTATGGTGGTCTCACTCACACACTATCCCAATTGTATTTCAACCCTCCTACCGTCCGCTAGATGGTACTTTGGATTTTCGTGTAGACTTCCGTCGTAATATGTACTAAAATTGAATTAATTGTCTTTAATATTAAAATGTCTTACGTCGCATTCAATGTGGTTATGTAAAGGAGAATTTTTTACTGCTACAAAATTCCAACTTTGCGAGCGCCATCTATTGCAAGAACACATAAACTTGTCTATTACTTATGTTTGTGGTCATTTTTGTTATTAAAATGGAAAAACGGGGCACGTTCATCATTTTGGTCATGTCTTGGTCATTTTCGCGTAAAATGGTGAAACGGGGAACGTATTACAACAAATATCATATCGTTGCAAAATTTTTTTCTTTTAAAATTTTCGATAAAAAATATCACGAAACCATACAACAACATGACCAAATTCGAAATATTTTCTTAAGTCGCCACAGTTCTGCTTGAAACAAAGGGCAATTTCGAAGTAACATGAATGCTAATATTTTCTTTCTTACGGGACGGACGGACTTTTATTATACTAGTTGGACAAAAACACTACCATAACCAACTGCATCATAGTCTTACTTTACCATATTTATTTATTTTTTCACAC
Source organism: Amiota minor (assembly GCA_037043295.1). NCBI lineage: Eukaryota > Metazoa > Arthropoda > Insecta > Diptera > Drosophilidae > Amiota > Amiota minor. The sequence continues at coordinate 433,214 of JBAMAW010001038.1, forward strand.
GTTTTAGATTATATAATATGTATGTATATATATATGTGTATAGTTACTTATAATATATAACCTAAGTTTTAAGGCCTTCGACTTTTCTTGTATTTCGTTTTTTGTTAATATTCAAAAGATTTTAAGATTTTCCAGAATTCAATGTTATACAAGTAAATCAACAAGAAACTTTTTTATTGCTTTTTAAAGTCATCAAATAGAAGTTTCCGAACTTTGTCAATAATCTCAAAATATTGACATTCATGTTATCGATATCATAGAAAGTTGCAGAGCGCGTAAATAACTTCAATTTTAATGCGGTTTATGGACTGATGGAATCATTTCTTGAAGGACGACAGTACCCAGATGTATACATAGGGAATTGGAGCGTTACCAAACCATATCTAAAGATTATCAATGGATGGAATTGAATGATTACGATTTGGGCAATAAACTTCCCTCGAAACAACAAAGTTTACACAGCTAATCATCTCTCAAAATAATGAAGTCACTGTGAAACACTACTTCGGAATTATTTAATGAACTTATAAATCTTCTTTTGTATAAAAAATAGTTCAATGAATATGTCAATTCATATTTGCAAATTATTCTTAATTTGCATAAAATTCATTTTCAATAAATTTAATTAGAGTTTCGTCAATACTCGATAATAAGGAGAATATAAATGTTTAACCCATTTCGTTCTACTGTTTCGAAAATGATACATAATTTCAAATTAGAACTGGTTTGTTGCTATGGTAGATATGAAAATCTTCTTGTTCAAATTATCATATAATATTGTCGAGATAAAGATCGGGTTATTTTTATCTATTTTTATAGACCTGTGAATATTGCAAAATTCACATTTTTAATAATTTTGAAAACACATCACAAAATTTGAAAAAAATCCTACTGAAATAAACGACTTGGTTTTGGAATATGTAAATTTGAGTTGTTTAATTTATTTAGGTGGAATTTCATGTTCATGTGATTGAATAATAACAAGAGTCTTCTATAAGAATTTTGAAACATGTTGCGAAAACCCAATATCAGTCAGATTTGTACAAAAATTTGCTTGCATCTTCAAAAACGTTCGCTGTTCGCTGTTCGTTGTTCGCTTTGGCATCTTTTTCTGCATTGTTATTTCAGATTTCTGTTTGTGTGTTGTAGTATTTATTGTTCGATTGTTTGGACTAGAAATAAGGCAATCAATCTTCTAAAGAAAGATCTTTAAAGGTTTTTGCATCCAGTTGTTGAGTGTCCTGTTGTTATACGAGTTACAAAGGCGCAAGACCCTATTCGTCACATAAAGAACTATTTTCGCATGTATTATGGTGTCGGTGGGAATGCTATTTTGGTTATATTACAGTCATTTCAGAGCATGAGTTAATAACTTTAGTCAAAATATATCAACTTTGCTCCTTGCAAAAAGTAACTTTTCTTGGTTTGGTTTGCTTTGCTTTGCTGTTCAAATGAATCTTTTATGGTTCTTTGCTTTAATTGCGGTCTTTATTGGTATGTTTTATTACTTTTCCACATACACTTGCTTGGAACATCTATTGGTATATGGGCGTTATAGAATCTATCACCAATGTTTACGCATATCACTGCAACAACTTTCAGGTCAAATGAACCATGAAGGAGAAGAATATTTCAATAAAAAATCAGCTAAAAAACTAACTTTCTCATGCAAAAAAAAAAAAAAGAGCGCTGCTCTTTCGATTGAATGATGGAAAGTGATTGTTACTGTAATTACAAATGATGAGCCTCATGTGAGAAATATGTTTGATATTGGTTCGATATGACGGTGTAAGCCACGAACCTGACCCGGTCAATACTCGCAATCCTTGTGGCATCTGGCATAGCAACACTGTACGCAAATGCGAGAAATGCGATATACGAGGGTCATTAAATAAGTAATGAGACAAATCGCTGTAGCAAGAAGCCGATTTATTGAATGAATACAAAACTTCAGCTACTATTCGAGAACAGCAACATTTATATACTAATCCCAACGTTCTTCTAACTTGTGTATGCCTCTGGCATAAAATTCTTTGAATTACAAAGTGTCGTTCGAATGTCAGGCTTTAATTTGTTTGTGAGCATATCACTGTATTACTGTTGGCTATTAATGGTTACTTGATCTTCGAGATAGTCATAGTAAATAGGCCTCTGCTAATGCAAGATTCGAAGGAGAAAATTGCAACTTCAACCGGTTGTCCACTCCACACGGTTGCTCATCACAGACACCTACACGGCCGCTTTAAAACTATTCAACCCATTTGTAAATGATCGAAGGATTCAAAAAATGATTCCTGTACACTTTCAATATTTTTTCGAATCGAATAGATATACATCTAATCAGTCACTGCACGTTATGTTTACCAAATACTACTACTCTCGAACAGAACAGCTGATGAGAAACAAAGTACAAAGAAAGTATTGTATTGATTAAATGAATGACCCTCGTATATGCAATACACCTCCAAAAATTTTTAAAAATATCACATTATATTATGAGTTGAGAACTGTTGACTTTATGTGTTTATTTTATCGCCTCTTTAATTTTTTTTATTACGAAAGTAAGACTTTTTTTTGGAATACTTATATAATATTGGCCTTTTCAGATATCTTGAACGTAATAAATTATTGTTTAAACGAAATTACTGCATTTATTGATATTGATAAATCATAACTGAGTAATTCGCATATCAGCAAGTGAATAAGTGACAAATTTAATATATTTCTTATCTCAGCATCACGGGAGATTTCAGAAGAAATAAGAAATTTATTTTATTTATAGTATATTCATCTTTCAGTCATCTCTTTTAGTTAATAAATGTCAATATTTTAATAAGCAACTGCTACAGACAGAGAAAGATGAGCTCAGTGAAAGTTCAAAGACTCTTTAAGGTTAAACAGGTGAATATACTCATCTGTTCATTCATCTGTTAAATAAACCCACTCAATGACAATGCAGAGATGCCAAGAACCCACTCATGATGGCAATGGTGATGATATACATAGATAAAAATGATGACAAAGATTCTCGAACAGAAACAAACATGCAACAACACAACTGACACTAAACTAAACTCTTCAAATTCCAATAAATGCGAATGACAAGCGGAAAAATTGTGAGTGACCTGAAAAAAAAACATAAACGTGACAATTAAATCGAAACCTAAATAAAATGTCTCATGTGAAATGCAATAGGAGGTGAGATGAGAATGAGATATTCATTCATCTGCCATGTTGCTTTTGCAAGTAGCATCACAATTTAACAATTGCAGCAATTGTTTGGCCGCAGAAGAAATTGTACTAAACTTTTGTGTTGTGTGGATGTGATGATGGCACGTGGCTTGGTTTCTCATGTGGTTAACATGAAAATAAAGGAAATACTTGTAGATAGGATAATTTCGGAGAGAGAAAGAAAGAAAGTTGAAGAAACTCATAGCCATAGGCCATTTACACCTAATGTTTAAGTCAGTTAATTAAAAATCAAAAGAGTGTTTAGATACTTGTCAAACAAAGTTATACTATACTATTATCACTTACCCCACCACCCGAAACTATCCAACACCACACACGAAGTCATCATCAAATCTAATTTTTTATTTGAAAAACATTAAAGTTCATTGCTCACTAAGTTTGATGGCATGGTCCAAAGTATCTCAATATCTACACATTGTCTATCGGTCTCTCTGTCTGTCTCACTGTCTGTTTGTTCTGTTTGTCCTACACACATTTGCAGTAAAGACAATTCAATTTAATCTTTATGGTTTCTTTTTGTTTAGATAATCTTTTTGCCGGCACTTTATACTATTGCACATGTCGCACATGACATACTTTGGTTCGTCCCCTCCTCTTTCCTTCTTCTACATCATTCATGGTAGTCTGTTGAACAAAAAATAAAAAAAAGAAGCATCGTTCCTGTCTATCAGTTTTAGCTTTTTCTTATCAAAAGACATTTGTATGCAAATTTGCCTCTACGAGTATGTCGAACATTCTTCTTGTATTGCTTTTGTTTTCCTCTCACCCATCCATAATCCATCTCTTCAGACGTCAAATGTTCATAATAAAGAAACCATTGAACTCTCCTCATAACAAATTTATATATTTTTTATATATATTTATTATTTATTATTTATTTGAAAAATATATAACATTATACTCTTCACGGGAGTGAATAGTATTATATTGTAAGTTTGTCATGAAATTTGTAACAGGCAGAAGGAGACAAAGAAAAAAAACCACATAAAGTATATATATGCAAACAGTTTTTAAACTAGAGAGCTGAAATTTTGCACGGACCTTTCTTTTTACCATACGCAGTGGGGACCACCCAAATCGGACCACTAGGAGGGGTACCTCCTATAGAAGTCCCGTGAAGAGTATTTCATCTTCGGCATAGTCGAAGATAACGTTCGTTCTAGTTTTTCTAGAAGATTTTTGTATATTCAAGATTCTTTTTATTTTTCCTTTTTTTTTTATTTATTATGTGCATTCTTAGACACAAGTCAAGTCAAGTTAAGGCAAGTCATGGGACAATTTATCTTCAGTTTCATCGAATATTGAATGGCTGTTACACAAATAAAGACAGTTGAAATGAAATTGATTCCGTTTAATAATGCAATTGACTTAATATTGAGATAATAATTGCAATTGTTTAGAACAAAACACAGCCGCATACAACATAAATGAACATAAAAACGGTTCATTATATCTTTCTCTCTTAATTTCAGTTTAAGGGTTTTTTTCGTTCTGCTAAATCAATACCAACAATCAATTCGGTGAAAGTGTTTTTTTTTTGCGATCGTTCGGACACTATATACCCACGCAACTTGCCATTTCATGCTACCCAAAAGACGCTGTGGTTAAAACAGGAATAATCCATTGATATCAGTACATGGGACCTACAAGAGCAGCACAACTTTTTCATTTCACCAGGCGCAGTACATTTGTCAGAATTAATCTAATCAGACCAATAGGATGCGTATCTCCCATACAAATCAAAATTCAAATTAATATTCACCAACAATGTAAGTTTTAAGAGCCTAGGATTACTGGATCCCATACGAAACCCATATTAAAATTCACGTTCCTATTAGAAAAACCTTTTTGTTTTTTGTGTTATCAAACTGAAATTAAGAAACTATAAATGTCTGCCCCATGCAACCATGTAAATTGCAAGACCCTAGGATTACTGAAACACATAGCTCCTATACAAATATTTCGGTCTCAATGTAGAAATACTGTATCGTATGTGTACTGAGTCTACAATAAACTCAAGTCAAATCAATAAAGACATATTTCTGTAGGGGGTGGTGTTAAAGGGGTGGGTGAAGAATACGACAACATCGGCATAGCCGAATTTAACACTCTTTCTTCTTTTTTGTTGTAGGTGAAGAAATAAAGATGTTCTTTATATCCTAACGTACCATAAACCTACCATAAATTTATCTATAAAACAGGACAAAGCTCATTCAATGGATACCTGGATACCTGGGCTAAGTGGGTATCTTGGAAACGAAGAGGCAAATAAAATCCCCAGAAAAGGAGCTTCCAATCAATCAATCAATGGACAAGACCCATTCTGCATTCTATTTCAAAAAAAATTGAAATGATCGCATGACGGTAAATCGCACTAATATTGGTTGAAAACAAAAAATGTTAGAGTAGAGAAAATTGTCGTACCTTCTAACTCCGAAAGGTATCCACTTAGTCCCAAGATTCTTAATAGGACATTGCAGTGTTTTGCACCATTTACGTAGGGTAAGTCGAAAGGAACAATGTAGATTCGATGTAATGAAGAAGAGGAGAAAATTTATATTGACCCGACTCTGATATCTAGGTAACCAGTAGAACCAATTTAAAATTGCAGCTTACCGTCCAAAGAAACTATTGGAATTCTCGGAGCAACTGAACTTAAGAGGCTTGTCTAGATGAATAGATCCCATCCTAGATAGATTATCGAGTCTAGTCTATTACATAAGATGTGAGAGAGATTTTTAATAAAAAAAAAAAAAAAACTCTAACATTTATGGGGATCAATATTTCTTTTATTCTATGGTAGTCAATTCGGCTCATATGGACTTCCTAAGAACATGTGTCCCATTTACAATGAAAAAATAAATTGACATCCACAAAAGACTTTCACCCCACGGCTGGTCCTGATTCTCTGGGTCAAATATTTACCAGTATTCTAGAAACACCGATGTTTTTGTGCAAAAACATTAACAATGTTGTTTAAACTTATGTTGTTTTGAGGTCTCCTTCAGCATGTCGCAAGTCTTTAAATAAAATTAATATACCATACCATTTGTGAAGCCTATTAAAATTGTTAATCATAAATAAAATATTAAAGCGAAGAAGCGTAAGTACATTTAATAAATTCTTTTAAATGAAATACAATGCTTTAGTTCACTGAGAAGGAGAATGAATGAACGAGAGTCATAAAAATAAATTTATGAGCTATGGAATCATTCGAGTATACTGAGTACCTGAATTCTAGTAGCATAAAACACAATTGGAGCTTTCAATTCAACGATTTTTATTAAGCAATCAAAACTGATGATTTCCTTAAACCCTCAAATGTTGGTAACAAGCATTTACATTTGCTGAAATTTCTCTCCACCCACAAAGGGCAACAAAATCTCTTTATAGTCATAAATCAAAGAACAAAGTGGTCCCCTTTCCCGCAATCTATCTAACTATTGTACCAAACATCTCCATTAAATATCAACAACATCGAGAATCACTGTCACACTGACGCTTCATTAAAGCCCCAATAACAAAATCCCCTACAAGAACAAGGCAAAACAAGACAAAAGGAGAAGAACAAGTATCCAAAGCAAACGCAATACAAGAAGTCTCCAACGTAGCTCACTAATTCAACTTAGTACAAACAAATGACATTAGATACAAAATCACGCTTCACGTTGAACTATGCATCTATTAGAGAATGTCAGAAAATAGACAACAGCAATAACAAACACACATATCGAACGACAGATAGCAACCAATAGCAACAGCAACAGTATGTGACATGTGCAACGAAGACGACGAAGACAATCTATGAATGAGTCTAAGTGGATATGATGAAGGGTGAGCTTCAGTGAGGCAGGGAAAGCAAATGAACTTCATGGTAAACACATGCAGAAGCAGTAGCAAAATCAACACCAACAGCAGCAGCCAAATCAGCATTAAACAAGACACAGATACACAACACTTGTGCTACTTGTGTTGTTGGTCGTCACAACTACAGAAATTCACTTAGAATAAAAGAGGGTAAAAGAAGAAAATATATAGAAAAGAATAAAGTAGACTAGAATTGTACATACAATACATACTTAGTAGTTACCGACCCACCACAATCAACGCCATCAGAAAAATTGCAGCCTGAGAAATGTCAAGGAATGACCAAAAAAAAAAATATACAAGAACTAAAAATAATAAGACAAGAAAAACAAAAAATGAAAACATGCGTCAATGAGCGGGCGGCATAAACCATTTAAGGACGATGGAAGAGGAGAAAGTGAAATGAAAATGACAGCGTTGTCACACGCTTATCAAGTGCAAGTGAACGTGCATTTGAGGGCAACACAAAAATCACAAAAAAAACAAAAAGAGGCCAAGCTTAAGAACATTCTAGGTCTACTAAGTAGTGAGGGTGCGCAGTGCATAATGGTTTTGTTATTGCACTTGCAAAATTATTGATTTATCATCAACATGGAAATGGAGGAAGAAGGATTGTGTATCCTCAGCATCAGCATCAGCATCAACATTACATCACATCATGGATAGAAAAAAAGATTTTAGATATAGTATCATATAAATAGTATATATTTTGTATTGAAAGATAAAGATTCTGGAATGGTTTTATTTTTGCAATTTTCCATTTCTTTTCATTTCACATCATTTCATCTTTTCTATACCATGCGACCCAATTTCCATTGAAATGTAGGTCAGATTTATTTTTGTGTTTGTTTGTTGTTAAGCGCAAAACTTCATCTTCCAGTTTTTATAGTTTAGTTGTGTGCAATTTATTTAATGCTCATTGATTTCTGTTCAAACATTAAGTATAAGTTTTGATCTTGATAAGGAAGCTTAAGCTTAAACATAGCAAACAACTATCCATCAAAATGGAAGAAGTATCTATCCTATCATTCATATTTATTCATTCATTCATCCATTTATTCATTGAGTTTGTTCAGTAATCATCATCATCATTCAATGATTCTATAGAATTGAAAACAAAAAACAAAAACACAAAACATATAAGTAATGTATGTTGTTATATTGATAATGATTCTGTTTCAGTTTTCGGAGATACTCATACTACAATACTATGTATGCCCTTCATCACCCGCACTTGCATTCAATTATCAACACACAGCATTGACATGAAACTGTGCTACCAAGCGAGGGTGGTGGGCTGCATTATACATAAACTCTGTTTCAGATTCATTCAGTTTCAATTCTCTCGTTCAACTGAAAAGCAGACAAGCAAAAACATTGTTCAACTTGGTTGAATACAAAATGAAAATACCCTGCATAAATAAAAGTGCATTGAGCACGTACACATGGACATGAATGTGATGTGATGTGAATTTATGTTGCTTGGAGAAGATTAAGATAGATTAGATAAACCTATGAAAATAAAGGCAAATCTAATCTACATCTTCTTGTTGAAGTTTTAAGTTTTTTTATGCAAGTAAATCTAGTTTGTAAATTAAAACTTATAGTAATACAAAATGAAATATTCCCAACTTACATTTCGTGTTTTGAAGTTATGAATCTGAAATTATAAAAAAAAATAAACAATATAACAATTAAGTGACTGTTCTGGATGTCAAATTTGTCGAATATTTTTTTTTTTTTATACATAATAAATCTTGATTTTGTAAATATTGTACTGAAATTGAGTAAAATTCCCAAAACATTTAATGATTTATGTTTCACAATTAACAAGTTTTTGTCTACATTGGTCATTTGAGATATAAGTTTTCTATGTTTTTGAAGATATTGTGCAGAAAATTTACAATATCAATTCTCTTGACAAAGGTTATCTGTATCCATCACTTTAAGGATACCAAAAAGGAGCAGCAATAGCAGATACAAAATTCGATTCAATCTTTCACACACACACACAGAGATACTCATACATACATAATCACTTTCCATTGCTGCGCTGCTGCTGCTGCTGCCGCTGCTGGCGCTTTTGCTACTGTTCAACTTGTTTATTTTTCTTTTTTAGCAGTCAGTACTTTGCTTTGGTCGCTCGGTTTGGCTGCCGCCTGCCTTTCTGGTATCGCTTTATTCATTGGGAACTGGGAAACAGTTGCTTTTCGTATCTGCAACGAGTTGGTTGGTTTTTCTAGATATTCAAAGTTAGCTGAGTTCGACGACGCGACGACGACAGTCGAGTAGTATCTGTTAAAAGCAAAAACAGTCAATGAAACAGACGAACGGAGAACGCGAAAGCGAGCGCGCGTGTGTTGTGAGCGAGCGAGCAAGTGTCCGTTGTTTAAATAAAATTAAAATAAAATACAATAAATAAAAAATAAAATAAATTGAATTCGAAATCAAATTTACAAATAAAATTTTAACGAATTTCTTCCAACAAATCAAATCAAACTAAAGCGGAAAATATCTATGAAATATTCATATTGTGTATATAAATGCATTTTTACAAAAAAACTAAACTAAATACAATACATTAAATAAATAAATAAATAAATAGTAGTAAAATACTTTTGAAAAAATATACAAAAAACTAATTTAATGCAAATGAAAATTTTGTCTCTGTGTTTGTTTATGAAATTTTGTTGAGTTTGGTAAACTAAAACAAAATCAAATGTAGAAATACATGGCAACAAATGTGGATGTTAAATTAAAGAAAATCATATTGAAAATGCAATTACAAATAAATTGTAAATATTAAATAAATAAAATTCCACATGCGTTCGATGCCGACAGAATACATAATTGTTAAAATTCTATTAAGATACAAAAAATATATACGCGAATCAAATATTAACTTCTAATCAACCAACAAAACAAAAAGGTATTGTATCTTTTACATTTCTTCTGTCTGTGCCTTTTTTCAAAAAAAAAAAAACAAAAAAAAAACAGCTGTTGTTGTTATTGTTTTCGTAGTTGGTTATTTGTTATTATTTCCTTAAAATAAATTTTTCGGTGAAAAGTTCACATATTTTTGCTGTTTGTTGACACACGAATTTATACAATAAATACAAAATAAAAATATGTACTAACAAAAAGAAGAACACTAACATCATCGAAATATAAGAAATAATAAGAAAACAGTCAAAATAATCGAAGGTGAGTACAAATTAGATATATATATTTTTTTTTTTTTGAAATTAAATGTTTAAGAGAGAAACTAAGACAATGAATAGCAAAAGATACAATATTTATTTAGTGGTATTTATTATGTATTTATTTATTTTAAAAATGTGTGCACGCTTCATACAAATGCAATTACAAAAAATACAAATTATTGCCAAAAAAAAAAAAAATTAAATACAATAAATAAAAAAGAAAAATAAAATTTTATTTTTATTTACATTTTTCACATTTTCAATGTTTGCGTACGTGTGTTTTATTATTGACAAAAGATACAATGTGACTATAATGCAGAATGTGCTAGTGGATATGTGTGTGTGTGAGAGTGTGTGTGTGTGTGTGTAAATTCACACGCGTAAATGATGCTGTAATTGTTTAATAAAAGATTTTAATTAAATTTCAAGTGATTCTGTTATCAAATGTTTGTTTATTTGAAGCGAAAGTATCTTCTTGTTGAGTTTAAAAAAAAGATATTATTATTGTATAAAGACAAACATGAAATTTTCCTAAAGATGGATATCTATAATCATATGATTATTTATTAAATCACAAGGTTTCAGTTTTCTATTGTATTGCATCTTTAACATCTCATCACCAATAAAATTGTGCATAAACAACGAGACAAGTAAACAAGTCTTTCATTACAAAAAAATAAATAATAATACATGTATACATATAATATAATTGTATCTTTGGCCCATTAAGTTGCCGCTAGCATTTAACGACTGTCATAGGAGCTGATATCTTTTTATTTCTCTATCTCTCTCTCTCTCTCTCTCTCTCTCTGTCTGTCTGTCTCTATGTGAGCCTAGGCTATGCTTGATAATGTCCGGAAAAATCAATAATAATGAAAACAGCCGCCAAAAACTCAACAGTTTTTGTTTGATTGAAAGGCTCAAACCTTTCAACATTTTCTTATTTTTACCTCTCCCCCATTAATCCTTCGTTCTTTATCCTTTTTCTTTTCTGCTTCGTATCAAGTTTTAGCAATGATGTTTGTTAAGAGAAGAGAAGGAGTAGAAAGTTTGCATAAAAATGGACGAACATTGAAAAACAAAAAATATAAAAAGTCTTTGTCCTTTTAAACAATACAAAACATTTCACATTGATTAAGAGCAATTCAATTAAACATACTTAGATACAATACAATACAATACAATACAATGAAAATGTATCTAGATCTATATATTTTGAAAATATTGTACAATTCACCACATCACCATCATCACACATTTTAAATACTAAACTCAACCGCTTTCTTTTCCTTCATCACCGCATTGTCCTATCACCTACAGTCAACCAATGCAAAAAATGTTGTTGAGAGGAAAAACAACTTGAATAATCAAAACTACAAAAAACTGATATTGTATTGTGTTGTATATAACAAGATAGAAACTATTAAACAAAATAGCGCTCGCTTGTTATTGTCAACAGCAATGAAACTAAAAATCATCGTTTTCAAATTGTCTTTGCAAAAGAAACAAAAAAAAAAAAAAAAATAAAATAAAATAAACCCAAAAATTGAAATATTGAAAGGCAACAAAAGAAAGAAAGACACAACGCATGCGCAAAAAGTCACGGGGAGACAAGCGAGTGAATGTCGTTCATTTGCTTGCAGGCTGCAACTACAAGATACAATAACATCAACAAACTCTCTTTCATCGCCTCTCATTTTTGCACTCTCATTTCTCTTTCTGTTATGTTTTTGCGATTTTAACAACAAATGCCACTTGCTGCATTTGCCAAAAAATTAGGCGAGGCAAAAGATACAAAATATAATGGCTGTTGTTGTTGTTGTTGTCATTGTTATTGCAACTGATTTTTGCAACTTTTTTTTCTCTTCTTTTTTCCTTTTCATTTCAATTTACAAAAACTAAAATATTGTATATATTTACAACAACAAAAACACAACAAAAAACAATTCAACAACAACAAACAATATCCAAAAAAAAGTAAAAATGAAAATTTCCACAAAAAACTTAATCTAACAGAAATAAAAAAAAAAAAACGACAAAAAAAAGAAAGAAAACAAATAGAGATAGAAATTGTAAATTGGAAATTTGAAATTTAAATATAAAGAAAAGGGGAAAGAATAAAACCCAAAAAAAATTTGATAAAAACTTAATTGAAGATAGAAAAAACAAATTGAATGTTGGGAAAGTTTTTGAAAATCAAAAACAATAACCAGCATCAATTCAATAGATTTTTGATAGAAACTGGAAAAAATTTCGGAAAAAAAAACAATAAAATAAAATTATTTATATGGAAAATTGATTTTTGTACTTATAAATGATGGCAATATATTTAAAGTTAGCCCAAAGTGCCCCAGGACTTGAGAAGGATTCCATTCGAGGGTTTTTAGGGGTGACTTTTGACACCAATTGTGGACAACCTACCTTCCTTCCTTCCTTTCTATTTAACTACCTCTCTGCCCTCATTTCACCAAACCCCCTCCTTTCCCTATTATCAGGCACCACAGTAGGCCCATGGCTTCTGAGTGAACTCGGGTGTAACCTAACACAACCTAATCTTCTCACGACTGTATACATTTATAGTATATAAAATATATATAGAACTTAATTAGATTAATTTTAGAATAAATACCATCCATAGGCAACTTGGGGACCTGAACCAATGCTATGCAAAAATTGATGATACGATGATAATATTATGTTTTTACAATTATTTTCATGTTCTAAAGTGAACATTATTAAGTTAGTATTATGAGTACAGAAGATCCCTAGACTAAAGAAAACGCACCACTGAGAAACTTTGCTGGCATAATTTAAGAAAATCTCTAGACAAAAATCTCCTAACATAGCTTTAAGAGTTTGAAAGGTAGTATGTCATCCAGAAATTGGGGACTCTAGCAGTAGTAACAATAACATATTTCAAATAACTTGCTTATATTGCTCATTCGTCGTCTCGTCCTCTGTATACAAGTTGTGATCTAAAAAGAACAGAACTTTTAAGTTATAGAATAAAACAAGCATGACAAGCTTATATTTATTCAAAATAGGATCCATTTAATTCAATACAACGTTCGGAAGGATTAACCAATTTATCCATAGACTTCTGCTGCTCTTTGGTTCTTTATGACATCGTAAAAAGATCCTTTCATTGCAGTTTTCAGTTTTGGGAACAGAAAATAATCACACAAAAATAAATCAGAAGTATACGAAGGATGCTCAATGACACAAAGCGGTTTTTTCATCAAAAATTTGTTGAATTTTTAGATCTTGTGAATTTATTAAAAATATTCCTTTGAGTCTAATACGGACAACATTCGACCACAATCGATGTAAGACTTGAAAATAGTATTCTTTATTGCAACAAATTCCCGTTATGTGTTCTATGATTTAAAGTTTGACCAGTTATAGATTAAACCTTGTAAGGTTGGCATTATTAGGGATCTCTCTCTCTCTCTCTCTCTCTCTCTCTCTCTCTCTCTCTTGTGACTCCTTGATGTCAACGCCATTATACAATTGTAATTTAAGTATGAAGGGTGTGTATTATTTATTATAAATGTTATTGTATGCCGCCATCTGCAGGAAAAGCAAAGAAAACAAAAAGTGAAAAATGTTGAAAAACTTAAATAAAAAAAAATTAAAAAAAAAAACAAAAACAAAAAATAAATAAAGCCAAAGATATGGCGACTTCCGCATTTTTAAAGCAAGCAATGTTGTCCATTGTTTTTTTGTTTTTATTGTTTTTGTATTTTTTCTCATTGTTGTTGTTGTTGTTGTTGTTGTTGTTTTTATCTTTATATTAAACAAACAAACAAAAAAAAAAAGGCAAGAGAAACGAAAAGAAAAATTTATATATTCGTATATCATGAATGCTGTTGCGTATTGCAACAAGCGCCTTCATCTGGAAAATGAAAATATCACTGAGTTTTTTCATAAATTTATTTATTGTATTTAATTTTTCTTATTTATTTTATTTCATTTTATTTTTTATTTATTATTTCATTTACACACAAACAAGCTCATGAACTCAAACACACACTCACTCAGAAAAAAGTGCATTGAACCTTAAAATAAAACAAAAATTATAGATGGCGGGAGAGAGAGAGCGTAATTTTTTTTTATATGTATCATAAGTATTATTGTATATTGTATTTATGAGCGATTCAATCTTGCAACAACCTTCTGAAAACCCAATCAGACTTTCAGACTGTAATATTGACCGAAGCCACCCGCTACAATGGAAGAGTTTATTTACAACAAAGAATACAAACTTGTTGGCAATTTGGAGCGAATCAAAATGTATTGTACAATAATAATACAGAGAATGAGAGTAAGCAACAAGAAAGTTGAGCTGAGAAGGTATTCATGAACGAATAAAAGATACAAAATTTATTAATAATTCTTAGCGCATTCATGTCAAAATGCAACTACTTTATTGTAGATACTTTACTTACTTAATATTGTGCATAAGTTAGATTCTAGTGGCAGTCAGTCAGTCAGTCAGTCTATTTCTTTACTTGAGTGTCATTTAGTTAAAAAATACACATCTTTTACAATATAACAACAATTAGTCTTTTTTTTTTCTAGTTCTACAGTTCCAAGGGATTGGTCTTAATGTTAATGTGGGTGGCGTTTTTGCTGGCGTGTTAGTGTTCATGGTGAGTGGATTGTGTTTATGTATGAAAGAAAAAGTAATGAAAGAGAAATTACAACATAAAAATTTAATTTTTTTTTATGGAAAGTTGCTCGTTACAAACTTAACTAAGCATTTGCTTCTATGGTTGCATTAAAATTAATAATTACACTAAGAGAAATTTTCACAGAACCAGAACTTCAATTTTTTGGTTAAGATTTTGATTTGAAATATTTTAACAAGATTTTCGGTGATTATTTCTTTTAAAAAAATATAGAAAGATAAATAAAATATTTTAATCAGTTGTCCCTTGCTCAGATCTTTTATTGATCGCCATCACTTACTGCATTACTCAGTTCTTAAGATTAACAAATTGGTTATCGGGGAATTACAATAGAGGATGGTAGGTCTTCTCTATACGTTTGTATTTAATACAATGAGCCATAAATCTTGGTCTATGTACTACTAGTTACTAGCTCAATCTAACCTATCGTAATCTAAGGTTACACTAACTTTTGTAAATAGTGTTTCTGCCTAAAGTTAAGAATCTATTTTTAATAATATCTATTCTGTTTTTACTCATTTTTATTAAAATTCAGTGGAATGTAAGGAAGTCTTCTTATTCTTTACACGCTATTATTATATTACATATTACAAGTTATATTATATTATTGGGTGTAGTTCTTTGCTTAGTCCAGAGATTCAAGCCGGATGAGGTGTTTGTTGCTGCAGTTCCCCATTCACCCAGTAACCGTTGACACGTGCAGGTCTTTATGCGCGTTGACAAGCCTCCTTAAGAGCTTGGTCTAAAATCATTCTATGATTTGAGCATTCGCTTTTTAAGTTGTGCCCCGGTTCTGATTACAGAAGGAGTTTATTTCTTAAGCTTCCTGGAGAGTTTGTGGTTTAGTTGTTTTCTTTTGTGCATAATGTGGGTTATCCATGCCAACCGCCTATGATGAGTCAATCCACGGTACTTGACTGAGGTATAGATTGGTATATTATACCCGTTTAGCTATAACATTGGACTCCGTTAAGCTTTTATTATAGAAATTCTTTTCAGTTCTTTATACAGATTATCCCATTTCTTAGGTGCAAACACTAAAGCAAACTACTCATTCATTTTTTTAACTCTATTTTATACGCTATAAGGAAGTTCCTCTTGTTTGTGACCCTCAATCAGTGAATTTGTTCTGTTGTTTTTTCAATTTTCTTCAAACCATATTTGCTTTAACTTTAACCCACTTTTATCCATGAGACTATACAAGTAAAATATTCATATATCAAACTGTATATTTATTTATATTCAAGTTTTACCATTACAATTAACGTAATTGCACAGTTTAAAGTGCAATTTGTATGAATAAATAAATTATATAATCGATTTAGTATATGTAAATCGTTACGAATGGCGGTCACTATGGTAATTACGATGAAGTTGATTAGATTACTTGATTAGGAAAGAAAATACTAATTCAGAGAAATGGAACTAGCACACCTGCGTGAGTGAATGAGTATCTCACGATTGGTTCCGATTAACTCATAGCAATACTAAGTAAAACAACATAACACTTTTAGACACAACTTCTATTAATTAATGTGGAAAAAAAAATAATATATTCGTAATAAGCAACAAAGATTTTGTATCTTTCCTTCAAAAAACTATTGTTTAGAAATCAATTTTGTTCCGGTTATTGATTGAAATAGTATTGTATTGTATTATTATTGTTAGTTGCTGCATATACTTGTATGTATTTAATAGATACTTCCCTATACATGACCATGTATATCTGTTATCTAATATATTTAAACGAGCAATTATTGTATTTTACATATATTTATACTTACAGGACTATTAAGAATGGTACCTGTCTCGCAAACCCAGATTGGAATTCATGTTCCTATTAGAAAAACTTTTTAGTTTTTGTGTTATTGTACTGAGAACTATTACTTTAATTATAACTATACGTATAAGTGTCTGATCTATATTTACCAACCATGTAAATTACAAGACACTAGGATACTGGATCGTGTAGCTCCCACACAAATCCGGCTCAAAATGATGATGTTCTTTTGAGAAAAACGTTTCAGTTTGTTGTATTAACAAACTGAAATATGGACAGTATAAGTGCCTGAACCATATTCACCAACCATGTATAGTAATTTTAAAGACCCTAGGCTAACTTCATCGTATACCTGCCATACAAACACAGCTTCAAATTCATGTTCTTATGAGGAAAACTTTTTTGTTTATTGTTTTGACAAACTGAAAATTGCAAACTATAAGTACCTGATCCATATTCACCAGTCGTGTAAATATCAAGACCCTAGGATTACTAGGGAGATACCCCTTTCTATACAAATTCAATTAAGAATCAAAACTGAAACTTGGACACCAACCAGGTAAATTTCAAGATTGGGATCGTTAAGCTACCATGCAAATCCTGAGCAAAACACGTTCGCCTGGTACTGTGATTTAATGTTCATAAAATAAATTGCATACAATCCATCATGTATCATATAAAAATACAATTTATCTTAGATTTCATAATGGCAAATTTCGGCGCCATTCCAACTATTAACAATTGACATACACTCACACTGAGATACTTACACACTTACTTGCTTACTTACATCTGTGATTGATGTACATGTGCGATCAAATCAAACATGTAATATGATACTTAAAAAATGATTAGTATGTCATTTTGTTATTATTTTTATATTTTGTTTATTTAGGCATTATGATGATAGATACTTATAGTATTTGAACATATGCATGTGTGTGTGTGTCTGTGTGTATGCGAGTATCTATGAAACCACAAAGTGATAATTAAAAAAAGAAATAAATAAACCCTTGTAACACATTCCTATAAAGTAGTTCAAAAAGAGCGCTACAAATCAAAATCAAATAAAATTCAATTATATTGCATTAAGAGGAGCATTTGATTGACTAAGTGGATAGATAAAACTAACATAATTTGTTGTATCAATCATAGATAACCTTATCATTATTAGTGAAGTGACCCTTTAATGGGACACAGCAATAGCAGAGCGCAACCTATTACAATAATAAAAATAAAAAAATTAAAAATAAATAAACAAATTACAAAAAAATTATACTGAAAAAAATAACAAAAGAATAACTAAAAATTTGCTTTTATTTAATCGTCAAATTAACAATAACAACTACAACAAAAACAACAACAAAACAAAATATGTCGTCATAAATTAATCATTTAAATTAAATCATTTGCAAAAATTCAATCAGGAAAATCAACAACAGTCAACATGAGAACAGATCTTAAATCATATGTTACCCCCATCCACCCTCTCCCAAATTAAAAAAAAAACACACGCGAACCTCATCGTTTCAAGTTCATTGCTGCTGCTGCTGCTGCTGCTGCTACTGCTACTTTTACTGAACAAGTTCCACAACTTTCATGTGCTGGCTTTAGATACTTATTAGTATCTCAGCTCTGCTCAGCTGTGAGTGAAGTAAGTTCGTTTCACAGTTCGATGCTTGTTGCTTTTGTAGTATTCATGTACTATAAATATTTTCAATAAAATAAAATAAAATTGTGAATTAATGCAATTTTGCATTTAGTAGTAGTTAGTTATAAACCGGTCATAATCTGATGATGCTAATGCTGATTGTTTCATGCCTCAATCGTTCTCATATGACACTCTACAAAAGTAGAGTACAACATACTACTACAAAATACAGATACAATCTACAGTTTATTAAGTGAACAATATCAAGAATAAGCTCAGCTTTAAAGTCGCCTCAAGAATAAAGATGTAGGTTGTTTTTCGTTTGTTGGTTTGTTTGTTTCGATGAGGAAGTTTATTTTGGTGGTTGCCGGTTCAAGGTAATTTACGGTTTATTTATTCATTTATTTGCAATATAAGTATAACTGTATCTAGATAGGTTAACACAATGCGGTGAATACTACACCTCCATCATCTCGTTTCGTTGGTTGTTGTTCATTTTTGACTTTAATTCATTTATTTTATTCAATCGACTTGTGTTGTGTCTGTGTCTGAGGAAGTCTTAAGAATATTATTTACGATAAAAATTTATGACAAAATAACTTTGTTTATGTTGTTTAACAAGGCAATATGCTTATTAAGACTACATCCAATCAAAAAAAAAAAAAAAAAAAAAAAAAGATAGAAAGCTCTTCCACACAGCATTTCTTAAATTCGATTTTTACTAAACCAGGGGTTTCTCCTTTATGGTTTTGACTAACTAGCGATTATTGCATTGGCTGATGAAAATAAAATTCATCGCAAAATAAGACGGAAAATATTATTTCATGACGGTTTTAAAAAAATTCCATGAAACTCAACAATTGGATCGAAAGAAGTGCACCAATTCGAAGGAAGACTATATTATTTTGAGAGAAAGCCTAAAAGATCATTCTAAAAATGCAACACTTTTTAGGTCAGAAGTGCAACAGAACTTTCAAAAGAATACGAGTATATCAACAAACACTGTTCAAGATCGGCTGAACTATATGGGTATGAGGACTAGGAAGCCTGAAAGAAAGCCACGATTGTTGAAAAAAAAAAGAGGGAAATAGTATCGCTACGCTACCATAATATTTTTTGCGTGAAAACGTTTCTCGTGACTGACTTATAATATTTATTTAGTATTTATTTAAGCAATAAATTAAAATAGACATGATGACCAAAGCACAGCACAACTACATACCATGAAAGATGAACGCAAATGCGACAAAAAAGGAATTAGCTTGCCGTTTTCGAAAGTCATCCAAATTTCCAACTTTTCAGATGGATTATCCAATATATTCCTGCATATTCTTATAATTTGGTAAAGAACACACAAAAAACAAAAAAACCTCATCCAAATCGGTCCAGCTATTCTCAAGAGATACGCTTACAAAGAATTTTTTCATCATGTTCAACCACTTTTCCCACTAGTTGTGGTAAGCGCATATACAAAAAAAAAAAAAAAAAAAAAACGTATACTCCTCTTTTTTTTTTTAAATATCCAAATTACTTGGCGTTACGCGTTTTGAGTCACGAGATATTATAATGTGACATAGCGCGCCGTCTTGTTGAAACGAGGCCTTTTTTCATGCATTTGCAAGCAGACATAATAATATAGTAGGCAACATCCAAAATCGATTTCCATTGACTGTTTCATTTCCTCTGGAAAAATATGGCCCAATGATGGTTTTGGCGCTCAAACAGTCAGTTTTTGGTCATGCAGTGGCGTCTCCATTCCCCAAATCCGTCAATTCTGCTTATTGACGCCGCTAGAGAGTAAGAAATGGGCCTTGTCCAAAAATCAGGTTCAGTATCAACCATTCGAGCGACTGTTTGGCCATTTTCCAAGCGACTTGGGTTATCCGTCTTCAATATTATTTGTGTTAAATGCACTTTATACGGAAACAAATGCACACCTATGTGGCTCCAAAATGCGTTCATTGGAACGGCTTGTGGACGATCTCCCACTATCCCGTGCTTAACAAAATTCGACACTAAACAATGAATACTGTTGTCAGGCGGTACCTGTTGGCTACTATATTTTCGACGATATTATTACCTTATTATATCTTTGAATATACAGTTCTATTTTTTTTACATTCTACATATAAAATCAATTCGCTAAGAATCGCCTTATATAGCATTACAATAATAATCAGACGTCAGTCAGTATGATGAATACGTGTGGCCCAGATCAGTAAAATTTTATTATATAACATTGTCTATTTTATGTAAGAGTACGAGTATAACACAACTTTATCAAGACACGTTGATCTTAAAGCAAAGTTCAACAAATTGTAACTGTTTCCCAGAGATCTAAATTTTGCACGTCCCATCTTTATAGACAACAAAATGCTACTGCATCATATGAGTACTCGTATATAAATCATACTTAGATCTTTTCCTTTCTTTTTTATACAATAATTGCATAAAATTATATAAATGTGAAATTTATATGGCTGTTGCGAATAAATTAAGTACGGTAAAAGCTAAGTCAGTGGTTTTAATAGTAGTAGTAAGTATGTAGTGTGTAGTAGGTGTCAGTCATAAAATGTGTTCATTTTCATAATTTCGGACGACGACTCTCAAAGTAACGGTTATAATTTATAATTACAATGCTAAATGAACTCATTATTCATATATTTACCGCCAAAAATAAGTGGGTCAAAAGCTCAAAATAACACGTTTTAATGGATTTTTCACATGGCAATTGAAAAGATAACAAAAATATACACAAAGTATGTGACTCACACAGAATCAACTCAGGCTACGCTTTCATATAAATATAATGCATATAATAATATGAACACTGAACTTTAAATGACCCATATGTGGGTTTTCGGTTTTCCACTTACTTATAACATATACACAGACACTACTTGTATGTACACATACAATAAATACAAATGTATTTAGATACATACATATAGTCGAAATCAAAAAATGAAATATAAAAAAAAAATGATCGATGCGATACTAATGAAGATGATACTTACTGCTACTGTTGCAAATGATGATGTATGACGATGATGATGATGATGGTGATGTTTATGCTTGTATGTTTTTAATTAAGAAAATAAATTGAAAATTGAAAGTGAAGATAAACAAAGAAACACCAAAAGTGCGAATTATGTATGACGAAGTAGTAAACCATTACATCCAACACACAAAGTTGATCATTGTTAACCATAAATGGTTGGCATACCAAAAAATGACTGGGTAAGTGAAGACTTGTTAAGTCAAATAAATAAATTTTAAATGAAAATGAAAGTATTCGTGTGTATTTTTAAAAGTGAAAAGAATCATATAAAAATTTATATTGCCTTTTGGCGAAAGTGAATTCGGTTGTCAATCATTAAGAAAAGTAATTAAATTATAATTATAAATATTTTCAACTATGTGGGCACGTGTTAGTTAAGCGTGCAATTAAAGTAGCATGATAAGTATCTTTATTCTAAATACGGTAATCTGTGTGTAGTAAACCACGAAAAAAGGTGACCGCTAATGTGACCTTAATCAAAGATATTATTGTATTATTCCAATAATATTGCTATTAATAAATGAATTTGATTTATTGTATTGTTTATTTGTTTGTGGTGTGCTGCTGGCGATAAAAGCCACAATTGGAGGTTAAAAATATTGTCACACAACGTGATCTTGATCTCAACGATCTACAATACAATATTTTCCTAGCAAACAAACGATGACACTTTATTGATTCAATTAATTAGTATATTTCTAGATAGATAGATAGATGTAATAGCTATTGCAAAACACACTGATTATAAAATAGTTTTTTTTTTATCAGTTGAAAAGAATTTTTGTTATAAAATAAGCATTTGCCCTTTTTGACTCTAACAAACCATCACCCATTCTCGAATAAAATCTAATTTAATACCAGACAACAGATAAATTAAAACCACTAATATTCTGACAAATAAAGGAAAAACTACATAAGACATTAAAATGTAACCAACTAAACCAAGTAGCAATGAACTTTACTCATACTCTCATTTTACTCAACATTCTTATTACTTTCTTACTAAGAAACGGTAACAAAAGGATATCGTCAGTCGTTAAAAGAAAAACCAAAGCAAGACAACTACAAAAAAGTAATATAAAAATTTTGCAACAGCAAAAGCCTTAAAAGTTCAAATGCCCCGTAAGTGCAAAACAAACAAACAAACAAACACATCAATAAAATACAATACATCGCTAGAAGCTTCTAGAACTACCCACTAACTACTACAACAGATTCTTATAGAAAATACAGTGAATTGCACCAACAGCAAACCCAGAAGGGAGACAGAATAATCAGAATCAAAAGTTCATAATCATCATCAACATAAAACAACACATGCTCGTGAATAAGTGCAATTATACTTAGTAATTCATGTCAATAAATAAATATTTGCCAAAAAAAAAAAAAAACCAATCAATAAAAAAATAAATAGAATAATATTTTTTTAGAATACAAAAAAATTAGATGAATGAAAAATCTTTCAAGTCATGTGAGAATTGCCTAAAACCAGTTGATTTGGATGCATAAAGTTTACACTAGTTTTGACCAAATTCTCAACAAGAATAGCTGTCTGTGAGACTGACTGACTGACTGACTGACGACTGTCTGACTGACTAAGTTAATAAATGAATCAATGAAAGAATGAGTGAATGAATGACTTCATGTTTTTTTTTTTTATATAATTTATTGTAATTGTTTGTTTCTTTTTCTTTTTATAAAAAATTAATTTCTTAAAGCGTGAAAATTGTTATTTATGTCTTCGTCAGTGCCAATAATTTCATTTTGTTCATTTTGTGTAGCTTTTAGATTCTTTATTGACCATCATCACTTGCTTGTTGCTTTACTTGACTGCAATCACCCTATTAAGTAGTAGGAAACTAACTCTCTTTCATTGTTTCGTGTGAGTTAAAACCAATTTTCAGTTGTTTTTTTCCAGCTTCATTGATTACACACTCTACAAATACAATAATAATAATAATGACAATAATACTAATAAATAAAAAATGAGCAAACTCTTTATAGATAGATAGATACTTAGCTTCTGTTATTGTTTTTATGATCATTTGTTTTTGTTTTATCTGTTTAAGTTCAACACTCATCATAGAAAATTTGTCACTTGAGAAATCTATGACAAATTTTTATTCCTATTTGTCAATAATCAATTGTCTATGATTTAATGAATTACAATAATATTTTCGTTCGTTTACTTGAAAATACATAAATAAAATAATTGTAACTAATGTGATTTGCTTTAGATTTTACACGTGCCCTTTTAATGGGATTCTCCCCATATATTTTTGCATAATTTTTTATTTATTTATAGATTAATTTATTTTCAAATTTAAATTTTTAATTGCACAGAATTGTTTGTCTTTAATCAATAAATTTACAAAATGATGATTTTCATATTGGAAAAGAAAATTGTTATCAATGATGAATAAATATCATTAATTCATCCATCCACTAAAATAAACATGACATTAAACAAAAGTCAGTCAATACGAGTATGTGTATTGTTTTGTTTTGTTTTTCTACCTTTGTAACTAGATGCAACAATAGATAGAACATGTAAGTATTCATAGCGTTTTGATTAACATTTGTGATATTTGTTGAATTACACTCACACATGTCACATGTGTTTGTATCATTTCAAGTACACTCACGTCAAAAGTCAATATTGACACGTTTTGCAAGTTTTGCTTTCGCTTATCAATGGCACAAACATGTAAATGGTTTTTTTTTATGCATTCATAAAATAACAAATAAAATTAAAAAAAGAAAAAAAAAAAAACAAGAAAATCTTTTCAAGTGAATTGAATAAAACATTGAATAAAAACCAATACAAAAATGTATTGTACAAATCTATGATGGATATAAACATGTATTGTATATATATATATGCATGTTAGTTGTAACAACCATAAAGAGAGTAAAAGAAATACTAGTAACAAAGGATAAATAAATATGTACATATATTTTCATGGTTGCCTGATGTCAGGCTGTCAGACTGCAGAGTTGTCAGTGGGTTGGTCATAGATACGCAAACTAACAACGTGACTCAAGCGTCCACCATATAAATGCACACATACAAGTATGTACAAGTACAAGTATTTAAGCAACAGTTTTCCAAAGGAACATTGTTCGTTAAAATATAAAAATCCCATTTCATTTTGTTTACTTTGAGTATGTGTATGAACTTAGTCATTCATCTTTCATACGAAGAACTAAAATAAAAAAAAAAAAACAAAACAAAAAACACATACGAGAATGTACTTGTCATCGACATCAGTGATCCTTAAACTTATGTATGTAAAGTGGACTAACTTAACTCACTTGAGCAACGTGTCTTACGGTAGTAGTTCTTTAAACTCAATTTCTAACTCAACAATAATTTAGGTCTTTGGATGAGGAATCCATTGATCTGTTTCAGTTAAATTCAGATTTTTGTTGTAAAAAGAATCTTTTAAAAGTTTTGTACGAATTTTGAGCTTTTCTTCAAATGGAGAAAGTTTACAAATAACAATGAACACAATTATTTATTTATTTATTTTATTTATTTATTAAAATTAATTATAATACATTAAAAAAAAAAATAATAAAAATAATACTATAACTTATAATTGTCAATTATTATTAGAACACTAGCTACTAGGCCTTCCACTCTAAGAAATTATAAAAAATTATATTAAATTTATAAGGTTACAAATTTTTAGGAAGTTGAATATCTTTTATATTTAAGTTTTGGAAGCTGTGTTAATGGCTGATGTGGGATTGGAGTTCGGAAAGAGGGCAACTCTGATACTGATACATAGATAACAAAATATTTAAAAAAAAAAATAATGAATATTGATAAAAAAAAAAAATTCAAAACTTGACAATGCAAAATCAAAATCAAGGGGACCACAGTTTAAAATCCGCTGGTCTAAACTCACTAACTGACTGACTGGGGGACTTAGCCCTTTGCCACTGAAACTCTAACTTGTAAATGCATTCTTAAGTTACTTTCGCTCCTGGGGTCTTCGTCATGATCATCACCATCATCAACACCATCTTCTTGCCTCTTATCTTTTTAAATTTTATTATATTTGTTCTTATTAATGTTGTTATATATACATATGTACATATCTGTAAGCATATTGTATTACTTTGCATGTGGCAAAGTCCGAAGATACACAAATTATAATCAAACATTGTTGACATGCATGATGTAATGACTCAGTCATCTGACTGTTTGTCAATTAGACTGGTTTAAAAATAATTGTCTCCAAGGCAAGTAAAAGCAATTTTAAATCCACTTTCACTTCATCGTCTCTTCCCTCTCTCTCTCTCTCTCTCTCTCTCTGCCGATCTTTATTTCTCCCTTTCCCTTTCCCTTTTCCTATTTTACAAGTTTTATAGTTTTCGTATTATATTGTAGTTTTCATTCATTTCATTATGAATTAAGACTCCTTTTTCGTTTCGCATTGGTGACGCTGCTGCACCCTTAACTTCTTTTGCTTCTGTCCGGAGACTGAGACTAAATTTTGTGTATATAGTTTCATCTACCATAAAATTTCTCACATGCTTTTAATCTCCTAGTTTCTCGCATATTCTTCTTATCCTATTTGATGATGATGAAAGTCTATTATCGCTTACATTCTCTCTCGAGTTTTCTCTGACTCATTTGGTGATCTTTCAGATCATATACATGTGTATCTTCATGTATCTTTCACTGTTTGTGTGGGGGCTTAAACTTGTAGCTTTTTATCACTGATGACTTTAGAGAAATATTGAATCGTATTTATTTATAAATACATTTTGTTTGCTATCTTTTCATTTTTCTTTCCTCACACAGAATAATTGGGAGCACTCCAAGGAGGTTAATTATTATTGATTGTGTGAACAGCAGCAAAATTACATTCATATTTGTTGTAATTTACTCAAAATGGGTTAAATGGAATAGCATCATCATAAAGCAACAACAAATAGGAAGACAAATAGACAAACTTGTGCAGGAGATTGTCTCTTGTTATTCTGACTAAATCCCCACGGTTGTTGTTAGGAATTTGTTCAATAAATTAAAGCACATTGCTTCGTGGGAAAGATGCTCACAATTACTTCTGTGGTCGATTAAATGAAAAGGCATATGATATTAAATAAAATGATATTATATAAGATTTAGATATCAAATCGAAATAATCTCCAATGTCAAGTTACATGGTGTACAATAATAAATTAAAAAATTCTAAATCAGGCAAAGTGTGACTCACTTATGTAATTTAATCTCTTATAAATAACCCTTAAAATCGATTCATGCTTCATCACAAACTGATTAATGATCCAACAAAAAAAAGAAAAGGAAAACTAGAAAAATGAAACTCAAGTGTCATGCTAAATCATCGATAGAAATATCTAAAAATATGTTCGATGTCAAAATTATGGCAATAATTTGATTAGTTTGGCAAAAGCCATTAATAGTCACGTACAATATATATTTCGATCTCTGATAATGAAATGGCATAAAATTAAATGATTTTAAAAAACTGTAACATTTTGAAATATTGAAAGCCAACAAATCCAATTAGAAAACAGGAAACCACAATGAACTTCGATTTCAATAAAGATTAAAAACCTCACAAAAAGAAAAAGAAATTTCTATATGACCACGTACATATGATAACATTTAAAATGATTATAAAACCATATTTGACATCAATTTTAATAAATATTTTGTGTGATATAATAATAGTAGGTTCTATTCTTATGATGATGATCTACCTATTTTTTTAGATAACGATAATATCAAATGCATTTGGAAGATTTAATGGAAAGCATTCAGTGCGAAATATATCTCCACAAAGGACTTAAATAGGAGTCACTCTCTAAACGTACCTTTCATGTTTCTGGATCTGTATAAAGTTTACATAATATCCATCTATTATATAAAAAAGTTTTTCAGTGTCCATAAAATATAAAGTGCATTTCCCCTCCGGGAAATTCTTCTGAGTTTTATATATTTATGTATATAACTCATATTCCTGGAGGAAACATTATTTTCATTTATAAATTGTGATCCATCTATTGGATTTCTTGGCTGCTACATGAATGAAAACATAATGGGGCACCAACCCATGGACTTTTTGGGGTTCGAATTGGTAGTACCTTCCGATACGAAGTCTGACCAGAGGCTTTTTCTGGTACCACGGGTGGTCAGGAGCCCACGGAACTTGTTCCGTCCTGGCCAGCGGGTACGGCCCCCTTGTGGGAGTATCGTGGTGGCTATGGTTTAATACCCAAATGCGGGTAGAGTAATAACTCGACGTGGAGTTGCGTTATACAACCGGGTACTGTGACCCAGAGAGCAGCAGAGGTTTAAGGCGGGCCCCGCTCCCCACCAAGGAGGGAGTCATATTCCAAATTTAATATGACTCTAAATTGGTACCTGCGGATATTTATCCAAGGGGACGTTGATTGACGTTCAATCCATGTGCTTGGCACCGTGTTCTTAAGTCTTCTTACAGACAGGCGAGCACGTAAAACCCCGGTACTTCATTGTCCCCTTGAATATCTCCAGGGACACGAGGGGAACCTGTGGTCTATTTATACATAGTAGGTTATTATGATGTTTCATTCGTTTTATAAAGTTTTGCCTGTATCTAACGATTTTCCATTTACTAATGGTTCGCCAAGATTTTGATGCAAAATTGGATTTCATATGTCCACGTTGCTTTTATGATTCCATTACCATGTTCTATTTTGTATTAAATGGGAATTTGGATTTAAAAACAAAAATCCAATTTAACTTAAATGTTTTTCTATCACTTTGTTGACGTTTCGTTATGATGTGCTCTTTCCTCGTGATCCTTCTGTTACAGTTTAGACCTTAGATTTCTGAAGATTTACAGCAATTTTTCAATTGGTTAAGTTGATTTTACAGATAGGATGCTTCAAATTTAACTGTAATATTATTGTCATTATCAATAAACGGTATATAATTTTGGAACCAGGATGCAACATCTGATTTTGCATAGAATTTATGAAGATGAATGTAAGATTTTAGTTAGATATAAAGTCTTTTGAACTTAAAAGACATACGTCTTATTAAAATCATTACGTGTGTTCAGCTGATATTCTGCAAGTGATCCAAGAAAAAAGAAGACTACAAGGAATATGGATTCTCAGCCAAAATCCTTAACAGAAAATAGTCTTCAAAAGGACAAAAGCTTTGTTAGCAACTAAATATCTCAAAGGACTTGTAAAAACGGGATTGGCTACCAAAAATTCAAATACTCTGATGAAAAGCAAATTACCTTTGCCAAATGGATAATCCAAATAGATTCGCTCACAAGTTGTATGACACAATTCAAGATATAAAAGTAACAAAATCCCCCGGTTATGATAGCTTAGATACAAGCAAATAGACTTCGATAAGTTCTGTTTGTCATCCTGACTATTTATGTGCATTCAAACTTTCCATAATTCATACACTTTGTGGTGCTCTTAGGTATTTCAACAAAGACAAATTAATAACACTTGATATACAATAGTTGATTTCAAGTATTAAACAATACAAACAACACAAAGATTGTCCCAGTAAATTATCAATGATTCAATAAATATTAAATGATAGAGAATGAATGCTATTGATAGTAGTAGATAAGATTATGTTAAATTGCAAATATTTGTTTGAGGATTAGTTTGCAGAGCAAAAGATTTCAACTGAGTTAGGCGAAACTTTATTTAATTATTATGAATTATGAATCCCATTACAAATTCACATGTCTCGTTTTTTAAGAGTCTCATATATAGTATTCTAATTAACATTAAATAAATCAA
Source organism: Amiota minor (assembly GCA_037043295.1). Lineage (NCBI taxonomy): Eukaryota > Metazoa > Arthropoda > Insecta > Diptera > Drosophilidae > Amiota > Amiota minor. The sequence continues at coordinate 462,516 of JBAMAW010001038.1, forward strand.
AAATCATCAAAATAAGGAAACAAAAAACAAACCAAAGCAAACTAAATAGAGAAAAAATATTATCGTGTTACAAATAAATTTAAAAAATAAATATATTTATTTAATACAAAAGTCAAAACGTGACGCACTTTCGCTAACAGAAAAAAAAAAAAAAATAAAATAAAAAATATGACAAAAACATAAAACTTACTCACCTTGCATATTAAAAACTAAATAAATATGAAAAAAATAAATGAAATAAAAATATTGTGATTACTGAAATGAAAACTGAATGGGGGAAATTATTCTCAAAACACTTTTTTGTTCAAAAATGCATAAATTTGCATAAAAATAAATGAAGTTGATTTCAACAACGACAACAACAACAACAACAACAACCATAAATTTCTTCCGCATGTTAATTAAAAACATGAATTGCTTTACTACTAGTTCATAGCAGTATAATTTTATTATTGTACTGCACGAGTATATTCTATTGAAGGCAGCTAACAGTTAACAGTGCGTATACGTAACGCGCGTAGTTAAATGCGTGATGTTGTTGTATAAACGCCTGCCGCCGCCTCAGTGTTTGCTTGATATACGCAATAAATATGTCAAGCAATAAAAGATATGGCAGCAATAGCATAGCATTAGTAAGTACAAACATAGCGAAATAAAAAGAACACGGCGGCTAATTGGATACTGAAATAAGCGTCACAAACTATTAAAAGTGGAAGCAACTAATCCAAGTACAAATGTTTGCTACATTGCATATCGATCGATCGATAGTGTTTAACAATCTCAGCGCACATCCCTCCGCAATGCACACACACATACAAATGAGTCTCAAACAGTCTCAATCATCGACAAACACTAACAGCGGGTAAACACATTTAGATTTAAACATAAACGATGTTAAGGGGCTATGGACAAATGAATGAATGGATGGGTAAATGTAATGACAGACCTCTGCCCGTGTCTCTGTGGACGTAATCACTAATTGCCAAGTGCTAAACAGTTTACGTTAAGTACATGCCACGCATATACCCCTTGGGGAAGCCTCGTGTATAGAAGCAACGTCACTAGCTGCACGTTTCAATGTCTTGCAACAATACAAAAACAAACAAAAAAAAAAAAATAAAAAAAATATAATTGTCCCTGGAAAAGACTGCAAAAAACATGTGCCACCACAATAAAATTACTGCAATATAAAAAGAATGAAAAACAATTTTACTTTCTGATGATTATTTTAAGTTGAATTGTGTTTAGTTGAGTTACGTCTAGTGCAATGCAGTATGAATGAATGAGTCATTTTTAGACTCAAATTAACTATAAACTACTACGTACAGAGTTGGCAAGATGAACACAACAAACAAAAAAAAAATATATATAATAAACAAGAAAATGTTTACATAAAAGAGTCAATCAAAATGAAACAAAACAAAAACAAAAAACAAGAAGATAACACGACATAAAATAATGCCATATTATATAGAAGAAGAAATGACATTGTGAAGGTCATGGTCAAGTTGAGTGAGTGCTTGTTGTTAAATTATTATGAAGATGCATTTTGTACTCAACTATTAATAACAATGATTATGATAGATTAAGATTAAAGTCATAAACAATACAATACAAATACAATAATATTGTGTTTGATAAATGGACTTGCATCATTTATACTTTCACCAACCATAAGTTTAATCTAACCATAAGTAAATTACTTTATAAGAGTCAAATCGTATTCCAATAATTCTTTATGACTCCTTTGTCTATGATAACACATCAATAAATGGTAAATGGTTCAAAATAGTAAATATTTGTTCAAATTATTATTCATAGATATCGATCTAGAACGCCTTTCTCGATTTAATTGTCATTCAGTTCGCTCAAATCCTGGTATTTCAACCATTTCTTCAGATTTACTTATGTAGATGCTATAAGCTTCATTATTGTTTGCGCAAACAAAGCAATTGGTTTGAGGACCAACTATTTAACATATTAAAATTGCTGCAATCGGAACAATTTCCAGCAAACTATAGATAAACAATCTTGATAGCAATCAATATTCCTTCGTCTGCACACATCACAATACAACAACAAGTTATAGTGTTAAACTTTATCTTTCGTCATTTTAGAGTATCTACACATTTATTGCTTTCGCGTACAGAAATAAAATTGATAGTCAAATAATATTTAAATGGCAAACGCACTTTAACAAATATTGGCGCCAAATAGCAAACGTCCAACATGGCATCTGCCCAACCGTGACAACTTTTCGACTGATTCTGATAATCCATGACATAGTTTACTTTTTATCAAAATTTACATCTAACGATGTTTCAACTTTCCAATTGCTCCCATGCTACTGATAAACATACATAGTATTATGTGATTGTATCTCCCTAGTATATAGAATATACTATATTTATGTCAGTTGTAAAGATAAAGAGATATATTTTGTATGTAAACAAAATTTAATAATGACTAAGAACATGTGCGAAAGAAAAATAAATAAATAAGTAACATGATATAATTTGTTTAAAAAATTATTCATTATGAAAATAGGAAAAGAAATCTTTATCTTTCATTTCTTTATCAAAAATTTTCTTTTTTTTTTAATTAGCATGTAAATAAAATAATAACACAATAACAATTTTATGAATATTTTAGCTTAGCATTGTCATTTTTAGCACTCGGAAACAAAACAATAAAGCAAAAAATTGATGCTAATTGATAAAGTTTGTTAAATTTTTAATATTTTCCTATATAGTACAATACAAAAAATTGAGCTATAACATTTCTGTTCTATTTTCTTTTATTTACAGAATTTATTATAACTTAGAAGTGACGCAGTTATTGATTTTCAAGATTTGTTTATTGGTAAGTAAGTTTCTAAAAATCTAGATCATCTCTATTCAAAGATATCGAAACACACATTGACTTAGCATACTCATATCCAAATCAAAAATGAATTTTTCATTTTAGAATGTGTCATTTCATCAAATTGATTTGACAGAAACAGAACAAGGATTGATTCGTTGCCATCATGTTTACAAATTTGTAAAAGTTTTGAACTTTTACTTAAGTAATTTATTATACAAAATTTCAATTTTGCAAATGAGTGAAAAAGTTCAAGGGTCAATGATAAGAATAACCTTAAAAATTTTTCAGCATATTTATTGCTGTCAAACAACTTTGACGCCTGCGACTTAATAAAGATTAATGACACAAACAACGACAAATACAATACGAAATGAAATAAAATGGATGATGGATGTGTGACTACACTTTTGTTTATAAACTGAATAAGTAAAGAAACATAAAAACAAAAATATGCCTACGATTTGCATGAGAACAGTTTACTTGTTTAATTATTTATCACTTTCAAAAGACCACAAACAAACAAACACACACAACCAAAGTCTTCATAACTTAAAACGTAATTAAAAATTGAATTTATGTAGGTAGATAACTAGGTACGGAATTGTTAAAGGAAAGTGAAGTAGCAGCTGATAAGATTTTAATGACGCTTTAATAGACATGCACAACACATCATAAATTGAATTGATGATAAAACAAAAAATTCACACTTTTATTTCGTAATATACAATACATTAAAAAAAGAAATTATGGCAGAAGATTAATTTTGAGATTACCGAAGTTTTCACACCTCAGTTATTGACTATCTTGAGTTAATTGTTATGTCATATTACGAACTTTATTTGGGAACTATCACTTTTCAGTTAGCGGAGGTTTCTAAATTCGTCATTAAAACTAGTCTGCACTAAAATTTCAGCTTAAAAACTGGGAGACACGGATTAATCGATACTCGTCTTAACGCTTATCATATCCATATACAAAAGTGATAATTCCTGTTCATTCTAGTGTGAAAGATATTGTTGGTATTATATCACTTATCTAAAAAGTTTAAGTTGGAACACAGGAAAACACTTTGTAAGAGAATGGAAGCAGAAAAGTGAATTATTTATATGGAAATTGGAATCGGAATCTCTTATGTCCCAATAAATTAATAAGACTAATTCGATTGACTGCAAATCAAAATCACAAATGATTTCTCATGTGGCTTTCATCACTGGATACTGCGGATTATCTGATTCGCAGGCAATTTTGTAGAAATTGATGATGAAAAGGAAGCAAAGACAATAACAATTTCTCTGCTGCTGTCCATCTACGAATGAAACTAACAAGGCACAGTTGAAGTGAATTCCTAGAGGACATTACTTAAAGATTACATGCTACCATAAACATACATACATATGTATATTAATTATAACAGCCTGACGATTTTTGGCGTTGAAGCCTTGTCGTCCACCCTTACATTTCGCTAATATTTCGCAATTAAAGATAATATTTACTGGGGATTACCATATAATAAGTTAAAGTGCTGTTGTAGAATCTGAAATATAAATTTATTAAGAATCAGTCTAAAAACCTTTCTGTTTGTGCAAAAATATTATTTTTTCCATTCATTGTTCCATTGGCTCCATTAAACTTAACTATTTTCTTTTTTTGAGAAATACATAAAATATCCTTGAAATTCTTTACAAAATGTAATGTTTAATCATTTTGGATACTCATTTATTGTTTGGCAGGTGTTTGTATCACAAAAGATTTCATGTTGAAGCTTCAAATACGAGCAGTTCAGAGGACCCAAGTACTTTTAAATCTAGTAACAATAGGAAAAAATCGAATAAAAGTGGAATGGGAAAAACACTTTTTCAAATGAAAAATCACTCATTACTTAAATTAACTACAATACTGACAGCAAAGAAATAAACAAAAAAAAAAAAAAAATTAATACATAATACGAGTAGAATAGTACAATATCTTTTGTCTAAAAGATAAAACAAGAGAGTACACAGTACAAGACAACTACGTTTATTTTTACTTACAAACAATAAAAGCGATGGTCTTTAATTTACAAAAAAAGTAGCATTTTCCTTCTATCAGATGCATGCATATTCTTTTTGTTTTCATATAAAATTATCTTTATTTAGGTATATTTATTTTTATTTTTAATTTTTTTTTTTTTTTTTCTATGAAATACGTCACACAAAAATATAATATTGTATTGTATTGTATTGTATTTATTGTAGATACCAGAAAACAAGTTTATTGCGTATGAGGAAATAGTTTTACTTTTTCTATATGCGAGTATGCATGTAAACAAAAAAAAAGAAAGAGCTCGCTCAGCAGCTCCTTAATTATTCAGAGTACAACGTCACACGAACGAATAGTTTCGGATAAGGAAAAAACAACATAACATATCATACCTCTGCTATAACATAACGTGTACATACATCATACATCATCATCAGAATCAATATGGTTGAAATAAAAAATAGTGTTGGTCATAAAAATAGGTAGAATGTACAAGTAAGTACAATAGTAGCCAAAAATAGCATCTGCTCCATTGTTGTTGGACAATTTAATGTCACAAAGTTGTGACGTGGGCGTTGTAACGCAAGGAAAAAGGTGTAGTAAGTGTAATGTATATAATTAAGGAAAACAATGTACACGAAACCCTACTCTATCTTACAATAAAGTTTACTTAAAGCTCATGAAAATTCTTTAGTTATGCACACACACACACCCACACACACACACACACACACAGAAAATGGATGGATTGAAATCATGGAAGTGTGAAGTAAAATAAAATATTAATGAAAGTTGGGAAACCTACTACTAAATGAATTTTGTATAGCATTTTTGTAGGTCACATAATCATTAGTGTTTTGTAATAAATGAAATAAAAAATTTACTTCAATTAAATAAAATTAACATTAATTTTTTATGTGATTAAATGGTGTTTTTTACAAGAAATTTGTTTGCCAAATATCTCTTAGTTGCAGATTACATTAGTTCTAATAACTCAGAATATAAAATAATTAATTTAAAAGTCGTCTGTCGAATATATCTTCTTAAATTTAAGTAAAATAAACTAGAAAAATTAAAAATTAAAATTCATAAAAAACAAATTTACAAATTTTCTTCTAAAAATTCTGACATTTGCCTATAAAATGTTATATGTTTTCTTTCTCTTTTAAGTTGCAAAGTGAGTATAATTTTTCTGCAACTATATGATTTCCAAAAAAGTTGGCATTTAAATTAATTAAGTCGTAAAACTATCTGCAAAATATGTTTACCCAAAATTAAAATTGAAGCTAAGATTCTTTTAAGTTCTATTGCACTTGACTGAATTCACCCTCTGGGAAATTCTTCTGGAATTCTATAAGTCCTAGAACTCATATTCCTGGATGGAACATTATTTTTATTTATAATTTATGATCCAAGTTATCACATATAAATGGGATTTCTTGGCTACTACATGAATGAAAACAAGATGGGCCACCAACCCATGAACGTTTTGGAGTTCGAATTTGGTACCACGGGTGGTCAGGAGCCGACGGAACTTGTTTTCGTCCTGGCCAGCGGATACGGCCCCCTTGTGGGAGTATCGTTGTGGCTGTAATTTAATACCCAAATGCGGGTAGAGTAATAACTCGACGTAGAGTTGCGTTATACAACCGGGTGCTGTGACCCAGAGCAGAGGTTTAAGATGGGCCTCGCTCCCCACCAAGGAGGAAGTCATATTTACCAAAATAAATATGACTCAAATTTGGTACTTGCGGATAAATGTATATCCAAGGGGACGTTGGTTGACCTTTATCAATACAATTATGCTTGGCTCCGTGTTCTTAAGTCTTCACAGATAGGTGAGCACATAAAACACTGGTACTTCATTGCACTTGACTGAATAGCATGATCTACATACGCTTAACGTTTTTCATAATTCAGGTTTTCCAAAAGCAGTATTCTTTTATTGTTGTTCCCAATCGCCCTCCTCTCTAAAGCTACTTACATAACGTCGACCTATTAAATTTACCTCTTTTATTCACGCAATATTCTTTTCTTAGTTTTTTTTTTTTTTTTGTGAACCTATGGGGCAATCTTTGGTTAGAGTAACTGAATAATGTCTTCATTATTTACCGCAAGTGCAGATCTAGCGTATAAAAGTCGTTCTTTTGTATGCCTGTTTCTAGAATTATTGCATACATTGGTGTAAAACTCGACAATTTCAAAATTTTTTTATAAAATAAAGCAGCATTTTATCCACCTGATCAAATAAAATATAACCCCATACTTGAGCACCATATGATTGAATAGCCCTGATTACTGCCTTAAAAAGTTTCCATTTAGAACTTAGCTGAATCTCAGTCTTACTTAAAAAATTATTCCAGGTCGAATTGATATTCATCTTAGCCAGTCAATTCATATTTTCGACATATATCCCAAAACTAAATTTTGGAGTAAGCACCATTCCCAGGTAGTTGTACTGTGAAGAACCACCCTCCTTTCCTAAAAACCACCATTTCAGATTTATTTTGATTAACTTCTAAATTCCACTTGCTCCAATACATTTGATGATTTTGTATCATATATTGCATAGTCTGAATATCGTCCGTTAGAATTACAATATCGCCCGCATATAGATGCAACCTTATGTTTATGTCATCTATAGCAAGACCATATCCTAAAAACTGATGCAGGTCATTTAAGTAAAGATCAAAAAGCGATGGTGACAGAAGACAACCTTGTTTGACTTCCGAAACTATCTCAAACTCATCTGAGAGTTGTACAGAACATCAACAGACATTTAAGATAAATACACTCCCAATCAATCAATCAAATAGACTCAAGGTTCTTTTTATAGAACATGATATTCTTGAAATCGAATTACTAACAAATATATATCTATTAATCAGTAATTAATTCTTAAATAAACCAAATAAAAATAAGTGTTTTTATTAAAAATGGAATTTCAAAAGTGACTATTATTTATCATTGAAATGACAAAATCGTCCATAACCTTAGTGTTAATTTATATTTCTATTCTGTTTGTGTTGTTATTCAGCTTAGATAATTTTTGAGGTTCCCCTACAAAATATGAAAAATATTAAAAAAATACTTTTTTAATTAGAATGCTAATTTTTATTTGGTTTATCTAAGAACTGAATACTAAAAATAACAAAAATATATATATTTTTGCAATTGAGGCACTTATTCCTTTACTCTATGACTGTATATTCTTTTGTTGAATGTATTCAATATGTAAAAACAATCCTGAAATATATATAAGAAAAAGAAACAATTATTCATATTAAACTCTCATAGAAATGCGATGAAATTACAAGCATATGTTGCTAAAAATTTACCGAAAAATCAGAGATTTACTTCCAAGCCACATACAAGTTGTACATTTATTATCTACTTTTGTGTGTAGATAATAATTGTAATAATCAACTTTCGTTTCAGTGCCGGAAATTCCCCTACTGTACTGTACTCACTCATCCATTCATTAATTTAACCATTTATTCATTCTTCATTCCATACACCTCCACCTACTCAATATGTAACAAGTAAAATGTACCTGGGTTCCAATCATTATGGTCTACATGACACTCAAAGTACACAAATCACATTTTTCCTCTTATCTATCTACAGCATATTTCAACGGATGTGTTCTATGGCATTTTGGTAACGCCCAATGAAAATTACTAAAACTTGTAATGTTCGCTGCTTTGATTTATCAATTTTTCATTATTTTCTAACATTACAACATACAACTGAAATACGCTATAAAATATAAATGATGGATGGCATTATCATTTGCTCGTAATGTTTGTCACAAAATGAGAGAAGAATCTTTAGAAACTACAAAGATAATTCCTTCTTTATAAACTAATTTCTAAGCTTTTAAGAAATTGAACTGGTCACAATATACATATTAGAGTGGCACTGGAAAGTGGATTACTGGAAAGTGGAGCCTTATTTGAACATTTGAAGTTTCTAAAGAATAGATTGATCCATTTAATATTAAGCTAACGTTGGTTTCTTCAAATTGATATCAAATAAGTGTGATGATTGATTATGTAGTGATGGATCATATCTCATTATTTACACATAATGTTAATGCTGTTAAATTACACAATCTATAAGGGTATTCAATTTTTCGATGTAAACAAATATAAATTTTAGTTTCTTGTTTTACTTTCAATATTTCAATGAGTTTTTAAATGCGTTTATTGCGCTTCGTTGATTTGATGCAGTTGTTGCCCTTTATTTATTTATTGTGGTTTAACAACAAAAGTTTTGTAACTTAGTAAATAAACTAAACAAAATCTAGCACGGAAATGTGCGATGATTATGAAACAAAACAAAAATTAAACAAAATAATAATATAGGAAAATACTCAAAAATAATGAAATGATAATGAAATTTATCGGGAGAAGAACAAAGAGGAAATTAAATTAAAAGTATTCACAAAAAGGAAACTTTTAATTTTTTTGTTTTTACTATTTTCAAATTATAATTAGTTATGTAAAAAGAGAAGAAAATTATGGTAGGGAAGTGTTTGAATGTTCAATTAAAATGTTGAAAGCACTTTGAAGTGACAACAACAGCGATGAAGACCACTTAGAAGTGGTTCGGCTCTCCTAGTTGTCGGTCGCAGCATTATTCCCTTCCCTACTGGTTCTTTTCAATCCACTGTTCTGGATCTGAAGAGGATGTGTCACATTTGAAGTGCTTTGGGTGCTCAAAGAAGAAGTCAAATTAGCTGGGGACAATTCAATTAGAACATGCGCCATTTGAGAGCACAAATTGAGTTTGACATGGCAATGAATTGTTGCACCGACGGTTGGGCTATTTATTATAGAACGCAATTGCTCTATAGAACAACTTTTGACGTCACACACACACACACACACACACAGACACACTTCATCTCTTCTCTTCTCTTTTCCAACAGTTTTATATTTGCCTTTTCCTTTCTTTTTATTTTTGTTTTGTTACATTTCATAGTATGAGATTGCAACACACGCGTTGTTAAGTATTAAAACTGGATGAAATTTATCATTCTGATTATGTTGAGGCAAACAGGCAACATGGAATACGCGTGTGGCAACTTTTCATATAAATAGAAATTTGTTCGTCCTCATATACTCGATGTACAATGTGTTGGCTCAATTGTGTATATTGGGAGGGCTTATGAGTATGCTGAGGAAAGTAGAAGATGTAGAAGGAATGAGTAGGGACTGGTGTAATTTAAGGTGATGTGTTGAGCTAATTAACAGTGATTATATAAAGCTTAGGAGATTGGGTGTGTGTTACTACTATTGACTTTATGTAGAACACCCACAATTATTTTCGGCTTAAACTTGTTCATAGTATGCAAAATCACTCAATGGCATTTACATATTAAGAATTTCTCCCAAAAGTATCATAAGTATGCAAAGATATAAAATGAGCTAACTACAGTCATAGAAAGCGAAATTTGTTCGCGTAATCTGTTCGATTCGATAAAATGTTCGACGTTAGATGCGTACAGATTTCAGTTATTGGTCTTCTGATCGTCAAAAATACAAATTTTCTATATTCCATGGCACATGTTCGACATTGGAAGCAATGATTACACGAACATTATTTGTTAAAAATAAGTAGTTGGAGAGTAAACATCATGCGAAAAATCGGAAAATGCCAAAGCATCTTTTAGATGGGGGATTTGTTTTTTTTTTTTTTTTTTTGTTTTGTTCCAGAAATGAGCCTGCATTGTGGCAAACTAAACCCATAAGAAATAAAGCGTTATTATAAAAATAAAAAGCAAATAGACGAAGATGTTACCATGGAAGCAGTAAAAAAAAAATATATATGTCCTCAACACATGAAATAGATTCACCAATTATGCGACCGAGACTTCGGTGGGAACTGCCAGGTAAAAATTTCAGGTCTTCGTAACTTTGTACAGTAGCCAAAAAGCGCAAAGGACCTAATCTACAATACGATTTTCACTGTTTAAAATTTACAAACAAATAATGTGCGCGTGCAACATTCTCTATGTTTGTGTCAAAACCTATTTTTTTGTTCGACGAACAGATTACGCGAACAAATTCACCGTGGATGGCCTGCTTAAGGTCCAGTTCATCTACATACATATATGGAACCCTTAAAGCATTTCAGACGGCCCACATGTATGTATGCATTAAGTATTAAGAAGAGGGGTTACAAACATAAAGAGAGGAATAATGCACCTCTTCGTCTACTATACTATATCATTGCATCATTAGCAGTCATGACTTAGTCTACAACGATTTCTGGCATAGCTTCGAATACATTGATAAGGAAAAGAATATTTTGCAACTTATGTGCCAGTGTCTTGCACTTGTAAGAAGGAAACTTCGCTATTCCAATCGTTCATTGATCCCAATACATAGCATTGTTAATATAGATTCTAATAACTTTGTGTGCAACTCCTGGGGGTCTGTAATTTCAATCATAATGAATCAAAGACTGACCAACTCTAACATAACTTATGTACATAAGGCCAGATATGATTTTTGTTTTTTATTGTATTATAATCACTTTCATGTACGTCATATATTATTATACAATATTTTGTTAGTGATGAAACACACCCCAAATGAGTTTCAGATGTAAAAATGTTCGCCTACCTCCTAGAAAAAACTAATTCATACTCATGTTGTTGGGATAGGAGGGAGAAGTTCTGGAATAATTTATTAGGAATAAGAATTATATAGAGAAACTTTATTATTGTCGTTCTCGATGGTGTCGTTGTTATTGCTATTGTTTTTGTTGTTGTTTAATGAGCTTAACTTATTTACGCTCTTACACACATGATGGTTTATACTTGCTGTTGTTCATCTTACATATGTTTTTTCTTCTATTTGTCACTGTTACAAAACCGTAAGTAGAATAAAAACAAATAGTGAATGTTATAAAAATAGCACAATAATCTTAATTGTAAATAAATCGAGTTCTGAAGCACTTTGGAGTGAAATATTGTAATAAGAATACATAATAATAAATACTCGTATTATAAAATATTGAAAAATAATATAAAATGGAATATGATTAATGAATATGTAAGTTGTTTTATTTAAAGAAACAGGTAAATGATTAAGTGTTGTCTGTTGTTTGCTTTGTTTGTTTCTGTTTTGCTTATTAAAGTACAAATACACACATCAAATCGTTCTTCAAATCGAGCTTTTTGTGCTTTAATGCGTTGCCCATCGACTATTGTCAATTTCATTCGTGAAATGAAAAGCTTTTAGTTTTAAGTAGTTTAGTTAGTTTTCGTTGAAGGCAGCGAGTCAGTGCACAAAAGAAATGTGCGATTTGCTTGTTGTCTTCCAAAGAGAAGGCAATGCCTGATATGCTTCAATCAAGGAAATATAATTTCTTTGTTCCTTTTCCATTTGGAATGGTAAATTATACGCTTTTTTTTTTAAAAAACAAGCAATAAAACGAAATTTATAAAAAGAAAGTTATTTCCTTCATTCAGGGATAACCCCACCGGGAATTGAACCCGATATATTAATAAATTTTACTTAAAAAATTAATAAAGAAAAAGAAAACAAAAACAAAATCATAAACAAAACGAAAATAAAATAATAATTAATATTTCATTAGCAACAAAACTTCCAAAATTAAATATTTTATTGTTGTTTTCTTTATTTTTGTTCTTTTTGTTGATTTTGTTTTCGTAATCACTACATACCGCTTCTGTTTTCTTTGTCCGCACACAGCACACTCGTACGTTCAAAACAAAGATTTCATAATAATTGATTTGATTAATTTGCCCATCGACACATAAAATAGCTTTCAATTGCAAAAAAAAAAAAACAGAGAGAGTGATTTGAAGAAAAATCAAGACTTTTTGATTTTATCAAAACATTTGATGAAACGCAAAACACCCCCATTGACACGTCAAAAAGCTTTCGCTCTCTCAAAAAAGAGAGCGATTTGAAGAACAATTTGATGTGTGTATTCCTAGCTAACACAAAAGGACAAAAGCTTAAATAAACGTTTCGTCCAATAGATTGATGATTTTATCAAATTACCACTTTATTCTCTCTGTCCAGATTTCTATTACTAATATTTATTTAAGAAAACAAAATAGTACCGCTGGGGAAAATCAAATAATTTGTGTTTTTGTGTTCATTTGTTGTTAAATTTGTTGTTAGTATTGTATTTTGATAATGCAGTATTAAACAATCAACAGCTCAACAGCTATGACCCCTTGTTTTCTTTCCAGAACCAATGTTCTATTTTCATTAAGACAACTTATGAGAACTTCGCAGAAGAAAATCTAATAAAAAATGAAACTTATTTTTGATTTCATGTGAACTTGTTTTGTTTTGTTTTGTTTTGTTTCTTCTTATATTTTGTTATTGTGTTATCTTGTTGTTTATGTTCTTTCCTTTCGTGGGTATTGTATTGGTATTTCAATGTTACAATACATACTTTTTTGTCTTATCTTTAAATATACAATATACAGTGGACTCTCGCATAACGGAAAAAACGAATGTGCCTCGCCTATATAAGCACACTATTGAAGTGAAACTGCTGAACAAAATGGTAGGAATCAAGTTTTAAAATGATTACTAGAATTGGGTTTTATAATTATGTTAATTTATTTCTACCGTGTATAAGTCCCGTGTAAATATAGTAATAATAAAGTATTGCTGTTCCATGGTTTGTTGTTGATTTTGAAAACAAACTTTCAATTAGAAATCCTTGTATTATTATTATTATTTTTATGGCATATAACAGCAAAGCCTCAGCGACATGCACACAAATTACTATGCGAGATCGGTGTCGTGTAGAGCACGCCCACACATGAAAAGAATGAATGAAATTCGCTCTCTCCATGAGCTGAAATATGATTCAAGAGAAGAGCGAAAACGCACATCTGCCCGCAAAGATGTGTTATTGTTGTTGATATGTTGTGCACCAAAGCAAACAGAAGAACAACAGCAACACAGCGGCAACAACACAAGCGAAGCCTAGCCTTTGCTTCCACGTACGACGATTAGAGAACGACCCGCGCACTTGTCTTCTCAGACGCTCGCTCGGTCATACGGCTACTTATTCGTACGCTCTTCGTAAAACTACACATAAGTAAAGCATTTTTTATCTCTCTCTTACTGATGCATAAACATTTATTCTCTACGTTGCGGACGAGTACGCACAAGACAATTTGTGCGTCTCCCCACTATGTCTTGAAGCATCAAAACATTTTGATTTATGTCACATTTCATTTTCAAATTTTTTGAATTTACTCCCCTTCGCTAACAAAGTTTATCTTCAAACAACAAAAAAAAAAAAAAAAAAACTCGAAACAACAAGGAGGTACTCGTTTCAGTCTTTGAGCGTAAATACATTTTCTTTAAGTACAACACTTTTATCTTGTTCGTGTTATTTTGTAATTCATTAACACCTAGAAATTTAAAAGGTTCTCTTTAAATGAGTTTCATTGAAAATGTGCTTACTTGGAAAAATATCCTCTTATTCAATTGAAGCCATTCTTTAGTTGAATTTATTAAAATGAAACTGCCACTTCAAGGATGCAGATTAGTTTAATGATGGTTCGGAATAATATTTTGGACTCTCCGCACCTACAACATTCTACACTAAAATATTCATTCGAATATCTTGGAGAAAGTTGGAAGTCGGTCTATAAGACGCGAAAGGTTCTCCAGTTTGACAGGTTTCGGCATTATGATAACTGCAACGCACTTTCATTGACTGGCGAAGTGGCAATTCCTCAGCTTACAACGTCACCAGGAACAATACTTCTTTCAAGGAGAGTGCCATAGTTTGAAAACAAAAAAAAGTGGTGTGCCTGTGCCGTAGTGTTTAGGCGTTAGGTGCAGATAGGTAGATAGATAGATAAATGTATGAGGACAATTTGGTTTTCACCGTATCAGTCAGGAATATATATAAATGAAAATTCGTCATAGAGGAATTGACATCCCCCTTTGCCACTCACGAAGCATCACAGTCCTCACTCATGGTAAACAATTCTTTGATCCATTAGCTACCGAGTAGTATAATTCGATTTTGGATATAGTTTATAGATATTGTATTATAAGAACGAGTCGAACAACTCTTCTTTTTCACACTCAATTTGGCTCTGCCTTTGTTTTTCTTTCAATAATGTTGTCTATACTTATTGTCTATGTCTGATCAAACAAGCACGATCAGACTTATACATACTATTTTACAACTGTACTTAGTAGCCACTTACATTAAACTTCCACTACATTTACACTACACTTACTGCTACAATATGTAGGTACAACACGAAAATATATCCCACTTTTTGTCATCATCACTTTTTTGCATTGCACTCTCATTTAAGCAAAAAACATAGACGTATCCACGTCACAAGGCCAACACGGTTATAGACCCAAATCACATAGTTCCAAGTGTCGACCAATGTGGTGCTTTGGGTTGCTGCCGATGCTGTATACTTACATATGTATTGTATTGAATTTAATTCATAAATTAGTATAAATAATTTCAGTCTCATAATTCACTTTATATTTTAGTTTCGTTCTGGAGTGTATTTGATATGGAGTTAAGTTTTGATAACTTCATTTTTTAGTTCCTAGTCTATTATTATTTTTTTTTTATTTTTTATTTTCTGAAACAGTTTTTAAAAACCAAAGTAAATTTCCGCCCAATATATACATATTTACAAATATATCATAAATAATATTTAATAATTTCTCTTCTATAATTGAATTTATGCAATTGGTTTAGATGAAAAACTCGTGAGGATTTTTATATTTTAGTTCTGTCTTGGAGTGTGCGACAAAATATCTTTGGTTACATTTTGATAATTTTATTTTTTAGTTTACCTAGTCTCTCATTTAAATGTTTTTTTTTTTATTTATTGATTAGATCGATTATAACTACTTATGTCGCCATAATTGCCCACCAACGATTTCCAATATCATTTTCTGCCGGAAATACTGCATGTTGGCTTGACTAAAGGATACTGGGCGGCCACGCGTTATGTATTCAGCTGTCATGCAATTGATTAAATATCGGTTGTTTGAAGGTTTTTGGTTTTTATTCTGAAAAAGTTTTTAAAAATGCAAGTAAATAGTTTATATTTTTACATGGATCCATGTATTCCATAAATATTAATTAATAATTTCCCTTCTATAATTAAATTTATGCAGTTGAATTTACATCAAAAGGTCTTTTTTTTTAAAGTTTTAAGATTTAAGAGATTTAAAAGTCTCGTTTTGCCCCTTACTTTTGTATTTACTCCTGGGTGGAATTCTTACTCATGTCGCGTCTGTATACAGAGTGAATCTGCACATAATTGGAGTAATGCAATGTGGACAACGGCTGCCTTTTTACTTTTCAATATTATATTTTATTTACTACTCTTTTATTTTGGACTTTACTTTTTTATTTTTGTGAACATCTTGTATTCCTGCATTAGTCTGTAATTTGTTAGAATTAATCGATCCATAACACTGCAATCATTGTCCAAACCTTCGGGCTCTGTTTCCTTAGCTATCATTTCAAAGATTGTAAGATGATGGGAAAAGACCTGTATTACAAAATTTTTGTTTCAATTCCATTTTTAATGAACTGTACAAATTATTATATTTTATGAAACGAACATTATATAAGTACATTAATTATAAAAATTAATTGAAATGGCTTATAAATCAAAAATATAAACTAATTGCTATAACTTGTTAGGAGATCAACACTATAATGACAAACACAATTAAGTTAAAGATGGAATTGATAGAAGCATTGACGATGAAAAGAATTTAATTTAATTTACACCTATATTATATAACAGAACGACTTTTAAGCTCCCCAGGATGAAGCCCTTTTAATCTTCTCCTCGGGCTAAGGTCTTAACCAGTGGATTTGGATGAGTTGATTGTTTCTCACTATATGTAGCTACTACTATGAAGATTTATTTGGTCGCCGACAAAGTGTACGTTTGGGTCTTTATGAAGGGATTTATTGCGGATGAACCAAGGGGCACCAGTTATTAGACATAGGGTTTTGTTTTGTAAAACATGGATTTTCCGTATTTGTGTTGTTCCAGCGGTGCCCCATTGTGGGATACCGTATGAACAGATAGGAGTGATGATGGACATGTATATAAGGACTTTGTTGCTAAGCCGCAGTTTGCTTTTTTTCTTTAAGAAGCCAATTAAGTTTCATAATTTTAGTGGTGTACTTAGAGTGGATTCTTGTAACATGTTGAGACCAAGTCAGTTTGCTATCTAAGTACATATCCAGATAGCAATGTTGTTTTTTTTTTTTTGTGGTAGATATTAAAATGTTAATTTAAATTTAAATCTAATATACATACATACATGTAATGCTAATAAAAGTAAAATTTAAATTCTACTTGTAAAATTTTTTCATTCATTTATACATGATACATGATGGCATATGGTAATTTTTATAATGTATTCCTACTCCTCATAATGAATTAATTTTTTTGTCTTTTAACAATCTCTTACTCTCTTTTCCTCTCTGCAAAACAAAAGCATGCTGAATGGACCTAATTTGTCGAATATACAATATTTTCGGATAACTCAGTACTAACTCATAACTCACTCAACCAATCGGAAAAAAATATATATTCATATCCATTCGTTCCGCTTTGGATAAGCAAGACACAAATACAATGTTGTCTGAAACACTCAATCACTCAAGACACACGGCTTTTTGCCTCGCCTATATAAGCACACTATTGAAGTGAAACTGCTGAACAAAATGGTAGGAATCAAGTTTTAAAATGATTACTAGAATTGGGTTTTATAATTATGTTAATTTATTTCTACCGTGTATAAGTCCCGTGTAAATATAGTAATAATATAGTATTGCTGTTCCATGGTTTGTTGTTGATTTTGAAAACA
This sequence comes from Amiota minor, assembly GCA_037043295.1. Lineage (NCBI taxonomy): Eukaryota > Metazoa > Arthropoda > Insecta > Diptera > Drosophilidae > Amiota > Amiota minor. The sequence goes on from JBAMAW010001038.1 coordinate 480,293, forward strand.
AACTTTCAATTAGAAATCCTTGTATTATTATTATTATTTTTATGGCATATAACAGCAAAGCCTCAGCGACATGCACACAAATTACTATGCGAGATCGGTGTCGTGTAGAGCACGCCCACACATGAAAAGAATGAATGAAATTCGCTCTCTCCATGAGCTGAAATATGATTCAAGAGAAGAGCGAAAACGCACATCTGCCCGCAAAGATGTGTTATTGTTGTTGATATGTTGTTCACCAAAGCAAACAGAAGAACAACAGCAACACAGCGGCAACAACACAAGCGAAGTCCTTAGCCTTTGCTTCCACGTACGACGATTAGAGAACGACCCGCGCACTTGTCTTCTCAGACGCTCGCTCGGTCATACGGCTACTTATTCGTACGCTCTTCGTAAAACTACACATAAGTAAAGCATTTTTTATCTCTCTCTTACTGATGCATAAACATTTATTCTCTACGTTGCGGACGAGTACGCACAAGACAATTTGTGCGTCTCCCCACTATGTCTTGAAGCATCAAAACATTTTGATTTATGTCACATTTCATTTTCAAATTTTTTGAATTTACTCCCCTTCGCTAACAAAGTTTATCTTCAAACAAAAAAAAAAAAAAAAAAAAACTCGAAACAACAAGGAGGTACTCGTTTCAGTCTTTGAGCGTAAATACATTTTCTTTAAGTACAACACTTTTATCTTGTTCGTGTTATTTTGTAATTCATTAACACTTAGAAATTTAAAAGGTTCTCTTTAAATGAGTTTCATTGAAAATGTGCTTACTTGGAAAAATATCCTCTTATTCATTTGAAGCCATTCTTTAGTTGAATTTATTAAAATGAAACTGCCACTTCAAGGATGCAGATTAGTTTAATGATGGTTCGGAATAATATTTTGGACTCTCCGCACCTACAACATTCTACACTAAAATATTCATTCGAATATCTTGGAGAAAGTTGGAAGTCGGTCTATAAGACGCGAAAGGTTCTCCAGTTTGACAGGTTTCGGCATTATGATAACTGCAACGCACTTTCATTGACTGGCGAAGTGGCAATTCCTCAGCTTACCAACGTCACCAGGAACAATACTTCTTTCAAGGAGAGTGCCATAGTTTGAAAACAAAAAAAAGTGGTGTGCCTGTGCCGTAGTGTTTAGGCGTTAGGTGCAGATAGGTAGATAGATAGATAAATGTATGAGGACAATTTGGTTTTCACCGTATCAGTCAGGAATATATATAAATGAAAATTCGTCATAGAGGAATTGACATCCCCCTTTGCCACTCACTATGCATCACAGTCCTCACTCATGGTAAACAATTCTTTGATCCATTAGCTACCGAGTAGTATAATTCGATTTTGGATATAGTTTATAGATATTGTATTATAAGAACGAGTCGAACAACTCTTCTTTTTCACACTCAATTTGGCTCTGCCTTTGTTTTTCTTTCAATTAATGTTGTCTATACTTATTGTCTATGTCTGATCAAACAAGCACGATCAGACTTATACATACTATTTTACAACTGTACTTAGTAGCCACTTACATTAAACTTCCACTACATTTACACTACACTTACTGCTACAATATGTAGGTACAACACGAAAATATATCCCACTTTTTGTCATCATTACTTTTTTGCATTGCACTCTCATTTAAGCAAAAAACATAGACGTATCCACGTCACAAGGCCAACACGGTTATAGACCCAAATCACATAGTTCCAAGTGTCGACCAATGTGGTGCTTTGGGTTGCTGCCGATGCTGTATACTTACATATGTATTGTATTGAATTTAATTCATAAATTAGTATAAATAATTTCAGTCTCATAATTCACTTTATATTTTAGTTTCGTTCTGGAGTGTATTTGATATGGAGTTAAGTTTTGATAACTTCATTTTTTAGTTCCTAGTCTATTATTATTTTTTTTTTATTTTTTATTTTCTGAAACAGTTTTTAAAAACCAAAGTAAATTTCCGCCCAATATATACATATTTACAAATATATCATAAATAATATTTAATAATTTCTCTTCTATAATTGAATTTATGCAATTGGTTTAGATGAAAAACTCGGGAGGATTTTTATATTTTAGTTCTGTCTTGGAGTGTGCGACAAAATATCTTTGGTTACATTTTGATAATTTTATTTTTTAGTTTACCTAGTCTCTCATTTAAATGTTTTTTTTTTATTTATTGATTAGATCAATTATAACTACTTATGTCGCCATAATTGCCCACCAACGATTTCCAATATCATTTTCTGCCGGAAATACTGCATGTTGGCTTGACTAAAGGATACTGGGCGGCCACGCGTTATGTATTCAGCTGTCATGCAATTGATTAAATATTGGTTGTTTGAAGGTTTTTGGTTTTTATTCTGAAAAAGTTTTTAAAAATGCAAGTAAATAGTTTATATTTTTACATGGATCCATGTATTCCATAAATATTAATTAATAATTTCCCTTCTATAATTAAATTTATGCAGTTGAATTTACATCAAAAGGTCTTTTTTTTTTAAGTTTTAAGATTTAAGAGATTTAAAAGTCTCGTTTTGCCCCTTACTTTTGTATTTACTCCTGGGTGGAATTCTTACTCATGTCGCGTCTGTATACAGAGTGAATCTGCACATAATTGGAGTAATGCAATGTGGACAACGGCTGCCTTTTTACTTTTCAATATTATATTTTATTTACTACTCTTTTATTTTGGACTTTACTTTTTTATTTTTGTGAACATCTTGTATTCCTGCATTAGTCTGTAATTTGTTAGAATTAATCGATCCATAACACTGCAATCATTGTCCAAACCTTCGGGCTCTGTTTCCTTAGCTATCATTTCAAAGATTGTAGTATTATGGGAAAGGACCTGTATTACAAAATTTTTGTTTCAATTCCATTTTTAATGAACTGTACAAATTATTATATTTTATGAAACGAACATTATATAAGTACATTAATTATAAAAATTAATTGAAATGGCTTATAAATCAAAAATATAAACTAATTGCTATAACTTGTTAGGAGATCAACACTATAATGACAAACACAATTAAGTTAAAGATGGAATTGATAGAAGCATTGACGATGAAAAGAATTTAATTTAATTTACACCTATATTATATAACAGAACGACTTTTAAGCTCCCCAGGATGAAGCCCTTTTAATCTTCTCCTCGGGCTAAGGTCTTAACCAGTGGATTTGATGAGTTGATTGTGTCTCACTATATGTAGCTACTACTATGAAGATTTATTTGGTCGCCGACAAAGTGTACGTTTGGGTCTTTATGAAGGGATTTATTGCGGATGAACCAAGGGGCACCAGTTATTAGACATAGGGTTTTGTTTTGTAAAACATGGATTTTCCGTATTTGTGTTGTTCCAGCGGTGCCCCATTGTGGGATACCGTATGAACAGATAGGAGTGATGATGGATATGTATATAAGGACTTTGTTGCTAAGCCGCAGTTTGCTTTTTTTCTTTAAGAAGCCAATTAAGTTTCATAATTTTAGTGGTGTACTTAGAGTGGATTCTTGTAACATGTTGAGACCAAGTCAGTTTGCTATCTAAGTACATATCCAGATAGCAATGTTGTTTTTTTTTTTTTGTGGTAGATATTAAAATGTTAATTTAAATCTAATATACATACATACATGTAATGCTAATAAAAGTAAAATTAAATTCTACTTGTAAAATTTTTTCATTCATTTATACATGATACATGATGGCATATGGTAATTTTTATAATGTATTCCTACTCCTCATAATGAATTAATTTTTTTGTCTTTTAACAATCTCTTACTCTCTTTTCCTCTCTGCAAAACAAAAGCATGCTGAATGGACCTAATTTGTCGAATATACAATATTTTCGGATAACTCAGTACTAACTCATAACTCACTCAACCAATCGGAAAAAAATATATATTCATATCCATTCGTTCCGCTTTGGATAAGCAAGACACAAATACAATGTTGTCTGAAACACTCAATCACTCAAGACACACGGCTTTTTCAACAGAAATTTTTGAGGGACTACAATTCTATTCTAAGAAGCGACTAATTTTAGTGAAACCAAGCTGTTGTCTAGTGGGAAAGAGTCGCGATATTTTTTTAGAAAAAGTTCAGATCATTTTTTTATGTACTAAAATAAATTTTATTAAATTAAGTATTGTTCATTTTGGTCGGCCGCCTTCTGCCATTTCGCAGCTTGCAAAATAAAAACTGCGTCAAGTGTTTTTCACATGCCTCTCTTGCAGTGAAACTTTGTATGAGCAACAAAGTTTTGTGGAGATCGGAACAATTGATAATCAGGAATATACTGTGAATGCATTAAAACTTCCCAACCAAAGTCTTGCAATTTCATCTGGGTTGTCAAAGATGTATGTGGTCTAGCGTTGTCATGATAAAACACGAAAGCTATATGTTCAATTCAATTCTGGCAGTTCTTTATTTTTTTGAATTGCTTGCTTCAATCGTATTATTTTGTTGGCACTAGAATCAATCGTTTGGCCAGAAGGACACATCATCACCTGGCTTTGCTACTGTTTGTGGAAATTCCTTTCGCTTCGACCAAATCCCTTTCGCACAATCGTCTTGTATATAATCTATATTTCATCACCCATTCGAAATAGTCTCAAAAATGGTTAGATTTCGTTCCGTGTCACCAGCGATTCGTATCTGGAAAGTCTGTTATTTAATTTTTATTTTTTTCACTCAACTCTTTGTTAGGGTCGATAGCAACGTCATGGTCAGTTTTGTTCAATTCTTTCCATGATTTCATCGACTTTCTCTGTGATAGGTCCACCTTAGAGTGGTGCATCTTTGACTTGAATATTTCCAGAATGAAAACGAGCGAATCGTTGTTCGGCAGTATTTTTCGAGCGCAATATTCTTCCCCTTTAGAATACATCGATATTATTTCCGAATTTACACTCATTTTGTTTTTCTAATAACTTTTTATAGAACGAACCAAGTATCAATAAAATTTTCACAGATGATCAATTATTTCGTCAGTCATCACGAGACGAGTTGATAAAGGCATGTCCATCTGTCCGTCTGTTTCACAGATTGTGCTAGAGAGCTAGAGACGCTGTTCACCAGCTTTCGGAACCAGCAAAATCGGACCATTAGGATGGCTATCTCCCATACAAACCCAAATTCAAATTCATATTCTGATTTGAAAAAGTTTTTGTTTTTTGAATTATCGAACTGAAATTTGGAAAGTATTAGTGTCTCGTCTCACTCATATTCACCCACCAAGTAAATTTCAATCACAAGTGTGCAGACAAAAACGTTTTCTAGAGGTGCGTGAATAATATATATACAACATCGACTTACTTACATAGCTTAAATTCCTTGTTATGGTTTTCTTCTGTTTGTGTTATAATTTCTTCAAAATAATTTTGGTGTTCATTCAATCACACCACAATCCTCTTACTCAGTCATTGATTGAATGTGTCGATAGTGAACACAATAAACTTGTAATGAAATGTTTTCCCGTTTTCTTTTATAAAAGTTCAAAGAACTTCTTATAAACAACAGCCGCATACTTTGGCTTTTGTTTGCTGGTTGCATTTCGCAATATTTCTTTAACGCATTTTATTAGCCAATTTCCTTATAAACAACAAATAACATTTCAATGGCATTCAATATACAGTAAACAATAATATTGAAACAGTATTGTTTGGATTTTGAAAGTCAATTCTACCATATTTTTTTTCTAAACTTATGCTTTTAGTTATTGAAATGATTCATTTCGTTTATATGAAATGCACTTAAATTTCGCTTTAGTAATTTGGCATTGAGCCAACAAAAAAAAAAAAAGGGAAAAAGCAACCAAACATAAAAAAATTCCTTGCTTATTTCTCTTATAATCAGTTTCGTTTGGTTTGGTTTTGTTTTGATATTCTGTTCCTTTTCATTTCTTTTTCTTTTATAATTTTTTTTCATTCTCTTGTATGTACATACGTATGTGTTTTGCCATAGACCTCAAAAATGGGAAAGAATTTTACAAATGTTTGTACTGAGTGTACTAAGTATGTAAATGGGTTTGCCAAATAGTTTTAAGATTTCGATCGATCAAGTTGACCTAGAATCTAATGAAAAAGAAAGTAAAATATTGTACAATACATACAAGTAAATGTGTTTTTTTTTTGTTTTTTTTTTTGTTTTTTGAATACAATTTAAAAGAGGTTAGGGAATTTATTGTATTTAAGCTACATTAATAATTAATACATAATGTAATTTTATATATTGTGGGTTTATAGAAATAAAGCACCCAAGTGAAGATTGCCTTAGAAAGAAAATCTTGTTAATAAGTAGTCTATAACTTAAATGGACAATAAGTCAATAAGAAATTGAATTGACTTTTTACTTAACGTCCCTGAAGCATGAATTCACTCGGAAAGGGAACATCTCATACAACATTTCCAATGTTTCATCACAGGGGCGCCATACTAAATTTAACGTAATTGTAAATTGAGGCAAAAGAGTCCTTTTTCATCATTATTTATAGGATTCTACTACTTGTATATACTCAGACGTATCCACGTGAAAAGGCCAACACGGTTATAGACCCAAATCACTTAGTTCCAAGTGTCGACCAATGTGGTACTTTGGGTTGCTGCCGATGCTGTATACTTATGTATTGTATTGAATTTAATTCATAAATTAGTATTAATAATTTCAGTCTCATAATTCACTTTATGTAATTGGATTGAATTGTAAACTTGCATCGTTATTTATATTTTAGTTTCGTTCTGGAGTGTATTTGATTTAGAGTTAAGTTTTGATAACTCCATTTTTTAGTTCCTAGGCCATTATTATTATTATTTTTTTAAATTTTTTAATGTCGGAAACAGTTTTTAAAAATCAAAGTAAATTTCCGCCCAATATATACATATTTACAAATATATCATAAATAATAATTTATAATTTCTCTTCTATAATTGAATTTATGCAATTGGTTTAGATGATAAATCTCGGAGGATGTTTATACTTTAGTTCTGTCTTGGAGTGTACGACAAAATATCTTTGGTTACATTTTGATAAGTTTATTTTTTAGTTTACCTAGTCTCTTATTTAAATGTTTTTTTTTTTAGTTATTGATTAAATATCTATTTTTGGAAGTTTTTTTTTTTTTTGGGACAACGGCTGGCTTGTTATATTTCAATAATCTAAATTTGATTCTTTCGAAATCTTCCTGCAAGATATCTTTATCGTAATACTTTTTCTTTGTTAGTTCAATATAATTAAAAAACTCTTGGGCTTGGATGAAGAGCAATTTCTTTTCTTTTTTTTTGGAATTTTTTATTATCTGAAACAGTTTTTAAGAATCAAAGTAAATGAAGTATATCAAAAGAAATAATTAATAATTTCTCTTCTATAATTGAATTTATGCAATTGGTTTAGACGATAAATATCGGAATATTATATTTATTATTATTTATTATTATTTATATTTTCGCTTTACCTTGTTTTGCAATTACACCCAATGGTATATATTTTGCAGTTATACGGAATATGCAGCTGCTTGGTTTCAATCGAAACGGCTATTGACTGCTTCGGTGAAATGAAATAATTGGATATGTTATTGCAAGAGTCAAGTATTCATTCAACCAAAACAAAGTGGAATGAATGAATAGATAATGATACCAAAAGTTTTTTGTTTGTATGCATTCTATCTGTTCAGTTTCTGAGTATCCTTTTTTTTTTATGGCTATTGTGATGATCGTGAATTTGTATGTATGTGTTTATGGAAATGTATATGTTGATGCACAAACCTATTTACTAAATGCTCTGTACAAAGGCATTCACTATGTCCTGAAATTTATCGTAATATTCGTCGTGTATCTTTTTCAGAAGAGAAACGCCTTCTGGCACGATATCGTTATCGTAATATTCTTTCTTTGTTAGAACGTGCAATGTAATATTTAGGATTTGTTCAATGTAATTATTAATGTATTCGTTGGCAAATGTTTGTACTGAGTGCACTAAGTCTGTTATTGGGGTTGCCAAATAGTTTTAAGATTTCGATCGATCAAGTTGACCTAGAATGTAATGAAAAAGAAAGTAAAAGTACGAGTATATATGTTTTTTTTTAATGCAATTTAAAATGAGGTTAGGGAATTTATTGCATTTAAGCTACATAAATAATTATTACATAATGTACAATAATTATATATATTATGGGTTTATAGAAATAAAGCACCCAAGTGAAGATTGCCTTAGAAAGAAAATCTTGTAATAAGCATTTATAAAATAAATGAAATTAAAAGCCCAGTCCCTTCACTGGCTCTTAAACCCGAGATCTGGGCTTAGCTCGATCTAAAGGTGCTGTTATATAACAGCTTAATAAAGCCTATCTGGACATACGGTTCCCAGCTTTGGGGGAACGCAAGCCCAAGTAACGTTGAAGTCATCCAAAGAGCCCAATCAAAAATAATTCGTTTCTTAACAGGTGCTCCCTGGTACATTTCGAACGCGAATATCCACAGAGACCTTAACGTCCCACTAATTAAAACCGAATTGGACAAAATGAAACAAAAATATTTTGTTAAGCTCTCGGAACATCCTAATCCACTAGCTCGATCACTATCTTATATGAGTTGTCGCACGCGCCTTCGTCGGAATGACTTTCCTGCCCCATAAACCTGGGAGGACCACGCAACACTGGAAAGTTTCTTTAGCTCACCACTATAGAAACTTTTAAAACATCATTAGTTTTTAAGATTTCTCAATTATTGTTAGGCTTTGTGTTGTATGCAAAGTGATGCAATAAATAATAAAGAAAGCAAACAAAAAAAAAAATTTTTACTAAACGTCCCTGAAGCATGAATTCACACGGAAAGGGAACATCTCATACAACATTTCCATTGTTTCATCACAGGTGCGCCATACTAAACTTAACATAATTGGGGTAAAAAGAGTCTTTTTTTTTATCATTATTTATAGTATTGTACTACTTGTATATACTCAGCTTTCGAAAGCCATTAAAAACTTCAAAAAATTCTAAACCAAGTGTTATTCATTATACTTGTATTTCCAAACTGTCAAGTCTTGACAGATTTAAAATAATTAATCAAATGCTCTCAAATATTTTGGAGGTGTTCAGTAGAAATTCAATCAATTTACTTATACAGATATTCATCATACCTACACCTATTTCAATTCATATCAAAAGTGATTTACAGATTATGCCGGAATGTACTTAGAATCCATATTGCTATATACTTCTTAGCTCACCCTCGTTTATACTTACTATAAAAATATCAATCGATACTTATTCTTTTTCCTTTTTACATTGTCAAGATAATGATGATTATAATCATAATAATAATAATTATTAGCCAGTTTTGGGCTCCATTGTCTTTGACATACTTTTTTCTTTATTATACAATTTTTTGCTTTAGTTTTTTGTCCACGTTGCACTTGAATTCATTTTTATTTTGGAATGCAACCAAATTTTATTTTTTGTTTTTATTTTTATGTCATCAGGCAAGCAGCGAAGGCATTCATTCAGTCAATGCATAAAAATATAGCGCGATCGCAACGTGTTTGCCATAAAATTTATTTATTGTGGTTTTATGAATAAAAAACAAAAATAAAAAAAAGTAAAACTCGGAGATTTTACGAAATATTCATTTGGATTCTCAGTCGAATGCACACAGTTTGATTGTCATTTTCATTCGCGTTTCGTTTTTCTTTTCACTTTGATACTAAACTATACTAAAACATGCCATCAATATTTGTAACAATGAAAAAAAAAAACTTATAGACCGCAACAAAAAAAAAAAAAAAAAAAGAAGAAAAATCATAAAAATCGAAATTGTCGTTATAAATATTTATGTTTCTGTCAGGTTGTCGTCATCAGATAGAACGACCAAAACTAAAAATCTCCAAAGAACTAAATTAAAATCACGTTCTTAATGGTCACGTTTCAAGACAACAACACTTCTTGAGTTATTCCCCTAAGCATGAGCTTTTCTTGTATCGTTTTTCTTTCCATTTTACCGAGTGAAAAAAAAAAGAATAAGGAGACGACGAACATGTGTTTCCGCAAAATGAGAAAATAAACCAAACTAAAAATAGTAGTACCTAAAATAAAAAAAAAACATAAACAAGACACGCGACATTCTATTCTAAGACTACATTAAGTGCGTCTGTATGTATCTGTGAGTGTCGCCAACGTCATAAATCGCCAACACACACTCATTTACTTAGAGGATACTAAATACTAAGTACATATGAACGTACTTACATATGTTCCATGATAAAATTGCGCCAAGCCCATTTCTATGTGTCCAACAATCGGAAATAGCGTTCTTCATATAGTTGTTGTTGTTGCTCTCTACCCATATTCTAAATGGGTTGGCACCACAACAAGCAACATCCCATCCAAGCCAACCTAAGCCAAACCAAGTTAACATTAAGCGGCGTCATTGGCCGCAAACAGAATATTGCCACCGTTGTCATTGTATCTGCTACTGCTGCTACTGCGACTGCATTCATTGTTATTGTGTTTTGTGTTTTGTGAAAAAAACGTGATTTCCGCTATTTTTCCGCTGAAATTGTTTACAATTCTTTGAAAACTCACCACTCACCCCTCACCCCTCAGCACCAGCACAAACACCAACTATTATTGTACAAAACATTTAAGCTTTGGTTCCTTTAACATTGTAGTATTTCTTTTCCTATGGAATGTTCCGATCCGAAGAAGCCATGTAGTACGGGCATTGTATATCTTATTGTATGGGTCGGCAGCGTCATTGCAGCAATTAAGCCCTAAAGTACTTCGGCACATGTTGATGTAGTGGACAAATCTTATGCACCCACTGAACTAAATGGGACGATGCTGATAGCTTTGTGTGAAGCATTTGAGAAAAGCCTTGAATCTGATTTGAGTTTGGTATGAGTTAAAGGTTACTCTGGACAGAAGCCGTTGAGGCCTCTGGGTGAAACTTGATTTGAAAGTCTTCTACATAGTATATATATGTATTATTTGAAAGAACTAACTTTCACTTTGTCTATGAAAAGAATAGTAATGAGTTATAGGGGGAAAAAAGTTATATTCACAAGAATTATACGATTTTGCTTAAAGGATCCATAATATTAATAAAGAAGTTTACAAGTTACCAATAGATTATATAAAAATTTAGATAAGTGAAAAATTATAATTAATTTGGATGCCTTTTGTAGCATAATATTAATAAAATTTTGTTTTAATCTATGAAGAGTTCAATGAGTCTAAATTGGTTGGATATTGTTTTATCAGTTTTCAAAGTTTGCAAAACATTCGAAATTTTAAAGATGAGAGTTTTTTAAGTTAAATTCTGTACATATTTTTGCAATGAATAACTGGAAATTATTGCATATTTATGAGAAATTTAATATTACATATTATATTCACAAGGTCAACATCAATTTAAAGGCGGATTTTATCAGATGATGTGTTATTATAGAAAAAATAAAAGACACACAAATTATTTTTGTCACTTCTTCTTCTTCTTATTCTTCTTCTGACAGCGTTTTCTCTGTTGAGTTAAAATCTGAGATTATTGCTTGTGTCACCCACATGCATTTGCCCACATTTAACCTAATTTATTGCAAAAATCTACCAGAACTACAAAATGTTATCCCTCATGACAGAACTCAATTCAAAACCCACTCACTTACTCTCATTTTTCCAAGTAAACAAACAAGCAAAGAAACAGAAGTTCCTTAACTTCCATCTTCTCTCCTCTCTTAATCATTCTCTTTCCATATATTTTCGCCATCTGTTAGAATTTATGACCAAAACTGCCCACACTCTCTCCCAAGTGTACGAGGCATCGTAGGCTTATGACTAAAGCTGGGGCTAAAGCCAAAGGGCTATTTCTCATGACCACTGTAATACCATAATAATAACAGGACCAAGAACAAGAACAAGAACAACAACTGTTGCCATTATCAGGCAACGATTTATTGATTTTATGAACAAAGTTATATTGGTTTCTTTGTTTTACTTGTTCGTTTTCTTTAATGGTTTTTGTCATTCTGTTCACTCTTGATTATTGGCAATCAAGTGTGCCAACATTTCTTTTCAACAAATGTATCTACATTCCCATTCTTCTTTCTTTTGCCTAAAGTATCTGTTCTTTCCTCGGAATGAATACTATAGTGCAATATAATAAGAATCAGCATAGTCAACAACTCTTTTAATGCCAACTACAATACTAATGGTGATTTCTCTCTATTTGTATGCCTGTCTGTCTATGTTATATGTTGTATGTATGTTTGTATGAATGTACAATATATCTTTCTATCTATCTTTTCATTCATTCTCAGACTCATTTCTTGTTGCTTTTGCTGTTCTACCTATTGTAAAATGCAGATAATAAACAAGTGACCTGAATATTATGTACGATGCAACCAGAAGAAGAATAGTGTAGTGTAGGGTAGTGTAGTGTAGTGTAATATGTAGTGAATTTATCCATTAGTCAGTCTACAGTTGAGGTTAAGGTTATGTACTACTAGTACACATACTAGTCCTACAGAACGATACTACAGTACGTTTGACTTGGCTTGAGTTGTGCAAATAAGTATTTCCATGGAAAACAAAAGAAAATCCTAAGTAATTCTTCGTAGTACAATTAATGAGAGATGAGTAAAATGCTGATGCAGACAATGATGATAATGTAGAAATGATGAAGAAAAGATGATGTCAAAAGATTAAATTTATTTTTCATTAAGAATTAATAATCCAAGTTAATAAAGGCAAGAAATGCAAGTATAATGGCAGTAAATGGTTACAAGGTAACAGTAAAGAAAAATAAAAAGAAAAATATATACTCTGATGAATCAAATGAATGATTTATACTCACTCACAGGTAGTAAATTCTGTATAAGTGAACAGAATCATTAGAATTCAAGAAAAATATTAGGTCAAGATTTTCTATGGCAGTGAGTCGTCTATCAAGAAGTGTAGTTAAGGTAACAAGTTTGTGAAAGGTATTAAAGAAGAAATTGTAAGAAAGATACTTCTTCGGAAGTCACTAACCCATCACCTGGAAAAATTAGCGATAATCACTACAGTTACGGAGATGTTACAGATTTAATTATTGTAATAAGTATTTAGATTGCCAGCCAAAGTAAAGGGTGGCAGAAAAAACGCTCTTCTGTAAAATTTTGTTTATGGCACAGTAGTCGATATCTTATACTCAAAAAACTCTCATCTTAAAAATTTGAAAGACTGGAAGTGAATGCATTTGAAATGACAGTTAGTTTATCTAAAACAAATCGAAGGAATAACTTTATCCGGTAGTGAAAAAGTATTCACTATAACTTAAAAACCTGCACAATTATTTTTAAATGAGCAAATTACTACAAGAAATACAAATGACTTACAGTAAAAATTGATTTTTTTTCAAATTCAATATAGACATCTAAAAATATGCTTTTATTTTGATTATTTGGACTTTGTTAAAGGTAAGCGATAACATTTCCAAAAGACCTTATTTGAAAGCGGTCAGAGTTTTAGTTTAAATGTCAACAAATACCGGAAACCTTCTTTTGAAACCGCTTTCAATACAAATTGATACGATTGCTTGAAGGCTCAATATACCTATTACCATAAATAATTCTTAGTTCTTTTTTGCTGAAGAAGTGTCATCATTATCATCATCATTATCATCACCAACAACATTGAGGAAGTTTTCAACGCCATCTGCATATTAAATTGATTAAGTTAAACAGAATTAAATTGCTTTGCACATCTTTCTTTTTTATTTGTATTTTTTTTTTTTTTATCTTTCTTTTCCATTTAAAAACAAAAACATATATTTTGGAAATTTAATTAAATAAATAAATTAAAAGCTTCGCACGCGACTCTTTGAAAATGTTCAAAGCATCTAACAAACACAAACAAATAAACAAACGAATATCGAATATGCAAACCAAATGCAATAAATAATTTATTGTTATCTAAAGTCGCAACAACAAACCAAAATAAAAAACTTAAAACAAAAAAAATAAAAAACTAATGAACAGAAAATAAATGAATTAAAATTTGAAGCACGTTTTTTGCAAATCACGTTTATAATATTTCATTTATTTTTATTTGTTGATTTTTTTTTTGAGGTTTTATATCATGATTTTTGATGGTTTTGTTATTTAATTTCGCAATATTTTTTTTTTCATGTTATGATTTCTTTATTTATTTTATAATATATATTTTTTTTTTTTTTTGTTGAATATAAAGAGAGAAATTTCATCATATTTAAATAACAAATTTTGTTTTGATTTTTTCTTTAGCAAAGAAATTAATGAAAATGTATGCGGAATCAAAAATATTACAAAACAAGATTAACAAATCTAATTTGATTTGAAGCACAAATTATATTGAATTTCTTATTTAGACGATAATCATAAAGTATAAAAAATATGACAATAATATTTTAAAAAGTCTTAATTAAATTTACTTTTTAAATTTATTGAAACATTTCATAAAGTATGAATGAGATTATCACACTATTTTGATAAATGTAACGCAAATGGAAACAGTCAATTGCGACAAGGAAATCAATCTATGTATTTATCAGAGATATTCCTGGCATATTTCATTTGGAGTATGGAAAACTTATAGAACTAGAAGCAACACAATAATTTACATCTAACAATCTAAACCAAATATTTTAACTTAATAAAAAGTTGTGCATTCATTCATTAAAAAATATACTACAAACAACATTTCGCTTATTTTAGCTAAGAATTCTAAACATTAATAGTTTTTCATTAGTTTTTAGTTGTTTATGTGAATATGATATATTGACCATTGACATATAAATTATTACAGAATCATTCAAATAACAAAAATATTCTACTTACTTGAGATTTAATTAGAGATCTTGAACTAGATTTTAAATTGCTCAAATAGCAAACATTTTAGTGGAAATAAAAAACTCGATATAGTTTATATATAAGTAGAAGGCAAGGGAAAGATTTTCCTGAAAATTTACCTCAAATTAAATAAGAAGAATAAATAAATATTGTAAATTTGGCAATTATCACTTTCAAAATCCCACTTAAAATTAAACGCCACCTGTTGAGCAGCCACAAACGACGTGTTTTCTTTTGAGATTTGTTTTCATATTTTTTATTTTTCGTTTTGCTTTTTTTTTTTCTTATTTCTGATCAAAATAAACAAATAAATTTAAATGTTAAACGAAATTTTGTGTAAACAAGTCTACGTTTTATTTTTTATTTCATATTATCTTGGGTACTAATGCTTGCTGTTTCTGCTACTTGACTGATCATGATCATGATCATGATGATGATGATGATGATAATGATGATCATTTCATGGTGATGATCATTTCAAATGAGAAAATGTGATTTTTGGTTGGCATTAAGCCAACACTTACTACAAATGCAATCCGAAAATCATGGGAAAATCATTTGCAACAAAGAATTCTTGAATCTTGACTGGTCCGGAAGAACAAAGAATTTTCTAGAATTGAAATTTGTCAGAATATTTTAAGGTTTTTCCGGTTATTATACTTACTGTACAATTGTATTTTTATCATTTGGGAATTAATTACTGTATTATACTACATTACATTATGTAGTCAGAATGAAAATGTATCAATATATTTACTTATGTATAGTCTTAAGAGACTCATAAGTTAGAGTCTTTGAATCGAGCAACAAGCTATGTTACACTCTCCCAGGCGCTTGACATTGAAAAATTGCATGAAATGCCAAAAGGAAACATATTCGTACAATAAAATCCAAAGATTTATAAAGGTTTAATTTTGCATTCATAGTGAGTGCATTTTGTATGCATTAAGTTTGCTCTTGGGCTCCAGTCAGACGCCATAAATGAAATCAGACCCCATCGAGACTTCTAGACTATGATAATGTTGAGTTGAGAAAGAAGGCAACAACAATAACAACAACCAGTTTTATGTTGATTGCCACATAGCAAATCCTATAAGAAGAAATTTTAAGTTCATTCAATGGGTGTTGTTTTTATCATATATACACTCACTCGTATATGTGTTGACATCGTAACATAACAAAATTTATAAGGAAATAAATTTGTGATTATACAGAAAGATATAGAATATGAAAGAAAGACAGGCCCAATGACTGGCTTGGATTACTCTTAGTTTCAGTTTTCGTCTTCAACCTGACCGACATGGAAAATCCTACCTTTAGTCGAAGAAACATCATTCTTAAAGTTCTTACTCCTTCTGTTAATAATTTAATATTTTATTTATTAATTATTAAAATACGTATTATAATCACCATCAATTTCCACCAATTTTGTTTTTAGAGGTTTTAATAGAATTCGGCTTTATTTACTTGCACTAAGATTATCAAATAATATTTGAATCCAACAACTTTATTAAAATTATTTCTTCTTAATGATAAGAAGACTCTTCTGTCTTCTGCTTTATATGTATAATAATATGGTAGTGATTATGGAATGTTAACACATTTAATTGCTAATGGTCTCTGTCCTTTGCCATTCCTTCTGTTTGTCGACAATAAATTCATTTTTATGCATTTAGTTTTGTACTTATAGTATTCGAATGACAAGCGCTTAAATAAAACAAGAATAAAGAGAAAAAAAATAAAAACAATTCATTTTGACGCCTCTATTTCTCGCCCCCACTTTTTTTCATATCTTTTATGCATACCATTATTACCATCATCATCCTCATTATCATCGTCATGTTGGCTTTAAAACCGCTTGCTACCCACTTGCTTGCAATTTTCCTCTTACCAAATATCAAAGAAATGCATATTTTTTTGCATGCATGACTGCATTTTATATTTCAACATGTCTCTTGTCCTTCTGTCCCACGATCCAACTGTCCATGCATCCAATTCTTCTTTTTGTACACCAGATTGCTCGCCTGTCCGCTTGTCAACCAGTCTGCTTGACTCTTAGGTGATTTGGGGATATGGTGAAGCGCGAGCGCATAGACATTGACTTGCTTTGACTTTACCACCACTGCTTGGTATATTGACCCTGAATATTGCCCAAAACGTAAAATATTGAGACAAACCAGATATTCATCGGTTGCTCACTCACTCTTCAGTATATTGTGTGAATATACCTACATACATATGGTAAAAGTGAAAAATGTCTGGCAGATAAACCACAACCAAAATCCAGTGAGAATTGGCTATACACAATATTTTTGTTATTGATTTAGGTGTGGGATATTTTAAGGAATTTTAAAGTGAATTTATTGTAAATTTTAAGGAAAATGACAAATTAATGATTACACTATGTGTTGTATATTGAACTCGTGAGTTATCTGATACAACGAGCATCTACTTAAATTAACCATTAAAATAAAATAAATATTTGTAATTCTCAGATTTCGCTTTTTTAGAGTTTTTCTCTTTTATTAATGAAATGGGATTGAAATTATGATATAGGAAAACATACACATTTCATTAGAAATTTTCAAATTCGAACTCAATTTCTATAAGAAAATTGATTAAAATTGGAAAGATTTACAATATACAATAGTTTTTTCGAAATGTGAAAATATATAATTGCACAAGTATTTCTAAAATTTCTTCAAGTCATTTTACCAGTCATAAAACGAAAAATGTACTAAAATACAATACTATAATATTCTATTGGTTTTTGCAGATACTTGGTGACTTCAAAGGACATCGGTCGATCTATGTTCACTTATACTACGATCGAAGCAAGAAGTCCATTGGAATTTGTTACGAAAGGTGAAACAACTAACTTCGTTAGTGTTTAGACCAAACATCAAATGTCAAAGCTAAGACGAAAACAAATGAAGAGCAGCGTTCTATATCGAAAGATTTAAAAAAAATTTGCAATCAAGTAAAGAAATATAAAAGAAGTTCAAGTAACCAGCAAAACTTATACAGCTCAATTGCTGCCTACACACAAACTCACAAATCAGATCTGTCTAGGACAAAATGTATTCGAAGGCATTCCTCATCTTCGTCGCTTGTGCAGTGCTCCTTCTTGGCGGCCTCACATCGACAACGACAACAACGACTTTCGTTGCTGCTATGTCGATAGCGAATCAGGATCTGGAACGATACTTTCGACTGCAAATGCAACACAAGCATTTGGCACATTGGGCGAGGACCGCATTGCCATGGATGTGTTTAATTATGCCTTTCTAAATTGGTCCTACGCAGATGGTCTTGATTTAGTTGAAAGCGATTATAAAGAAGAACAGGCGCGTTACGGTGAGGGACGCATAATGAATGTCAATGGTAAGTTTTCGCCATACGTAAAATATGCATGCAAAAGAAAATATAATAGGAAATTTTTACTCTTCTCCTTTATAGGTAAATTAATACATGTTAGTAATGTAGATGATACCGCAGATGATTTTGCGTGTACACCACATCTTCGTGGCACATTGGGCGCGCCCACACCACCCAAGGGGATACCATGGATTGCGTTAGTACGCCGTGGTCGTTGTACATTTGAGGACAAAGTAAAACATGTTTATGCACAAAATGCAATTGGCGTGATTATCTATAATGACAAGCAGGTCATGCAATTGGAAAAGATGCAAATTAAAGGCAAGAATCGTAAGTGTCCAAGTGGATTCATTTCCTTTGGTTTGGTTCGGTTCGGTGAACTTAATTGCGTGATATTTAAAGTTAATTTCATGTTTATTTCGTGGTTTTACTAGGTAATATAACAGCTGTGATAACTTATCAAAAAGTTGGTATTGAATTGGCCAATATTGTCGATAAGGGCAATGATGTTCATATTGCCATATTAGAGGGACGCAATGGCATGCGACCCATAAGCACTTTAAATCGGTAAGATAAAAATACAAAACAAGGAAACTTCGGTTCATCGAAGCATTCATTGTATAGTTTTCATAACTCAATTGATGTCCATACAGACATTACAATTTATTCGGGGCAGTAAATATGGGTGGTACTGGTATTTGATGTTGCAGTCCAAATTTTTGGATATGCTTAGTAAATTCTCATTTCAAAGTATTTTCCTTTCTTTATACTAATTATTTGTTCGATCAGAACCGAGACTCTCTTCACTTTTCATCTGACAAATGAACTGTTGCTCTTCTCAATATAAGACGATACCCCAAAATTACCAATTGAGGAACTTTGATCATTTCATAAATTCTTGTGGAAAATGTATAAAAAATAGGCGTGTAGTATAAGTAAATTTCGAGTGGAGACGCCGGGATTTGAACCCGGGGCCTCTCACATGCGAAGCGAGCGCTCTACCACTGAGCTACGTCCCCCTAGCGGCGAAATTTGTTTTAATGAATTACTTGATATCATTGATTATTTTTGTTTTTGCTTTTATTTATTAAACGTTAATATGTAAATACAAGTTTTTGATAGATTTAAACAAAACAAAAAAAGTTGCTTTAGTTCGGACTCGAACCCGCTCGTAACGTTTCTTTCATGACGTTATCATGTGATTGATGTACTTACTAACAAAAGCTCAGTATGTATATTTCATTGAAATTGAATTGTTTCGTCATTTTTTTTCATTTCTTGTTTAGTGCTGCATTTGTCGCTGATACCATGTTAGGGGACGTAGCTCAGTGGTAGAGCGCTCGCTTCGCATGTGAGAAGTCCCGGGTTCAAACCCCGGCGTCTCCAATTTGCTTTAAGCGAATTATTTTTTTTTTTTTTAATGTTTTTAAAACCATTTTTTTTATTCAATAATAATAATATTTAATATATATTTTTTATCCAATTTTAAAAATAGTACATTGCTGAATAAACTTAAAACTAGATTAAAAATATTGAAAAAAAAAAAAAAATCAAAAACACATATAATGTGTACAAGTAAATGGAGACGCCGGGGTTTGAACCCGGGACTTCTCACATGCGAAGCGAGCGCTCTACCACTGAGCTACGTCCCCTTCAAATGTTCTTTTGCCAAATGTAGTACATGAAAGAAAATGAAAAATAGTATATCATTATATTATTATATTTATTACAGTACAAAATACCTTGTTAATATTTAAGCATGAAAATATTCTATTGAATTATTTTGTGTGCATTTTGTTAATAAAATGTCTAAATAATATTTCAGAGATAGCATGTATGCCAGAATATGTTTGCGCGTTGTATATTGATGCGGACGTGGCTCAGTGGTAGAGCGCTCGCTTCATATGTGAAAGTTATTTATTTTTCAGTTTTTTTTTTTTTTTTTTTATAAATCATTTTATTATACAATTATTCGCATTAGCCCCGTTCAATTAAAGAAGCATCTTCAATGCTTTTAAAATGAAAATGAAAAAATTGACCTAAGCAAAACTAAAATTAACTTTAATATTAACACGGGCTATGTCACGGTGCTTGTTTGCATGCTTCTTACTTATATTAAATCAATTCTAATGTATATCTATGTTACATTCAGCCGAGAGATGGCGTTGTTCAGTTTTAATTTCCACTTTTTTATATTAAAATATCCGGTTACTTTAAACATTGCAGTGGTTTAAATTGTATAAAGTTCAGTGCAACATGGACGAATTGTCAATTGGAAACTTTTCATTTATGTCATTTCTGTCAATTCATAATGAATTGCAATCTCAATGAATAGCGCATTCTTGCAATATCAATAAATTAAAGACAAATTTTTTTTGTACGATTTTCTATTTTGCAGAACTTCAGTGCTTTTCGTCTCCATATCCTTTATAGTGTTGATGATAATTTCATTAGTTTGGCTCATATTTTACTATATACAAAGATTCCGCTATCTGCAGGCAAAGGATCAGCAATCGGTAAGAGGAAATATTTTTGTATATATAAACTTTCTAGTCAATTTTACTATGTTTCAACAACAAAACAAAAACATAACACAGCGCAATCTCTGCTCGGTTACGAAAAAGGCCATCATGAAGATACCAACAAAAACAGGCAAAATGACAGATGAAAAGGATCTGGACAGTGATTGTTGTGCCATATGCATTGAAGCATACAAACCATCAGATATTATACGCATACTGCCATGCAAGTGAGTTGAAAAGAAATAACATTACATTATTTATCACAACAATCGTTTTTAACTTTCCCATTTCTTATTCTTCCAATAGACACGAGTTTCACAAGACTTGCATCGATCCGTGGCTCATCGAGCACCGCACTTGTCCCATGTGTAAACTGGACGTGCTCAGGTTTTATGGTTATGTGGTGGGTGATCAAATACAACAGACGCCATCACCACTACACATGGCACCCGCTGCTGTCAATTATGCACAGCATATCGTAGAAAATAATGCTCAACGTGGCCATCGTCATGAAGTGCCAGTGCTTGTTGTTGCTGTATCACCACCGCAACAACAGCAACAATTGTCCTTAGCTGGGGGTGCTAGTGGTGCAGCAACAGCAACACATTAGCAATGCTAGATTGCCAATAACGCTAGATTGCAGTATTAGTAATGAACAACAACAACAACAACAGCAGCAGCAACAACAAAATGGTCGACGCAATTCAGCGCCTGCTACTGTTGTTCTGCCTCATATCATAGATTCGCACCAAGAGGTGACCACTGCCAGTCGTCAGGTGACCGAGGTTTGAACAACTAGCAAACCGGCTGACAATGAGCGAATAGAAACTTCAAATCATCATCCATCGCACCTTCATTCTCATCCTATTATTATTATGTATTTTTTCCTTAATTGTGTGTGCTCTGAATTTGTTGTTGTAAATACACAAAAACAAATCAAATAAAAAAAAAAAAAAAACGCTTTAAATTGCTGGCAACCAGAAGAACATCAACCAAACATCAACAGTGAAAAAGTGAAAATACTATTTCCACCAACAAGACCAAATCCAAATCAAAGATACTGGCAGACAGTGTTCCCATATTTGTTATAAAAAGCCTGTAATATTTATGAACGCGTTAGGAAAAAACAACAACAAAACAAAAAAAAACATAAAACCTACTTAAGAGTTGTCAACTTTACTTTGATATTCAATAACTTAGTAGAATGAACAATAATGTCCCATAAATGTAGTCAATACATATACTAACACTGATAGATGTTCAAGGATCTTATTATTCGACATCACCGATGATGTCCTATAAATGTAGTCCAATACTCAACTAACTAACTAACTAACTAAGCATATTCTTTAAGTTCTAAGTCTAAGGTCTAGTAGATTATGATGACAACAAGTACAATTGTCGATAGAGTTATAAAAAGTTTCATATTATCTCTCACGAAAACACAAAACAGGTTTATTTTTTTTAGTGTCATTGTCTGTCCGATAATAAGTGGGGAATACTCCTGGGAACTCTTCTATTCTATTCAACAATTTTCTGTATCACTTAAGTTATCTTATTTTCCAAATACCATGGGATTGATGAGATACAGAATTAAATGACTAATTGAATCTACAAAATCAATTATTTATTAATTATTCTATAAATGAAGGAAGAAGAATTTCTCCTTGACAATGTTTTTTATGTTTTACATCAAATAAAGGGGCTCACGTACTAAAAATATAGATAGTAAGTTAATTTATCCAAGGATTTGAATGGATATATTGACAAAGTTCAAAGTTCATATAAAAACGTATCTTTTTTTTTGGTTTTTTTGTTTCGTTCGTGTAAAGTATAATAATCTTAAAATATCATCACCCAAACAAGACCCAAAAACAATGAAAAAACATAGCAAAATCTGCGCCTGTTTTGCTAGTCATGCACTCAAAAACAAAACAAAATAAAACAAAACGAAAAATAAATAATCATAAAAGAAAATAACCATAAGATTTAAACAGATTTATCAAAAGTATTTACATTATTACTATATATAAATCGTGTAATTGTTGTATTTTGAAGTAAACATTAAAAGGTGCCAAAGTATTTGCTTTTTTTGTTTTTAGTTAAAAAGGAAAAAGAGAAAACAAAATTATGTTATTAATTTATTTCTTATATTTTGTACGCTTTATATACATACACACACACACATACATACATGCATATAACATAAAATATATATACATATACATATACATGTTCATATGTTATCCTCGTTGCCATCATCAAGAAGAAAAATGGCGCTAAAGTACTTAAAAGCGAATTAAAAATTTGTTAAAAAGTAGAACGAACGATTTGGTTTAAGTACATTTTAAAATGCTAGATATAAGTTGTAATTGTAGTAGTATGATGTTCTTAGCTAGTAAAACGTTTATTTTTTATTTTATTATATTTTTATTTTAACTATTTTATTTCTTTTTTATAAAAAAAAAAAAAGAAGAAACCAGAAAAAACCAGCGAAACAAAATTAATAAAATAAATTAAATATATCATGAGAAAAATAATATATCACCCGCAGCTTGCTTTTGAATAGATGATAGTCGCTTCCAAAGTTTACTACAATAAGTAAACTAAGCAGTTTGACAACACTGACATTCCTATACATATCTACTTATATTGCCATATTGCTTATGATAAATGCAATCCAAATACTTTTCAACATATCAAATTTTAACAGTTTCTTGGCAGCGAAGAAAGCATACTCGAATATGAACCAGATCGAGCGAATGCTGCTGCTAATCCTAATAATAGTGGTGTTGGCACTGGTACTGGTACCGGTGCTAGTAACACCATTGGAAATTCTCAACTCGCTTCTGCCAATGCCGCTATGGCAATTCAGAGTAGCATTCATCCACCGACTCGTGCAGGCGCTTTAGCGGATCTGATACGCAGTCGGGACTTTGTCATTGACTTTCCACGCGTATTTGTCCTAGAATCCGGCAGTGTTGTAGGAGAACGCAATACACTTTTCCCTACACGCCTGCCAGAGCGTTCACAATCGTCGATGTCATTGCAACATTGCAAAGATTGGGTAGCCTCGGTGACCAATAAACTAGAAGAGCAACACGGACTCAGGCGTTTGCATAACGATGATATGCAGGAGGTTTGGTCTCCCGTACTGATCTCTAATTGATAGCAACTATAGAATTTCTATTTTTTTTAGAATCTCTTAAGCATACGTGATTCAGTGCGTCAGCGGCGTTCTCGATCTGCGGATGGTCGTTATACAAATGTTTGCTTTATGGCTCGAGAACAAATGCGACGCGAACGTCGCGAAATGAATAATGACCACCAACAACAACAACCGCAGCAGCAGCAGCAGCAGCAGCAGCATTTGCATTTGGTGCCACCATCTGATCCTTCAAATGGAACTGAAACGCTTGCACGACGTAATAGTTTTGTAGCATTGCAAGGTTTCACTGAGGCGGCATACGCTCAATCGCGTCAACGCCAATTGGAAGGCAATGGCAATGGCAATGACTTTAGTTTTGTGGCGAGCACTAGTCGTCGTTTCAGTGCCACGCGGCGTGGTAGTGAGGTGAGTCGTCATCATCATTACCGGAGGAACAGTCGTAGCCGTGGTTTTGTTATTTCTCAATCTTCAAATGATTCGACGGCATCTTCGCCACCAGATGTTAATATACAAATACAAATTAATGGTGAAGGCGTTGACTTAGAGTGAGCAACAATTTCAGTGAAGGACAACTTCATTTAATATGTTTCTCGTATTTATAGTATAAATTTAATTTAAATAAAATAAAATTAATTGCTTACAATAATCAGAAAAAAAGTGAATGGTTCTTTTTAAATGATATAAATTGTAATCCGCTTGAAATTGAATCACGATTTGCTTTATGTTGTCTAAAATTGATTCTTAATTCGCCTTATGTTGCCTCTAATATGACTGCCTCATAATTGTAATCAATGTTTATGAGTTGCACTACATCTGCAAAAGATGGCGCTAAGAAATTCGTGTCCAATAGGAAATCACAATCATTTCCGGCAACAACATCTGACTTGAAACCTATTTATTTATATTGATGTGGTTTATGTCGTGTTGAACTCTGATATGGGAAAGTTTAGAATAAGGGAAACTGAAACTCATTGATCAAATGGATCGTGTTTCTTGCACTAATTTTGTGTTAAATAAATTTTAGAGTTATGTAATTTCTTCTAAAGCCTCTCAAACAAATTAACTTTTCAATGACGACCGCCCTTATTTGTCATATTCTCAGTGAATAGGACCAAGAGCCGCACTTTCGGCAACTCAAAGTGTATCCAAAAATCATTCTGTGAACTTAACTCCTCTCTGTTTGATACAAATTTTGGGTAAATTCCATTAAGGATTAAAAACTTGTGGTTGGGTTGTTCTTTGCCGGCAAAGATGAGCTGTCGTTGATAAGTTCTTTGTTGCTATTGTTTTTGTTTCTGTTGTTATTCTACTTCTTCTTCGGTTGGGGTTCTGGCAGACTTTGCGGCATTTTATCCAGCAACATTGAGGAGACTGAGATGCGTCAGGAGATTCCCTCAAAATACAAAAATGAAAAATAAGCACAAAACAAAAGAAATAAAAAAAAAAAACAACATTTTGGGTTCTGTAAGGGGAGAGGGGCCATCAGGTTTATCAATTCAGAAGACAGACAGATAAAGCACTCTGCTGTAGCACGCGTAATTGCAACTCAACAGGCGGTCGGTCGGTCGATCGATCGATCGGATCGTTTGGTCAGTCAAGAACGAAGACTACTCAAACTTAAATTCTGTCTCTCCCTCTCTCTTTCTATCTCTCTCTCTCTCTCTCTCTCTCTCTGAAAGGCAATCAGTAGGCAAGTTATGTTTATAAACTTAAAGTCTGTAATCATATGAACAGAACAGTTTCTGCAGTACGCTTTCGGAATGAGCCGTCAGATATGTTGTAAGTTCTTTTGCAGTAAAAACTTTGAACATAGCAGCACGCAGCTGCCTTGATACACTACTAATGCGCTTCGTATCCCACGATCTTTAGAAGCACGTACGAATTGATGATGATTTTTGCTCCCCTTTTCATGCTGGACCTTTTGCTTTTGCTTTTGCTTATTTTGTTTTGGTTTGGGTATGTGTGTTTGTATATGTGGGGCGTGCCATTAATGGGCGTTACTTAAAGTATTCAAGATAAAAATTATTATGAGGCATTCATTGCGCATTGTTTTTGGTGAAGATAGGCAGTAAGAAAGGCGGAAAGTTTCGTGGTTTCTCGTATTAAAAGAATTGTGTCTTCAGATGTGTTGATGTCTATAAGGCGTATAAATAATGCGTTTGCAAGAAATTATTGCACAAATATTGCATTCGAAACGCTACGCAATATAAAATAATGCCATTGGGAAATTCACTTAAAACTGGGTGTTGTTCTTGGGCGGTAATATTTGCTAATGAAGAATGATAGTTGTCATTACTCAAACAATGGAAAGACCAAATTTACAAATTGATGATTTTATGTGACCAAAAGATGATCAAGTTTTCTTCAAGAAACCAATGCAAATTTAATAATAAAGGAATACTATTTTGATTTGATTTCGACAGGTGGCATTCATTTGAAAGCATAGCCTTTAAAAAACAAGAAGAGTAGTCACAAAAAAATTGTTGTTGCATGATTTTTCTTTGTCTAAATCTTTGACAGAAGTCCTGGTGGCAACATGCATCCAGTGAACCATTTAGTCTACATTTTTGAAAGTCAAATAGTTTGAATATCAGTCAGAGTCAGTGTCCGAAAGACTAGCCATTATGTCTCAAAAGTTCATTTCATATTTGCCAGCGTCCCTGTCCTTGCTGTCAGTACCAAGAAGATGCCGTTTTTATTTGAAAACTTATATTTCAAAATTTAACTAGTATTAGAAATTTTAATCATTTCTTAACTGAAAATATTAAATAAAGCAAAGCAACCAAACAAACAAAATATCTATCGAACAGACCGTCATTCTGTCCCTACAATCAGGCAGACGCATGAGTCGACAACGAATTTAATTCATTTCAACGCCTCCATTAAAGGCTTTCAAAGAAAATGGGGAGCTGCTTGTGATCCCTTGCGGCGACAATAAAAAATAAAAAAAAAAAAAATACTTCTTTCAACTTCAACTGAAAACTTTAAACTGCCCTACTCCTGTTCCAACCCTCTTTCTCTCTTTTCTTTGCTTTCATGTTTTTAGCAGCTAGTATGATTCATAGTATTCATAGAGATTCCCAAGGCAATATGTTTTCCATGGTTTCAGTAAGTACATGATCGATTCCTTAGTTGTTGTTGTTGTTGTGGTTGTTGATCATTGTTACTGATATGATTTGATATGAGGCAAGCGATTTTTGTCGGCTCAACTACAAAGCGAAGTCTAACGGCAATTTGATGTTGAATAGTAAACGATGTTGCCTTCCTGTGCTCGACATCAACTGTAATGGTACAACAAGAAGAACGAATGATCAATGTGATCGATATTGATCTTAATCTCAAAGACTATGACTTAGATGGAAATTTAAGTTAGGTGGATGAATACTTTCTTGTTTTGCAGGCGTTAAGAGTTAAACTTTTGGTTTTGCTTTTGTGGGCGTTAAGCATTTTACAATAAAAGCCTTAAAGGGTCTTCTATTGTAGTTAGAAATGGCATGTGTTTGTGTAGGGAATTTAGGTAGAAAATCTATCAAACAAAGTATATATCTAAAGGACATTTCCATCCTTAAACAACAGCTAAGCATAATTAATGGTGTCTTAGACAAACAAGCAGCTTTGAAAAATTGTCACTAAAGATGTTTGGAAAAATAATAAACAATTTTTCCTTTTTTTTTTCATATGATTATTTATTTATTTAGCGTAACCAAATCGAAAATAATGTAACCAAAATGCCACGGGACAGTGAAACACACGAAAACTCATTGACAGGACACATATTCATGTATCTCTTTCTAATACTCATTCTTGCTCAGTCCTTCCTTTGGTAAACATTTTCTTTTCTTCTCTTTTCTTTTCCGCCAATTGTCACAACTGCGCATGACACACGAGCTCAACCGCAACGAATAGCCATTTTTATGCCCTGTAAAATCCTTATGGTGACATGAAACCATCGCATCGAAAGAGCAAATGCATTTCATGCGACACCCTCTTCAATAGGATCTCATCAAACATAAATAGTATGTGTCATCTCTTTTACTCTTGTTGAATCATGAGCACATTTCATTGGATTGGATTTTACTTCATACTTCTAATAGATACTATATTTTGCCAAAGAGAGTGCAGCTCGTTCGCTCGCATTCATTTGGTCGGTTATTCTCTTATTGATGACTTTAGAATTTATTGTTGGCACAATTAGTTCCGATTGGGATATACAACATTCAGACAGGATCATCAGCCTCAGACTCCGATGGATCCTTATTGTAAGCGAGGAATAGATGGATCGAGAGAGAACCCAAAAAGATTGAGTTGATTGTTGTCGATGTTGCATATATAGTCGTCGATTATTAACGGCATGTTTTGCTCCTTTATAGTTATTGTAGTTATTGGTCCTATATAGTATGCCGTGCCGTGCTTGCCTTGACATTGCAGATCTCTGGCCAGCTGTCGTTCATGCGATTTGTTGCGCTTGCACAGTTAAAGGTCTGTTTTGTACTCATCGAGACGTTGATAATCATCATCAAAAGTTTCTGTCCTATACTCTGACTGAATCTGTGTTAAATACTTTATGTTGTTTTACAACGTTATGGATCTTAAATAAAATCAGTGACATTTGACTTTTAGGATTATCTTTAAACTCATCTCCTCCGGATTCAAACTTTTCTTTTAGCAATGAATGTGGTACATTCATATTCTGCTTTAATTACTTTTGACTTTGTTCATGTTAAAAGAGCAAAAGCAAATCGGTAAAATTTATTGAAAACATACAATATATATATGTGTATGTTATGTACATAGTATAAATGAAAGCACAAAAGTTCAAGGTCAATGTAGAAGAACGAAGGAGAGAGGGAGAGTAACAGAAAAAACCACGACATATCGATTACATTCAAAGCCAAACAACAGCCCAACAGCCGTAATTGAAATCGAACTCAAAATGGTAAATTCTCATACTACAATACACAAATGAATACAAAATTCACAGATATAGATATAGATATAGAGAAACTCGTATATCATACAGCATGCAAGACTGTGAGCTTGTCATGCATGTTGTCTGCAAACGATTTTACAAATGGCTGACATTTAACAAAGTTGCTTGTTGTCAGTGGTTCGTGATATTTGTTTTTGTGACAACGTCGACTATGAAAAGACTTTGTCCTGGTGGTTGAACCAAAAAGCGTTCCAAAGGATAATAAAAACAGCTTGTTGATTGAATCAAAATGGATTGTTGTTGTCAGCATGTTAAATAATTTTTTTATATATTTATGAAAGCTTTTCTATCTTCTGTGTTTGAAATTAAAAAAAATATATGTATACAACACAATATACTGCATATACCTATATAGTTGATTTCTAGAAGCATTCCATAATTTATTAAAACTACTTTTCAAAGAAAATTAAATTATCTTTTCAAAAAGGTGTTGATGGTGTATCTGAATTTTTCATACCTTTTGCTAACCATTATTTGCACTGTACAATGCGATTCACTTCACTAGCCCACCTAACAAAATGTTACTCACACTCAATAACTTTTACAAAAAAAAAAAAAAAAAAGAATCCTTAAGTGTCTCTGAGTCAAAAAAATGTGACCAAGTCAATAGAAAATGTGACCTCTCTGACAATGAAATATCGATAAAATCAGTGAAAGACGAAAAGTTGTTCTTAATTTTATTTAAAATACAGACTAAGAAAATATCTGAATATACGAAAAAGGTCGCACACAAATTGTATTCTCTGGTGCAGCCAAGTGGGCTATTTTGCGTCAAGCATCGAATTCCCATGATTCCATTGATAAAATTAAATCGAATAAGGATTTCTATGACAAGAAAACCACTGTCTGGCACATTATTTCGTAAGCTAAACACCTCAAACGTCTGAACATGAAAATAAAATACAAATTAAAATAAGATTAAATTTCGCTATGCCGAAGTTGTTATTCTCTTCATGCACCAACAGAAAACGATTTTTCTCACGCTGCTGTGATTGAGCACTCAGAAATATTTCATTATTTATCTGATTTCTGTTTAGGGTTTAGAGTCAGTATTCATACTGCATTTCAACAATGAGATCAAAATATTTGTATGGGAGCTATACGATCCAGTGATCCAAGGATCTTGAAATTTACATGGTTAGAGAATATGAATCAAACACTTAAACTTTTGAAAAAAAAAAAAACTTCAGCTCTTTAGCTCAAAAATTGAGGGACTAGTTTGCATATGTACATACACACGGATATGGTTTAGTCAACTCGTCTCGTCGGGCTGATCAGTATATACTTAATGGAATGGGGTCTCCGATATCTCCTTCTGTCCGTTACAAAATTCATGGCTTGAAGAGTATCAACGAGTATAAAAGAGTCAAAACGCAACGAAATGAGACCTTAATGTGGCATCAGTTTGTTTCTTTTGATGGGGAAACGCAGTGTAAATATATTTAAAAACAAATTAATTAATTAATAAACAACAATTATGATTTTAGTAGGTAATGAAAGAAAATAAAAGTCCCGACATTTCGCATGAAAACAGCCTCTTCCAGTAATCGAAGAACTAATTTTAACGTAGCATCTGAAAACGACATTAAGTACAAAATTAGAGCTCGTTACCTCAAAAATGAATAGAAAAGCATATCTAATCAATTATCTTGATCTTTTTTCACATAAACTTTATGGAATCTCCGGCCCTCGTCTATACGCGTTCCAAACATTAAGGTTAAGTAACTGTTTATAAAAGTGTGAAATGTTTAAAAATTAAAAGTTCTTATATTTTGTTTTTCTGAAACAGAATAGTATTTAATTATTAACAATTTATGAGTTATATTCCAATCATTTATATCAACTTTCTTCTCATTCATAATTCTCAAATTCACAACATGAAGTATTGTATCTACAATACTTTGATAAGTTCATCAGAAAAATCAATTTATTTATTCTTATTTCTCTTTTGTAGACCGGAAGCAACTAATTATGTAACATGTAAAAGTAATAAACTCATAACTAAGTGTACTATACCAACCAAATAATCCAAATTTTGTATGCTCTGTGAGGGGGCGCACAGCTTAGTATTGAAAATCAGATCGTTTGATAAGACTTAAGGATTTAAAGAAACAAAATTTTAAAAAACAAACCAAAGGCAGGTTAAATCTAAGCATGAACTTGTTAATCATAAAATTAATACAGCATGACTGACTTGTATTAGATATGCCTATAATGAGTCAACATACATATCTATAGCGACAGGAAACGAAATGGTTTCCAGGATAATTTTAAAACGATAATTTCAATGCACAGAGATTTTGTTTCCTGTACAATCTCTCGCATAAGATTGCTCAACATTTTTGGTAATCTTTAAATCCAATAACAACCTGATAAATATTGCCAAACTATGGTCTACTCAAGGCTTTGTCATAGCCAGGACAAGAAGAGCTCAGGTGAAGTCATATTTGAAATCCCAATGAAAAGTCAGAATTATTTGTTATACGTATTTATGTGCAAAAAAAAACAAAAAACAATAATATTACAAAAGTTTTGTTAAGCAAATCCTTTGCTCAACATGAAGATGGTGGTGGTGGTGATGACGATGATGACTTTTCGCAATGTTTTCATGTTGCAGTCTCTTACGCACTCCTGTTGCAATGTAGGCGTTTACCCGACTTACCAACGGATTTTGCATGTAATCCAAATTTAATCGGATCAAGTGTGCCCGCAGCAGCATCAGAGACAAGGACAAACAGTCAGTCAGAGACACAGTCACAGAATCAGACACAGAAGAAGATTGTTAGAGACAGCCAAGTGTCAGCTTGATCAGGTCGACACATTTAAGACGTACGTTCAAAAAAGGATCACTGTCTTTCTTGGCTGTTGTTGCAGCCGTTGGTGTTGGTGTTGGTGTTGATGATGATGATGAGTTCATTTTTGAGTTTGAAGTTCTTGAACTTGAACGTTTTTAAATATTGTTATTTTTGTCGCCTTCTTTGCTCTAAACTCAAAATACTTGAGTGTGTAAGAAAGTAAGAAAGAAGAACAAGTGCCAAACTAAGATAGAAATTGGCAAAAAGGTTAATCCTCAACACGCGCAATACTTGCCTTTACCTTCTTCGATTTGTGATACTTGCTTCTTCAGGATCTTGAACTAGGGTAGATCAATGCAGGTTACTTGTGATGTAATGTTCTTTGCTTTTAGTCAAATAATAAACAAATTTATAATCTGCTTTTGTGTTTTTGATTTCAATCTAAATTCAAGTACGCCCATTTTTGTTGCCTCTTGGCGTTCATTCCATGAACACAAACGATGATCTACGAGATGAACTAAAGTCAAAGTATATAGTAAAATAAAGCGATCGATGTAGAAGACTTTTGTTTCCTTTTTGCTTTAGTTTAATCTTTGTTTTTGGTTTTTTGTTTTCTGTTTTCTGTTTCTGTTAAGATCTGATCTGATCTGAGCTGATCCTGCTTGCCAAGGCTTGTCCTGGCTTGACTTCTGCCTGACGGCTGCTGAGCTCCTACAACGTTAGACAACATTCAATGTACTGACTTTTCTTCATCTTTCTTTGCTTGTTGTTGTTTTAACAGCTCTTGCTGGTCTGATCTTTTGATCTACAATATACATACATATAAGCGGATATTGATTTCAACAGAAAAAAGGCTTAAAAAGTTGTTGAAAATATTTTGGTTGATTTATATGCTGAGACAATTTTAAGATTAACTTTGCAATCTTTGTGCATTGTTGTGTTTTATGAATGAAAGAACGAAGCAACGATGATGACATATTCCAATTTCCGATATAGACACAGTTTAAAAGTCAAAAGTTAAGACTCTGTTACAATAATATTCGGAAGTACAATATACAATATTTATATTGTATTAGTGAATTTTAACGAAATGATATTAAGAATTTTGCTTCTCTCCATAGATTAAACTTTAATAGTTAGGATCACACGATCTTCAATCTTAAAATGTATTAATTTATTATCAAATTTAAAAATATAATTACACGTTCTTCATATTTTATAAAAGACGTTTAAATTTACCTATATAAACTGACCTCTATTAAACTTCCGTATTAAATTCAGATTTTTCCTGCGCCATCTTTTCATAATCAATATGGCGGTTGCATGCCAAAAACCCACCCCAAATCAGCTACAATTTTACTACTTTTTACAAAATTCTTTCCTTCCATGGAACAACACACTAGGGAAACCACTATTTTCGCCACACCAAGCGTTTATAACTGTCCAAAGCAAACATCCACCGAGCAGATCAAAATAAGCGTATAAATCTAGTCATTCATCTTCGCACTAAGCAACCAAGTTACTCCCTCCTTCGTCCTATCAACGCTCGCTAACTGACTCACTCACTCAGTCATTCTGTCATTCTGTTATTTAGACGAAGCTTCAAATATACGGCAGCTGCAATACTCTGAACGCGTTGCTTAGACGACATAATACACAAAAACAAAAAAAAAAAAGGAAAAGTGTCAAAGAAATTGTTTTATTTTATATTTGTTGAAAAATAATAGCAACAAGGCAACATAGACACTCCTCACCACCATTGAATCTATTGAAGCAGGCATCCATTCATCCATCCATCTATCTAAGCGAATGTACCTTTTTCAGCAACAATTTTTGCACGCTTCACGCTAATTTATGCGCTTATCATGCTGCCTCAGCTGTTACCTCTATGGCGGTCTTCGATTTTAGATCCCCGAACGCAATGTTCTCAAAGTCCCTGCCAACGCTTGTCGCCTGTCAATGTGTATTTTTACAGATTCGGATTTATTTTTTCTATTTTTGTTCTTCCCAATCGAAACCTTTACATTTTTGTGTCCTTTGTGGGAATCAGTTTTAATGGCGAGAAATATAATTCATTTAAATGATTGGGTTGTTTGTAAATGTATATACTATGGCTGGCTCACTATGTACAAAGGTATACTACAATACTTTGTATGAATCAATGTAGTTTTCCCCTTTTTGTTTTCTTCAAAGGAACTATAATACAATATAAAAATATAAAAATAAGTAATAATAATATGAACGGAGTATGCATTTAGCCGTGGAAATACTTTGATTCAATGGTTCACAGCAGTTGGACACATACTAATTTTGTATGAATATTTTAATGGCTTTGATTTGTATTGTAGTTGGCGGACTTCATTTTGTTAGTTGAGGGTGTGTGTGTGTGTGTGTGTGTAGCCATTTTGCGTCATATTCATTGGATATTGAATATAAAGATTTGAAGGTAATTAGAAATAAATTTACTCTTAATTTTAGTTAATCGAAATAAAAGAATCTGAAGCAATGAAAATTTGATTCTTTAAATTTCAAAGACTTGGTTTAATTTTGTTTTGATCTCTGAGTACTAACCGCCTTCAAGTTAAATGACAATGTTCTAATTAACATGAGCGACTTTAAAAAAAAGGAAACACTCTGTATACAATTTAATCAAAGAAATTTGTTTATAAATTTATCATACGTAATATTTAATGTCAAATAGAAACTTTATACAAAAATAAATCGAGGACAAACATTAGTGTGCATTTTTCTATACTTATACTTGGATTTTATTCGATTAATAAAGGTTCGCCATTTGCTTATACTATAATATACTAATATATATAATAAGATAAATGGTGATTAATAAATTTACAATTTATGATTATTTTATTTTTATCAAAATAAAGAATCCATTTGAGAATTAAGATAAATTCAACTTTGGTCAAGTCAAACCACGTCATGAAGCAGATATACATTTCCTTCATATTATCAGCAAGTCGGTGAAAATATTCGTTATTATTGTTAGCCCAAAGAAAAAGGCTTTTAAAAATTGAGATTATTATAAGAAAAACAGTTAAAGTGATATATTAAGTACATTACAGTAAAAGCTTATAGGAATTCCCTTAACTAAGTCAAAGACAATGTCTTCATTCACAATTTAAAATTACGACATTAAATGTCGCCTACAGGTTGCAATGCGAACAAGACGGAGTGCCGAGTTGATGATACCGATGATGCCACTTAGTCTACCATGCCGATGTTATTGAAGAAATAACATTATAATTCAATAAGAAAGAAAACTGATCATAGCAATCGCAATCGCAATCGCGTACTAGGGACGCCTAATCACCACTTACAACAATCAACAACGGTGCGCATAGCACAGTAAGGTTGACTTAAGAAAGCAGCCTTGCTAGTCTAGTATAGCGAACCCTAGTCGGCCTTTGGCAAAGCTAGTGAGCCTAGCAAGCAGTTCGACCGACCCAGCCAGTTTGTCTGCGTAAAATGATGGCCAAGAGTTGGCTTGAGTTACCAACTGTCATCATCATCATGATGATGATGATGATGATGATCATCATTAACTTTTGTACTACAATGCAGCAGCATTGCAAGGTAAGAACAAATTGGTGTTGCAACTAAAACATGTTGTTGTTTTTGTTCTTGTTGTTGTTGTTGTTGTTGTTCTGTATTATTGGCAACAATTGTAGAAATCATCAAAGTGGCAACATATAATTTGAATGTTTGTGCCAAGGAAGACTGCTTGCCGTCGGTGGTCGGTTGGAATCTTTACTTTCGTATCTGTTAGTACCCGTTCAACCACGTTGAAACTTAAGCGAGCGTAAAAATATGCACAAACGCTGCGCCGCATAACAATAAAAAATGATTATTTTCTTTTATTACTACTTTTTGATTATTTATTAAAGCTAAGCATGCGCTCCGTCATTCTTGAGTTATACAATACAATACAACAATACAATCATACATATTCTATTCAATATATAGGACCGACGACCAAGCATCTTATGGATGTCGATGATGGTGAGGATGATGATGATTTGAAAAAAAGAAAAAAAAAAGGCAAGGAAGAATGATATGATGAAATTGCTTGATCAGGTTGCACAAATTGAATGTTATTTTGCAAAATGCGCGCACGTATTTAGGCGTACACTTCCCGAAACCAGTGAACCAAGCAACCTACCTACTGACCAACCAACTAGTCAACTCCAATTCCCTTAGTTCACTTCCAAGTGAATATTGTAAATTATCTGGTCAAACAGCAAGCAATGCAGGGATTTTTTCAATCTTAATACTTTTGGTATAGCGCGCGAAGATTCTTTGATCATTTTACGCTTATTTGAAGACCGATCTTACTGATCTTTAGCATATTTTACGCTCAACTTGTGATCAGGCGTGCTTAGCTTTGTCTTTATTACTCGGTCTCTTTATTTCGCTCTCTCTATATATACATATATTTATATTCATTTTTCTTTAACACACAGATACTTTTGTACAATTTATTTTCATTGGCGGTATTGAGAGCCTTTACGGCGCTTTAACTTATGACGAATGAGTCATAAGCGCAAGCCTCAATATGTCTAAGTGTACAACCAGTCAACCATTCATCCATCCATCTATCCATCCATCCTTCAATCCATCCACCCATCCATCCATCATCCAAAACTATCTATCTTTCATCATAACTAGCACCGCTATGATGATGATGTATTGTATTTGCATATCACGTTTGGGAAAGTCGCTCAAGTCGACTTGTTTTGACTTCACCTTACCTCGTTGTTGTCTCATCATAGATTAGTACAATACTTTTGCTGGTTTTCATTGGTGTTTTGTTTTGTTTTGGTGTGGTTTGGTTTGGTTTGGTTTGGTTTTCTTTGCCATTTTCTTATATTATTTATATATCTTTTTTTTTATTTTTTGTCTTATTCTCCTTTTTGTTTTATTTTATTATTGTTGTGTTTGCTGATGCTTTGATCTTTTGCCGATCAACAATAATTTAGTTTTGAAGAGAATTTTATATTTCTCTCTGATTACATTTGATTTGAGATATTTTTTATGTTTATTGTTATATTGACAATTGCACTTAATTTCTTTTATTTTAGTTTCTTATTTATAATTTAAATCAATTTCAAGCATTTCATTTTATATAATTAGAAATTCCTGTGATATTCCAAATTTTTTGAAATTTGTTCACACACACAAATCAAATCCAAATCAAATAGCAAAACGAGCCAAATCCAATTTACAAATGCAAGTGTTCATTAGCCTGTTAAACCAAAATACAATAAGAACATTTAACACTGAACCGCTTCAATGAAGACATCAGATACATTTTGAACACACGCCAAAAATTCCTCAACATATTCATTAAAAATTATTTACGTATTAAATAGCGCAACCGAAAGACAAAATAAAAAGTATCGAAAAACCCCTCGAAAAAAGGAAGTGGAAGCAACTGTGTCTGCTTTTTAACAGAAACACACACTCACACTCAAACATACTCGCATAGATACTTTTTCCATACTTCTGGTGTGTGTCTGTGTGTGTGTGAGTGAGCGTTGATAAAATATCAAAACCAATCTGATAAGAAACGCTTTAAATTCCATTAAGTAACGCAAATTTAGAGCGTTAAATTTGTGCATGTTCACACGCGCTTCGATGCTTGACTAACTTCTGTCGCTATCTTTCTTCTTTCATGACAAAAAAAAAACAAAAAAAAAAAAAAACAAAATAAAACAGATACATAAAAAATATTTTGATGGGTTTAATTATGACGGTGATGATGATGATGACCATGATGAGGATGATGATACATGAAAGTTCACGCATGAGTTTGATCGATTTGCATGGAAAATTTGATAACGCGTAGTGTTTGTGTTACGCGTATAAGGTTTTTATTAAAACGGTATGAGGACAGCAGCAGGTCAAAAGACAGTTAGGTCAGGTTCCCTCCCGTAGGGTGCTTAGACAGAGCAGGTGTGATATTTAAATTTGCAGGTCCATCAAGTTCAGGAAGCTCTGTGGGACTGGAAGTTCTTAAGTGTTAAGGGCGATTTTTTGTCCTAGTTTTTTTTTAAATACACTGAGAGAACTAAATACTTATAGTAGTAATTCGATAACCCTTATTCGTACTATCGAAATATTGGATTATTTTAATACGAGGGGTACTATTCATATGTCGGGATCTAATGCAACAATAATGTCAATAGCTAAAATTTGGCAACACCATAACAGCGTGTGACATTTTTTAGCCTAAACATGCTTACAACGTTTTGATGTACAAGTGATATTTGTTTCGTTTCTAGTGAGTTAAGAAAATCAAATTGGACAAAAAATGAAAATTTCAAGCGATGGTTTTTGTTGGATAATTTTACACAACTTTCGACGTGGATTATCTCAACAAGAATGTGTCGATGAACTCAGTTCTTTCTATGGCGATGAAGCACCATCAAGAACCTCAGTAAATTGCTGGTATCGTGAATTCAATCGTTCAATCGGTTGTTGTGCCACAAAACATTGATGAACTGATAATGCAAGATCGTCATGTGACATATCGTGAGATAGAGTAAGTTCCACTTTAATACATTCGATTTTGCTTGAACCCTTAGTTGTAAAAAAAATTTGCAGTCGTTGGATACCCCATAATTTATCAATAGCTCAAAAAAAAAGGCTCGCGTCGATTGGTGTAAGGAAATGCTTAGAAAGTTCAACCGTGGTGCTTCAAAAGACGTGTATAAAATCGTGACAGGTGATGAAACATGGATATATACGCATGAACCAGAAACAAAACAGCAATCGACTGTGTGGGTGTTCCAAGACGACCCAAATGCAACAAAAGTTATTCTCGCTCGAAGCAATGCGAGGCAAATGGTCGCCTGTTTCTTCGGCCGAATGGGTCATGTGGCCACTGTTCTGCTTGAGCAACGTGGTACGGTCAATTCTGAGTGGTATACGACCATTTCTTTGGCGTAAGTCTTCAGAGAAATTCGCAAAACCAACCTCCAAAGACGAATCATTCTCATTCTCATTGATCAGCCGTTTTCAATTAAAAATGTTTGGTATTATTTGCTATTTCCGACATATAAATAGTAACCCTCGTAAGTTTAAGTAAAAATGTTTGATTTTCCCAAAACCACAATTTACAATTTATAATCTCTAGCTATGCACAGAAGAGAAAAGTTAACCCATTCCTTTGATATTTTTATTCCTGAAAAACATCTTTCTTTATCATGTAATAAAATGAGACCCCCAAGTTACATATATCCAAAAAGTGTAGACTCATTTGCAATGTACAATAAATTTGTGAGTTGCGTTAAGTTCTCTGTTGAATGAACCCCAGATTCCAGTATAAATTTATATTTCTCGAGCACAGATTTGTAAATGACGAAAGTTAAATCTTGTCTCATACTTTTGATATCTGAAGCGTTTAGTGTTTTCTCACTACCATACAAACATTTGAACATCTTATAGGCTTCTTCATGTACAATTTCACAAAACAGAATATTTTCTGTTCCCGCTGCAAGAGTTTTGAGAGAAAGGCAATTTAAAAATTTTTACTTTTATAATTCGTATAAACCAAAATAAATCAGACAATTCAGTTTAAGGAATGCAATTAATTCCAATTACAGATTAGCCAATACTATGAAAGTAACCCTTCACATATCTGGATTTTCGGATCTGATAGTAGTCATAATAATAGTAATTTATCAAAATAATTATGTTTGCTAAAAAACTTGTAAATTTGCCAATAAATATAATTCTATTGTATAATACCATTTTATCAGAAGAGGCTTCATAGGCAAATGGCTATGCATGACAAGTGGCACTGAATGGAAATATGGTAAAAGTTCTTAGGTAAAACAAATAAAATACAAATCATATTATACAATAAAAAGAATATTATGTGGATTCCTGAGACTTACACTGACTAAAATTCCTGGTTCTGACATTTGGAATTTAGTTGCATAATAAATATATTATTCTTTTGGGCCTTACTCATAAGTCTTTTAAGCACAAACTTTACAAACTATTATCTTAAAAACTCTTACAATCCTTGGTGTGCAAATTGAATACTATTTCTTAAGTAATTAAAATATAAGCTTACATTTTAATAATACAATAAAAAAAACCTTTGCTTCGAAAATGTTAGAATTGTTCTCAGTCAGTGTAGCTGAAGATTCCCACACATGTATTCAGATTTGACCAAAGAAAACAATTATTGCCGCAGCCATAACTCGTCCATCAAATGCGGCGACTATCAATCATCGCATTTTCAAAAAGAAGACTTTCTGACTTTTTGCTACTGGAAATAACATTCCATATTTTTGCCACACACACAGGAAGTTACCGATACAAAACGCTACATTTTGCATCCAACTATCAAAAACGCATAAATCACAAGCACAAAATGAAATGAAAAAACAACAAAAGTATCTTTCAACAGTTTTGTCAAAGAGAAACCGATCTTCCAACTCAACTCAACTCACTACGATGAACGAAGTTGGCACACAAATTAAATTGGTATAAAAATATCCAAGTTGGTGGGCCAGAATCCGAGACGAGATGTGTACAATCGGGTTGAGAAGACAAGAAAAGCCGCAGGCTACTGTGTGGATTGACTATGACAAAGTGGAACTCCCCGATACTCACGCACAAGAGGAAGTTGACAAAGGACAAAACGAAGACAATCAATTATGCCTGACACATATTAGCACCCTTGTAGTAGGAGCAGGAGCTCAAGAAACCAGGACCTGTCGTCTATGTTAACGTTTAGGAAAATGTGGACCTGTAAATACTAGGACACCAACACACACACACACACACACAAACAACTATTCTAAAACGACATACAATCTAGACAGACATACAGAGCGATATGAACTAATTGATGTTTTCATTTAGATATTTTTTTTGTCTTTGAATTCTATTTTGGCCGACTAGGTGGTAAGTGTGACGCCCGCTGTGAACACATAATTGAATTGCCTATACGAAGGGTCAAGCAAGTGACTAAGGGTTCGAGAGTACCAACTTACCTAGAACATTCCGATATAACTTGAGGCAAGAATAAGACAAACTAAATAGTTCGAGTTCAACTTGAACGTTCAGAATAGAATATTGCTTGGTCCACACCCGCATTGAACGCCTTTTTTGTCAATGGCTTCGTTTTCTTTTTTTAAATTTTTGTCAACCCCTAACTTGATCGGTCTTCTCTCATCTCTGACACTTACAATGTTCAGCCCACAAGCGGCAAGATCAAAGATCTTTTGTCCTCCGTTTGTATATTTCGTTGGTGGTCGATTGGTCTGTTGTCTTCGTTTTATATTTTGCGCATCTTCTTTCGTTTTATCTATTGTCTAGTGCTCTATTTTAGTTCTCATCTAAGGGACTTTTCATAAATTGAATAAAACAATAAACAATTTTGAAAATTATATTCGTATTATCGATCCCGACTTGCTCTCATTTTGTGCGTACATATGTATGTGTGGGCCATTTGCACAAAACGTGCCTAGGACAATTGTCAATTGTTTCTAATTGTTTAATTGTCAACTCTCATGAGTTGGCTTATTGTTCTTAATGACTGGGTTTTATTTCACATGCTACATATACAACCATGTGCTTATAATGTCATTGTTGAGGATCCTTTAAGATCCTCAGAGAAGGACACACATGTTGTTGGGACCATAGATTGGGTATATGTCATGTTTTGACTATTATTGTGCTGTCATATTCTTGTGGTGTTTGTTTGTTCGATTATGAGGGATTAGCTGAACACGTGAACCTGTCTGAATATGAATGATATGTTGGTGGTCCAAGAGTTCGTTTTAAAAGTTTAAGACAAATCCAATCATTTAAATGTTTTGAAGTTTAAATGATTCGTATTCTCTCCATTTTAGATATGTGTAACGTATCAAACTGTACTTTTCTAATTTTTTTTATAGCCATAGAACCGAGAATCGTACATTCCAGAAAGTATATAGGAAAATCATTAGCGTGATTTTATTGGTTCTAGTTCACTCATCTGATCGTCTGTTCATGCTTTGCTCTCCGCTTTTGAGAGTTTTATTGTCGTAAACAGCTAGAATGTCAAAATCAGAATTTCCCTATTACTGAAAGGAAGGTAGCCCCAATACCAAATTCGGTTTGTTGTTTAATTTGGGCATATAACAATTTAAATAATTTACATATTTTCACATCAGGCACATTGGTTGTGAAAGGAGAACCAAATCCACACAAAAGTAAATTAAAACAAACCAATCACTTTTATTATTTCAGTTTCGATAGAGAAGCTTTACAAATTCTATCTACTTCTTCTAATAATTGATAAGAACTTCAAAGAAAGTTAATTATTCATCCAAAAGTGTATTAAAATATTATGGATCGTTTTTTTATTGGGAGTTCGCGGAATAATTTTAATAATAATTTTATACGAAAATATCAATTGCTGAGGCTTGAGATGAATGATGATCCGCGGGTTACTAATATTGAAAGTCATTTATATATTTTCTTGAAATTTTTTTGTTTTTAATTATCTAATAAAGGAATTTAAAATTTATACAATATAAACAGTCTTACATTTTTAAAAAATAATGAACTTAAATTAGAAATGTCTATAAACAATAAGTAACTTTTAAAATTAACATACATATATTTCGGAACTATTTATTGAGGCACTAATTTTTCGCAAACTTCTCAGTTCCAGGCAGTCTCAGTTCGAAATTATTTTGAAATCATTCTAAAAGCCAAAATAAGGATAAGCTGCAGTTGAATGCTTTTGTTCGCTAATTGTCGATTGATGATGGTGATAGCCACTCATGTGATTACCGGTGCTAGGAAAGAAGGAACCAGCAAAATTGTAACTATCCCAGGATGAGGGGTGATGCGAACCAGAAGCAGCAGCTGAAGCGAATTGTGAACGCAATTGCTCAGCAGAAGATACAGCAGCGCTGGCAAAGGATGAAGCAGCATTGGGCATTGCATAGTTGGTAGAGTAGCCAGTGGTGTTATTAGCACTTGATGAATTCATGCCGTAGACAGATGTTGACGTGGTGG
This sequence comes from Amiota minor, assembly GCA_037043295.1. Taxonomy (NCBI): domain Eukaryota; kingdom Metazoa; phylum Arthropoda; class Insecta; order Diptera; family Drosophilidae; genus Amiota; species Amiota minor. The sequence goes on from JBAMAW010001038.1 coordinate 523,054, forward strand.
TTGCTGATGAGTTCACAAAGTTATTAGAGGTTGCACTGGATAAATGATTGGTAATTGAATTTGTAGGTGCGGTCGTAGAAGAAACCGTCGCTGAGGTCTGTAGCGCTGGACTTAAAGAAGATGAGCTACTGCTTCCTGTGGGCGACATAGAGGCAACTGAACCACTTGAATGTGCAAATGTATGATGAGGTTCATAGACAGCATTAGCAGAAACAGCAGGAGCAGGCCAAGATGCGGCAGCACTATATAGACCCATATTGGTGTGGTGCCCCATTTGATGTCCTGCAGCAGCAGCGGCGGCAGCAGCAGCTGCATATTGTGTTCCAAAACCACTCGATCCAGTCGAAGCCGTAGAAGCGAAACTGGGTACTTGTTGTGTATTCAATTGTTTGCGCAAGCGTGCGCGTCTATTCGAGAACCAAACCTGAACGCGTGCTTCGGTTAGACCGGTCGACTGGGCCAATTCTTCGCGTGTATAAACATCTGGATATTGTGTGCGTGCAAAGATTCGCTCCAAGGCATCAATCTGATCATTGGAGAATGTGGTGCGTGAGCGACGTTGTTTGCGTTTTAACTGCACACCAGGTTCACTGTCATCATCGCTATCATCCCCGGAACCGCTTGACATAGAGCCAAGGATACCATCAATGCTGTGGCCATTCGGACCAGACTCTGAACGGACTCCACCACGCAATAAACGACTAATGGAACTAACTGAAGGTGCATTGTTCTTATCGCAAATGCCAGCTTCAATAAGTTTGGCGCGTATTTCCCAACTGAAAATACCGGGGTTTGAATGTTTCATTTCCTCAATTCTGGCTTCAATGTCAGGAGTAGCAACTCGTGGTTTGCTACCACCAATGACTCCTGGTCGTATAGAACCAGTCTCTTGATAACGATTAAGGATCTTTGACACACAACCATGCGATACGCGCAATTGACGCGATATCATGCATGGACGCACACCAGCAGCAGCCATCTCAACTATTTGGCGGCGTATGTGATTTGGTAGAGGGCGACCATTGATAAAGACACCACCAAGTTGATTGACGCGTCCTTGTCCTAAACAAAGAAAGATAAACATGAGATTATTAGTTTGTTATGCAAAAAGAAACATTGTGTGTGTTCCTTAAATTAAATAATCCAATACATTTGTTATTTGGAAGTAATATTAAGTTATTGTTATTTGGTCTCGTTAGGGATCATTGGGATAAATGTCGATCACAGAAAGTTGATCTCATTACAAAATATTTGAAAATTGTTTTAAATGCAATTGGACGGAAAAATGCTGAGCTGATTTGTTCTTTGTAAATCTCTTGTCTTTAGTCATTGTCCTTACGGTTCATTTACTTTGAGTGTGTATGTCTGAATCAGTTCACACGATCTCTTCTTACTTTCTTTATTATGATATGCAAAAAAGATCTTTTGAAATTGTTTTTGTTTTTTTTTTTGTTCCAAATTTTGAATTTATGCAACTGTAGCTATAATTGGCCAAACAATAGATCCTATTGGGCATGAAGATTTCGATTTAAAGCCACTAAAAAGAACAATTCAAAATGATGATGATCATCATCATCATCATCATCATCATCAAAAAGCAGTAAGCATAGAAAATGCTGATCATGCTGTGGCCAGCTGTGGCCAAAATGTACCCAAGCGGCAGCAAAGTCCAGACCTATGTTCGAATAAACTGAACGAACTACATTGCAATCAAATCAAACTAATAATCCATAAGCGTCTTTTAAGAAGCCTATAAGAGACTAAGAGACGGGGTATCTGAAAAATATGCCAGCCAGCCAAACCAACTGAACTGAACTCAAGTTGCTGAACACCAAACTACTACGTTAAACTTGATGTTGGTTGAAGTTTTTGGATCCAGCTGTGCCAGCTAATATGCTACGTACAAGATCAGATCGGTTCGTATCAGAACAAAATAAAACAAAACAAAAAAATAAAGAAAACAGAGTTTGGAGGGCGTTCGGGCCGACATCATGTGTACGTGATATACAAGTCTCGTGTAAGATCAAAGCCCAAATGCCGACCAACAACAAGAATAACAATATGAAAATAAACCGCGCCAAAGCGTCTGCGAAGTCTGAAACATGATCAAGCTCAATGATGCAAGTTGAATTGAAAAGAAGGTAGAAAGAAGGAAGGGCTCTTTGACTGATCATATTGGTTGTTATTGTTATTGTTTTTGTGTTACTGGTTGGTAGTTGTGCTGAGCGTTTTTCGCTGCAAGTTATGATCACAATCAATAAGTCAAAAAGCTGATCATGATTATTGGAAGCTGCCTTACTTTGATTTGGCTCTCTTTAATGATATTGTTCGTATGTAAGTAAGTATGTAGTTTTTTTTTTTATAGTTATAATATAATATACTCGTGTATATATAGTAGTTGAAGTATTGGCAGATGTTGCTCTATAACAACTACACGTAAGAAACTATCAGTACTACCTCTGCTGCTGCTGCAGTTGCTGGTGCTTACTACTGCCTAATAATGAAAGCCGCGTTCGTAACACTTCATGACTGTGCAGTTTTATCGTAACATTGTCGTAATTTTTATTTTTTATCCCCCCATTTTGTCGGCGTGGTATGAACTTTTTGTAATTGCATTAATTGGAAATTATTATTATTGCAGCGAGTCATATGAAATCTTAAAGTATAGTTTACTATTATGTGTAAATGTATGATTACCTTGAAAGGGATATCCAGCAAAGTAGGGTGTCATATTAAGTGCTGAAACTGCCATTATTTATGTGAAATGTTTTCCGTTGAGGTAATCCAAAGTTTGTTTAATTTAATTTGTTGATGTTTTCGCAACACTTTTATTTTTACATAAATTTTGCTTTTTATTGTTTTTTGTTTTATATTTAGTATGTTTTTTTTTTTTTTTTTAGAAATCACATAAGTAATGCACACGCAACGTATTAAATTATTTACTAGTCACGTTTTACGCATGCGCTTTGCACTCACTTTTAATCGAATTGACGTTTATTGTTTATTTTTAAGTTGGGGAACGCAACGTGGTGTTACTCGGTTGCTTGTCAGCTGGAAACTGATTTCGAAACGGTCACTGAACAAGACTAAAATGGATTTGTGAGATTCTTAAGACTCAAATACAACATACAGCATCACAAGGGTTCACAGACATCACCGACTTCTCTTCTCTGTTTGACCAAAAACAAGTTTTGTAACAACAAACAAACCCACGCTACTTGTTACCTCTCAGTGTGTGTATGTGTGTATCTTATTGTTTGCATGCATGACGAAGTATATGTATCTGTGTGTAAGTATCTCAGCCCCATACCTTTACATTGTGTGTCTGTGTGTGTGTGTGTGACTGAATACACATATGGAGTTATTACAAACGAGAAAGTGAATAAGACATGGTAAGATCACTTTGCCTATGTAAAAGCAAGATCAAACTATATTATTGCTGTATGCTTTTAACTTATTATCGGTTTAAGTATGGCTGCAATTTCAATCTAAGCACCGCCCCTTCATATCTGAACGAATAAGTAAATGCGAGAGCGGGAAGTGAATTGTTGGATAACATAAGATTTTCTTCATCCACTCAGAGTCTCTTTAATCTGTAATGCATTTCATACAAAAAAAAATAATTCTCGTTATTTATATTATTTTATTTTTTTTGATTTGGATTGATGGTAATTTTTTTCCATTTATATACAATATATTTTCCCTGGCATTTTTACCTGAATAGAACTGAAGTATGAAATGACTTCAACAGGAAAACATCAAAAGATCTAACTAGCCAAAATACATAAAGAGTGAAATTAACAGAAATGTTTTATTGGCATATCAAAAAAAAAAAAAAAATAGAAAATTATCTACAAACATCAGAAATTTTAAGAAAATATTCAATTACAGTACAATGAAAAATTATTTCTGATACAACAGATTGTGAAAATGTTAATGATCGACACTCAAAGTAGAAAATATGAAATAAATTCCGCAAGCAAAGTATTCAGAAATTAATACAGAAAAATATTAATCAGAAATGATGGAAAAATTTAGATGTCGTTAGTCAATCTGTTGTTTTCAATTAAAACCACACATTGGAAGACAAATTATACAATTATTATTATTATAAATTTTTTTTTTTTTTTTTTTTTTTTGATAAAATTCTTTATATTCAACAATTAACAAATATTAGAATTTCTTTCACTAAGAATCAAATTAAATTATTAAACTGATCAGCAAACAAATATTTAGGATAACATTTACAAATTTAAATAGCCCAAAAATTTAAAAGTAAATTCTTCTTCCATGATGTTGGCTGTGTGTACCCATCCAAGCACACTTAATGGCAGGGCGATGAGTTGGTTGTGCGGAATTCCATATACATGGCCACCATTGTTGCGCTGTGCGTAGGCGTTGTCCGCTAGGTTGCAACTTCCACGCTCTCATGGACTCCAGCCATGCTTTGGCGCTAACATGCCCAGCATTTTGTTCAAACAATGGAAGTTTTCCTTACTCAGTAACGGTGAAGGCGTTTTAGCTACCAATTTCGATGTTTACATTTTGCTTAAGTTGCCACTCGTGTACATGGAGTGGCATGCCAAAAATGCGACAACTGCAATGTATAATGCAAATCAATGGTCACATTGTGTTTTAACATCATTTAAAGACTCTGAATCTGATTATTTTCAGTTTTCATACAGTCAGAATTATATGTATATTGTACAAACAAACTTTAATCTATATACTAAAATTAATGAGAATATTCTATGTTTTATGTGTGTAATTCACTTTGAACAAAAACTTCTTTCTTTAGCTTGTTACTATTCCGTGCAGATGTTAATACTATAAAAGTACGTATAACAAAAGCAAGAAATCATGCAAAAACATGTAAAAGGTGTTGTCTTGAGTTCCGTAGAGAATTTTTTGTTTATTATGAAAGAATTCTCTTCTCTTGAGGCCATAAGCGCTCATCTAAATGAGTTGGTAGATTTCTGCAAAGTCATGAACTTTATACCGGTTTTGTGTACTCTTTTTCATTAGAACTCTTGAGATGTGTACTTAATGTAATCTAAGATTTTTATACACAATTGACTACCAGATATATTTCATAAAATTTGTTGTCGATTGGGAAATCATTAACCATAAAGTAATTTTTATTTAAGTAGACTTTCTTCATTAGTTAGTTTTGGTTTGTTTCCCACAAATCATCTCAATTAATAACGAAATTAATTACTTAGAAAAATATGAATAATTTTTATGAGAAACTTTACTGAAGTTAGATTTCACAAAATCAACTACAATAATATGTATACGCAACAAACTCATCATTATTATCCATTAAACTAGAAATCCCACGTAAAGCAAAAACTGAAATATTCGCACGACCAAGTCAAGTTACGTTAACAACAAAAATCGTCTAGACAAACCCACTGAAATTAAGTCAAAGTGAAGTCAAGTTAAGTTCCACATTTTCTGACTACATTTCTACTAGTACTATACTATACTTGACTACATGCGGTTAAAATCAAAGCATAACGAAAACTGGCAAAGTCGTTGCCATTGCCTATCGCTATTTACCATTTTATGCCTCAATAGCAGATCAAGGGATTTACCAATCTTTACTTTTCAGTTGGCCACACAGCACAGACTGCGTCACATAATATTGTACTAACTCTGCACTCTCAATACGTATACGCAACGTGTGCTTTGTTTCTGTTTTTATGAAAATTGTACAACTAAAGTCAGTCGCTTGTGACTCTGCTTATCACAAGCAGAAATAGTAAGTGATACATAGAGTATCCATACCTTACACCACAGAAGAGAGACCTTCCCTTGTCATTATATCATATAACACCCACTCATACACATATGATGACTGGATAAAAAAAAAAAAAAGCCACAAAAAGGCAATTGTCAAAGTTATTTAGGTATTTGTTATGTATTTTTGTTTTTCAAATTTCAATTTAAGTTGTTGCAGATACAATTGAATGAGTGAGTATCTATGAGCATACCTACATACATAACTTACGAATGAGTATGTACGAGCTACCACACATTTCATTTTGACCAAGTCTGTGGGTGTTCGTAGATACTACAATATATTCATTTCACATTACTTCACTTGACTTCATAGACTTACCATTGTTTAGTTTGTTTGCCATTTGATAATAATTGTGTTACTTTTGTTTGAGTTTCAGTTTCAGTTTATTTTTGTTTCTTTGTTTGGTTTTTTTTTTTTTTTGTTCCTCATACTCCCTTGGATCGCCGCCTTACTTTGCCCTTAGGGTAATCATTCAAAAATTATGACAACTTAAATTGCTACTGTGTGATTTTATGATTTTATTTTTCCTTTTATTACAATATAGTGTAGAGTATAGTGAGGAGGAATGTAGTTACTACATATTTTTGTCTCTGTTTCAATTTCAGTGGCTTTGTTTGGTATCTTTTATTTATTGTTTATTGTTTTCGTGGTTTGGTGGCTGCTTGGCTAACTGACTGAATGCGGTTGGTAGCAAGTGTTGTTGCTGTTTATTTAGCGCTTTTGTCTCCGCTTGGCTGTTTATTGTATTGTAGATATTTGTTTTCTTGTTGGTTTTTTTTTTTCTTCTTTATGATCATATGCATATGTGTATTGTATGAGTGCTTAATATTCGCAGCTCATATATCGATCTCCGTTACTTTTGCAAACAATTCAAACTTTCAAAATTAATTTTCGTTGTTTGGCTTTGAAGTTCATGTGGCGTTTAACGCTGTTGGAGGTTGCTTTTTCGCTTTAACTTAAGCAAGTAAACCACAAGTCTATTTATATCTGTGGGAATATATTTTTGTTTGACTTTTGTAAGTATGCAATGGTGTTTAAAACTATAGGATTTTTTTTTTATTTACATCAATCAAATATTGGGAAAAAATTTGAATTCGATTTTTTATTTTTTTTTTTTTTTTTTTTTTTTCTTAAAACTAATTTTGTTTGAATTACGCAATCTTGGGGACTCTCATAACATTCTTGCTTACCAATATGGGGCGACATATGGGTTGCAAATCACTGTTCTAAATATTTCCTATCAGCCAATTTTATCTATTTATATAAAAAACTTTTGTAGCTGAAACTACTGTTCAATTTTAAAGCCTATCTATTAAAAAAGTCTCTCCCTATTTAGATCTTTATTGAATAAAAATGATGATACTCGTCACATTACACCTTTACGCGTTAAATAATTTTATGGCTTAACGCCATTTTCCTGTAAAATAATTGGCGCATGACGACATTTTAATACCGCTTACATGAGCAACTTACAATATTGATTGAAAAGACAGATAGACGAGTGTTTCATCACTTTATAATGTGGCTAAACAAATATTGATATTATATAAAAACAGGTGTAACATTGTGGTTTCTTGTTAATTTCCCTTAGAGGCCCTTAGGCTATGATCACTCAAGCGCCAAAGGATCACTGATTCTAAATTAACAGGAATATGTTAAGTGCGGCGCTAACATATTGATTCATATCACTCAATTCCAGAAAAGAATATTCTATACTACAATATTATTAAAAGTAATCGAAGGCTATCAGGCAGAGTCATCGATATGATAGACAACTGTTAGAATTCACACTTTTTCAACACACATTGACACCAGAAGTTATAGCAACATCAGCGTGTGTGTCCCAACTTGCAACATTTAGTAGTTGCCGCCGACAAAGTCAAAGTGTAAAAATGAAGCGAAGAATCCGCAGATCATGCACATAATAGCGTCCTTTGAGAAACCCGACAATCAAAATGTGGCAGATCAGATCAGAACAGAACACAACCAAATAAAACAGACAACGAGCCATTGTATCTTTTTGTGTATGATGAGCGTGATAAGCATCATTTAATATTATTTTCGATTCAACATATTGTTTATGTCCGTATCTGTGTGAGTAACTGTGTGTGTATGTGTGTGCTCAGTTCAGTTCAACAAAAAGATGCAACGAAGCATTCGAGCGTTTACCGGCATCGCCACCAAAGTGTCTGAGGCATTCAAGCATTGAATCGTTTTTGACGCCTGCGCCAGAGCGGCAAACCACCAAAGACGCTAAAATGTTGCAGTATTGATCCTTTATTTCTTCTTTGACTTCTTTCTGACCATGAGCATTATTTGAGCGTTAATACGCGTGCCCGCCTGTCCGTTTTGACTTGCCCACGATTCTATGAGTCTTTTGCCTTAAAGGTGTTATAAAAGGATCACAGGATTACACACATACACACACAGAATGATGATGATGATGATGATGATGATGATCATCATTAATGAAATAAAAAGTTATATTTAAAGTAATTAGCTAGATTCTTAGTTCTCCATGAGACCAACTGGCGTATTCCTATTCTTTCCCTCAGACATTCACAGAAAGAGAGTTACTTTCTTTGGTTAGATTTGATCGACGGTGGATTTTATTATGGGCGTCGCAGATCTCACATTATTAATTTGTTTTTAAAAGGCGTCCAGTCACTTAGGTAATCCTACCTACCTACCTACCTACCTACCTACCTACATATCTATCACTGACGATTGAAGGAGTGATATATTTATACATATTAGTCTTCGCACCTAACTTTATATGATCTCTTCGAGATAGGTGTGTATGAGTGAGTCTTCCGGCTTCTATACATGGTACATATGTATGTATGTAGGATCTTCATCCAAGTAGCAATCATTTTAAATGCAGCTTAATTAATCAATTTTAAAGTTGCTTTAATTCCCAGTATTTGGTGGTAACATTTGCTATGTAAACAGTTGTTAGTACTAAGAACATACATCGTTTAAGGTATCATTGATCAGTTTTACTCAGATGTTGTGGTCTTCTTTCTTGACATATGGACGGGCGTAACTTTTTCATATTTTAGTGAAAAGTTTTATTATTAAGCCAAAGTATTTGGGGCAAAGTAGTATTTATCAAAAAAGACTTTTGATACTTTTGTTTTATAATTTTCACGTATGTTAAAGATTCTTTTGGGTAAAACGACATTTAAGCGTGATTAATTGATCATCATGGACCGAGATAGTATCCTTGTTCGATAAATGATTTGATTTGATTGCTAAAATTTGTAGAGAATATCAAATTATTGCTTATACAATACAAATCACAAAAACTTCCATACTCTTTGTTATTATCACAGTATCTTTGGTATACCACACATTGTGGTGCATTACTCTGGGCATTAACGGCAACTTGGCTTGATGCCACAATTAACAACACATAATGAAAGAAAATCCCAAATTAAATAAAGCTAAAAAAGCGGCACTTTGACATGTGCCGACTACGACGATCAAAAATATCACAAAGCCAAATGCAACAAAGCTTATGGTGCAGCGAGATGAGTGAGTTCAGTTCAAATCGGCAGCAGCAATAATCTAAAATGGAGAAAAATCAACAAAATTGAAATTGTAGCGAATTGATTTTAGATAGAACCTTGACTTGCTTCGAATTAACTCACATAAGAATTAAATATTTTTAATTGGAGTCACTGAAGACCATAAGATTGTAGATGAAATCGACTCAGCTGAAAGCGTCTCGAGTGGAATAACATTATTATGATTGTGATTATTATTTATTTTTTGACTGTCGATAATTTTGACCCTCGTAGGTTCATCATACTCATCTAACTCGAAGCACGCAATCATTTATTTACTCATTCATTCATTCGGATGTACAAAAGTATAGTGTAGAAGTACATCTTTCGTGCATATGCAGAACTAAATAGCATTACGAAAATCCATTAACTATGGTAAATAAATCAAAAGGAAAACCGTGCACGAAAACTGTATATAGAAGTGAAAAACTACATCGTTTATATAATTTATGAATTTCTTCTGCTCTCAAATTGAGTAGTTTTTGAAGAAAAATATTGTACAAAAACAATAACCAAATACAGAATCAAAAATATTCCTTGAATAACTTTAAGCGTGTTGAATTGATTGGGTTTAATGATTATGTTATATACCTACATAAGTATTTAAATTCTATGGTATGGTGAGATTTTTAACCCCTTTTAAGGAGATTTTTGTTATCTGTCTAAGCATTGATTTGGTTGTAATAATTCAATGTCAAGTTAGTTAGTTTAATGAAACATTTTCTATAAGTTATGAGCTTTTCAATCTGATTTAAGGGTTATGAAGACAAATATTTAGTAGGCGTGATATTTGTTCTAGTTAGAAGCAGAAACCCATCTTAGATACCGTGTGAAGAAATAAGTGAGGGGATATACTATATATATGTATATATATATATATGTATTCTACATATTTGTCGCCTTCAAATTTATGATGATGCATCAAAACTTGTCTTGGAGAGAGTAAGCGAAAGCTCAAAATTTTAGCATTGGTGAATTGAGTGGTTTCCTTGAGCGAGAATAGCGATTATTATCAGAGTTGGGCTTACAGTGTAAACGCAGAAAACTTACAGTTTATGGTGGTTGTTGATATTCCTGTTATTGCTGCGGAAATATCATAAAATCCACTGATGCTTCCACATCCATGTCTCCTTCTCATATCCATAACTCCTTACACTTCCATATCTCATGCCAAGAGTTCCTTCCGTTTTCACTTTCATCAATCTTATGCCGTAGCTACGTCAAAAAAGAAATCGAATCGAGGACGTCGCTCTGCATTGAGCACGTATTTGTAACTGCTTTCAAGCATATTTCCGTATTGCAAATGCAAGAGACTTCAAATGCGAGAAGCTTCAAAAGCGTCCGACAATTAAATCATCAAAAACGCCATCGAAACGTAGCCCCTTCGCATGATACGCAATAAGTCCATTGCATGTATGGAATGACAACGCTAAGTGCATATGGAGTACGGAAACATGACTAGCAATTAAGTATTTTGCTTGTAAGAATTCCGCATCCAAAAACTGATCAGTCCTCTCAAATCAAATTTTAAGTTAATAGAAATTTTGCACCTAAATAAGCAATGGTGAACGTTATGTAAATTTTGCATCATGTCAGCACGATCTTTCCAACGGATATACTCGATATCAAACAATATACACAATACGGAATAATATGAAATAAGCAGGATAAATTGATGAAATTGTGATGTTCTGTATGTTATATGTATTGGCTTAAAGTAAATAAAATTGATTCGAAGAACCCATTATTTTTTAGATTACGATTTTTGAATTAACACACTACGAAGTGGGAAGCTTCACTAATGGAATGAATTGTTCGTAAACGATGGTAATTCCGTTAAATACGTGATTATCCGGGGTATTTAAATGCAGTCATAGTAGCCGGCACTATGAGCACAAGTGAGCTATCCACAAACTTCTATCTTTATATTGGGTCATATAACAAAGTCTAAGCGGTTTTTTTCCACTAGATTGGTGTTGGTATCTATAGATCTGGCAACATTGCTCCGATTCTGAAAGGTGATATTGCAGGCTACGTCTTCTGTGCACAGACTCCATCGTGTGTAATTTGTTGCTACCGTTAAAGAGTTATCAGCTTTGGCCAACAGAAAGGGAGTTAACTTCCATCATGACAATGCTAGGCCACACACAGCTTTGATGACAAGGAAAAAATTGACTGAGATTGGTTAAGAAGTTTCGATGCATCCACCGAATAGCCCGGACCTAACACCCTCTGACTACCATTTTTTTCGGTTTCTGCAAAGCTCTCTTCATGGTTAACAATTGGGCGAGCGAAGAACCACTGAAAATCACTTGGGCGCTGATAAACTACAGAAGTTCTACACCGAGGGAATTATGAAGCTACCCGGAAAATGGCAAAAGGTCAATATGTATTCGATTGAAATTGATTTTGAATAAAGAAAATTTTTGTATTAGTATTATTCCCACTTGTTAATATAAGTTGTTTTGTTATTGTTTTGTATATAGTTTAATTTAAGTTGTTTCTTAATAACAGTATAATTAAAGATTTTAATGTAAAAAAAAAAAAATATATATATATATAATATTACACAAGGAAGCACAGATTCCGCGGCATGGGAATTTTTGGTCTCCTGAATACGAAAATAATATTATTCTTATTGAATGGACTCAACTTTTTGAGATAAACGGTCAATTCAGTCATCAATACAAAAAAAAAAAAAAAAAAACATATTATTTAAGTATTATAAACATATTTCGAATACCATGCGTATGAAGTGGCGGGCACAGCTAATATACAATAAAAAGATAAAATCTAAATATGAGTGTATTCAAAAATGGATACCTTAGGGAACAATTAAAAAAAAACAAAAATAAAATAAGTAAAAATGGTCATATTTTAAAATAATGAATTTGAATTATCTCATGCGCTCAATTTCAATATTTAAATTTCCAGGGCAGCAAAAAATGACCCAACTCAATCAAATTTTCTATCAAAAACTGAAAACAAAAAACCGCCCCACAACCAGAATTGCAAACTTTATCATTCGAGTAGCTATCACATAAATTCGCCAACACCAGTATGTAATCATGTATATATGCATGAATGTCATACATCATTTTAAAACAACAATTAATAAATAAACCAATCAAGGTCAAACAGTAGCCGAACAAAAGTATAATAAAATCAATATGCAATAAACCAAACACAAATGGCGAGGCGAAACAGAACAGACAAAAACAACATACAAGCTGTCATTATCATAATTAGCACTTCATCAGTATTGAGTATGTATATAATTTCATCATAATTTGCGTAAAAATCAAAGTCAATCGTGTTTCAGAAATTAACTCCAAAATGACCAAAAAACAATTAACCAAATTGTAATTCACACACTTAATAATTTACATAATTTGGCACACCAACGCATGCCCATTTCCACAAACTATGTAAAAGACTCATAGATTTATGGTATGTACATATTTATAATAAAATCTATGTTTGTGACGAATGTAGAAAATATCCAAACTATGACTACTATTTTGAAATCTATCTTTGTATGTTTTGTATATTTATTGTAGCTAAAATGCGCTGCTAAAGCAATTGGCAACGCCGCAACAGGATATGCGAGAAAATCGAAAGACCAAAACAGAGAATGATATTCTAGTAGTAGTACTTGGATTATAATCAAAGAGAGATAGAGAACTTTAAAAAATTGGTGATAGTAAGATCAAGTGAAATACAATATGTTAGAAGAACTCCTATTAAGATGCGTTGAAAATCAATCAATGCGCACAGTCTGATGGCTTTATTAACGCTTTGTTAAGGCCATGAAACAAAACATTGCACCCGCTAGGAGGCAAATAACAGGACTAGAAACTAAAGACCACCATGTGTTAACTTGTTTTGTACAAATTTTCGGCTAAATAGCGACTGTGGCAGCATTAGCAGCAGCAAGGGGCAAAAGGTTAAGTTGAGCGTAACATCTAACGATTTGTAATGGCAAATAATCTGGTGACAAAAATGTCTACTGTTTTCGAATCCAGAAGCGAAGGAAGAAGGAAAATAACCAGAGACTCTGACCTACCGCCGTGTTGCTGCTCAAACAATGCGTATGCTTATTGGTGCCGCTGGCAGGAAGATTGCAAACAGGTAGCTCACAAGATATTGTCTGACTACTTGCCACACTGTCTGCAGCAACAGAGTGAAACATCGGTTGCTGTCACTTTGCGGTTCTGGTGTTAATGGCTTGTTACTGTATCCTTATGTCCTTGTATACTACTATATACTAATACTATAGTCTAATAGACAAAAACGATGCCATGTTCGAATTGGGCGTTGCAAATTAAGGTTATTTGACTTATGATTTGCAGAATCCTTGTTTACTCTGTCAACGTTCACCTGTTATCCTTGTGCGTACATACATATATCCTTGCTCATATCTTGTCAACAATGTTTTGTCACATGTTTGTTAGTTAACGTCTTGTTCCGGAAATAACTTGCAATTTTACGGCCACCGATAATGAGAATCTCAAAACCAAAAATGCAGTTGAAGCTTCCTGCTTCTTTTACCTTTGGCATATCTTTCTCGATTCACACTGCCGATTAGTTGCGGCTTTGCAGACAACCGCAATTATCACATTTGACTGTATATTTGTGGTAATTTAGTTATCATAGTTTGGTTCCTTCAATATTCATCTGTATTGCCATCGTCATCGTCATCGTCATCGTCAACTCTTTGAAGGTTTTAGTTGGAAATAAGCGGTGGCGGCCCGCCTTCAAAGGCCGAACCAGGCGCATATATTTTAAAAGAAAAATGCGCTATTTAAAAACACATTTTGGCACATTTTACGAGTATGTTTATTGTTATTACACTAAATCGACAACAGAAACAGAAACAGCAACAACAACAACAACAAAAACAGAGCAATAAGAAAGAAAAAGCGACCATCTACAAGCCGTCGGACTGACAGTCTGACATAAATCTGAACAATTCCAATGATCCTGTTCCCGGTTCTTTTCGAACTTGATGTTCGAGCGTTCGACACATGTTCATTCAAATTATGGTCTGTCATTAAATAAATTATAAGGGAGAAAAATACAAAAGCTCAGGCTCAGCCCATTCTGTATCATAGCCCAAAGCTTAGGCTTCCAATATTTTTACAGCCATTGAATCCATCAGCATGATGATCTTTTAGCCTGTGGCATGCCGTTTCCTAAATGAAAATTGGTGCAAACAAATTGCGGCTGTCGTCAATGAGTCTGCTGAAGTTATTACGCATGTGGGAGACCTTGGACGATTTGGTTAACTCTTTCATACATGCTAACTCGTAGATGCCTATGTTCGTATACAATTTGTATATATCTATGTAACTAAACCAGATGTTGTTACTAGAGTAGCTGGTGAGTATGACTTTTAATTTATGATCTTGTTGAGCTATTTGATGATGAACGATGCACATATTCGTACTATACTATAGTAGTTACACAATGCGAAATATTTTCGACTTAAATATTGCCCATAAGATGTATGATATAGACACGTTTTATTGTCGAATGCATAGTTTTCCTATAACTAGAAAAGGTTTTATAACTTTTTGTTTTTTATTTCAGTGTGTAAATTTAAATACTGTATTTAGATACATTTGATTTATGATTGGATTTTTGACAAAATATCAAATATTACAATGGTAAAATTTAATGCAGACGCACATGCTTTTGCTGACAAAAAAGTTTGCTAACAAGGCTATTTCGCTTCGACACTGATTAAAATGTTATCATAATTATCAAATATCTGAAGCACATTATTCTAGTAATATTTATATTATTCTAGTAATATGCTCGGAAGAGAAAATGCATACTATTCAACGCTACTAAATATCGACAGTCAGAAATTTCCAAAACAAATAGCACTCACCCTTTCTGAACACTTTGTATAAAAAACTTGGCAATCTCTTCTAGTGAAAATAATCAATGTAAGTATTTCAATCCAATCAGGATAATATAATGTTGTATATGAATTTAAATTTTATTTACAATATTTTTCTCATCCTCATTGCATCAAAAATTTTTTTGAGTGCAATTAGAATTCTTGCTAACTCACGCATTGCGTGTGGGAAAAAGTTTTCAAATCTTATGCCTTGCTGAAGGTTATTTCCATTCAAGAAATAAGAGGAACAAAATTGAAAGAATTTTTTGCATACGAAATGAGTTACGGATTTGAGAATGATTTTCTTAAAAAGCATTCTAGGAGTGTTTTAAACATAACAGAGTCAACATCTCAACATCAAAGAGCCAAATGGGTTTTGCTAGGTACAGTACAGTGTTGGCGGTACGGTAAGGTCCAGTACGGTGTGTGTTTCCTGAACAAAAATATTGTACACATTGGACTGTGTGAGAGCTCAACTAAAAGATTTGACTTTGAATGGTCGAAGCGCGCACATTTGCCAAAGTGATCGTAAAAATGCCAAGCAAAATACCTTGAGCACGTCAAGCGCGGCAATTAAAATTGAACTTTTATGTTACAATGACATATAGCCCAGGCTGAGCTGAGTGAGCTCAACATGCCAACAGCGGGCTTTGAGCTGAATGAGTCAAAATCTCTGCCAACTTCAATGCATTTATCTGTCCCACAGTCTGTACGTCTGAATTCTGAGCTTTCAAATGAAATGAAATAAAAAGTTAAAAGTGTGAATGAAATGGCGACTGATGAGGCCGACCGACCCATTCCGGCTAAAGATCAAACGTTCAAGCCGACACACCAAAGTCAAGCCAAAAGCGTGGACACACAGGCATCAGGTATGTTTTTGAACCAAAATCTGTTAAGCATTTGGACAATCCATCTTCTCGCTAAAGTCAAAAATATTGTATTTGTGTATGCAGTACAAGCTCTAAGCTCTTGTATTTTGTTTAAATTTTAATTGCAAATAAATTGAGTTTTTGGTACTTCATTTAAGCGAAACGTTACGTTACGTTGCAGTTGCCGACAAGCTATGAGCAGAAGGAATATTGCGCCCGGCGCCGCCCTGCTTCATCACTTTGGCGGATCCATCAAAGTCGTAACGTCATGGTTTTATACAAGTATCTTTAGTTGTTATTCATTTCTCGCCAGAGTATCTTTATGCCACAAAACACAAAAACTAAACGTAACGAAATGACAAATGAAATTTTCAGTTTTATTTTTATTATATAGTCATTTTTATTTTATTTTATTATTTTTCTTTTTTTTTTGTAGATATTCGATAAACCTTGGCTGTAACTACAAGTATATAACAACACTATCATACCTACTACATACAATATATTGTTCATATAACTATAGACTGATATTCTTTGCTGTATTTCATACAACTTTGACTTTAGTTTCACAAACAAAAAAATAAATCTCATATTTAATTTTTTATTGCAATTTTTTGTCTGGTATTGTAAGGCTGCTGCTTGAATATTCAATGCCAATTGGTCATAGATCATGATGATGATTATTTGCGGTGTTGAAGGGCAAACCCTGGACTTTATTTTATTACTTTAAAGAACTTCATTAAAGATAGTATTGAACCGCATACTTAAACTAAATGTTGTGTTTCATTTTATTGTTTTTGACTTTCAAATATAAAGATGAGAAAGGAGAAGTCACTTTTAATGAGAAAACAATTTTTATCTTTCAAATGGACGAAATTGTAAATTGTGTAGAGAATTCTTTACACTTATATGAGTACGATTGTGAATCATTTTCTTTAATTATATATATATATATATATATATTTATGAATGTAAAAAATATTTGCCAATTTTAAGCAATAAACACGCACACCAAACCACGGTCCCAAAAAAACAGAATTCCTATTTCTAAGTAGATGTACGCCAAAAATCATCATCTTGTAAAAAAGTGCCTGTAAAATTTCAGATCTGTAGCTCAAAAACTGAGAGACTAGTTTGCATACATACAGACGGAGAGAAGAACATTGCTTAACCAATTCGACTCTTAGAGCTGTTTAAGAATATATGTACTCTATGTGGTCTCCGATGCCTCCCTCTGTCTCTTACAAACTTCATGATAAACTTATAATACTATTCACTGCGTGAAGAGTATAAAAATCAACGACTGCTTTCAAGAGTTCTTTTCTCATTTGCTGTAACTTGAATGCATCATGTACATCACAGTACCTTTCCTTCACAGCCATTTAAAACATTTTCCGGAAAATCCTGTTGACATGAATAAAGAACCTTCGCTGAAATGCGTATATGCTGGCTGTTTGCACTTCGTCATTCCATAAAAGTAGAAGAACATTAAAAGAAAATTGAAGTTTGTAGTTTTTAGAAGTGAAACTTCTTTAGCGAAGGGGAGTAAATCAAAAAAATATGAAAATGAAATGTGACGAAAATCAAAATTTTACGATGTTATTGGAGCTATTTATGCAAATACAACATTGAAGTGAAACTTCTAAAGTAGATGGTCAAGTAATAATACAGAATATGGTAGTGTTATATTGTTTCAATATAAAAGAGTTGTTTTATTTTTGGTCATTCGGCCACTTCTTCGTAAGTTCTTTCGTAAAGTAAACTCAATCAGTAAAGCATTTTTATCTCTCTCTTACTCATGCATAGGCATTCATTCTCTACGCTGCAGACGAGCCCGCACAAGACAATGCACTTTATTTTGTACATCTCCCCACTACGTCTCTGAAGCATCGTCGCATTTTGATTTTCATTACATTTCATTTTCTAATTTTTGGACTTACCTCCCTTCGCTAAAGAAGTTTCACTTCCATATTGTGCTTATAAGGGTGAGGTACACTACTTTAAGTTTTTTTCCTCTTGTCATTGGTTTTTGAAAAATGAATCCATTTGTAAATCCGATTCAATGTTGTGTTGTATTGTATTCTAGGAGTCCTGGCAAGCATTGCTGTGCCCTCGCTTTATTGGTTTTTTTTTATTATAACAAAATATTTTTGTATGGTGAGAGTGGTTTTTTTTTTTTCTCAAAAAAACCATTACTCTTTATAACTCATAAGCTAGTGGTGATATAAAAAAATTGGCAAACTTCGAGTCAGACTCGCTCACGGAGGGTTCCGTACCAAATGGGTGCTTTGTGTCGGAGGTACCCCCTAGTTGCACACGTAGGAAAACAAATAAATATAGTCCCATATTTATTATTATTCTATGATATACCAGTAATAGGATTTTCAACATTAAATGTTGTACTTAATAATTCTGCTGAAAACTACCTTGATATATAATGATATATTTATATTTTGATACATCTAAAATAGACGAGCAATAGGAACCAGAATGATAATGATGAATATAAAGTAAAATGTAAAATTATGAAGAGTATTCAATTCGCAATTTTTACTGAGAACCCAAAATATTATCTGTTTTAATGAAAGGAAAAACCATCATGCATCAAATCACTGATTTTTCTTTTGAATTTTATATTTTCACTCATTCAAAAACAAATACTATATTTTTTTATTATCTTTTTCTTTGAAAAATAGGACTGACTGTTCATAGATAATTCGTCAAATGTCAATGTATACTAAACCACACGAAAAATCTTTATCTATTCTTAAGTTTAATTATGCACAAAAATCAGTAGCTGGAATTATCTGCATTCATCTACAGTCATATAAAATAAACATGTCTATACTATTTTCAATAAAAATACACAATATACAATATTTGTACAATTTTTAAGGATTATTCGTATCAGAATTGATCGATGATACTCCAAGGACAGGCAGCATCAGCAAAGCAAGTGTTTGACAAGTGAAGTAACTCAAACAAATTTAAATACAATTGTCAAACAATTTTCACTCCTTCATGCTAAAATTCTAAATGTAGACTATACTACGAAGAACATGAATTCTCTAAGGAGCGCCACCCTGGGTTGCTACCGTGACAACAACAACAATAACTAACTATATACTATCACATCATACATCATTGAAGCACAATGTGAACTTGCTCAGCATGAGCACAGAAAATGTATGCAAGGACACTTATGTAGGAATATGTACTGCTACCACGTTTGCCATGCTATTGCTACTCCTTTTAGTGACCATTCAGTAGTCATAAAATCCTAAACAATGCCTTCAGCTAAAAGATCGCACCAGATGTTCATACTTCAAAAACTAAAGGAACGATCTTTTGGTTTTTTCTATTTTTCTTTAAATTTTTTTAAAAAATTCTAAGTATTAGTAAAGTTGTCATAACGTAAACGATTGTCAAAGATTTTTTTACGAGTTCATGCATTTGAATACATTTCGAACTACTTAAATTTTAAGATCATTTTCATTTCACTCTACTTCGAATTGACTTTGACTCATTGCCGACTACAAATTTACGATGCCTTGTAAATCTTAAGCAAGCAATCAGCTTGATGTGTGATTTTTTCTTAAGAAATTACAATAACTTAACACTTCATTCATGAATACGGTGAATTCAGAAAGAGGAAAAAGTACCACACCATACACACCTGTGTACAGGACCAATAAAAAAGTCAATATTGGAATAAATGATTTCATTACGAAGCTGAATGCCTTCGTTTAAAAATGTTTTCATGATTCGCTCATAAAAATGTGATGATCCAATTTTATATAGCAACACTTCTTGTTTCTTTGGCTGAATTTATGGAGTACTAATTTGTAGGCTTTGTTTGTCGGACATTAACTGGAAATTGTCAAAGCAACCTTCCTTCGTTGCCTGATACAAACAATAAAGTGCTAACTTTCACACATTTTTGCGAAGAGAAATATATTTATTATGTTGTGTTTGGTTTGATTGAAATTTAAGTGTTGTTTGCTTCTTTTAGATTTTTAATTTTATTTTTTTTCGGAATTTATGCTTCAAATTGAAACTCTGAAAATCGGGACGTGTTTTCTTACAAAACATATCAGAATTTTGATCATATTAATTTCTATCGTAATTTTTTATTGTAGTTCTAGACCATAAATCTTACTTAAAATAATTTTCATTTCAACGGTTTCAACTAAGTAGCTTAAACTATAATTGAAAAGTGAATAAAATAATGCAAATCAAAGTTAATATATATTATATAATAGGATTTAGTGGGAACACATGATAATAAAAAGTGGGCCAAGTGCGAGTCAGACTCACACACGGAGGGTTCCATACGAAATTGGGGTTTGTATGAGAGATATCACCTATTAGCTCAATTTGGCTGATTCCAACAAATGCACCGCCCCTTTATTAAAAGCAAATAGTGTCTTAATTCAATAGTGAAAAAACAAAAAAGTTTTTCTAATAAGAACCTGAATTTTAATGGGGGTTTGTATGGCCCAAGTGGTCCGATCAAACTGAAATTTCAAATCCACTTTCACCAACCAAGCAAATCAAGATCGTGGGGTTACTCGATCGTATAGCTCCCATACAAACCCGTATGATTCTTGTATGGGACCCCTTTAAATTTTTTTCTCTACATATTACGATTCATGAGATATGACCCGAAGACGGACGTTCGGACGGGCAGCATAGCCTTAGTAATATAAGAATTAATTTGCTTTTATACTATTGTAGAATGGGGTAGATTTTATTTTCTATTGCTCGAACCTTTCCTTCCTTGCCAAAATTGACGACAATATTATGTAGCATTAATAGTTTAACAAAAAGTGTATCACCTTTCATTAATTTCAATGGTTAAGAAGTGGTTTACTGAATTCCGTTGTGGTGGTCATGGAGCTGATTTTACTGGAATATGCGTACGAAACATTGATCCATTGCAATATATCAGAGACCAAGAAAAAACTAATGCAGTAGACTTCTCCGGGTGAGCGTGCACTAAAAAAGGCTAAGGTGGCGCTGTTGGCCAACAAGGTCATGTCGCAAGTTATTTGGGATGAACGCGGTGTCATTCACATCGATTACTTTGAAAAAGGTAATACAATTACAGACGAATATTATTCAGAACTGTTGGACAGATTCAACATTGATTTGAAGCAAAAACGACTACATTTGGTGAAGAAAAAAAGTATTTTTCCACAATGACAATAAATTAAGCTATGAATTGCTACCCTATCCAGGATATTCTCTAAATTTGGCCCTCTGTAACTATTTTCTGTTTTCAGACCTGAAAAATCGCTTGGCGATAAGAGATTTGGGTCGGATGAAAAGGTCATTAATAAAACAAACTCCTATTTTGAGAAACTTCCGAAATCCTACTTTTTGGATGGTTTAAAAAAATTGGAAAAAGGATTAGAAAAGTACACAGAATGAAAATGAATATTACAAAAAAAAAAAAAAATATGTTTTCCTCTTTTATTATTTTTTTTCTTTTTTAGATTGGTTATCTCGTCACTCAATTTCACCTACAATACTTGCATTTCACCTTTTTCTTTAGATGGCCTTATTATTGTATTTTTTATAGACGTATTAACACATTTTACTTAAACATTTCTATAATGAATTACTTTTATCTCAACTTATTTCTAATGTATTTTGATTTATTCACCAACCAATTCTCACTTCATATGTAAATTTAAAGTTTCCTTTAAGCTTTAGAGCATAGTATGTACATAAGATTTGTATAAAATCGTAGCACACCAATTCACAACCTACTTTTCTTCTTTTCATTCAATATCTCATTAATGTAGGCTTCCTTTTACACATTCCATGTATGTATCCATCTCAGAGGAAACAAAGCGGAATTTCCTGGTGCCACGCCTGAGAGCATACGATAATTGAAAACTGTCAATAGGCAAATTAAGGAAATTTGTCATGTTCATGAACCATGTTTCGGTTTGTGTTCCTTTGACTAACTTTGTGGTTATGTATGGTTTCGCTATGTTTAATCAATGGTTAGTTGCGGTTTTTAAACCGAATGAAACAATTTTTCGCTACCAATTCTAAGGCGTGTTAAAGAAATATTTCTAATTATTGACAAATGCATTTTGATTACACTTGAGTACGCTTCATTAGCAAGAAATTTTATGCTGATTATATTGTTTGTATCTGGACAAGGACTACTTAAACAGGACTACTCAACATTCATGCAAAATTATTTTCACAGCAGCAGTCTTAAGTAGACCAATGTTACAAACTCTATGTGCATATGGAAATTTCCTATATTTTTCTAAAACAAACAAAAACAAATATTCAATTAGATTGTTATCCTGTTGCCATCGCCATTTTGATAATGTTTCCTTTATGTTACTATGTACTGGTAGTGGTGACTTTGCTCTATTGGTTTTTTGGCTTTGGGTTGCCTTCTCCTAGCTACCACATATAAGAATATCTTACCTTCTGCTTCAGCAGGAAGGCAGGCAGTTGTGTCCTTAATATGCGTAAACTTCACGCTTAATGCGTTATATTATGATGATGTCCTTTTTGCTTTTCGTACTACATTTTTGGCTTTTGTTAAATGCATTTGGCGTTCGTTGCTCCTTTTGTTTTCACTTTTTGAAAACAAATTTTTCTTTTTCAATTTTTCGAAATGTGCATTTTGACTTACATATTGTAGTTCATTTAATTCTACGACACCAGGTGCGACTTTACAAATGTTGATCATTAGATCGACCGACCACCGAACGAACGATAGATCGATTGATTTTTAAGATCACACATAATTTCAATTAAAGAATGTTGATAGATTTTTATGTTTCTATATAGTACATAGTAACCCTATAGTTGAATTTTGTAAGTAAAATACGGAACAATTTGGAATTTGAAATATGTACTATTCGGCAAAGTAGAACTTCGTGCCCTCTAAAACAAACCAATTTAAAAACATCCCATCTTTTAAGGAAGGTTTGGACCTAGTTCCTTGAAGGTTTAAACTAAGTTAAACTTCCGATTGGTCCATAAATATATGAACCTGGTGAACCTTCACCATAATGCCTTAAACTGCGCTCTTAATTTTTTTTTTTACTGATCTCACTTTGTTTTTAGTGATTCTTTTTGTCTTGGGGTCGCGGACTCTTGCTTAAGTTGTCAGTAAGAAAACGCGTCTATGATCATATTGATACTCGTCACGTAATGATTGGTATTAAGTTTGTCATGAAGACACACAGAAGGAGACATCGGAGACTCCATAAAGTACAAATATATATTCTTAATCAGCTCTACGAGACGAGTTGATTAAGCCATGCCCATTTCTCCGTCTGTATGTATGCAAACTAGTCATTCAGTTTTTGAGCTTGAGAGTTGGAATTTTGCACAAAGATTTTTTTTCACAAAACGCTATACATTTGTCAGCCGAATCGGACCACTAAGGGACGAACCTCCAAAACTTTTTTGTTTTGTGCACTTTCGAACTAAAATTTAAATTTATAAGTTCTCTATCCACCTCCACCAACCATGACTGCAGGATTACTAGACCGTATAGCTCCCATACAAATATTTCGGTCTCAGTGTTGAAGTGCTGAAAAAAACGAAGTTAACCTTCATTTTTCTTTTTTCATTTAACATTATGAAATGTATCTTAGTACTCTTACCATTAGTTTATACAAAAATTCAGCTTATTTACATGATACTATTTCCCCAGACCATATGCGTAAATAAAAGTCATTACAAAAACCATTTACGAGAGAATTATTGTCTATTCAATAATTTCAGATTCAAAATATAAATTCAAAATTATTAATTTGCACAATAAAAATGACAAAAATAAATAAAAATAAAAACCACCCAAAAACACTTCTATTCATAAAAATAAAAAAAAAATATAGCGAAAGTACTCGTACCAACTGACAGGACAAGCTAACAAAATTCAAGTTATGCCAGAGACATGAGAAACAACAATAGCAGCAGGGAAGAAACCCTCATAAAACTTGATGACAAACAACAATGTCAAGCGATGGTAATGTAAACTGGGACTTGGACTGGACTGGTCTAGCTTGCCTTACCTAACTTAACGATGTCACTCAAGAAGGAAGCTCACCATGCTACGCAATGCTTTTGTGAAAAATCACATAAACACACATTCTGAGGCAGCGGGATGGACATGGAAAAGAACACAAAAGTACTAATACCGTGGGTGCAAAACCATCAGTGTTAGTAAGATTTGCCTTTTGACTGGTATCCTGTGCACACACATCCATATAAATGTTGGGCCTGGCCAGACATTTAGACGGCGGTGGCTGCAGTGGCAGCCTTCACGCTTTAATTGGCTACAAACGACGAACGTCATACATTTTCACAAAAATGTCAACGGGCGCACAATGAATGACAGTTCAACCCAAAGGCGGCGAGCGACGGCCATTGAGCCTAAAAGTATCAACGCTTGCTAGAAGGATATATAGTAGGCAAGGCAGGCAGGCTGGCATGCAGGGAAGTAGGAAGAAAAGCGATGAAGAAAAAAAATGACAGCTGCACACACATGCATCCTGAGCGCTGAGGGATGCGGGCTGGCTACCTTCACTTCGTTAGCGATCGCTTATAGAGCGTTCTACTTCTTCTTTACCGTAATTAGATGGTGATGATGATGATGATAATGATGATGATGATGATGAGGATGATGGCAACGATGATGTTGATGACGATGGTGTGAGAGAGGTAAAGGTGTTAGTGGTGGTGGTTGCAATTGATACTAGTTTCGTGGAACAAGCTCAACTGCTACGCGGGGTTGATATCAAAAGATTACCGTCACCAGATTTAACGCTCTCTATGAGCCAATCAGAATGAGCGTGTTGCATTCATTTGGAGAAGGGCGTGGCTTTGATACTGCAGTTTCGATTAAATAAAAACCAGCAAGCGATAAAATCGCTCACTCTTTTCCTTTCTCCCTCTTTCCCAACCATCCATTCACTCACTCACTTACTCACAGAAGATATATCGCTTTGATCGTTGCCATTGTTAATCGCTTTGGGTTTCTGTGAATCTGTGTGCATCTGTGTGTGGTGTGTATGAGTGTGAAACGTCCGCCCTGCTCTAACTGGCGCCACAGACACGCGAAAGCTCTTCTTTTCACACAAAGAGAATTGTATCTGCGTATCTAAGTGTTCGTGAATGTATCTGAAACCAGTTTCCAGCATATACACATACAATATACGTCAACGTGATCTGTCGCTGTCCGGTTTTGTTCGTTCGTATACGTTAATTTATGCTCGCGTTGCTCTTTAGTTGTGTAGCAAGTCTCGTGCTGTTTGATCGTTGAAGCGCGCGTAATAATTCTTAGAAACTGTCGTCGCCTTTTGTCGTATCCCATATCCAATGTATGGTATCCATACACATATTTAGTATGCGCCGTGTTTCTTGCAATAGTACTTCCGTCGGAAATATGTCGTGATTTGCATGTTGTTGTCGTGTACTCAAACACGGAAATGTGTTGCAAAGTTAAAGTGTGCGTCCCCATGAGATATTACTACTTATACTAAATGTGCAATTGATAATAAAATCATTAAGGATTATTTGCAATCCATATGCCAAAGCTCTGATTTTTATGTGTTTTATACTAAGAAAAAAGACGAGAACCCAAACAACAAAAAGTTCCTAAAGTTAGTTTTAAAAAATTAACCTTAAAAATGGATATGACCAGCGCGAATTCGTTAAACATGCGTCCACTTTTTGCCGGATATCCTTTTCAAGGTAAGAATGACGTGGATTTATTTAAAATTGCAGAAAATGTAACTTTAATCCTAATATGGACCCTATTGACTTGGGTTTAATGACCATAGACCTCATTTAGATCTATTGTAATACATCAAGACTATATAATATTATCGATATGCTCATCTTTGTGGACATTAATTACTTGAATAAGTATATAGAAGTTTATAAAAATGGTCATATGAACTCAAGCTGCTTAGTCTATCCAGAACTCAGCAGATAGTAAAGTATTTAAATTGATTGAAGAATCTAAGATGCGAGCAAAATTAAAAAATACATTTTATATTATATTTTTATCAGACAAAGATCGATGTTTTTGATCTTTCATCACCCAATTCAAATGTGTATTAAAGAAATTGAAGAAAAGAAAAAGAGGAGATCATTATGCCAATTTTTTTTTCTGTCTTAGTCTCTGACTGTATTCCAAATGTAATCCGAAAACTTTATAATGTCCCTTTTTATATTCATTTAACTGTCGGGCAAAATTCTATCTGAATCTCATTAAAATCATTATCATCCTTTACAGGTCAAGGCCGTGTGAATCAACTCGGTGGTGTCTTCATCAACGGTAGACCTCTACCAAATCATATACGCCTGAAAATTGTGGAAATGGCTGCTAGCGGTGTACGACCCTGTGTTATTTCAAGACAACTACGTGTCTCACATGGCTGTGTCTCAAAGATTCTCAATCGATATCAAGAGACGGGATCAATACGACCGGGCGTCATTGGCGGCTCCAAGCCAAAGGTAACATCACCCGAAATTGAAACACGCATCGAAGAGTTGCGCAAAGAGAATCCCGGTATTTTCAGTTGGGAAATTCGCGAGAAACTCATCAAGGTGAGTGTGAGTATGGGTGGCATTGACCTCTACCACCACCCGCCAATAGCATCAGGTGTGGCTCTCTTTATGTAGAAGGTCGGACATGCAAGCGGAAGCAATAAACTTAATCCAACAAAGGATACAAATGAAGGTCACAAGAGCACACGTGAGATGAAGGAACTGTAATACTAACTAAAGAAAAAAGTTATGCAAAAGGACACTTGGTGCTATTGTCGTTATATTCGGTGTAGACGCTTGAACTATGCCGTGTCATTGTTGATTCGGGATCCTTGCTGTTTAGATTTTGATTTTTTATTCCGACCAACTACAGTAGCAATAACCGCACAATCACCTTCCGTTTTGCAAATACAAACACAATTAACAATATGACACTAGGACACTTCCGTTTTCCGAAAAGTCACGTGGCAGTTTCATGCCATCATTCTTCGGTCGTTCGTTCTTTCTTCCTTTCTACAATATTTATCCCTCCTTGTGCCTTAGTTGCTGTATTTGTTCTGTGACAACTACCACCCGCTGGCTTTGTTTATGGCACGTTATTGGCGACATGGCTTTGTTTCAATGTTCCGCTTTTATCTTCGTTCGTTTACCGTCATATTTGGTCTGTTTTTTTCCTTTTGTTTTTTCTTTTTTTTTTTGCATATGTTCACAGCACTTTTGCCTTGGACAGGATCCTACTGTAGTAAAAATAGTTGTTTCTGTTGGAATTGTTGTTTACAATCGCCTCATTGACAAATTTGTTGTACAAAGTCGTTGACAAATGTTGGCACACCACCCAAGCCGTTAAGAAATCGATTAAAGCATATAGTCGAATGTCAGTCACTGTTGGCTATGTGGTTATTTATTCTGGAAGATTTTACTTGGTTTTTTCTTGTGGCGGCAGCAAGGTACAAAATCATTGTTTGTTATATCAAACTTCCGGTTTGGCACGCATTTTAATAAATCTTAACACCTTGAGGATTTTGGAATGGCTTTCGTGTGCTACACAGTGCGAAAATTTCTAGCCATGAAAGAGATTGGTTTCTTGATATCTGAAGCAACTTTTGTCAAGGTAATGAAGTTGACCGGCAATTCAAATTGGGAGATTTTCTGAGAACAATATATAGTAAACAATCCCTTATAGGAAAAAAAATCAGTTGTTGGTAATTTACTATTGAAGTAGATTTTGCCTACAATTTCGTACAGTTTTGGTAATTTTACATTCCCATAAGTTTGCGGGATTGCATAAAGATTTACATCAACGTGAAGTGTTTGTTTGAACAAGCAATGCATACTCGAAATGTTTCCAGTCTTGCTTCCCGTTGCTCGGCTCGGAAACATTAGATTGAGGAAAGCATGTTCGAAACTTTTCCTATCCGTGACTCGGTACTTTCAAATAAACTAATTCATATATACTGATTATTCATTTTACTTGCTTTGTATACCCCGCCCAAAACAGTGTAAAACCTTGAAATTGCTTCAACTGAAATATTTGCTCTTCGCACAGTGTATTTTGTATAGATTTATTTCGTAGCACGTTCAACTAAATAACATCCTTTGCCTTGCGCTCTATGTACACACAAATATGTCAAATGAAAATGTTGCCGCCTACTTCGCATGTTATTCTACACATATATTAGCGTAAAAAATCTCTTACTGAAACAAAACTCAAAAACAACAATAAGATAATGTTGTTTAATGCTCGATTTTTGAATCGAACCTACATTAATGTAAGTAACTATGAGCAACAATTGCCGTCGACTTGTCTCATAAGATTTGAGCATGCTGCCTACTACTGATAGTCGTCGTTGATTCAAGCCAATCCAAAAGTGAACTCAGACAGGCAACTCAAACAACATAAGAGCAACATAGAGAGCCTTCCTCAGCCTACTCAAGCCGTGGACTGCCCGGGGACTCACTTCCTACTACAACTATATACTACTACCAGTGCTAGTACCTTCAGTACGATGTTATTCTTCTTCTTTTAACTCAAAGCCGCAATTAGTTACAGTTTATGTGCCTATACCGAAATTCATCGCCAACAACGATATGATCAAATATCGACTGAACTAAGTTGAACTGAACAGATCTGAATTAAGCAAACTAAGCGAGTTCAAACAGTTGCATCACTCATACGTACATATGCGAATATGTGTGTGTATGCGTGTGTATCTTGTATCTTATATTGTATCTCACATCTGTGAGTTAGTTACATTATCGTGTTTGTGTTTCATTGAAAGAAGAAGACGGCAAAAGAGCCTCCAGGTGCGCTTCACGCTTAATTAGAATATGTTCGCCCTTATTGTTGTTGTTGCCGATGTTGCTGTTTTTCTTGTTGCTGTTGATTTCTCTCCTCATATTGTTTTTCTTCTAAAGAAGTCAAAGAAATCAGAACGGCGCATCTGGTGTGGATTTTCTATATGTTATTTTTATTTTTTTTATTTTATTGAATTTCTTTAATACTCATTTATTAGATATGAACACCATTTTTCTTCTCAGCTCGAACATTAAAAATATTCCCTTGAATGAATGAAATTCCAACTTCCAGTTATTGAAATTTAAGTATTACCACCAACTCATTCATTCAGACATAATCTTGTTTTGTTAATTCCAAGAAAAAAGTTTTAATCACAAAAAAAAAAAAAAAATGGAATAAAAAGCATACAAAAAATCATAAGGTTTAAAGACAGGACCACACCTGTCACACCTCATGGACAAGTGTCAATCCAACTGTCAACTAATTAATTAAATTTCAATTGAAATGGACCATATACTCGTAACACAAAACAACGATGCTCAGCTCAGATCTACTGAATTTTGCTCTAAATTCGAAATGTATCTATAGCTTGGCGTGCCATATGCGCCTAGCTTGTCAAGCACTACAAGATAAGCTGTCACTCCGAACCCAAAAGCGAACCCGTTGCTTCACATTTAAACCAGTAGTTTGCTGAGTGCTCAAACGCAGTAATAAATAACAAGCCATAAGTATATGGATCGATCACACACTCACAGACACTGACACGTACACTTACTTATTCATTTAAAAATAAATCTTAAAATCACAACAATTTCTTTCCTATGACAGATACCATAAAATTAAAGACAAAAACAAAAAAAAATAAAAACAAAAATAAAAATAAAGAGTTGTGGCAGTAGCCACAAAACAAACCCTGACCAAAAGATGAGTGCAAGAGAGATCACTCGCGCTCACTGGACAAATTTCATGTTTTGGCTCTAGTCTCAAGCTTGGCTTTGGTTTGACTTGCTTTGTGAATCAGATAGTTTTGTCGTATTTTCTGTTGCCTGCATATCTCATTGCCTCACTCGTTGTCGTTGTTGGCCGCCGGCCGCTTGTCGCTTGTCTATAAGGTGCCAGTTATGCCACTTTTGTTCGCTCAGGAATTAACAGCCACTGTAAGCCAACTATGAGTAAAAAACTTATTATTATTAATCATAAAACTATTTTGTGCGGCGCATGCTCATGTCACTTTTGTCAGTCAAAGATACTACAACAGTCCAGCACAGACAGATCGACATTCTACCATAGTCGCACAGTTAGAGGCTGCGTTCGCTCAGCGTCGTTGTTGCTTTGTCCAACACTCAGTCTAATGAAAACTGACAGATCTTTAGTTTTTATGTTTAAAAAATAAAGAGAATTTTGAATTTGATTGAAATTGTTAGCCATGAATGCGCAAGCGAGTGTTTGAGCTCATAATTGAGCCCAGACTCTATCTGGTTTAAGTACGCTGCTGGAGTTCTTTTGAGAATTTGAAAGGCAAATAAGCTTTAAGTACATATTTGCAGCGAATACTGACCGGTTTGAATAGTCACAATCGGGTTTGGCAGGACTTGTTAATCAAGCTTCCAAATAATATTTTCAATAAATATTTGTATATATTTTCTATGTATAGAACCTAATACAGAAACAAGTCATAACAATAAACTCAGTTGTCTCAAGCTTACAAAATTTTCACACCCCAATCTAAAAAATGAATCCTCTCTTGCCTCGATCCTATCATTGAGCCATTTTCGATTTCTTCAAAAGACCCGAACCGGTGACCCCCCAAATCGTTTTGCATCCGTCGAAAAAGCTAGTAGTCGGAAGCAGCAAAGTCTGGAGAATTCGGCGGGTGGGGTAAGACATCCCATTTCAGCGTTTCCAGACAATTTGTGACCGTTACAGCTACGTGGGGCCGAGCGTTGTCATGTTGCAAAATCACCTTGTCATGCCTTTCGGCCGTCTCTGGCCGTTTTTCACGCAATGCACGGCTCAGACGCATTAGTTGTAGTCGATAACGTTCCGCATTAATGTTTTCGTTTGGTTTTAGTAGTTCATAATATACCACACCCGCCTGGTCCGACTATATGCAGAGCATGACCTTTGAACCGTGGATGTTTTGCTTTGGCGTCGATGTAGACGATGATGGAACGGTTTCACCAGGCTTGGCATAGTATTTTTTCTTCTTGGGGTTATCTTAGTATATCCAGTTTTCATCTCCAGTCATGACCCGGTGCAAAAATCCCTTTCTTTGATATCTTTCAAGAAGCAGTTCCGAACCGAAAAGTCGCCTTTCGACATCTCTCGGCTTCAACTCGTACGGCACCCGATATCATTGCTTTTGAATAAATCCCAATTATTTTAACCGAACGGAAATTGCTTGCTGATTCACTCCCAACGATTCTGCGAGTTCAGTTTGCGTTTGGCTCGGATCTTGATCCAGTAAAGCCTCCAATTCCTCATCTTCAAACTTTATGGGTTGGCCAGGACGCTCTTTGTCTTCGACACTAAAAATCACCATTTCTGAAGCGTCAAAACCACTCTCTGCATGACTTATCGGTCGGAGCAGATTCACAATAAACTTCCTCAAGCATTCGATGGGCTTCAGCTGCACTTTTCTTCCCATTAAAAAAGAACATTAATTATTGTTGACAGATGTCAAACCTTTCCAATGGAATAGGTAATCGCTTCCAAAATCGGCCACAGGTGGAGCCATATTTTGAAAACGGACCCAACTAATTTGTACTCCCAATAAGTAGATTATGAGTGGGTTTAAAGTAAATTTTGTATAGCCACTGCCTCTTCCAGTTATCGCAGAACTCTGAAATTGATCAGGTGCATTCGAAAAAAGCTCAACATTCGAATGGTCATTCATTCTGAAAATATTATCGCTGGTATGTCACAGCATATGTGAACAACATAAGCACAAGCCGACTCTATATTTTGTACCATAACAGTTTGCATACAGGGTAGAATAAGATACTTATTTTGAAACTGAAAAACATATCCACAATATATGTATCTACTGTTCCTTAATACAAACTCTAAACGTTATACGTTGATTTTATTTAATTAAAAATTTAAACTTTTTCCTTTATAAGGAAGCTTTCTTAACACTTACATTGATGCTTCTTTCTCTAAATCTTTACCTTCAGCATTAACACCTGTGAGCTGTCATGCAACAAACCAACAAACAAACAAAACACACGCGACATAACTTTACGCATGCGCACACTCACTCACTCACTCACTCAGGGGCTCAGGGGCTCATTCACTACCAAACTTGACACTTTTCTAATTGGATTAACCCATACAACAAACAACTACTCAAATTTTTACGAACTGAAGCATTAATGTCAAATGACAGCTTTACGCCTGGCAATGGTGAGCGGTTGAAAGAAGTAAAACCACAACACAAATAAAAAGAAACTGTTAACAAATCAAACATAAAAAGAGAGTTTTTGTTTTTTTTTTTTTTTGTTTTGTATCTACGAGATACAAGATACATGATTTACAAACGCATAATTTATGGTTACAGTAGCACGGGAGTCAAACAATATTTTAACGCTTTACTTTAGGGAATTGTTATCCATTGCTACTAAAGTGATTTATTGTTTAGCTTATTAAGATAAAAATTATGTTAATTTTTTAAATGACTCAAATTATAATAAAGAAATATGTAGTTATATTGTATGTTTTCTATTAACAGGAAGGCTTCACGGATCCACCATCAACGTCATCGATCAGTCGTCTATTAAGAGGTAATGAACGCACCAGTGAGGATGGTCGTAAGGATTATAGCATACATGGAATATTGGGTGGTAAGTTGAAGCGAAGAAACTTTAATTCAATATATTTCAAAATACGACGATCACTCAATATAAGGGAAGGCTATTTGATATAAAAAACAACTTTTATAAAAACCAAATAAGACTTTTACTACTTTTCAACTCAACTCTTCGCAAAAATCAATTGACTTGTTCCAAAGATCAATTTGAATTTGCATATATTTGATTTTCTTGGTGTTGCTTAACATTTTCCACGTAATTCCTTTTAAAATGGACCAAATAACTATAAATCGTAGGGAATTAAATTTATTTTATATGTACGGTACCCCAAAGAAAAAAACTATTATCAAACCACAATATACCACATTAGTTAACTAAAAAAAAAACAGTAGCGAAGTGATCAACTCCCATTTCTCTTTAATTTCATCGTACAGGTATAACCTGTCCCTTGTTGATTACCTAAATCGTTTCCCGAAACAAGCTTTTAATCGATGTCTTCTCAAAACGTATCTCATTTTATTAACCAAAAATGTACTTCACACCTTTCGTTTCTAAAAACAAACGATCTCAAAAATAAACAAAAAGATGAACCCAGTTAAAAAGACACAAGAAGAGAAATCTGAAAGAAAAACGTGATACAAAAATTACCGATCATTTATTTCGATAATTTCGGAAAATCATCGTCAAATCATTTGTTGTTGGTCAAATCAACAGCAACAAGAAACTTTTGATACAACACACTCTCTCCTTTATTGGGTCTAGTATTTCTCTCCCTCTCTCTCTCTCTCTCTCTCTCTCTCTCGCTTCCTTTGTCGGCATTATTACTTTGATCGTCTTAGAATGAGCGACTTAAACTTAAATCAAAAAGCCGCTCAAAAAATACTACAATAGATCGGTATTTTGATAAAGATCAACACTGAACTCTGAACATGTTGAACCAAAAACAAAACCAAAACCAAAACCAAAACCAAAACCAAACCATGGAAGGCTTCCTACGATCATAACGATCAATGATAGTTGCCAATGATTATGATGATGACACCTGAGAAACACCCCAAGAATTGATGAGTACAAATAGAAATGGTTAGTTTCTCTTCCATAACATTTTTCTATTCTTGTTAGATCTTTTGCTTCTTCTTCTTATTGCAGCTAATAAGCTGAATTACTCTTTCTCACCTTACCCATCCATCGATGACTCGATCGCTCGTCTGGAGTCTGAGAACTCTGAGGCTGCTAATAATCACTAACTAAATATGCAAAGTCATGCGATAAACGATCATAGCGCTGTAAAAGATACAACATACATCGTTGTTCAATATACTCAGCGTACTTGTAATCTTCAGATACAAAAGAATAACAAAACATAAGCGAACGTTAAACGAATGAAGGTTGTTTGGTTGTTTGGGGTAATGTCAAGTTTTATTTTGATGAAAAATTGAGTAGAAAATTGTGTTCGGCATTTTTGATAGGAAAACAAAATGAAAACATCAAAAAAAAAAAAAAACAATTAGTTCTCTCACAAATGAACTTTGATACATGCGGATCAACTGTATCTTATGTATAAATCACCTGTAAGGCTCAGTGAGTTCAAAAGTAAACCGCTCGACATTGATTCAAAATCGTAACAGAAATACCATACCTACCATATTTTTAGCAAACATTGTCATTGTCCTGTTATTGTGAATCTTTCCTGTTTTATCCTGGTCCGACTCATTATTACTTTCAGGGCCTTTTGGTCACAACAATGTAACTACTGTCTGTATGACAACACAGAGTCAATTTTGTAGGCTTGACTTTGACAATATGAGAATGTCACTTGTTTTTCTATGCAATAATACTTGCCTTCTTTTCTTTTTGTTTTGGTCTATGAATGAATGAGTATAGTAAAGTAACAATATAAAATTTAACAAAAAGTCGGTATTTGTGAATGAGATTTAAGAAAAAATAATAAATAGAGTGAGAGAGAAAAGGAGACCTTGAAAGAAAGCAAGAAGTTATCAATAATGTCGCATGTTCATCAAATCTATTTTGATGATTTGTTTTGTAAATAAACAATTGGTCAATGTTTTTTTTTGTTGTTTTTTTTGTTTGTTAAATAATAATAATACTGGGCTAATAAATTTATTGATTTTTTTATTTTTTGTATTGTAATTTAAATCATTTTATACGCAATGCTCAGGAGGTTTTTTGGCTTTGCTTGTAGGAAACAACATAACAACATGTTCCTTAGATTTTAGTCAATATCTTTCAATACAATAACAATGACTATAAGAGTATATTATGATGTATGCATTATCTTATTATACTATGTTATATTTTTAAGTTGAGTCTTTAACAGTTTACATTTGTCATCTCATACATTTAGCCTTCAAGACTTCATTGTATGACTGACTGACTTCAAAGTCCCCTCATTCAATGACTTGCTTCTTGATAGATTGTATGTTTCTAAAAATAATTCCATTTTAATTGCATTAAGCCTTGATTTTTGCACAAAAAAAAATTTGCCAATTCAACAAAAAAATAAAGAAAAAACCCTAAAAAAAAACATTAACGAAAAACTAACAAAGCAAAACCTCTTGCCATTTAAACACGACAACTCCAGCAGTAGTAATAATAATAATGCCCCAGAGACCCACTCACCATATTTTCTGATATTACAAAATATGATTTAGCTCTTCTTCTCTCTGGTTTTCATATTTTATTTTACAATTTTTCCTTTTTTTATACATACCTACATAATATACAATATTTTTGACAACAAAACATATCAAAGATCAAAGAGTGCCGACGCTAAAGACTAAAGAAGAAATCATACAAAAATCAAAATCAAAATCAAATGAAATTATAAGCAAAATAAATGAAAGAATAAAAAAATTATTAATAATGCGCATTTTTCTGTTGGGGAGCGTCAATGCAACGTGCAACTGCTGAGGAGTAACATGAATCGGTGGTCTAAACTACTCAGTAGTATATGGTAAGATGAGAGTGGGCATGGATGGCATGAGAGTCAGGCGTTGATTATATGATGTCGCTGCTGATGCTGGCAAAGTTGAAATGATCATGATGATGTTGATGATGACGATTGTTTTGAATTGGAATGGAATGGAATGGAATGGGTTGTTTGTTGAAGATCAACATAATTTGGTTGTGATGGGTCTGTTGGCGATGCTGTTACTGTTACTGTTGATTGGCTGATTTTAGGGCGGAGATTGTTTGATTGTTCTGGCTTATTATACGCTTCGATATTATAATATTCGATTATTTTTGTAGCATAATAATCAGTATAATTGATAAGAACTGATTGTAAGTGCCACCTGTTGGGTTGAGGTTAAAGTTAAGGCGTTTTTATGGTTACTAAGGTGTAATTAGTTAATAAAGAATCAGAAGAAAGATTGGTAAAGGATTGACAATAAATGAAAAACTCTACAAACAGGAAACCTTACATAGTAGTTTAAAGGATTTTAGGTTAAAATCTTGCTTTTTATTCATTGCTTTACCTAATTATAATAAAAAATAAATATTTAAAGTGCCTTTTACGTAATACTGACTACATTAGATAATAAAAATATAATTTATGCTTTCAACGCCTTCATTTTTAATATGAAACGAGACAACGAACAAATGAGGCTCCAGAGATTCCCCGCCAGTGATTCCCTGAGCTAAAAAACATTTTAACTAATTTACAAAGTTATTAAATACAACACAACGAATGCCTAATTTCCTTCATAAGACTCAACCAATGCTTAATCCCTAAATCGACAGGAAAATTGAAAAGAGAGGAAGAAAAAGAAAACTAATTTAAATATGAATGAATCACAAACACTTGATCAAAACAAATTCTCAAACACATTCAAAAAAAGTATCTGTTGCAGCGACAAGACACAACTGCAGACGGAACAAGAACAAAATGGTTTAAATTAAGAATGTTGAACAGAACCGGTGGCGGCGGTAGTGGTAACAACTGCTAAAGTGTGATAATACGTTAATAAAATATTTTGTAACTCATCATCAAAGCAACAATGACGGCGGTCGGTCGCATGGTCTAAGAGCGGTACGAAATCAAAGTATCTCAGACACCAACGCACAATGAGATCAAAAAGAACGGCACAGGACACCCTGGCGTGTATTAAAGATGCCGCCCGAGCTCGGTATTTTTGAAGTTGAGGCACTGCTTTTGTTCGGTTGACACTTTTTTCGGGCATGAACGATTTTAATGGGCAACAGAGAATATATTGTACTAAAGAGATAAAGAGAAAGGAAGAAAGAGATTGGGTAATAAATGAGTATAACACACAATCAACGCAAATGACAACATATGCATGATGAGAAAGAGTAATGCGAATGCAACAGAAGTATATAGCAGAGTCAAGCCATCGAAGGAGGTGTCCAACAATGGTTGAACGTACAAACGACCACCACAAAGTCGAAGAAAAGGAACAACAACCACACTTATGAGGGTTATTTTTGCGTAATCACTAAAGAGATTGGATGAAAGATTCGAACTCAGGGTCTGTGCAAGGTCTAAGCGTTGATCGAACAATAGAGTGCAAGTGCAAAGAGAAGTTGGAAAAGTCATTTGTCATATGACACTGCAAGAACTCGGATATTCTCTCAGTCTCTCAAAACACACACTGAGTTTGAGGCAAAGTATTGATTGGAGTAGGTGTGAAATAAATTATAGAATTAGTATAAATCGAGAGTGAGAGCAAACCGAATGATTTTGCAAAAAACAAACACAGCGACGTCTTAAAGTGCGTGAAAATGTCTTTGATCTTTGTTTCTTTGTTTTTTATTTGGCAATCCGAAATAATTAAACCTGTTATTATTATCATTATTGTACTTCATGCCTATTGCTAATTTTCGCCTTAGTTTTTGGCTAAAGTTTTGTTAAGCCACAACCGAATGTCGTTTGCGATTACAATAGGTTCCACATTGTCTGCATCGGAAATATTTTGTAAATAGCCGCCTTCGTTACACACATTAATAGCGAATGCTTAGCAATAGTAAGTCCTATTCCCACAGCTCGCATGTCCTTTTTTTTTGCCTTTGCGGCATTACTTGATGTTATTTTCTTTTCTTTATTTTATTTTATTTTTTTTTTTATTAATTGGCACAAGTGTCTTTCTTTATGCTCTACATACCTGAACCAGAAGTTAAGTACTTTGAAGTGGGTATACCTATGTCAGTTTTTATTCTTTTAAAACAAATTGTACGCGTATCTATTGATTCCACGGCGGCTTAGACAAGCTAAGTAATGAGATTTTTCACCTATTGTTAAACGAAATAGGCGTTATTTTAGCGTTTATTCGCCGTTTGCGGCAAAGGCGTGTTTGGTATTTAACAAACGGCACGCTTAGTTAGTCGATTTTACGAATTTCCAGGTTTTAATTCCAAAGAAATGTAATTGATTCTGTTAGCCAGAACATAGAATTATATTTTGATTGCATGATTTTTTTTTTTATTGAAATAATTCAAGTCAATCAGATCTGTATTCATTAAGAAATACTTAATGCCATAGACTTCAAAATAAAAAAAGGGACTTTCATTTGCAAAATATTGTATAATAACTTTAAAGCCCAATTTTTGGATCAATCGAAAGGCACACTTCAGAAAGGTACTTTTCATTTTTAGTTTGTCTAATATAAGTACGAGCATTTCATTTCCAACTTTAATCCCTTGAGTTCTGAACTTATACCTGCTTAAGACTGAGGTTTGCTTATTTCAACCTTAAGCCGTGTCAAAACCATGACACATGACAGCGGACAGCTACAACCAATAGATAGATATATGTATGTTATAACCAACTGTTTTATTATTACTTTTTTTTTTTCTTTCTTTTCTTATAAACAAACTCATTTGTTTGTCGTGTTGTAGTACTACAGCAACAAAGTAAGTATATAAAGGGGAAAAGTGTTCATAATTCGACGCACCAATTTAAATTGCTTATTTGTAGCCATTGTCAAGATTACGTTGATTGATGACAGAGTATTGCCTCCAACGAATCTACAAGAATTTCAATACCCAGCACAAGTCATAATAAAGTACTACAAAGAAGCAATTAATATTTAGAAAAGTCAAAAAGAGTTATAAATAAAAGTATGTTCATATGTAGGTATATGTACAGATTGAATGTGACAACCGATTGATCTTTGCTACCACTGACAAAAGCTGTCTATCAACTGTCTCACTGCTGGTATGCACAATAGTATCTTATTTCATATTGTAGTTTTTGCTTTCCAATAAAATGGATATCGGTCAGCATATCAGCTTGTAAAGTAAAAGTTCTTTCGATTTTTAATTATCTAAACAATCCAAAATGGTTTTTCCATCATTGCAGTTTTATAATCTGTTGTAGGAAATCTTTACCACTGGACATGGTTTAATCAGTACAATCACTTGAGTTTAGAAATCTTGAATGAAAAATAGTTTTTCATTAACGGCACTGAGAAAATTGTGCAATTAAAAAACATTTTACACTTTCCCCTTTTCGTTTTATAATTGCCAATGATTTGCAGTACTCCAATGGAAAAACTTTGTCTCAATCGAAACCCCACCTAAGAAACAATTAATACCTGCCGCTATAAATACTTGTAACCGTAGATGACCTACCTATCTATATATATGTACATAGTGTGCTTTTTATGAATGAACGGTCAGCATGATCGATGCCAATATAATAAAGCATCTAGCCATTTATCATATGATAGTCTAGCGGCTTAACAACAAAAGCCCTAAAATAATACGAAACATTTTGAAAACCATAAAAATTGAATAAGAAAAGAAAAGAAAAGCACAGCACAGCACAGCACAAATCACACAAATCTCCACAGTAGCCATTTTTTTGACTTCTCTAATATTTTATCAAACGTTCGAAAGCCGACATTATTTTGGGCCCCTTTGTCTTAGGCATATTAATAGCCGCTGTTTTCGGCCACTCTAGAATTCTTTTTTTTTCTCGTTTTATTAATGGCAAAGTAACAACAAATTAATAAATTGTTTAACATTTAAAAACTAATTGATTTTTCGTTTTTGTTCGTTGTGACCCTTCCTCTCTTTATTTTGTCTTGGTAACTTGATTCTTGGGTTGTTCCTCTTCCATTCTGAATCTTGAAATGAAAGACTTCTTGCAGTTTAAACTCTTGCCCGAATGTCTGACCTTAGCATAATTAAGAGTTATTGTTGCCCATGTTGAAAGATTAATCGTGAACTTGTGTTGCGTATTTATGTATCGTACAGATGCACGCATTCTCAGTTATACAGATACAGAAAGACATGCAATGTCTGTCTTCCGAGTTTTATTGGCTTTTTAAAAATCTCAGGTGTTGAAAGTGGGCGTTTAGCCATTTTTATGCTTATTTAGTGTTTATATGATATTTTAGTAAAAGATTTTTAGCTTAAACTTGATAAAGAAAGGAAATTGAAAAGCCGTCGGAAGTGATTAGATAATTATATTGGGCGTACAAATAGAAAATCGCCGTTTTTTTTTTTTTCTTCATATTTGAGGCTTTATTATAAAAAACTCATTACACACTTAATCTCCAAAATAATTTCCATTACTAGCCACAACTTTTCCCTTTTTGGCAGCTTTTGAATTCCTCGTCGAAAAATTGTTCGTCTTTTGACGCGATCCACGAATCAATCCAGTTTTTGGCTTCTTCGAAAGAACGA
The DNA here is from genome assembly GCA_037043295.1 of Amiota minor. Taxonomy (NCBI): domain Eukaryota; kingdom Metazoa; phylum Arthropoda; class Insecta; order Diptera; family Drosophilidae; genus Amiota; species Amiota minor. The sequence continues at coordinate 563,521 of JBAMAW010001038.1, forward strand.
AAGTGGTGTCCTGCCAGTTCATGCGTCATCAATCTGAATAAATAAAAATCAGAAGGGGCGATATCTAGAGAGTACGGCGGGTGGGGTAGGATGTCCCATTTCAAAGTTTCCAGGTATGTTTTCACTACCTTGGAAACATGTGGCCGAGTGTGTCATGTAGAAGTATCACCTTGTCGTGTCTTTCCGAGTATTGCGGGCGTTTTTCCTTCAACGCTCGATTCAAACGTATTATTTGAGTCCGATAGAGGGCTCCTGTGGTGTTTTCAAGAGTTCATAGTACACTACACCGAGCTGGTCCCACCAGATACACAGCATCAGCTTCGAGCTATGAATGTTCGGTTTTACGGTCGAACTTGATGTATGGCCGGGAAGCCCCCACGATTTTTTCCGCTTCGGGTTGTCATAGTGTATCCATTTTTCATCGCCGGTCACGATGCGATGCAAAAAACCCTTTCCGTTTTGTCGTTGGAGGAGTTGTTTGCACATGCAAAGGCGCCGTTCGATGTCCCTCGGATTCAACTCGTACGGCACCCAATGTCCCAGTTTCTGGATCATACCTAAGCTCTTTAGGCCATGAGGAACGGCTTGCTGAGTCACGCCCAATAAACTTGCAAGTTCCTGTTGCGTTCTACACGAATCTTCATCCAGCAAAGTCTCTAATTTTGCATCGTCGAACTTTTTAACGGGACCGGGACGTTCCTTGTCTTCCACGCCATATTCGCCATTTTTAAACTTTTGAAACCATTCCCGACACGTTCTTTCACTAATATAGCTTTCACCATAAGTTTCTACAATCATTCGATGCGCCTGAGTAGCATTTTTTTTCGAATGATATGCAAAAAGCAACACTTCCCGCAAATGGCCCTTTGTAGGCTCGAATTTTGCCATTTTCGCTAACGAACAGGACAAAGCACAGTCAAAATACACAAGCGAGATTATTTAGAGTTGTTGACCGATACCTCAGCTGGCTATGTAATGTTTCTGATCGTACTTATCGACTTATCGACCGGCGCTGGCGCCATCTATGGGAAAACGGCGGTTTTCTATTTGTACGCCCAATACTTATAGCATATGTCGAAATTCTATAAAATCAATGTTACCAAAAATTATCTCCATTAAGGTATTTTGACATGCATTACTGATTGATTGAGTTAAGTTATTCCATAAAAAAAATTTAAGTAGCCTCACCCTCATATGGAAGTGAAACTTCTTTAACGAAGGGAGGTAAATCCAAAAATTAGAAAATGAAATGTGACGAAAATCAAAATGTGATGATGCATCAGAAAAGTAGTGGGGAGACGCACAAGCGTAGAGAATGAATGATTATGCATGATTAAGAGAGAGATAAAAAATGCTTTACTGACTGTGTTTACTTTACGAAAGAACCTACGAATAAGTGTCCGAATGATCGAAAAATAAAATAACTCTTTTGTATTGAAACAATATAACACTACAACATTCTGTATTATTGCTTGACCATCTAATTTAGTAGTTTCACTTTCATATTATATTTGCCTAAATAGTTCCATATTTTTTGGATTGACTCCCCTTCACTAAAGAACTTTCACTTCAAAAATAAAAAAAATAATAATAATACCAGTGCAGGATTCAAACCCCACGCCCTCGGTTACAACACTACGCCACGGAGACATTTCAATTATATTTGCCTAAATAGCTCCAATATAATAATAACATCGTCAAATTTTGATTTTCGTCACATTTCATTTTCATAATTTTTGGATTTGGTCCCCTTCGCTAAGGAATTTTCATTTCAAAATAAAAAATATAACAATGTTTTTATGTTTATATTATATAGTATTTTTGAAAATTATTTAATGAAACACGTCTTTTAAAGTGGATAATAATAATAACAAACTCAATTTTCTGACTTGTAGCTATACATATAAATATTACAAGTATGTATGTACATAAATTTATATCGCGTATCTCTGAAGCGGCTCTAAAGATTTGGATGAAAATTTTCGCACTATAAGTGCATTAGTAAGCTTTCCCTGCAATTTTCCTTAATTATTGTTATGAAAGCTATATAGGTATTATATTGGAATACTAATCTTAACTTTTCAGCTGTAAAGAAAATCAACAGGATCTTTGTCACTGTATAAATCGCAAATATAGCGCTACCTTGAAGTGATAATTGTATTTTTGGGCTTAAGCAAACATATAACTACAATATATTCATGAACCATGCAAATTTCAAGACCCTACATTCACTGGATAGTATAGATCACATACGAACCCAGATGTAAATTTATGTTCTTATTAGAAGCACTTTTTTTTGTTTTTTATATAAACAAACTGAAACTTCTACATTTTAAGTGCCTGTGCCATATTCACCAACCATGTAAATTTCAAGACTTTACAATACCTAGGAGGTGTACCTCCTATACAAACCCAGATTCAACTTCTTGTTCTTACTAGAAGAACCTTTTCTGTTTTTTGTATTAACAAACTGAAATTTGAACACTATAAGTGCCTAACCTTTACTCAGCAATCATGAAAATTTTTAAGATCATAGGATTACCGGATCTTACAGCTCCCATACAAAAGTTCAACCAAAGCTGGGTCGCCTGATACCAATTACTTATTTATAAGGGAAAGTCAATCAAAAGACTTTTATTCATTTATAGACTGAATATATTCAATGAAAACTATTTGAAAGTGAAATCAATGAATGAAATACCTGATCTAAGTATTTAATTGTACCTTTGCTTCATTGAGCTAATCTTTTTTTTACCAGCCACAAAATTACATTTTTATTGTACTTCCTGTGCTGAATATAATTAATAAAAAAATTTCCAACAGTAAAAAGTGCCCAAAATCAATTAATAATAACATTAAACTTTCACCTTTCTATGCCGGTGTTTAGCAAAACAATTCAACCGGAAAGATTAGTGACGACAAGGTCAGTTCATTTTCATTACCACACCATTACACATAGGTACAATCCAATACATAATACTATATATATATATATATATATATAAAGATGATTCAGGTTAAATTCCAAAAATGACAAAAGGTAAAATATATATAAACCAAAATGTCAATAAGGATACCAAAAATCATTTAATCAAAGCAAGTGCAACACGGAAGCATTGATGAAAAAAAAAACTATTTCCGCTTGAATAGTACAAGAAGATGTTGCAGCCACACAATGTGGCATTTGTGGCAAGGATAATAATGTGTAATTACAATAAGACGAGACCGTGAGCGTGTGACTTTAACATGACTCAGATGCTTAGTGCGAGAAAGAAATAGAGAGTGTAAGATTAGAAACTATTTTTGAAAAATGAGCTTGTGATCTTGTTGACTAATACCGCACAAAGTGTCCTCCTTTGATCTGTGTAGGTAAGCCGCCAGTGTTTGTGGTGTGCGTGTGTGGCTTGTAGTTTATCCTTTTAAAACTGTCAGTACTTATTTTATATGAAGTACTCCAAATAGTTTGGCACCATGCCTTTAAACATGACAATCATCTTTGGCAATGCAATGACGCCCCAAGTTCTTTCTTCTGGATCGATCGTCGTAACTCGACTTTATGCCACTCCAACTCTCTCACATAGGCATGCTTCATGGCTGATTTGCCATTCTTGACTTCAGCTGCCTTTCATCTTTAACGCACCGTAAACAGATACTCAATTTAATTGGCGCTCACACTTTCGTGCTCCATCTCGCTTTTGTTCATTGACATAACTCGCTCCCATTCTCGGTCTCTCTTCCACATTCGATGACAGTTTAGCAGTAATGTGATATATTATGTCACTTGGAGTGTCAATCACTTGAGTTGAGTTTTACGTGCAACATACGCCTGCCACATTGCGGACTCTTTTCCCTTCAATGAGTCACTTTCTTATAGTACCAGTCAGCCAAACCATCAATTCTTTAACGACTTCCACTTGAGGATCATTTGGAACACTTGAAATTCCTAGCCTCATGTACTGATTAGACTATTTATGCCCTAAATTTGTTTGCCATTGACGGCGGCTCTTTTTGACAGATTTGTCGCGCTACTCTGATGTCTCAATTAACACGCAATGGCGCATTACGCAAGCGCAGAAATCAAAGTTGATGGGAGCTGACATGGAGAAATTGGCTTATGTTAATAACTTGTTATAACTCGAAAGGGGTGTGGTTCATCGTCTCTGATCTCGACCGCCAAAGGTGTCATTATTCTTCACTTTATTCTATTTTAATAATAAAGCCCCCAAAAGATCAAGTAAGAAGAAAAAGTGTCACACGCTTTTCAAGTTACTTCTATGGTGGTCATATTTTAGGTTTACCAATGATGATTTAGTGATTTCTTTTCTTGTTCTTTTCAAATCTTTTTAATGTCTTCATCTAATAAGTTCGAAGCGTATTAAATTTTATGCGTGTTTACGAGGCGTTTATAATTTTAATAACACACTTCCTTCATTAAATGATGATCCCTTTTTGTATTTGAGAGAAAGCAGTCATGGTAAATGCTCAGGCAAATAGTTCTCAACCATCTTTCTATGTTTTTACTTCTAGGTCGCGATTCCGATATCAGTGACACTGAATCAGAACCAGGAATACAACTGAAAAGAAAACAAAGACGGTCTCGCACAACTTTTACGGCAGAGCAACTGGAAGCTTTAGAACGAGCCTTTGCCCGAACACAATATCCAGATGTATATACACGCGAGGAACTGGCACAGACGACAGCACTCACAGAGGCACGGATACAAGTTTGGTTTTCGAATCGTCGGGCGCGCCTGCGTAAACATTCTGGTGGTTCAGGTTCGGGACTTTCACCTATGAATGGTGGCGGTGTTGGTGGTGGAGGCTCTCTTGGTGCAGGACATATAAGCGCGGCATCAGCACCTTTGGGTTTTGCTTCGCTTGGCGTTGGTTCAATGGCTGGCTACAGTCCAGCGGCCGCATCAACAGCCAGTGCGGGCATGAATGAGGCTGCAGCTGCTCACCATGCGGCGCATGCACATGCTGCCGCTGCTGCAGCAGGTTCGCAACATCATCATAGTCAAGGGATGTCCGGTGGCTATGATTTGGGTCAACATGCAGGCTTTGCCGCAAGTGCAAGTGCATTCCATCAGGGTCACTTCGGTGGTCAAAATTACTACCATCAAGGTAAGTCTTACGAAGCAAGCTCTAATTGAATGTATTTATCAATCAATATTTATGTTTCGTAAACCCATACAGATTACTCGAAGCTAACCATTGATGACTTCTCTAAGCTCACAGTTGCCGATGGCGTTCCGAAAATCTCACCCAGCCTGCATCTAAACGAGAACTACACCAAACTTGAATCCACACCCGCAAATTGGTCACAGGCCGCTTACCATCTCAATCAAAGTGCCGCTGTTGCTGCGGCGGCCAACTATAATGTCGCTGCAGCACATCATGCCGCCGCTGCGCAACACTCACTGAATGATTATGCCACTGCTGCTGTACATGGCAATCAATTGAATAGCGCTGCAGTTGCTGCAGCCGCTTACAATCACCCGCTGCCCGCTCAGGGTCATCAATCAAAATATTGGTCGTGATCGTCTGGCGATCTCGACATCATTTGTAAATGCATTTCAATTGCTCCCAGAGGCAGACAGACAAACAAATATTTATTACTTCGCTATTAATGTTTCTATAATTTAAATTAATTTAATTTTATTATAAAAATTATTATTGTATTATACGAGTACACATGTATATTCGCCGTCATCATCGTTGTCTACCTACTATTTTTTATGTTTTATTCGCTTACTGCTTGTATATTTCATGGCTTTTAAAAATCGATTCCTTCGGGCAATATATTTATATTTAAGTTATGATAAATAAAAAATAGTAATAATAATATTAAATCGTGTATATTATTATAGAATAATAAAATAATATTGTTTTAAAATCTTATGATCAATGTGATAAATTGATAGATAGATTTTTAATCCATGTAAAGATGTAATTATAGTTATTTATAGCTTCCCGATTCTGAAGATTATAATATTGTATTAGTACGAATATCTCCCATTAGAATTTTAATTTGTTCAAAATCAATATTATTGATGTGTAAAAAGAATAGAACGTTGCCAAAACATTGCTCACTTGGAAGTCAGCATCACACAAAACTCAAAAAGTTCTTGTGGTGATCGGTTCAACAGCCCGACAGAACATGACTTTGTTGATCAAGGACCTCAAACCCTTCTGTTTTAGATGTAATTTACACTTTTTATCAACAAAAAAGAAAAAGCTATAACAATATTTCCATTATATACAATACAAAAAAAAAATTGGTTTAACTTGCAATAAGAACAATGAAACTTTGCGCTGATCAAACATCGGTCTAGCAGTGTAAAACTGTAGTTCGACTATCAAAAGAAGGTAAAACGGTACGAGATATAAAAGATATTCAGCAAAGACCAAAATCTGATTTCAATATTATCAAGAGGTACAAAAATATCATCAACTTTGAAAATAAATATGTCCAAACCGAGTGGTCACAACATTTTTTCCGTGCCGGATGAACGTTGTTCAAGTTCTTTTTTCGCGTTTTCACAATAAACCAATATCAAACATTTTTCTACTCTGATTCACACGAATGATGGACTTTGTTCATTTATATACTTCCTGATTAAGCAATGCAACTTCCAGACATTCACCATGCAAGCTTCAAAAGCATTGATCAGTCACTAATGACAAATACCAGTTTGTGCTACGCACTCGGATTCTGTAGTTATTGGTTGTATTATCGAAAAGCTCAACGCCTCCCATTTGTTGCTTTTCTAGTGACCAATACAATTTTTTGCTGCACATTCGAGGAGATCAAAGTCTCCCATGGTTTGATTATATGCTCTCATAGCTTTATGCTTGTATATTTGTATTTGTATCCATCGAATGAGCAGCGCTTCTTTTTTGCATAGGAAACGTAATCACTTTGTCAAAGAGTTACTTTCTTCCCTTGATTTTTGTTCATCCAATTATGGGGTACAGTAGCAAACTCTAACATATAAATACGTTAACGCTTTCAATCGAAGCTTCTGAGGAAACTAGCGAGTCCTCCTGAGATATGATACTAGTGTTAATGTTTATATATTGACAAGCATCGCGATTTATTGTATACGCGCAATTTACTGATTTGGAGGTATTTATGCTAATACTCGTATTGCAATGCTTCGTCCAGGCGTTAAATATCTGCAAATACCGTTGGACCAGTTCTGCTGACTCAACGGGACATGATGATAGTAATTTGGAAAAGAAACACACAGAATTCTGTAATATTGAAGCAAAACAGTAATAGGTATAATATATATATTTATTTTTCATTAATAAGTTTATAATTGGATATATCATATGTATATAGAATTTATTTTGTTGATTGTAGATATAGATATTTTTAAATATGTATTTTGTATTGTAGATACACATAGATATAGAAGTATATTTAATTATTGTACAATTACTGTATGAATTTCTTCATATATGTATATATTTAATTTTTTTATTTTTCTTTTTTTTTTTTTTTTTTTTGTTTGTAACTTTTCAAAGCTTTTATCTTTAGTAAGTATATATTAAAAATTGAATAAAATTTGTAATCAAATCGGAATAAATATATGAAATTGTAGTACACCTATCCCCCGATTTACACGGTAGATACGTTCCTGGGAAAAACGTGTAAATCGAAAAGTAAAAATTTTCAAGTCAAAACCGTGTAAATCGAAAAGCTTGCAGAAAATGCATAATTTTGCTATTTAACAGTTGTGATTTTTTTCAGTATTTTTAGGTGCACACAGAAATAAAAATAGAATGCATTGAATGGTTAAAATATGTAAAATATTACGGAAACACTGTTTTTTTATTTAATTACAATGCATGTAACAGAAGAACAAAAAATTAAACCAAAGGTGTTTTAATATCCTTCATCACTATCGGAAATTATTCTTTTTTTCGGAATCGCCGGTTGGAATTCATTTTCATCACTCGAAGTTATTTGTGCCGGTTCGATGTTTGAAGCAGAAATATTTACATTCTGAGAGGTGGTAATAAAATCGGTTATTAACAATTGCTTCGAATTTTTTGGTAAGATCTTTGTAAACTTCTTCATATTGAGCCAAGTAGCGATTTATGTCACGTTGGAATCGTAAAGCCCTTTCTACGTTTGTGTCATTTTGTATAAAATGATTACCCAGCTTTCTTCCCAATGCGAGTCCTTCGCGGATGACTTTAGCAGTGAATGTTACTGGTACTAATTCCTCTTCATCAGATTTGTCAGACTCACTTTCGCAAACTAAGTTAACTAAATCATCCTCACTTAGTTCTTTATCAGCCATTAACTCTGTGATATCATCATCAGTAAAATCATCAAAACCTTCTCCGCCCAATGAATGCGCCATCTGTACTATCTGCGAATATTCATCATTTAACGTTGAAATGGAATGTTCATTTTTGACTACATTTGGCCACAATTTTTTCCAATAGCTATTGAGCGTTGTTTGCTTAATCGCAGTGTATGATAAGGCGATATGCTTCACACAGTCTAATATTGTAAAATTTTTCCAAGCACTAATAACTGTTAAAGATTCATTTTTCTCCATTTGTTCCAAAATATATGTAAAGGCTCGTTTTATGTACACAGCTTTAAAAGTAGAAATTATGCCTTGGTCCAATGGTTGTAATAATGAAGTTGTATTTTTTGGTAAAAATTTTACTTCAACGTTCTCATATTCTAGATCTTGTGGGTGACCCGGTGCATTGTCAATTAACAAAAGCACTTTAAAAGGCAATCCCTTTGAACCTAAATATTTTTTGGCATCTGGGATAAAACATTCATGAAACCATTCAGTAAACATTGCAGCAGTAACCCACGCTTTCTTATTAGCCCTCCAATAAACGGGAAGATTATTGATGTTTACTCCTTTAAAGGCACGGGGAATTTTTGATTTGTTAATCACTAATGGTTTCATAATATAATCTCCTGAAGCATTGCTACAGAAAAGAATTGTTATGCGATCTTTTGCTGCTTTATGACCACTAGCCGATTTATAAAATTTTGAGACATAAGTCCTTTCAGGCATTTTTTTCAACTCAAATACAATTTTCCGTAGATAAAACTTTAATTTTATGCGAAGAAATACAGACACAGTGTGCATGTGCAGCAAGTCAGCAAATAAGCTCGGGAATCCCCGTGAGATGTGTACACAGCGCACGTGTTCAAACACAGTAGCATTTAGTAGAGTGCGATAAAAACAAAAAAAAAAAAATTATTTGGAAAACCGTGTAAGAGCGAAAACGTGTAAAACGAGTACCGTGTAAATCGGGGGATAGGTGTATAAGGAATACAATATACTTATAAGGATTTCTCAAAGAAAAAATTAAGTAAATTATTGACAACATCAGACTTATAATTATTACATGTGTAGGTAAGTTATATTATTATAGCTCAAATTCCAAAAACCATAAACATCAGATTAACATGAAATCGTGTGTCTATAGTTTTGAGTAAAAAGGCTTTGTTTATATCAGTTTTTCTACTTTCATTTCGTTTGTCTCTTTATTAAATGGTTTTAATACTCTTCACATCTGAGTGTAAATCAAATCTAAAGCAGGAACTCAAAATTTTATATGAAAGAAATAAGGATTATTCGGACTTATTCGTTGTAACTGTCATATAAAATGATCTTAGAAATTACATAAGCAAGGAACTGCAAATTTTACTAAAAGTAATTAGACGTCAAAAAAATCTTTAATTTTGTTTTTATGAATTTTAGTTTTATTTATTTCTATTTTTGAACGTAAAAACCTTTTAAAAACGGTAAAATATGACGCAGTGTAACATAACACCAAAACGTTTTTGGTGTCGCCAAAAATTTTAATAAATCTCGTGACTCAAAAATCGTAATGCCAAGTAATTTATATATTCTGAAAATGGAGGTGTGCACTTTACCTGCATGGGTGTTTTGTTTTTCATTGCGCGCTTACGTCAACAAGGGAGGCATGGCGTTGAAAATGCTGAAAATTGTATATATCATAATTATGAAAATGCTGATGCCTTGAGAAACGCTTGAACGATTGTGCAACTTTAGGCCAAATTAGAAGGATATCAATGAAAATTTTTGGATAATTCACTGGAAAAGTAAATAAAAATGTTGTATGTATTTGGATTATTGTATTAAAATAGAATTAGAATTTTTTCTTTATTACTTTTTTCTTGTTGCTTTTGCTATTGCTATTGTAGGCATGTTCGATGACGTAGGTACATAGGTCAGACCAAGTTGTATATAAACTATTAATGCAGGATTATTTACATTCATCTTTCGTTGTATGTAGTTGTGCTTTTCCTTTGCTCATCGTGTCTTTCTTAATTTGTTGTTTAAATAATAAAAAGTAAATAAAAATTCTAAGTGAGCCTCGATAAACGCTTTCACTTAAAAATACTACGGTAGTGTAGCGATAGTTTTTTGTTTTTTGTTGTTATTCCCAGTGCGAAGAGTATTTAATCTTCAGTGGTACCGAAGTTCATGGATTTTCTTGTGTTATTTATTTTTTTAATTATTTTAATATTGTAGTTTAATGGATTGGGAATATTTGCATGAGCATATTTCTTTAATTGTTATAATAAATATATCTAGGAATTTAAAAAAAAAGAAATTTTTCAGAAGAATATTGATATTTTAATATAAATAAATTTTTTTCAAAATTTCTGGGAATAAAGTTTAATAAAAGTATTATTCTTTTACGCATTTTTATTGTCGTTTTCTGTGCCCATTTTTTTTTTTTTTATTGTCCTTAAACATCATGAAGCCTCTTACTATGTATTATATTTTATTTTGTTTTTGAATTTTTTTATTGTCCTTGACGCAGTTTTTCTTGGCATACTCGTACGAGTACATGACATTTCTGTTGTGTTGTCTTTTTATTTTATTATAATTTAATTATTTTTTGATGTGAAACATTTTTGGTTTCGGTAGGGTGAAATTTGAAATCGTTGTAGGCAATTTTGGTTAACGCTTTTCCTGTCGATCTGAAATTATACAAAGCGTAGCTTGGGTAGTGTTTAGATGAGGGACCGATCACAACGTGATATTTAAATTTAAAATTTTATTTTGCTTTTTTAGTGTTTATTCTTTTATAAATATTTTGTAACTACAACAAATAAGTGGCAAAACAACAAAACTCATTTAGGGCTAATATAAAATTGTTAAAGATTTATAAATCGAAAAATTGCAGGGGTAGGAAGAGAGAAGAATGAAATAGTCAAAGCAAAATAAGTTAAAGTTGAATGTGTGAGTAAGTGTATTGACAAACATCGTTTGCCTGTTATGTTGTCCAGGGAGAGAAGAATCAATACGATACAATAAGAAATAAAATGTGATTGAAACACTGTGACTTGCGAGCGAGATGACACGTGCAGTGTACACATAGTATTCGACTGTATTTTGGAAATCATGACGAGAAGCAGTATAACAAACGGATAATAATGGCACCTAGACACGGTACTACATTGCTTGTCCAACATGCGTATATGTATGTTGTATCAATCATCCAACTATGTGGGACCAACATTCATTTTGCGGTTGGATGCTTGATACAACATGCATATACTCGACCACATGTTGGACAAGCAATGTAGTACCGTGTCTAAGTGCCTTTAAGTTAAGGTGAATGTGTAAGTGTCTTTGAAACTTTTTGACGTTGGATGAAAATTAAATGAGCACGCAAGTGGCTTTAACATCAATTTTGCTACAGATGATGCGGAACCACTCATTCATTTTTTTTTTGCAAATGAACACAAGTCGACTCATACCAACAATCAACTCCAAAAGTAAAATTGATGCGGTCCTCTCGAGGTTTCTGGATTTAGAATCAATAATGTATATACTCGTATCATATTTTAGATATCATCGACCAATAATCGGCTATATTAAATAAATGAAATTTAGTACTGAAATTTTGCATCAAACTTTCATTAATTCATTTATTAACATAGTCAATGTGTTTCACATCAAGGGCATGTGAGTGTTTAAGCACACTCACACATTATTTTGTTTTTATTATATTTGGCAAATGAAATAAAATTTGTTTGACACTTAAATTAGATACATAAATGTGTATTACATAAATATATATTTGTATAATTATATATTTTTCACTACTAAATAGACGTAAAATGTATTGTCGAAACATTGTTTACCAAGTAATTCTTATTGTCATTGATATATTTATGTTTAAATTACTTGGAAAAATGCAATTAATGAAATCTTGCAATCATAATGAAGTAAAATTTTTAGTTAGGGACATTCCTGCTCTGGTTTTTTTTTTTTTTTTTTTTGGTTGAATCTATAAAATTTTCTATTAAACTAATCTGGATGCAAAGCATCAAAAATATTATTTTAGAAAATAAATTATTCCTGGAATAATGGGGACTTCAAAGTTACTATAATGTGATATTGACATATCTTTGTCAATAGATCTCTTGCCTCCCCTTATCTTCTTGTCAGGATATATTGAAAATAAATTTAAAATACATTTCTTATAGATCTTTGAAACTTCTTTAGGTATATTGACACAATAGTTTGAATTTGAATAATTTAAATAGAGATATGGTTCAATTATATTTCATTCGATATGATTTCAATTGATATTGTAGATATTTCTTTGTTGTTGTTTGTTGATATTTTCTTAATCATGAGTTTTTTTTTTTTTTTTTTTTGTTTTTGTTTGTAGTTTTTAGATCTTTTGTGTAATGTTAAAAATTGTTTTAATTGAGACACATATACACCACATACATATACATAAGAATATAAGTAGACGATAAATTGGCGCCTGTGTGTGTGTATGCCAAATAAATATTTTATATATATATTGATATTTATATATTTTTTTTTTTTTTTTTTGTTTGCTACGCACAATTAATAAATTTTTCTCTTTCTTATTTATTTATAGTAATTATAATTTTTATTTTTTTTTTTTTTTTTGTTTATTAAAACTGATTTTGTGTAATCATATTTTTCCATTTTAATTGATTTTTTAATACTCATAGTTTTTCATAGGTCCATTGCGCCGAAATTCGCGTCGATGCAGTGCTGTGATACGCGGTGGTGTTCCCCAGGAATGGAAAGTAGTCTTCGGTGTAGGGCGATTTCTAACATTTGATGGTAATGAGTTTGTTGCAATATTATGGTGTGATGAATCCTGCTGCTGTTCTTGTTGTAAATCGATATCTGGTGCCATATTATAATATTTGGGTAAACGACCGCGTGTCCCAGCACTAATACCGCCGCTCCAGTTCATTATCATAGGTCGATTGGGTAGGAAACAACGTTTACAAACGGCTGCGATGGGTTGACGTAGTCGCTCGTGTGGGTGGTAGAACTCGACCTTGATGATAAATGAAGCATGTTAACCAATTAAAGAAATCCAAATTCAATTTAAAAATTACATTTAATTGTTTAGAAAACATTGAACATATTTATAAATTTAGTACTACAAAAAACACACACAATATCTCCATAATATTGCACTATGGTAGTAAAGACTCAAGACTCAATATTCAGACGTTCGTAGACAGATAGTTTCGAGGAGCATGCATCTACAATACGAATGAGCACACATGTATATTGTAGTAAATAGAATTATAGATAAAATACAATACATATTATAGTTGATAGTATTGTAGTATTGTATGTATTGTAGCTGATGTGATGTGTGCTCTAAAGAAGATAAGGCTAGTGTACACATATAAAAAATATATGGCGATATATAAACAAAGGAAACATAAGCTAAACTCATGCCAATCGACACTTAGAAGAAAACATGCCAATCAGAAAATAACAAAATTATTTTGTCGTAAATTAAAATGAAAATATAAAAACATTACATTTTGACATCAATTGCAAAAAATAACATTCGTCTCACTCGCTTTCTACACTCTGTGCGTGTGTGTGTGTGTGTGTGTGTGTGTGAAGATATTTTCAGAAAGAGGATACTAAGTGGTATTTCTTTTTGATTAGCATAAACAGTTGAATGGGCTATGCTTGTAGTACTAGTACGTTTTTGTTAATCAAGGCATTGCTTAATCATGAAGCTGTGCAAAAATTGAAAACGAAGAAAGTCTAGATAAGTCAAAGAGTTAAACAAATGGCTAGCGTCTGTCCTCATCGACAATCAATTCGCAAGTCTTCTGCAAGCGATACAGCAACAACTCAAATCGCAATTTTTGTCGATAGTTTTCAAACTTAGAATTGGCTTAGCTTGATTAAAGTAATTTTTTGGTCATTTCAAAATTTAATCTGTTGAACATTTTAAAAACTAATCAATCTAGTAATTCTGTGATCTTCTAGCGACTGGTTAGAACAAGACGTTTCTGTACTAAGTGATCACTTACATTAAAGTACAAGATTAATCATATTGTACTGTTGAAGTACTCGTATCTTCGAAACTCATTAGATTGGCAATACATATTATCTTATTTTGTTGGTCAGAGTTTGTACTGATTTTTAAATTGACACAATTTTTCACTTAGCTTAGTTCCATCATGCCTTTTCATCTATTAGTATATAGTATATAGTATATAAATATACTTGTTCCAATCTTACATATTTGAACCATAAAATTTGACCAAACCGCTTCAATTTCTTGTTTTACTTGATGTTTTACAATATACTTGATATTGTATAGTCAATATATATTTCAGTCACGCGAAATTAGGTTTCCAATAACCCAATAATAAAAATATCTCTATACTGTTCTTTCATATACAATAAAACCATGACATTGCCTTACAAAAGAGCGAGTAAGATATAATACGCAAAAGCAAATCAAAACGGAAATGGTCACAATGGTCATGTGTGCGTTGACTTAATTATTTATATTCATGGGTTAATGGCTGCGTGTCGTTGCTAAACAATCACATTTTACTAAGTTAAACTTTCTTTTAAGATGAAAAAAATGAAAAAAAAAAATTAAAATGAAAAAAAATAAAAATGAATAACAAGATAAGATGAATAAAAAATGTTTGAACATAATCAGATCACGTTCTTCAGCAACCACCAAAACAATTAAATTGCATTTTTCTTTTCTTTTTTGTTTTAAGAACTTTTCATTTTCATAAATTTTTTGCTAACAACACAAAACGCAATCTGACCAACAAATGAATAAAAATTCATTAAACAAACGCCGGCGCCTGCAAAGAAACAATAAATCCGAACCACTTTCACAGCGTCCTAAGTAAATTAAATGTTTGTCCTGCAAGAAAAGTTTTGAAAGAAAAGCAGCAGAAAAAAAATAAAAAATTAAGAAAGGAATGAATGTAAAATGAAAAATGATAGACATTTTGTGTAAATAGACAAAATGAAAAATTTGAGTTATTTACGTAAAATTTATGGTCAAATAGAATTGAAATTGCGAAACTTGAGGATATTTTTAATAGACCTGCCATCCACTCAAAACCCATTTATTTAATTGTATTGTCGTTTAAAATGATTGAATTATATTGTATTGAATATAGTAGAGTTTCTCATATAAAAAAGAATTCAGCTCAATAGAATCCATTAAAATGTTGTAGTAAAAACAACTACGAAAAGGGCATGAACTATTTTGGTACTATTCTTATCATCTCATCTCACATTTCTATTAACTGTCAATCAAAGCTTGATTTTTTGAAGCATTGCTTATGTATGTCAAATAATGTGAAAGATAAAGAAAAAAAAAAGGGTAAAGGAGAAATTGAAAAATTCTACATAAATACGTAAAAAGAAAAACAGCTAAATTCATTTGACAGTTTTTCTATGTGGAGAAGGAAAAGACAAATGGCATAGCAACGTACAAAAAGAATATTTGGCTAGAAGATTTTCATTTTATTTAATTTTTTACTTGAAGCCTTTCACTTTGATATTTTAGAAAACAGCTAAAGGAATTTTCTCATATAAACACTAAAGTGATATGTGAATGAAATGAGAAAGTAAAAAGTTAGATAGAAGGATATACTGACGATAGAGGAAGGAGAATGTTGAACGTTACAGAAAAGCTGCGCGTGTGTGTTTTTGAAAGAAATTTAAATGGCATCTGACAGAAAAGACCTTCGAGAACTAATTAATATAGTTAAGAATATATAAAGGAGATGAAAAGAATTTTAATCAATAGAAATTTATAAAATAAGCATGATGTAGAATATACTTTGTAAAAGTCACAGATATTTAAGAATATTAAATGAATTCTTGAAATTGTATGCGATGATAATGAGGAATGCAACCATGCAGAGAGTTGCTTATGGCTATGTCATCCTTATGAAGTATCCTATGAGATTTCAAAGTGCCACCATTTGAAACTATCTCAAACTAAATATCATACTCAACCAGCTACGTTATGAGTATCAGTCACGACTATACCAATAACAAACAAGCAAACATCGAAAAGAACAAATGAAACTATAACAAATTTTCATTCAAAATTTCTCAGTAAAATGAAAGAAAAAACGAATAATTTTGAAAGAAAAAAATAACCATCACACATCGATTCATCGCCATTTACTCATACAAATTGCCTGGCGCGTCCCGAACGACTGAAACGACTTCCTCCGCCGGCGCCGCCACCACCGATACCATTGCCGCCATAGCCTAGATCACTGCCCGTAGTGCTGCGCAGATAACGATAAGTGGGCAGAAAGCCCGAACGATAAACAGCACCAATATGACGTTTCGATTGTTTCGGTATTAATTCAGCTGTGTCACCACCGACATTGGCATCCTCAAGAATGTTTTCGACACTAGTAGAGCTGTCATATGGTGATGGTGGTAAATAGTATTCAGCCTGATTGGGTGTGGCATGTTCAATGCCAAATAATTCAGCGTCCTTAGAGGTATCTTTTGATATCGAATTAATAGGTGCAGGACAAGGAGGAGGGGAAGTATAATACAGTCATTTTAAATCAAGTATTTTGTACAATATTTCTTATTCATCTTCATACTATTACATAATATAAGTATCTTTTCTATGCTAGTCTACTTACCTAGGAAACGTTTTTGTGCCCGACCAAAATCACCCCAATCTAAATCAGCATAGCTTGGATACAACCAGGCATAGTCAACATAATCATAGCTACGTGGTGAGATGGCCGGCAGAATAACATCTTCTTCCTCGCGCTTTTGTTGCGCGCCATGAACTGGAGAACCCTTTAAAGCACCCAAATTACGTTTTTCAGAAGCGGCGGCACCAGCGCGATTTTGTGAATTGTAACGTGCTACAGCAGCAACGTTACGTTTAGGATTTCCAGTGGTTGTACCAAGCATACCAAGACGTGCCATAGTGGCCAGATTACGTTTGCCGGTTGGTAATTGATAATCACGTGCCAAAGTGCCAACATTACGTTTTCCAAAACTCATCATACCACCAGTACGTGCCACCGAACCAATGTAACGTTTCTGCTCACTTGGTTCACCTGATTCATCAGAATAGTCTTCAGGATCGGGTGTCGGCAGTTGACCATTCTTAGCCAATGTAGCTAAACTACGTTTTGCACCAGGATGTAATAAGCCTTGAGCAGCAAGAGCAGCCACAGAGCGTTTATCCTCTTCAGTATAATCTGAATAATCAGACAAAGGCTGCTCTTCGCCAACGTCAAGTTGACGTGCGCGTAGAATGTTTTTCAACTGATTACGCAATGCGGAAACCTAAGTAACGAAAAAGAAAAGAATGAAATACACAATAATCATATCATAGGAAACAGAAGTAAATCCTTTCAAATAAATATGCCCTAAGTCCATGGCACCGTGGCACCACGACACCTGCTCAAGACACTCAAAGCCGACCGACGACCAAATCAAAAGCTTATTATTGTATGTTTTACTTTTCTACTTTTTCTACTTTTTTTTATAAAAACGAAAAAAATCACAGAAGAGAAATGGAAAAAGAAAGATTTAAACGACTTAATATGACTTACGTGCAACTGATACTCTGGACTGGGATTCACCAATTGACTTATTATCGATTCCAGTTCACATGGTGAAACATCTTCGCTAGCATTAACGGAAAAGCCACGCGGCTGTATAACCTGCAAGATAAAATAAGAAGAGAAAAGATAAATATAATACTCTCAGCAATATAATAATCTCCAGTAACCAACTTCAAAATATCAAATGGATTTAATCAATAAATATTCACAAATTCAATCTAAGTATTGTACAAGTATATGGCAGATTTCGCAAAAACTCTTATCTATATTTAACAGAATCTTTCCTCTTTTGTTCTGAAGTTCATTGATTAAATACAATATACCAACATGTCACACTCATCATTATTTCATAGACTCCTTTTGTTACAATTTGATTTTGACCTTGTCGGCATAATCAGCTTATTTACAATTGACGTCATTTGCTTTTATTTTGTATATCTTTGTGTATACCAAGTACAAGTATTCTATGTTATGTATATAGTTCGGTATTTGAGTCAGAGATAAAATTTCAGCAAAATAACTGCCTGTGTAAATGAAATCTTTTTGCGTGAGTGCATAAACTCATCATTGGTAACATTACATACTCATTTAGTATTGTATATCGTACATTCATAGTAGGAGAATAATTAATTTATAATTCAGTTTTTAATTGTGTTATCAGAATAGCAAAAGATATTCATATTCATTTAAATAAGTATTTCATTTCAACTGGTATGAACTTTTCATTTCTTTTATATTGATGTAAGATATCTTTCTAATTAAAAAAAAATATAACTATTGAAAAATAATTCTTAGTTAATCAATGTAAGATGCAAAATGGAATCTATTTAAAATGTCTTAAAGTATTGAAAACAAAATTTTATACTAAGTAAATCTTTGGCATTTGCAAAAAAAAACTTTTATATATTCAAAATACAATATCTATTTTTAACTTTCCACTCTTCTTAATACTTGTAAACTTCACAAAGATTACCAATTTAATTGAAAATTATTATCAGTTTATAATCAGATTTACGGTAAAAACTAAAATCAAATTATCCCTTAATGGCTTTTCTGCCAAAAGTAAGAATAGCAAACCACGTGGGTAGATCAATAAGTCCTTAGAAAATCTAAGATTGGGCGCTCCTAGCATCGAATAGCTTAAAACAAAACAATCACGATGAATATTATGAAAGGATTGAAAAGATTTGATACTGATTTGAAACAAAAACTACTGCATTTGATGAAGAAAAATGTGTTTCTCCACCATGACAATACACGTGTGTAGTCACCATGGAAAAAATCCCTAAAATTAAGCTACGAACTGCTACCCCATCCACTGTACTTGTACTACTTTCAAACCTGAAGAAATGGCTCGGCGTTAAGAGTTTCGGGTCGTATGATGACTTCATCACTGAAACAAAAGCCAATTTTGAGAAACTTCCGAAATCCTAAAGTGAATACAGTTACGAAAAAAAACAAAAAACTGTCTCCTGATCTACCCTCCTAAAATATATGCCAGTTTATACGTAATTATATGTAATTGCTTAAGGATAATAATTACCTTGATATCTTTCAATCAGAAGAAAAAAATTTTTCATACAATTGAGCTATATTTGATAGAAAGGAACTATCATTTATATAAACTGTGTTATTTTGTATCTATTCTACTAAGTCAATCAAAAGATTATAAGATATTGTAATATCGGTAAATGACAATACGGCAAAACTTAATCTTAATTCTTATCATTTTAGTTCACTTTGAAGCAATTCAGTTGTCTGCTTTAAATAAAATGAAATTGCTATATATATTCTATACTGAACTATATTATTGTGATTTTGAGTTTTAATATAATTTATTTGAACTCCAATGTTTGGTTGAATTGTAATAAATCAATTAATGAACTATAACATATTGTATTAAGTATACAGATTGACGTAGATTTCTAATAAAATATTTCAGATTTATCCTTGTTTTAAAATTCAATCAAATATAATTTTAATTCTCTGTAATATTGTATAACTTACTAAATTCTCTAAATATATAGAGTTTCATATTTATTATCTACTTAAATGCTTTATAACATTTAGAATCTTTGAATAATTTCAAAAGTTAATAGAAGATAAGCAATGTGGAAAGCAAATATAAATATTGTACAAACATCATCGCATCAATAAACTTGAACTAAGATCGACACACCTATTAAATATCATGACATGGATTTAACCAAGACTCACACATACTATAACACTTATTTATATACAATAACATCATGTATAGCTCCTAGAGATACTTGTTAAGCTTAACAAAATGTTATGACAAAAAAAGTGTGTACTCATATAAGTAGAAAAAGTACATTCACATGGACGCACACTCGAGTGCACATAGTAAGTATGTAGTTGTCAAATTAAACCAAGATTTATGCGCGGCGACGTGAACATTCACTGGATAAGTAAAGCAAAGATACTAGCAAAAACAAACAATACAATAGAATAGACCCAAACAGAACGGAACAGAATAGAATGCAGGGCACGGATATGTAGGCGCTCACTACTCAATAGGGCTTTACTATATTTCCTGTCAGATGGGCGCACTTCCTGTCGCAATTCTTGTGAATGGATATGAGTGAGAATATATACTTACTACTGTATACAAGTATAAGCTATAAGCTATTAAAATCGCTAGTATGGTTGTGCTTAGAATCCGTTCAGAATCACATACCACGCATATGATTCTAGGCGTGGGTGGTGTCTTTGTCTTGGATTTTCTTAGTTGCAACAGTTGGTGCCATCGTCGTCATCATCATCATTATCATCGTCAGCATCCTTACCACCTTCACTTATTGCTATTGCTTATTTACCCAACCCAACTTGTTTGATATCATAAGGATAACAAGCATATAATGTTATGTTGTTTTTTTTTTTCTATTTCGTTATTTATTCTTTAGTCACATATTTCAAGCTTTCACATTTTTCCCTTGCACTTGATTTCTCAGATATATATATTTTCCTTTCGCAAGTTGAAAACTTTTCCTTCCATGTGCTGCTAATTCAATTGTATTCACTAAAGTTTTCTAGTCTCCACAATAAAATTAAGTGAAGAGTGCAAATTATTTTTAGTTGAATTTTTGTTTCAAAATTCATTGCATATTTTTTATGCAAAAAATAAAATAAAATTCTACAATCTTTCTTGGTTTCTCTACTTTGCCATTACAATATTATTTCCGTGAATCAAGTAGCATATTTTTTTCCCTCATTTATCATATTTTTTTATGCATTGCTGCATTTTTATCATGTTCAGAAAATATTTACGGAATTTGCTGCTTGCTGGTGACGATGGAAACAATTTTATACTTTGACATTGACACTTTATTTAAAGAGCACAAAATGCTTGGCATCACTCATAAAAAAAATAAATAAAAAGTTTTACGATTCTTTTTTTAAAACAATTTAAATGAATAAAAACTATTTTGCGTGTTATTTGTCGACAGACAAAGTCACTGGGTGCAATACAAATAAATTTGGTCTCTACAAACAAATATGGTTTTGTTTTTTACTCATATACTATTAAATTGAGAGAAAGTAAATATTGTGATTATGTTATTTGCGTATATGGCAATATACTTACTATCGTATATTCCAATTATGTTGTGACTGTTTTGAACTTTTAATCTTTACTAATTACAAATTTTAACTTTTCTTTTTAAAGAGTTAAAAGAGAGGTGGCAGCCGGCTCACTTAGGCAGCGATAGGCTCATTTTGATAAAAATACAAACTTGTAAGAGGAAAACGTATCCTCTAAATGAAGGTCATAACTTTTAAAACTTAAATATTGTAGTTTGGGAAATTTAATTAAGCAAATCAAGCAAGTAAATTAACCCAAGCTATATCTTTTGATCCTTAAATCTCATCCTACTGCTGCTTAAGTGTGGCCACATGTGTTTCATTACGAAATATTATCGTATGAATTTAATTCTCCCATTTAATTTACATTTATTTATTTTATGCAATTTTTGCGTTCATCTAAATATATTTTATTGAGCTTTTAAAAACAATTTATGAACACACAACTCATGGAAATGGAAAATATGTAAATCTAAGTGCACGCATTTAGATTACAATACTATATATGTACCTATATTATGCTAAGAATAGTCTACTATTTGAATGGCCCTACGATTTTGCTTATGATTCTTCAAACAATGAAGCAAAGATAAACGCACGAAAGTATGCAACAATTTGTGTACAGACACGTACAACGAACGCACTAAGCCCAACAGCAGCAGGGCGCCACTAATTCAAGTAATGTAAAAAATTGTTGTTCTAGTTGTAACTGCTTGATGACAGCTGGCCGGAACTGACAACGGTAGTTGATGGTAACACCGACGCCATTTTGTGAGAGCATTTTGTTTTGAGAAGACTAATTCTGAGTTGGAAAATAGTAGAAACCTTTTTATTTTATTCTGACATAGTCGTAGGTCGTCGTCGACTGTGCAGGACAATTTACTGCTTCGGTGAGGGGTAAGGATTTTTGTGTGGAAGCAAGTTCTGAAATAAATGAAGCAGGAATAATTAAGCAACCCCAACAAAACTTTAGTTAGTTGTTCCTACTGCATATCCTTTTCTTCTTACACTCTAACTAAAGGACATTTGTCAATGTTGACGATGATAATGATAAAGTTCTTGTCGCTTCTCTTTTTTAATTCTTAACAAATTAATCGTATAAATGAAATGTCGTCGATTTGTAAGACACAATATCAATGAATGAATATTCAAAAAAAAAAAACAAGTAAGAAAAGAAAAAAATTACTGAAATAATTTTAAATGAATAGAAAATATTTAAGTTAAACAAGCGTTTAATTAATTCTTCAATTGAGAACAGGAAATGAAAGCAGAAATACCAATTCAAAAAGGAATATTGAAATCATTATAATAATCGTTTCGCTATCAAGAAGCAGAAATAATTTCAGCTGCCAAGCGACATAATTCCGTTTGACATTTCACAAACAAAACGGATTCCCAGTTTGTTAAATATCAATCGAAACCCAGTCACTTGCAGCGCCAGCTAATTAAGCGTAAGATTACGCTTTCGGAGCCTACTACAATACAATAATATCCTTTGTTGTATATAATTGTAATCTGCCCATATTGAGAAACAATTTAAGCTGCGTTTACGCAACATCGAATAATTGTTTCAAACAATGCCGCATGTTGATTATTTCTACCATTTAGCCTCAATCAACCATACTGAGAGTCTACCCACCCACAATCATTCCTAGTAATTTTGTGAGGCCAACAGCAAATGAAAGGCGAACGCAATGTTGTTGCCTGTTGACTATTTTGTTTTGGTTTTAATTTTGCCCAACGATATGGCGCCACTACATTCAACCTTAAGTCGCTTAATGTTGTTAAAATCTCTTTATGGCCAAACATTGGCCAAAGTTGGGGAGAGTAGGATGATTATAGCTTACGTTATTTTTTTTTCGGTTCTTGTTGGTCATTTCAATTTATCAGCTTTAAGGTCCATTGTGTTGGCTTTGTTTTTGGTCAACTTTGCATGAATTTCATCTTTATTTATTGTAAAATAATTTGACTCTCTATTGCATGTTTATCTCTTGGTTGTAATCTTAAAAAATTTTTAAGCTTAAGTGTTTTTTTTTCATTTTCCTATTCCGCGAACAGTTATATTACATGGGGATTGCTTATTGGTATTTTAATTTGTAAGGACTTGAATTGTATTTTTGTATTTTTTTACAGATAAAGTCATGCCATTTGGATCCAAACTAAACCGCTTAACAACATTGAATACATTTCATGACTATTTACTATTGAATCGTACTTTAGTTCAAACTTGTAGCAGATATGTAAGGCTTTCCCACTTTGCTTACATTTCTGATATTGGGTTTTGTTCTTAATTTTTACTAAGAACTTATATGTCACGTCTGGTACATAAAATCAATTTAAACTCAAATAAAATCATTTGAAAACTTCATTACATTCTGCTTTCTCCTCTGTTCTTTCTTTTTCTGACTCCAGAATCACTTTTGTGGTGGACCAAGCCTGCTACCTCGGGCTGATCCTTAATAAGAACCAATATGAGAACCACCACCGCATGATTCTATGCAAAGCAGCTTAGGGTAAACTGGTTTCTACGGCTATCCAGTAAGTTGTCACTCTATAATAATAAGAGGAAAATCTATAGACAAGTAGTGCATACAACAACATGATTCAATACTGCCTAAACAAGGCACTACGCTGCATACCAGGGGCTCACTGGCTTGTGCGCAATACCACCTTGCACAGAGTTTTGAGAATGCCCACTGAGTGCGACGAAATCCATCAAAGCTCCAACCGTCATGAACAAATTTCAAACTCATTTAAAATGTCTGGCGTCGGTCCTCACCCATGGAGTGAATTGACATCAACTGAAGAGGCTGCACCCAAATGACCCTTTATACAGAATGTTATCGCCTATATAGATAAGTATTCACATAAATATTTAATGTAATTTTGCGCGAATAGTGCACAAAAACAAAAAACTTTTTTTTATCTATTTTCAAAAGTTGTATTTGGATTTTATTCTATAATCAATTTATTATACAATATTTTTACTAAAAACACTAAACAATATTTCAAATTCTTTTCAAAGATCAAATTTCATTTGCCATAAATAAAATAGATTCGCAACAAAAGTGGTTTCTCATATCATACTTTGTTATATACAAATTCCATTAGTAAAAGCTTTTTAGTTGTAATTATAAACGATGCCATCAAAATAACATTATTTTTGTAACAATACACTTTCAGAGGCCTTCAGATATAAGTACAAAGGATTACAAGCGAAGGAAAGGGTAATAATAATTGTATTACTTCATTGAGTAGGTAAGTCCAGTCAAATTATATTAACCACAAACCCATTCTCCATAATGGAGACCGTGAAATGTGAAAGCGGCTTGTAGTCGGAAATTAATACAATAAGAGAATGAAGCAACCCACTTCCTGTGCATGTTTTTGGGTTTGAATCAGGTTTGAACAAACAAATCATTTAATATTTACTTTAAGTTAAACGACAAATTAAACACACTTCAAGTGACAGCATAAGGGATACTTAAAGCGTCATTGGAAGGCTGAATCTTTCTTCCTTGAAGTTTAAGTCCTGTCCTCTCAAGGCTGTTGACAACTCAGCTCAACTGTTGCCTTCAAATGATTGATTACAATAGTCGAAGAAAAATAATATAACAAAACGAAACTCGGTAAACCACAAAACCACTACACAATAGGGAGAATAATGTTTGAGAATGTAGACTTGTATTACCCTCAATCAATAGACGTTTGTCTTAGAGTTAATAATATTGTCAAACTTTTGACAGACGACAAACAAACTCATGAAAGAAGAATAAAGAGAGGAATATCCCCAATACTGGGATATTGTATGCCCTCTTCAAAATATTTTATTTTCGACTAAGAGTATTTGTCAATTAAAAAATGGCATTTACACAACCTTAGTGACCTCAACGACAATTTCGCTTTCCTCCTTTTCTATTCTTCCAGATATTCAACAGAAATAGTCACACCCGTTCCATAATTTATATGGACGTTTTTTGTGTGAAAAACAGCATCATAGTTAGTTGGGGTTGCCATGTCATTAAAGAAAATTACTTTAAATACTCTGAGGAGAAGTATGAAAGGCAAAAAATGCAAGTAGAGAAGAAAAACCATTACAAAGCATCTAAAAAATTATAGCAAAGTAATAGAAAATAAAGGAAAAAAAACTTAGTCAGCTTTGGGAGAAAGTCATGGGGAATGGTTAGGTGTACGTACGTGTAAGGTAGCTATGGAATTTTATCTTTTTTCTACTGGAGCTTTCTTTGTTCTTTTACTATGCTGACTAGACAAGACATCGTCACTGTAGACCTTGTCTGACTCCCCCACATGACTTCCGCTCACGCTTAACGTGAAGTTTCAGTTCACTGAAGATATTTTTATTGTCATTCATGAAAAAAGATTTGTCCTTTATTTAAACCAAATGTCTGTAAGCATAAAAATTTCTATCAGAAAAAATTAAGATATCTATTTAACATTGCATGATATTTGATTCACACTGATTGTATTTCAAAATGTTTATAAATTTAACTTCATTGGGTTGCAGGAAACATTCAATTTCCTTATAAAATTTTCAATACATAAAAATATCCTTAGACAAATACAATACCAAAAAATATACACAAAATACAAAAAAGTCTTTTGAAATCTCAATATTTCATTTTTCATTTTTAAAAAGAAATATCTAAAGTTAAATTTATTTGATATTTGCTAAAGTTATTGGTAGATATACACATGCATTTATTTGCTTTTGATTCCTTAATAAGTATTTAGTATTTGTTATAAAGGAAAATATTTTAATAAAAATTTTAATTAAAAATAATATTGTGAAGAACTTTTGTTCAAAATGTAACTTAAAATTAATTTTCAAATATTAAGGATATCAAATAATAAAGGTAAATAAATATAACTTTCATGAAGACAGAACTTTTACAATGTGAGTATCAAATTTCCTATGTAATTTTGTAAAAATAAAAAATATATATTTAATCTTCAAAAAAAAAAAAAAAAAAAACTGAATGGAAAATATTTGCAGAAGTCTTAAGTATCGTTATTACAATATGAGTATTTGAGTAGTCTCATGACACACACAGCAACAAACTCTCAATCATATCATTTATATGATTAAATATATTTAAGAAGTACAATCATGTTTGCTCTTATGTAAAATATGTAGACAACTTTTGTAAATACTTTCATATTTGTTTTAATCAAAGTCGTGAATAAAAATCACTTTTAATTCTTCATTCATTCACATTTCTTAAATAAGAAATACCATCCCTTTTAATTTACACCAAGTTTAAGATTTCCAATCATTAAATGTTAAACGTCTTTTGTTGATGACATAATTGTATATCTTGCAGATAAGATATTATACAGCATACAACAGAGATTACGAAACAAATTCAATGTGTCATGAATGCACTTAACAAATGTAACATAACAATGTATTGTACGTCACAACTGAAGAAACATTGACATCACAAATTCAATGCTCTTAAATAATTCGTCTGCAAAGCACATTGCTCTAGACAAGCACATAATGCGTTTTTCGTTTATGAAACACTTTTTTATTTAATAAATCGTAAATCGTAGCACGGTAAAGGAAAAAAAAAAGTCTTAACGTACCAAGCATTAATACACATACTATCTTCACGTATTGTGCAACCATTTGTTTCCATCTCATATGGAAGGAATTAGTGGTTTCGAAAGAAAATATGAGAAAATGTTACTCAAACAAAACATTACATAACTCTGCGAAAATTATGAGAATAGGTAATTTCGTAATAGAACTAACAAGAATTCATATTCTAAAACGCAGGGATTGCTTTGCTTCAATTCAATTTTATCTCCACATTCCACAAGTGAAAAATACACTAAGTACATAGCATATTTGTTCCCTCAGCAGTCTTTTTGTTACAAAACAATTCAGGCATACCAATACTCAGAATATCTAATATAAAATCCAATAATGTTAATGCCTTAGAAACATCTCAAGACAGATTTGACCAAGTAGAATCTAATAGCTTGTTAATTTTCCACAGCTTATATTCTCTTAGTTCTAAGTTTAGTTTAGTTTAGTTTAAATAAAAGTTAGTTAAAAACAAAAACTAAACAAATTTCAATTACTTAAAGCAATATAAACTTTGCTTACAAATAATATGAGTTTGCTCATATTAAGGGACATTGCAACAACTATCTGTAACTCTGTATACTACTGTTTGTTTATTATAGTAGTTCTAATAAATAATATGTTGAAAAACTCAATAAAATTATGTAAAATTTTTATACATTACCTTTATAATATAGTAATTAAAATCAAAAAATTAAAGCCGCTTTACCTAAATTTATGGCACTGAAACTAAATGTAAAGTGCATAGTAGGAAATTGTTATGTTCTGCATTGGAAGTATGTAGATATTGTAGGTCCTTGGGGGATATTGAAGCATTTGTAGCACATCGAAAATACTTAGTTCTTATTTCTGGCAAGTTTGACCTTTGAGTATGGAAGAGCAAGTGATTCCTCACTGAAACTGAGACTGAAAACTGAGTCTGACTGATTGAGTGACAGGCACAGACTGGCTGACTGACTACATCATTTATGAGTGGCAGCTATCAGTGGGTGTGCATTTCTAAACAAAATCGAAAAAAAAAAAAAAGAATCTCAAATGATGAATACATTTACTTACTCAATGCAATACAGTCAAGCCTGACATATGCTGGCAGCACTTGCAACTAAAGCGTTTAAAAAAACAAAATGGTACATAAAATGACTTTATGAAATGCCAGTAAATTTGAAATGCATACGAATATTGTTGGAATATAAACAATGTTGAACGGCAATGGTCCACAGAAGACAAAAGCGTGCATTATTATTGGATGCGTTGGCGTGGTTGTTCGCTTTGGTATTGTAATATTTAACAGTAACAATGGAACAACCATTTTGCAATTGTACGAGTACTTACAATAAAAGTAGACAATTTCACCATTATACTTGTATATACATACATACATTTATATTTTTACCACATAAAAGAAAAGACTAGTTGTAGGTGGTAGGGTGTATGCATATGATTCCGCCCTTTCCGATAGTTTCGCTAGTATCGCCGCTTACACTTGCACACTAAAATACTAATACTTGCATTCGATAGTGCCTTCTATCAGCTGTTAAACACAGTGTATAACAGCTGATAGAAGCATAAACAACAAATATTTCTAATTCATTGAAAATGTCGAGTTTTATCCCAAGTAAACATCATTTGCGGGAGGTTTTATTGCACTATTTTGTTGCAAAGAAAAGTGCAGCGGAAACTTATCGTTTGCTTGCTGATGTTTACGGTGAGCATGCTCCATCGAATACAACTTGCAAAGAATGGTTTCGACGATTTAAAAATGATGATTTTGACATTGAGGACAGAGAACATGGAAAACCACCCAAAAAATTTGAAGATGCTGAATTGGAAGATTTATTGACCGAAGATTGTTGTCAAACACAATCAGAATTGGCAACAACATTAAATGTTGATCAATCAACTATTTCAAGACGTTTGCAAGCAATGGGAATGGTTCAAAAAGTCAATAACTGGGTGCCACATGAATTGAAAGACCGAGACATCGAACGTCGCAAAACCATTTGTGAAATGCTGCTTCAATACAAGTAACATAATAAAACTAAAATCTGTGAGAAATACAATACAAAGCATAAATTACTCGTAACTACTGAGCAAGAATATTTTATTTTGTATTTAATTTTAGAAGATATCATTTTGTAAGCATATTTTATACAATTGAATAGAAATACAAAAGGAAATAAATTCTTGCATGATTTTGTGTAACCAAATTGAATTTATAGCTTATTTTTGACTTATGAACTTAAGCTTTTGGTAAATTTATAATTAAAAAATAGAAACAATAATTTATTTATTTATTATATGTATTTACTTATTTCATCCAAGTAAATTTCTTTTGCCAATAATAAATTAAGCATTTGTATTTTTTATAATTATATATGTTGTATAGAATATACACGAGGGTTATTAAAGAAAAAAGATGATTTGTATGATGGATAAAAGAAATTGTATTAAATTTTGTTTGAATAATCAAAACACCTAACATATTAACTGTGGCATTTGAGAAAAAAAGTAGGCCGAAATGATGTAAATGATGAAAACGTTGAACCCGTGAAAGAAATTTTATGAATAATCATCTAATCACTATTGGAGAATTTGCTGAGGATATCAGCATATCGGTTGGCTGATGCCATGCAATATTTTCGGATGTTTTGGTCATGAAGTTTGTTCTGAAAATTGCTAAATATTGACAAAAAGAACCGTCGCATGAGCTGTAATCATGTCACAGCAACTTGATTTTTTCCTGTTGCCAAAAATAAAAAGAACTTTGAAAGGACGGAGGTTTGCTACGATTGAGAAAATAACGACCTCATCGTTAAAAGACCTCAATGAACAAGGTTGAGTCAAGGGCATACCAAAATTCTCATATCAGACGATGCCGATTTTGTAAAATTAAACCTTACCTTAACCAAAGATGTTTCATAATAAAAATGTTTAAAACAAATTTTTTTAAATTTTCATCTTTAATCAGGGTCAAGCATACAAACACATTACTTATTCATCGATAGCAAGACGACGGATTATGATGCGAAGACGATGACGATTTTGTAAAATTTTACCTTAACAAAACCAAAGATGTTTCACATCAAAACTATTATCTACTTAACTTTGATATGTACACACTTATAAAAATAATGATATTATTATTAGAGTTTATTTATTTCATTTTATTTTTAGTCATTTTTTCAAGTACTTTAATTATTTCAAGATTTTAAGCTAATTATAGCATTTAGTTCTTCATCAAAACCTTCTTGGAAATCTAGAAAAACTTTGGAACACTTTAAGTACTATGTACATACTTACGAATATACTTCATGATGAACGTAAGTACTTTGAAGTAT
This sequence comes from Amiota minor, assembly GCA_037043295.1. Classification (NCBI taxonomy): domain Eukaryota; kingdom Metazoa; phylum Arthropoda; class Insecta; order Diptera; family Drosophilidae; genus Amiota; species Amiota minor. Next base: position 594,005 of record JBAMAW010001038.1, read on the forward strand.
GATATACTTGTAAGTATAGTGATTCTCTTAATAAATACGTCCCTTATTCCTTGTTCTATTTCATTTTTCATTTCAACAAATTCCAACAATTCAAAGGTATTTTTAAAATATTTTTTAAAACTTTTTCTCTTCTCTTCTCTCTGTATTCATATAACATTAAAAACAAAAGTAAAGTATACGTATTTACTGAAACAAGCATGTGGCGTATGCGTCATATTTATTCTTGCATAAACCAGTAAAGAAGCTAAATCTACAAAAATAGAGCAAACAATTTTTTTTTTTTCAAAGAAAATCAGCATACGTTTTTGATTAAAAAACAGAACTGAGATAGATGCAGTTACAAGTAAGTGTTGATGACAGCTTGCCAATGCAATCATTGTTCATTTTAGATAGATAGATAGGTTGACTGCATTTCACAATACAAGCAGAGACTATAAATGTCAAGAACTGCTGACGCACAACTAACATTGACAATGATGACGCGAAAGTGATTCAATTTGATTTTAATTCAATTATGCAATATATACTTATATGTACCAGTATACAAAGTATTACAAAGAATTGGTTTTGCATTTTTTCTAATAAAATTACTGCTTTGATTTTATCTCATCATGTTAGCACATAATTTCCACTACATTTACGCTAATGTATGAGTCAGTATATATTTTCCCTTCTTCTTTATTCAATCCTTAGGATATCACAATTTTATCAACATAGAACCAGAACCTGACTGAAACATACAAAGCAAAAAAAAAAAAAATATACATAAGTGCTACATAAGTGAAACGTTTATTAGGCAAAGAAGGTTGTTTGAAAGACTGGCAGCAGCCACCTGCTGGGGTGGGTGCAAGCTTGGGTGTTTTTGACATATTCAGGAAAAGAAGAAAGTTAAGGTTGGCAACCCGGCACAACGTGAACGTGTATTAAATTGACAGTTGTACGTGTTCATTTGCTACATGAATGATATTAGAGTTAGTTTGGTTTTGTTATTTTTATAACTCAAGCGCATAAATTAAGTCATCTATCGACAGTTGTTAGCTTAGTTGTTGCTCCAGACTACATTTCGTCTTTTTGTTTACCCTGCCAGCTTGTTGCTTGAGAGAAAATCTATTTCTGTCTTGGCCTTCTGGAATGCGTTGTCTGCAGTTTATTTGCCAGTGTATTAAATGAAGCAAGAAAAACACAATTGTTACTAAATCACAACTACTGATAGCCGGCTGTCTGCTCTAAGTAGAGTAAGCGCTTTATAAGGCCAACAATGACGTCTTCTTTAAACATAGAGTGCAGAAGTGTCTATAAAGTTTTTCTTTGAAATAGAGCTCAATGAAATTAAACAATTGGAGTTTAGAAAGTTTTGTACGTCTGATGAAAATTAATTTAAAGAATTTTATAAGAAGAATAATTTTTTATCATAAAGTTGTAATAGAGCTGTGAAATTATTTGGAACTATTAAAATTTGATTGATGATTCGAAAAGTCTCTGAAAATGAAAAATTACAAAGAGACCTCAATTAAGAAATAAGGAAATATATACGAGTAATTTCTTTAAGAAAGTAAAAATGAACTTTAAATTAAACTAAAAAAACTTGATCTTCGAAAAAAAAAATTTTTTCTAATAATAACATGAATTCAAATGGATGGTTTTTATGGGAGGTACCCTCCTTTGTGGTCCGATTCGGCTGGTTCCGACAAATGTTCTGCGTATAGTAAAAAGAAAAATTCATGCCAAATTTCAGCTCTCTAGCTCAAAAACCGACGGACAGAAGGACATGGCTTAATCAATTCGTCTAATCGAGCTGATCAAGAATATATATACTTTATGTGGTCTCTTTTATCTCCTTCTGCCTGTTACAAACTTCATGACACTTCATGACTTCACTCCCGTGAAGAGTATAAATATCGCAAGTATTTATAATACAAATATCTATCAATTTATATGATCAATTTGCTTTTTACCAAGATACTAAGTGACAAAAGTTAAATAGAAATGAACGAAAAATTTCCTGTAATATCCCGGTAAACTACTTTAGGGGACGATCAAGAATTGAATGATAAATTACAAAATCAATAATGAAATACTCCTAAATGAGCTCAGAATCACTCAACATAAAATTATTAAATCATCTCTTGATATTTATTAATTTCTTGCATGATTTATTTTCCAATCTTAACTGAAAACAAAGATATTTTCTGATAGCTTAGTAGAATAAAATGAAAAATATCTTTACTGAAAGCATCTCCTAACTCAGTCCCACAGAGATTGGTTTTTAAATAACAAAAAAAAAAAAAAAAAAAAAAAATATATATAAAAATAAAAGAAAAAACTCTAATGAAATGCCATTAAAAACAAAAATCGCTCAAAAGATAAGCAAGAAAAACAAAGAGTGTCCTCAAAACCAATAAATCATAGACAAGGACACTGCGAAAGAAAGCAATTTCGAAGAATAATTCAAGCTTAAGTCAACAAAGGATAATGTAAATAGGCAGACACAAGTGGTCTAAACCAAAGGCAGTAGTAGTATGAGCAGAAAATGAAAGATTTCGGCGTATCTGAATTAAATGAAAATAGATTGAAAAACTTACCGCACTGAGGAGCATGCAAATGAGCAATAGAAGAGTTTGAGCAGCGGATTGCAACGCGTGCATTTTTCTGCCTTCAAAGGATTCTTTTGACGAGCGAAACACAAAGAAAATCTAATAAGTTTCACACGCAAGTAAGCGCCAAATGTTTAATTCGTCGTCGGTTGTTGGCAAACAAAGGACCAAAATGAAAGGATCAAATAAACGCGTACACAGTCAGAAATACACACTTCAAATTTCGCGAGACTTTCGAAATTTTCTCAAGTAAATTAAATACACAGTCAGTTATTGTACTAAGCACTAGCGCCTTTAAGTAGGCTATGCTCAATGCGCAGGACTTGGTTCAAGTTAAAAACACTGCACTTTGTCTTTAGTTACTTGACTTGATTTGTCTTGGCTTGGCTTGGCTTCCTTGTCTTGGGTGAGCTGCTATATTGAGCTTTACGTTCGTTAGGAAGTCTTTCGTTCGACTGATTGTGACTGACAGGATATGCAGCTATTTATACGTGCGTCGCTCTTACGATGGCCATAAGGACGAGTCATGCCGAATATGTAGAAATTGTTATTCTCTCTCGGGTGTAACACGAGTCAAACGGATAACGAGTGACACGAGGCACAATGGTTAAGTGTCAAACTGTTGCTACTTATTACTGTGTGTGCGGCATATTTTGAGGCGCACCAACTACAGCGGCGTCTTACATTTGCAACAGTTTACTTTGCCCCAAAATATTTTACACGCTTGTTAAATAGCAGCGTCCTTACTGCCATTACAGCTTGTGACGTCATAGGTTCAGTATTGGGAGCAAGTTGTATCAGGACAGTACACTGGGTTAATAGGTCTAAATTATGGACACCAAAATTTTAATAAAGTGTATAGGTATACAAAACAATTTTAGAGGCCTCAACTGGTCCACAGTTTCTCTTAAGAGTGAGGATATTCCTTCAGAGCTTACTGCTAAATAGTGGGTGCTTTTCAAATTGGTTTACCTTGTTCTTAAACAAATTTGTCAAACGATTACATACTTTTTAAATCACTTTTCAGACCACAGTGCCATATTACAAATATACGAGTATTCTCTTAATTACGATACGCAAACGAAGAGTAAAATTTCTATCCTCTTGAGTATTTTATCCGTTTGGTTGTCTTACACACTCTAGGCAAACTTGAGACCTCCGAATTGACCATATGAAGAAGCAACTCTTGAGTCTCTGTTGAAGTAATATAATTTTAACCATCATCATCATCATTATCATCAAGAGCATCCTTAAAAACATCATCATTATTATTGTTCGTACCATGTTTGCGACGTGCTCATGGACAAGTGTTAAAGATTCGTCCATCTTACTGGTGTTACCAGTGCTGCTACTGCTGTTTCTGCTTCTGTTCCACGCAATTTATGTCAACTGAAACCATTTTAGGAATATGTATTTAGTATAACATTTCGTAGTCGACACTTCATTATCATCGTTTTTCTTATCATCTTCAATTTCTTTTTCTTTATGTCCCTGGTTGCTTTGGCTTATAGCATGTGGTTCGCCTTGGTTCGTGTTGCTTGCTCATCATGCTTACTTTCTTTTCACATTCACTCATTGCCACCATGAGGACTGACTTTCAATTATATTTAATTTTCGACCATTTCCTTCTTCTTCTTCTTCTTCTTCTTCTTCTTCTTCTTCTTCTTCTTCTTCTCACTTTCCTACGCAGTTTCTGTTTTCTGTAATAGATTCGCCTTTTATTTTTTGGTCTAATTTTTCATAATTTTATTGTAGTTTTTATTTATGTATTTATTTTATATATTTTATTTATTTCATTATTTGTGAAGCGTAAAAAAATTATTTCTGCTTTTTGGTATTAACACGTACATATTGTATGTACGTGTGATTAATAGATTAGTGCCACCTAGTGAATGTTTAAAACATTCATAGATCATCTGTCAATGCATTTTTGAATCAACTAAGGATACCCCAAATACCTTTGGGGAGTCCAAATCGCTTTGCATGCGGTATGTTCAAAGTATCATATCCTATCCAACTTTGTATTTGTAAATAAATATTAACAAACAAAATTAAGGTTAACATTGACTATGCCGAAGTATTAATACTCTTCACGCTAATTATTGTTCTAAGTTCTAAATGCCCTTACAATCAACTATGTATATACTTAATCCATGAGGTAGAGCTTCCCCGTTAAAAGATAGTGTCACTGTAAATAGAGATTTTGAAAAAGTCTCGTTTACTTTGTATTACAAACAACATTCGGTCTAGTTCAAAAACATTAAATTTTCCTTATTTCTACATGGATTTAATATTTTTTATTCAAAGAGAAAATTTAAACTACTTCAAGAAACTATAGTACAATGCAACCAATTTAAAATAAAAATAGCACCTACAAAACAAAATATATCATCTTGGTCTTTTAAAAAATTAACCAACAGCTTCACACCTTTCTGAAGGAAGATACTCCCCCGAAATCTATCAACAAAACTTCAGGGAACTCAAGAATTCCATGTACTAACGTAAGTTTTTAATCACCGAAGGATCTAAGTCTGTTGACGGAGTTTCGAAACAGAAATCGTAACATATCAGCTACTATCCCACTTTCCATTCATTTTTACAGCAGAAATTTAGGGCTTACTTGCAGCAGGCTCATATGGGTCCAAGCAACAAGGAAATTTTACCATTTGCACAGACTCCCTCTACTTGTTACAAGCAATACGAAATATATGCAATCAAAACACCTAGCCAATATATCTAACAGAAAAATTGTAACCTCGAAAAGTAATAAAATACCATTAGTATGCATGCTAATTTCCTCTTATAATAACAAATAACTTACACTCCTGGTCAAAATGATAGACGCACCTTCACTTCTTCTAAAAATAACATTGTATCTTTAATACGAGAGACAATTTTTAAAAAGTAATTATGTACAAGATATATTTATTCATTGCTCTTACACGTTCATCAACAAAAAAGTAAAGAAATAGGGAACATTACATTTTTTTTTTTTTTCAAATTTTCTTTTAAGGTAGTTAAAAAAAGGTTCTTTTTCTTTGGTCAAATGAATAGACGCACTAAGGAAAATGTCTGGGTATTTAGGTAGTCCAATGTAATCTCACTCCAAGCGTGTTTTACAGCTGCCCTTATCTTCGTACTGCCTTCCTCTTTCATAAACCTTGCGAGATAGCTAGCCCCAGGTCACGGCTGTGATGGCGGCTTAAATAGACTTCTTGTTTTCGCAAATCATGAAAGTAATATTGGTATCCATCTGGGCCGTCCAAATTAAATCGATTTTCAACGCTAAAGACGACAGATCGCCAATCATTGAAACGAGTAACAGTTTGAACAGTTCACGTCATATAATTTTTTGCAAATTGGAGTCGTTTTTCCTTGCGAATTCCATTAAGAGGTGGATTTTTTTATTTTCAATCGTTTAAGATGCTTCGCTTTCGAAATAGGACTTTGCACAGTTAAGAGGCTTGCGTTTACTCCGGTTAATTCTTTTATTTTGGCTGCCGACTTTGTGCAATTAGAAGCAACTCTTAGAATTTTTCGCTCTTCCGAAACTTAAGGCTTTTTACTCCCTTTAAATACCTATCCACGGATCTTGAGCTGCGGTTTATCTTTCCTGCAATCTTCTGGTTGGATAGTCTTTGTGAGTGGAAATATCGATTTTTTCGCGTTCCATAATGCTCAAAACTTTTCTTTTACCCATATTTTGGCGTGATTTTTACTCAAAAATATTTATTTTTTAATTTTATATTGTTTTATGTAAAAATATTTGCACACAATTTAATAGAATTATAACTGCATCTCTCCCAATGACCAACTAAAAGTGCTCGTGATTGCATTGACACTTCGAGAAACTGAGAAAGAACAGTTATGTGTTCGAAAAACAAAGAATTCGGACTACATTTTTTGTCGAACAATGTTCCAATTATGATAAGTAACATTGAACACTTAGCACAGGCCTGTTTTCTCCTAGACCGTTAGGTTTGAAAAAAAGTTTGATGCGCCTATTTAATGACCAGGAGTGTAAGTATCTCAGATACCATTCAAGACTCATGACTCACGATTACATAAACGCACCACGGACCGATACAATAAAATTGATGAGACTAAAACTGGGACACTCTAACCTAACCCATAGCTATATCTTAACCAAACCACCAGCACCAACCTGCACAAACTGCCACACAATACTAACCTTAACCCACATACTTTTAACCGGCCCCCTATTTCAACAACAAAGAATCCAATTTCTTAGATCATCCATACAAGTAATGTTAGCATTCAGCGACATACTTCAAACAATAGCTTTCGTTAAAAACACAACCTTATATCATAAAGTATTACTAAACATTTGTTATAATAAAAGTAAAAAACAAAAAAATTAATGAAATAAAATATAATTTTAGACATTTAAATATATAAACAATAATCTACTTGTAATAGGATATTAATATAAATAATGTAATTATTGAGCGGAAGTCAATAGTTGCTATTGCTCACATCCTTTTTTTAAATAAATTATAATAATAGTTCTAAAATGAATAAATATTTTATAAAATTTATAAATAAATCATAACGATTTATCGTAACGATAATTAATTATCGTAACGATAATTAGTACTTTTCATTTTATTTATTTAATAGAACTAAGATTATAATTATAAATTATAATCTAGTATTTATTATGAGCAATAGCGACAGAAGCCTTCAGCTCAGGGGAAAGTTAAGAAGGAAAGGAGGAAATTAGAAAAGTGCAGGACCAGACTTGCCTTGAGCGGGAATCGAGAACCCGCGACTCTTGGGATGTCAGCCAACGCACTAACCTCTGGGCCAACGAGCCAGTCCGATAATTAATATATGTACATGATACTTGACAACAATGATCAGACAATTACACACAAAGAGTCTACTTAGAACTACTATCAACTAAATTGTAACGATTTCTCGTAACAATATAAACAAAATATTAGCAGTGAAGGCAATGCAAACTCCTATTGAATGTTGTTAAATAAAATTACATATGTAGTAGATTTTTGGTTGTATTTCATTTGATTTATCTTTGAAGTAAAACTAAAAGAATACATTAAAAAAATACAATCTACAGATACAATCTGACTAAAATGACTAGAATATTTTTTTTCTCTTTGTTATTGTAATCCTTAATGCAACGCCGACATCAACATTAGCTTAGCGTCATGTTTAGGTTTGATCCTTATATTTAGCATCTTTCAGAATGTTAGCGAATTCAAATTTAACACGTTCACGCTCCGAGCGTGGCATGTTGCGAAAACAGTCCACAAGCGATAGACAGTACAACTCGATGGGATCATTGATTGGTGTCAGGGAAGGCAAAGCTACCGAAACACGTTTACGTTTAGATGATTGCTCCACAAAATCCGAAACAGGGATATTACGTTTCTGTGATTTCATAATGGGTTCGATTGTAATTTCACCATTAGTCGTAGCACTGCCATTGCCCATGATGGCAGAATGGTGGCTATCACTAAACTGATGTTGCTGTAGCTCATGCTGTTTGTCTGTAAGTTCCTGTTCCTCATTGCCGTTGCCCATGACGACCAGCGGTGTAATCAATGGTGATGAGTTATTTGAACGATATGATGAATCGGCCGATGACTTGTTCATACAACTATTGCGTTCTCCATTTCCCGATTTATGTTCTATGGTTACATCTGGCATAAGATCATCTGGCTTAATTAATGCAACCATTAGCTCGGGCATTATTTTGTTGTCATTGCATTCATCTTGCGAATTATTGACTGTTTCTTCATGTTCTGAACATTCGTCACTTTGGTCAAGATCAATTACTTCGTATGCAGTTTGATCAGCATTGTTAGATTTTGTTGGTTCGGGATCGGGATACATGTAACTATTACTGTCATTGTCACTGCTATTATACGAAGCATAATGGTACATTTGTGCCTTTTTAACATTGTAAGTCTGTGCGGTGTTTTGTAAAAATGAAAGATCCTCTGTGAAGCGTCGCTTGCGTACATTTGCATTTGGATGCCCAGTTTCAATAGATTTTATTTCCTGCAGATAATTATAACGTATATTCTTCCATTTTGTTTGTAGAAACCGTGCTTTATATTAGAAGAAGAATTAAAACTCTATTAACTTACAGGTTACAAATAGAAGAGAAATATTTTGAACTTACATGATGCACCCAGCTCGGCTGATATGCGATCCCATATGGCAACTCGCACTGGATTACGTCTATAGTGTGGATGGCTCACATCATAAATTGCCGGATTTGCTCGTACCAATTTTATCAAACGATCATCTACATATGGATGTATGTACATATAACAAAACAATGGAAGTGGTAGAAGATTATTTAGTGTCTGTATTTTATCAAATGCATCAAATGTTTGCATTGGAAAATAGGCCGCTTGTCTTTCAACCCTTGTTTATGGTGGCGTTTGTCTGTGTTTGAGTCTAACAACCAACTAACCATCTAATTGTTTGTTGTATTGCTACGCCATAATTAGAAAATGAAAACTTACCAAATTCTGGGCCATATAACTCTCGATCTGCATGGTGACGTGCCATAATTGCTCGCTTCGGTAATATATTTATATATTATGAACAAACAAAGTTTGCTTATTTACGTCTTATGATGTTGATTTCACCTTAACAATATTTTCACTTGTTTACCAAACAAACCATTTTCACTTTCCGATAAACATAAAAACATCTGCCTTATTTTCTTTTGTATTTTTATTTGCAAGTGACGCTTGCTTATATTTTTGAATGAATGCTTTTCTGTGAGGATTCTTATTTCTTTTCTAATAAAAATATTGTCCTGACTCCTTTTCCTCCCTTTTTTGTCCTGCACGAACAGTGTACCAAACTCTCATTTCAAATCAAAGTAGTGTTGCATAGCAAAGAAACTTGTTTCCTACTCACTGTGAATGGTAAAATGAACAGCTGATTGATGTTTCGCAATCAGCGTTGCCCGCGAAAAAGTCTGTTTTCATTTTTCTTCAATTATTTTTGGTTGCATAAAATATAAACAGAATTTACATGCAGCTTTTAAAGTGCATTTGTTTACCCCTAGTGGCATTATTCATTATATTCTCAAAATATTAAGTAACTGAAAAAGTGTTCAATCTGCTCAATTGTATCAAAGGTTGTTATTGGTTGTTTAAAGCACCAAATAGCACGCATAACACTCGTCGCACGTGTTTACGTAAAAATAGGAAACATAATTTCCCATAGCATCATACAATGCCGAATAATCGATATGGACAATTTGGACCACTAATAGGCGTTATATATGTGAGTCACACATACTGCCGTTTCCTGGTAAGTAGTAACAAATAACGTTTCTGCCCTTCCACATCGGAGAGACAAACAGAATGAATACATAATGAGAATTGTTGTTGTTATAGATATACTCAATAAGAAATGCCGAAGTTTTAACATTCCATGAACAAAAATTGCGTCAGATAGTGCATAACGCCGGTTGGCTAGAATACGATCCTATCGAGATATGGAAATATACGCGCGAGTGCATTGAAGTAAGTGATTTTATTATAGATTTCACAAGATTCGTATGTGTGCATTCATACATACACATACAAACACATGTGTTGCGTATGTATTTCTATTTTAACAATAGTGAAGTGATTATATCATCTAAATTGTTTTTATAGGTTGCGCATCAAAATCTTGTTATACTAGAAATCTCACCCGATGACATCATTGGGGTGGGTATTTGTAATCAACGAGGAACGACAGTAGTATGGGATAAACAAACTGGCAATGCATTGCATAACGCTATCGGCTGGACCGATTGTCGTACCACAACCATTTTAAAGACAATACTCAATAATGTAAAGCACAATGTGAATTATTTGCGCTGTAAGACTGGTCTGCCTTTGAGCTCATGCTTTAGTGCATTGAAGATACGATGGCTTAAAGATCATGTACCAATTGTAGCAAATGCACTGGAAAATCAAACATGCCTCTTTGGCACACTCGATTCATGGTTATTATGGGTATGTGTGTGTCACATTTGAGTACTTAATGAATTGCCTATCAGAATTTTGTATTTCATAGAATCTAACTGGTGGCATTGATAATGGTGTTCACTCAACAGATGTAACAAATGCTCATTACACATTACTCATGAACCTACACACACAACAATGGGATTCCAAATTGTGCAATTTCTTTCGCGTACCAATGCATATACTACCTCGCATACGTTCAAATTCTGAAATTTTTGGTTATGTCATCGGTGGACCTTTAACTGGTGTCCCAGTAACAGGCGTAAGCTTTATATGGTTTTGTTTAATATGATTATCACATAATCAAGTATATTTATGTAATGTACATTTCACAGATGATTGGTGAACAGCCTGCAGACTTCTCGGTCAACTATCTTTAAAACCTGGACAAAATACATGCTCTATAGATGATAGTTGCTTTGTATTACTCAATACTGGCAAAGAATTAATTGAGTCCGATAATGGCCTCATAACCGGCATAGCACACAAACTAGGTTCTGAAGCCGTAACTCATTACACGCTCGAAGGTGCTATTTCGAATGCAGGTTCCACTGTGCAATGGTTAAAGAACGGTCTACGTATAAGCACTGAAATCAATTCGAATGATAATGTTGTCGAATCACTCAATACCTTTATAGGCGAAAGTTCTATGATTTCATCATCATGTTCTTCGAGCATGCTTAATTCTGAGTGTGGCCTGGCAGCTAAACGTTCTGAGATTACATTTGTACCTGCTTTTCATGGACTGTATGCGCCATATTGGCGTTATGATGCAAGAGGGTGAGTTGAGTCTATTTGAAATACATTTTGAATGATACATCATTTGTATTTAACTTCAGGATAAAAATAATATATAACACAAAAATCATTATAATGATGCATTTATGCCTGAACTTCTTCTATTTGTTCGCGACTTTCATTTATCCAATTCTCAAAAATTACAATTTTCTCAGCAGCTTTAATCCAGAAAATAATCATAGTGAATTCACTCTTTATTTGTGCCATTTTTCACATAACCAAAGAATAAATTTTACTGTTTCTTTATCCTGCACAGGTTTTAAACTATTTTCAGTTATTAAGAAAGTCATTGGCCAATTGGTTGTAATGTTGGTGCACGGGTCTGTAAGATAAAATTGATCTTCTGAATTTTTCCATTCATGATACACTGAACTCTTGCTTGTCCATAGTTTATTGCTGTACACTTTCAAGTTTTAAAATTAATCAACATTTCATCTAATCTGATATTTAAAAAAAAAAACTTTGGTTGTTCGAGGTTATTCAGAGGATCGAAAATAAATTCCATCTGATGGCCATGTGCAACTATTTTGTGCTGTAATTTTGGAAAAAATGCTTATGAGAAAATGAAGAAACATATAAATAATTTAAAATTGAGAATCGGAAAATGAACTAAACTCGATGATGATGAAAACAAGGAAAAAAAAAACTGGCACAAAATGATTCCGTACCATCGTGCAAGATTTAAAAGAAAAACAATATTGCAGTAGCACAGCACAGCACTGTGTACAGTGTAGTTGTAGTAGAGCACACGTTCTTGTATGGGGACCCCTTTTTTGTTTTATTATTGATTATTCTTGCTGCATTAGAAAAACATATTCTTTGAAAATATCAACAGTCTCCCTTTTACGGTTCATGAGATACCGGGCGAGGACAGTGGAGGCTTAGTAATGGGGTTCCGTTTGGTAAAAAGAAGGTTATGATCTTGAAATTTACATGGTTGATGAATATAAGTCAGAAACTTATAACGTTTAAGTTTCAGTTCGATAGTACAAAACACAAAAAAGTTTTTCTAGTTAAAAAAAAATTAATTAGAATCTGGGTTTGTATAGGAGATACATACCCACTAGAAGGGGCGATTCGGCTGGGGCCGACTAATATGCAGCGTCCGGTGAACTTCGTTCAAAATTTCAGCTCTATAGCTTAAAAACTGAGGGATAGGTAGCACACATGCAGACGGACGGACGGATATGGCTTAATCAACTCGTTCCGTCGAGCTGATCAGGAATGTACTTATATATATACTTTATGGGGTCTCCGATGTTTTCCTTCTGCGTTACAAAGTTCATTAGAAACTTATAATACTAGTCACTGCGTGTTGAGTAGGCCAACGGGCCAATTACTATTTATTTTCCTTTTTGTATGGTCAACTACTTCATTGGATCAAGTAGGAAACTAATAACTGCTATAGTAAGTATAATCGAATCATATAATAAATATATAACTCTGTGAATGCTATGAAAGAGAAAGGAGTGAAACAAACCGAAATGTTAATAATTTTTCTGTTTATTCAATAATAAAATTTCGTATTGTGTTTATTTCAGAATTCTTGTAGTTTTGATAAGTCCCACGACACCTAAAAATATTATATATGTATATTTCAGAATACTTTTAGGTTTGACAAGCCAAACGACAACTGAAAACGTAACCCAAGCCGCCTATGAGGCAACAGGATTTCAAATCTATGAAGTGTTGGAAGCTTTCAAACGTGATACACACAATTGGGATCGGTCGAAAATGCGCAATTGTCTAATATTTGGCGGTGAATATTCCGAAAATAATACTTTTGTACAATTCATTGCCGACATTGTGGGATGCATTCTGGAAAGACCACAAACAACTTCGCCAAGTGGCCTTGGTGCTATGGTTGTGGCAGGAATAACTTTAGATGTTGTCGATCTAGTCTATGCCCGAAAAATGTACACACCACCAGCGGATGCCTTTAGCCCAACAACAACACGAAATAGTGAGTAATAATAAAGTAATTTGACTTTCAATTGATTATAAAAGTAATATAAATTGTATCGTAGGACGTGAATTACTTTATCGTCGTTGGAATTATGCTGTCAAGAAATGTCTTCATTGGAATAACTTTGAATCTTATGAAACTGATTTAGAATTATTTGCACAACGTGAACGTGATCCAAATCTACCCATACGTCGTTCTATACCGGGCAGTATATTTTTGACAAGTTCCTTTATCCTCTTAATTGTTGCGCGTTTTCTGCACTCACAATCGCTTACATAGTGGATGGTGATGACATCCTAACTGCTGCCTGTCTAATGCACAAGGCATTTATTGATTATTAAATTATGAATCTAGTCAAGCCAAACAAAACACTTTATTCTATATACGCAAAACGTGTTCTTTTCGGAGTTTAGTATGTTAAAAAATATTGATCCCAAAGCCAAGAGCCAATGTTTAAAATTTCTGTAAATTTATATTTTTCAATTAAGCCAATCGATCAATGCATGTTGCATATTGTGATTTATGTATTTACTCATATACTTTTTACATAATATACTAAGTACATTACATATACGATATTTCTTACATTTTTTATTATTTTCCTTAAAATTTTTATATCATTTCGCTGCTAGTTTAAGCATTTTGTATATGCATTATTTGTAGTTCTTTTACTATTGTAGTTTAAATTGTTCTTTATAAGAATTGTTACTCACTTTGGTTAACTTTTAACTATTTTTCACAACAAAAGACAAACATTGTAAAATAATATCTAGTGTGTGAGTACGGCTATATATTTTGATTATTATAAGCAATTGTTTACAATTATTTTAATGCGAAGAAAACTCAGGCCAGGGTCTAGCTTAAGAAGAAAGTATATACATGTGTATCTTAAGCTTCTTTAAATATAATCCAAAAAAAAAAAAAAATACAATTACAAACTTTTATTATTATGATTGTTAATAAAAAAAAAAAAATAATAAAAACAAAAAACAATTCAAGAAATGAATTTTGTAAAGGTAAGAAAATAATGACTGAGGTGGATTTCTATGTTAAATGATTATAGAATTGGAATTTTATCTAAAATACCCCAGTTCCTGAGCGGTCACGGGTGCTTTAAGAAGTATCTGTATAAGCGGGGATATGATGATGATCCCTTCTGTCCGAGTTGCACAGGCGAAAACGAAAATACAGAACACGTCTTCCTGCATTGCCCAAGATTTGATGTTGCCAGATCAATGATCTCATCTGCGTTTGGTGAAGTGCCGACTGTGACGAACTGCATCCGGCATATGTGTGAATCGCAGCTGAATTGGGACGTGGTAAGTCAGGCCGCTGTATGTGTACTGACTATACCCTAAACATAAGTCAAATCAATAATCATATATTTCTGAATGCTCTGTCACAGAATGTAGCCAAAAAAGTTTTCTAGAGGGTACGTGAAGAGTAGAGAGTAGAGAGATTTCAATGAAATTTCTTAACTCTGAATTTTAAATAAAATATAAAGAAAGTGTTTTCTTTTCTGACCCGAAATTTAATGAAGATGCTTAAAAGAATAAGAAGGAATTCTAAGTCTTGGACTCTTCACTATTTTTCTTAGATATTTTAGTTAGAATAACTTTAACTACTCTCTGCCTGCATTATAGATATTTGTACATGCATATAAGTATGTACATTTAAGGCTCCTTTATTTCCCTACGCGCATCCTTCATAATTCTCAGCATCAATTGCTGCCAATTGAATGCAATGCGACGTGCGCACAGGAATGAAAGAAGTTGTTGCCAACGAGTAAATACGCCACTCAGCGAACGACAACCGACAGCGACGACAGTATAATAACAACGCGTAAAATTCCATGGAAGCCTGCCGGGTAAATATAACGCACTCCTCAGAAAAAGAGTGAGTTTGATGGAACAAACTCCTTGTACTACTTGTAGAGTACAAGACGTGCGCAAGGATTGCATGTTTGGCAGGGAATATGCAGGAATATTGCACTTGTCAACACATTGCTGAAGGATGTAAAAACTGCGTTGGCTTCCACTTAGTATTGTACTACAGTTTCCCGTGCCTACCCTTATGCTTCCTTCTGCATACTTCCCGCTACTAAATGCAACTTCATGAATAACTTAAATTGTTGACAACTTTTTACTTGGCTGCTGCTTGGTTGTTGTTATTGTTGACTTTTAATGGGCTTACTTCTCATAGTATAACATATTTTTAACCTCATCCCCCTGGTTACTCTTGTCACTTAGTGGTAATCCTTGTTTGTTGATGTTGTTTTGCTAAAGGGTTCAGTAAGCTGAGCCTTGGTAAGTTATTCAAGTTATGAATGAATGAAAATGGAGAGTAATTGTTTTGGCTTAGAGAAACGTTAACTAAAATTGAATTAAATAAAATTTTAAATATTTATTTTTATTGTACCATTGACTCTCATTCCAATATGTCCTTCATTCATTAATTTTCATTTAAATGACATGCTGTGTACTTGTGCACTCACTCAACCGAAGTGGCCAATGAATCATCAACATCGTCATCGTCATCGTCATCTTTTTGCTCTTCAACTTCATGTTGTTGGTACACTTAAGGACAAGTAATCGCCATGGAGAAAGGACACAACTCAAGTTTGGTTGTTAAAATTCATTTGGCAGTTAATTAGCTGGCAGCGAAAACATTTGCATTGCACCCACACGCAACCAACCATCTCACAACTCCTTCGCCTCCTCCTCCACATATCCATTTTTCCATCTTTTCTAGCTAGGCTGGGCTTGGTCTTGTCAAACGCTTTGCTGGTTAGTTGCTGGGTTAGTGGGAACTTTCCTAGCTCCCAGTTTCCCGTTGCACTGTTTGCTCTACACTGCATTGTTTGCTTACCCCATTCAGCAACTTAAGTTATTTTGCCATTGTTGACACGACGACGTTCGTTGTTGGCGATGTTGACGTTGGAGATGGCGTTGCATGTTGATTGTTGTTACACATAGCTGCATTTGCTTTTGCGCTCCCCTTGGGTAACTTCCTTCCTGTATGCATGTGCCTGCCTGCCTGCCTGCCTGCCTGCCTGTCTCAACAGTAGCATTGCTTGAGCGATTCATTGCAATTTATGCGCGCGTTGGAATGTTTACAAATTGCTGTCGCTGTCGCTGTCGTTGTCGCTGTTGGCCCAGTCTGGTTGCACTTGATGGACGTATTTGCAGATTGCATCGCTCGCGCACTCATTCATTCATTCATTCATTCACTCATTTAACAAAAATCCCAATACCAAATCTTGGTTTGCCCATTGCCTGCTTGCTTACTGCAGCAGCAGAAGCAGTTCCTGTGGGCTGTATGTTGTCCTTAGGATTCAACAGCTTCGTCATCAACGCCGTCACTTTTCGAAATGAGTTTTCATAACATAGGTTTTTGTTGTTTTCCTTTTTATTTTATAAATATTGCACTCATCAGGAGCCTGATTGTCCTGCAGCCATCTTCATCGGTTGTTGTTTTTCTGTTTGTGTTGCTTGCTTGGTTGGTTGGACGTTGACAGTTTCTCGTGTGGCAAATTGGTTTTCCATTTGTGTGACAGAATGAAAGAAAGTTAGTACCAAAAAGGGAAAGGTGGAGAAAGTGGAAAATATGTACGGATGATTTTGTGCAAACATCACGAAGTCAATTTAAATAAATTAACACGCTTTTGTTCTTAGAACTTGTAGAAATGAAGCTTATCTCGAGGCGAACGCGTGTGAATGCGTTAGATTGCATCAATCCAGAATCTGATGAAGAAGTGACTCGCTTCCATTGCACCCAATGAAGCATTTGGGAAAATGTATGTGATTAAGAGGTTTTCAAAATAAACTGATTTTGTATTGTAGAATTTGTTGAATTTCAATAAATAAAAAAACATCTCAATTTCTGCTCAAAAGTTTTGTGAATCTAGAAAAGTTACAAAAAAACATCAGAGCTTAACATCAGTGAAACTCAAACTGTAGAAAAGTTTATAATATTAAAATTGTAAGAAACAATTATTGTACAATTTGCAAAGTTTTGATTTTTTCATTATTTTATTTAAAAAACTAGTATTTGAACAATCGATGGGGATAAAGAACCGTCACTTCCTGGATACTATTTACGTCTCAAGCCTTCAACAACGTCATCGATGTGTTTATCCTTGGAATTAATCAGATCAGTGCTTTGCTGATGTCTTCTTATTATCCTATTATATTCTTGATTCCATGTAAATGAAATTAAAACAAATCATTATGACACTAATTAACACAAAACTGTGTTTCCTTTTTAATACAAACGCCTGGAGATGATTTCCCAGAAACATTTGTCCATAAGGCTTTCTTCATGTGCTGCTTGCTGTACTTGCAATGGTTGGTTTTGTAAAAGTGATTTCAAGAGTTTTGAGGAAGACAAAAGCGCGAATGAAGGAATAATTCAATAGTACAATACTATAGTATACAAGATATTCGTAAGCGATTGTGGCCTGCAAGTTGCATTGTGCAATTTTGGGGGAGTTTAGATGCTTCAAACACGAATAAGCACAACAACAACAACAAATATAAAGGAAACAACGTTGTTGCGCATAAATCTTCAAGTTTATGGCATCAATAAATGTCGGAGCGAAATAATGATTTCGTCAAGTTCCATTGTGTGCAAGGAACACGATAGCGAATCATTTTACCCAAAGTTGAATAGAACGCAACCCACCACCAATGCCACTATCACACAATCACACATAAATAGAAGAAACTGGATTTTATGACCTTTGCTTCAATTCACTAATGTAGGGTGTTTGGAACTGAATATATGCCTTCAAGAATGCACTAATGTTGCATGAATATGGCATCAAGCACTTGCAAAAGGCCCTCAGAGCGAGGGTTGTTATTGTTTGATAGTAGCAGCAGCATAGTCAGAATCAAAGCACATATTAGTACGAGTAGTAGCAGCCACTATAAATGGGTATTATTTTGAGTCATATTAACTCATGCTCATCATATGCGCCATATGCAAGGCATTAAAACCTACACCAAAAACACACACAGCATGGTGTCCATGAGACAACTACATATTCTGCCCAAATATAATAAGTTCTAAATGTAAGCTGCTCGCTCGGTACACTCGCTCGATAAGTTTTCTCATAAGACCTTAAGTGAAAGCCACATTTAAGCGTATATTTATTTTTGTGCCCTACAGGGAGTGTACATATACAATAATATATTGGCAATTATGAGAATTTTGTAATCAATTAATGATGAATATAAAGATCCAGATAAACTTTTATGATTCTTAATTAACCTAATAAGTTATAAGTTGGTAAAAATACAAAATAATATATTTTAGTAAATATTTTTCCGTACACAATAAATAATTTAAAAATTTATTGCTTCACTTTATCTATTATAATTTTGATAAGTAAAAAAATCAGTTTTTCAATGACTTTAAATTTTGGTTCTTCATAATTTATCACGAATTTAATATTCACAGAAATTTATTAAGAAATAGTTTTGCCAGAAGTCTGAAGTTCAAAGTTGAAAAGTTCCTCAGAAATTCATAATTATTTTCATGGAAAATTCATTGTATGTAATTTCATTTACATTATCTAAAAATTTTCATCAATTTTCCAATTATAATATTGTATTTATCAGCATCTTAAAGTTTGATAGAAATTGCTTTAATGGAAATCCTTAAAAATCATAACTCAAAACAAAGATCTAAAGTTTTTCATTAATTTTGTTAAGAATCTTATATTTTTTGTTTGATAATTCTTACTTAATACTTATTAGTATAGTAGTTTTTACCAAATTTGTAGTGTGCCTAACATTCACTTAAGCTTCACAAAATGAGAAGCTTAGTATAGCTTTTCCTGGGTCTTACTTGTCGTACTTAACTTAGATCGTAAACATTTTTATCGCAGCGCTTCAAGTTGTCAGTCGTTGTCGTTGCCGTTGCGCTACCAGTATTCACTACTACATGGCCTCATCTGCATATGGTACACCCACTTAGCTAATGTATATGAGTAACTATATATGTATGTACATACTTAGTACTCGTATAAAAATGTGTGTGTACTAAAACAAACGCACCCAAAACGAAGAAAAAAAAATATATTATATATGAATGAAATTGGTATAAAAAAGGATAATACTAAAAACAGCTACACTGCTTACGTCTTTCCTCATCAACAACTCAACCAACTCATACCATTCTATTATAGAGCACCATTGACGCCGCTTTTCGTGGCAGACTGTCATAAAAATATCGTAAATTCGTAGAAATTTTTTTTGATGTGAACGCAAAGTTTTCCACCAGTTTTCATCAACAGCCAGCGATAAGAAGCTACTACAGAAGCCAGAAGCCACGAGCCTGTAAGCGTAAATAATATCCCATTTCTTGGGGGCATGAAACAAAGTTTATGATGTTAAAGTCGTAAAATAAAAAGAAGAGGAAAGCAAACGAGCGTAAAAGAAAATCATAAAATCCTTAATTAATTTTCTAATCAACATAGAATGTTAGCATGTAAATTACTGATAAGCGTCATCACTGTGCTAAGTAGAAACACACGTTTCCTTCTCCTACTTGTCTACTTCATCCATCAAAATTGGTAATAAGCAATTGGCCACAAGTCCCTCTACTCCACTCTACTCTACTCTAGATAAATAGTTGTCCTTTGCCATAGCAACAAATTCAAATACTTTGTACAAATAGGAAGTGAATCCTGGCCTTGCCTTTTACTATATTTAAACTAGGGAAAACAAAAACAAAATGTGTTTCCTTTGTCATTGGCCTTTATGTCTTTGCCTATTCGTTTTGACCCTTTAAGCCAGCTCTACTATACAGTGAAGAACTGTTTGAATTGCTTAGCTGAACACTTTGGTTGCTTTGTGCCCATATTCTGTTTGCATCCTTTTGTTGTCGACACTATTAGGACTCTTTTATCCTGCTGCCTCACTCACTTCCTTTCGCTTGGTAAATAACTAAAGATGTATGCGAAGTTTTCGCTACATTTCTCTCGGCACTTAGTCAGATGCATAGTCTATGTGTGTTCATTTTTTTTTTCCTGTATTTTCAATTTTTTCTCTTTTTTGGCAATTGAAATTGTTGGCATGAAAGTCTTTCCTTATTTTTTTTACTTTTATTTCAATGAAATATTGTCCAGATCGGCTGGTTTTTTGCTGGTGCTCTTTGCTTGTGCAGCATGTGTTTGCTGCTGTCCACTGTAATGCGAATTCAAAGAATTTTCATCGTCTGCAAATGTTGACACTACGCTGAATTTTTCTCTAAAATAAAATGCCTTTGTCGCAACACTTCTTACTATGCTATTAGTTTGGTAGTTAAATTTTGGCAAGAGTTTTCCAAATAGTTTCTTCTTTGTTTTTGGTATTTACTTGAATTCAATGAAATTCAAGAATTTCAAGTTTTTGCGTTAAGTAATCGGTTTTAGGAGAAGTTAAAGCATTTTAATTTATTGTACAATAAATCCATGAGATATGTGAACTTTTGATTGATTCTCAAACTGTCATTAACCATAGAACAGTCAGTCACCTTATTTGACAAGAGTGCATCTTAAACTGTAACTTTTAAAGCAGTGCATATTAAACTTAGGACTTAGTTTGTTGGCAAATAATTATGAACAAATGTATGTCTATTGTGAAAGGATCTGAGCAAATGTTTTGCAAAGCAATCACATTGATTTATTATTCCAGATTTGACCAAATACCATGAAAAAGAAGAGAGGACAGTTCTCTCTCGAACAAAATGATACGACAGATTACTTTTTAGTACTGCATAATTTGTTTTGACACGCACAACATAGGGAAAATAATATGGTTAAAGTTCCGAAAGATTTTCCTGTAGTTGAGAAGTTCCTCCGCAATTGAAAACGTTCATGATGCGAGTGAAGAGTTTGAAAAAGAAAAAACAAAATCGAAACAAATTTTGTCGTTATATTTTCTCAAGTTCATTAAATTGTGTACATGTGTAGAGGCAGAGTCTCTACAACAACAATGAGTGATGAAGGGAAATTTCCGAGAGTGAATTAAATGTAAAATAAAATCGGATCATTGACTTCAAATCACACCAAAAGGGAAACACATGAAAGTCATGTTATGTTGATTGGAAATTCAGTTTTTTGGATTGGCCATGCCATCTAAAACACTATGTGAAGCTGGACCCAAAATCAAAATATCAAGACAGTCTCCATAATCATCCAATATTCTTCGAAAAACCAACTCAAAACACAGTAGTATCAGAGTACCGTTATTCTATTTCTGACAATTCGCATAGAAAGGATGACAACGACAGAGCAGCAAATGAAAACGTAAACATGTAAACAATGAAGAGGCAAAAAAAATTCTGGTCCCGAGGTGTGTTGCTCAAAAAAGAAATTATACAATATATATGATACATATTTAACCCATAACGCCGAGTAAAAGCGTTAGTTATTGAAAACTTCTGTAAAAACAACATTTCGAATTTCATTTCTATGGCCAAGAATAAGAAAAGTTTGATTTTGTGATGTGCCGATTCGTGACAGCTGGCTATGAGAAAACACTTCATTATGGAGATCTACACCAAAGGCATGAAATGTTTGCCCATGTGATTTATTAATAGTAAGCGCAAAACATGTTCTGACTGGAAACTGAACTCGCTTTAATCAAATCATTGATATCCTGGAGATCATCGTAGTTTCGCCTGCTGCTGGAACTGTTAAAATAGTCGCCTCTATAATATTAGGGAAGAAACGCTTAGTTTGTAGTCTGGTACCATTGCATAAATTGCGCGACTTAAGATTACGTAGAAGTATAATGGGTGTAATGGGATTTAATTTATGTGGTGGTTGTCCCAGAGAGTTAAGAGAATCAAGGAATTCTGTTAGTTAGTGAACAACGTCATCTCGATCTGTCACTGCATCCAAAGAGTTATATATTTTAGATTCTGCTGACACTTTATGTGAAACTGCATCGTTAATCTCGTCTACGGCTGTATTTGTTGAAGTGTGACAGTTCGCTCGGAAAGCCAACTGGAGTTTTTATGCTGCAAATTTTCAATATCTGGATAGACCTTACCAATAAGGTCCTCAATTGTTTTACGCAGATTCCTACAACATGTGGCATGGTAACACAGCCATCGTTTCTTATGGAGGTGGAACCATCGCCTACTTTTAAGAGGTACTCTGCAAACTCATATGAATGATTGCGTCCACAGATTAAGAATATCGGCATGTGTACTACATGTAAGTTCTGTCTAAAATCTCTAGTGAATACAAAAGTCACTCCACCCATTACCGCCTGAGAGGATCTTAAATCTTTGAGAGTTACAGTATCAATATGAGTCTTGTGTGACATTGTACACTCGTCCCATATTATAAGCGATGCTATTCAATAAAAAACAAAAACACAACAAAGTTAAAGAAGAAGAAGAAGCAAAGCATGAATAACGAAAACACAAATTTGTGTGGGTAATTTTGGGAAAACTTAATCTTAAAATAAAACATATTTTTATTTATAAAATTAAAAAAGTAAGTATGCCACTCGATTGTTTAGAACAAAAATATTAATTAAAAAAAAAAAAAAAATTATTAAAATTGGTTCAGTATAGATTGCGTGAAAGCATTAAATTCAATGCCCATATAAGTAATTTTATATAATAGTATAGATGAAAAAACTATAATCAAATATGTACGGCCGCCAAATACGTAATACATCTATTTGCCGCAAAATTATTTACTTCCACCCAAACAAAAATGGGGCAAACTTTTGTTGTAATGTGAACACGTAGGAAAATATTTGTCAAATATTTGCCTAGTGTGAACGTAGATTTACTGAGGACTATTATTGATGACAGTGCACCCTAAACTGTTACTTTCATAGTTTCCTAAAGGTGACTCAAACTGTGAAGTCTTTAAGCTTGAGTTTGGTGGCTATTTCTCTTAAATTATTGTCCCTCACTGGTTTTCTGTTATGACTATTCTTCATCTCTGTAACCACGTTATACATTTATCCAAAACCCATTCATTTCCACTGATTTTCATTTAAAATTCAACAATTTACTTTCTTTTTTTTTTCAAAACAAACTTCTAGTAACATGTGCACTGCATAACAAATAAATGTATATAATTCAAGTAAAAAAAAAAAGAATAGAAAACAATGAAGAGGACGAAGAAGAAGAAGAAGGAGATAGAGGGAGCTGAAGAAACCTTACACAACAAAACTTTTAACAGAAAATACTTTTTATAAAACTTTGTGGCAACACAGTTTCTCTCATCTTCATTGTTTTGTATCCTAGAATTTCTATCGTCATTGTCACACAGCATATCACGTCGTCTTTGTTCAATGAACTCAGCAAAATTTGTTGATAAATTAACACTCACATACACCTAAACATACAAACACTCATAGATATTCATTCATTTATTCATCCTACACACAGGTGCAGCTTACTTACTCAAACAACTCTTAACTGCTTTTTCCCCATATTGTAGAATCTAGAAATGCTCCTAACCACTGACACCGATGCTTGAAAATGTATAAATTTCAATCTTCAGCATAGACCAATCGATTTTTCTTGCATGACAAACTCAATTGAGATACATTCAAGCGCCACATGTATGTCTGTCTGTCTGTCTATCGGTATCCATGTATGTGTGTTCCGTTGTCCTTCTTGCTAAAGCTTTCTTATCTTAGTTGTCTGCTTTCTTGAGCTTGTATCAACACTACCCAGCGTAACTCATATGGTGAATGGTAGAAAACTGCGGCAGTAATTCGTGTTGAATTTTAATAAAGTTAGATACAAGTTTTGGTACTCTAAGCTGAATTTGTTTTGGAGCATTTTGAGTTTATGAAAGAAAGGCTAAGTTGAGAAGATATTAAGTTGCGTGATGTCAATGTTGTTGATTTGGACTTTGTAAAGGATTACGGAAAATTTGAGAGCTTTACATTAGCTGGCATCAACTTCAAAGATTCGTTTCAAAAAGCTTAAGGCAATCAAAGTAACAAAACAAAAAAATTCTAGAATCAAATATGTGCTTATCACCGAATGTACGAATATGTATGTATCTTTGAATAATGTAGGAATTACTTTAAGGATTTCTATTTCAAGGCCAAGCACATTTAGTTAATACTCACTTTAAAAATCCTTTTCTTTGGCAACCTTCCTATAACATACGTACATATATCTCTATCCTAGGCCCGACTGTGCTTCTGTTCCAACTACCCTTTGCATTCATAAGTTGCATAATATTTTCTTGTTTTATGCTTGCATTTTTCTATTTCGAGTCAAACTCCAGTTGCCCTGAATGGTGTTCGCGTAACAACTTCAACTTCACCTCATATCCTTCCTGTTACTCATTTTCCAAAATATTTTCATTGCATTCTCAAGCTTTTACCACTTCTTCATCTATTGCTGATCCATGCAGCATCCAATTCTATGGTTTTTGGTGTGTTTTTGTTGTTCCCATTATTCGCCAACGTTGTTCTCATTACACTTGGTTGGTTGGTGTTGTTGTGGTGTGCTGTTGTTGTTACTTCAATGTATACACATTTTTTTTTTTCACACCCTTTAGGATTATTTCGTGCATGTCACTGTGATCCTTTGTAGCTAACATTTTTATACTTATGTAGTCGACGCCTCTTTTCTATCTCCGCTCACCTCATCAACAACATTTGCATTGCAGCAATTTAAATTAACACCAAATACATAGAAACCAAATGCGTACGGCAGACTTCATGACTCCTTTCTCATGTTGTTCAGAATGTTGTTAATGTAGGTATGAACTCGAATGAAGCGAGTCAGTCAGAAGCAAGTCAGCTCAGCCTTCCAGTCAGCCAGTCAGCCAGTCAGTCTAGTCAGTCTGCTAGTCATTAAGGTCAATACGTCGCTTACACTTGACATCTCTTAGCATGCAGCAGATCTCCATCGACGACGACGATGAAGAATTGAGTTTTTTTTTTTCTTCTTTTTTTTTTTTTTTCTTGAGGCACGCTAAGCTTAACTAAGCTAAACCCAGGCAGAGGAGCACTTGCAATTGGAAATGTAATTTGTTATGGAAGTTAAGTCCCCTCTTGTCAGTTAAGTTTATATGGGGTTTCTTTTTGCTCCTTCATTTTCTTCATCTTCTTATGCATGCATGTTGCAATTTCGAGTGTCTGTCTGCACATTACCCTGGTAAAAGGGCAAGTATTGTACAAACATATGCATTTCTGGTGCTAAGTGTATGCAGGAGAGTGTATTATGTTGTAATGAGTGTGTTTTGACTATTTTAGAGGAGTTTGGAGTTGGTTGCTTTGTTGCTTTGTTGTCCTTAAATCATTTGCAGAATATTAAATATTTAAAATAAATTTTAATTAAAATCTATTATACTTTGAATTTGGTGTATCAATGGGGCCAAGTGATTTTTGTTTTTTCGAATTTTAAGATAAAAAAAAAAGAAAAAAAGGATAAAATTCTAATATTTCCAATAAATGTTCAATCTTGTTTACCTCTATGTTCTTCTTTTTGGTGTGAATTCCTAAAACAATTTAACTACACACAAAAATATATAGAAAGTTCTAAAAATTTTCTTTAAAGCCAATGAATTCAAATAGTGAAAACACCTATTTCCCATGCAACTGAAATACATAAGATAAGGAATGAGGAGATTTTGAAAACGTATGCCAGGAGGAAGCTAAACTAACTTTGGCAGAAGAGCTGCAGGGAGCTAAGTTAGAACGTCTTGATAGATTTTACAGAGAACTAGAACATCGTTACAGGGCAGTGAATGACATCAGCATAAAATTCTGAAGAACTTTGTGATATTGTTTCCAAATTTATAATGAATTTTCTGCAGAGGACATTATTTCGGAGATTTTACGACTGAGGCGTCTCTTGGGATCCTTGGGGCTTCTGAAATTCATTATTTTGTACAATAGTTGTAATTTTTTTTATTATTTTTTATAGGCAAATGCTTTTGGGTTGCTTCTTGTGAAAGAAGTTTCTCAAAATTAAAGTTGATAAAATGTTACATAAGATCTACAATGAGCCAAGCGCGACTTTTTCGAATCTTTCGATGTTGACCATTGAAAAGGACAGGGAAGTAAATTCTGATAATGTGATCGAACATTTTAACAAAATAAAGTCACGTAAGAATGTTTAGTGTTTGATTTGGTGTTTTATTTTGGGGATGCTCAATAGAAAACCGATGCCATATATTTATATACTTGTATGTTTATAGATTATGTAATGACCAACATGAAAAGCTTAACATTTTTTGGATCTGAAGTTTTCAATTTTTACTTCTTGATTTCATTCATTCATTCTGTCGTCCTTTTTTTGTTTTTGTTTTTTGTTTTTTGTTTTTCATTTCAACATTGCCAAGTGGAGTTTTTCGAGCTCATAAAATTTTATGCGTTTTTTCGCCCTGTGTGCCCTTATTCCTTGCTGTTGTTCCCGTTCTTGCTGTTGTTATTGTTGTAAAGGAAAATTGTTACTTGCAGACGACAGCAACAACAGCAAAAGCTATTGAGCGAGCGCATTTCCAGTGCCATACGAATCAAGTCAACCAGATACATTCAACTATGTTATGTAGACTTCGTATCGTGTGTCCTTTTATACTCTTGTTGTTGTTGTTTTATGTTTTCTGTTTTCTGTTAGTCAGTGTGGGTTGGTTAGGGGGTGGTGGGTATTGCTAGTTGTCGTAAGGGTGGCATGCAACAAAAATAACAACGGCAACAACAGCACGGAATGTATATATGTACATATATATATATTTTTTTTCATGTTTCTATTCAATGTTCAGTAGAGAATTAAGTTGAACTGAGCTGAGCTCGGAGTTCTGAGTTCAGTTTCAGTATTTTTATGTTGTTTGTTTGGTTTTTATGACTTTGGGGTTTTTCACTTCAACATGTTGTGTGTCGCTGTTTCATTCCTGATGTTTCTTGTTTGGTCACAGATCCGAGAAGTTGATGCTGCTGATGCTGTTGTTGCTGCTTGGGCATTTTTGAAACGTTAATGAGTAAATACAATAGCTCAGCTGTTTGGCTTAACACAAATGTTTATCTGTATTAGTGAATAAGAAATATGTGTGTGTGTGTGTTGTTGTATTTCACTCTCTACATAAGTATGATTCTATGTATGTATGTGTGTCTGTGATTGCTCCTTGACTAATAGCATCCCATGGCAACATAGCATCAACCCCTTTTCAGCAAGTATCTTTCATTCTGATTTAGATTTTTATATTTTGGTTTTTGTTTTGCTGTTGTTGTTATCCTCATTCTTCTTCTTCTTGTTCTTCTTCTTTTACCGTTTCAATGTCGCTTTTGTCTACGCTGAAGTAATGTTGATTGTCTAAATAACCGTAGGATAAATCCTTGCAGCATTTATGCATACGCACACACACACTGATACCCACTTATGAATAGGTACACAAAGACTCGCGCAGGCATACATTAATGTGTAGTAGGAGTGATTGTAAATGTATATAATTACATACAGTTTTGTTGAGTCTTTTGTGAAAGTGAATGAGCTTTTCTTTTTTTTTTTCTTTTTTTCTTTTTTGTCTTCAACTTAAAGTAATGACATGCATTTTTACAGTACAAGACAAAGAGACATGAGACTTTAATTTTCAGTCAAATACCATACAATATTTTCTTAGTTACGATTATTAAACATAAAAAGTTCTAGAACTTATAGAAAGATTAAGAAAATTAGGATTTTTATTTACCTAGGATAATCATAACTTCTTCATAAGATATTGCTATCTTAGCTTGAGTTGTGTTGTTGTGCTGCAAACTTTTGTAAATTGATTAATTTATCTTGGGCTTTGGTTAATTATTAATAGAGTTATAGTCTGACAAACACACAATTGGTGCAAGGAAAAGTTGAAAGAAATACGTTCAAGATGCTTGAAGGGCTGTGTATGATATCTACACAGGTGACGAATCGCGGATCTATGCATATGAGCCCGAAAAAAAACAGCAACCGACTGTATGGGTCTTTAAAGACGAGCCAAATCCAAAATTTGGAGTTACCTCAATCGGAGTTGAAAAACTCCTTCAAAATTTGGTTCTAACGCATGCAAAAATATATTGTGCTTCATGGAAAATAGTTTGAAAAACAATAAAATCATATATAGTATATTTATTTATCATTAGTAGGCCAGAAATATAAATACCAAGCCTAGTATCACTTCATGTAATGATTTCAAATCTTAATAAAAAGCTTGCAAAATTTTCATATCTAAATTAAATTCAAAAAAGATTGATAAAACTAAGATTACGTCTCCAAAATAAAGCTTTTATTAAATAAACTCATACTGTACATGTTATCTTTTCTTCTTCTCTTTAAATAATACTATTGTCTTCTTGACCCACTTCTACTATCCACTTATAGTATTTTCAAAGCAAAATCAATCTTTCAATAATAACAAATTTTTTGCTAGTACATTAAATTTACCAAACTCCCAGTATCATCATTTCTTGAAGTCAATGATACTTAGTTCTTCAGATCAAACCATAAATTTTGGGGGGAAACTTCATGTCAATCTAAATCCAAACATTTTCCAACGCTTAGCAGCTTTACTTTATGGTATAATTTTTGATAGCAAAGTGACAGCAAGAGTGGCATTCGAGAAGGCGGACAGACAATCAAAAAGGCAATCCAAAAGAGCAAGACACAATGTATGCTGTTCTAGACAGCCATTGCAGGAGTATCCTTTGAAGGATATAGCAATACACATACTTCAACTAGTAAACTGTGCAGATGAAATTCACTTCAAGTCGCATCATTTCAAAAACTCTGACACTTTGGCAACTTACCCTCATTTAACGCTAATTAGTTTTTGAATTCCAATGACCTTTTTTTTTTTTTGTTGGTCGTCGGTTGGTTGACATGAACAGACAACACCAGAAGGACAACATGCGACTCATGAGTCTCATAAGCAACAAAATCGCAAGCGTTTAGACTAAATTTTGTTGGTACCTAAGGATGAATAGAGTTGGGTAAGTGAGCATCCCCCTAAGTTGAATGGAATGAAAACTTTGAGTGACATCAGCAGAAATTTTCTATGACAAACATACGAGAAGAAAACTCAAGTTGTAGAGAATTTGAGCTTGACTATATTCTTTCAAATGAGTTCACAAAATTAAGTAAACCTAATCTTCTAATAAATGTAAATAAAAAAAACAAGAAAAACTCCATACTCATGTTGCATGCTTTATTGCATAAAGATACAAAACTGTTTAATTTTTCTTCATTCATTCGTTCAGTTGTACTTGAGCAATGTCAAATGCTAGGGAGAATTTTATCACATCACAATATCACCCACAACTCACGCTCAACATCCCACGAAGCCAACCAAAGCGAGAAAATGAAATTATTGTTTTGTTTATAAGTCGAAGGACGTAGGAAAAGAGAAATGTGAGAGAAACTAATTTAATTAAAATTATACGCTCAAAAAGATTCTCATATGACAACAAAAAAGCGCACAACGAAAGTTATGAATTCCCTTTCTTCATTTCTTTCACCACTAACATCTCACATTTCTCATCGTCCTCATGTCGATTAGGTTAAAGGTGGCAGGTCCTTATAATATTGTATTTGTCTTTGATGGTGGCATTGCTACTGCTTTGCCAACTTTTTTGCATAATTAAATTAGTTTGAGACGTGTTTACGCGCTCACAAACGGGATGCAAAGGACTTTGGTAAAAAAAAAAATAATAAAATAATAATAAAAAACAAAGTGGTTAGCGGCTCATTAGATCCTTTGAGTTATGTTTGGAAGAAATATTCGAGTAGATCGCTAAAAGAAAGGAGTAAAGTTTGGTGTGAAGTAAGTTTTTGTATTCTTGGTTAAATTATGTTGAAATATTAAATGACGAACAAAAATATTATTAAAATGCAAAGTTTATCGCTTTACTTTAATTGCTTCAGAGTTGTGGTTGTGTATGTGCAATACTTCATAAAATTCTCTGTTGATTTCATATAAACTTATTCTAGGTTAAGACTTCATCAGTTGGTCGAAGAAAGACATTAAATTATTGTATGATAAGCATAATGTGAAAGGCATAAAAAAAATTATATTAAAATATGAATCGAATTTTCATTTTATTGCTTTTTTTGGTTTTTGTGTAGAATTTGTCACACAGGTAACTGTTTATTTTAACAAATCATGCCAAATCATGGAATCAATAGAAATTAAAAATAAAAAAATTAGGAATTCGAAAACAAACAAGACACACAATTTTGAAACTCTGCTAGTTAATATTGTAAACGAACCTCCTTCTTGGGTTAATTGATCCTCAGCTGTTCCTCAGGCACATTGCTTTTCCAAGAAATCTTTATATTAGAAAGATAATCGACCGCAACATGTAGAACAAATGGAAACTCATCCCAATGAAACCGCCATAGATCTGAGGGAGAAGACGGTCCCTAAATTTGCTATTCAGATATCTTAATTTGTTGTATTGAACTTCAATGTTAGTTCTTATCACAAACATTTAGCACAAATTTAAATTTAATGCTCATTTTCATTCATCCCATAAAGCAATACTTTCAAGTACCTGAAAGCGAAGCAAATAAATCTAAATATAAAAATCAAAGCCGTTCTGGCTCCTTTAACCAAGGTCTCAACTTAGCCTAGAAACAAAATTCGACTTTAAAAGGCAGTTCTGAGCCAGTCTTGACACATGCAATGCAGCTGTGGGGAACGGCAAGGAACACCGGCATTGAGATACTGCACAGATATCAGACTGTGGCTATACATAAAATAGCAAGTGGTCCTTGATATGCAAGCAATTTCCAACTCCATAAAGGCCAGAAAGACCTCAAAAGTATCATTTCTTAAAATGACAAGTTGTATAACCATTCCAACAATTCAG
Source organism: Amiota minor (assembly GCA_037043295.1). NCBI lineage: Eukaryota > Metazoa > Arthropoda > Insecta > Diptera > Drosophilidae > Amiota > Amiota minor. The sequence continues at coordinate 625,218 of JBAMAW010001038.1, forward strand.
CAATAACTCAGGTATAAAATAACATGGATGTTACATAGGTTACAGGAACAGTGAACTTGTTTCCGTGGCATGGGTTATATTAGTCAATGTTAGGTAATTTTTGTCTGCGGAATACGAAAATAACAATATTTTTTTGTTGAATTGGCTTTTCTTTTTAAGATGAAGGCAATACTATTTTTTTTTTTTTTTTGGTTTGTTTTTAATTAATCAAACGAAAGCCCTTTTCCTGAACTTGACCGCAATATCGAAGTCACTTAACGCAAGTTTTACAAACTTTGTGTTATTTGTCTCTAGACAGATAAAATTATTGTGTATAAAAAACAAAAAGATTATACTTTCAAAATTTGTCTTTTATCTCTTAACTAGGAAATTTTCATTATCCTAGTTCAAAATTATTTCTTAACATTTTCACTTAAAAGTCTTTACTTCTGAACTATTCCGATCATCAAAATTCCTATGAAACGAAATTGTGCTTAACAAATTTTAGAGAATAGGTCTAATGACTTCCATTAGATCACAGTAAATTCTATGAATCTCAAATCGAAATTCCTTAATTTCAAATATACAAATATGGTATTACAATTTATAACTCATTCCTCTGACATATTGAAAGACTCCATCAATTTTTGTTTTACAATAAAAATACAATATTTGTATCAATAACTTTATTTGCTTTGTTGTCTTTGGGTTTTTGTTTTTTTGCCTTTTGCTTACCATAATTTCCAAAGTAATTCAATCAAACAACCCAAAAAACTTGCACTGCTACAATACAAAATATTAATAAATACAAAATATGAATAAATAAAGTTAAATAGGCTCCTTGAAGATGAAGCAAACCCTGCAAAAATATGACTATGTAAATTTTGCTCTAAAACAGAAACAGAAAAACGACAACTAAATGAAATAAATGCGCATCAAAACAAAACAAAAACAGGAAAGAAATGAAACTAAAGTAACAAATGCGTCTGCGATGTGCCTCAATTATACGCGGAAAGTAGGTGCCAAGCTAAGGATACACCAGTCCTTTACGTTACCATATTTTACTCTTTACTTCCGGCGACCTAAGGAATGAATAAATGAATGAATGACTGAGTGAATGAATGAATAAATGGTTGAAGAAAAAATGAAACTTTCGTGATGAATGCGAAAATATGTTTTTGGCGACTACATAATGAGGCTAGCAAAGGAATACAAAAGAATTCTTGCTTGCTGCTTATTTCCTCCATCTTCATTGCGTTGTTCATTTCACGCAGTCTGAACAAACTGAAAGAAATAGAAAAACAAAAAAAAAAAACAAAAACAAATACAAATACAAAATGAAGAGATCTACTCGTAGTCTAAAGTTGAGAACTGTGCATAGTTTTTATGTTCCCCCTCCGTCCAATCCTTTATTTCTCAATCTCCATCGTTGGTTGAATCGTCAGTTTGTTATTTGTTTAGTTGGTTGCTTCGTTGACTTGCGCCTGTGTTAAACGGAAATGGTGCATGAGCGCCATCAATCTGCTGCGTAAACTTCATTGTTTTCATTCGCAAGAGTTTAATGTGAGTCAAGCAAATATATACATACTATAGTATATATGTATACGAGTATAACTCCGATTCCGGATAGGGAACTCAAGCGATATTGAGCTTATGCGCCAAGCTAACAATGATAATAACAACAAAAATAATAAAAACAAAAAATCATTTGGGGCAAGGAATTGTTAAAGTAAAGTTTGCAGTGCAAAAATTGTGTTATTTCTTGACTTTGTACACGTCTGTGTGTGAGAGTGCGTAATTTATATTGCAAACATTGACTTTAGCGCCCATAAAATTGTATACTAGTCTGAGTTTCTGCGCAAAATTGCACAGAAATTTGCATTTTAAGTGTTAGCGAAAATCGGAGTAGACTCAGAGACAGGGAAGAGAGAGTGTAGGGTATGCAACATACAAATTTAAGTGAGTTTTGTGGGAGTGGGAGTTAGCGATATTTATGTGTTAATGGTGCGTATGCGTAATATTTATTGAGGCAGGTTGCCATTTGACTTTGCTGGCATTTGGCGCATTTTAAAAGCAATGAGCTTTGGGAATTTCGTTTTGTACACGTTTTTATTGTTTTGCGTTTTACCTGGCGTTTATAAAACGAGTGAATGTATGTACTCTGTAATTTATTTATTCTCCCATTTGCCATGGAATAAATACCATAATACCTTGGTATCGTATACGTAATTTTAATAAAGTGTACATGAATGTTTAAAACTGTGGCATACATACGATTATACGTATACGTAATGTTTTGCAATATTATTTTAAGACTTCTTTGTGATTAATACCCTTTAAAGGAAACATGTATATATGTATATCATAAGCTATGCATACAACATTGGTATAGTGATCATTTTTGAATGGGTTTATTTAATTCCTCATATCTTATTCAACAATTGAAGAAGTATAAGAAAAGTTTACTGTGCACGGTCTTCGCTCAAATCGTTGCCTTTTTATGGAGATAAGCCATAGAGATATGGGGCAAACGCGTCTAAGTCCCAACCGAAGAGATTACAAGTCTTGCAAAACAAAGCAGTAAATTTAAAGACAGGATACCCAACATAGAGACATGAACAATGCGATAGTTGAGGAACAGATCGCCTTTCAAACTAGCCGATATAACGATGACACACAAGAACCGATTGTTCAGACCACTGACCGATAGAAACTCCAATACAGAGGCTTAAAATACTGTAATTTATCTCTCAACTGTAATGGAGCAGACAGCGCATAAGACACACCAGGCGGCCAATAATATATCCTTAGATCCTTAAAGCAAATTAGGGGACTGAAGCATAGGCTACAAAGATAAATTTGGTTACTTCTGGTCTAGTCAATTGTATCAATAAAATGTAATCCAATTTTTTGTCAATTTTATAGACTTTAAATAAACTTCATTTGTTCTTAAGTATATTCTTGTGTTAAAAAAAGAAATTGTCAAATATTCCTTTGATATTCACTATTCCCTCAAGTTCGCTCAATCATTTTTTAAAAATTTTCGTTGATACTAAACTTTTTATTGTTAATATTTCAAGAGAAATAAATTACTTTTGTTCTGAAATGTGAATGTAAACTTTTACCACTTAATTGCATTTCAAACTTAAACATTCATTTTCATTTCATTTTTCATAATCTTAAGTTCCCCTTCTTATTAAATGAGTAACTCTTCACAGTATGGTAATGTATTAAAAAGTTAACTGTGCCCAACTTTTATTTATTTATTTCAATTTTATTTAAAGTTGTGTTTATGGTTTTGGTTTTGACTTTTTACTCTGTTCTTATACAATATTCGCAATTACGTTACGTTTTTAATGTCCATTATTTTATGCACTTTTTGCAAACATATGTACATATATTTCAGTACAAACCACTCTGACGTATACGTAATATTAATAAACCTTAAAAGCTTTCATGACGTAAACATGGTACTACTATTGTATTGTATATTTTACTACTACTAGTGTGTACAAAGTGGCATATGAGTAATATACAATAATATTTTCCTTTTATGGTCGAAACATAAAAGAAATATGCACATCAAAAATGCTCCTCCATCACCCATCACCACGATTATTGTTGGTGGAAATCAAGCATAAATTTTTTATTTTAAATTAAATATGCAAACCAAAAGAACAATAAAAAATATTGTATACAAATAAATGATTTCTTTTTGTGACAGACACTGTAAATATTTCATATTGTTGAAGCTTATCTGGACATAAAAGAAAAGGCCAGAAAACGAAAAAAATTAAACTATATCGAAGAAAAAAAGAAAAATACTAACAAAAATTTAACAAAAAAAAAAGAAAAGGAAGTCTATAATAGTAACAAATGTACTTCGGTTTGTATCTCCCTCTGTTCGTTTGTTAGTACAATATTTTAAAGTATCCTTTTTCATTGCTAAAACAAATCAACATAGCAAACTAAATTACTTTACCAGTCAGTTTGTCTAACCAACCAACTTGTTGTTTGAGGATTTCCATTTTTCCTTTTGTACCTACACAAGTATCAGCTTGATGATGATGATGATGATGTTGATGTGTATTTCATGCATACATATGACTATGACATGACCAGACAAACTTAGTTATTCATTCATTCATTTACTGTCTTTCATTTGCTTGCTCAGTCAAATGTTCATTCGCTCACTCAGTTATTCAATCATTCATCCATTCATTTGTTCGTTCATTCTTTTATTTAGTGTATTCATGTGTGTTTGCTTCTTTGCATTTTGTGGGATTTAACTTTTCAAATGAAGCTTCTCGCCTCAAATAGTTGAAAAATTGTTGCATATATTTTGTTTGGTTCGTTCTTGACATTTGACATTTTCGAATTTTAGGAATATGATATTCTTATGATTTTCAAAAAAATAAAAAAAGATGTTGCACAGTTTGCAAAGACCATCAAATGTCAAAAAGTAAGCCAAGCCCAAATTATGTTGAAGTGACCTCTAAATATAAAAATGGGCTCGAAGTGGCAAAACAATCCTAAAATATTATTTAAACACATAACACATTTCGATTTGATTTCAGTTATCATACATTTCTCAATTTATTCTTCTGTCCTGAACTACAGAAGGACATAGTTCGCTTCTGACTCCATTAAGCACCACATACTCGTAGAACTGAATTCTAAGGGGTAAGAACTATTAACTATAGAAAAATTACAACTCGATAGATACTTACCTATAAATTAGTACTAAAAAAGCCTTTTAAAAAAATCAGTTCCATTGTTTCTTTAACAGAATTGTCTTTATACTAAATATTTCCTTTGCACTATTAATAATTTCAGCTTTTTCTTTAAAGCTTCACAAAAGATTCCTAATTCTAGTAGTTTATTTCGTTACTACCATTTTGCTTTGTTATTATTATATATTTTCTTTTCTTTTCTTTTCTTCACTTCCAATGAAGACATAATTAACTTAAACGAAATGGCATCACTCATCGAAGTTTAAGTCATGCGTGTACGCACCTTTTGAGTTCATTTATACACAGATTTCCCATTCTAATTCAGCTTATCAGAACACATTGATGAGTTTTTCCCTTTCATGTACTTCCATGTCACAACAAATATTTCTTAGTATAGTAAATTTCACTCGATCACCTTCTCATTATAACCTGCCACAATTCACAATAACTGAAGCTCAATCATTATTATTATTTAATAAGAACGGATGCGAATGTGGATGTAAATGCCGAGGGTAGTGAAAATGCTGATGCTGATATCCTTTAGACTCATTCCATCATATTTTATTCTTTCGTATTCATTGTGCTACCCTTCTTCTTATTCAACTACTGTCAGGCAGGCAGGCAGTCAGACAAGTTCTTGTTTCCTTTAACTATTTGAAATTCATGACACAAATTTACGTGTACGTGTTATGCAAGTCAAAAATATTTCAACTTCATTCCTTTTTTTCTATTTTCATGTTTTGTATAAAAATTTGTTCAAACGCTTCTCGAAATGGGAAAATATAAAATCTATGGAGCAGTCTTTAGCCTTGTTGTCAGAGAAATGCAAATATAGGTTCTTCTTTTACTTTTGCTTAGATTTATATAAAGATGTTTTGCCTTGTCCTTAGCCTCAACCATGCCACACTTACGATACTTGGCCAATCAGTCAAGCCTACAATATATAAAAGAAGCAAACAATCCAGGAAGGAAAGGAAAGGAAAGAAAAATTCAAAATCAATAGGCTCATTTGCTATAGTCACAATGCAAAAAAAAAAAAAGAAATCACAAAAAAATGGCATACAAAAACAAGAGGAAAACAAAACTTTATTTTTTATTGGTAATAAATACGTTGTATACTACATATTTTGAAGTTTCAACTTTAGCGAAGGATACTTCTAGGATACGTCCTAGTCCTTGGGCATTTTCCTGCTTTTGACTGCGCAGCACGTCGTCATAGAAAATCATTCATGCTTGACGCTCGCTAGGCTCGTCTCGGTTCACTCTTCCAGGCGCGCCCTTACTACTTTGCTTACTTGCTGCCACATTGCCTCAATGCCTCACAACTCACTTAGTAGCTCTTCATAGGCTGGACACATTTATCAAATCAAGTCAAGTGTGAATACTTGGCCTGGGGGCGCACAAAGACCGCCTGCTATCCCTAAAGTAGGCAACATTTTTTTTTTTGTTTTGTTTTGCTATTTTCTTTTCTTCTCTGAAATAAATGGCAGAGAATAAAAGGAAACCTAAAACAAATTTCTCTACACTTTAGTTTTTGTTTTCGATAATATGATTTTGTTGATTTTATTAAGAAAATCAAATAATTTTATTTTATTTTATTTGTTGTTGTTTTAATTTATTTCGTTCCGTTTATTTATTTATTGTATTTATTTAATGTTTTGCAAACATTGAAGAAAAGCTTATGATGCTACAATAAAAATGCTTTGCTTAAATTTTTATATTGAAATAGAAATTTTTAGGAAAATAATAAGAAATCTGAAAACAAAAATAAACTAAAATTACACATATATAAAATACTTTATTTAATTATTAATTAAGTGCTTTAATTTTATAAATATTTATTAATATTTAGTAATTATTTTTATTTATATTAATTATTAAATACTTTATAATATTTTGAAAAATGCATTACTGGTTCAACTGTTTTTCGCTTTTAACTTCACTAAAAAGTGGCAGTTATTTTTTATATACAAATACAATACAATAATTATTAAATTAATTTATTAACTTATTATGGATATAACATCCAGAAGACCCAAATTGATACTTGCTTTTGTACAGTAAATCAATAACTTAATTAAAATTATATTCCCTTGAGGAATCCAATAAAATATCATGCTATATTTTATAATTAAGAAAAATATATACGAGTATAAGAAAAATTGTGTCAGACACTTGACTTCAGACACGAATCAGTTCAGTGTGTTAAACTCTACCATTTGTGTCCCTTCCACTATTGTACTATGTGTACTATTCATTTGAATTATAGAATTCTGGACTTAAATGCTTTTGGCAGTGTTTTGCTTTACAATAAAATAAACAAAATATGTTCAATTATCAATCTAATGAAAACTAAAATTAATTATTTAAAAAAATTAAAAATATATCTATATATTTGGCGTAATGCTCTCTAAGTAAGTTTTACACAACTTTGCTTTGTTGTTAAATCTCATCGTTTTAAGCGTGCCTACGCCCCCTTTAACTTATATTATTATTATTAAGCATTTTTTTAATGTATAATGTATATGTATTTTGTTTTGTATTTAATTCTCTTCTTGAAGAAGATTTTTAGCTCATTTATCGCTATTTTGCATAGCCTTGCTGAGCGCAGCGCCAAGTTGACTAAATGATGGACGTTCTTTGGGATTTGTATGCCAGCACGAGGTCTAAGGAAAATGTAAATAAATGTTTCATTTAATTAATAATTTATTTATGTATGGCAGGTGAAAGCTATAAACTACAATAACTTAAATTAGGTAAGATGAGTTCACTTACCAATATTTCCTTAAGAGGCTCGGGTGTGCTTACAGCGCACGCCCATTCCAATTTACCCGCCAGACTGCATTGTATATATTCCTCATTGCTAAGCTCTTCGAAGGGTATCTTTGTTGCTTGATTGAAGAGTTCCCAGACAACAACGCCAAAGGCATAAATATCACTCTTAGTGGTGTATTCATCCTCTTGAATGCATTCGGGAGCCAACCAACGCACGGGCAACAAGGTGTTGCGATGCTTGTGATACTCACGACTGTATTTATCCTTGCAGAGAGCCGGATAAGAGACTTTGACAATGAAATCGCTCGAAATGACGCAGTTACGCGAGGCTAAGTCTCTGTTCAATAAAGAGAAGAATGGAGAAGGGAAATTAATAAATTGATTGATTGAGTGTCTACTGAGGCATTAAATAGTCTCTTGTTAATCAAACGCACTTGTGTATGAAGCGTGCACGATAAATTGCATCCATGCCACGTGCAATCTGATAGGCTACAGCCAAGACCTGACCTGTCTTGAGTGGTGGTGGAGAACTGGAATTTGTCAAAGAATTATTGGCCTTTCCTGCAGTGGCCAGCAAGAATTGCTTAAGATCTCCCTGCATATTAGAAGAATACAAAGAAATTCATTTTTTTGAATCTATGTAGCCTTGATCCAAACTTACCCAATCAGTGTATTCCAAGACCATATAGTGTGGATCCTTCTCCCGACACAAGCCATACAAACGTACAACACCTTTATGCGTTAGAGCACGCAACATTTCAATTTGACGACGAAATTCTTGGCAAGCATGCTCATCCTTGACCCTATTCAAGGCCTTGACCAACACAAATTTGTATTCCTCTTTTAAGCTGGCATCACCATTAAAACTACCACCGTTTCCACCACCACCACTTCCTGGTTCAAGTTCTTCTCTAATTTCTTCAATATCATCCATGGAAGTCTTGGACCGTCGCTTCTCGTTGGTTGTGGTAAGCACAGTACTGCCGCCGCTACTACTGCCATTCTCGCTATTACTATTCTTCTCAGTATCAGCATCTTTGTCTTCCGACAATAGCACAACGCCAGATTTAATCTTGCCCACAAACACATCGCCAAACTCACCGCGTCCAATTTGTATAAGTTCACTCAAAGCATTCCGTGGCAACGAGAGTTGATCATAGACATGTGACTTCTTAGAACCCTTCGATTGCTGACTACATGCTGTGTCATCGGATTTCTGAGCATCGCCACCAGGATTATTATTGCCATTTAATTTCTGTGCTTTACCATTCTGTTTATCCGGTAAGCATGGCTCACGCTCGGCGACTTTGCCACCAGCACCTTCACCAGTTTCACCATTTTCCTTACTCAACTCAGCGAGACGCGCTTTGCGTGCTTGACGACGATAACGACACCAAAGCATCAAACCCACAACGAGCACAATGTACGCCAAGGCAACAGACATCGTAATGAGCACAGCGCGTGTAATGAGTAAGCCATCGCCAGCTGCCTCTTCGGCTGTGCCAACGAACCCATCAGCCAACACTGTAAAATCGACAACCATTAAATCGCTATATCCGGCACCAATTTCACTTTTCGTTCCACCCTACTTACCCTTCACCAACAGGTGCACTTCCTCGCGCTTCAAACCCGCACTGTTGCCTATCGTACAACCATAGCGACCCTCATCTTCAACTTGCACATCGCGTATCTCAAGCGTGCCATTCTCCAAGAAGCGAAATCGTTGTTTATCCGTATTATTCTCACTCAAATACTGTAAATCCTTATCCCATTGTATTGTTGGTTTCGGGTCGCCTATCGCCTGACAATGTATGACCGCCGTTCCCTGTTCCGTTGTCTCAATGGGTCCCTCAGGCGCGACTGAGAAACGTGGTGCCACAACCACATTTATGGCGACAGTAGCATTAATCACACCTTGACTATTCGTTGCGAGGCACGTATAGTTACCGCGATGCTCTGCGCTGACATTCTTAAAGATTAAAGTGCCATTGATATCATCAACAGTGTCAGGTAGTTCCGGCGGATTGGCATCCTGTATGGATTGAAAAAAAAAACACACAAATCACAAAGTTTTACAAAACTTTTTTCAATGGATTTCAGTGATGATTATGATTTTTGTACTCCTTGTTATTGTTATTGTTGTTGTTGTTGTGGTTATTACAAAGTACTTGAAATCGTTAAAAATTTTCTGTGTAGATTTGAAGAGTCTTTAAGCTCTCGTCGCCTAATAAGCAAAGCCCACAGTTGCAACTTGTGTTCGTTAGTTCAAGTTGAGTTGCTTCAGAAGTCATTGCATTATTTTATGAGTATTCGCATAATTTTAAAATACTCCCAAGTAGCATCGGGTTCAAGTATTTTTTCATCATTTCAATTATCTAGATTTATTTAAAAATGTTTGCATCCGAATAAGTTTGAATAAATTTACTGCTATTGAACTTAAGTTAATTTCAGTTCAATTAAAATTGTACTATTCTATTTTAACAAAAGCAGTAAGTATGTTTTATTATGTACATACAATATTTTGATGCACAGTGAAACTTAGCATTACGAATATCTTGCCGGATACTCGGAAGACGCTAATATCCGTAAACAATAAATCACATACCAGACAATATTGGTGATTTCCCTTTTTCAAACTAATTGCATAGTGGGGTTTCTTACTTAGTTCAATTCAATTCATGTCTATTTACGGTAAATTATTAAATTATTTCTATGTCTTTAAAAGTATAAATAATATGACCCGTGAAAAAAAATTAAGTCTATTACAGAAAAGTTGATTTGTTTAAAAAGAGAAAATTGTATGTAGGAGTCTTGAATAAATTTTTATTTATTTGCTTAAATGCTTGTAGCTAAACCAGTAACACCCCATTCATATGGGGCCTGATTCGAATCAATGGCCGAATCATGATTGATTCAACGTTTGTTGTTGTGGAACACCGAATTGATGCGCCATGATTCCGATTTTTAGAAACGCAAACTCTCGATGATAGTGCCTAGTGTTGGGCATTTTTTCAAGAAAGTTTGAAGCTTTTTGTTGAAACGACGGCTGAATGTCCAAATGAATCAGAGTGAAACAGTCCGATGTGAATGGGGTCTCAAGGTACAAGAGTGGAGGTGGCCATTCATATAATGTTATTTTTAAACAGAAAGATATATTTTGAGTCAACACAATCAAATATTTAAGAAAGTTAAAAAACGGAAGAGTTCGGATTATCTATCATGTTTAAAAATTCCTTAAATTTTTTTTTCCATAATTGGACATTCTATATAGCTGGACGAAATCAGATCGATGGTTGAGAGTGAGTACTCATTGTATTATATATACAATATATGTAATTAAATTATCTTCTAATATATGTTTGTTCCTTTGTTTGTATCTTATGCGCTGCCATACCGTTGATCTGATTGCAATAAAATGTTGTAAATATGTATGGTTGGTTCTACCCTTGAACATAGGATACTTTTGAATCCGATATGTGGCACTGTTGTCGAGAAATTGATGGATCAAAATTTGCATATAAAGCTTCGAGGCATATTTTAAAATCAATTATGTCGTCTGTGTCAAACACCTCTATGATTCTTTTTTTTATATTATTTTTCATGATGAAATGTTTTGTTTGAAAAAAAAAAAAAAAAGTTAGGTTTGGCTGTACGGCCCCGGTCTAGGTGCACTAGTAGAATATACTTTGGAAAGGAATATAGTTATTTTTAATAAAATTAAGTCTTTCTTATGCAGATATGCCAAGCGATTTTTATAAATTTAAGATTTTTCTTTAAGATTACCAAAAATATGTTTAGTTTAGCCAGCAGTTGAACATAAAGGATTAAATTGGATTTATTGTCTATAGATTCCAATTCCATAGGATATCTTCATTGATTTAATAGCATGCTGTGCCAATTTAAATAGTGTCGATTTTTAGTAATATCTTTGCCAGCTAACCATTTCAGATGATTTAACGATCATACATATAGCAACCAAAAAATATATATATATACATATATAAAACCTTTATTCATTTGAAATCAGCTTTTCCATGCAATTTACTAGAACTGAATTAGTGTCTAATCTCCCACTTTAAAAGGCACAAAAAAATTGGTATGTTGCTTGCTTTTAGAGAAAATTTTCATCAAAAATGCAAAATCCCTAACAAGGGAATACATTTCACTCTCCTCTCTCTCTATTTTCCTCCAACCGTGTTGACTGTTTTGACTGATTCGATTGAGGCAACTCTGAAAAACAGACAAATAACCAACACGTTTTTTCACACGAGCTCATCTCGTATTGAAAACTACCACAAATTCACATACATAGATTCTCCGCTACCTATTCGTCTAGATCCTTTTTGTTTTCAATTTTATTCCCAAAAAATTGAACATATTGCAGCCTTAGCTAAACAAACACAATATGAAAACCAAATAGAAATACACGATTGACTAGTCTTCCTGGCTGTGACTGTTACGATGACGCTGATGATGATGATGATGATGACGAACAGGTGCAAAAAATGGCAAATGTTAGATGCAATATTTGTTTAGCCATAGCATTTGTGAAAGCTAAAGGCAGGAGTCATTAGAGGGAATGACGCAAATAACCGACAGTTGTTTGCAAAACAAAACAAAAAGTAACGAAAAAAACAAAATGAAAAGGAACATATCCTTTATGCTGATGAAAGGGCTGTGCTATGGTCTTAGTTTGCTTAGGTCGGTGCCAGCTTCGATTGCAATTTTGGCTTAAAATTGATACACACCTACTCTCTCGCCTTCCAGTAACCTGCAATCAAGCGTATATTGAATCATTCAGATCCAATACAATGTAATGCAATATGTAATCTCGTCGTGCAATTTCGCGTGGTAACAATTTCTATTACAACTGCATTCAGTATTTTGTATATGTTGGTAGAATATTTTTTATAACTTGCAACTTACCCGCAACCATTTGACTTGTGGCGCTGGTGTGCCCTGCGCCTTGCAATGAACCTTGCCCAATGCACCCAATTCAAGATTCTTTGATGTCGGATGTGGCATAAACTTCAAGTGTTCAATAACTTGCAATTCACCGGTCGTTGAACTCAATGGTGCATGTCCTTCTATGAGCAATTGACAGAAATATTGACCCGCATCACTTGCCAATACACTTGATATAATCAGTGAACCATTATCCTTGCTAAGTGTAACACGCCCATCCTCACGCACTTTCGTATCCGTGTTCGGATTTAAAAGCTCAACAGCACTTGGTTCCGAAGTCGTTGTGCTGCTACCGCCACTCTGTTTTTTGCTTAGTTCTACTTGTCGCAATATTTTACCATCCTTGCGCCAGATTAAACGCACCGTACCGAGATCTCGATGGGATTGTGGCAGCTTATAACCACAATGCAATTCACTTGCTTCATGCTCCTTCACTGTCAATTTTGCAGCAGGACCTCGTGCTATACTAACATCTGTGGGTGCTGGTGGTAAATGTTCTCCACCACGTTTGCCTCGACACAAAAAGATTTGATTGCGTAGAAAATCAACGGGTAATTTTTGATTCTTCTTCAAGCGTGGCAAACAATTCTTCGAAGAACTTGTACCTGCCATAGCAGGAGCCTCTTCGACATTGGACCATTGGAGTACATAACCTTTCTTACTCATCACACGTCCGGCAGCATTTGATGCAATACATCGATAGAGACCATTGTCTGATTCACTGGGATTGCGTACGATTAGACGATTCTCTTGTAGTTCAATATTTGCCCAAGTACTCAGTTTCTCGCTATTGCGATACCATTCTAATTCGAGGAAGCCATCACCGGAAGCACCTTCGACGTGACACTTGAGCAAAAGTTCATTGCGATTGCTGGTCAACAGCTGAACACTGGCAGTTTGCAACCCTGAAAGAAGTATAAAATAATAAAGATAAGTAAGAATTGTTTATAGCCAAGGGTATGAATTCTAATCCTAAGTTGCATCTGAATAATCGATTATGTTACGAATAAATATTCATCTATCTTCCAGCCAAGAAGGGATTTTGTTAATTTTTTCTCCATCCATTTCCTCGATTCTATACTATTCTTATGAATCTTTATTTAAGTCCACATGGAAAATGACTTTTAATGCCTGCAACTTCAATTTCATGCATAATTTTTTAAATTTCCATAAAGAATTTTTCTTAAACACGTTGCAACAATAACATAACACACACTCACACACACCCTTACTTACTTACTGACGCACAGATATTCAGATACTTATACTGCCATATATACTGTAACTCAATCTTGGACGTTCATAAAACGCGCTCTTCATGCCACATCTCAGTCATCTCGTCTTCCTCATCAACATCAACATCAACAGCACCAACACCGTCATCCTCATCATCATCATCATCATCGTCATCATTGACGTATTCATGCATTTGCCTTCTTTCGTTTAGCCATTTTTTTTTTTTTTTTGTATCTTTTCTCATTTTTTGTAGATATTTGTTGTTGTTGCCGCTGTAGTTGTTGTTGTTGTTGTTTTTTTGTAACGTTATTTTATGTGTATGCATTAAGTGCATTTTATCGTCAGTCGGCGCAAAACAAGATGCAATCTGCAATCTTACTTACTTCCAGTTCGCTTTCCACTTTACTTGCTTATGTGATATGCCCCAAAACGTGCTACTCCAATCCAGTACCACAACGTCTGCCCTTCAGGAGAATCTCGCTAGCGGTTTTCTACTTTTTTTCTTTTTTTTTTTCGCTAACCCATTTAAAGCATAAAGGAAGCATAAATTGAACTGTCAGTCAGTCAGACAGTTTAGTTTGGTTCACTTTGGTTCAGTTCAGTCTAAAGTTATACTTAGTATGGAATGGAATGGAAGATGGAGGGTAACTAAAGAAGAGGGCAAAAAAAAACTCTTTAGGCGCATTTCGATTTTCATGCTTTGTTCGGTTTGAAAGTTCTATCTTTTTGTTACTTTGCAGTTGTAAAGGGAGTTAGTTATCTATCTATGCATACATAGTATGCCGATTTCAACTTGCATCACATTTACCATTCTTTACCCAATCACCCCTTTTCTCTTTATTCTCTATAGCACTTTTTACTGTTTCTTCATTTGTATCTCTTGCTCTGTGTGTCTGTCTAGTTGTAATGAATGTCTAGCTTTATAGAGAAAGCACTTTAGTGCAACAATTTTCCCCTGACTTTGTATCTTTCTCTCTCTCTCTCACTCTCTCTTTGTGATTCTTCATAGTCAGCAATTGCAATATTTATGCGAGTTAAGACTTAAGTTTCTTACAGAAAGTGTGGCTAAGTTCGGTTAGGGACACAACGCGATTTGTGAAATCTTGGATAAATCTGTGCATGTGTTAAACTTTAATTTATGACGGTTTTTCAACCTGTGCAAAGCAAAGCAAAGAGAAAAAAACATTAAACTGTTGTCTATTTATAAAGAAAAACCACACACACATAAACTAACCTAGCAAATGTTTATTACTATTCGAAGAAAAGTTTCCACGTTGTTTTATTTGTTTTTTGGAATGATAAGACCTTAAAAACTTCTCGCCTTCTATTAGGAAATTTTTAATATTTACTTGATCATTTAGTAACTTATAGACATTTCATAAGGTAAACAAAAAAACTATTGTATAATGAGATTCTTTTAGAATAACAGAATTTTTTAATAGCCATTAATGGAATTTTGATTTATTTCTATATACCTATGTACCATATTTCCGGATGTTAAAAATAATGATGTATAAAATTTCATCATAAATCCCTTAAATGCTTTAGGGCCTAAATCAATTAGAAAAATGATACTGATGATCATACTAATATAGGTCTTAGCTGTCCGGCTCTATATATATTCATATACCCATGGACAAAATAAAGAGCGCACTACCAAAGTATAAGTAGCATACCCATATTCACCAACCATGTAAATTTCAGGTTCCTAGGATTACTGGATCGTATAGTTCCCATACAAATATTTCGGTCTCAGAGTTTAAATACTAACCAATAATCAAATATTTCTGAATGCGCAGTCACAAGAGCGTAGGCATTTTTTTTTTAGGGGTTCAGCATAGGCGAAGTAAACCTATTTTTTACTTGTTTTTGAATTTTTTTTTTTTTTTTTTTTGTTTAGATTTCGTTTACATATTTTGTTTGCCAAATGTATAGTTATAGAATTTTTTGATGTGAAATAAGCGTGAAGATGATGGATAGAAGTTACTGTGCCGGAGATGCTAGGGCCAATGGACGGACGGTGATCGCGGTCAGGCCTTGGTAGCCTGAATTATGAGCATGGGAACTGACCCGAACGTGAATTCATGGATGGGCGGGAGCAACCGCGTCTAGTAATATCGACGGCTCACTGGTATGTTGGGTAGGGAGTTGAATAGGTTTCTAGATAGGTGTAGAAGGTGTTTTTTTTTTTGTTTGTGTTTCCCTAACTGCATCCCTCTTAGTACCCCCAACCGATACCAATGACCACTACTACTTCCTTGCCTTCGTCTAATTCAACTTGTGCCAAATCAGTTCCTGTTCTTACTGTGATTGCTCCCCGTCGATATGTTTTTATTTCTAGGTTGGCAGCAAATACAACCTGCGCAGATGTTGTTTCTTATATTGCAGCCAAAATAAAAGTTAGGCGAATATTCAGAAATTTAATTCCTGGAACACGTATAATATTGCGTCTTTCAAAATAAGTGTTCCCGATAATATTTTTACTCCTATTTGTGATGCAAAATTTCAGCCTGAGCATACTTTTGTTTATGAATTCAAACCTCGACGGAAAAATCTTCGACCATCTGCTAGAGTGCCTTACACTAGGTAAACTTCACTTGCGAACTCAATCTCGAAAATACTAATTTTGCCATCTAAAAATCTTTCTGTTCAATATCAAAATGTTTGAGGTTTTTTTTACTAAGTTTCTGTGTCCCTAGTTGTACAACTAGAATTATCGTTCCCTTATCTATATGTACATGCATAACTAGCTATGCCATACATGATTCTTTCCGAGTTTTATGCACTCTTTATAATAAACATGATAGTCCTCTCGCCTGAGATCTCAATTGGAAGAAACTGCTACTGTTGTAGATGAAGTGGACATCGCTCATTGGCTCACGCATCCCTTCTGTCTCTCACCACAAATGGCTGTGAGTAGGAGCATAGCTTGAAATAAAATTCCTCCAACGGATAAGATGGGTGGATTTCTTATATATTGTATTATCTTACGATTCATTTTAATTTTTGCTTGTTTTTTATTAAATAAATAAATTAGCTGTAATTATTCTAGTTATGTTATACTATCACACACATGTAAATAATTTTCAATAAAAAAGTGAAATAAATAACTAACTAACCAAATAAATTAGCTTTAAGCTTAATTTTAATCACTTCTTATTATTATTATTATTAATTTTTTGTTTTTTTTTTTGTTTTTGGTTTAATCTCCTGTACTATGTTTAATAATCATTTACTTTTGAGTTGACAGTATTTTGTCATAATTAGTTAAATAAATAACTTAATAAACTGAACCTTGCTGTTCACTCAAAAACACAAATTAATATTTATGTTTTTTTCTTATACAATTTAGATGATTTTTAAATTCGTAGCCTTAAAAACATCTATGCCACAGTCTCTACAGTCGTTTAACTGTAAAGATTGAAGTGTTTATCTATTAAGAAAGCCAATAATGACAAATTAGAGGCTCCAGTCGTTTCGTTCATTTGCGACGACTACTTTCTGCTTGCTGAATATGTCTATTTACATTTCAATTCATAGACAGACACCACAGACGAAGGAAATGGAATTCCAATGCGCATTCTATGTGAGTTCTTGACACACAATGTACATTATCTCAATAAATGCAACAAACAAAAAAATCTATCACAACCAAGAAAAAGAGGCGAACATAAGAAAACTATAGAGGTATTGTATATACAATACTAGAATGAATGTAAAGATCTTTCACACCTTGCAAATGTAAGCAACAAGAATCATTCACACTTTAAGCAACATAGTAAACCACAATAGATGATAATGATGAAGCTGATAATAATAATGATGAACAAAAGGTATTTGGTATGTATTGAGACTTATTAGATTTATACCTATGTAGTAGTTTTTGAAATGGGGGAATGGGCAGAAAGAACAGTCAGCATAAAATAGGCGCTGATTGAAGATGATGATGATGATGTACTACGCATATCAAGTAAACAATAAAGAGAGTTTCCGAAGAAAAGTACTTAATACGAGGAGAAGGTAAACGAGGAGAAAAAGGTGGAGCAAATCCTAAAGTTACAGGCCCAGAAATATTGCATTAAGTAGTAAATACAATACAAGAAAACTTGTGCGATAGTATAAAAAAGAATTTGTTTGGGTAAACATTTGCGTATCGCTTGAACTATTATAGTTGAATAAAGTGTTAGTAGGGATTATGGGGGCAGGGTTTGTGGAGGTATGGGGAACTGTTGTTAGGCAGCAGTGCTGAAAAAACGAAATACAATAAGTTTGTTGTTGTTGTTGTTGTATGCAACACGAGTCAAGTTAAAAGTTACGAGTAGTTGATGAAGAAAAACCGCAGTGTAAACAATTGGTTCAACTTTATCAAGAGGAAAAGAGAAGAGGATGGTTGGAGTTGGTAGGGAGGCCTGTGTATAGTGCCAAAGTAAATAAACGAATGAACGAACAACACACACACATACACACACACACAACTATAGAAGGAAGTATCTACTATAATTGATGAGGGGAAGAGAGCACAGCAATGGATGTAGTCAAGGAACTTAAGGTGTAAAATATTTAACAAAAAAAAAAAAAATAGACATAACATATGTATGTCGATGATACTCGGACTTACTATTTCATCAAAGAAGCAACCAACAACGCACACACAATATTTCTGTTCTAATTTCTAATTTCTTTTTTCATTTTCAATTTTTATATTTTGTATGCATTTTGATAAGATAAAAAAATGTATGCATGCATTTCTTAAATTATATTGAAATCATGTTGAAAATGAAAAGAAAAGACATAATTAATTGATTATCGAAAAGTGATTATTTTCTTTTCACTTTGATATATGTAGATATTTACTTACATCCTTATGTTTTGAAATTAAAAAAAAAAAAGAAAGGAATTTAAGGAAGAAAAAAGGACTTTTTGTGAAAAAACAAGGGATTGAAAAATATTTGAGTTTGGAAATTTTTTTTTTTTTTGGTTTTTTAGTTTTACTTTACTTACTTTGTGCTTGGCTTTGCTTTATTTAAATGCGATACTCAAAGAGAAGCCAGACAAGCGACAATGACATTGCACAACAACAACAAGAATAACAACGACATTAACAAAAACCAAAGCAAAGCAAATGCAATAACAACAAGAAAAACAAAAAACAAGTCAACAAAAGCCAAGTGGAACTGTCTGACTGAGTTGAACAACAAAGATACCATCATCATCATCATCATCATCATCATCAACATCAACAACATCAACAACATTAAAATATATAAAGGGGTTGCTAGGCAAAGACTGCAGGCTATGAACTAAAAAAAAAAAAAAGTTAAACACATGCACACATTCATATATCAGACAGACACAGATACAATAAACCATTTGTATGCATTGTGTTTATGTATGCGTAAACAGCTGAGTACTTTTCAATGAATGAAGAAGCTCTACGACTTATTTAAAGATACATACTTAGGTATAAAAATAAAGAAAAACTAAAATAGTAAAAGAAAAACAAAGAAATGTAAGTAGAAGCCGCAGATAGAAAACAAAACTCTGCGAAAACTGCGAGTGCAACATTAACATGAAACATACAGAAACGTGAAAGAAGAAAAAAAGGCATAAATAATATGAAATAAACGAAAAAAGTCATAAAAACAAAACAGAAACAGAAAGAAATGCAGGGATGCGTCGTCAGCCATCCTTAACAGAAAACCACCCTCAGTCAATGGGTACAACGATGAACCACCCACAAACCAAAAACACACACTCTGCCAAATCAGCAGCACCCCCCTTACTCTTACTTCGCAAACCCAGACCGGGTGCTACCCGGACCCAGACTTACTTTACTTAAATTCTGAAACTCACATGGCTGAAGCGCAAATTCCCCCTTTTTAGAAACATTTTCTGTTGTTTTTGTGATTTGTTCAAGTTCAAATTGGAATGTTTGTATGCATGTTTATGTATCTGTGTATATGCGTGTGCGTCTATGACTGTGTGTATATGTGCAGTTGGATAAAGACGATATAGAAGAAACTGAAATAACAGTAGCAGCAACAAAGCCGGATAATTTTCATTTTGAATGCCGGAAAAAACGCATAAAATTTTACGAGCTCAAAAACATTAAAATGACTCCTGAGGCGACGACAAGGAACATTTCAAGAAAACGATTCTAATGTTGATGATGGCGACGACGATGGTAAAAGAATAGTAAAAGGTGCCACCAAGAACAGACTAAAGACTAAAACGTCCCATTTACTTACTTGAATACAAAACTCTAGAGAAATTTTTGCTTTGGCGCTTCATTTTCACTTCGAAGTTTGTTTTTATTCTATTTTGCAGAGAGAGAGAGAGAGAGTCGTTAGAATCTTGCTTTAGCTGTTATTTTGTGGGTTAGATTTTTTGGAAAGGAGCATCACCATCACCATCGCAATCACAATCACAACAATCATCATTATCGTCATCATCATTAGACCATTTTAGTAGATTGCAGCAGTATAAACAAAAGCAATTGTTGGCTACATTTAACCAATGGACTAACTGACTGACTGAATTGTTGGATTTAGTTTTGTTGCCATTTCTATTTTTGGCCAACTTACTTAGAGGAAAGTTGTTCCTTTGTCCTTTTCAACAATTTGTCTCTCGGTACAATTGTGTTTAGTTTTGCTAATGTGTGTGTGTCTGTGTGTGTATGTATGCCTGCGAGTGTGCGTATATCTAAAGATTTTTCTAGTTTAATTAGTGAGATAAGTGTGAATGTCCTTTGTTGAGGAGTTGAATTTAAGATTTGATAATGTGAGTATGCGAAAAATCTCATTTTAATTTAAACAGATTTATGTATGTCATTTTGGAAACTTTCAACAAAAGAAAATACATAGAAGATTGCTTTCACTAAAAGTCTTAATTTAGTTTTTGTTACATTTTCAATTGATTTCAATTTAAATTGTGTAACCCCACCATATAAAACTGACTGAAATATGTAATGGAAAAATACAAACAAAATAGACCGCATTGTTCTTAGTTTCTCGGAAAAATGTAAAATGTTCCATTACTTACAATACAACAATTCAAAATATTATAAACTCATTAAAAGTTTATATATTTTAAACCTGGAGAAAGAGTGATTTATTATAAACTAACCTTAGAAACTCCAAACGTAAACGAACATCGAAATTGTAAGAACAAATTCCAAAATAGAAATGCATTTTACAGAGTAAAATTTGTCAGGGTTTTAGCTCGAATTTTAGCTAAGATCGGAAGTTGAATTATTGGATTAAAATGTAGCTAAAGGATCAAGCATGCATTGTCACCTGAGTTCTTCAGTTAATGCAAACTTTGCTGATAGAATGCATTTTAAAAGTGCTACTTGATACGCAAAGCCCCATTTGAACCATAACACAGTTTGACTGAACTAGATAAATTTATTCCGCACAATTCTATCACTTCTTAAAATAGGAGTACAACTCTATAAAATCCGAAAAACAAGTAAAAATTATTTCTCTTATATTTTCGAGTTACTCAACATTTAGATTCAATAAATTTAAACTAGACAAGAAAAGATTGGGGCTTACAATCATATACTTGGTTTTATTGATGTTCATTCGTAGCCCAAACTCTTCGCTTCATTTGTATGATGTTTTATAGTTTTTATTCTCGGTCCTAAACATATTCATAATATAATAGAAACAATAGACGAAGAATATGGTAGGCAATAATAGTCGTGACCTGAAATGGTTTGATAACAATTGTCTTGATTCATTTTACTCATGGACCGTCCGGTCTCTCAGCTGGCGCATCTTCTTGGGATGGGAATTAAAACTCCAATATCCGACATTCCAGTGGATTTTGCAACAGATGTGCAACGCCTATATCAAAATCTTATAGTGCCTAAATTTCAGTTCGATAGAACAAAAAACGAAAAAGTTTTCTAATAAGAACCAGAATTGTAATGGTTGTTTGTATGGGAGGTACCCTCCGTAGTGATCCGATCAAACTGAAATTTCGGCAATATAAGTTGTTGATGTATAGCCACCAACCACCCAAATTTCAAAATCGTGGGATTACTGGAACGTATAACTGCCATACAAACCAAAATATTTCTTGTATGGGGAAAATATTGTAGTTTTAGTATTTGTTGCTCATGCCCGGATAGAACTACACATTCTGTGAAAATCAACTCTCTAGCTATTGCGGTTTATGAGATATGACCCGAAGGCGGACGGACAACGAAGTCTCTGCAATAGGGTTCCTTTTGGTACACTTTGGGTCCGGAACCCAAAAAATCAAAAAAATGGTCGAGTCGTTTTTAAATGATGTGCACCTGTTTAAGATCAGCGCGGGTTCTTGGCCAGAGAGTTTCACTGGGAGTAATAAATACTTCTAAATAAAAAGTATGCGCTTCAAAAAAAAAATATTCGAAAAATAAAGGACAGCCTGGTTTACATAGCACAATATATCTTCTTCAAATGCATATCAACCAGTTCCTTAATCCAATCCAACGTCTATTGAAGATGTTTTTGCTAAATTAGATGTTTGTCTCTCTCTCTCGAGTATTCTATGTTATTATTACAAAACATAATCCCAAGCAATGACTTTGCCAACTTCAAACAATCAAAGCATTTTCTTTTCAAGTACTTTAAAATTCATGTAAATTTATGCTAATCTCTTAAGAACTTTGACACTTTGACAAGTTTTTCTCTTTACTCTACTCCATTCAACCTAAACGCGCTAAATGACATAAACATAGACGGAACGATTTATGTGTCTCTTTAAGATATTCAATTTTTGTATAGATACAAATTTATTTCTTCTTTTTTTCAATTTTTTTTTTATTTTTTTGAGTTCGTAATTTTGTTTGAAATTTTGTTGTGTTTTTATGTGTTCACACATGTTTCAACTATGTTGAATATGACTGCGGTTTATGCCATCCAAGTTCCAGAGACGAAAGGAAAATAAAATCCATAAACCATCCATCATCTAACTAGAGAATGTTTGCTTTATGCGCAACATAATGTTTATGCCTTTACTTTCTAGTTTCAATAAAAAAAAAAAAAAAGATAAAAAAGATCATAAAATACAAACAAATGTTTAGGTAAGATTCCCATACATACATATATTGTATATGCATTTATGATAGAGTAAACTGAGGTAAAATGGTAAAGTAAACTAAGTTTTCTTTCTTTTGGGACTTCGAATACTGGAACAAGTAATTTAACATAAACAAAAGAATATCTTTTATACACATAAATTACAAAAGATTTCTACCAATTGGTTTTGAATACCATTTCCCAGTGCGTTTGCTAAAATGTTTAATGCATTCTCGGTTCAAAAATAGGTCAATACCTTTTAATCCTCTTATAATGAACCATCATTTCATTATTATTATTCTCTTTTAGCTACAATAGTAAAAACTTATGCAAAAATGGCTAATTGTCATGTACAAACAAAAGTTCAAAAAAAAAAGATGGAAAAATGGAAAAAATTACAACAATAAAGTTAAAAGTGTCTAGTACTTCTAAGTACACCTGCCATGGGGCGTGTTAAATGCCAATGTAGCACGCTGTAATCCCATTAGGTTTGAAGTGAACATGAAAGCGAGTCATTAACTGAGTAACTTTTATGGCTTTGCGTTAAGCGTAATGATAGAGTTTTACTATAGAAGTAGTAACTTGAAATGGGTTAAATTTGTAGGAAAATGCTATACCATACTACCATATAACAGATAAACCGCATGTTTTTGGAATCAACTTCAAAGTAACTTAATTTTCATGTAAAGCACAAATAAAAGGATCAAAAGTATTAGAAGATATTGAAAGATACTTCAAACAATGAAATTAAACACATTTTTCCTTTAATTTAAAAAATTGGCTCTTCAGTGTATATTGAGTTTGTATCTTTGTATCTTTAACCAACTACATACAGAACTTGATTAAAGATAAATCTAAGATTTCTTGATTTCTTGATTGTAATATGGACTACATACTTATAATGCCACCCTCCCACATTTGTATACATTTTCACATACTAGAAGACGAAGACAACTTTAATCTCACCAGAGAAGAAAGAATATCTTTAAAAAAAAAAAGATAAACTTGATGAACACAAAGAAAACAACAAAGCAACAATAACAAAAGCATGAACTACAAACGAAACCTGATGAAAGATAAAAACCGAAAGTTTGATGCGCAAACGTCACGGGCAATGTATAATGCAAGACACATGGACAGACGAAGGAACAAGCGGACGATTGAATGGATGGATGGATGGACTTAGTAAGACCAAAATGAACTACAGACGACGACAACGACCGTGTGTGCACAGGAAGTGAGTTCTCTGCTGCTGCTGCTGCTGCAATTTTATATAGTGGCAGGCCACTGAAGTTCATCAAGTGCACAGCTCATCATATGTATGAAGCAAGCAAAGGAAGACACCATAGATATACACAACAGCAATAACAACAAATGTTGTATCTGCAATACGTTTGTATCTATGCATCTCCTTTTTTTTATGTTGGTAATAGCGTGCGCGGCTTTATGTGATTGATGTTCATTTAGTTGCTGCATTGAATTTAAGCAGAAAAATGAATAAATTTTAAAATGCCTACACTTGTTTTTGTTGCTGTTGTTGCTATTACGGTTTGTATCCACTGCCGCATGTTGAATGCGCTTTACCACATGTAAACAAAGTTTTCTATGTCTGTCCCAAGAGACACAGAGAGAAGTAGAGATTCTTCGTTGTAGCCATTGTCGTTCGCCACACTATACAACTCACAATCTGTGTTGCATATGCAGCAAATACGCACAGATACTTATGTTCATATATGTATATATGAATATGTATCTACATATCTACTACTCGCGTGCTTGCGGTGTTACCCTCGCGCTCCGTTTTGTGCCATCATCATGGATACTCGCTCGCTGACAGCTGCTTTATGCCGCCACTTTGTGTTTGGCGATCAAAGGCGTCTTTTTGATGTGCTTACGCGTATCTTGTTGTATGCATCTTTGTATCTATCTATACACGTCATCGTCATCGTCATCCTCGTTCCTTTTGCCATCATCATACATATGACTAAGACTCAAGTGTTTTTAGCTAATTAATTAACTAATTAATTTGTGTAGATATTGTTTCAAGATGATTTTAATTGGTCTGCTTAGCGCATACTTTTTCAATGGATTTCCGTTCAGATACTTTATTTGACGTTAATATGGCGCCTGTTCTGAACAAGAAACTTGAATTGATTTAAGCACCTTTGAGGATTATTAAGAATTGAAAGTTAATATATTGTAATACATATATACTTTTTGGATATGTTAAGCACGTTTTCGACATTATGCAATCGTTACAAAAGTGCGTTGCTGTCAAACCAAAACCAATTCACTGTCATTCACCTCAGTCAGACACATTTTGCAATTCCACTACTAACTAAACTACATAAGTGTTCAAATATACCTATGTACATACTCGTATTATATTCATTCTATGTATTGTACTTACAAATTATGCTTAAACGCGCTGGTGGCGACGCCTGTCGGGCGCCACCGCTGGCCATGCTTGAAGCAATGCAAACATAATCGCCGGCATCCACATCACGTTGCACAGATTCGATATGCAAATTAGCACCAACTTGATAGATGCGTTTATCCAAGACAATCGGTTGACCTGCAAAAAGAATTTCGATTTTGGACTTTAGTATGATACTGAACACACACACACACACCACTTCTTACCATTTCTCAACCAATTGTAATCCATGTCAGCATTTTCTCCTGACAAAACATATGATGATGATGATGATAATGATGATGATGATAATGATGTCATAGGTGTTGCTGAGCATTCAAATTCAACGGCATCACCCTCAACGATGCTTTGACTCTTTGGCAATGTTGTAAAATGCGAACTAGAGGCCTCCGCAAAATCTATTCAGAAGAAATATTAAATAAAATAATGAATAAAGGGCAGGCATAAGGAAACGAAAATCAATTTTAAAATCAAATTAATTTAATGAACGCTTTTATTATGCGATTTTCATGCATAAATTCACATTCATCGCACAAAAAGCATAGCGTAAATAATTATAATGTGGTTTATAATATCCTATATCTACTACATACTACATATATAGTTATATACTCATACATACGAGAATATATGCAAGTATATAGACGATACATAAATGCATTTATACTTAAATACTGGATTATGTTAAAAAATATACCGCTGCACATAATGAATGCTTACATAAATGAATGAATGAATGAATCTTATAACAAACAAAAAAAAAAAAAACAGAGAAAGAAAAACATGGAAAAACTTCATCAGTTTCACCCATGATTTAATACCCTTAACAAACAAACCCATAATTTGTATATTGTAGAATAAATCGGGATCTCATCAAAGGAATAACAGCTGGTTAATCATCTTCTTTTATTTACTTAATATTTTACTTAGATAAAGGAAACGCATTCGTGGTCCTTTTTTGATACCTCGAATTATCTAGTTCCTTCAGCGCATCATAATTTCTTGGACGCCCTATTTGACCATTCTTTATTTCAAATGAACTATATTGTAAATTATTAGAATAGATTACTTGATCTTGTTTTCAGTAATAATTCTATTGGTACTTCTGTTTCAAGATCCCAACGTTTATGTCTACCTGAGAATACTTACCATTTAACATTGAAAAGATCCCATTCTTTAACCTGACCTCTTTCTGCCTCGACATCTGCATGTTACCGGCGGTTTTGTTTTCGCAAAGTAAACTTTGCCCAATTAAATACATACAAAATTCTTGGAACTGAAATTCAGAATGAGGAGAAATTTCAAGAAATCCCTAAATTTCATGGGAAGTGGAACATCCATAACTAAATCCTAAATTATGTTGAATATTATTTGGTGTAAAATCATGAGATATACCTAGATGTCAAGATTAGTATTTTGCTATTGGATTTGGTTTATTTTATAAATGGGTGATAATTTTCTGATATTGATCAGAGCTAATCACGAAACATGGATAAGATTGAATAAAATAACTTCTATGTACTGCAACACTTGTGGATGATGATGATGATGTGGACAATGAGTTTTGAGTATTGAGAATTCTTTTAGATAAATACATCAGAGCGGTTGAATATTATGACAGCAATTCGGAGGAAGAATAGTATATTCCGGACATTTCTAAGAAAAATAGAAATCAGAGAATATTTTAAGAAACTTTTACTAGAAAACTTGATGTTAAGTAAAGAAAAATGTGTGAAATTCAATAATTGTACTTCTTTTCGCCAAATTCACTTACATATTTTGATAAAGAATTCTATAACTCGAAGTTTCCATAAGTCAAACATTTTTTGCGCATTATGGTGATTCGAGTTATGAAAGTTCGACTGTAGATACTAATTTTTTTATTCCAATTAGAGATTTTAACATAAATTTTCGAAGCGAACAAATGTGGAAATTTTTACCTAAAAGTTCACTTGATATTTATTTCTAAATTTTGAATCAATTTATTGTAAAAACCATTTAAAACTTCCCATACAAAAACTTAAAAATTAAATTATAAAGACATGAGAGGACTTTTCATTGGGATTGATTTGAAATAGAAATTTTGCTGAAACTAAATCTTGATAAACCCTTGGCGAAATGTAATGATCTTCTTTTTTCAATGTTTGTATTATTTGATAATTTTAAGCGATTAATCCGATTGAGATATTATATATTTAACATAAGAATTAAGCAATTTCCCATTTGAAAACTAATTAATACGATTAAGAGATGCTTTTGGTTTAATTACAAAGCAATTCTACCTCATGAATTTGAAAATTTATATGTTCAGCACTAAAAATATACCAGGAAAATTGTACAATATTCCCATTCGAATTACAAAAAGTATAGAAGAAACTATGAAATAGGAGTCTCTTTTATTTCGTAGTGCACTCCATAGACTTACATAGAAGTATTGTATTTTAGTATAGAAAATGTTTGCTTGCTGGGTGGGGGAAAACAGTGGCGTCAAGAGCATGATGCGCTTGAATGAGAGATCGTTAGTCTGCATCATATTAAAAATGCATTTCTCTGTTCATGGCTGAACGGTGTCGTAAATTAAAATCGGGATTACTATTATTATTATTATTTTTTTTTTTTTCTACTTATTAATATGTATTATCAACATCATTTTTATTATTATAATTATCATGGTCTCTTTTATTATGTTGCCTTGTTTTCCTTGTTCTTTCTTTTGTATTGTATTTCTTTGCCTTTTTTTTTTGTTTCTGTTTTATTAATGTGTAAATTTAATTATATGCATTTATGCAGTTGCAGTTCTGGTTGTTGAGATTTTATGTTGCAAAAAAAAAAAAAAAGGTTGCTTTAGCTAAATGGGATTCATTATGTGTGTGGCATGTTGACGTTGAAGTTTTAGGGCTCCAGGAATATAAGGTATACTCAATTAATGGGAGAATTGAAAAATTTTGTTTTAACTATACTCAGTGTAATATGACACCTTAATATGACGCAATATTTGACTTATCACTATGCCTACAGTTGCGTTTTCTTATTCGCAACTTGGTTAAATGACCAGAACACCGAGCAAAAGGATATAGTTGGGACTATATGTAAGTCCAAACGACCCCTGCCTCTCTTGCAGTATAATCCTAGGACTCCTTAATTTTATGCATTATTATTATTTTTTTTTAATAAAATTAACTCCTTATTCCTTTAATTAAAGTTTTTGAATATCAAATTTAAGCAGTTAAATTAAAGGCATAAACTTTTATCCTTATTTAATTTCAATGGAATTATACCTAATCTAATGACACTTCAATTACTGCAAAAAAACTTAGGGAAACCTTAGGGTATATTGATCTCAATAAGTAGACTAAACAGTTACTAACAACAATATGACTACAATGCCCCTTGTCTTCATGGAGAGTATGAAAGTTCTATAGCATAATCATAGATGGGTAAGAGAAAACAAGCCTAGAAAACTAATCGCAACTAGACAAAAATTTTATAGGTTTTTTTTTTTTTTTGATAATTTAATTTAATGTATAAAACCGGATACATTTGTATCATCAAAGAAATTTACATGATTTAGAAAAAACATGACATCTCCAAAAAAAAAAAAAAATAACAATCTTCTATTACGGAGATCGTTGGGATGGAAAAACGACGGGGGGGAAGTGTTGTGTGTAAGACATCTTGCCAGAGGATTGGGTTGCTTTAGCAAACGATCATTGTAACGGCTGCTGAAAAAATTTATTTCTTCAATCACCGTTGGCATATCAAGGTCACGGTGTAGTATGGTGTTTCTAACATACCATGGTGCACCAGTTTTGCGTCGTAGGACTTTGTTTTAAGTTACTTGCAACTTTTTGATGGTATATGGTGCTGCAGTCCCCCATATTTGAATGCCGTATCGCCAAACTGGGGCCACAACTTGTTTACAGATAGTCAACTTGGTGTTTAGCGACAGTTTACTATTCGTTCGCAGTAGCCAGGCCAATTTCTTCATCTTTTGACAACAGCATGCAGAGACTCTCTTCAAATGAATGTGCCAAGTAAGGCGCTTATCGAGGACCAGACCTATGTATCGAATAAGATCCACCAGAAGAATAATACTAGAGTCATTCGATATAACTGGACAAAGGCCACGCCTCAATGTGTATGTGCAGTTAACTGATTTAAGGGGATTTATATCAATGTTCCATTGCTTGGCTCATGTTTCAAGTCGCTGTAAATAGCTTTGGGTAATTTCCGCTGCTTCAATGGAGAATGTTGAGTTCGGGAGTGCGGCGGTGCCATCTGCATAAGTTGCTACCAACAAACTATCGTTTTTCGACATCAGCATGTCCGCCGTGAATAAAGTGTAAAGAACTGGCGCAAGGACACTAAACTGCGGTGCACCAGCCTTTTACGAGGAAAGCTCTATCCGTCAAGTAGCTCTTGAGCAGGAGATATTGTTTATATATTTTATAGAAAATTTACTTTATGACAAACATATTTTCCAACTTTTTTTTTTTATAAAATAATAAAATAACTATTAAAATTATACAATAGTATTTAGAGATCGCAAGAGGTTTGTTTTTGTTGGCATGTGGCCCATTTAGTTCAACACTAACTTATGAAAGTATTTAATAAAAATGAAAAACAAACTTGTCTTTGAAATATTTAATAGAAAACTGTATTTTATTACTTATTTGCACATTACATATTTCTTTTATTTGAAGAAGCTTCAGCTTTTTTCATTAGAATAATTCTTTATGTATAATTGTAATAAAATCGCTACGTATACTATTCACCAAGCTTAAACTCTTATTTCATCTAACAATTGGAAACTTAAATTTATTTTATTTTTTTTTTTCTTTTCCTTTTCTCCATCATTTGTTTTACGAATGCCAATCATTAAAAAACTAAATTATATAATAATCAAGTTGAAGCATTGTCTATCCATGCTGGGCATGCGAAATTTGATACAATATTTATTTTGTAGCATATTCAGCCACTATCAAACCCATCAGATACCATAGATACACAACTAACCCAACTTTGAATAGAATAGAGTTGATGATTTGCTTTACGGCAACAAAAAGATAGCACGAAATGAATACGATTACTATTACAATATTTCTCATTCATTGAACTTAATCACCAAATGTTTCCGCGTAATTTACAAACGACGAACTTGGTTGACTTGGCAAGGAGTATCACTACCATCAATAGTATCTACTATAGTAAACATCGATGGTGGAGTGCTGTTGAGCAACTATTACAATATTATGTTAGGAGTAGCAATGGTGGAGATGACAGTAGTTTGGCTACACGCAGTGGTATCATTGCTATTGAAAATCGCTGAATCGTTGATTCGGACAACGTAGACAAACTAATTATCGCACTGTACTACAAAATAAGAATGAAGAGGCGCAGATAGGCAGACAGACTAAGATACAACAACATCATCGATAATAAGATACAGATACTGAGATACAAAACAAATAGAATTGTAGGCATGATACTGCTGTTCTATCTGCCGCCTGCTGTTGCCGAATAATCATGATTTTTCTGTTTGGACAAAAAAAAATTATTTTCTTAACATTGAAATCTGCACCTTTCATGCTAAATCTTATCGCTTCGCCTATGTTTTTTCCTTTACTGTCTTCAATTTCTGCCTACAAAGTTGTGGCATAATAATCCTCCTCATCATCATCGTCATCATCATCAAGTCGTTTTCATTTTGCGCAAAAAAATCAGAAGAAGACATTCGTTTTACTGCCATATTTTTTCCTTTTTTTGCTTTTGCAATGTATCTTGAATCTTTTCTGTATATCTTTTATATCTACTTCAACTGTGATTTTGACTTTGCAACGTCAGCAGCGCATCAATATATGCTTACTATATGTAGCTTGTATCGTTGCGAATCGATGCGGAAAGCGACAACGACAAGAACATAAAAAAAAAAAAATCAGCACATATTTCTATAATCGACGCCTTCTATATCCTCCTTGAAAGTATAGTGTGATGAGCAGTGCGAGGCGAGGGGATGGAAAACTTCATATTCGCTGATTCTGCTGCCTGAAGTCAACACATCACACGCTTTGACTTGCGGTTTGAGCTTTTAGAAGACGCGACGTTGATGACGCTGTTGGTGATGATTTCTTCTAACATGTTTTTAGGGTTCCGGACCCATAGGGTACCAAAGGGAATCCTATTGCAGAGACTTCGTTGTCCGTCCGTCCTTGGGTCATATCTCATAAACCGCAATAGCTAGATAGTTGAAATTTTCACAGAATGTGTAGTTTTACCCGGGCATCAGCAACATCCGGGCATACTAAAACTAAAATATTTTCAAAAACTTAAAGGGGTCCCCATACAAGAAACATTTTGGTTTGTATGGCTGCTATACGATCCAGTAATCCCACGATCTTGAAAGTTGGGCGGTTGGTGGCTATACATCAAAAACTTATATTGCCGAAATTTCAGTTTGATCGGATCACTACGGAGGGTACCTCCCATACAAACCCCCATTAAAATTCAGGTTCTTATTTGAAAAACTTTTTTGTTTGTGTCCTATCGAACTGAAATTTAGACACTACAAGTTTTTGATGTAGACGTTGCAAATCTGTTGGAATAAGTCAAATCGGCCAACTAGGAGGTGTACTTCCCATAAAAACCCACCATTAAAATTCAGGTTCTTATTCGAAACATTTTTTTTGTTTTTTTCACTATTGAACAGAAATTTAGACACAACAATTTTTTAATATAGGCGCGGTATATTTGTTGGAATCAGTAAAATCGGATCACTAGGGGGAGTATCTCGCATACAAACCCCAATCTGGTACGGAACCCTCCGTATACGAGCCTGACTCGCACTTGGCCGATTTTTATTTTCTACTCCGACTCCTACTGCTCTGCATCCCCCCCTTAAATCATGATCCAGCAACAGCACTTAATTCAAGCCAAAGCAATCCATGAAGAATATCATCATGCATCTTTCTTTTGTGGCGCAAAAATTAAATCGATTTTCCATGCATGATGTAGCGCAATCGACAGCAGGAATGACTATGCTAAGGCATAAGGTTAACTTTGCGGGGAGTTCTAAAGACTCGTTGGCAATGCCATTGGTGCCTTCAGTAACTTCTTCTTTGACTTGTCTTGACTTGAAATGCGCTGAGCTGAGTTGAGGAGTTGAGTTGAGTTGAGTTGCTTGAAGCATACAACAGAATATTCTGTTCTCTGTTCTCTTTATGGACTTGGGTATGGACTCGGTGTGGTGTGGGTCCTCCCTTGTATCATAACACGTAGGAATTGTGTGTGACTGGAATATGATTTTCTGCTCGTGAGCATGATATTGAAGTCACCTTCCTACTACCATCAACCCCCTCTCCCCTTAGGTTTCACGCCCGCCTGTCCATTAAGATAATGACTGTAATGATGTTGGTAAGTTAGTTTCATGTGCATTCGTTCCCGTTGCCGTTCGTTCATAGCTCATTCTTTAGTTCACATATTCATGTTTATAAATTGTACATAGGTATTTTTTCTTTTCTTTAGTTTGATGGCTCGGTTCACTGGCGCTCTGGCAGATTTAAGAGGTGTCGTTGGAAATTGCTCCAATTAGAGTCAAGCAGTCCCTTGTGGTGTTACTGATTCTTTATACTTACTTATTGAACTGAACCTAAAACTTCTATACACACACACACATCAACAAATATGAAATGTGAACGACTATTTGGCCCACGATTTGTATGTAATTGCTTATGAATTGTGGTCTTTAGATGCTATAGTTATTGCGGTAAATGCTATTAATGGTCTTGACTGATGATACAAATCGAAACAATAAAAAAAAAACAAGGTAAACGTAAGTTTCACCTCAGGTGTTCATAATGTTTTGTACATGTATCGAATGAATTTCACAATTCAGATACATCCAATACTATAACAGAAACCTGTCCGTATGTGTTTGGTAAGATTTTCATAATTTTACTTAAATTCTTTTTGATAAAAGACAGAAACCAAGTATTTAAAGAAATATTTCCCAATCCTTTAAATAAATTGTAAGAAATGCAATATTATATGAGATGATAGACTTTTAATTTATCCAGGATTTAAAAATAACGTGATATAAAATGGGCAATGCGTTATTACATCAGTAAGTCCTTAAATTATCTTTTCTTTTTTTTTTTTTTTTTGTTTATTTTTGTTTTTTTCAATATAATCTCCTTCTAGCTCTATACACTTTTCTAATTTTTAAAACCTTCAAATAAGTACGATATTGGAAGTTCCAGATATAACCTCGTTGTTCGATGTGAAACATCGGCCACCTAGCCATTTTCTTAAATTTAGAAATAAAAATAAATCATTGGGCGCCAAATCTGGTGAATATGGTGGATTCAATCGAATCTCAATTCCATGACATTGGCCATCGAAACTGCACATGTGTGCACCTGTGCATTGTCCTGATGATGGAGACTGAATATTTTTTATTTCCAAATGAGGACTTTTGTCTGGATTTCTTCGCCCAACTGGTCAAAAAACAACGCATAATACTCTCCCGCTTTTAGGTTACCTATTCCGAAGTAATTGGTGTAGATAATTGATTCCTCATGCATCAAAAAAAAAACCGTAAGCATCACCTTGGCGACCGGCTTCGCCTTCTTCCAAGCCCGTTCGCTTTCAAAAAAGACATTGTTTGTTCTGTTACTTTGTTTCTGGAGGATAGTATTGTACCCATGCTTCGATAATGTATTGACGCAGAAACTAGTTAGGACTGCGTAGGAACAATGCGAAAACAACCTTAGATTGCGTTCATTATCTACTGAGAGCAAATGCGGCACCCATCTTGATGAGACCTTTTTCATACACAATTTTTCGTGCAAAATTGAAATAACTGTACCATACGACACGCGTCAATTACTCAAAACAATATCGTTGATTTTCTCAATCGTTTCTGGGGCCGTCACTGAACGTCCCGAACAATAGTCATCTGTTGTGGATGTACGGTCACGTTTTAACCGATGTAAGTATTTACCCAATTATAAATTGTTGCAAACGAAAGAGCACAAGTGCCTTAACTTCATCCAACTCAGTTTGGATTTTTTTCGGAGTTAAACCTTTTAAATAAAAGTGTTTGATCACCATGCGAAACTCACTTTTTCCATTTTTTTTTTTTTCAATACGCAAAAGTTAGTTGCTTTAATTGACAATAAACCATATGGTCGATATTACTGAGATATCAACCTTACCGATGCTTCGAGTGCCAACTCTCGGTGTTTCTAAGGACTTATTGTTTATTAATTTGAAAACAAGTGTCAGGTAGAGATGAAGATAGAGAAGCAAACCAACCGTAAAGAAAAAGAAAGCGAATGATTGATTTCTTTCTTAAGTTCAGTATATCGTTTTAAGATCACATATTTCTGAGTCGACTTCTTTTATGTTAACCCAGTCAGTCATTGAACGGCTAAGTCCGCCACAATTTGAAACAATTTTAAACCACTGAATAATCCTAATAAAGTTAAATACCTAATCTACTGAACTGACCAAATTTTGCAAAATCTCAAGAACTCTCAACAAGTCTGAAGATTTTCAAAACAATTGATGATCTCATTCCATGGAAACTCTGTTAGTGTGAAAAGAATCCTATGGTGAACACAATTAGCTACACATCATTGAGACCACACAGATGACGACTTTGGCTCAACAGCGCATTCTCCATTCAACATCTACGCATTCGATATGCTTGACATACTGCCACTCATTAAATAGAACAATGAACATTTTTTGCGCTATTTCATGTCGAACTCGAATATGTTGGAACAAAAGTAAAATTAGCACAACCTAAGAATGAGGTCCTGCTCATGCTCCAACCGGAGTTAAAGGAAATTCTATATTCATATGT
This sequence comes from Amiota minor, assembly GCA_037043295.1. Classification (NCBI taxonomy): domain Eukaryota; kingdom Metazoa; phylum Arthropoda; class Insecta; order Diptera; family Drosophilidae; genus Amiota; species Amiota minor. Next base: position 660,279 of record JBAMAW010001038.1, read on the forward strand.
ATGTAAAAATATTGATGGTGATGACGGTGGCGAACAAGTGAAAGAATAAAAGTTAAATATACGTGAATACACAAAAACAGTAGCAAATACTAGGCAAAAGGAGCTAAACTAACTGGCAAAGGACAAGAAACTAGGAAATAAACAAACGAATAAATGAACGAAAGAACGAATGGAGGGAAAGACACAGAAACAGAACACAAAACTAAAATTAAATTAGCAACAAACAGAGCGAGAAACGAGTCAATTAACATGCGAACTGGGCAACATCATGACAAAAACACAGGGCTAGAAAAAAAAAAAATAGAAGCAGAAGCAGGAGCAGGAGCAGAACCTGGACATACCATGTAAGATGAGCGCACATTTGTTTCAGTTTTTGTAATATGTTAGTTACTTTAGTTACGAAAGGAAGTCATCATATGCGCCTTGGGCAGAAGAAGATGATATGAAATGGAGAAGAGAGAAATATGAATGAAAAACAAGAACAAAAGCAAACAAACAAAGCAAAAAGGACCAAATACTTTAAGGCACTCAAGTTAAGATTACTATTAAGTAAATTTGTGTTGTAGTTGTGTGAGAGCACTTCAACTTCAACATGACAACGACAATGTGATGAATATTCATACACATATTGTACCATTGTGTATAGAACCTAATAGTCGAGAACCTAATCTGGAACGGCAAAGAGCAAGTATATCAAGTATGATTAACGAAGCGAACAATGGATACTACTTACTTACTTACTTACTTACAACAGTTGGAAGAAGCAAACCAAGTCGGGATGAGCTGATTCGACTTTAAAAGATATCTTTCAATTATGCAAAAACTAGCAGCTAAAGACATATGCGACCGACCAAAGCAACCGCCAACAACTGACAGGACATCATTATTGTCTAAACATGATTCTCTGTCTATTTACCATATACGTAAATGTGATTGTGTGTACTTATGAATAGTAGTTACCAGACAAAAGAGATCACACACACACACACAATGAGGCCAAACAAAGAAGAAGCATTTATATCCAACAATAGACAAAAGGCAGAAATCTGTGCACAATGAATGTGCGATTATTATTTGTAGTGCAAATAATATAAAAGCATATCCTTGTTCTATGTATTGTCATATCCTGTCAGTATGTTGCCACAAGCATTTTATTTACTCTTATGACTGCTGAATGTCTCTCAGTCTGTCTGTCTTTCTGTCTTTCTGTCTATCTGTCTTTCTATCTGCCAATCTCTCTGTCTTTCTGTCTATGTTTTTTGTTTGTGATTTTCATAGTTTTTGCCATAATCATAATTTGTCATGCAGACATGCAAAAATGCTGCATGCAACATTTGTTCTGCGGCAAATTGTGTGTTCTGACTTAGAAATATTTAAGAACAAGATACCACCATGTACATAATAATAAGAAAGAATAATATTAGTTTATATACATATAAATATTGTACAATATGTTAGAATGATGAAGCTAAACAGAAAACAACTTTATACTTGTAAATCTGGGGAAACTTTATTTTCTTGAAATATGTACTTTAAATAAATGAATGTTGAATAATACTTTTTATTTAGTAATTTCATCACAAAAAAACATCATTCAAGATATTAGCTGACTAAGGGGGATGATGGCGTTAATCTATGGTTCTCCTCAGAACTCAGGATACCACGAAATTTCAAGAACGAAGCATAGTAAGTAAATGTGTTACATTCTCATTTAGTTATACTGTACCTACAGACATACAGGGAAACCTATTTTGAGAGTCAAATAATCCCGAATATTAAAAGATTTTTATGCTAAATTTCATATCTTTAAAATACAATATTTTTAGATACTTATTGATTAAAAAATATAATTCCCTCCTAAGCTTACAGTACAGTAAAGCGTGTAAATCTTTTAAAATCATTCAGATGAATTTTATTGAAAAAAATACTTATTTTACGAATATTTTTGATGAAACTTAATCATTTGATTTCATAAAAAAAACATTAGCATTTTGGCTACAGAAATCAAGGAATAACAACTCCTTAAATATATGAAATTTTCCAAATCTACTTTAGAATTAATAATAATATTCTTAAAAAAGAAACACACAAATATGAGATTTAAGGTTTCATTCTCAAAACTTAGTAGTATTGTTAGAAGGAACCCCGCTACCAAGTAGTTTGCTTTATAGTAAATACATATGTATATAATAATAATAAATATATCACTTCTTTCTAAAGAAAAAGAAAAATGCCTCCTTTAATTACTTTATATATATATATTTTTTTTTTTTTTTTTTTTTGTCTCAATCCAATTTTATTTGTGTTTTTCCCCCTTTCCTTTCTATTCAAATGGATTTCAATTTGGAAAGCAATAAATTGTTGTAAGAAGTTCTTAAGCTTCCCAAGAGCGACATCATTACAAACTCATCAATTAAACATTTTATTGAATGGCGATTGTTGAAAGGTGAAGAATGCAAATGGAAATATAATAGGTTCTACTTTGATACTTACACAATAATGTACTGCAAGAAATCCAAGCGACTAGTAACATAATCTTTCGTTTCGTAGCCATATTTGCAAGTGTATGAGTTTCTACTGCGGGTGTTGGTTCGAAGAGAAGAACCCAAAGAGGCACCAGAGACCCGGCACAGGGTTTGTATGGAAGTAAAAACGTATGTATTCCAATTAGCAAGTGATAAGCTCAAATGCAGATAGGAAGCAGAGCATGAGTGACACTAAAATCCAATGGTATTATGGTGATGTTGATATTGAAGTTGATGTTGCACCACCACCACCACCACCACCACCACAACTACCAAGTCGCCTCAAATTATGTTGAAGTCCACAGGTAAGTGCACTACTCGAGAATGCACTCAATGTCTTGTGTAAATATTTGTTTATATTGGCGGTGTATCTTTATATATTTTTCTTGTTGTTATTGTTGTTGTTGTTGTTGTTGATGGTCATGTTGTTAAGCGATACAAAGATACTAGACACAACAGACCGACCGACATGCACTCAAATTAAATTGATATTTACATAGAAACGCATGAAATGCATTTATCACTGAATGTCGAACGTCGTTGCAAGTTACACTTTATACTTTATACATTTATTTGCTGTTCATATCAGTGCCGCAGATTGAAGAGCGACAAGAACGAAACGAAACGAAACACGTTAGTTTATTTAAAAAGCCGCCTCGAAACAAACAAAACAATCGAGTTACTGACTGTCTGACTGTCTGACTGACAGAATGACGACCGGCAAAACCGAAACGAACGAATGAACCAACCAACCGAATTATAGATATACAACAACGAGACACAAAGGTATAAAGTATCTAGATACAAAAAATAAAAGCACACAATGGGCAGCAGACAATCGCGAAGCGTAGCGTCGACACAATCACACAATCATCATAAAGATACCAGAGGAGTACAAATGCAATGTTGTTGTTCTTATTGTCGAACGAGTTCAATTACCCGCGCCGTTGCAACTAACAAGACGAATTTAGCTTAAGGATGTCTTCGAGATACACTTTGATTTTCAGTGTTTTTATTGTATCTTAAGCTAATGTGAATATCTTAAGTAATATGATTTTTGAAATCCAAGTCCAAGTCCAATCCAAAGATACATGAAACCATGAACTGACCCTTTTTTGCAAATCTTGCTTATTTTCCTTCCTTTCTTTTTTTTTTGCACTCTTTTATTTATTTATTTATTTATTATGGTCGCCCCTTTTGTTTTCTCTTGTCGATTCTTGTTGCAAGAACATTTACAAAAGCACACACTCGCACAAACACTGACATAGATACAGATACAGATACAAATAATTAATGATTCAATGTGAGACGAAATTCAAAATATAAACGCGCCGCGTAACCGCGTCACATGCAACTGAATGCGTCGAACTCTGAAATACGAATAATACAAACGAAATCTCTTCGATATTTTTGTTATTTTGGTTTCGGAAACACAAGAAGAACCGGCTTTTTGCTAGCAGGAGAGAAAAGATACATTTTCAGGAGCGCATGGGGCAGTGAGAGTAAAAATACTGTTCCCAGTATGAAATTCCTATTCGAGAGAATGTAATTTACTTGAAATTGTTCAGATTGGGGTTCAGTTGGTTTTCAGATACAAGATTTGAATTTAGCGCGTATTTACCATTCATAGTTACTATAGGTAGATTCAGGCAACAATAACAGCTGATTGTGTTTAGAAACAGGAATACTTGGAAAGGAATTTGAAGGAATATATATGTATACAGATATTCTTATCATTCAATTCAAAAACGGAAAGCCTTCAAGCACAAAAATTGCCTATTTAATTGTGATTCAGTATTCCAAAGAGAAAATCAAGTAATTATAATAGAAATTCATTAAAAACAGATACATTAGTTGCAATATTCAAAGATTGCTAAGTTTTTGCAAGGCATTTTATGAATATGTTGCTCCTAAATTTAAATATTTCAAAAACCAATCCTCACAAACTATAAGAATTGAAATTTGTTATAACCTTTTCCTTGTGTTAAATTGATATATATATTTATAAATTATCCCCTCATTCTAATTGAATTTTGATCAGAGATCCCAAAAAGAAAATAAAGTTCATTAAGTATTTTAAAGTGATTGAGATGAAAATCTTTTAGAAATATTTTTTCATGATTTTTATTAAAGTACTAGCCTTACCCGGCGTGCGTTGCTACGTCCCCTGTGCGTGCCCAGTTATTAAAAAAAAAAAGAAATGGGCCAAGTGCAAGTGAGACTCGTACACGGAGGGGTTTGTATGGGAGGTACTCTTCCTAGTGGTCCGATTTGACTGATTCCAACAAATTTACCGCACCTATGTTAAATACTTATAGTGTCTAAATTTCGATAGAACAAAAAACAGAAAAGTTTTTCCAATAAGAACCTGAATATTAATGGGGCTTTGTATGGTCCGATCAAACTGAAATTTCGACAATATAAGTTTCTGATGTATACCCACCAACCATCCAAATTTCAAGATAGTGGGATTACTGGATCGTATAGCTGCCATACAAACCAAAATGTTTCTTGTATTGGGACCTCTTTAAGTTTTCGAAAATATTTTAGTTTTAGTATTTGTTGCTGATGCCCGGATAGAACTACACATTCTCTGAAAATTTCAACCCTCTAGCTATTGCGGTTTTTAAAACATGACCCGAGGACGGACAGACGGACGGACGAAAAAAAAAACCTATCCTATCCTATGTCCGTCTCCCACCAATTTTCAGCCAAATCGGTTCAGCCATTCTTGAGTTATAAATAGTGTAACTAACACGACTTTCTTTTATATATATAAATAACTAACTTTACTTAATTTATAGTTACTAAAATAAATAAAATAATCTAACAACTTTAGATTTGTTTCAACTTGCTGACTTTTATCTACATCTTTGAATTTATGGAATTTTCATAAATTGTATCCACATTCTCATTTAATTTGAAGCAAAAATTAAAGTACATAATTAAGGTTCATAGATGATTATAGATTTAATCCTTAAATGCTAATAAATTATTAAATTCTCCTAAGTGGAATATCATGAGGATGGAGTGCTTTAACCTCCGCCTTTTCTGTGGGCTTCGGAGCAGCGGACAGATGCCAATGGATTAGGTGCGTCTACTACAAAGCTGTATTGCCCCAGATTTGAATTGCATATTGGTGTCACTATTTGTAAGTAGATGAGTCTTTTGTTGACTCGTGACAGCATTTAGCATTTTCAGTTTTTGGTAGCACCGCGCTCTAATAATTTTATTGTGTGCACGCCATGTGAGGCGTTTATCCACGATCAGGTCTAAATATGAGATTTGCTCAGATTGTGGAATGATACTTTCATTATAAAATAGGTAGTAGCCGAAAAAACACCCTTTCTTAGGGTGAAGTTGAACATTATATTCCAGCGATTTTCCCTGAAGTGAAATCTAATTAAATTTTGGTTTATTTTTTCCACCACTTCATTAGGTGACCCGGAGTTGTAGGCTAGAGCCATATCGTGGGTATGTTCGAGGCATAAAGTGAATGTAGGACCAGGGCGAGAAAGCTACAGCAAAGCAAAGCTACACTTTGTAGACTGAGACACAGCAATAATATGCGATAATGACTAACGAAGCGAAGAACGTGTGATTTGGTTGACTAAAGCAAATGAGTAAAGAAGGAAGGAAGAAGTATAAAAGTGTCCAAAGTCTTTGATTGCCTGCTGTGTGCAGCAGATTTTTATACATTCATGCATTGAGATAGAGATACATGGGGTTCATTGCCTCATGCCATAACTCAGTATGAATCTTTTGGGCTACCGAAACATTTTATAGTTTTTTCCTTTTTCTTTTTATGATGTCGTTTGCCGGGTTGCGGCTACGATATTCTCGCCAGTTCAACCCCCAAATTGGTTGGACTGACTGACGGACAAACATACAATAAGTATTGACGATAATAACAAAAACAAAGCAATTGTCGATCCTTGCTGACACTGACACCCAAAAGTCATAAAAATTTTCATTACATTTGTTTTTTTTTTTTTTTTTCATTTTTTCATCGTGTGTTTGGTTTGGTACTCATGGACAAGGACAAGGGGTGGCTGGGCTAAGTCCTTACAAGCAGCTGAGTTTAACATAACTTTGGGTGTACTCATATTTATCAATGGTATGCCAATGAAAAATATAAACGTCGGATAATACTATTGTACTCGAAGTTCCATTGGCCTTTTTATATTCACCTCGACAGTTATTGATGTCATAAAGTTAGAAATTTATGTTTTTCTTCGGGTATTTTTGTGTTTTCTTTTTTTTTCTTTTTTTTTTTTTGTATTTTTAATTCATTCATTTTATGATTTGAGTTGATGTGAGGTAAACTGGTAAAACTGATAACTGATCTGGTGTACGGTATCTGGTATAGCGTTCATAGAGTTTATGGTAAAAGTACTCATTTGCAATCACCGTTAAATGGAGTGTCATAAAAAACGGATCAAGCAGGATTTGCGAGTTTTCCTGGTATTCATTTCATTGAAACATCTAAATTAAAAAATAAATATAAAAAAAAACTGTTCCATTTTCCTCCATTAAAGACTTCAAAGACTTTTCTGCGCCTTATTTTCTTTTATCTTCTTAATCTGCTTATTTTACTTGACGCCTCGTATTTTTTAATTAAGTCATTTTTTTCCTTCATTCTCTTGTGTTTTTCGGTTGCACTAAACAATTTAATTAACATAAAATTATTTTTGATTTTAAGAGACGTGAAGCAAGAGAAGCGCGGTAGACTAAACAAAAAGGAATTTTAAATGGAAAATGAAAGGAAACAAAATTAGTCAGAACAGATCAACAAAAAAGCAAACAAATTAATAAACAAATAAAAGCAAATCAAGGAAAGAGCACACGCAAGAACAAATGAAAAAAAGATCATCAAATGGAAGTAAGAAATAAACTACAAACTGTTTTTTTTTTTTTTTTTTTTTGAATGCATTTGTTGCTTCTTTTGCTTGTTCGTTTGTGTCGTCAGTCTTTGTTTATTTATCTTTACTACCAACCAGTACATGAAGATCAGAAACCATTGACGAACTTCGTTGGCGGTGGTTATGATGATGATGATGAGTGAACATGAGACTTTAACAAAGTGCTCACGTTGTAAAGGAAGAGATGAGAGGGAGTTATAGAGAATCGGAGAGAGCCGGCAACTTGAAACACGAAACGCGCCGATGCACTTGCTGTAAAACGAAGACAACGCAACCGAATGAACGAACGAACTTACTTGTGTGTGTATACAATATGTATGTAGGTGTAATAAAACTTAAATGATAAGGTCAAGTGTAGTGGGAAGTGGAGAGTGTGTAGATGATATGGGCCTTTTAGTTATTTATTTTTATTAGTCATACTTCTCCCAACCAATCTCACACTCACTCTCTTTAGCTTGCTGCTATCCACATAAAAAAAATGCATAAAAATTATTGTAGTTATTGCGATTGATGTAAAACATATAACAGAAGCTGCTACACTTACTTACATACTACAAATAAATGTAGAAATAAATGAAGAAGGCATAAAATGTTGTTCGTTTTTTTTTTCACATTTAGTGCCTACATTTTTTTTAGGTTTTTTCATGCATGTTAACTGTAATTCGCACAAGGTTCATTTAACTCATAAAAAACAAAAAGCGCAAAAGCAAATAACAAACACATAAAACTTATATTATTGACACAAACACTCGCGCGCACGCGCTTACAATTGTATGTAAGTATGTATGGTATAACCTCAATATGTATGCATAATATTGTATATATATGTATGTAAGTATGTAGTGATTATGGTTGCATGTGTGTTTGGTCGTGTACATTTATAAAATTAAATGCACATTTAATGTGAGCGGTAAGCGCTTTGATCTTCCACACGCCGGATTTACTTCACAGCCCACGTTGCTGTGCCCATTGCCGCCATTTGCATCGACACCATCATCACCCTTTGAATTGCGAATCTGACAAAAAGGAAACCGGAATTGCATGCAAAAAAGTATTGGCAGCAGATGTTAGAGTTGTTATTGCTACGGGGAGGTGAGATGAAGACAGGGACAGAGGTCAGGGATCAATACTTTAATGCAACTCGAAGAGTGGTGTTGGTAAGTAAATTATGAAAGGGTAGAAGCTAGTCACCTCACTCACCACCGCTGCCATAATTGGGAATGATGAAGGTAGCTTTGCTCAGCTCATCACTTTAGATAAGCTTCGACTAAACTTGATGCAAATTAAAAGAAATTAAATAAATAATAAATTACACGTGGATCAGTTTATTTTAAGTTTAATATTGCTAATTTCATTAAAACATCATATTCTTTTATATACCATGGGTATGTATTTTTCTTTTGTTTTTACTATAAAAAAAGCCGCTCTATAAGAGCGATAAAACTTTTTTGTTTTTTTATTAGTATTACAATAAAACCATAAACATTACTTAGATTAATAAAACTGTACATTAAACTATACATACATCATATGGTATAATATTTTACAGATACAACTAACAATTTGTGCAAAATAAATGCATTTCAAACGTCATCAGCTGATGCTGGTGCTTATGGACAACAGACATAACGCCGTCATCACTGAGAGATCAAATGGAAGTCATTTGTTATAGACTGAAACATGAAAAATGATATTAAAATAATAGTCACACATTGACATATCGTCATATGTATATGTATATGTACCTTCTTTATACAATGCAATACAATAGTATAACCAACACCCACGTTTGGCGATGCTTACTTACAATAAACATTGTAACATCTAAACGATATCGTCGGCGACTTGTGATGACTCTTGTTCGACAATTGTGCTTTCACGTAATTTTTTACTCTTGGCAATGCTTGGATTTCTACTTGAATTAGCCTCTGTTAGCCATGGTTCATTCTCTGCGTGCTCATCATCGCAGTTGCCACCAACGCCACCTCCACCAATGCCATCTTCACATTGAGCTGCTGCATCATTAAGGTTCACTTTGCCCAGATGACGACGATCGCGACAGCATAATTTTAAGCCCAAAATGAGCACAAAATATAGAAAAGCTAAGCATATTATTATTATAATAATGCGTGTGACCAATGAATTAGATTTGCCTTGGACAATGAGCAGAACTTCTTCACGCTTAAAGCCTGCACTGCTGCCAATTGTGCAGCCATAACGTGCCTCATCATCCTCCTTCACGTTACGTATTTCCAAGGTGCCATTTACATGAAAATGGAAACGCATCTTATCCGTGTTATTCTCATTCAAATATTGTAAATCTTTATCCCATTGTATGGTGGGCGTTGGATCCCCAGTTGCCTGACAGTGTATAAAAGCGGTTTCCGTTTCGGCCAATTCAATGGGTCCCACAGGCGGCACACTGAACTTGGGGGCAATGACAACATTAATGCCAACAGTGGCACTAATTTGTCCTTGGCCATTTGCTGCAATGCAAGTGTAGTTTCCACGATGTTCAACACTTACATTACGGAAAACCAAGGTACCGTTTGAGTCGGTTACATGCATTGGGAGAGCATCACTTAAATTCTGGAAAATCATTTGTTATACAAAAGTAAGAATGAAATGCTATAAATTTTGTTTGTCTAACCTTTAACCATTTGACTTGTGGTGCCGGCGTACCTTGTGCCTTGCAATGCACTTTACCCAAGGTACCCAATTCCAAATTCTTGGATGTCGGTTGCGGGGAAAACTTAAGTAATTCAATAATTTGCAATTCTATGATATGATGATGGCTGCCGACATTAATAGTTTCTTCTCCTTTTGCATTCTGAGTCTCACACGTGTATTGACCAGCATCACTGGCTATGACACTGCCAAAGATTAAAGAACCATTCTCTTTGCTTAGTGTAATACGTGCATCTTCACGTATAACCACACTATCTACAGACCGTTCAATGGCAATAAATTCCTCATCATGGGCATTCGGATGATGATTGTCATGCCCATGCCCATGCCCAAGCTCAATTTGACGCAATAGTTTGCCATCCTTTCGCCAAAGTAAATGTTGAGGTACATTTGCTGATGCTTGTGCGCAATCTAAAACTGCCGACTCAGTCTCCTTTACAACAACAACAATAACAGGCGTGGATGTGGATTCTGCAGAACGAAGAATCGAGACATGAATCAGTTATCCGGTTTCGTTGTCGTTTAGTTAAAAAGAATAGCAATAACAATACAAATAAATAAAAAATTGCTTACCACACAAAATCGCAAGGCAACTGCCGATCAAAGTAGCAGCAAACGCCGCGGCAGCGCATTTATCTTAAATAAACGCGCATCCATCTGAGATATTTCACAACCGACGACCAAGACGGCGTTGGCGACAACAACCAGGAGAAGGAGGAGGATGAGGAGAAGCAGAAGAAGAACGACGACAACAGGCAAACAACGTAAGGAATGCGGCTTATTTTTAAGTTTTGCTTTTGGGTTTCCTTTGCTTCACTTCACTTCACTTTTTGGTTTTTTATGTGTCTTAAAACCGGATAAAGAATTTCGTTTAATTGCGACCGACCGACTGTCGTTCAAGACAGAACCTTGTGTCTCTTCTCTCGTGTCCCTATGAGCCAAAATCTTTAAGAAAAAACACAAGCACACTACAAGATGCTTTAACTAATCCATTTTAAGCATCATTTTCCTTGGAGCCTGCGCGCTTTACACCGTTTGTTCTTCAATAAACAAAAAACTCGCTCGCTCGTTACTTTGGGCGATTCAAAAGAAGAAGTTCCAATTTCATATTTCGAAATCTATCCGCTTGATACAACCAACCACACGTTGTAATTAATAAATAGATCGAAAAATGCAAAATAATTTGTCAACTTTCTTAAATTTACCGACAGTCGAAAAAAAAAAACCAGCGCGTGTGGATTTGGTTTTTTTAATTGTCAAAGATCGAAATCCGAAAAGCAAATATTAATGGACAAAATTAAAAATTCGAAGTAATAATACTATTTAAAACAATTTTCGGATTTTCGTATTGAAATTTGCTCGGCGGCCGAAAAAAAAAACAAGCGCGCGTTGATCTGCTTCCCTCAAATGTCAAAATTCAAATGATTTCGGCGAGTAAAGACTAACGCGTTTGTGGTTCAGATACTCAGATACTTGCGGCATCAATAGAGTTTGTGGCAAGTGAACGTTGAGCAAAAGTTTTCAGAAAGATGGGGGAGAGAGAGTTATTACTCTACCCAGTATTTCTAATATCTTGGGAAATGCTACACCATAAAAATGCAAAATTCATGCGATTAAAGAAAAATCAAAATCAAATCATTCTATACTTGAATTAATTAACTTAATTTTCTTTTTTCACAGTATTTAATACCTTAATATGTAGACTTTAACCAAATCAATTTTACGAGGGTATTCTCAGAAAGTGCTGCCAACCAAATCAATTTTTCGACGGCATAAGCAGCCGCCTTTGTGGCCAACTAAATCAATTTTTCGAGGGCCAATCAGATGGGATTTTGGCGGCATAAAGGCAGCGGCGATTGCCACACGAATTATTTTCTTATTTTCGCTGCTGCTGCAAGTGTTTCAAGTGTTTACATTTCGTAATATGTTTATTGTACCGAAGAATGTATGTGATGGCAAAGGGTGGCGATGGTCGCATTTGCAACTGCGTTAAATGTTAATGTGCTTTAATTTAATTAGGCAAATGCTGCCACAGAGAACGAAAGACGGACGCCAAAAAAGCCACTACCACCGCCTATGCCGCCAACCAATTAATCTTAGTTCTATTCTGTTTGCCGTCGTTATTATTAGTTGGCATTGCGTGCACATCGATTGCTTATACGCCGTGGCAGCTGCATCAGTGGCCAAAGAACCTACATAAGTGTCACAAGCAAAATATTACTCAATACATTTGTACGAAAGCAAGGAAATTCACAACTTACGTTAACAACGACAATAGTATTAACTTCTTTATCTATGTCAATAATTTTGATAAAAATTTATAAGCATGATATGTGTGTGTGCTCATTAGATAGTGATTGGTGGCTCCACTAACCACCACTTTGTTATTGGGCTGTGATAATGGCATCGCTACGCGTTGTTAATAGGTATGTGTCACTCAGTCAGTCTATCAATGCTTATACAATATATGCTGCCAACACTTGACCTGTACTCATACTTAACCCTTATGTGCAAAAATTAAGATGATGATGGTACTACTACGTTGCCTCAAATTTACAAATTACAGATTAGTTTGTCGTGTCTTCTTTGTGGTGACTTTGCTGTTGATGTGCTTTAATGAATTATTCGTTTACTACCTAAATCAAGCGTCATGGCAGAAGATCGACTGTAAAATGGGTACGTACAAATATTATTACTATGTATTTTATTTAAGATCTTCAAGATCTATTGACATTCATAAAATATGCTGAGAGAGAATGCAATAAGATTGTAAATTGGATTACATAAGTCTATGAAGTGGGTAATACCGTTTGATTGAGATTGGGTAGATTAGATTAGGGAAAAGGCGAGATCTACTACATCTCCTCCTTGTGGCGACAAGTGGGTCTAATTACAGTTCCTTTGATATTAAGGTATTCTTCAAGAACTACAAGATACTCTTGGAAGGTAAATCTGCAATTTCATATGGTTCCATGTACCGTATTTCAGAATGGAAAACTAAACCCTCACTTCTAAACACATGTTTTTTAGGGTTTTTTTTTTCCATAAACTCCAGTTCCAACACCAGTGTCTATTTAAGAGCCCTCCCTATACCTGATAGCTAGCAAATTATTATGGGTTTCCGTTCCAATCACTGTACCTAGAGACATCTACTTTCATTTGGTTGGTATGCATAGATTTCGATGTAAAACTGAATTTGTATGCATTGAAGTGTTTGCAAGATATCAATATTAGATTCTGTGCCACAATATTTCATTATGGATTCCAAATGTCACTGTCACACTCATTAACAAGTAGTGGACAATAACCAACGACTCACAATTTGAAATCAGGAACAAAATCCAATGGGTAAAGATGATTTTACAGCAAATCGGAAGAGTATTTAGTGTATATAAGGAACTCAGACTGCAAAGAGTGTAATTTCCGAAATCTCTTTATATTTAGCGCATAGAATTTACGATCAAGAATATAAGACAAACATAATAGGGCGTTGGGAAAGAGAGAGAGGGGCATTTGATTTGAAAGAAAACACCTGTGCATGTCAAATCTTATAAAACTAAATATAAATACAATACACTTAATAACCTTATACAATAAACATATCTTCTAACATATCCACAGAAAATTGTACACGCATTTTATTTGTCGCTGATCCACAATTGATTGGTAAAACCTACGAAAATGGTTGGTATGGACCTTTTGCCCGCTATGACTCTGATCGTTATCTAGAGAAGACATTTCAACGTGCCATTTCACATACACAACCACATATAATATGCTTCCTGGGTGATTTGTTGGATGAAGGCAATATTGCATCCACACAAGATTATCATAGTTATGTGCAACGTTTCAGACGCATCTATCACACAAAACAAGTCACAAATGTAAGCTGTAACAGAAAAACAACAATATTATACATTAAATTTAGTTCAAAATGTTAAATGCCTATTTGCAGCGTGTACATGTGCCCGGTGATAATGATATTGGAGGCGAGAATGGCGACTACATTTCCAATTCGAATGTGCGCCGTTTTGAAAACGAATTTATGCATGAGGATCTCTTCGATTATGAAAATAATATACGTTTTTTTAAGATCAATCGATTTTTACTTGATTTCACGAATCCAGATCGAGATCATAATGGCGATCGCCTGCGAATTGGACTCTCACATGCGCCCATACTGATTGGTGGTGGTCCATTGTTACGTGCCATTATCAATGAACTTGATCCACATATAATGTTTTCTGGTCATTGGCATGAATCACGAATTTTTTTACATCCCTCAACAAAAGTGATCAATTTCTATGAGAACGCAGTGCGGCATTTTGATCTTAAAGCCTTGAAAGATCAGGAGCACACATATATTGAGATTATGGTCCCAACAGCATCGTATCGCATGGGTAAGGCGCGCATGGGACTAGGATATGGAGTTTTGGGTAAGAATGAAAATTTAATAAAATAACTTTTTAATAATCATGTACAAATGCTTACAGAGAATTACAACTTGAGCTACACGGTCCTCTGGTTACCCAATCGTTTTATATTACTGTTTCTGTATTTATTCTGGGCACTATTTGTACTTTGCTTTGTTGTCATTTATAAAATGATGACACGTTGTCCATTCCGTGTGGCCAAACGGCAACAAACGCTTTATAGTCGTGTTGCTACAATACCTCAATTTTAGATGAATGAAACCAGCAGACTGTTTTTTAATTTTTGTTGTATTAGTTTTAGTATTTAATCAACGTTAATATCCATTTTACATATACATATTCAGAAATATTAACAAATTAATCATATTATATTTGTTATAGTCTAATTGTATTAATATTTTATAACTAAGTAGTTAAGTGTTTAAAGTGTGGTGTATTTACTTGAGAATAAATGAAAAGAGAATTTAAAATGCAAACAGTTTTATACTACGAAAATGCCAACTTATTGTAGTTCTTGCTTTTCGCAGCAAAGAAATTTATTTTGAAGCAGGTTGGCAGGACACATATTTACGTATGGGTATTAATTTTGAGTTGTTTACTGCATTCATAAAAAGTTAAAATATATAATTCTTTAGCCAATTATTTTTATTTTAACAATATTTTTTAAAAGCATTATATACAATAATTATTTTGCACTAAATAAAAAACATTTCGCTCATGGAATGATGGAAATTAGATTTTGTTCATTTGGTTCATCTGCTCTTTGCAGTGTATACGCTATGCGAGTACCTAGCCGTGCATGATCTACCTAAGACTAATATTCATACTCTACGCGTTTCTAGTTTTGCTCATTTGTTGATTTATTTCGTTTTATTCGGAATAAATTTTGTAGGACGTGCCTGCGGCCGGCGCAAGCATCCTTTAAGTGTCATTCCTTTTATAAAAAGTATGAATTAAGTATATTTGTGTAGATTGTGTACAAAAACAATTTGCGTAAAGAATTTTGCATTCACATTGTGACATTTTTTTTTTCATCTTATCTCTGTTTTGTGCGTGCCTTCGATGCCTTGCGTTGCGCGCGCCCTCTTTTTGCAATCTTTCAAGCGTTTGCTTTTACGTTTCGCATTACTGCAAGTGCAATTTTTGTTTATAAGAAAAATAATATCTTTCAGGTTATTTGGTTTTCTTATTTGTCAAATGAAAAAAATTTAATCCAATAGAAATGGAGGTGATCATATTCTTTTGATTTACATTTGTCAATTATTTTCAGATTAACAAATATTGTTGGAGCTTAGCAACAGCAACACGTTGTCGTCATTACTCTTCTGACAATGACGGACATGGTATATCCCGCGGGTTGTCGTCCGCTGTCGGAGGATTTGGGCACTGATGAGCTCATACGCAGACTTAAGGTGAGTAGTGAATATTTTATTGTCAATTTTTATCATATGTTTATTTTGTGAAATTACTATTTATTTATATTTAACAGACCCTCACGAATTCATTTCAAGCTATGGCTCAGGATGAACAACTCCATAAACAGTATATACCATTGGCTTTGTATTTACTGGATGATTTCTTTATTCAGCATACATCACGTGACGTACAGTTGCTCATTGCCTGCTGTATTGCGGATGTATTAAGAATTTTTGCACCGGATGCTCCATATAAAGATCAGGATCAAATTAAAACGATATTTATGTTCTTTATCAAACAATTGCATGGCCTGAAAGATCCCAAGGGTCCATCATTTAAGCGATACTTCTATTTACTAGAGAATTTGGCATATGTCAAATCATTCAATATGTGTTTAGATATTGAAGACTACCAGGAAATCTTCATGCACTTGTTCAATACAATTTTCAAACTTATCAAGTATGTAATATTTGATTTCATTGATTGTTCGATTAATTAATTACTTTGTATGATTGTAGTGAGGATCATAGCGTCAAGGTTAAGAACTTTATGCTCGATATACTGAGTCCATTGATCACAATGGCAGATAATCTGACCACAGAGCTTATGGATTTAATATTAATAAATATTGTTGAACCATATAAAACGCAAAACAAATACGCGTATCAGCTTACCGAACAGTTGCTAATTAAGACTGGTGATGCACTGGAGCCCACAATCAAAATGGTAACATCAATTAATTTCCTCTTTGGAAATCGTATTCAAAATTTGTATTGACATTTCATTTGATAGTTTTTCAACCAAGCCTTTGTTATGGATAAACTAGATACTAAACTGGCGATCTCATCCAAATTATATGAGATTATCTATGAGCTTAACTTGATTAATCCAAATATGCTTGTCTCTGTGCTGCCACAATTAGAGACTCGTCTGCAATCCACATCAGAATCGGAGCGTTTAAGTAAGTACATAAGTACATATATGACAATAACAAAATATGTTTATTTTATTTATTTTACTTTCCATCAACAGAAGCCACAACTTTGCTCTCCCGAATGTTTTCCGAAAAGGAATCTGATCTTGCCCAAAAGTATCACAATTTATTTCGCACTTACATTGGCCGCTTCTGTGACATTGCTGTCAATATCCGTGTCAAATGTGTACAATCGTCAATGCATTTCCTCTTAAACCATCCAGATTTGCGCCAGGAAATCACAGACTGTCTACGTCAGCGTAATCATGACCCAGATGAGATTGTTCGTCACGAAGTCGTTATGGCTATTGTGGAAACAGCTAAACGTGAATTTAAAATCATTGTTGAATCCCAGGAATTACTGGATGTTGTGCGTGAACGTACACTGGATAAGAAATTTAGAATACGTCGAGATGCCATGAATGGTTTGGGGTATATCTATAAACAGGCGATATGTGAAAAGAATGGACTCTCGCCAGAGGTTAAACAATCTGTGGATTGGATTAAAAACAAAATCCTACATGGTTATTATCAACAAAGTATTGAAGATCGTCTACTCGTGGAGCGTTTACTGATCACTTGTTTGGTGCCTTATAAATTGGCACCAGAGGAGCGTATGAAAAATTATACCATCTACTTGGTGATTTGGACAGTAATGCGACTAAAGCATTTGTTGAGCTGCAAAAGAATCAAATGAAAGTGCGTAATACTGTGGGTGATTGGATAAAATTGCATCACTCCAAGGAAAATACAGCAAAAGTTATTAACCAATTGCATATAAAGCAAAATATCATAAGCAAGTAAGTAACAAAACACTATACAATACTTACTGATCCTATCTATTACATATTTTAATGGTATTATTTTATATAGATTACTGCCTGATCCAACAAAAGCAGCTGAATATTTAACAAAATTCAGTACGAACTTGCATAAGGATTCCAGTTTGTTACGTTGCATGGATATTATAATGAAACGTGATTTGACATGCAAAGAGTGTGCAGATGCTATGTCAGCATTACTTAAGAAACTTGGCTCACATGTCATGACCAATGTGTATTATAATACCGTGAAAATGCTTATTGAGCGCATTGCCTCTGTTATGGTTGATCAAGAGTCTATTGGTGTGTTAATAGGGTATGTACTACAATAAATGTGATAAACTCTGTTTGTATCTGATTAATGAAAATTTAACTCCACAGTCTAGTTAAGAAGTGTATGGAAGGTGGAGATATGCACGAGCAAATAGGTATACCGCGTAAGGAGGCAGGCGAAAGGGGTCTTAAGCTATTGTCTGTAAGTTTTTATGATATATTATTATAATAGAATTTTTTTATCTCTTACACTACTTTAAATAATTTAATCAAGTAATCAACATATGACTTTAACTCTACGGGCGTCGTCTGTCAGAATCTATTTCGCCTTACAAAAAAAAAAAAAACACAACTTTAACTTATATAACTTATACAGTCAAACTTCACAATTTTCTAACTAACCATCCACCATAACCTACTCCTAAACTAAAACAATAGTTTTTCCCCATTATAGTAGTAGTTCAGTTCTTTATACAGACGATTACTTTCACATGCTTTATCCAAAATTGTTTCCATATTTAGACTGTTCTTGCAGTGAAATTAGTATTAAAAGATCGTCATGAAGTTTTTAACGGACATAAGGAGACATCGGAAACCCCATAACTCTTAGCTGAACGAGACAATTTCATTGAGCCATGTCCGTCTGTGTATTTGCAAACTAGTTGCTCAGTATTTGAGCTAGAGAGTTGAAATTTTGCTATAACTTTTCTTGACCTTAACATTCTAATATTTGCTTTTCTCCATTCTCAAACCAAAATGAATATTCCATATTTCGCAGCTTAAATCGTAATAAATTATATAAATATTTTGGATTTTTTGTTTTTCCAGATGTTGTCTTATGTATTTCCTGCACATTTCTTTAACAATTCGTCAATACAACAAATTATATCGATGTTGACTCTAAAGAAACCTTATGCAGCACCATTTATTCTAGAGTGTTTGACTCATATTGGTCGCTATAAAGCATTAATAGATGTCTATCCACTTGTGCTGGAGAAGTTGACACCCTTGTGTAAAGAATTTGCTTTGCGTGGTTCTGCGAAAGAAGCGAAACAAGCGGTTCGCTTTATTTTTGTTAACAGTCAATCATCGACTGCATCGGACGGTGCCGGTAGTGGCGGAGGTAAAAGCGCTTCAACAACAACGACGGCTGTGCATCAAACCTTTTCGGAAATTATCGAAATAATGCGCACAGAAATGACGCCCGATAGTTACGATTTGCGTACAAAAATCGTAGCACTGGGCCACATTGCGTATAATATGCCGAAGGCATTTGTATCACAAATTAAAAATTTAATTGCACGCCGCCTGGTTAAGGAATTGCTTATAAAGGATGTGCCTCAGAATCGTGAATGTAATCTCCCTGCTAAAGTGGACTGGTGTGCCGAAGAGGAATTGCCAATGGATACACTATGTAAGATTGAAGCTCTCAAGGCAATGGCTCGTTGGCTACTCGGACTGAAGGACGATGAGCATGCAGCACAGAAGACATTCCGTATGCTTCTTGCTTTCATCGATCAAAAAGGCGATCTGCTTGGACAGAAGCGTTTACATAATGCGGAGATGGCTTGGCTGCGTCTACGTGCCGGCTGTGCAGTACTGAAAATCTGCGAACAAAAAGGTGTTGGCGATCAATACGATGGTCAACAATTTCTGGATGTATCACGTCTCATGATTGATCCTGTGCCTGAGGTCCGTGAAATGTTTGCACGCAAATTACACAAAGGTCTTGGCAAGGGTTTGCCACGTAATTGTTTACCGCTCGACTTTATGGGTTATTATGCTTTGGCTGGTTATGAGACTGATAACAGGTGTGTATCATCATCACATCTATATCTTACTAAGATTAGATTCTAATTATATTTTTATAATGGACATTTTGATTTCCTTTGAAGGCTGTTTAATTTGATACGTAATTTTGTTGATGCGGATGTGGTTAGACGTCGTGAGTATCTCAAAACGGTGGCGATGACATGTGAGTAAAGACATTTAACAAACATGTGTGTGTTATATATTAATGGGTTTTTTTTTTTGTTACACTAGCGCCAGATAGTTCAACGGAGGCACAATCGCTGCAATTATTACCTGATTACATGCTCGCGTTTGCGATACCCGTGCTCGTGCATGATGCCAACTATACTAACTACGAGGATCGTGTACAATTACGCAATGTCGAGAAATGTTTGCGTTTCATACTCGATCCCCTGATGGCCAAGCGTGATGCATTTGTCTATAGTTTCTATAAAAATCTCATTGAATTAATGAAGAATCATTATGATGCACTAAGTACATCTGATAATGACAGCATTAATTTTGTAAGTCTACATTAAATATATTAATGCCGAAATCATCATTATGTATTTAAATTATTTATTGTATTACAGAAAATGTGGGCTGCCTGCGATCTCGCCATGTACATTATTGATTCGAAAATTGGACAATGTGAAAACGGTAAGAGTACATTCTCGGTACCCACACAACTACCAAGCATGTACTATAGGGCACCGGTTGAACGTTTCCAGAACACGAAAATCTATATACCATTGGATACATATGGTCTCGGCTCAATTAAAACCACCACATTGACATTAATATCGCCGCCCAAGGTTGCTGAAAACACCACAGCAACAGCAGCTTCTGCTGCCACTGCTACTTCGGCAACAACAAAGCGACTTGTTGAGAAACGACCAGCAGCAAAAAAAGATAATGATAATCATTTAAGTGATGACGACGAGGATGGTCAGGTATGTGTTGAGGATGTGTTGAAAATGAGACATATTCTTACATTGTTTTTTATTACCTTAGGAAAACATCTTCGATATTATGCGCCTCGCTGACACAACCGAGCCAACACCGGCCAAGCGTTCACGCACAGCTGCCACAAAAAAAACATAAAAAATCCAATCATAGAGAGAGAGCGCGCATTATAAAACAAAAAACCACAACAAATCAACCAACCAACCAACTTTGTTAGCTTAGTCTTAGTCTAGAAATGTAAGAAGATCGGTCAAGTGACATAGAGCCGCCGCTGCTGCCGCATATACTCTTCACGAGAGTGAATAGTATTATAAGTTTGTCATGAAGTTTGTAACAAGCAGAAGGAGCCAAAGAGGGACAACATAAAGTATATATATTCTTGATCAGCTCGATTGGACGAATTCATTAAGTCAGGTCCGTTTGTCCGTCTGTATGTATGCAAACTAAGACCCTCAGTTTTTGATCTAGAGAAATTAAATTTTGCACGAACCCTTCTTTTTACCCCACCCATTACATTTGTCGAAACCAGTCGAATCGGTCCACTAGGGAGGGTTCCTTTCATACAAAACCACCCATTTGAATTCATGTTCTTTTTAAAAAAAACCTTTTTTGTTTTTTGTCCTATCGAATTGAAACTTGGACACTATCAGTTTCCAAGATGGGCGCAGTACATTAGTTGGAACCAACCAAATCGGACCACTAAGGAGGGTGCCTACCATACAAACCCTGTGAAGAGTATTTCATCTTCGGCATAGTCGAAGAAAACGTTCTTTCTAGTTTTTCATATTTTTTTTTTTTTTCTGAAACAATACCTTTGTGATTAAATTCAGGAAGAGTATTGCTTGCAACCTATAAACTGTTGCACATGGTCTCGTACTCTATTCCTCCAACATCCATAATTAATCGGTCACTGACAACTCAACACACAGCCGGAAAGTTTTAGTAATACTTGCTGCAGCATCTCAGACTCAGACAACAGTCGGTGCTCAAGCCCACATCTAATTAACTCTCACTCTCCAATCAAACCACTAACAAACACTAAATGAATTGCCGGCGTCTAAAACAAAAAAAGAAAAAAAAGTGTGAGTGACACAGTATAATTCATTATTGTATATTAGTTCTGTTAAGAATTCAATAATAAGTTCTTATGTATGGATTTAATTTTAATTGAACTCTTTTAAATTGTAATATGTTTTTTATTCCAAAAAGAAGTTTTAACATTTCTGTTAATTATTAGAATTATGTTGTCAAGGGTTAAAACACAAAACAAACGTAGTTTTCCTAAATTTTACACGCCGCTTCCGCTGTTCTACGTTTCGAATAAATTTTTAATCATGTTTTGTTATTTTATAGTCAATCAAAGCTTAGATTATCGACTTTTGTTATATGATGGTGGTAAAGATAAAGAAAAAAGAACAAGAAAACATATTTGTTTAAACATACTTAGGCCTTATTAAACGATATATAATTAATTAAATTATGAAATGTAATGAGAAATTCGAAACATCAAGAAAATCAAAAGCATAAATACAAATACATTCAAACACGTATACATTACACTCACACACATACATACAAACATACATAAGTATATAAATAACATAATGAAATGAAAAGTTACAAGATTGTAAAAAAAAAGATAAGATTGTTTTCAAATTAAATTATTAATGTAATTTTAGTAATAAACAAACAAAAAAAAATTCAAATAATCTGTTTAGAGGAAAAATGGAGCGGCACTAAATTGTGGCCGAGCCAGGAGGGTTCTGTTGATGAGATTGGAAGGGAATCCATCTTCTGCAAACTGCTCACACTGTACAAAACATTTAATTTTCAGCGGTGTATCGAATTCAAGAGGCAAAGGGAAACCACTGGAATATATGGATACCAAACATGCATGTACAACCACGAAAACTGCTCTTAGTCTCCAGCCATTCGAGGATGCTAAGAATTCCCGGAAGTACATATTGCTGTAAAATGGTATTTATAATCGAATTGGCAAATCAAGAAGATTATATAACAAACAACTGGAAAAGAATGTCATCGACTAGAAATGGTCAAGAGGAAGGGAGCTGTGTTACATCAGAATCAAGCCAGAAGCTGCGTGCATTTGTTTGGTTTGGATGTTTAATGCATCCGCTTTATACTAGGTATGTAGCCTTGACATTGGTGTTCAACACACTAGAAAAGAATGCGTCAAAACCATTTTGTCCCTCTGTTTTCAATAGAGAGAAGTGAGGCATTATGAAAGTACCTTCAAAAGGATCAAACTCCTCTAAGGATTTATTGCATCAAAAATCCAAGGAAAGAAGATAGGAAATTTTTTTTACTAAATTCAAATCTAGTAACTAGTAAATCAGCTGAGCCAGGTGTATGCTTCTAACGGCAGAGTCAGAGTTGCCAATTTCTATTTTGGATAAACAAAAAGTTGGCAACTCGCATAATTGTTAATGTTCAGCAGCAGAAGCAGCGACAGCCCCCTCTGTCATCGCTTACCATTTATTGTTTTGTTTTGTTTGCGTTTTGTTGCTTTTGCTCGTGGCGTGTATTTTTAAACATTTTCTGCGTTTATTTGCGTCAAAACACTTCAAAAATAGCTACAATCACCTGCACCCCATTGCTTTATTTTCGTAGTATGTATACTCAATCATCATTCAGTATTTGAGCATCCAGTAGCCACAAAGTGATTTTTTGTTGATGTGTGTTTTTTGGGGCGTGTATCATGTATAAATTTGAAAATCTCTTTAAACAAGTAAAACAAAGTAAGGAACAAAAACCGGAACCGAAAATTAAACGCGGTCAGCGTATTTTAAGTGAGAGCCCTTTTGCCTATGTCCTTAAATCGAAATATCGCAAAGAACGATGTGAACAGTGTCTGATCAGGTGAGTCAATCCCTTAATATTTAAATAGATAGGCCATGCATTACCACTTCTCTCTCATTACAGCACTAAAGTGCTAAAGTGTTCCAACTGCCATTATGTCTACTATTGTAGTCGTGCATGCCAGATGCAAGCTTGGCCTATGCATAAACTGGAATGTCCATGCCTGAAACGTATCCATCCTCGCAATGTGCCAGATGCGGCTCGAATGCTTTGTAAATTGATTCTCAAATTGGAGCATGGAGGTGATATGCAACGTGGTTATTACACTGAGCATGGCTCACGGAAATTTCGAGATTTAATGTCACGTAAGTTGTAATGTTGATTAATATAATCATTTCTTGATATGTAGATTGTTGCAGATTATGCTGAAATCAAAAATGATCCGAAGCGTTTGGAACATTTAGATGCTTTACATGTTGTTCTGACTGACATGATGGACGAATGCGGTGTCATTGTGCCAAATAAAACTGAACTTATGAGTATTTATGGCAGGGTAAGTCATGCTCATTTTGATGGGAATGCACATTTGTCATTTATATTGAGTTGTGACAGCTGCAAATCACAAACGCACCTTTAGTAGTTCCTCTGTCACTCTGTGATGGCACTCTGCCAACATACTCAACTAGTGCCAACAGTAGATCAAAAGCTAGACAGCATCGATGGGACACTTGTAGAAGCTAAAATATATAAATGTTTTCAAATTTCAATGACGCGTGCGCTAACAGCATCAATAACAGAACAGCATACTAGGCGCCGTTAAGTGCAGTCAATTTCTCCCCACCCAGTTGCCATTCGCATGCCAAAATTATATAGTTCCCTGTATTTATATAGATACACATATGTATGTATGTATGAACATGTGTGTATTTCTTGCAGCTGATAACAAATGGGTTCAATATACTTGATGCCGAGATGAATTCAATAGCAACAGGCATCTATTTGGGTGTCTCTATCACTGATCACAGTTGTCAACCTAATGCTGTAGCCACATTTGAAGGCACTGAACTTCATATACATGTAACCGAAGATATGGAGTGCCTCGATTGGTCAAAGGTAGGAGGAGTGCGTCTTATATACTTATTTCTATGATCAGTACACATTATTTATTTTGTTTAGATATTCATAAGCTACATTGATTTGCTGAATACAACAGAACAACGACGTGCCGATCTCATGGAGCATTACTACTTTCTATGCATTTGTAGCAAATGTATTGATAATAAGGAATCAATTCAAATGAATGCTGCCGCCTGTGCCAAGAAACAATGTGGCGGTTATGTAAATATTGACCAACAAGATTGTCCTAAATGTGGTTTAACAATTGGCCCAAAACAACGCAGCAATTTTCATGAAGTCACGGCATTGACCAAAAGCAATTTGGATGCAATGAAAGATATTGCTTGTATGTAGAAATACTATATTTTCATTGATGATTTAATTTATTATAACATTCTCATTTAAGATTTGGATGTCTGCAAAGTTTGTTTACGCAAGCAAGCAGGTGTCCTACACCCACTCAATCTATGGCACATAAAGACTTTAGATGCTGCTTTTGAGGCAGCTATTGATGTTGGCAAATGGCATGATGCCTTGGAATATGGCAATCAGCTTATACCCGGTTTCTGTAAATACTATGGCCCCTGGAATCCTCTATTGGGTTTACTCTATCTTAAAATAGGCAAGATTCAATTATATGAACATTACGCCAAGGAGGCTCTACATAATTTCAAAGAAGCGGAACGCATCCTCAAGATCACTCACGGCGTTGATCACCCGTTGCTTCATAATCAACTACGACCAATGTTCCTACAAGCCACTGCCGAAATAAAGGAATAGGAATAATAATTTGTGATATATTCCATTTTTATTTATACATAATAAAAAAAATGATGTTTTTTACAATTATTTAAATTAACATTAAATAAGGATTTAAACAATTTGGGAAAGTGCCTTTGCACGACGATCTGTATTTTGGAAGATTGCTCGGATAAGATGTTTTACTTCCTCAGCCTTGTAATTGGCTGTTAGAATGCCAGCACCTTCACACCAATTCTCTGTTATCTCTTTCAGTGAAGCATTTAATATCATCTTAAGTTGTTGCAATTTCATCCATGACTTGATGTGTACAACTTCATGTTCCTCTTCAAATAATTTGGGCGCCTTGTTGAGTACCACATCGATTAGATCGCTCAATTCACTGGCCATAGTAGCTGAGATGTCTTCCAATGCCAGAATACGGCGTATGATTTCACTGCAGAAAGCATTTAATAGATCGCAAAAAGTTTTATTGTAAATGGTTTCTGGTAAGACTCGATACCAAACATTCTTAAGCAATTCCAATTGACGCAAACACTGGCGTACAAGTTTCAAGGGTCCAGTGCCAAGAGTATGAGGATCCGAGAGATCTATAGAACAGCAAACATTTAGAACATATTTCACAAAATAATGATTTTTTTTTTTTTTGTAAAGATTTTCTAGAAGTAATCATGAGCTAATGTTTAAAATGACACAGATTTCCGAACTTTTGAAAAAAGAAGGAAAAGTAGAGGTTTTGCTATGAGTGAAATGTTGTAGGAAGGCCTACTTAAAGGTAATCCAACGTCCTCATTAAATATAGGTGTGACCAGCTAAGAGCCCTTGCTATGAGTTCAGTCCTTCAATGTAAATGTCAGTAAAGCGAGAGCAATAATTTCATAAAGCAGCAACATTAGGGAAAGTTAAAAGAAATAAAATAAACCTCCGACGATCTTACAAGTATCCAGCATGCAATTAGGATAGTCTGATTACGTTGAAATTCTGATAGACAATTCTGATTTAGGAAAGTGAGAAAGTTGTTTCCAAATGCTTTGATAATCTATTCGCAAGTGAAGTTATCAGAAAGTGGCTTTAATCGAAAAAGAATCTAAAAGTTGGGCACTTTCCATGCACTTATTGGAAGAAGGAAGTGTTTCTTCGAAAAATCTATGTGTATTTACCACTGGGGGGACTTGGATTTGTTCGTTTATTTTGCTGGTTTGGTTACAAAGGCATAAGCTTTGATTCGAATGCCTAAACAATGACAATAACTTACCAAATTTATTTAATATATCCATAATTATCTGTTGTTGATAATCCACTTGGAATTTAAAGAATTTAGTACCAGTTGCCTGTAGGGAACGCACAAGCGCCGGATTCTCATCAATATTCTTATCCACATTGCAAGCCAACCAATGCGCCAGGAACATGCAATTATTATAGAACAATACTGACTGTTGTGGTATGTCTGCGAGCAATTCCTTATGGATTTTGGGCACTTCAATCATATAATTACTCATTAATATTGAGATAACACCATGCAGAGGCGAAGGCTCAGAATCACCACCATCACCATCAGTAGGTGGTTGCTCTTGTGGTTGGCGCAGGATACGCTCAATCAATTTGATTAATTCCTGAAAATTGGAAAATGTTAATCGTAAAATTACATGAATTTTTCTTTATTTAGAGTGTCAGTTACCATTGTGCTTTTCGAGACCATGCAACGTGGAAACAGGAATGGATTATTAGAGACTTTTTCCGGTGTTATACGCTCAGCAACAAGCACCATGTCTTGTAAATCCTTTGCCATTATGTCCTTGGCACTATCGAGCACACGCTTGAACAGTCGATTACGATAGAAGATACCAAATTGTTCCGTAAATTTACTTAATTCTCTATCCGTTTCCACGTTGATAATAAAAGTATCTGCCAAAAATTGTTCGAACTGAAGAACATCTTCAACCAATGTACTTGATTGATATTCTTCCATTGTTTCTGGGATAGCATGCATGAGGCATTCATCGATCAGTAAGTTTAGAAAGCGTGTCTTGACTTTATCACCAATGATGCTTAGCACATGTTGATTCTCCGACACAGAGACATTAATTTGCTTAGACAATTCAACAGAATCTTAATGTTCTCAAAGACTTGTGTATATGTTGGACGCAGAGCACTGTCTGCACTCAATTCCTTCAACGAATATGATAGTTTTAGCACCACATACTCATCACTATCGGTAGTGGTATCACCATTGTACTGCACTGCCACTGGTTTTAATATAAGTGGCTCTAAGCAATTCTCCAGCAGGAAATTACAAATACTCGTTATATTATAACGTGCCTGGAATAAAGCCATCACTGTATCCTGCAATTGTGATTCATCCATTGAGATTTGCAGTGTAACCAACTTTTGTGTCGGAAATGGTTTGCAATTCAATTGAACCAATTGCTCGAAACGCTGCTGAAGATTCTGTTGTAATATATGCGATTGTATTTGAAACTTCACCTTAATGATATCATAGCATTCACATTTCTGCAAGACACGAAACACAGGCTCATTGATGCCACCGCCACTGGGATAAATGAGTGTCTTCAGTTTGCTCGTCAAATCGAGTACAACCAAATATTCTTTTGTTGCATTTGCATCTTCAACGCACTGAAAGAGCTCATCAATATTTAAGATACGTTGAGTGACACGTAGTCCTAAGGAGGCTTCCTCTAGCTTAGCTAAACTGGCAGATAGCTCAGTACTGGTCTCTTGAAGCATATTCCGGGTGTCGCCACCAACAGTGTGAAGCACTTTCTCCGTTTCCCTTATCAAAGCATCACCATCCTCTATATACATATCCGAAGATGTGTGATTCGGCATAAAGTCCACATAATTATCATCGATGTGTTTTCGAACGCGTTCCTGAAATCGTTCGACGCGCGTCAGCATTTTTAAAATGGAAGTTTTGGTGGCGTCCAGTGTGTCACAGCCACCATCACCATTTCTGCTACTATTTAAGACATCACGTGCGTATTGTGCCATCATTTATGGATAATTATTTTTTATCTTAGTAAACTATTAATTTTAATAAATTTTCATAAAAATCTCGCGAAAAATTGAACTGTAAATAAACAACAAACGTTAAAATGGCGTTTGGCACTATTTTCAGGTTTAGGGTTGCCAATTCATGCAATTTTAATGGCAACTAAAGTGAACTGAAGCCAACAAATACTTAATATGTGGCGTGCAACTAGAAATGCATTAATCTTTAAAACATTTGGACTACTTTGTTTTATTGGTCTTCAATTTGTTTACGTTTCTAGTTTTGAACCTATAACAATTGGTGCCGCTGTGGGAGTAGGCGCACTGGGATATTATCTTAAGGGATACACCTACTGTCGATATTACGAATGCTGTGATGAATATAACATTCCAGGAGATATTTCTAGTAAGTTACCTATCATTATTTATTTGATTTCTTTAAAGGATATTGCATATACATTTACAGATCTCCAAAGAAATCTTTCACAAACCCTTTATGGACAACACATTGTCCTACAGCACATTGGCCCAGCGCTGAGTGCTCATTTCAGCGGCTCCAATAGATCACGGAAACCACTTGTCCTAAGTTTTCATGGGACGCCGGGCACCGGAAAGAATTTCGTTGCCGATCAAATAGCTTCGTCATTGTATAAATATGGCATCAAAAGTAAATACGTGCATAAGTTTATGGGTCGTGCAGATTTCCCTCTATCTCATAAGACAGAAGATTATAAGGCGATCATAAATAATGTAGTCCGTAAAAGTCTAACGAATTGTCCACGTTCTTTGTTTATATTCGATGAAGTGGACAAGATGCCAAGTGGTGTCTTTGATGCGCTCACTTCTTTGGTGGAC
Organism: Amiota minor; assembly: GCA_037043295.1. Classification (NCBI taxonomy): domain Eukaryota; kingdom Metazoa; phylum Arthropoda; class Insecta; order Diptera; family Drosophilidae; genus Amiota; species Amiota minor. The sequence goes on from JBAMAW010001038.1 coordinate 689,646, forward strand.
TACAATGCCTATATAGATGGTTCGGATAACACAAAAGCCATCTTTATATTTCTATCAAATACTGCCGGTGTTCATATATCGGAAACTTTGGGAAAACTCATAGAAAGTGGTGGTAAGTTGCGTGAGCAAACTAAATTGTCCGACTTCGAGAGTCTCTTGCAAAGGGCTGCATACAATTTGGATGGAGGACTGAAGCGTACAAGTCTTATTGATGCACATGTCATAGATCATTACCTGCCTTTTTTGCCTCTGGAGAAATCGCATGTGGTCGAATGCTTAAGGGCAGAATTTCGGCAATGGGGTCGTGAACCGACTCAAGAAGAAATTGAGTAAGTTAAATTAACATCTCCTTAATACGTATATAGGTACATCATATATGTATGTATTATAAATTCATTATCACTCAATCTCATTTGCAGTGAAATTACATCAGCAATAACATATGAACGCCAGTATGGCATATTTGCTACCTCGGGCTGTAAGACTCTGGAGAAGAAAGTCGCCGTTGCTGTTATGTCACGAAGAAATTAGTTTGTTTTTAATTTAATTGGTAATTAATTTTTGCTTGTTTTGTGATTAAATTTGAGAATTTTTATTTGCATTTACAAATTTACCAAGGATTTAACCATTTCATGCGTGCATCTTTCTTCAATAGATCAGTATCCAAACGCTTGGGTTCACTATCAAAAGCTTCGGATGCATTGAAACGCATTTCTACGGGTCCAATATCTTTTGTGACAAGACATTCACCATTCTCCTTTAGTACTGTGTGCTTGACATCATTTGCCGTTGGCTCGCCATAAGGAAATGTGACTGGGGTAACCTTTATTAAATGTTTGATCTTCCAGAGACGTGCATTGTTTTCCGGTATGTTCTTCACAACAGTGAAGTCACTTTGTTTGCCATCTAATCCGAATTCTTTGAGTATATGCTTCTCCCAATAGGGATTACCCTTGACAGGTTTAATGCGTTGCACTCGAAATAGTTTGGCTGGTACAATTTCGGGATCTTTATGATCAGGGTGCCTATAATAAAAATAATGAACAAAATTTTACAAGAGATTCACATTTGTACTATGTAGATTTACTTACCTGGGATAATAGTAGATGCCTTCATATTTTTTCCCATCTTTATAGAGATATTTCTTATTATGTTTGCCATAGCTTCGAGCTATTTGGGTACTAAGCTGGAAAGGCTTTAGGAAGTTATTCATCTGGATTTAATTTTTTTTTCTTAATAAATAAACTTCCAAATACTAGACACAAAGAATCCAATAGTAAATTTGGTTATGTGAACAGCGAACAGATCAGCTGAGCTGAGCTGAGGGCGCTTTATCTTCTTACACGCTCAGCTGTTCTTCAGGGTTGCCAAGATGCTTTTATTAATTGAAATCATCTCTGGTTCTTAAGAAAAAAAGACGTTTTATTTTTCAAATGAAATTTCCACCCTTAATGGGCGTAACTTTGTTTTTCGCCATTTTAGTTGCTTTAGCTCCATTCAATCTTCTTCTTCCGATTGGCCAATGAGCAGCCAGTAAAATATTAAGGGTGGTACAAAAATCTTTACTATGCTATCTTGTATATAAAGGATGCTGTAATTATCTAAAAGCAATCAGTTTCTGCTGGAACTGCAGACGTACGGTTCTCAAAGGATTCAATTGGAACTACTGACTAAATATTGGATTACAATTTTAATTTTAACAGTGCAACAGTGTTAAACTGTGATTCTTTTCATGTAAGTATTAAAAAGTATACAAAAAGGTTAAAAAATTCTTACATAACCATTAATAGTTGGGCCTGAAATATAAAATTTTGTTGGAAAGGGGTAAAATCTTTATGATTTCTATTAATTTTTGTTTGTATCCTACTTAATCTCAAGATCATGTAGTCACTTCATAAATATTCTTATGAATATGGTACGGTTCTCACAGAAAGTCAATTAGAAATATATAGGAAACTTTGAATTTGGATTATAATTTTAACTGAAACGATGTGAATATTTTTTAATTGAAGTAACCAAAAGTATATAAGATGATTCTTACAAATAAGCAGTGATTCCTTTGAGTTTTTAAATTTGTTAAGTGGGAATTTCTGTTTGTTTTCGAGCCCCTTTCAGTGGATAAGAAAAACCTCGATTGAACTTGACCTTTCCCTTCTTTTTTCACCTTTTGATTGGGTCATTTGGACAAGTTTCCCATAGGAAATTACTTCTATCTGTTGTAATCTGTAAAAGTTAAGTTTCAGATTTTAAAAATTTTAGCAAAGTTGTTAAATTCAATTCCATTTTTTGCTTGCATCATGGAGGTATTATTCTACTAGTAACTTAGGCCTTGAGCTTAATGGGGCCTTAAACACTAAGCAAAGACAAACCAAAGACAGTTTTGTCTTTCCAACACTTATCTCCTGGATAATGGTTTACTACCGAGTGTAGAGCTGATTGATGACTACAATTTTAATCAAATATTCATTAAGACTTGCAAGATTCATTTAAATGAGGATGATCAATATAGATTCCGAATCTCAAACTCTAAGCTTACGGATAAGGGGTGTCCCCCAATGTGAATGTAGCGTTTCATTCTACGATATGCTGAATATGAACATTTTTTAGTTTGGGTTACATGCTACATAATTATACTTTTCCCAAGGACTTCAATAGTCTATCAGTAAATCACGTTCCTATTCATTTCGTAAATATGATATTAAATTTTATATAAATAATTATGTTGTTCTCAATGAATTTACTTAATTAGAAAATGCTTTTGGATTGCAATTTAATCAAGTAGAACATTAATGTTTGAAAAAGTATATACGAGTATGTGGCAAAAGATTTCTTAGAAATAACCAGTAAATCAGTTTGAATTGGGAGGAAGGCTAAGGTAAAATTTTATGGCTCTCCATTTTGGATTTCAATTTCGGAGGTTTGAAAATTTTTAAATTTATTTATGCAATCGGATTTACCTTTGTATTCGGAGCATCTTTTTGTGGTAACAAGTAACCTTCAACGTGATTGTTGTTTTCTTTTTTAATTTTTTACTATTGCAATATTGAAATTATATTTTTGGGATCACATTAGTTTGATCTGCCTTTGGGCATTTGCATTAGTAAATGTTTGCTCTCATTTTGCAAGATATGCAAGAAAGTTGTTAAATTCATTGAAATTTTTTGCTTGTATTCTATTTAATCTGAAGATCACGTTCTTATTTCATTCATATTAAATTTTTATAGCCCATTGAACATGTGTCAATACAATGCTCTCATCCACAATGATTTCCAACTACTATTCTATACCCTTAAGAATGATTTCCTTTTTGACTTTGTTTGAATAGGTGTGAAAATATGTTTCGAATAAATACAATATACAATAATAAAAATAATAACAACTGCAAACACAAATCTTTTGCCTTAGAGCAAAAGAGAGAAGGGGTTAAATAATAAAGGGGTATGATTTTTGACACACGTACGCCGCACCCTCTTTATACTTGTCTGGCAAAATAAATGTAAACCTCAAATAAACCATAAATAATGCAATTTGGTGCAAATAATTGTTAACAAATAATAATAAAAGTGTTGGTTAGTTGCTTTGTTGAAACACCCAAAAGCGTGACCTAACCATAAATTAAAGCAACCCATTTGAATCATCAAGATATAACCATAACCACCTTTGTCTTTTCTAACTTCTGTCTTTTGCAGTTTCCTTGAAAGTCATTACCAAACATGGTCTACGACATGACACATATCGCGCCTTCGGAGAGCATCGCTCTGGGTCGCTATTATCATCACCATGAACACCATGAGCTCGAGAATATGCACTCTAATGGCCATTTGGAGCCGATGCATGATTTCGCTGCAACCACAACACTTGATATAGATAAACGTTTTCAAGCGCGTATGGCTTGTGATACAGCTGCACAACCCACGGCACATCCAGTGCCACCACCAACACCGGCACCACGTCGCCGTACAACTCCAATAGCACATCTAGATCCATCGGAGTTAGTGGGTCTATCTCGTGAGGAACGACGTCGTCGTCGCCGTGCCACACTCAAATATCGAACAGCTCATGCAACACGGGAACGTATACGTGTTGAAGCATTTAATGTATCCTTTGCAGAGTTGAGAAAACTCTTGCCCACATTGCCACCTGATAAGAAACTCTCTAAGATTGAGATTCTTAAGTTGGCCATTTGCTACATTGCTTATTTGAATCATGTCCTGGAGACACCTTGAGTGACGGCAGAGGTGCAGAGTTGGCAGGATTTTAGTAATGGAGAAGCTCTGGATCTCGTTGAATTCTTTGAATGAAATTATGCATTTCGAAAAGCATTTAAATTTATCAACAATTTCATGTTGTACTTATAATAATTTTGTTTAATTTACGAGTATTTTTTGAATTCCGAAACGTGATATTTATGTTTAATTTATATAAATTTAAGTATTATTTTCTCTTCAACTATGAAGAACAAACATTAAAAGATACAATTGCAGTTATGAATGTATGTATGTAAATTTAATCATTTGAAATAAATATGCATATCCACATATTTACAAGTTTTTTCTTTCTTTCTTTCTTTCTTATTTTAGCCACCCATTCATTCTTTCTCTATTTATCACATTTTGTTATATCATTGCCTGGACTCGTCTGTTTTAGAAAAGTTTTATATTTGAATTGGCATTTGTACAACCATTTGCCAGCTGTGTCCTGTCTGCACTCATTCCTATAACTTCCTTCCCCATTTTTGGATGCTGAACAGCCCCATGAGTTAAAGAACATGCAATGTTTTGTTAACGCCCACAGTCTCATACAGGGTGACAAAGGGAAATCTTTAAATGGATTCATAAAAGAATAATAAAAATATGAATAAAATATCTAGATATACGTGTATAAAATATGAAAACATTTGATAAAAACTAAGGCATCCTTCTGTTTTGTGTTTTTTTAATTAAACACATTTCACATTTTGAGACTCAAAGTTATCTTTAGTAAAAACTTCATTATGGGATTTTTATAAAATTAAAATTGAAATCGGAAAAATTATTTCTGAAATTTAAAAACCAAAATTTTTATTTAAGTGCATTTTATTAAAATTTTTGTGAAAAAGTGATTTTGAATAGAAGAAAACGAATGGCTCTCAATTTTAGTGCAAATCAAGTAAGTGTTTTGTTAGTTGAAATATATGTACAATATATTGGAAATGGGGCCCTGTATATTATAGATATCATTATATACTCTTATTACAATGAATAAACGTCGCATGTCAGTTTAAGCTTTTATATACAAAAGTACATAACAGTACATGTGGAATATGTTGAAGATGTGTGTAGGCATATGAAGGGGAACATCTTGGTTACAACAACAATGATAGGGGAGAAAGAGCTTATATATGTATTTTCCAAGAATTTCTTGCATGCGATGTTGATTTGAGTCTTGAGGATATTTGTATATCTACAATACTTCACTAATGGTATAAGTGAAATATAGGTTATGTGGGGGCTATCATTGATCAATAGGCATAGTGGGAGAATTGATATTATATTTTTGTTTTTAGGCCAGGGAGGCCTTCGACCGAAGCTTTGAACTATTATTATTATTATTCAAATTCAATGGCTTGGATTCTAGATTTAGATTTATGACTTCAATCAATCGAATCCATCTTTGAAGACTTCAAACTATACAACAATGCATATAGGTTTGAAGCTCTAGATAAACACCAAGATGATAGCAAGGTATTATTCAGTTAAGGTGGTGGTTATTTTAGATATTCTTTGTTTGTAGGCATACTTTTTTTGTATTAGTCATTTTACTTGATGTCAGAAATGTTTATCTATTAGGCATCGTAGACAGCTTGGTACGGAGTATCTAAATATGTATTGTACGAGTATATTTTAAAAGCATAAGCGTAGGAAAGGAACAGAAATATACTATAGAAGAAGATACGCTATTACTTAAGCAAATTCTGAATTTTCTTCTTGGCAAACGATTACGCCTATGCTCGCAGTTAACACGCAAATCTTTATTTTGTATATAGGAAAATTTGCGATTTTTGTATGCAATTCCAGCTTGTTTCGGAGGGAGTTCCTTCGTTCTATACTGCGTGCCTTCATATTATACAATATGTACTTACTGTGCTCTAAATATAAACAAAATATCAAAATAGTGACAGTAAAGTTGTTTAACAATTTATTTACTTGGTTACGGATACACATTGGAACACATCACCATGCAACCGAACAAATTCTATTCTGGAATTTAGGGCTTATTTTTTACTTCTGCTTGAGTATTTTGTGTTGTTGACTTCAGTTCAGTTCAGTTCAGTTTTTATGAAAATTGCGTAAATATTTTCCATCAAAATTGAATAAAAGTGGAAAATAGAAAGAAGTGAGTTGTGACAATGAAAAAGTCATTTGGATAAGTTGACTAAGTGATTTCCCAATTGACGTTCGACAAAGTAACGCTTCATTGAAACTGGACATTATCTGAAAGGACAATTGTCCATTTGTGCTACTCGGTATGCGTGAAATTAGCTTAAGTGTCCAACTCCAATCTCCCAAATAAGTTCTAAGTTCCTCTTAACCAAAACAAAAAAAAAACAAAAAAAAAAAAAAACCAGCAACTCCTTCCACTACCACCTGCCTACTGTGTTGGAAACACGTGTTAGCTTTGGTGTAGCTTCTTGACTGTGTGAGACTAAGCGTCACAACTAATCCTGGTACGTGATAAATTACACCCATGAGGGTTGCCATAAAAATCATCACAGTCCTTTTATACAATATGTACAAGTGAATGGCTATGAAGGGTTCCTCTTCATTGAAGTTGGTAGATTAACAAAGGGCGTGAGTCTTTGTTTGGTTACTACAACTACAATTGCAATTGCATTAAAATAGATACTTCTTTTGTGACTACCGCCACGACCTTTCGTCAATTTTTACTAATTGAGTTTAAAATCAATTTCGTTTCTTGCCAATTTTATCTTTTTAAATGATGATAGTAGATAGTTCAAAAGTATCTATTCAAGCGTCTACTTAGGGATTATCTTCAATTTTTCCACATTCATACGTAAACGAAATCTAATCTATCTTTTCTATTTTGTGTTATCTGTTTTGTGTTAGGCGTTGATGATTGTGTAATTGCCGTGTAAATTTAATTACAATGCAACATTATGATGAAGGGAATAGGGTAATGGTTGCTACTATATACTATGCTATGCTGCTGGAGGTGTTAAAGCGTGTGTTTTTTTTCACTGTGACATCTTTTTTTTCTTTTGTTGTAAGTCAGATCATTCACACCCACGTCCTAGGAATCAACATAGTCACGTGTCCTTGTGGTCGTTTTAGGTATTCAATCAAATTCTTTACTCATCTGTAACTGGTTTATTGACAAGTGTTGAAGTTTTGTTGCATATTTTAAGGGAAGTATGAAGTGTATGTGTGTGTGTGTGCGTGTGTGTTGTGTATAGGGAATTGTGGGTATTGTTGGTTGGATCAAATTACAATATAATTTGCATTTACTTAATTGAAATTGCTAAGAAATGTGTGGGAAATTTATATAATTCAATATTTCAACCAGAATTGGATTTTAACCAACTATATTTAATAGAGTTGGTAATTTTTTAATTATATTGTATTGTATTGTATTATGCCGTTTGCTATAAAATGTATTTGATAAAAGAGAATGGAATTAAGAATTTCCTAATACTTAGGATCTCATGATGTCTTCTCTACTAAATATTGTATCTAGGATTTGTAGAACTATTACTACTATTTCAGAATAATCTAACAATTCGCCATTCAAGAGTATGGAATTGTTCACGCCTTAAGTGTCCTTTTTTTACGTCCAATGAGAAGTCTACCCAGTGGCCACCTGGTTAAATTGTTACAGATTTTTAAGTCAAAACAAACAGATGCAATAGCTTATAAAGCTTAAAGACTATGTACATAGTTTCTGTATAAAATTGTACCAATCGAAATACTATTTCATATGTATTCGTATTGCATTGAAGTAGGAACAAGCCTTTTTGGTGGCTCTAATTTATCAGAACAAGTGATAAATGATCCTAGGATTACCATATTTTCAAAACAAACAAAAACAAAAAAAAAAAAAAGACATTCAGAAATATGACTTTATACCGGAAGCTGAAGCTTCCCCTTTGGAGTGATTCTAAAAAAGTAAACAAAGCATCAAGTGGCATTAGACTAAATAGTTTTTTACACATGTTTCGAAGCGCAGATTACAGCGTGTAATTGTTTAACTGGGGTGGATTGGATTATACCTGGTAGCTAGAGGGGTGTGTGTGCTATCTTTGCCTGTTTGTATTGAGGGTTGACTTACAGTTCCTTTATCTTTATTAATTGTTTTGCCTTTCAGTTCGATCTTGCCTATCGCTCAGATCGCTTACAAAACTGGGAGTTGTCGCGTTACTTTCCACCTCGGCCACGTCTATTAAAGGTCTCGAAAGCTACACCCATTTGTGATAATAACGGTCATTTGTTGCCAACCGCTCGCAGGTAAATAATGAAAGCAACCTTTGGTCACTTCTCCTACAATTAAAATAATATCCACAGAGACGGCAATTCCTTTGGTCAATTTCGTGGCACTTGGCACTTACCGGATTGCATTACACGTAAATTTGTTGATCATTACGACGCATGCCTTGTTGGACGCTATAAATTCCGAAATTATCCCCGTGATTTGTGTCCTTGCCATAATGAAAAAATTCATAAACACAAATGTGATCAACGTAAGGTTCTGGGACTAGCAGATGATCCTTATTGGGAGAAACCTAAATGTCAGACAAAGTGTCAAGGCTGGGCACAGGTCCGGAACTGGGATAAACCTAGAAAGACAAAACGTTGTCCTGGCAAAGAACCTCGCAAGGTGGTAAGTTATTTAAATAGAGATCTTAGGATGATCTTTGTCATTAATATACTTCCATTAAATTTTGTTGGTAGAGTTCCGTACGCAGTGTAAAGAAGAAGCGTTCACGTCGCAAACTGAAGAAGGTTGTACCCAAGATACGTGAGGATGGTTTAACTGAACGTCAGTATCAACTACAACAGTTCAAACTAAAAGCAATCGCCAGGGTTCAACAGGCTAAGCAAGCAGCAAAGGATCGTGAAAAGGCGAAGCAGATATTGGCTGATCGGCTTGCACGACTTGCTGCAAAGGAAGCAAAACTATTTGAAGCTAAACTTAATAAAGGGAAAGATCCTAAGAAAAAAGAACCTGCTAAAAAGGATTCAAAGAAGTTAGTTACGAAGGCATAGCGCGAGAAGAAGAGAAAGAAGTAGAGAACAGGATTAAACAAAAATCGAAAAGCAAATTCAGTTTAATAAAAGTGTCAATCCATGCATACACAGCGCCCAAGTTTAGACCGGGATTTCGAAGTGGATAAAACAAAATATAAACCACTTGATTTGGAGTATATACCTGGAGACTTTACAGATCCGAAATATCAATTGTCATCACGTCAACTATTACTCGATAAAAAGTTCGAAAGAGATAATGGTATCGAACCGGAGCTGCCTTTGAATAAACTTTATCTAGGTGATCACGAGTGCCACGGCGATCCCGATAAGTTTGAGGCTGCTTCGAGTGCTGTAAACGAACTACGCTCGTCAGCTCGTCAAAATTTCCCAACATTAGCGTCAGCTGTGAGTGCTTACCGACGTGGTGATACTGACGATTTCTCTGCGGCAGTAACTGATACATTTAAGCCTGGTCGTGACTTGGTATTACCCATATCGCCATCAAATTATAATCGCGATAAATTTGAAGCAGCCCAGCGTAATACTGCAATGCATTCAATAACAGAAAAACCCAATGAACGATGTCCGTCGCCAGTAGTGCCGGCGTATGCGAACTTCGAATTGGCCCAACGAATGCATCGAGATAATCTTGATCATCAACCGCTGCCAGATTGTATTGCAGACTTAGCATTTCGCAAGGCACAAATTAATGGTCCACATCCTGGCTTGTCACTTGATATCTCTCCCATTGCCACAGGCGTGGGCGTTAGGACACACAATGCCGGACCAACACACTGCACTAAAATGAAGATATTTAGACCAAGTTCCAATACACAGGGACAGCAATACCGTAGCGTAGCATCAGCACCGACTAAAAAAATGGGTCCCATGGACTTGGCTATCTGCTGGGATTATAGGCCAACAAATCCCTTAGATGAACCACGGCCTGCAAAACACATTGATGGTTCTAATGAGTCCTCGGGACCAGCTGTGTTCACTTGCGTTAAGACGCCTCGAGAAGGAACACCTGTAGATTTGGGTCGTTCAGATGGCATTTTTAATAATACCATGGGTGAGACGGATTTCTTCGACAAGGATATACTTAAGCGTAAAATCGATTTCGGTGGTCGAAATATCGACGAGGAAGCCGACTGCCGGTGTGATTACAATCCACCAGCAGTGGAACCGCAACGTGCACGCAGTATATCACGTGATTCAAGCGCCCACCACTATCGACGGCCATTCGGTGGTGAAATGGGTGAAATGCCAATGCGTCTCGCCAAACAATACCAATCGAATCCGATGCTTTCAAATAAAGACAAAGAATATCGTGCTTTGCGCGCCAAATACTTGGGTCCTGATCCCGATGAGGGCGTCAGTCGTCGCATTGATCTTACCCATTCACCACCAGAACCACACTGCAAACGTAATTCATTCTTTCGACGTCCAACGCGAGCACGTTCGTGTCATAAGGTGGCCCCAGCAACTGGTATTGGTTGTTGTCCGTCCTCGTTTGAACACTGCCTTCCAAGCAAGACAGCTTTTCGTGCTGGTGTACCTAAGTTCAATGCAGCAGGCATCATCAATTCAGATTCAGATTGCAGTATGACTGGCAATCGTGTATTGGTGGTGCCACGTCCTCGAAATCCTTACTCAAAGAAAAACTATGACATAGATACTTTGGTACCGCCTTTTAAAAGTATGGCTGGTGGTGCTAATCAAGGCGGCTATCCAGAACACTGGCGTTTGGCAAGCGTCTATCAGCATGCCTACAAGCCTGTAGAACAACGTAGACGCACACTGCTGCAAACTGTATATAAATAAGTAAAAAAAAAATGAATAGTTTTGTTGCAGTGTGGCACATTAGAATTTCCATATTGTTTTATTGATAAAAAGAAAAATTATTGTAATAAATTTATTTTCGGTTGTAATGTTTTTTGTTTTACTACATTATTATATTGAACAATTGGAAATACACCCAAACCTCGTCGTTGAACCTACAATTCGGGAAAGTGGGCATAAAGAGAAAACTCAACTAAATCAATGATTTTTATACAAAACATACATATTTATTCGGATTGATCTTCGCCAATACAATTTTAAATAAGGATATGTAGTCCTTACTCGATAATTTACAGTGACTTCAGCTAGCAATCGGCAAGACTTCTAATGAAGTGATTGTTTTGTTTCTAACTGGAAAAGTTCATTGTTTGAAAGGGAGGGAAACTATATCAAGTCACCTTCTTCTTCTTCTCCGACATTTTTTGTTGAATTTCAATAGGATAATAAATTTCAGGAATATTACTTCCTATGCATTCTGCCCATATATATGTAGTTTTATTCATGAATCATTGTTTTATTACTGACTATTTATACACAAATCGATTACGTTGCAGATTGTGTTAGGAATGAAGAGGTAAGTTTTTCACGAATATTTTATACATTTTTTAGTAAGTAGTGTTACACTTTCCCGAACGTTTCTACCATTTCTTTAAACCCATCATAAAAAAAAGAAACGATTTGACAAACTCTTCAAAATAGGCTTTTGTCTGGACGATAACATACGAGTTTGAACTTAATTTATTCCCCTAAGCCACGTTTTCACATTGGGTAACAGCAAGTAAGAAATCATAGGGAGCCAAGTAGGACGAATGTATAGAATCGGTTCAATAAATCGTTCTTTCTTATTACAAAAAACTCATGAGGATTATTCCCTTGGAATCTCAAAAACTCGTAGCCGTAACATTTCTGGACCGTCTTTGCCGTCCTGAGAGCAGATACACAACGAAAACTTCATTGTTTTCACTGTCGGACATAATAATGTATCCAGGTTTCATCAACGTTGATGTCTCAACTCAAAAAGTCCAACAAATTTCCGCTTGTTGTCCAACGTAAGTAATCGCGGCAATCATGTCAAAGGTATCCATAGACAGCATCCAACTTCGCTTTTACTGCTTCGAATGTTTTTCCAAATTATCGACAAACACGAAACACGAGTGAAACAACTGGCTGCCGAATATGAATTGGTCTAAAATTGAACATAGTAGTGTCATGTGACAGATGTCGATAATGTCAACTTCCCTCAGCAACACCACTTGTCATGTAACAGATACTTATTGATCTACCCTCGTATATGCTCGTCCCAAGAAGAAGTTCACTGAGAGGATATATTGCCGGGTGTAATACCATTCCAGAAAAAAAAAAACAAAAACTGGGACATCTATTTTGTATTTCCACTCAACTATCTCAGCAACTCATGAAGCTAAAAGTATGAAATACTTTTTTTTTTTTTTTTTTTGTTCCCGATTGGATATGTACTATTGTTTTCCTACATCTTATATCTTAAATATAAAAGAAAACACTAAGTACACTTTTAACAATAAGAGGGGAAAAGGCAGTGGACAATATCGAACATTTTCGAATTGTCTCTTGAATAATGATACTGGGTGTCTTAGGCCTCATTTTTTAGAGCTACTTGCGGCAGGCTAACCGCAAGATGCCTCTCAGCGCCACCCGTAACCTAAGTTAGGTCAGATCGACTGGTCTGCTTCGTTTTAAGCGTCTACGTCTAGACAATTCGTGAGATGGAAGGTCTGTTATTTCTAGATTGGTGTGTCGCTCTAATGTTTTGTGGTACCTCCTGCTAGCTTTTATGATTTCTTCCTGAATCATAGTTACGCCGAGGTCTTTGTGAATTTCATAGTTAGATATAAACCAGTTCGCATTAACTATTGATCGAAGTATTTTTGATTGTTGACGCTGAATAATGTTAATGTTAGTTTTCTTGGCTGTACCCCATAATTGCATGCCGTACGTCCATATAGGCTTAATTACCCTATTGTATATAACCAATTTCCCATTGGTTGTTAACTTAGATCTACTGTTAAGAAGCGGGTATAGCTGCTTAAATTTTAATATGAGCTGATCTCTCTTTTTTTTGATATGATGTTTCCACGTCAGTTTACTGTCAATATGCATGCCCAGGTACTTTGCCACATTACTTAATGGAATGTCAGTACCTTTTATTTTTAATTGTCTTGGCTGATAAGCTGTCCGTGTTGTGTATATCACTTGCATCGTTTTTAGTTCATTAACTTTTATTTTCCATTTATCAAACCAATTGCAAGCTTTGTCAAGAATATTCTGCAGTTTAGTTGTTGCTACAACTAAATTTTTATGGGAGTACATTAGTACTGTATCGTCAGCGAAGGTAGCCACCATTGCCGAGCTATCTCCTGGAGTTGGGATGTCTGATGTATATAAAGTATACAACATAGGACCAAGCACGCTTCCTTGAGGGACTCCTGCTCTTATCTGTCTTAGCGTAGAAGATTCATCCTTACATTTAACGTAGAAATAGCGAGAGTCAAGGTAGCTTTTAATGATTTCAAATAGATCAGTTGGAAATACGGTCCTAATTTTACTCAGTAGGCCATCGTGCCAGACTTTTGTCGAAGGCCTTTTCTATGTCCAGAAAAACACCAACACAGAACTTTTTTTCATCAAGGTCCCTTAAAATTTTGTGGGTTACTCTGTGGACTTGCTGAATTGTGGAGTGACTTTGTCTAAACCCGAATTGGTGGTCAGGTATGATTCTGTTCACGTCTAGTATTGGTTGTATTCGGTCAAGTAGGAGACGTTCAAATACTTTAGAAAGTAAGGGCAATAGGCTGATTGGCCTGTACGAGGACGCCTTGGTTGGATCTTTGCCCAGTTTGGGTATGGCTATTATTTCAGCAACCTTCCATAAAGATGGGTAGTGCTTTAGTCTTAATATCGCATTGAACAAATTCCTAATAAATACGATTGCCTTCGCAGGGAGCTCTTTGAGTAACTTTCCAGTTATTTGGTCATAACCTGGCGTTTTTCTCTGACTAGTGCGCTTTTCAATACAGTGCCTAACTTCATTGCTTGAAATCATTTTTGTACAGTATTGTGGAGATGGAGTCCTGTTGTACAAATTGGTGTTACTATTAGATTGATCGGTAGTAAAAGCCCTTTCATAATAGTCAGCCAGTAGTGAAGCTTTGTCATAATTGGTTCTAGCCCAAGTACCATCCGATTTCAAAAGTGGCGGCTGGTGGAAGGTGCGATTTGTGAAGTGCTTAGCAGCCTTCCATAATGAGTAGTTAGTGTCAGATGTCGGCGATAATGTTTTTGTATAATTTACAAATTGTTCATTTTTAAAATTCCTTAGACTGATTTTCAAATCTTTGATTCCTTTGTTAAGTTTGGATCTCTCGTCCTTTGCCAGATCTTACGCAGTTTGTTTTTGTTCGCGACTTGATTTTTTATTGAGCGGGGGAAAATATAGTTGTCCTCTTTTGGATTAAGATCAGGCGTTGCTCTATTAGCTGCTTCGTTTATAATGTCATTCAAGTATATCACTGACTTTTCAATATCGTCAGGTTCTTTAAGAGGTACATTTATTGTGAGGCTATTGTCAATAAATTCTCTGTACGCCTCCCAGTCAGTTCTGAAATTATACATTTTGCACGCGGGTTGATCTTTTTTTATTGCGCAACTATATTCAACTTGTATTGGTGAATGATCGGAAGAAAGTTCAAGTCGGGAATCAATTTTGAAATGTGTTATATTCATGTTTTTTAATACACAGAAGTCTATTAAATCCGGTATTTTAGTCCGATCTGTTGGCCAATATGTGGGTTCACCTGTACTCAAGTGCATCCCCCCAATCGTTTGAATTGCACTTAGCAAGTTTTTCCCTTTGGTGTTTGTCAGCCTTGAACCCCAGTTTACATGTTTCGCGTTGTAATCACCTGCTACGAAGAACCTTGGACCAAGCTCTTTAAAGTAGTCCTTAAATTGAGCTGTTGAGATTGAGTGTCTAGGTGGGCAATAAATCGCTGCTATTGTGAAAGGTCCATATTTGTCTTCTAATAGCAATTTGGTCGACTGAATGTGAGCGTGTTGATAATTTTCTAGTTCAACGTGTCTAGTATTGTTTTTAACAATGATAGCCGTGCCACCATGTCCTGAACCATCCGGGTGATTTGTTTTATATATTTTATATCCGGGAATGCTCAAGTAGTGATTACTTGTGCAATGGGTTTCAGAGATTAGAGCTACGTCAATCATATTGTCATTTAGAAATAGTTGGAGTTCAAGGATATGTTTGTGCAAACCATTGGCATTCCACGCAATAATTCTTAATTTATTGTCCATTTTGTTTGTCAAGTTTGGTTATCAGGATGGTGATTATATTCATCATGTTAGTCACCTGTTGAATCAATTGCTTCATCATGATTTTAAGTTCAGCTGAATCGTCATTTGGCATAATATTATTGTTGTTTTGATGGGAGGAATTACTTTCTATGGTCGGATTCTCAGTTGAGATGACTTTAGATTTTTGGGTTGGTCGGTTGATTGGCTGGGGTTGGGGAGTCGCAGCTGTAATTTGCGCGTAGCTTATACCATTCTCCACTTTACGGGACGTTATGGGCATTTGCTGAACTTTTGTGAGATCCGTCAATATTTTGGGTCGAAGGGCAGGAAACCGTTGGATTTTAAGGGTTTTGTATATTTCACAACCCTTGTAGTTGGCTGTATGAGCTCCACCACATAGAGCACATTTTATTTTAGTAGTTGACTCCATACAACAGTCGATTGTTTTGTGCTTACCAGCACATTTGACGCATACTGGATCCCTGGTACAATAGTTTCGGGTGTGCCCGTATTTTTGGCAGTTGCTGCATTGCACTATCATTCTCTTGTTGTGGGGGGCCTCAAATTTAATCTTGGTATGTAGTAATGTCGTAATATTATAAATATTTTTATTAGTTGAACTACTTTTAAGTTCAATTGAGAACAAAGGGAGTGGTTTATTGGTTGTTCTTTGTAGGATATTATGTATATTTATAACTTCATGACCTAATATCTTCAGTTCGCGTTTTATGTCGTCGGTGTCTGTTGATTGATGAAGGTGTCTCAACATAACTTTAAAACCTCGTTCATCTTTGGGCTTGAAAGTGTAATATTTCGTTTCTTTGGTTTTTAGTAATTCAATGATTTTTTTATAATGTAGGGGCTCTGCCGGTTGGATACGTACTTCATCATTGGGCAATGTTTTAAGTACGTAGTTATGATCTACAATTTCGTACAGAGCATTATTAAGAATGGAGATTTCTTCTACCCCCTGCACATAAATAGGTGGTGGCTTATTAGCTTTTGGAGGTCGCTTGGAATCATTGTCCATAGTATTCTTTGCTTCTTCTAAATTGTCGTCGTCGACATCTAAGATGCCAAAATAATTGGAAGATGGCTTGCCAAGCCAGTAGTTAAGTGTGGTCTGCTTTTTTTTTGTTTAGGTTTATTAGAAGATATGGTAGGTGACGCTTTGGTTGTTTTGGGCTTTTTGTTAATGTTTGGGGATTGATCAGTCGGTATGGTTGGTGATTGCGTTTTTCTATTTCTTTTATTTGAAGCTAACTGTTCAGATCCAGTTTTATTATTTGAGTTTTGTACTTTTGTGATAATTGTTGGTGTAGGCAAAGAAGCGATCGAATCGTTGTTGTTGTTGTGGATATGTGTTTTGGGATTAGTTGTTGTTGCGGTAACTGCATACGATGACGCGATCGAAGCAGTTGTTGAGAAAACTGTTGTTGTTGATGCAACCAATGAAGCTGTAGATGTACAAGCAGTGCTTTGTGTTATAGTTGTTGTAGTTGCTGATACAGTTGCAGCTTGGGTAGAATACAGGGGCGGTTGTGTGGTAGAGTACAGGGGCGGTTGTGGGGAAGGGCATTGGGTGCTCCATGGTAAGGAGCACCTGGTGTTCGCGCTGTCTGAGCAAAGAACTGGAGAACAAGAACTTGCCCTGCGCTCAGGCGACTTGGTGGTTAAAAATGAAGATTCATTTTTGTTTTTAGGACAGGAAGAGACAAACGAGAAATATGCATTTCTCGTCGTCTTTGTTTTTGAACTGTTTTTTTGATGAGCAAAGCTCATCTTAACGATTTTGTTATCGGTTTCTATTGATTTCTTTGTATGTTTTAATTTTTACTTTACTAATGCAATGATTTGCATAGAAAAGGGAACTAAAAATTAAAACAACAAAAAAATTGCAATCAATAGAAATTGTTTTTTTTTCGATGCTTAGCTTAGGAGCGGAAGAAAGAAACACGTCTTCACTGTTCGAATGCCAGCAATGGAATGAATATGAAATACTTAAAAACAAAATTTTTACATTTGCGCCGTAAATGTAAATTACCAAAGATTTTCTTTTTAAACTTATAACGACTGAGTATTTCCTGTGACATTCTCTAATCGTTTATTCATCGATTGATCAAATTTTCAAAAACTTTTGCTGGTATATTTTCCCAAAATTTCCCTTATTCGCGTCCAAGAACTGTTTTTTTTTTTTTTTTTCATTAATCTCCTTTTTCAATTCAATTCTCTGTCCACGTATGTAAATCCACAGATATTCTATCGATTTTATGTCAGGGCTATGAAAGAGATGTGGTAATACCGATTTCGTATTATACAACAATCAATCTTTTTCAATTGTAGCTGCACATTTATGGACAATTTTGCTTTAATATGTTCAGGTAATCCATTTTTTTTTTTTTCATGTTGTCCTCAATAAATTGTAATAACCCTGCTACACTTGCTGCCTAAACGCACCATATCATACCATGTCACCCACCACTGTGCCAATAATATTGGCTGTATGGAATACTATACCTTCTCTTCTCCACTGGTGAGGTCGCCTAAAAGACCCAACAATATTAACATTTGATTCGTCTAAAAACAAGTGTTGGACTCTCTTCCAGTTCCATTCTGACCTTTAGTAGAGCCATTTCTTCGGTATGCTTGTATTACATATATTGAATAATGTGGACAGTTTCTTTTTATAATATACAACTTTAGTATCCATTTTATCCATTTTTACCATTCCGGACCCTTCCCTTCCATACATACCCTCATTAAAATTCAGGTACTTATTAGAAAAATTTTTTTGTTTTTGTTTTATCGAACTGAAGTTTAGACACTATAAGTTTTGATACAGACGCGAAAGTATCATCTATTGCGCTAAATTTAAGATTTGCAATGCAATTCTAAAAATGTCACCTTTTTTGCTGTACAAATTAAATGTTATTAAAAGAAGAAAAAATTTAAAATTTTATTTCTTTTTGATTTAATTTTTTAACTTTATTAGTTGCCGTGATATTTGAGTGGAAATTCAAAATAGATGAGCGCTCTAATTTTTTTTTTGTCATTTACAGCTTGAGAGCGACCGCATCGAGATTTCTAGTTTCACTCAAATGCTATGTACAGTTTCAGAAGCATTATTTTAATAGTTTCTCAAACTGTTAAATGACCTGGCCAGCTTTAAAAAAAAAAAGAATGATTACGATAAGTAAGTTAAACAGAAATAGTTTTTGTTTCTTCTTCCTTAACATTTCATAGAATTTTAAATACAAATTTAATAAAAAGAAAAATTAATTTCTTTCAACGAATTTCCTCTCTAAATTATCTGGCAACTTTGTCACATGGCATCCACTTGGGGGTGAAACAATCATTTAGCCTACTGCTGCTGCTTCTTTCTTTGAAAGTGTTTGGTGCGCGGCATAAATTTCGCATATAATAAACTAAATAATTAAAAGTATATGAAAATTTATAAAATTTAGTATATATCAACTAAGTTAATCAATTTTCCAAAGTTGATGTGGTGATCTTTGTGAAAATACCTTTTAATTTTCAAAAAAAGTTAGTAAGATACTTTTTTAACACTTATTAGATAATCATATGAATATGCGGTGCTTCATACATGTGACACTGTGTGTCTGTGTGCGCTAAGCTTTTGTTTATTCGACTGATTGTGTGTGTGTGTGTGTGTAAAAAGGATTTCGCTTTTGCTCAGTTGTCTTATGTTGTTAACAGTCTGTTAAATGTCATGACACTGTAATACTCAATTCTGTTAGTGATGCTTGGTGGTCTGTTGTGGCTGTTTGTCTTTAGTTCGTTTCGTTTAAGCTCAATAAACCGTTCTGAACTCTAATTGTATCCGGGCGCTTGAGCGAGCGAAACATAACCGAAAGCAAAGCGAACAAATTCAAATATTCCAACAGCAGTTTTTCAACGTACGAAAAACTCAAAGAGAATACTGAGAAAAGAAAAAAAAATAGAAAGAATGTAAAATAAAAATCTATTAGAGAGTAGTGTGAAGCTTATATAAATAATAATAATAAATAAACATCAAAAAATAATAAATTAAAATAAAAGAAGGAATCAAACAAACATTGTGAATGCAATTTATAGACAATTTTCTAAAAAAAAAAAAAAATGGATAGTTTCCAAGCAAGCAAAGGAACTAAACTAGCGTAGCGCATGAAACTTATGTAATGAAATGAAAATGAAAGAAAATTACGTTGAATGAAAAAAATAAAAATAAAGAAAAACACAGAAATGAAAAGAAAATATTTAAGAAAAATCCACAAAGGCCAAAAATAGCAAACATAATTTGCGCTAAGCGTTGAGTGCAAGAAAAAACTTTTTAATGTGACATTTGCAAAAATATTAAGCACAAAATATATAAAAGAAATACAAAAACCAAAAGAAAATGAAATGAAAAATGAAAATAGTTCGCTTTAATCAATAAAATTGACATAACGCTTGGTGCTCGGTGTATGAACGAAGAACAGCGGCTACAGTAGCACAAACAGCAGCAGCAGCAGCAGCAGCAGAAAATAGACACGCTGTCACAATCGTCACACACACACACACACACACACACACTCACTTACGCTCATACATACACTAATTGTCCAACTATTACATAAGAAGTTGGTTTTTTTTTACGATACCAAAATTTTCCTTAGTTTAAGCAAAGCAAAGTGAAGTAAGGAAAAACCAACTGCATTTCCTATCTAAATGATAAATGTCATTTAAAAGGGTTTCAATTCAATTTCATTGAAGTTGCCTAAAAGTAGGCAATAAGAGAGTTTCGTATCGTTTTTTCGCTTGTTATGTGACAAACGAACGAATAGTATGTACGACTGACTGACTGACTAAACGAATGATTGAATGATGACGGTAAGGTATGGAAGGGGAAGAGAAAGAAATGAAATGGAATGAAGACGAACTGAACTAGGTCAGTTATTGAATTTTCCAACAACTTTGAAACAGATAAAGAGGAGTTGGCAGATGAAGAAAAGAGGAACAATAACAACAACATAGGCAACAGCAAAGGAGATGAATGGAGAGGATGAGGATAGGGTTCTTATATCCTGTTGTCAGGTGTTGTCACCACAGCGCCTAGTTACAATACTCAATTAAAATCAATTTGAAAAGTTTTTATGGAATCAAAAAAGGAAATCAAATTTCTAAGTTTAGATTTTGAACACATAGAAGTTTGTTTTTGGTTTAAGCTATCACTTATACATGGCAATCTATTTCATTTGACATATTCATTTCTAACTTATGATATCATGATATCACGATAGACAAGGGCTATCAAAAATTTGATGACATTTTACTTTTATGCCATTTTTTACATAATTGATTTATGAGGACTTTTAACTTTTGTCTAACTCAATTGTACAGAAGAATATTGATGATTAAATTGAGTTTGTACTTAGTTGCCTAACATCATCATTATCATCATCATCATCAAGTGTTGCTTTTTAAATCACTTTCTCTTCTCTCTTTTCCCTGCTTTTCTTAGATTGTATCTTAATTGTATCTGCATGTGTAAGTATGTGTGTTTTGTTCACTTTGTAGTTTAGTAGATCACTAGCACAAGCCATAAAGTATGCTACAAATTATCCATTTTATTTGCTTCGTTGCTTTTTGGCCATTTTGTGTTATGGTAGAAGGAAACCCACATAGAGGAAAAATGGGGGGAAAATGCCTTTTTGTATTTTTCTATTCTTTTCGTTCTTGTTGTTGTTTTGTAGAGTCTCGTAAGTGTGCCAAATGTTTGAGTTTCTTTCAAACACGTTTTGGCATAAATTCAAAAGGAGTGTCAACAGGAAATTAAGAGGGGGGACTTTGAAGAAGATTAACAACTTTGTAAACTCTGAAAAACTTCTTAAGCATGAAATTATTTGAAATAACATAAATGAATGGAAGATTTTAAAGAAATTTTATGCATAATTTTGTGACAATTTTCCGTTGACTCTGATCTCTCAGAGTCTCCATAAGCGATGATTCGAATTTCAATTAAACATCCAGAAGATGTGTACTTATAAAGCCTTAAAATGGGTTTTATATTACTCAAAAATATAAAAGTATAATCCGCTATTGTATGTAATCATAAAAAGAATTACAGAGAACCATAAAAAATTCATAGAAATATGTTAAAAATATAATAAATAAAACTCATTAATTTCTATCTTGTAAATATTTTAATGAGTATTTTCCTAAGACTAAAAATGAATTCTTATTGAGAATAAAAATTCCATAAATTTGAATTACAAATTTCTTTTGATCCTCACACTTTTTTTCACATTTCATCATCCTCATAGTTTTTTCTTTTAATGACAGAAGGCTACAATTTGATTATCGTTAGTACTTAGTAGTATCTCATGACTTGAACTAATTATAGCCAACAAACATTTATAACTAAGCACACAAATGGAACAAAAAATAACACTGAAGAACACAACTAGAATGTGTGTGTGCTTCTTGTTGTTCGTGTTCATAATGTAATAAAAAACATTTTATGCACTTTAACTCATTTCGTAAGTGGTTAAGTAAAACAAATTCATTCAAACATACATACACATATACACACACACACAAACACAGAGACATACTTACTTTATATACATAAGCAAAGAACACAGTATTCATTTAAAGATAATAGAATGAAGAAAAAACCTCAAACTAATTTCCAAGCGGGCATTTTTTAGTTAAGACTTTTTAAATATACTCGCATTCATACACAGTATGTCCATGTATCTACTATATGTTTGTATGTATGTATAAGTATGTATTGCTGAATGAGTGAAGGCAAATGAATAAGAATCTAAATCTGAGTGACTTAGTAATAGAACAAAAAAAACCCACCCATATGCGACAGGCGGCCTAAACAATTGAATAAAGCAAAAGGAAGCAAAGCTAGGATTGACTGCGCTATAAAAAATCAATTTCCAATGATTGACAAAAGACACAATTTCCTTTTGTTTCTTGTATTGTACATATGTTATTGTATTATTATTTAAATTCATAAATATCAAATTTATAAATATCAAATTTATGAATTTAAGATCTACCAACTAAATTCAACTAGAAGCCAATTAAATGACATGCTTGAAGACTTATAAGCCGAC
Source organism: Amiota minor (assembly GCA_037043295.1). NCBI lineage: Eukaryota > Metazoa > Arthropoda > Insecta > Diptera > Drosophilidae > Amiota > Amiota minor. The sequence goes on from JBAMAW010001038.1 coordinate 712,183, forward strand.
TTTGTCGGCATACACAAACACACACACACATGTATATGTGTGTATGTATCTTCTCTTCATGTATGTATCTTCTCTTCATCCTCTCTTTCCTACATTTGTTTCACTTAACAACCGCAGCAAACATACAAAACTTTCAAAAGACAATAAAATTGGCAAAATGGAAAGGAAAAGCACAATACAACAAATGAAGAATAAGAATAAAGACAACAAAAAAAAAAAAAAATCTTAAACCAACACAGACGCATAGATACATATATCTCATACTAATTAGGTCGGTCCCATAGCGAGCGAACGTCATATTTATAACAAAAAAAAAAAAAAACAACAAAACACACACACACAACACAAAAAATATACAACAAAAAGCAGGTTAATAGAGAAGAGAGAAAGCCACCAATAACAACAAAAACAAGAACAAAAACAATAAAAAGCTTCAGGAATTGCAAAAAATGAACCACAATTGCGCTCGCTCTCCACATGAGATTACAATACATACATATGTACATACTAAGTAGTTTGTTCTTCTCTTGCATTTTCACTCATTGCGAGTAATAAATTCTATGCACTTGATTTTGCTTGCATGTTTGCCTGACTGCTTGAGTTCTTGACTGTCTGCTGGCCACCCAAAGAGACCACCCAACCACCCACTCACCCACTCAGCATTTAAATGCATTCACGCGCACAAGCTTTACTCTCTCTCTCTCTCTCTCTCTGTCTGTCTGTCTCCCATTAGTATTCACTCACTTGCAGTAGGAAACACAGAAAGTTCTACTTTTCATTGACTTTCTCTCATTTTCTATGTAAATTGCATACGTAAGCTTTTGGATATTTGCGAGTATCTTTTGATTTCAATGCACATTACACAAGACATGCGCTTTTTCTCTCCGCTCTTCTCTTCTCACCGCTTTCCTCCTGCTTTTCTTTGCAGTTTTGTCTGTGCTTTGGCTTGCATTTACCGAATATTTGCTACCATTCCTATACTTATTTCCTGTAATAATCACACACTCTCTCTCATTCTCTCCAATTTATCAACTTCTGTTATATTTTTGAATATTCACTCTCTCTCCCTCTCTCTCTCTCTTTCTCTTGTGCCATTCTTTTTTCCATATTTTTTTGCAGGGTTTATTTTTACAGATGACTTTTCATTTACATTATTACAAGATATTTTTCCGCTTCGCTTTAGTTGATTTCATGTTCGTTTCATTTTCAATTGGTGAAAATTCTGAATGCATTTTGAGGAAATAAATTTTCCTACAAATAAACAATCAACGGAAAATCATTAAAAAATATAAATTTGTAAAATAATAAAAATTTGGCAACGATTTGTTGCCGTCGTTCCAACTTACGTAAATGCAATACGCGCGCGTGTAATTTATTTATAAACAAAACCAAAGAAAGTGATGAGAACAAATCATCATTAAATTTATTTATAATGAAGACATAATTTCATATATGTTCAAATTTTTAATTCTTTAAGTACAGCAATGCCGATTTAATGAATTCAAGGTAAACAAGAAAAAGTGCAAATTATCATACAACAAATACAAATTAAAGGGAAAACCGAAAAAAAAAAAAAACTTTAATTCATTTAATATAAAAGAACAAAAAAATAAATAAATAAAAAAAAAGAAAATGTCGCCATTTATGGAAAAAACACTGCTGTTGTTAGGCATTCTATGCTGCATACAAGGTGAGTTCACTTCTCGGCGCCCTGGTTTATGCAATACCTTCATTCTATCATTCTTTATTTTTCGTTTCCTTTTTCCTTTTTTTTGTTTTTTTCATTTCTTATTTGAGTGCTTCATGCACCGTTTGTGTACGAGTATATTGACAATTCTTGTTGGTGTTTGTTGTTGTCGTTATAGCAATGTTTTAATCACAGTTCCATTGGATGTGTACAACATACACATACATATGTATATCTACATAGGTGTACATTGCAAGGATTACTAAAAGAGTACTGTGTTAGGGGGGTTCTAATATCTCTCTTCTACATTGTATGTATGCAATATTTAATTTAATGTTTACATGTTTTACACTGTTGATTTCGACATCACAAAAATGATTTGAGTCAATAAAATAATTTCAAGGATACTGACTACTCAAGTCCGCAAGCTGAAAGGGGTGAAAACTTTTAAATAAAAAAGGTATGCATTGATTTTCAGTTCAAGCTCAAGGAATCGACATAAGGGTTTATTTGCAAAACACCTCTTTGATAAAGGAATCTAGAATACGTAAGTTCAATCAAAACAATTGTGGTCACCTTTAATAGACTTTAATCTACAATAGTATTGTATCAGACTTAATAGTCTCTAAGGTGTCTCTAATTATTGTACTTATTGATTAAAAATTCTATAAGCTCTCTGCTAAGTACTACTCCATTCATTCACGTAATCCATGCAGTTGCTTCTACTATGGTCTTGAATAATGATTTCTATGATTACCAAATAATATTGAAATCATCAATCGATTTGAATTGATTTGAATATTCAAAGTCAAAATTCTTGTCCTTCCATTGATTTCGAATAAGTTCAAATTTATGGAAAAAATTTCTACAGGCCTCTGGAGTGCATAGGACCTAACTGGTTGCTAGAGTGTACTGCTGAAAGAATATGAAATATCCTTTGGGTATTTTATAATGTCTTGTTGAACATTTTCGTGTGGTAGGAAATTTGTATGAATCCTTTTATTGTTATTCATTGCAGCTTCTCATTGTTTACAGCAGCAAAATTTCTTCAAATGTGATTTTGAAATTTAGGTCCAAGTAGTCATTATTATCATTTAAGCCATTTAAGGTAAAGGAAACCATTGTTCACTTGAAATATGAAGAAACATTCCAAAACATAAAAGTTATTATTGTACTTGCAGTTAGGGCAAAGGAATGCTGAGCTTTTCTTACATTTACAGGCAACATTAAACACAAAAAAAAAAAAAATATTATAAAAAAAAATTAATTGTGCCAAGAAGTCGTTCTAATATTGGTTATACAACAAGTAACATAAATCAGGCCATTAGATTTCTGGTACTACAGAATTCTATTCATAGTTTCGAAATGAAAATGCATAAATTTCTGTAAGTTCTTCTCTGGTTAAGAGTAGCCCTTTCAATTTAAGTTTTTTAAAAATCGATTTTAGTTTGTAAACTGTACCATTGTTGATTTAGTATTTCATACCAACATACTACTAGAGTTCTTCAATATATTTCTTCAATATATTTACAAAAACATTAAAATTGTTTTACTTTTTGATTTCTTCCTTTATCATTTTATAGTGACTACTGCCCTTATGTGCTATGATTGCAATAGCGAATATGATCCACGTTGTGGTGATCCCTTTGAACCTTATTCAATAGGCGAAGTCAACTGTAGCAAACAAGAGCCTCTTGAACATCTTAAGGACAAATATAAGCCGACTCTATGCCGTAAGACTGTACAAAAAGGTGAGTCCCCAATCAATCATAAAAAAAAAACCCACAGATACTCGTACGTATAGAATTGGATTATATCTAATTAACAAAATTTTTCTATGAATATACCATTTATAGTCTATGGCAAGACTCGCATTGTACGTGGTTGTGGTTATATACCAGATGAACGTACCGATGGTGAATGCGTTAAACGTTCGGGAACCCATGATGTCCAGGCCATTTATTGTGCCTGCACAAAGGATCTTTGCAATCATGCTGCGTCATCATTGTTAAGCAACAACAACAACAACTTCATACCATACACATTAGGCGTCTTTATAACGTTGCTATTCACAACCAATTTTAATAGCATAAATTTCGGGCGATTCTGGCAAAACTCATAAATATTTCTATTAGACCAACAATCGAAGTGAATAAAATCTTGAAATTTTTATTTTTTTTTTTAAGTGTTTTTCATATTTTATTTTAATTACAATATTTTGTCTTAACTTGAAGAGAGTGAAAAAATGGGATATTAAAACGAAACGAAATTGATAAATTATTAAGTAAAAAGTAAAAAGTGTTCGAAAATATTTACAATAAAAAATTAAAGTAAATTAAATTAAAATGTATTCATAAATGGAGAGGCTTTAAGTATTTATTGGATAGGTTCTTATTTCTCTCTGCCCTACAAATTGTATTTTTTAGATTAAAAGATCCCAAAATTTTATAGCACTCTATTTTTGTTCTTTTATTTTTCGTCGAATATCTTTTCATTTTCTTATTTCTTGAGTCTCGTTTATCCTAACACAAACAAACAAAAAAAAAAAAAACAAAAAAAAAAACACAAAAACTGCCAGTAAATGTCTCCGCGTAGTAAAAATCAATAAAAAAAACAAAAACAAAATATCAATAAAAATGTGTTTAAAGCTATAAAATTTTGGGTGCACTTTGGCATTACGAGCAGTTCCAAAAAATATATAGAAAACTTTGTTGTTAAGCACTGGACTCCACCTTAAAAATAAAATAGAGAGTGGAAAATGGAAACTGTTGGATATTGTTTTATTATTAAAATTATTGATTCAAAGATTTGTTATATTTGGAATGAAAGAAGGGGTGTATTAGGCTATGTGAGTGAGTAGTTTTGAAAAACACTACATTTGAGTATATTGGCTGTGTTATGAGAGAAAGAGAGAGAGAGAGAGAGATATTTAAAGAGAGAGACAGTGATTGTTCAGTCTTAAGATAAATACAAGAGAGACACCAATTTTGAATAAAGTTTTGTCATCTAAAAAAACTATTTCAAGCTCAAAGTTCTTTCATTGCTTTAAGGCGCCCAAGCCCAAAATCAATCAATTGAGTTTTTTTCTTTTTTTTTCTTAAATTAAATAGAAAATTATTTATTTTTTTCAAGATTCGAGCTAACGATCTTTATTTCCAAAAAAAAAAGATCATTTACGATTTCAAGATAAACAAAACAAAATAAAATCAACACCAAAAAACAAAATATGAAAATATATAAAAATTAAAGAGAAAAACAAATGGATTTAGGAGTCATTAAAAACAATAATTAATTTATTTATATATAAAAAATAAAAGAACATAAAATATAAACTCTACTGTACGGCAACAAAAAGTGAAAAACAAACAGAGTAAAAGAGAAATGAATGAAATATAGGAGAACAAACTATTTACAAAAGGAAACCAAATAAATACATAATAAATAAATAAATTGAATTCACAAAAACAAAACATTTTGTCCATTTTAAGCTTCATACAACATACAATAAAAACAATAAATAAAATTTAAAAAAATAGACAAATAATAAAGAGTAAAAAAAAAAAACCAAGAAAAAAAATCTTCCTAAAGTAAATTGAAAAAACAAAAAAAAAATATATATATAATATATAACATTAAAATCTTAAATTATAAAACATAAAAAAAATTGATACAAAAAATATGATTTGGCACTTAGTGAAAGTATTTTTTAGCATTTTATTTTTAGGTTCTTAGAAATGAATTTGTTCTGTTGTTTTAATTGTTTCTTTTCATAATTTAAAAAAAAAAAAAAATTAATGGCATTCCCAGTGCATGTGATTTCAATTTTTTCTTTTATTGTTATCATTAAAAAAAAACAAAAACATAAACTAAATAAATAAAATAATAAATTAACACAAGAAAAAGTGCTTTAATTTAAAAAATTAAAAAATAAATAAATAAATCAATAAAAAAAAACAAATGACAGCATTAAAAGAGAAACGAAAAAAAAGGAATTGCTGGTCGAAAACATATAAGAAAAAACAAAAAAAAAATACTTAAAATACTAAAAGAAAATTAATAATAATAAATTCTAAAGACAACAATTCTTACACCACACACACACACAAAACAAAAACAAACTAAAAAACAAATTATATTTATGGAGAATAAAATGCTATTAAAAACAAAGAAAGAAAATATTCTAACAGAAGAAAAAGACACTTTTCAAACACACAAAAAAATAAAAAAAGAAATTTAATATTTATAATTAAAAAATTATATATATATATATATATATAAATATATAAACAAAAACACATCATTTTTTGAGTAAAACAAAAAATTTAAAAACAAAAATATATATATACAAAATATATATTTATTTAGTTAAAATATTATTAAGCATAAAAACAAAAAACAAAAAAATAATATAAAAAACCATATGTAGTTATTAACTAATTTTAATAATAAAAATTAAACAAAACAAAAATTAAATAAACTAACAAAACACTAGCCGACATAAATTGAAAATTTGATCAGTAAATAAAATTTAAAAAATTATTAAACATAAAATTAAAACAAAACCAAAAATGCATATTGTTAAATGAAATTTAGTTAACAAAGAAATAAAAAAAGAAAAATTAATCACTAATAAAATTTATTTTAAACAAAATATTGATATTATTTATTGAAAAAAAAAATTAAAAAAAGAAAAATATTCATTTGAAAGCAATTTTTAGTATAAAAGAAAATTTTTGATTGATTAATTGAATTATATTAAATTTATGAAAATTGTTCATGGGGAATTTGTTCAAAATTGAAATTTTAAAAACCACCAAATGATAAGTAAAAAAATATAGATAAAAATTATATTTATTAATATTATTTTAAGTATAACACATACATATATGTTTTTTAATTTCCATTTGTTGAAATTGATATTGCGCTACCCAAAAGTATGCTACATTGAACATTTCGTCCTTGTTGTATACTGACCACATTCACATATACATACAAACACAAATACTTATATAGAAGCAGGTCCAGATTAAATATCTAGGCAACCTAGGCTAGGAGACCCCATGGCCACTTAACATAGAATCAAATGCGTTCAAATTTAACCCATTGTTTCTTTTATAATCATTATTATCCTCTGCTAAGGGAAATAGTTCTTCTTAATAATAATAGCAGGTTGATTTAAGCACTATGTGCCTTATGTTTGCTTCCCAAAAGGGAACTTCAAAGAATATTCCTTTATTTTAATATAGAAGAAAATGAAACCTTATATGATAAAAAATTTTGGTGGGTTGGCATAACCTGAAAGAAAATCTCATAATGTGTCAGCAATTATTCTTATTACATAATGAGGAATTACCTTCTAAGGTTATTTGAGGATATTGATGAAGGCAAGGGTCCCCATACTTGCATTTCCTTTGGGTCTCTTCAAGGCTTAATCTGGTCCTGCTTAGCAAAAAACATACTTACTACATACATACATACATACATAGACAAATCATTAAGTATAATACAATACTCTTGCACACGACAACGACATTTGTAGAACACTTTTACTTTTTCTTCAAGTGACTTAAATGGAAGAAAGTGATCGTTTGTTTGTATGTGTGTAAGTGTCTTTGTAAATCATATCATTGAGCTTTTTGCTTTAGACTTGAAAACAAAACAAAAGATTTAAAAATTCTAAAGTGAATATATTAAAACAACAAAAAAAAAAAAAAAAAAAACAAAAAAAAAGAAGGAAGAAAAACAATAGAATAATTCTATATAAACTATACAATTTACATAAACACAATAATATTTATATATTAATAATAATAAATTGATAAACATTAAACTCAGTTCGTTTCATAATCAAAAGTGTTTTTTCTATTAGTAAAACAAACAAAAGCAAAAGCAGCGAGCACTAAACGCATTAAGGAGACTTTAAATCAAAGTTAAAATATTAAAGGCGACGGCGACACCAAATTTGGCAGCGTCTATTAACAAAAATATACATTAATATAAAAATTCAATAATTTATTTATTTTTAAATTTATTGTTAACATACCCACAAACACACACAACACAGACACATTCACATACACATACACAAATAGAGAGACAGAAACTCTTTGCTATTGTAAGCGCAATAAAATAATAAAAATTTTAAAAAAATACAAAAATTCAATAAAACAAAAATATTAAAAAACATGAAAGAAAAATTACACAAAAAAAAAAAAAATAGAAAAACATATTCATTTGCATCGTTTGATTTTTATTTTGTTGATTAATTTAATTTACAATAAAAAATAATCCCATTCACAAAGAAAATAAAATAGAAAAAAATAAAACAATAAATTGTACTTTCTTACAAGTGTCATGAAAATTATAGAAAAAAATATAAAAGGAAAATATGAAAAACCAAAGAGAAAACTATATGAAAGAATAACTTCAGTAAATCGAAAAACCAAAACCAAAAACAAAAACAACAACAAACAACTTGTTAATTTTTTTAGTGTTTAAGTCTGTAAAGCTCCGCTTGTAGATGAAAAATCAATAAATAAATGAATAAAAGTAAATAAACCGATAAATAAATAAATAAACAAAAATAAAAAAAAAACAAAAAATTCTAAATAACTAAGTTCAATTGAGGTTAGAAATTTTCAACTTCAAGACTCAAAGTTTTCTTTATGCGAATTGTCATAAATTAGTTTAGTGGACTAAATGGGTTCAATATTTCTATAAAGTTAAATAGCAATATCTCATCACCAACTAACAACTTTGGCTGTAAGTATATCAATTATATTACCACCCTACAGTATGATTGGGGGCCTTGTCGTACTGTAATATCCATGGAATCCATCAAAAAATATTCGAGTATTGTGAAAAAGCCTTTTGTAGTTCAGTTTTGTATACATTCAGCTTCATTTTTGTTATATAAAACTGTAGTTCCACTCAAGTTCCATAATATGATTTGGCCTACCACACCATTACTCAACCTGCACAGATGTGGTAGAAAAATATGAAATGCTGTTCTTTGGTCCTGTGTAACACAGCGATGCATTTGGTATCGTCAAAAATTTTAATATATCTCATGACTTCAACGTCTTAGAGCGAATTAGTTTATATATTCTGAAAATAAAAATGTTCGCGTTGCCTGCTAATGGGCTGATGCCATTGTATGATTACCATTGTATGATAATGATGAAAACATTGTGTTTTAGTCTCATCAATTGACAACAGCCCGACCGATTTGCCTGATTTTAGTTTTGGAAAATCCACTGAAAAAGTTGGCAATTCGAATGATATTTTTTGTACAAAAATCTGAATTAATAAATCCCTTCAGGAATAACATTTTTAGGGTAACAAACGGAACCCATTACTGGCGCTGTATATTGATTGGAATCACTAATAGGCGTACCTCCTATACAAACCCTAATTTGGTACGGATTTTTAGAATTGTTGAAGCGGCAGTGTATCTCTACACTATATTTATGCATCAGAGTCGAGCACCTCAGCACTTGTTTAGTATTATATATTAAATTTAATTATGATAAATTATATATGCATCAAAGAAGTTACCTCTTAGTGAGACTCTCTTTATTGTTCCCCTTACAGACAAGCTAGGGACTTTGTGCAAGAAGTTTTACGGACTGTGAATATAGAAGATTTTGTTTAGCTTTGGGACAAAAGATGCTCTAAAAATTCCTCCTCTTTTATATTGCAATGGCTCAAAAAAAAATGTCATGAGTTATTATAAAATTATTTAATAATGCCCATGATGACTGATAAGATCTTAGGTTCTATTAGCTTCTCTCTTATGGGCAGACTAAGAGTCCAAATATCGTGAATTGCACATCAATCAGATGACAAAAAAGTACAAAAATATTTGTATATATTTTCCATTAACTGTGAATGTCAAAACATTCAGTAAAGTAATTTCTTTTCAGAATTAAAATTTAAAACCATAATTCCGAGTCGGAGACTGCAACTTTAAGAGCGTTAAAGCTAATTTTTGGTCGTAATAATAGTCCCAGCAGACACGCAATTCATTGTCTAGTGAACAAATTCAAGTCTACATATTCGGCGTTGGATGTTCCCGTCCCAGTGAGACTACGAGCCAATTTCATCGCAAAATCATCTTCAGGGATGCTTCGTCAACAAAGAAAATATGCATTATTGGTCAGGTGAAAACTCTCATGTGCTTCACTCACAACAAATAACTATATGGTGTGGTTTTTATGTCGATGGTGTCATTGGGCTGTTTTTTTTTTTTCGTTAATGAAAATGACCGTACCGTTACAGTCAATGGAAACCGCTACAACGATATTCTTTGGCCAATTGCATGGGTTAGACATCAACGATATGTGGTTTCAACAAGACGGTGCCACAAGCCACAGAGCGAGTGTAACAATCGATTTATTGAAATCCAAATTCGGTGAACGTGTTATATCGAGAAATGATTCTGTCGATTGGACGCCTAGATTGTATGATTTAACACCTCTAAACTTTTTTAACGGGGTTATGTTAAATCATTGCTCTATGCCAACAAGCCAGCGTCGTTAGAGGAGCTCAGAGCCAATATTGAATGAGAGATAGCGGCCATTTCCGTCGAAATGTGTGGCCGAGTCATCGAAAATTGGGTTCAAAGAATCAACCGCTGCAAACGTGCCCGTGGTGGACATATGAGCGAAGTCGAATTGCATACATAAATGTTTTGATTGTACTGCAAACCAATAATAAAATTTTCGAAATATCTCAAATGGCTTGTGTTTTGTTTAAAAAGAAAATTGTCTAGTCTTTAATGGAAAATATCGACTCGGGACTTGTTGTTGAAAGGCAAAAAAGAAAATAAAATAAAATAAAATAAAAAAAGAAACACCTTAAAGCATTGAATGATCAATTCCTGAGTCGTTGTACGAATCCTAAAAACATGACGCTCGAAATATGCTGGTTTCTTTGGATAGTTTCAACATATCAGAATTTTAAAATTGTTTTATTAAATATATGTAAATACTTTAAAACTATTGTCTAATGTTGCTTTGAGTAAGTTTAGTCAAACCTACTAACTCAGTTCATAGGGAAAGATGGCATTCTTTGCCAATGGATTATTTGCAATACGTGCAATCTTTATATAACCCAATTCACCCCATGTCGTACCGAATGAGTTCTCCAAAAGCCAATAATCCAGGCCGCTGGCTGCATCATTGCCATAACCAACGACAGTCATGAAATGTGAACCAGTCTTCACCGATGTGGGTTGCTGAAAGACGCCACTTGAATAATGCATGAACTCGAAGGATGTTGGATTGAATTCCACGACAACTGGATAGCCAGCGGCAACATATTTCATTAATGCAGCATCATCACCATCTCGAATACGGGCGTAACTGGCTAAGCGGGTAACAACAGCGGCTGCATCCTCTTGTGGCACACACATTCCCTGAACCTTATTTGTTGTGTTATTTGGATAATCTGTTTCCACATGTAAGTCCTGTCCATATTGAGTTAAATAATCGAATGCAGTTTGTGGCGATTGCGTTGTGCAGCCAGTACCAGTGCCAGCACAATCAAGTAAATTCTGGGCAGAAAGTGCATCGGGTGCCATGTTGCCTGTTTGAAACGCTTGCATCAGTTCGATGGATTTAGCAGAAGCATAAGCCCAACCGCTGTTGCAAGCTATACCCTGATCTTGTACAACGGATGTCAAACCAAGGGAAGTAAAAGGATCATAAGTGGCAGGTGCATCTTGCACAGCCATGGGTGTAACATTGAAACTTTGAAGTGGGTTTATTGTCCTCGGAAAAAGCGCATTGAAGTGTATTAAGCGTATATCCGTAAACTGATTCTCGGCGAGAGTAAAAGTGGTCCGACTGGCTGATGCCCGACTATTATGAGCATTGATCATTTTCTTATTGTAATTATAATAGTATTGAGCATATGATTCAGGCAAAGCTGAATTGGTATAAACCTTGTTAAAAGTGGTCTAAATATTTGGTACAAGTGATCAGTTTCAAAGGATTTAATTATTCATTTACAATTTCTTACCTTATAATTCTGCCAATCCGCTTGTGATGTGCCTTGGAATGTGCCAAAGACACACTCACTGAGGGCTATAATCAGCACCAAACACGAAAGATACGTCATGTTCTACACTTTTCAATAAACTGTTTGCAACTAACAATAGAATACTTCTTTTATAGAAGCCACCACGCAACATTTCGCCAGCATTTAGTTTGCCATTGAAAAAAGAGATCAACAACTTAGGCGTGTTTATGGCTTCAGATATGTGTTGCTCAAAAAATACGTACAGATACTTTCGCAAGTGCAAATAAATTTCTATTCTATCATTTTACCATGAAATTGATATCGTTCTCATTTGTGAGGCATATCTTTTACTGAAGTGCTAAGTTCTTTTTCGGAAAAGTTTCACACACAAAGAAAGTCATAATTTGCACCTAAAATACAAAATACACGAGCGCGTATCTTTATGCTTTTCGTATCTTCAATATCTCGTGTGCATGTACATATGTGTCTAATCAAGTACCTTTATTTACATTTCGCTAATACATGATAAGACTTAGCTCTCATGGGTGTGTTGGAAGGTGTTTCTCCGAACAATTGTTAACATTACATTATTTTATTTTTATATTTTTATGGATGGATGATGTACATGTATACACATGCATCTAGATACATATTGTATGTCTATAACTACACATGAATTATTGTTAAGTCGAGATATCTAAAATATTATTGACACATCGGCGAGTCAAAGGTTGCTAATTTAATAATTCAACTGACCCAGTTTTACATTTGAAGAGTCATTGATTGATAAATTAAATTGATAAATGAGTAATACTTAATTTCAAAATATTTAATGAGTGTTGAAATAGTACATTTGGAAATAAATGAAACTTTTAACAAAAATTAAAGAATTTTAATTTGAAATGAAATTAAATACCATTTATGCTCCGAGATTGTCATCGCCAGTTTTAACTAAGCTACCCGTAAGGCAACCCCAGCGAATAAAGTTAGATACTTCACCAACTTTCTAAAACAACCAGATTACTGAATCCATCAACCATTACTTGGTTTTGCTTATAATCAGTTATTATACAATATTATAATATTTACCAATTTGCTTAGAATCGAAATGATTTAATTCATTGCGTTTTTTTTTTCTACACATAACAAGGATTTGCGTTTGAATGGTCATACAAAGTCAAAGTAATTCATGCCGTTTCAATCCATTTTATGACTTATTCATTTTATAATCTTGAAATTGATTGAAGCAATCAAGGCAATGTACAAAGAAAATTGGATAGCTGTACTTCATTACTAACGTCGGCAATGACGGAAAGCGCCACCATTTAAAATTCAATTAGGTCGACGGTCAATCCAAGCGATCAGTTTGAATTATTGCTTTGATGCGCTCTCCGATTTAATTTCATAAATCCTTTAGTAATACAGTAAGTTTACTGATCATAATTTATTCCAGATATTAAATAAATAAATAAACATATTTTTAAAATAACTCGATTCTAACAAGGAATGAGTCTACAATAAAGAACCAAACCAAAAGAATCAAAATTTCAACATTACGGTGATCATTGCGAAGATATTCTTATCACTCTCTTTCAAGCAGATATTTGCTTAATCTTACCCTTATGTTTGGTGGAAAAAGCATAGCAACTGGTAGGGCCACCCAAGCCGGTAAGGTCCATGGTGAACATTGAAGCCAAAAGTAATACATAACGTACCGGCGTTTGTTAACATAGGCACGGCTGAAATCGAATGTCGGTGCTTGCATCAAGCAGTTCGTTTTTTAAGCGTTTAAAGAAGGAAAATATTCCCACCAGAAGCAATGGGATATCATCCAGAATATCACATAACAATATAAAATAATAATTGTAATTATAATTTATTGTTGACTGGCTTGTTGGCTCAGAGGTTAATGCGCTGGACTGATATCCTAACAGTTGCGGGTTCGATTCCCGCACTTTTCTAAATTCCTCCTTTGCTTCTTAACTTTCCCCTGAGCTGAAAGCTTCCGTCGCTATTACTCATATTAAATACTAGGTTAGAATTTGTAATTATAATCTTAGTTCTAATAATTAAATAAAAATAAATAAATTTATTGTTATATGGTCACCATTATACGTAAACAAATTGGTAAATAAAGAACTTATTTCCTGTACGTGCATCTTTCTTTTCCCTTTCAATGATATTATGTTCCCACTCTTCTGCTATTTATAGTAATAGTACAACCTACATAAATAAAAATGAACCCAAAAAATAGTATGACCCCGCAAAACTAGAGAACGGCTGGACCAATTTTGATGAATTGTTTTTTGTTGTATGGAGTTCGCAGTAGGTGGCGCTGTTGTTCAGATATAGATAGTTTTATGTAATTTTTTTAACATTTCATTTAGCGCAAAATCGAACCGATTTTAATAATATTTTTTCAAAAGAACAAATGAATCTTAAAATTGCTAAGACTATAATAGCATATTAAAATGTATTGTGCATTCACGTAAATTATTAATTACATATTTTGCAATAAAGCATTTTAGAAGAAATTAACGCATAGGGGGTTTTTCAACGCACGCCGGGTAACGCTAGTACCTATATATTCTCTTTAAGGATTGTAAATTTACTTAAGTATATGTATGTCAGAAAACGTATTTTTTGCAATACATCAACAACTTCTATGAACACAATCTACACAACAAGACTATTGAAATAGAAGCTAACAGAACTTAATCGAAATTCAGGATTTAAATACTTCTGTAACTCGTCATGAGATTGTTTTTGAAGTGGAACTTCTTTAGCGGCGATGTCAAATCGTCACATTTTGGTGATTCTGTATCTCATGAACCGCACTAGGTAGAGTCTTCAAATTTTCACAGAATATGTATTTCTATTGCCATATCTTCAATAAATAATAAAATTTTTGGAAAATCCACCGGAAAAGTCTCAAAAAGAGATTACATTTCCGCAACAACAACATGCAATTTGTGTATATAAAAGCAAAAAGCTTGTGTGTTGTAAAAAAACAAGCGAATGTACGAAGAAAAGAGAACGAGAAACACACAGAAGCTCGTTGATGTTCTAATTTATGTGCAAAAGGGCAAACGTAAACTCTACAACAACAATTAGAGACGCCAATGAAACCAAAAGCAATATACAGACGGACAGACAGACTGACAGACTTTGAGATGCCCTCTCTCTCTCTCTGTCTGTTTTTAAGAAGTTTCACTTCTATCACGTGTACGATGGCACACGCGCAATTTTTTTTTTTAATTTTGAATTTTTTTGCTGAGTACAATATTTTCTTTTTTTTTGTCTCTCGCAAAGCAGGCACCAGCGTTGGTGGGATTTGCAGGCACCTTGTATATCTCTACTTTCAATGCTGGTCATTCTCTTTGTGAAACTACAAAACGATTAATGCTAAATTAAATCAAAAAATTAATTCAAAAATCTTGAGTGCCTAAAGTAATCTTTACTTAAAAGTTATCAATTATTTTGAACAATCGTCTTATAATAAACTTTTTATAAGATTTTACGATAATCAATTATCAATAAGAGTATCCGCAGTTATTAAACTATTTCAAGTATTGTAGTTTGATTGAGTACAACACATCACATCGTTAAAAAGGACAATAAGAAAGTAATAAGAAATATAGAATTCTTATTTGTAGTTTCTTGTAATTTTCTTCGTAGGTCATGTTCTTCTGGAATTATTCTGGTATCTCAAATTGCATACAATAATCAATTCAGAATATGACATAATTTTTATTTAATTTCGATCACTTCAAAAGAATTCATCTAATCATAGGTAAATAAAATTAATGTCTTTAATAGAAAAATATTGAAACTTTTATCATAAAATTACTTAATCTTTTTGTTTTTTTTTAACATCATAATTGAAACCCCAACTACAATACAAAAAAATAAAACAAAATAAAAAAAAAAAAAACTAAATAAATAAATAATTCACAAAAATAAAAACAAAAAGGAAAAAGAAATTAAATCAAATAAAAAGTTTCATCTTTTGATCTTTGATTAATTGTTAAACTGAAATCGATCCAAACAAGATCGAAAGTCATTTGGCTATGAAAAGAAATGCATTTTTAATCCAATTAGCATAATTACGTAGATCAACCAAAACAAAAAGCAAAAACATAGACGTATTCATGTCAAAAACCGAAAACAAAATATCAGAAAAACAGACAAAATATTTAAGTCATTATGTTTTGTTATGTAGTCAGCAGCACTTGGAAGCACCCACTCCACCGATCACTAGTCACTAGTTAACTTAAGTTGTAGATAGCAAAATTCAGACGAAGTAACTAAGTATAAAATGAAAAAGTTAATGACAGATTACTCAAAATATAAATAAAATATCATAATAAGTATTAATGTAAACATTTCGAAGAAGAGTAAAACAAAACGAGAAACATTTTTTCGAAATAATGTACAAATCGATGAAAGACTCTTTTGTCTTTGACAACGGAAATTTCAGAGTCTTTGGGATTACCGGTTTTTGTGTTACTCTTTTTTATTTTTTTATTTTTTGTATTGTAGTATTTTCCATTTGACGGTTGGATGATGTTTGAGATGCTGCATGTCATCTGAGTAAGTATAAAAATGTTGTGACTACCAAAATTCAAAGTTTGTACCATTCGAACTTGGCTCATGTTCAGTCAGATAAACGCGAAATCGAAATCGTGTATTATTTATTGCAATAATAATTGATAATCTCTAAAATCGTGTGAGAATAGTAACTCACTCATTCGATCAGATAAAAGATTTTCATTCATAATACACGGAAGTTTATAAAAGGTGATTGATTGTAGATTATAGAGAAAATATTAATGAGAAAGGTTACCAAGTGAGAGATCCTTAAATGAAACATTTGCACATTGTGTTGTGAAAGTGTTCAAAGTGCTTTAAAAAAATAAAAAACAAAAATTTTAAGAAACCATACAAATTAAATAAAATATCTTTAAATAGTGGTGAATTTATAAAATCAATTTAAAACAATCTAAGATATCTGTTTCTTTTCAAGAATCCTGTAATGATACCCATAAGAATAAAAAGTAATATTATTATTCTTGACTTCAATTCAAAGATGTATGAATATGAATCAAAATGAAATTTGTTCTTATTCTAAGATGTTTAATCAATGATTGCTTCTTTATTAAATTTGGTTCATAGTTTATACTTGTATGAAATTAAATTAAAGAAAAGAAGAAGAAGTTTGTATACAATAGTATTATTGTCATAAAATGCTGATGTTTAACAAACAAATAAAACAAAAGTCTTCTAAATATCAAGGAGAGTACAATACTTTCCAATAAATTTTTTGAACTCAACGATATTTACTTTCATTTATGATTACAAACTTGTTTCTAAATATAATATGATAAGATTTTATGACAATTTATCTCATTCATATAATTTAAGAAACCTCATGAATCCAGAAAAGGAAATTAAATTTGACTACTACTACTACTACTAACTTCTATTACCAATTTATTCAATTTACGTTAACCCGTGATCATATGTGTATAAAAAAACCTCATTAGTCATTTCAATTTCCATTGAATTTCAACAATAACTGGAATAATCTTACAAAACTCTTAATATTCCAACATTTAGCAAAGGTTTGTGAAAAGAAAATACAATAGGTAAAACAAACGACTACAAATTCGGAGATTAAATTATATTTCAACTTAAACTTTTTTAATAAATATTCATCAAACTGTTACATATCTAATGAAATATTTATTTATACATACTAAATGTATAAAAATTTCATTGTTTTCTTTTTTCTTAAATATGCATAAATGCCATAACATTGGAGATCAACTCCAATAGAATTTGAAACTATCCATTGTGAGTATTTTTTACAAATCTCATCCAACAAGTTTTCGCTTTCAAAATATAAAAAGTCCAAGTCCCTTAAACTCAAAATATGTAAAAAAAAATAACAACAGATCAAAAGGTGAAACTTACGCATGGTTAATTTTTAATACTTTTGACACGAAAAGACACTAATAAATTGTATCTATAAAATTCAAATTCACACAATAGCCAATGCCGTATATGCAAACATTTAATTTTTGATTGAATGACTGAGTGATCGAACTCAAATCATAAACGGAAATCCCATTACGAAAGTATTAGTTATTTTGTATTGTTTCTTCAAACATGCGAAAGATGAAAAGATATTGATATAATCAAAAAACTGTTAAACAAAAGTTTTGTCCTCTTTGTTTTCAAATGATGATATAACTTAATAATCATCATAAATTATTATGTATTTATTAGATATTTAATATAAAAAATAAAAATGCATAACATAATATTCACAAAAAAAATTGTTTAGTTTTTGAAAAAAAAAAAAACCGAACAAGTTTGTTGAACTTCCTCGAAATCAATCAATCAATCAAATAAATCAATATACAATAATTATTTATTAAGCTACAAAGAAATTGTTTATTTATTGTTGTTATTATTATTATTATTTTTATTTGTTGCAATTTCTTGTTATCTTATCTACACAGATCGATTATGCGTAATTTCCAATACATATTTTTAATGGCCTGTTGTTGCCTTAATCAACTTGGCAACTATAAAGTGTGGGCACTGGAAAAGTTTCCACGTCTCTGTGATGTACGTAATTTTGATGATTTTCTGCAGCAAACCGGAAAAGTATATAATGATCAGGAACGAGCGTTTCGTGAAAGCATCTTTGCCGCGAAGAAGTCATTTATCGATTTGGGTAACAAACATGCAGATGTTGGTTTGGGCAGTTTTCATATGCAGGTCAATACATTGGCGGATCTAACACGTGCCGAAGTTTCTAGACTTTTGGGATCAAAGTTAACATTTCAGGGAGAGTGAGTACAAATAATGTGATGTAGATCAAAGATAGTGAAAATAACATGAAATGAGATATTTGAGAGCTTGATAAATTTGATATTACATAGTATAGCTTTGTGAAAAATGAGTAAAAGAAATTCTCAACAATCTATTGTAATTTCCTTCTGTCTCCAAAACAGAGACCTCACATCGCGTCACACAAACTTTGTCACAGCCAAAACGAATATTGACAAATTGCCCGACTCCTTCGATTGGCGTGAAAAAGGTGGCGTTACGCCAGCCGGTTTTCAAGGCACCGATTGTGGTTCATGTTGGTCATTCGCTACAATCGCTGCCCTCGAAGGACATCTATTTCGACGAACAGGCGTTTTAGTGCCACTCTCTCAACAGAATCTAGTCGATTGTGCTGACGATTATGGCTCCATGGGCTGTGATGGTGGCTTCCAAGAGTATGCCTTTGAGTATATACGTGATCATGGTGTTACACTAGCCAATAAATATCCTTATACACAAATGGAGAATGCCCAATGCAAACAGAATGAAACCGGTTCGGAAAGTATTATACGCATACGTGACTATGCACGCATCAAACCGGGAGATGAAGAAAAAATGAAAGAAGTTGTAGCAAAATTGGGGCCATTGGCATGTTCCATGAATGCAGATACAATATCATTTGAACAATATATGGGTGGCATTTATGATGATGATGAATGCAACAAAGATGAGGTTAATCATTCTGTGGTAGTTGTTGGTTATGGCAGTGAAAATGGCAAAGACTATTGGATTGTTAAGAACTCATATTCAGAGAATTGGGGTGAAAATGGATTTATAAAAATATTGCGTAATGCGAATGGTTTTTGTGGCATTGCAAGTGAATGCAGTTATCCGATTTTGTAGGAAAAATCTTATACGATACTATGTATGGAATATAATTTTAATTAATTTAATTTTTTAATATTTTATTTTATTGTAATATTTAGTCTTATTTGTATAAGACTTGTATGTAGATAATGTTATATGTGTGTACTTAATATGTGAATGTAAATACCTACGAATTTTTATGTCTAAATATTGTTAATAAAATATTTAAATGAATTTATATGAATTTATATTTTGACTCAGCTTCATGTTGCTAAATATGTTGTCTCTTATCGGATCGATCAAATTCTATATAAACATACAGCAAAGACTACTGCAAAAAAAGTACTTTGTTTGATTCATCTAACTAAATTAGCATACCGCGCCTATTATCATCATCTTTCATTGATGGTGATGACGCGGCTTTCAACACGAGTTCAATTCAACAAAGTAAAAATTGATATAAGGTTAGCACCTTATTCCGCTTGACTTCATGTATACGTACGTAGTAAATTTTATGTTAATTTTTGTTTAAATTAAATGTATTTAAAAATATTTTAGCTGCATTCATAAACCAGACTTCTGCTAGATCATTACAAAAATATTTGCTCATCATAAATAATACTCAAGATGAAATACTTTATAATATTTACAATATTCTTGACATTCAACGTTCTCAATGCTTACGGTTTTGTTTCGAAATGCAGTAATACAGCTTGGCTTGCATTTAAGGTAAGTTCTGACCACTTCAACCCATTAAATACTATTCAATTTTGTTGTCAATTACTTTAGAAATCATATGACAAAAACTATTCATCTCCATTGGAGGATATCAATCGTCGTTTAATCTTTTGTGATAATTTACGTATAATTGATGGTCATAATGAACGTTTTCGACTTGGTGAAGTCACATATTCAATGAAAATAAATCGTTTTGCAGATTGGACTCATGACGAGTTTGTTAAATGGATGCATGGTGACTTGCCAGATGATGACAGTGAGACAATGAAGAAGAAGTCATCATTAGATGAATTAAAGAAAAGTAAAAAATAAAGTGTTTAATACAAAAAAAAAAAAAAGGTTATAAATCTTTATTTTTATATCATCATGAATGAAAAGATACACAAGTGAAGTGAAGTTAAGTGAAGTTATTTAGTATATTGTGACTGAAGAGTTATGCGGAGTTAGTTTATCAATCTACTGACATGTATATTTACGATATATTACACAAAGAGTTCAAGAAATGAAAACTTAAATGAGATGAAACATTTATATAAATTGGCACTTGAACGTTATCCTAACTTCGGAGTAAAGCTATTTCACAGTCTGTAGGACCAATAAGCTATGCATAAAATAAAAGTTAAATCATTAGTTACAAGAGTAATTTAGTGAACTATATACTGTAACCTGTCATATATTGGAAAAAAAGCCTATACTCTGCTTTGCATCACATTCAATGAGAATCATTTCTATGCGGATAATAATAAGAAAAGGTCACAAATGGCGCTGATAGTTAATTTAACATCATTGAACTCTGATTTAAGTGAAAACGCATTTGACCAACCACGATCCTTGATATTTTACTTAGTCTATCTGATGAATGAATGGCCAAGTACTACATACGAGGGTAGTTTGATAAGTAATTGACTTTTTAAATTTCCCTTATAGTAACTTTAAATGCAATACTGTCAAATGTTGAGTAAGTTGCATCATTTAGTTTGTGTTTGCCAATCATTGAAAGCAATGTGTGCTCATCAAGGATTATATATTACGTAAAAACGAAATCGAGAAAGATTTGATTAATACTATGGTCACTCTGCATTATCAGTCAATGGTAAAGAAGTGGTTTACTGAATTCCGCTTTGGTCGTAATAGCACAAGTGAGTCGAACGTTCAACTTGCCTGAAAGAAATGCATATTTTGAGGTTCTTGAGATAACGTATTATATCTATTTGAAAGGGAGGAAAAAAAAAAATTGGAAAAACACTAGACCAAATATATCAAAAAGTAGGCTACATTAAGAAAAAAAAGTTTTTTATGTTTTGCTGAAAATAATATCTTTTATTCAAAAATCGACTGATTTATCAAACTGCCCTCGAAACATAAAATGATAAAAATTGTATTTCTACTTGACTAAGATGCTAATAATTTTACCAAGTATATTCTATAGATGATAGCACATTTCTTCCATATTGCACCTTTAAACTGAAATTTATATTTCTTATCATTTGAAAAAATGTCAATGCACCCATTTACTATACACATGGCACTCAATTATCATTCATAAAGAGAGAATTTGAATTAAATTTGGCAATATTTTGTGTAACAAAGCAAGATAAGCGTAGTGAGTATAAAAGCATACAATGTTTTCAAAATATAAATAATGATAACCTTATTTGAAGTTCATTAGATTTAAAATTATGAGGAATTAATATTTTTCCTTAAAGAAAAAACCATCAATCTGAATCCCATTTTCCTTACAAAGTCCTGATTCTCTTTAGACTTAATAATATCCACAAACACCCATTATTAGTTTTAATGTTAGCTTTATAACAATAAATGTCTATAAAAATGTAAAGAAAGCTTGTAATAAGATTTTATTTTTTGTATTTTGTGTCACTTATAGCAACTTCAGTCTTCTTTCACCTGATAATCTGATAAGATATGCAGTTGATTGAACCTGAATATCTTCAGTGTGCCTAAATCTCTTTCAATGTCGCTGGTCCACATGAACCAAAAAGCGCCAGTTATATGTCAAATAGTTTTAGCCTGAAAGACTCTTATCATATTTAGATTTGGTTTAGCAGCGATACCATAAACTTTCATTCCATATCTCCAACTGGAGACAAGGATGCAGTTGTATATGAGCACCTTGTTGTTAATTGGACGGTTTGTTGCAAGGTGCATTCAGCAGGCTTCGCTTGTCCAAATATACCCCCAGCTATCTATGGCCGGTTTTATGTTCGACGGGGTGTCCATTTAGAAATAAGCCTGTGTCTCTCCACAGCGTGAACGTTCCACTACCGTAACATGATTCTGTCATCATAATAAGTTTTGATGAGAAAATCTCACTTTAAGTCACTTACATTACTAGGCAGTAATGCTGGACATATCATGGGTGAAAAGAGAGTGTAGAGTTGGGGATAGACAGCTCCCTTGGCGAACTCTAGCCCTGTCAGACTGCATCAATAAGCAGACACTATCCTGAACCACAAAAATGGTTCTGTCGGAAAAAAAAGCATTCGATGACCTCAAACATTTATGGACGAAGAAGCTTCTTTGGTTTGAAGAGTAGACACTCGTGCCAAACTCTGTCCTAATCTTGTTTGATGCCCACGAATACAGCAATTGCATACTTCTTGGCATCAAAACTTTCCAACACTTTTATGGGTGAATAAATAAATAATAAAAAATATTAATCCAAGGTTTCATTTTTAAAAATAATATATATTTATTATAGGTATAAGTAGTATTTTAGGTCAGTTTTATAAATTTCTAAGCAATGAAATGTTTCGTTTGAATTTTTTTGGTAATTTTTTTTCATTCATAAAACGCTTAGAAAAACTATGCCCATTTTTACAATGTTTTTATATTTTTGTCAAACAAATATATTTATGTTTTGTATATGTTTTCTTATTAGTTTATAATAATAATATTTTTTGTTATCAATGGTATGTTTGTCTTTACTATTTGCTTTTTAACTTATTTGAAGTTAAACAAAATATTCTTTTATGTTGTAAGTATAATCAACTCATAAGGAATATCATTTAGTACCCTTCACTTATTTGTTATTCAAATAATAAAGATAATTAAGAAGAAATAGAAAATTTGGAGGATATACAAAATAAAAGACGGAAATTTAAACATTATTTCAGAAAAAGCATACAATTTTGCAAAAAATCACTTTTTGTTTCGTTTGAATTTCCTTGCTTAAACTATTTAGAAGGAACGTCAACTCTTGTATTTTCTAATTGAATTGAATTGGTTTTATTAATGATACCAATTATCTGAAAACTAATTTCATGGCTGCTAACTTGCGAAAAGTGTCACAGGGATACAATATGAAAGGCTTCCCGGAAAATAGTTGCTGAATTTCACTCTAAAGGTTTTAAATAGGTCTGTGTAGACTGTGGTCTGGTGTAGACTTGGCCACTCAATGACGTCCAAATTATGCTCCTGAAACCATGAGCCCACCAACCTTGTAGAATGTTTTCGATGACTTGTGGTACATTCCACAATAAGGGCATATGTTCCTCAACGTATGGTAGGTGTATGATACTGTGTTCCATAAGTCCCTGTACGTGAATATATCCATGTTGTATGCTATCTATATACAAGTAGTTGGGACTGATTCAAAGTCTAACTTTTACGGTGAGTTACAAGCAAATTATTTTAATTGTAGCGCACTTAATATTGAAAATGTGTGCAAATTTGACATTTTTAGTGTTCCGGACCCAAAGGGTACCTTATGGGATCCTATTACCTAGGCTACACTGTTCGTCCGTCCTCGGCTATCATATGTCATGAACTCTAATTAAGATATTCACAAAAGATCTGGTTCTATTGGGGCTACAGCAAGAAATACTAAAACTACAATGTTTTTAAAAAAGTATAGTGGTTCCGATATAAGAAACATATGGGCTTGTATGGCAGCTATACGAACCAGTATCCGTAAGATCTTGAAATTTACACGATTGGTGGAAACGGATTAGAAAGTTATAGTGCCGAAATTTAAGTTTGAACGAACCACTAAGGAGGGTACCACCCATACAAACCTACCATTAAAATTCAGGTTCATTTAGAAAAACTTCTTTGTTTTTTGCACTATTGAAATGAAATTCAGATATTATTAGTTTTTCATAAAGCCGCTATACGTTGATTGGAATTAGCTAAATCGGACCACTAATAGGGGTACCTCCAATACAAACGCCCATTTGGTACGGAACCCTCCGGAACTTGACATTATAAATTTATAAACTAACTAAAACCTTCACAGTATTGTATGATCCTATCAACTTGTAGGAATCTACCAGAATACAAAATAGTCTCCTTTTATGAACCAAAAACTAAACAAAAATTTCAAACTTTCAAAAATAATAAAAAAAACAAAAATTCTCTATAAAATGAAAATTTTAAAATATCATGGGAAAATATCATGGAAAATCAGTGATTCA
The DNA here is from genome assembly GCA_037043295.1 of Amiota minor. Taxonomy (NCBI): domain Eukaryota; kingdom Metazoa; phylum Arthropoda; class Insecta; order Diptera; family Drosophilidae; genus Amiota; species Amiota minor. Next base: position 736,771 of record JBAMAW010001038.1, read on the forward strand.
TTAAATTTTCTTTTTAGTTTATAAAAGAAATATTTTTTTAAAATATTGCTAAATGATTGTGAAAGGTATGAAATCTTCGATGAAACCGAAGTTTATAACATTAATGGTTTTGTAATTTTTTGTATATGTAATTAATTATATTTCATTAAAGGTCAGTGTTTATGTATCTTTGGTTTGTATGAATGTACTAAGTTGGTAAGTTTGTATGTATTGTATTTTTTTTTAAATTTATAAACGCACATTTACTACAAATTACGCACATTAAATTTCTATTTATTTTTATTTTAATCAATTTAATGCTAATAGTACATACATTTAATAATAATAATAATAATAATGGTAATATAAATATTATTTTTCTTCAACATGTTTCATTTTTTTAAATAATTTATAATATTTTTAATTTAATTATATTTTCTATTTTCATATTTTTCCATAAATGCTTTTGTATGCAACGACATTACTATTTATTTTAAATATTCCTTTCATTTTTTTTTTTGTTTAACAAATTATTTTTTTTTTTTTTTGTTATCATTTTACAAAACACAAATATTGTAATTTATTTTTTAAAATAATTTTTAAATATTTTTTTCTCTTTTGTTTTTCCAATACAAATTCATTTGAAAGCCAGGGCAATATATTTATTTTCATTTTCTTTGCTTTAATTTACAATTTATTTTTATATAAAATTTATATTTCTTCGATGATATTTATGGGTGGATAATAAATTCTGTTTATATTTTTTATGACATCAAATACTTTTTTAATTATTTGTCATTAAAATTTATTGAAGTTCAAAAAAACAAAAAAAAACAAAATGCATTTTGTGCCTTAATGTGTCATTTTAACATGTGATTTTCAAACAAATTAATCATAATTGTTCTTCAAAACCTTGAAATGAATATTCAAGTAATCAATGTACAAAATGTATGTACTTAAACATGATTGCTAGATGCAATTCAGTTTTGTTGTTACTATACTATACCCAATAAGAATATTATAATAATTTTATTGTATATAAATGAAAAATAATAACAATCTATTTTAATAACACACAGGATACATTGAATGTTATTACAAGCATATGAAGTATGATGATATACAAAACTTGTTATGTATCACTGAGCTCTTTTATATTTTCAACATTTGGTAGAACAATCATTTTGAATAATTGATTAAATAATTGCTGATCTATGACAATTATGCAATACATAAACAATCAAGCAATCAATCAATCAATTAATCAACCAGTCAATAGTCTAAACCGACAATGATCTGAGTACTGACTGCATAAATACAAGTATAAGTATATTTATTTTCAATTTAATATTTAATAATGGCATTAAATTGTAAAGAGAATTTAATTTTCTGCTTTACTTTAACAGTATAGAAGCTCTGTTTTCCATAGAAAATTGTAAATTTTCATATTGTACGAGTATATTATTGTATTGTAATACATGCCATCATTATTCACATGCCATTTTAAGATACATTATTATTGTATATATTTTTCATGAACCCACAATTTATTTTGTTTACATTTTGTATGTTAGATTTTTTTCTTTAAGTTTGACTTCCTTTTTTTACTTACAAAGTTTGTAATGAAGTAACAAATATTTTGTTGGTATGTTTTTTTTTTTTTTTGGCTTTTAAATTATAGATACAATATATTATTCTTCATAACTATGGCTTTAATGTGATTATGCTTCTAAATACTTATAAAAAAAAAAAAATATATATATTTTTGCATTTAAAAAAAAAAAAAAAATGCGCAAATTATTTGAAATTATGTATGAATATATTGTATATTATGGACTTAAGAAGGAGGATATGTGTATTTGTGGTATACTTAGAAAAGGATTTCAGTTCAATTATAAATTATTATTTTAAAAATTATATATATGAATTTTATATTGAACAGATGTTTGATCATTTCAAAAATCATCTGTTTTATTCATCAATTATTAAAATGCAATCAAAACTTCCCACAACTATTCGTTAGGTCTATCGACCTTTCAAATCTTTAATACATTTTATCATAATTTTAAAATAACAAAACAATTTTTTAAAATTTCTTATAATTTTTCATTAAAATTGTGAGTGTTTAGTTCGCTTTTTATTATCTGGTTTATGGTTTGGTTTGACTTGGTTTGGTTTAGTTTTAAAAAAACGTATTGTATTTAAAACAAATTCTCACTAGTTTAAGCTTAAATAGTTTCTGTGTAAATTTCTCTAAAAAAGGTGCTATTGTCATAAACTTGTTTAGTTATCTTCATTATTACATATTCTCATCATTATTGTATTATAATATATTTTTGTTTATAATTTTCAAGCCATAGTTATCGTCGATAAATCGATAAATATAGTTCAAGTATAAACTACAACTACACTACACTACACTACACTACAATACACTACACTACATTCAATGTAATCATGTAATGTATGTATGTATGTATGCATGTATGTAGGTAAGTACATATGTATGTATGACTAGTGTTAATTTAGTTTAGTTATATAATATCAATCAATCAATCAATTTAATAAGCATTTTACAATACACAATACAATATTGCAACAAATTTCACTACAAATATTTATTTACCATTAATCATCATCATCATCATCATCATCATCATGTTAATCATGTTCATCATTTTAACTTATTTACTAAAACTTATAATAGTATTTACTGTAAATAAACACAATTTCGCAATACATTTGCTTTTACTTAAATTTTCATGTTTGTATCTCATTTTTGTTCTTATTCTTTACAATGTTCTCTTATTAAAGCTGAAGCTTTTTTAGTATCTTTCCGCGGTTTCTTTGAGATCTCTCGTTGATGTAGAAAATATAATGTTTTTATTTAAATTTTGTTTATTTTTTTTTTTTTTTGTTTGGTTTTTTCATAGATTTTGTATATGTTTTGTTATCGGTGTATTTTGTTATTACTTACTATCGGATATCGATAACTGCTGCTTATGTAACTTGAGTAAAGATTTGCTGGTGACAATTTTCTGGTTTCTCCATACTGTTTTTGTTGTTAAACACCTCGGATGCTGGCATATTTCATCCTTAAACCTTAATAGGTGGGTTGCGCATATTCCATGCCACCTTGTTGTTGATCCAATTGTTGTTGCTGGGGTTGACCAAACGGTGATGCACTATATTGATCATTATCATTGTCCATGGAATAGCTATAGGCCTGTTGATGAACAACATTGGCAGGATCTGTTTCAAAAGCTGAAGTAAACTCATCGCCAGCACCAATGAGGAAACGCTTATAGGCCATAAAGGCGCATAAAGCCTATATTATAACAAAGAAGATATTAATTTATATTCCATCTACTAATTCTATTATAGGTTTATTTGATACAACATACCCATACAAAAATTGAGAAGAATGAAAAGACAATGGCTGTTTTCATACTGCCTGATCCAATGCCACCGGGCGGCGTTGGTGCCGAGCTCCATTGAGACCACAAGTAAAAGAATGAAATGAAATACATGAAGGCCCAGAAAGCTAAAATTGTTAAAAGAAAATTCATTAAAAATTTTAATCATTTCTACTTATTATACAATATTGCAAACTAACCAGAGAAACCCATGTCTGCCATTACATAACGTTTTCTGCTCTTCACCGATGACATACGTTCGAATAGAAATTCACCGCCTATGAAGGCCATCGACGCCAGAAAACCAAATACACCGATTGTATTGCCATATTTACAGGCCATCGCATCGCCATTATATAGGCAAACCTCCTTGCCTTCTTGCTCGACCCAACCCTCCGAGGATATGCAGCCAAAGACAACAATGGAAAACAGCTGAAAGAAATAAACAAAAATGTGAGTGATGATGGTGGAAATAATCTATAGTTTTTGTCTATTTTTTTTTTCTTTTGATAACAATTAATTTTGCCTGCTGTGTAGTAATAGTATGAGTATATGAAAATTGTGTCAGCATGAGCATTGCAACCATGTTCAGTTGACCAAGTTAGCCACTTATACCAGATACAATAGTTTGTAGTTGTAAGTTGTGATGGATGGTGTCACACAACAAATCAAATTAAAAAAGGTTAAATGCAAAATGTTTGCCATTCATTAGCCAGTCATTCATCGTCATTATCATTTTCATCATCATCATCATCATCATCATCATCATCATCATTATTATTATTGTATAACTTGCATTCTGACATTTCATTGGTAAGTTGCATTGAGTTCAGTTGAGTTGAGTTGAGTTGAGTCATCATAGACGACAACAACAGCAGCTGTCAGATTTTATATAAACACACACATAATCGTATATGTATACATATATAGTAAATATATGTATGGTATGTGGGAAAATCTGTGTTGAAATTTTTCTGTTTTCTTGTTGATTGCAAAGAAGGAAGTGTAAATGAAGGAATTGTAAAATTTTAGTACTTGGAATTTAATTAAGTTGAGTGCAATATGCAATTTGTGTAGATTTATTAACAATTTCCAAGAAAAATTTCAAAGAGCAATTACTTAATGAGTCCCAAGAGTGGAGAAGATTATTGAGTCCTTAGATCTCTTCTTTTTTCCCGGACCCAAATCAAAGTCTAAGATATTTTATAGCAATATTAAAACATAATTTCCAACTCAATGATTTTCTAGTCCAGAAATGATGATGAGCCAATATTCACAATCCATATTATTATAATTCATTACATAATTGCTTCAAATCTGATATTAACCTAAACTTAAACTAAATTTCCTAATAGAAAATGAAAATGTTTTCCTATGGTTTCCTCAAATGTTTCTGTTTTCAGATTGCTTTATTCTTTAAGAGCTTGTATTCTACATAATTAAAAACCTTATGTCACTCCTCTCAATTCACTTATAAGTACAATATTTAACTTTTTTACTGTCCAAGAAAGTCTTCAGTTTCTTAATATGAAAATAGAATAATGTGAATAAAGAAAAAAAACTTCACATGGCCTGCATGCATTAAAAACGTATGAAAATAAATAATTAAAATACTGAAAGTGTTTTGAAAATTGTTAAGTTTCCCATGCAAAGAAATTTATAATAACAACAAAAATGAAAGAAAATTCAATCAAAATTCATATTGCGTATACGCCACATTGAGCAAAATGTAAGCAAAATTTCTCATTCTCATGAAAAAAATTGACTTTTCACTTCTAAATGAAAATCCGAAGGTAGCAGCAGCAGTAGAAAAATCAATATGAACACATTGTGTTCATTTTAAATTCTTTAAGTCACAAAATAAACTCAAATATGAAAAAGTGTATTATTGAACTGGAGAAGGGGATCAGATGGAGGGGATACTTAGGTTTCTAAACCAAAGGTTGTCATAATTTCTATATACAAACTGCTAATAATAATATAAAGGTTATAAATAACTAAGCAGTATTTTTTTAGACTTTGAAAATCAGAGCATTGGAATGATTGAGTGAGCAAGTGAGCTAAAAACGCGATAAATGAAAGACGTCGTAGTAGCGACCAAATGTGTGACATTTGTTAGGCGAGTGTGAAATAACAAACTGTATAAATAAAAGAAGAAAGAAGAAACAATCAGCAAACGGACCAGGAACAACATAAAGACAAATACATATGAGTGGCTAAATGACTTTGACAGTTTTCGCAACGGAAATACAGAAAACGCATGTCAGAAGAAGAATAGAGATAAAAAGCAAAACACTTAGAAACGAACAATGCAAAAGAATCCAAGCAAAACTAAAAAGGAAATGTCAAAAGTTGTTGCAGCAAAAGCAAACACAATATGAAATGTTCTGGTACTGTTAAGCTCAGGCAGCAGTCCATTCTTTGCGCTGACTATGCGCTGCATTTCTACTTTCAACTGTGAAAAGTTTATTGATTTTTCACTTGTCCATAGAAGTGATAGCAATAATACTACATATTAACCGCAACCGCAATGAAATCAAAGAAAATACAAAGTATTCCTATTAATAAAAATGCATAAAATACTCTTCATTTTTCCTTCTTGCAGCCAACATGACCCAATTTAAAAAACGACACACAGCCATGCAATGAAGGCCAAGTTTAATAAGTCACAGAAGCAGCAGCAGCAGCACTACTACCATCACAACTATCAAAGGATATCAAGGACATTGACAAGACAAGACTGCTTGCTAACCAAACACGTTGAATGGATATATAAAGTCATCATTTATAATCAAACAACTTTTCCAAGAAGAAGAAGAAGAAGAAGAAGGAAAACAAGACTCAGCTGTCAAGATAAGTAGAATATTGAAAAATGTTTTAGTAAAAGTTTATATAAAACAAAAAAAAAAACTTTATAAAAACTTAATACTTAATACACAAACAAGGACTTTGATTGAGCATAAGATAGATACCTTGTATGCATACATATTGTGACTACTAAGTATATAAAGCATACTATACTAACATCATCATGATGATGATGATGACAAGAGCCATGCGTCCCTGAGGCAAGCATTTCGAAATGACAGTTAAAAGTTATACAAGTCTTAGTTCTATGTAGACACTAGACACTCTCTAAACATTGTCTTAATGTCGGATTCAAGTGAAAGTAAAGTAAATGGAAATGTGATGAGAAAAAATAACATTTTGTTGTGCGGTCAAGAAGAAGACATTTTGTGTTCAAATGTAATTGGAAAAACTAAGCCCACGTGTATTTTTACTCTTCTTCTACTTTCACCACTCTCATCTCTTATTGTTTATTTTTGTCATTTGAATAAATCAAATCGAGTCTAAGCAAAGAAAAACTAAAAAGAACATTTTGTAAGAATATACGACAATTGAGTCGAGAGTGTCATAAAAGGGATAAAAGAATTAGATTTGCATGGAAACCATGAAAAAAAAAAAATTAAATAAAAGAAGGATGATAAAAATGACTTGAAGGAAGAACATTTGAACTGGATATACCTATAACATTAGTCACTTTGAACGGAAAATGTCTTCATTTGCATAGTATTAAGTTACCTTTTTTCTGGTTTAAATGAAATCAGTTCTTATTTTTTTGACCACACAAAATTCAAGGCAACGTCCTCAAAGTTTAAAAAAAACAACATACTTTACTATAATGATGATGGTTGAGAATATAAAGCAGAACGAAGCAGAAGTTTAAAACTAAGGGATACTTTTTAAATGGATAACTACATTATGTTAAGGTTTTTAATTTCAATCAATGCACTGAGTATTAGGGAACATTTATAAATTTTACTAATAAATACTGATTACTCGTGCATGCAGAAACTAACATAAATATCTATTCGTATTGTATGTATCTTGATAATAGTAAAACATAAAATATATTACTCGTATGTACAATATTATAAATATACTAGGGTATCCTGCCCGACGTCGTACGGCCAATCGGATTCCTTAAACTTCACTTTCAGTAGAACGCAAGTGGATTGGGCCATACCTACAGTTGCGGTTTCGCACCATCGCTATTAATAAGTTGAATTGCAATTCTGGTATTTCATTTTTGCTTCCCGCTGCACTTTAATTTGGCTAAATGGATAGTCAGTCACATTAATAATTCCAGTGACTTACCAAATCCACAACAATGCACAGCTCCCTGGTCTTGCCTTAAGTGTTATTGTATTATTGAGTCCTTTAATTTATTCAAAACTAACTGTAGTACATTGCGCAGAATCAGACAAATCAAATGCAGTATTTGATCCACCAATTTCTCGACAACAGCGTCACATATCGAATCCAAAAGTACTCTGTTATGTTCAAGGCTAAAACCAACCATGCACGCATTCACAAAATGTCATTGCAATCAGATGAACGAACGGTATAGCCGCGCATAAGACTCACTATGAACACACATAAGAGAAGTTCAGTGACATACACACTCACAGAAGAATTATATATATAAAGATTGTGAATCTAAATCATTCTCAGATCCCCTTGAACACACACAAAAAATTTCATCAAAATCGGTCCAGTCGTTTAAGAGAAGTTCAGTGACATACACACTCACAGAAGAATTATATAAAGATTACCAATATTCAAAAGTATTTTTCAACCACAATGTGTACTTAAATAACAAAAATATATTTTATATACGAGTATGCTATGGTATCATGTAGTGTATACATTTAGTTTACGCTGTAGATATCATTAAAAACCACAGTACCAAATTTGTTACGCCTAACTCTATAATATTAAGTTTGGTATCCCGTTCGAAATTGACAGAAAGAAAAGAAAAACCAAGCGCATCGGTGTAAATATGCAATCAACAGATCAATTTAGGATTTTGGTTATATTGTAGCATTTTTAAAAATATCCTTTGAAAACAATAATGACCATTTTTTATATATTATTCCGTGCCGCATGAGTATTTTATTAAATCCAATATATCTCACATAAATCATATAAGTAGAGAAAAAGATAGGCATACATAAACATTAATTTCATGGATGAACTACCAAATATGTGTGATTATGAGTTCTTTAAATGTTACAAAGTTTTAGTAAATCGATTTAGTTTTGTCTAAATAAAATAAATAAACGTTTAGTACTTCATTTTTCTGCACTTTTACTCATGATTACTAATTCAGACGTGGACCACTAATTCTTCTCATTTTCATTTTTAAAAGAAACTTTTGGTTCAGTCAAAGATTAAACATGATCAATGAATTATCAAATATGAACGTTGCACGTCTAAACATGCAATCCCGATCAATCAAATGAACTCAATTTTTTTTTTTTTTCAAAAGATATGGACAAATGGGGGTTCACCGATTCGGGTCTTTTGAAGAAATCGAAAAATGGCTCAATGATCGGATCAAGGCCAGAGAGGACTCATTTTTTAGAGATGGTATTTGAAAATTACCAGAGAGATGGGAAAAAGTAGTCGTTTCCGGCGGACAATACTTTTTGAACACAAAAAAAAAGGCTGAATTAATTTGTACTCCCAATATATATTTTTTATTATTTAGTATTCAATTCTGAAATAAAAAATTAGAAAATTAGCGTTCTAAGTAAAAAGGTTATTTTAAAATTTTTTTTTTCTTTTTTTTTTTTTTTTGTTGTGGGAGACCTCAACCATCGCAACTTTTGTTCGATCAATCAAATAGACTCAAGGGCAAAAAAATTAATAGAAATGACAAAATCTTCCAAAAACTAAGTTGTAATTCATATTTTTATTATGTTTTAAGCTAAATTAATAATGTTTGGAGCCACATTTTTTTTTTTTAAATAACTTTAAAAATTCAGTCAGGCATTGAGGTTAGGAGATGACGGAGGCCAAACCATTAATGTAACATTTTAGACGTTAATCCACTTTTTTACAACTCGAGTGGTATATATCATCAGGGCATTATCATGTTGAAATATCCAAGGTTATGGAAAGGTTCTTGGTGCAGTTCCATATAATGAATTAGTGTTTGAATGAGCCATAACAGGAGATGACACTCCACACTATTATGCCATCTCACGGCTAAAATGACAGGTCAAATAGTGTTCTTCCTTTTTTATGTCATTAAAGTAGTAGTTAAAACTATCTGATCCACATAAACTAAAGCGTATTTCATCAGAAAAAACGATTCGATGCCACCAGATTTTTTTTTTATTAATATAATCTCTTTAGATGTTTTTCTTTCTTTATCACTCACCGATCGATAGCTACACTTACCATATTTACTCCCAATTTTAATAGAATTTTGGCTGTAGGACACATTGAGTTTGAGGCTTCTCGCAAAGCGTAAGGGCTTTCCTGGCGGATTTTTTTTTCATATTTTTTTCCATAATTTGATGGATTTCTTAGAAAATGACAGACAACAGTCAAATAAAGATGACTATAAAAATATGAATTAACACTAAGCCTTTGGAAGATTTTGTCATTTCTATTAATTTTGTATTCCTTATTGACTGGGAGTGTATTAATATTTCACATATAATGAGTGTTTAATGATGATCTTGGAAAGATAAAATGTTAATTAAATATTTACACTATTCCTTTCAATCTTGATATAGTTTTTGAAAAGAATTCAAGGGTTTTGTTTTTTAATTTAGAATTTCTCGATTGACTTTAACAGATGAATAATACATAATTTTGTGAACTTGAACTACATTACTGAAAAACTTTCTGATAGAGGTTTTAGTTTAAGTAGTTTTTCTACAATCAAGGTGAAAATGTTAAAAACTTATAGCATACTTATGGGCAAGTGTCAAGGTCCTTCAAATAAATCTCAAAGTTTTACCATAAAATAATGTTTATTTCTTATAAGAAAACAAAAATAAAATATATTAATTAAAGTTTAGTATATGAAATTCATACAAAGGATGACAATATTTTATGAATTCAATTTTATTATAAAAAAAAAACAAATGAAGAAATGGTAGAAGAGGCAAGTGATGTGGCTACAGAGAGAAAACACTTATAAAATATTTTATATGCAGTCATCAAGGTTGCCTTGCTACAAGGACACAAATCAGCAAATATATTTGAGTCTCAAAGTAATATAACCTTGCATAATGAGCTTCTGCTCCAGCAAGTAGGACATAGTACTACTACAAAGAACACATACTATAGGCCAACAACTAAGCAACACGGACAACGAGAGTAATAATATTCTAAGTAATAAGGACGATAAGGAATGCAAATCATAAGTAAAAGAAAAATTTATACATAAAATTGCTCTAAACTATGCAAAACTAAAAAATGTCTTTATGAAAGAACACACAGATATGCGAATGTGTTCAACCCTTGGTGAAAGAGTAGTTGCTATCATTGTCATAATCATCATCATTATCATAATCATCATCATCAAAATTATGATGAATATACATACATATATTCATCATAACCAGGAGCATCATTTGTGAAATTAGTAAAAATAGTAGACAAATAAATATTGTACTTACCCAACAAAGTCCACGAATGACAACTTGTGGTTTCATGGCGAATGTCAAAGGATCGAAAGCACCTCCCGCCTTACCACCACCATAAGCGCCACCAGCATTCAAATTAAGGATTTGATTTAGGACATCCATTTTTTCGTTGTTTCTTGAATTTGTTTTTCTTTAAGTTTTTAATTAAACAATTCTTTGTACTTCAAGAAAAATGATAAGAAATAAGAAAAATTGGAAAAAATCGAATTGCGAATGTTGTTTCCTTTGCTGATTTCACTTTAGGTCCTTTTTTATTATTTTTTTTTTTTTTGTTTGTATAATTTACGTCGCAAGGGCACTACTACGAAGGCGTTTCGTTGTATCTGTTTGTCGTAGTTCGTATTTGCAATATTTGTACGTTTGTATGTATTGAAATATTACAACATCAAAATAGTGATGAGCATCACACACAAAAACACACACTCACACACAGACCCAGACACAGTCACAGTCACTTTGTCACGCACACACGCAGTCTTAAATAATATGCGTGTTACAAATTTCTTTTTACACGCGCTTGCTAATAAATGTTTATATCTTTATTTTTCCGCCTTTTTTTATGTGCTTAATGAATTGTAGTTTTTCAAATTAGATTCCGTTTAATGAATTTGTGATTTTTCACACTTCTTAATTTGATTGTTTGTTGTTTTTTTTTTTTTGTATTTTTTTTTTTTTGCTTGAAAAACTTTGACTTTCGTTTATTTAACGCGTACAGGACACACTTACGAGTTGTCTTTGTCTGCTTTCGTACACACACTGAAAATGGCGAGCATGCACGGTAGTCAAAGCTCCAGCTCAGCTTCGTGTGCGTATATAGATAAAGCTTTGGAGCTTTATTTTTTCTATTTTCCCCAAACTTCTTATAAATAATGGCGCGCTAAGCTCAAAGATGCCAACATTCTGAATGATTTCAACTTTGTCAACTGTGTAACCAACACTGTTGGAATAGACTGCAAATATGCTTGACAAACTTGCTTGAGTAAAGGTCCCCACAAACAAGAAAAGCAAATTTCTTTAAATATGCAATTATAAATACAATTATAGGTAAGTTATGGTAAGAGTTGGGAAACCCTGTAAAACTTTCAACAAAACAACTACTTCTAATAGGTTTATGATCTTTAGTAATCGAGTATGTTATGTGCGTTAATTTATATATTTCAAATTTTCCTCTCACTAACAAATCGTCATGTCAACTATTAGTTCGCCATGGCGCAACATTTGAATCCGACAACATTAATTTCTCATTTTAACTCAAGTCAAATTGTCATCTTTAAACTTCATACCCTCCGTTTGGAGACCTGTAACTTCTCCTGGGCTTCTAAGGATATTGCACGGTTCTTACGTACCACTGATATAGCCTACCATGGCTCCAACAACGAATTGGTGCGTACTAAGACTTTGGTGATGCTTCTCCAACCGCAAGCGTAACCCAAAGCACGAACAGAAGTAAGATGAACATGATGTGTGTAGTGCCAAGGTTATGAAGAAGGCAAAGCTAAACAGAATTTGATAGATCAATTCACATCTGGTCGTAACTTGGCTTTCATTTCTGTTACATTCTGGGAGGCAAAGACCTGGAATTCTATCTTAACAAGATCAAGTCTCAAAAATAAATAAATAATAAATGATGATGAATCATTTGGTTTATTGACGACACAAAAAAAATATATAAATATTTGTTGGGTCCATAGAATTCATTTGTGTAAATACGTAAGTGTTTCCAGACTTATTTCCACAGCAGAAAAAAGAAACCCAACCTTTGGGCATTTTTCTTCCTGGAACATAACTTTGTACCTCTATTTTTCCGTCTATATATTTTGCTATTGTTCTTGGCTTCGGGCAATGAAGATAACAACCAAAAATGCGTATAACTTAATTACCGGGACATTCAAAACAATTGAATTTTACAGTCTAAATTGTCTGCTAAAGACAAAAACAAATTAGGATACCACCGTCACAGTCTCCCAAAACCGTTTCCAAATCAAGTAAATTCATCTTATATACTTACCTTTACTTGGATCACATGTAGTCTCTTTTCCATCGATAATCAATTTAAGTTATAAATAAGGATAAAATCAAGGATATAATAACCAATATCAACCAATAAAAAGTACTGGATCAAGCCACAGCAATTAAAGATGTTGGAATATTGACAAGTGTACCGAAGGGAAAGCACTGAATGTCGCTCTAATAACAGAGTATTTTGGAGAAAGAAGAAGCTACCAACTATCCCATAGAATTTTTAGATTCTCTGAGTGCCCCCGATCTGCCATCACACAAAATCAAATAGTTGGAGAATATAGGTGCTTAGTGTTTGTAGTAAGTAACAAAACAGGACGAAATTAATTTGCTTGCCAACAATTTCTAGCACGGTACCTTTACAATCTTGCCACCCTGAAAGTATGCAGTACATCTTTGAGTTTTATTGTGAATGTAGTTTTCATAAATTGCCGCAAGAAGACTCTCAGTCTCTCTTAGTGTTGCCAACTATTAAAATTCATTCACGAAGAAGGTAACGCGAGATATTTAATCTCTCAAGGTTCCGTCTAACTCTCTCCAATTCCAACAACAATTTTAAGATTAAAATTGCACGAATTGTCAAATGTGATTCCTTTAGTTGTTTATTGTCTATTTACATAGATTGGTTTTGCGTAAGATTTTTATAAAAATTCTATGAAACTAAAACTGTTTTTAATTGATTTTCTCTGTCTGCAGGCGAATGACACTTAGGCATTAACAGTTGATTTGTTGTTTGCAAGCTAATTGAGAGTTCGCATTTACCACGCGCCTTCATCATCTTGATCTACCAACAAGCGGTTGTTGAATGTCAAATTTATCATGGTGGATTTGTTATTTTTGTCACAGCATTCACAATATCAACAATACCTAAGTGTGCCCACTCCCACAGAGGCACCAGTTGTAAAAGGTTCTCTATTAGAAACACAAATCCAAAGTACTTTAAATGTTTAAACTACATGCTAATTACTTTTTGGCTTAGTTTTCAGTTTACTTCAGTCAGTGAAGATTTGAAACTAAGATTTTTATTTGATATTTTTTTTGCGGTCCCAGATCAAGACAATATTCACTTGTGCTCATAACATTAATTTCCACAAAGTCATCATTTAAAACTAATTTATATGGTAAATTGTACAAAATGTGACAATTTTTCAACTTCAACCCAACTTACCAAAATTTATAGTTTCGAGTTTAATATGAACAAAAATCAGATACAAATTAAGAACATGTAATATGTTTTATGATAATTTAAAATGAATCGAAAAGTTTACTTCACTTTGTAACTTAGACTATTTTTTCATTTTTGCAATAACAGGAAACAATTTGTAAATTTAAAAAAATATATATACTTAAATGCATTGCTGGCTTCCTAGCATTTTAGTCCATTTCGATACTTTACTCGTTGGTGAATTTGGCAGGACGCTTCTCAACGAAAGCTTGCATACCCTCCTTACGATCAGCCTGAAAATTTCGAAAATCGAAGTTATTTCTATTCATAACAACATTTATTTCTTCACTTACAGTCGAGAATGTGGCATGGAAAGTTCTGCGCTCGAATTTTAGACCCTCCTGCAATGTAGTCTCATATGCCGTGTTCACCGATTCCTTGCACAATTGCACAATCAGACTGGAGTGTGTACCAATTTTCTCTGCCAATTTGACAGCTTCGGGAACAAGTTGATCAGCGGCCACAACTTTGCTGACCAAACCCAACTTCTCCGCTTCCTGTGCACTTATCATGTTACCAGTCAAGCACATTTCCATTGCTTTTGATTTGCCAACGACACGAGTTAAGCGTTGAGTGCCACCAGCACCGGGAATAGTACCCAAAGCAATTTCCGGTTGACCAAACTTCGCCTTCTCACCGGCATAGATAATATCACACATCATGGCCAATTCACAGCCTCCACCGAGAGCATAACCATTTACGGCAGCAATAATCGGTTTCTGTGTAGTAGCCACTGCAGTCCAATCGTTCAAGAAATTGCCCTGGATGCACTGCGAATAGGTATTTGGTGCCATCTCTTTGATATCAGCACCAGCGGCAAAAGCCTTCTCACTGCCAGTCAGCACAATGGCGGCAATTTTGCTATCCTTGCCGAACTGAGCCAAGGCGGTGGACACTTCCGTCATGAGCCCATTGCATAGAGCATTCAATGCTTTGGGGCGATTCAATGTGATGACGGCAACATTTTGCTGAGCACCAGTAATTTCAGTTTTAATAAATTCCCAGTTGCCGGTTGCTAGCGAAATTGAAAAAAATCAATATAGAATAATCAGCCGGTTCAGCAGTTGTTTGGTTACATAATCAAACAAGTGTGTTTTTGTATTTTGTGATTGCAATACAAATAAACACTTGTGTTTTCCATAAAGAATATTTGATAAGTATAATGTGAAGATGATTCTTTTGATGAAAACACACCCACTGATATTTTTTTATTTTTGCTTTGTTAACAGCGTATCAAAGTCCACTTTTACAAAAACATCTTTTATGTACTTACGAGAAGCAGCACTGCTGTTAAAGCGTGTAGCCCACTGAGGTTGCTTAGCGGTTACTTGGAGTACATGCTGAGCACGTCCGGCAATAAGTTTTGCAATGTTGGCCATTTCAGGAACTGTAAAATTCGTAAAGTTATAACAAAAACAGATATTGAAATCATAGCCATTGATTGTTGAAGGTTATCTAACAAGTTATACAAATATTCTTGAGTGCCACGATTACTTTGAGTAACTTACGCTATGAAGACTGGAGAACGAATGTGGAGAGCATTTGAATTTGTTCTCGCCATGATCCCATGCCAACAAAGATTAGGAATATCACAAGACTGCTGGACAGTTCTCTCACGGTTCTTAAACATTTTTGGTCTCTCCAATGGTTGGTTGCAAGTTGGATTGTGCATGTATGAATCAAACAGACTCAAACGAAATTGAAATTTTGTTGAAAAATAGAGTCAAAATATTTTCATGAAGGTTGGGGAATGGTACGAATCATAGTGCTACTAAGTTCCGTTAGGAATACACATTTTGTAACAATTTGCAAACAAAAAAAAACCTTAATGGAAAAACGATAATTAAGACAATTTTTCTAAAGTCGAATGGAAATCAATGTCCCTAAAGAAGTTTGCATTTAATAGAAAACCCCGTTTACAGTCCCGCTTTTTAATGTTCCGTACCCAAAGGTTAGGAAACGGAACCCTATTAGCAAAGCTACGCTGTCTATCCGTCCGTCCTCGGGCTCTATCTGATGACCCAAAATAGGTAGAACGTTGAAACTCACACAGAATGTGCAGTTCTAATAGGGCCTGCAGCAACAAATGTAAAAATAAAATAAAGTGAAGAAACGTATGGGTTTTTATGGGAACTATACGACCCAATAACCCAGCTTGATAGTACAAAAGACAAGAAAGCTTTTTAATAAGAACATGAAATTTAATGGAGGTACCCCTAGTAGTCCGATTCAGCTGATTCCGACGTGCTGATGCTGATATGCAGTGTCTTGTGAAAGAAATCTCGTGCAAAACTTCTACTCTCTAGCTTAAAAACTGAGGGATTAGTTTGCACACATACAGACGGGCATGGCTTAATCAATTCGTCTCGTCAAGCTGATCGAGAATATATATACTTTATGGGGTCTCTGATGTCTCCTTCTGCCAAACTTCATGACAAACTTATAATACATACTAGTCACTGCACGAACCTTTCTTTTAACTAGACGCAGTACCTTTGTCGGAAGCAGCCGAATCGAACCACTAGGGGGGTACCTCCCATATAAACTACCCATTAAAATTCGTGTTCATATTAGAAAAACTTTTTTGTCCTATTGAACTTAAAGTTATATACTATGAGTTTCTAATCAATGTCCATGAAATGTGTAAATTTCAAGACCCTAAAGGTTCCATGCAAACACATACCCAAATTTACGTTTTTATTAGCTTTTTTTATGTTATCGAACTGAAATTTGAACAGTATAAGTGTCTGACCCATATTCAACAACCGTGTAGATTTCACGACCCTAGGATTACTGGATCATAAAGCTCCCATACAAATATTTCGGTCTCAGTATGGAAATGCTCAATGTGTACTGACTATACCCTAAACATAAGTCAAATCACTAATTAAATATTTCTGAATCACAGAGTGTATGCAAAAACTTTTTCTATGGGTTCCCTGAAGAGTATGTCAACTTCGGCATAGGCGACGGTTAAACTTCTTTTTTGAGTATATTTTAACAAAATCTGTTTGAGTCAACTCGTATAATACACCATCAAACACCAACGAACATTGAACAATCGAGAGAAGAGATGATCTAGGTCTCCGTTTCGTGCTCAGTCTACTAGTTTTAATAGTCGTTGCGTTTGTTAATAGCCTTGGCGAAATCGACACTATCGAGAGATATTCAGTCACAAAATGATTTTGAAAACGAATATACTGTTGGTGCTGCTTCTTACCACATTTAGTGTTGTATCCGCTTACAACTACCTTGTCATCTTACACACGGCTGCTCGTTCACATTATAATGTAGGTTCAGCCTTGGCCAGGGGACTAGCAGATGCAGGTCATCAGATTACACTCGTATCACCATTTCCTCTAAAGAAACCGATCAATGGTATAACGGATTTGCCAGTGCCGAGTATTTTGAAAGCAATGGGAGGTAAGTACAATAAGAAGTTTGTCTTAAAAGTATAAAAAATATATATTTTGTTAATTTAAGTACATAATATTTACATGCAAGTTTTCGAACTACCTATACTTAAATACACAAATAAATACGCAATTGCAATAAACGTATCAAGGTAGTCAGTCATTGAATAAACAAAATGGTAAGCGATCAAACGGCATCTATTATAAAAATGCAATGTGATATAAATCACACTCTAACATACTCGTATGTGTAATTAACCAGGCAAATTATCAATTCAGTTTTGCGTGGAGGGTAGAATTTGTGCCAGCGTTGATAAGTGATGATAAGTAATAATTAATAACCTAAGCTGTATAAAGCTGCAGCTTTTTATAAAAACCTCTAATTATTCCATGGCACACCAAGTATTCTATTCTTTTGGAGATGATTTCATTTCATCAATTTGTAAACTATCTTGAAAAAAAAAAGCCATCAATTAAAATTAGAAATATCAGATTCTTAAGTATTTCAAAAAACTAAGTAGAAATATGTTCAATTTTAACGATTTACCTTTGTCCTCTAGAGGTCTCATGAATCATATTCAACATAAAAATAAAACTCTAAATAAATTTGCAAACTTATCCATTTGATAATCTATGTATTAATATTTAGGAATTTCCAATTTGTTTATATTTTAACAGCCGACATAGCAAATCTTTTGGAGAGTGCAAAAAACCCCATTATTGAAAAAATAATCAATTTTCATCATATGGGCCTAAAAATAACAGAAGCACTACTTGAGGAGAGAAGCATACAAAATCTTATGAAAAGCAATCAAACATTTGATGCTGTAATCGCTGAAGTCTTTCTCAATGAAGCGCATTTTGGTTTTGCAGAGCATTTTAATGCTCCGCTCATTGGATTGGGTACTTTTGGAGCTATTGCTTGGAATACTGATTTGGTAATTTTATTATTGACAATAAATACTTGTTTATTATAAGTATAAGATAAGTTTAATCTTTTTGTTCCATTTAAAAAACACAGGTCGGTACACCTTCACCACCTTCATATGTTCCGAATGCTTTGCTTAAATTCACCGACCACATGACGTTGTTGCAGCGTATTGCAAATTTGGGATTTGTAACTTACGAACGTATTTTAATTGATATATATTACCTACCAAAACAGGAAAAATTATATAGAAAGTACTTTCCGAACAACAAACAAACACTTGATGAAACACGACGAAATACATCCTTAGTACTACTTAACCAGCATGTTTCACTCTCTTTTCCACGTCCTTACTCACCTAACATGATCGAAGTGGGTGGTATGCAAATTAATCGCATTCGTAAACCACTTCCTGATGATATTAAACAATTTATTGAAGGAGCAAAGCATGGCGTTATATATTTTTCAATGGGTTCGAACTTAAAGAGCAAAGATCTACCTCTGGAAAAACGCGATAGCATTATAAATGCGTTCAGGAACATCAAGCAACGAGTTTTGTGGAAATTTGAAGATTCAAATCTATCCAATAAGCCCGAAAATGTATTTATTTCTGATTGGTTCCCACAGGATGACATCTTAGCTCACGAAAATGTGCTAGCTTTTATAACGCATGGCGGTCTACTTAGTACAACTGAATCAATATATCATGGCAAGCCTTTTATTGGTATCCCAATATTTGGGGACCAGTTCTTAAACATGGCCCGGGCTGAATTGAATGGTTACGGAATAACTGTGCAATATGATGAACTTACCACCGAAAAATTGAATAATGCAATCGAACAAATTTTGGGAGACAGTAAGTACACACCAATTGGTAAAAGAAATGTCTGCAAGGTTTCGTGATCAAAAAGAACCACCACTGGAACGTGCAATTTATTGGGTTGAACATGTGACAAGACACAGAGGTGCAAAATACATGCGCAGTGCTTCGCAAGACCTTAACTTTATACAATATCATAATTTAGATGCCATATTTATACTATATGGTGGCATATTCTTTGTACTTTACATCATTTTTGTTATTTTGAAGTTTTTCATATCTGCTATATGCAATATTTTTGTGACAAAGTCGCCAAGTAAAAACACATCAAATAAGGCTAAGATAAATTGATTGTATTTTATATGTACATACATATGTAATATGAGGCGATAATAAGGTAATTGTGAATTAAGACCTTTTAATAAAGACAAAGTTATTTTTATACCTTTCATACTAATGTAATATACTTGCAATGCATAGAACCATAAGTCGGAGATCATAATAATTTTATATAGAAGTAATCAGCGTGACAAGGAGACTCAATCTGGTTATGCTCGTCTGTCCGTGAATATGCAAGCTATACTAAATCGTCTAAAATTATCACCATTCAATCTATGTGCTTAATGATTTCTTATTGTACTTGTACCCGTATAAGTAATTAATGATCTATGACTTTTGATTTTAATATTTATTTAGGAGATTATTAGTTTTTTCTAAATGGCTACATTTATTTGCATGTCAAGAACATGTCGTCTCAGTGTTTCTCAGAATAGCTATTAACATACGTAATAGCTATTAATTAACGTAAGTAATACATTTATCTCGAAAATTTATGCAGTAAATATTTATTTATTTTTTATCAGTAATCTAAATTGAGTTAGTTGAAGAGATATTAATTTTTAAAAAGTGTAGAACATTTTCAGTTACATTTCTTACATTTACATTTATAAACTGCTTGAAATCTATAAGTAGGTCTAGGACATGATACTCTTTCAATCTCTTCCCAGTTCCATGTCGTCAAGTAGATTAATGGGTAATTCATTTTCATATTTACTAAGTATATATTTCCCGGTTATTTTGCCTAATTCATCCCATTGTGAATAACGTCACATACCAAGGAGCATTGACAATTCTTCTAAGTGCTTTATTTTATTACCTTTGAAGTAATCACTCGTACATATGTCGATGTTAGAATTACTTACAGTGCCCCAAAGTTACGGGGTCCAAAACAGACTACCAGATGCTACTTAGTTTGCTTTGAGGGAGTAATTTTTTGGCACTGATGAAAAGTGGTAAGCAAAACAAAAAATTTCTTGTCTTTCCACAAAGTGCCTCTGGATAAACTTTGAGGGGCTCAGCATCACTTTGTAGTGGAGAATCATGTTTTCTGGGACTAATGACGAATGTAACCCAAACAGACAGCACATATTTCTTGCTTTCATGGCGAGTTGCATCTGCTTTGCCTTGACGTTAGCCTGCAGTCAAGATGTAGCCCTAAGTACTTCATAAATTCACTCTTTGAGATTTGTAACAATTTTCGTATACATTCTTCTTGGAAATTGTTACAATCTTTCCAAACGCTAAACAGCTCTACCAATATCTGTAGAAGAGGTCTGCATAAACTGAGTGAAATAGAAAGCGCCGCCGAAAGAATTCGAGTGGATTTGTGCACTCAAGTCAGACTCAACATTTACACAAAGAGGTATGAATTGAAAGAGTGATAATGAGAGGTTGTTTTCGAATTAATTGGAATGCATTCATTATTGTACGACTGCCCGCATCATCCCTCAAATCAAACGAAATGAAAGAACACGCAATACGCGATATGTGCATAGCGACTTCAAATTAATTCTGATGTGTTCGGCTGATACAACGTACAACCACATTGGCGAGAGCAAAAATTTGTTGGAACCACAAGAGTAAGAGAGAGAGAGAACTTACCCAGTCCATGCAATCAATATTCATAGACTTTGTTCTTCTTAAGGTAAATGAGAAGAGAGAGAGTGAGCACAAAGGCAGACTGAGAAACAAAGAGTGCTTTCATTTACATGTGAGTGGCGCTATTCTCTTGTTGGAGCATAGCAATTTCAAGCGCCAGTTGATGGTATGTGCTAGAGTAGAATCAATTAAACTAACAGTCACAGTGAAACAATTCATATTTTAGGTGGTTTGTTTTGTAAAGAAGCAGTTAAATATTTGTTAATTAATAGTATATTTGAATATATATGTATATATATTTTTTTTAATGAAGAAATATTAAATTAATCCTATAATTGCGATGTATTCAATGTTGTTGTGGAGCTCATGGGTGTTGATTCTTCATTACGTTCTACCATGCAAAGTTTTTGTTTCTGCAAGCGACTCGCTTTACGCGCCCAATAAATTACAAATATTAGAACAGCAAATAATAATGCAAAAACAATTAAAATACGCGAATAGATATATTCACTGTAAGCTATAATAAGAAATCATTGACATCATCATTTTTTTCACTTATTTGTATAAATATATATTTATTATTACAATATATTACAGCTATTAGTGATTAGTGTACTTACGTTGGCAATAGGGGAAATCCATTTGCCACTGTCCATTTAGGCATAAATTTTCCGCTGGCCCAATGAGCCAATTTCGCGCTGGACATGTATAATAAACTTTGGTTGCATTGGCAATGCGCGAACCGGCACGTAATACTTGCTCTTCAGCATTTTGGCCAATGACATTAGTGAGTTGAGGGACAAAACAATTTGTATAAGCAAAAGTCATAGAAGATTGTCCCACTAACAACAGCATCAGCATTAACACAACCAGTGTCTTTACTGTCCATTTATTATAATGATAAAGTATACTACTTAATGCCATTGGCAATGGTGTAATAACAATTAAAATCGACGAAGTGCGTTGCTCAGCTCTTCTTGAGCTACGATTGACTACTGCCTCCTTATCGTTGTTGCACTACTGACATGTTCCAAGCAGCACTTTGAGCTGCCGATTTTACAGGTGATATGTGGGAAATAAATAAATTATATAATCACAGCTGTAGCTTTTTTTTTTAGGTGCACCGGTTCATGGCGACAAACAGCTTTCAATCAGATTTTTTAACTGGTTAACTAAACAACACATTGGGTTGGATTGGATTTTTCTGTACGCAAATTGCGGCTTTGGTTTTTTTTTTTTTTTTTTAATAATAACTTTATCAATAAGCAACGCAGAATAGTTTCATTACAATATTAAACATGTGTAAATATAAAAGTCATTGAAATGTGGGCGTAGCTAATATGGGACTTATCCAGATGCGATCTTCGAGTTGTTGATTTTTCCGTTTATAACGATAGATCAAAATTATCATGAAAGTGCAAAGGAACGAGAAAACAATCAGTACCAAGGATAATATGAACTCATGTGATCCTGACAGGAGAATAAAAATTATTTTATCAATTGGATATTGTCAAGTAACTTACTCTCACAATATGGAAACTGGTGCAACCAATGTCTTTCCAGGCAATAATTAATATCATAGCCTTTAAGAGATCGTGACTTTTGACATGTGAAATGAATCATTGTACCATTGCGTACTAATTGATCCAAAGGTAAAACCTCATGCTTGTCATTGGTAATGATAATATTTAGTAAATTAGGCAGATAGCATCCATGGTCGTTGGATACATTTCCAATTACAACACAAACCAAGGACAAGTGGAGTGAAAAATGAAAAAAGCGCAACATATTCGAAACGATCTGGAAAACTACTGGCACTGAACTAAGCGAAATGCATTAAGTACAATAATATCAAGCTTAACTTACAAGAGAATAAGAATAGAAAAAAAGCTTTACTGAAAACAAGATTGGAATAGAATTACATTGAAAAATGTAAATGTTACAAGGCGTCATCAATATTATTGTCATATCTCTCAAACGCTTTCATTCGCACCCGACGGTGCCAACGGCGATGGCGGTGATGGCGAAGATGATGACGACTTCGCAAGCCAAACTCGATTCGGTTGACGCAGTGCCGAGAATCGTGTGCGGTAAATCATGTAAAAGAGTACAACAATGAGAAAACAGAATAGCGAAAGCACAACAAGAGTAGCCATTTCAGCATTTTCTGTAAAATTGTTATAGATCACATTATCAGTGGGTTAGCTTAACAATTCTAAACATCCTTTATAACTCACTCACCCTCACAGTAAGGGAACTGCGATTGCCATTTATTGTGCATGCATGTATTCGATCCAGCACCATTTAAACTATATCCTTGTGGGCAACGAAAATATATTTCCTCATGATTTGACAACATTGAGCCGCCGTGTAAATTAATTTTATCAATGTTCTCTGTTATGATATTGGAAAGGATTGGCACAAAACAACCGATATTGTCTCCAACCGCTTGATTGAAGATTGTAAAACTTTCATTCATCTTGACAACAAGATTAGCGAGAGAGAATGAATAAAGCGAAAAACTGAGAACCGAACTAGCTTTGACAAGAAAAGATCATGCACTGACGAGCTTTGCTTATTTTTTTCTTTTAATTAGAAATTAAAGTGAATAAAAAATACTAGTTTATGACGCTTTAAAATAACGTAAAAAAAAAACCCCAAACATTTCCCTAGGAAAAATCAAAAATACTGTCAATTATTTGTTGGCACCACTTCTACTTGATGCTGCTCTCGTTGTCTCTTCTACGATAAAGGAACTACGTGTGGCTTCAGCTGTTCCAACATACCATACATACCAAACACGATCTGGTTGGTTGAAAACGCGAGTTTTTTAATCTCTCAAGGTTCCGTTTAACTCTCTCCAATTGCAACAACAATTTTAAGATTAAAATTGCACGAATTGTCAAATGTGATTATTTTAGTTGTTTATTGTCTATTTACATAGATTGGTTTTGCGTAAGATTCTTATAAAAATTTTATGAAACTAAAACTGTTTTTAATTGATTTTCTCTGTCTGCAGGCGAATGACACTTAGGCATTTACAGTTGATTTGTTGTTTACAAGCTAATTGAGAGTTCGAATTTACCACGCGCCTTCATCATCTTGATCTACCAACAAGCGATTTTTGAATGTCAAATTTGTCATCGTGGATTTGTTATTTTTGTCACAGCATTCACAATATCAACAATACCTAAGTGTGCCCACTCCCACAGAGGCACCAATTGTAAAAGGTTCTCTATTAGAAACACAAATCCAAAGTACTTTAAATGTTTAACTACATGCTAATTACTTTTTGGCTTAGTTTTCAGTTTACTTCAGTCAGTGAAGATTTCAAATTAAGATTTTTATTGGATATTTTTTTTGCGGTCCCAGATCAAGACAATATTCACTTGTGCTCATAACATTTATTTCCACAAAGTCATCATTTAAAAGTAATTTATATGGTAATTGTACAAAATGTCACAATTATTAAACTTCAACCCAACTTACCAAAATTTATAGTCTCGAGTTTAATATGAACAAAAATCAGATACAAATTAAGAACATGTAATATGTTTTATGATAATTTAAAATGAATCGAAAAGTTTACTTCACTTTGTAACTTAGACTATTTTTTCATTTTTGCAATAACAGGAAACAATTTGTAAATTTAAAAAAATATATATACTTAAATGCATTGCTGGCTTCCTAGCATTTTAGTCCATTTCGATACTTTACTCGTTGGTGAATTTGGCAGGACGCTTCTCAACGAAAGCTTGCATACCCTCCTTACGATCAGCCTGAAAATTTCGAAAATCGAAATTATTTCTATTCATAACAACAATTATTTCTTCACTTACAGTCGAGAATGTGGCATGGAAAGTTCTGCGCTCGAATTTTAGACCCTGCTGCAATGTAGTCTCATATGCCGTGTTCACCGATTCCTTGCACAATTGCACAATCAGACTGGAGTGTGTACCAATTTTCTCTGCCAATTTGACAGCTTCGGGAACAAGTTGATCAGCGGCCACAACTTTGCTGACCAAACCCAACTTCTCCGCTTCCTGTGCACTTATCATGTTACCAGTCAAGCACATTTCCATTGCTTTTGATTTGCCAACGACACGAGTTAAGCGTTGAGTGGCACCAGCACCGGGAATAGTACCCAAAGCAATTTCCGGTTGACCAAACTTCGCCTTCTCACCGGCATAGATAATATCACATCACATTGTGGGTTTCTGTGTAGTAGCCACTGCAGTCCAATCGTTCAAGAAATTGCCCTGGATGCACTGCGAATAGGTATTTGGTGCCATCTCTTTGATATCAGCACCAGCGGCAAAAGCCTTCTCACTGCCAGTCAGCACAATGGCGGCAATTTTGCTATCCTTGCCGAACTGAGCCAAGGCGGTGGACACTTCCGTCATGAGCCCATTGCATAGAGCATTCAATGCTTTGGGGCGATTCAATGTGATGACGGCAACATTTTGCTGAGCACCAGTAATTTCAGTTTTAATAAATTCCCAGTTGCCGGTTGCTAGCGAAATTCAAAAAATATCAATATAGAATAATCAGCCGGTTCAGCAGTTGTTTGGTTACATAATCAAACAAGTGTGTTTTTGTATTTTGTGATTGCAATACAAATAAACACTTGTGTTTTGCATACAGAATATTTGATAAGTATAATGTGAAGATGATTCTTTTGATGAAAACACACCCACTGATACTTTTTTTATTTTTGCTTTGTTAACAGCGTATCAAAGTCCACTTTTACAAAAACATCTTTTATGTACTTACGAGAAGCAGCACTGCTGTTAAAGCGTGTAGCCCACTGAGGTTGCTTAGCGGTTACTTGGAGTACATGCTGAGCACGTCCGGCAATAAGTTTTGCAATGTTGGCCATTTCAGGAACTGTAAAATTCGTAAAGTTATAACAAAAACAGATATTGAAATCATAGCCATTGATTGTTGAAGGTTATTTAACAAAGTTATAACAAAATCAGATATTGAAATCATAGCCATTGATTGTTGAAGGTTTTCTAAGAAAGTTATAACAAAATCAGATATTGAAATCATAGCCATTGATTGTTGAAGGTTATCTAACAAGTTATACAAATATTCTTGAGTGCTACGATTACTTTGATTAACTTACGCTATGAAGACTGGAGAACGAATGTGGAGAGCATTTGAATTTGATCAGCCCATGCCAACAAAGATTAAAAATATCGAAAGACTGCTGGACAGTTCTCTCACGGTTCTTAAACATTTTTGGTCTCTCCAATGGTCGGTTGCATGTTGGATTGTGCATGTATGAATCAAACAGACTCAAACGAACATGAAATTTTGTTGAAAAATAGAGTCAAAATATTTTCATGAAGGTTGGGGAATGGTACGAATCATAGAGCTACTAAGTTCCGTTAGGAATACACATTTTGTCACAATTTGCAAAAAAAAAAAACTTTAATGGAAAAACGATAATTAAGACAATTTTTCTAAAGTCGAATGGAAATCAATGTCCCTAAAGAAGTTTTCATTTAATAGAAAACCCCCGTTGACAGTCCTGCTTTTTAATGTTCCGTACCCAAAGATTAGGAAACGGAACCCTATCAGTAAAGCTACGCTGTCCATCCGTCCGTCCTCGGGCTCTATCTGATGACCCAAAATAGGTAGAACGTTGAAATTCGCACAGAATGTGTAGTTCTAATAGGACAAACAAATGCAAAAATAAAATAAAGTAAAGAAACGTATGGGTTTTTATGGGAGCTATACGACCCAATAACCCAGCATGATAGTACAAAAGACAAGAAAGCTTTTTAATAAGAACATGAACTTTAATTGTAGGTACCCCCTAGTAGTCCGATTCAGCTGATTCCGACGTGCTGATGCTGATATGCAGAGTCTTGTGAAAAGATATCTGGCAAAACTTTTACTCTGTAGCTTAAAAACTGTTACTATAAGTATACTATAAGTTTCTAGTCAATGTCCATGAAATGTGTAAATTTCAAGACCCTAGAGATACTGGCTCGCATAGGTCCCATGCAAACGCATAACCAAATTTACTTTTTTATTAGCCTTTTTTATATTATCGAACTGAAATTTTAACAGTATAAGTGCTTGAGCCATATTCAACAACCATGTAGATTTCACGACCCTAGGATTACTGCATCATAAAGCTCCCATACAAATATTACGGTCTCAGTGTTTCTGAATCACAGAGTGTATGCAAAAATTTTTCCTTGGGGTCCCTGAAGAGTATATCAACTTCGGCATAGGCGACGGTTAACTTCTTTTTTGAGTATATTTTAACAAAATCTGTTTGAGTCAACTCGTATAATACACCATCAAACACCAACGAACATTCAACAATCGAGAAAAAGAGTTGATCTAGGTCTCGGTTTCGTCCTCAGTCTACTAGTTTTAATAGTCGTTGCGTTTGTTAATAGTCTTTGGCGATATCGATTATCGAGAGATATTCAGTCACAAAATGATTTTGAAAACGAATATACTTTTGGTGCTGCTTCTTACCACGTTTAGTGTTGTATCCGCTTACAACTACCTTGTCATCTCACACACGGCTATTCGTTCACATTATAATGTAGGTTCAGCCTTGGCCAGGGGACTAGCAGGTGCTGGTCATCAGATTACACTGGTATCACCATTTCCTCTAAAGAAGCCGATCAATGGTATAACGGATTTGCCAGTGCCGAGTATTTTGAAAGCAATGGGAGGTAAGTACAATAAGAAGTTTGTCTTAAAAGTATAAAAAATATATATTTTGTTCATTATTTTTTTTTTTTTTTGTTCCCGATTGGATATGTTCTATTGTTTTCCTACATCTTATATCTTAAATATAAAAGAAAAAACACTAAGTACATTTTTAACAATAAGAGGGGAAAAGGCAGTGGACAATATCGAACATTTTCGAATTGTCTCTTAAATAATGATACTGGGTGTCTTAGGCCTCATTTTTGAGAGCTACTTGCGGCAGGCCAACAACCGCAAGGTGCCTCTCAGCGCCACCCGTAACCTAAGTTAGGTCAGATCGACTGGTCTGCTTCGTTTTAAGCGTCTACGTCTAGACAATTCGTGAGATGGAAGGTCTGTTATTTCTAGATTAGTATGTCGCTCTAATGTTTTGTGGTACCTCCTGCTAGCATTAATGATTTCTTCCTGAATCATAGTTACGCCGAGGTCTTTGTGAATTTCATAGTTAGATATAAACCAGTCCGCATTAAGTATTGATCGAAGTATTTTCGATTGTTGACGCTGAATAATGTTAATGTTAGTTTTCTTGGCTGTACCCCATAATTGCATGCCGTACGTCCATATAGGCTTAATTACACTATTGTATATTACCAATTTCCCATTGGTTGATAACTTAGATCTACTGTTAAGAAGCGGGTATAGCTGCTTAAATTTTATTATTAGTTGATCTCTCTTTTTTTGGATATGATGTTTCCACGTCAGTTTACTATCAATATGCATGCCCAGGTACTTTGCCACATTGCTTAATGGAATGTCAGTACCAATTGTCTTGGCTGATAAGCTGTCCGTGTTGTGTATATCACTTGCGTCGTTTTTAGTTCATTCACTTTTATTTTCCATTTATCAAACCAAATACAAGCTTTGTCAAGAATATTCTGCAGCTTAGTTGTTGCTACAACTAAATTTTTATGGGAGTACATTAGTACTGTATCGTCAGCGAAGGTAGCCACCATTGCCGAGCTATCTCCTGGAGTTGGGATGTCTGATGTGTATAAAGTATACAACATAGGACCAAGCACGCTTCCTTGAGGGACTCCTGCTCTTATCTGTCTTAGCGTAGAAGATTCATTCTTACATTTAACGTAGAAATAGCGAGAGTCAAGGTAGCTTTTAATGATTTCAAATAGATCAGTTGGAAATACGGTCCTAATTTTACTCAGTAGGCCGTCGTGCCAGACTTTGTCGAAGGCCTTTTCTATGTCCAGAAAAACACCAACACAGAACTTTTTTTCATCAAGGTCCTTTAAAATTTTGTGAGTTACTCTGTGGACTTGCTGAATTGTGGAGTGACTTTGTCTAAACGCGAATTGGTGGTCAGGTATGATTCTGTTCACATCTAGTATTGGTTGTATTCGGTCAAGTAGGAGACGTTCAAATACTTTAGAAAGTAAGGGCAATAGGCTGATTGGTCTGTACGAGGACGCCTTGGTTGGATCTTTGCCCAGTTTGGGTATGGCTATTATTTCAGCAACCTTCCATAAAGATGGGTAGTGCTTTAGTCTTAATATCGCATTGAACAAATTCCTAATAAATACGATTGCCTTCGCAGGGAGCTCTTTGAGTAACTTTCCAGTTATTTGGTCATAACCTGTCGTTTTTCTCTGACTAGTGCGCTTTTCAATACAGTGCCTAACTTCATTGGTTGAAATCATTTTTGTACAGTATTGTGGAGATGGAGTCCTGTTGTACAAATTGGTGTTAACATTAGATTGATTGGTAGTAAAAGCCCTTTCATAATAATCTGCCAGTAGTGATGCTTTGTCATAGTTGGTTCTAGCCCAAGTCCCATCCGCTTTTAAAAGTGGCGGCTGGTGGAAGGTGCGATTTGTGAAGTGCTTAGCAGCCTTCCATAATGAGTAGTTAGTGTCAGATGTCGGCGATAATGTTTTTGTATAATTTACAAATTGTTCATTTTTAAAATTCCTTAGACTGTTTTTCAAATCTTTGATTCCTTTGTTAAGTTTAGCTTTGTCATTTGGGTCTCTCGTCCTTTGCCAGATCTTACGCAGTTTGTTTTTGTTCGCGACTAGAATTTTTATTGAGCGGGGGAAAATATAGTTGTCCTCTTTTGGATTAAGATCAGGCGTTGCTCTATTAGCTGCTTCGTTTATAATGTCATTCAAGTATATCACTGACTTTTCAATATCGTCAGGTTCTTTAAGAGGTACATTTATTGTGAGGCTATTGTCAATAAATTCTCTGTACGCCTCCCAGTCAGTTCTGAAATTATACATTTTGCACGCGGGTTGATCTTTTTTTATTGCGCAACTATATTCAACTTGTATTGGTAAATGATCGGAAGAAAGTTCAAGTCGGGAATCAATTTTGAAATGTGTTATATTCATGTTTTTTAATACACAGAAGTCTATTAAATCCGGTATTTTAGTCCGATCTGTTGGCCAATATGTGGGTTCACCTGTACTCAAGTGCATCCCCCCAATCGTTTGAATTGCACTTAGCAAGTTTTTCCCTTTGGTGTTTGTCAGCCTTGAACCCCAGTTTACATGTTTCGCGTTGTAATCACCTGCTACGAAGAACCTTGGACCAAGCTCTTTAAAGTAGTCCTTAAATTGAGCTGTTGAGATTGAGTGTCTAGGTGGGCAATAAATCGCTGCTATTGTGAAAGGTCCATATTTGTCTTCTAATAGCAATTTGGTCGACTGAATGTGAGCGTGTGGATAATTTTCTAGTTCAACGTGTCTAGTATTGTTTTTAACAATGATAGCCGTGCCACCATGTCCTGAACCATCCGGGTGATTTGTTTTATATATTTTATATCCGGGAATGCTCAAGTAGTGATTACTTGTGCAATGGGTTTCAGAGATTAGAGCTACGTCAATCATATTGTCATTTAGAAATAGTTGGAGTTCAAGGATATGTTTGTGCAAACCATTCGAATTCCACGCAATAATTCTTAATTTATTGTCCATTTTGTTTGTCAAGTTTGGTTATCAGGATGGTGATTATATTCATCATGTTAGTCACCTGTTGAATCAATTGCTTCATCATGATTTTATTTTTTTGGAATAATATTATTGTTGTTTTGATGGGAGGAATTACTTTCTAAGGTC
Source organism: Amiota minor (assembly GCA_037043295.1). Classification (NCBI taxonomy): domain Eukaryota; kingdom Metazoa; phylum Arthropoda; class Insecta; order Diptera; family Drosophilidae; genus Amiota; species Amiota minor. Next base: position 767,829 of record JBAMAW010001038.1, read on the forward strand.
GGATTCTCAGTTGAGATGACTTTAGATTTTTGGGTTGGTCGGCTGATTGGCTGGGGTTGGGGAGTCGCAGCTGTAAATTGCGCGTAGCTTATACCATTCTCCACTTTACTTGACGTTATGGGCATTTGCTGAACTTTTGTGAGATCCGCCAATATTTTGGGTCGAACGGCAGGAAACCGTTGGATTTTAAGGGTTTTGTATATTTCACAACCCTTGTAGTTGGCTGTATGAGCTCCACCACATAGAGCACATTTTATTTTAGTAGTTGACTCCATACAACAGTCGATTGTTTTGTGCTTTCCAGCACATTTGACGCATACTGGATCCCTGGTACAATAGTTTCGGGTGTGCCCGTATTTTTGGCAGTTGCTGCATTGCACTATCATTCTCTTGTTGTGGGGGGCCTCAAATTTAATTTTGGTATGTAGTAATGTCGTAATATTATAAATATTTTTATTAGTTGAACTACTTTTAAGTTCAATTGAGAACAAAGGGAGTGGTTTATTGGTTGTTCTTTGTAGGATATTATGTATATTTATAACTTCGTGGCCTAATACCTTCAGTTCGCTTTTTATGTCGTCGGTGTCTGTTGATTGATGAAGGTGTCTCAACATAACTTTAAAACCTCGTTCATCTTTGGGCTTGAAAGTGTAATATTTCGTTTCTTTAGTTTTTAATAATTCAATGATTTTTTTATAATGTAGGGGCTCTGCCGGTTGGATACGTACTTCATCATTGGGCAATGTTTTAAGTACGTAGTTATGATCTACAATTTCATACAGAGCATTATTAAGAATGGAGATTTCTTCTACCCCCTCATTTAAGTACATAATATTTACATGCAAGTTTTCGAACTACCTGTACTTAAATACACAAATAAATACGCAATTGCAATAAACGTATCAAGGTAGTCAGTCATTGAATAAAATGGTAGGCGATCAAACGGCATCTATTATAAAAATGCAATGTAATATAAGTCACACTCGAACATACTCGTATGTGTAATTAACCAGGCAAATTATCAATTAAGTTTTGCGTTTAGGGTAGAATTTGTGCCAGCGTCGATAAGTGATGATAAGTAATAATTAATAACCTAAGCTGTATAAAGCTGCAGCTTTTTATAAAAACCTCTAATTATTCCATGGCACATCAAGTATTCTATTCTTTTGGAGATGATTTCATTTCATCAATTTGTAAACTATCTTGAAAAAAAAGCCATAAATTAAAATTAGAAATACCAGATTCTTAAGTATTTCAAAAAACTAAGTAGAAATATGTTCAATTTTAATCTATGTATTAATATTTAGGAATTTCCAATTTGTTTATATTTTAACAGCCGACATAGCAAATCTTTTGGAGAGTGCAAAACACCCCATTTTTGAAACAATAATCAATTTTCATCTTATGGGCCTAAAAATAACAGAAGTACTACTTGAGGAGAGAAGCATACAAAATCTTATGAAAAGCAATCAAACATTTGATGCTGTAATCGCTGAAGTCTTTCTCAATGAAGCGCATTTTGGTTTTGCAGAGCATTTTAATGCTCCGCTCATTGGATTGGGTGCTTTTGGAGCTATTGCTTGGAATACTGATTTGGTAATTTTATTATTGACCATAAATACTTGTTTATTATAAGTATAAGATAAGTTTAATCTTTTTGTTCCATTTAAAAAACACAGGTCGGTACACCTTCACCACCTTCATATGTTCCGAATGCTTTCCTTAAATTCACCGACCACATGACGCTGTTGCAGCGTATTGCAAATTTGGGATTTGTAACTTACGAACGTATTTTTATTGATATTTATTACCTACCAAAACAGGAAAAATTATATAGAAAGTACTTTCCGAACAACAAAAAAACACTTGATGAAACACGACGAAATACATCCTTAGTACTACTTAACCAGCATGTTTCACTCTCTTTTCCACGTCCTTACTCACCTAACATGATCGAAGTGGGTGGTATGCATATTAATCGCATTCATAAACCACTTCCTGATGATATTAAACAATTTATTGAAGGAGCAAAGCATGGCGTTATATATTTTTCAATGGGTTCGAACTTAAAGAGCAAAAATCTACCTCTGGAAAAACGCGATAGCATTATAAATGCGTTCAGGAACATCAAGCAACGAGTTTTGTGGAAATTTGAAGATTCAAATCTATCCAATAAGCCCGAAAATGTATTTATTTCTGACTGGTTCCCACAGGATGACATCTTAGCTCACGAAAATGTGCTAGCTTTTATAACGCATGGCGGTCTACTTAGTACAACTGAATCAATATATCATGGCAAGCCTTTAATTGGTATCCCAATATTTGGGGACCAGTTCTTAAACATGGCCCGGGCTGAATTGAATGGTTACGGAATTACTGTGCAATATGATGAACTTACCACCGAAAAATTGAATAATGCAATCGAACAAATTTTGGGAGACAGTAAGTACACACAATTGGTAAAAGAAATGTCTGCAAGGTTTCGTGATCAAAAAGAACCACCACTGGAACGTGCAATTTATTGGGTTGAACATGTGACAAGACACAGAGGTGCAAAATACATGCGCAGTGCTTCGCAAGACCTTAACTTTATACAATATCATAATTTAGATGCCATATTTATACTATATGGTGGCATATTCTTTGTACTTTACATCATTTTTGTTATTTTGAAGTTTTTCATATCTGCTATATGCAATATTTTTGTGACAAAGTCGCCAAGTAAAAACACATCAAATAAGGCTAAGATAAATTGATTGTATTTTATATGTACATACATATGTAATATGAGGCGATAATAAGGTAATTGTGAATTAAGACCTTTTAATAAAGACAAAGTTATTTTTATACCTTTCATACTAATGTAATATACTTGCAATGCATAGAACCATAAGTCGGAGATCATAATAATTTTATATAGAAGTAATCAGCGTGACAAGGAGACTCAATCTGGTTATGCTCGTCTGTCCGTGAATATGCAAGCTATACTAAATCGTCTAAAATTATCACCATTCAATCTATGTGCTTAATGATTTCTTATTGTACTTGTACCCGTATAAGTAATTAATGATCTATGACTTTTGATTTTAATATTTATTTAGGAGATTATTATTTTTTTCTAAATGGCTACATTTATTTGCATGTCAAGAACATGTCGTCTCAGTGTTTCTCAGAATAGTTATTAAAATACGTAATAGCTATTAATTAACTTAAGTAATACATTTATCTCGAAAATTTATGCAGTAAATATTTATTTATTTTTTATCAGTAATCTAAATTGAGTTAGTTGAAGAGATATTAATTTTTAAAAAGTGTAGAACATTTTCAGTTACATTTCTTACATTTACATTTATAAACTGCTTGAAATCTATGAGTAGGTCTAGGACATGATACTCTTTCAATCTCTTCCCAGTTCCATGTCGTCAAGTAGATTAATGGGTAATTCATTTTCATATTTACTAAGTATATATTTCCCGGTTATTTTGCCTAATTCATCCCATTGTGAATAACGTCACATACCAAGGAGCATTGACAATTCTTCTAAGTGCTTTATTTTATTACCTTTGAAGTAATCACTCGTACATATGTCGATGTTAGAATTACTTACAGTGCCCCAAAGTTACGGGGTATATGTCCAAAACAGACTACCAGATGCTACTTAGTTTGCTTTGAGGGAGTAATTTTTTGGCACTGATGAAAAGTGGTAAGCAAAACAAAAAATTTCTTGTCTTTCCACAAAGTGCCTCTGGATAACAATATTAAACATGTGTAAATATAAAAGTCATTGAAATGTGGGCGTAGCTAATATGGGACTTATCCAGATGCGATCTTCGAGTTGTTGATTTTTCCGTTTATAACGATAGATCAAAATTATCATGAAAGTGCAAAGGAACGAGAAAACAATCAGTACCAAGGATAATATGAACTCATGTGATCCTGACAGGAGAATAAAAATTATTTTATCAATTGGATATTGTCAAGTAACTTACTCTCACAATATGGAAACTGGTGCAACCAATGTCTTTCCAGGCAATAATTAATATCATAGCCTTTAAGAGATCGTGACTTTTGACATGTGAAATGAATCATTGTACCATTGCGTACTAATTGATCCAAAGGTAAAACCTCATGCTTGTCATTGGTAATGATAATATTTAGTAAATTAGGCAGATAGCATCCATGGTCGTTGGATACATTTCCAATTACAACACAAACCAAGGACAAGTGGAGTGAAAAATGAAAAAAGCGCAACATATTCGAAACGATCTGGAAAACTACTGGCACTGAACTAAGCGAAATGCATTAAGTACAATAATATCAAGCTTAACTTACAAGAGAATAAGAATAGAAAAAAGCTTTACTGAAAACAAGATTGGAATAGAATTACATTGAAAAATGTAAATGTTACAAGGCGTCATCAATATTATTGTCATATCTCTCAAACGCTTTCATTCGCACCCGACGGTGCCAACGGCGATGGCGGTGATGGCGAAGATGATGACTTCGCAAGCCAAACTCGATTCGGTTGACGCAGTGCCGAGAATGGTGTGCGGTAAATCATGTAAAAGAGTACAACAATGAGAAAACAGAATAGCGAAAGCACAACAAGAGTAGCCATTTCAGCATTTTCTGTAAAATTGTTATAGATCACATTATCAGTGGGTTAGCTTAACAATTCTAAACATCCTTTATAACTCACTAACCCTCACAGTAAGGGAACTGCGATTGCCATTTATTGTGCATGCATGTATTCGATCCAGCACCATTTAAACTATATCCTTGTGGGCAACGAAAAAATATTTCCTCATGATTTGACAACTTTGAGCCGCCGTGTATATTAATTTTATCAATGTTCTCTATTATGATATTGGAAAGGATTGGCACAAAACAACCGATATTGTCTCCAACCGCTTGATTGAAGATTGTAAAACTTTCATTCATCTTGACAACAAGATTAGCGAGAGAGAATGAATAAAGCGAAAAACTGAGAACCGAACTAGCTTTGACAAGAAAAGATCATGCACTGACGAGCTTTGCTTATTTTTTTCTTTTAATTAGAAATTAAAGTGAATAAAAAATACTAGTTTATGACGCTTTAAAATAACGTAAAAAAAAAAACCCAAACATTTCCCTAGGAAAAATCAAAAATACTGTCAATTATTTGTTGGCACCACTTCTACTTGATGCTGCTCTCGTTGTCTCTTCTACGATAAAGGAACTACGTGTGGCTTCAGCTGTTCCAACATACCAAACACGATCTTTTGGTTGCCGCCAATCACGCTGTAATCTATAGATCATGTACATCATAACAACACAGAGTGTTGACAGCATTGTTACGACCAAAATGAATGCCAATTCAAGGGGTTCTGTGAACAAAAGGATTTAAGAGTTTAGGATTAGACTTTAAGATATAATTATTGTAACTTACTCTGACAATATGGAAACTGTTGATGCCAGACACCATTGATACAATAATTATTACGTCCACCAATCAATTTATGATTCATTTGGCAGCTAAAATAAATCTCTGTGTCATTCTCGGCAACAATTCCGCCTGGCAGTAGTTCGTTGAATTTATTATATACTAAGAGATTTTGTAAATTTGGCACAAAACAACCAGTTGTGTGTAGTTCAGGAATTGGTGCTGGTGCCGAACTCAATTGCGGTGTTAACTTCTGGTATGCAACCTTTTCGGGTATTTCTTGAACTGCTAAACTAATTGAATTTTCAGTTTCATTATGACTGCGTTTTGTGTGATTTGCTGCAGCACCACATAAACTTTCTAACTCATCATCACCATCTGCACAATCCAATTGACCATTACACAAACGTGAGAATGGCACACATTGTCCCGAATTGCAGTGTATCTCCCAGTTCCTATGAATTACAATAAATTAGAATTCCAAATTTTTCCTTGATGAACCTTGATTTCTTTTTCTACTTACTTACAATTGCCTCGCATCATTTGTGCTGTACACAACCATTTCTGTTCATCCGAACCATCTTCACAATCATTGGTACCATCACAAACCACTTCACTTGAAATGCAAGCACCATAATTGCAACGAAATGCATAACCAGGACAATAAATGTCCTCACAAAGACTTTTCGTCTCATCCGAACTATCCGCACAATGTGACAGACCATCACACAGTTTGTCCAGTGTTATACACTCACCACTCCCACAACGATGTGGACATCCTCTATCACTATATGGTGTTAGATTTGCAGCTTGCAGCAGACACATGCTACCCACTATAGAGATGACAATTAAAATTGATTTCACTGATGAATTGCTGCTCATCTTGTGTTCGTTTCGTTTTCGTTCGACGTTTATTGAGTGACTAAGAAGATTGAATAGTTTTATTTAAATATCTCTTAATGGTGACTCCGACTTGATTGAATTGGTGTTTTAACCGACAGAGCTATGGATCGTAAACAAAAGCTTTTTTAGTGACGTCAAACGCGTATCAAATGTAACAATTAAAATATGAAATTCTTCGGAAAACGGGTTTTCAAAACAATAATCAGGGGAATCCGTTGGCGCTGTTGTTAACAAATTTTAAAACAAATTTTTCCTGTAGATAAGATGCTAAAGTTTTGAGGTTAGCTTTTTTTTGCGCTCTACATAGATTTTTTCTCACCACTATTCTATAAAGTTTGTGTGAATTTGAGATGGGACAAATTTTATCTTTTTATGTTTCAGCAGTAGTTCTTTAAATACATACTATAAGATATATCTGATATAGTTAAACGAGCAATTCTTGTATATTTATACTCATCTATATATTCAGCAACATTTTAAATTTCAAGATCCAAGGATTACTGATATTATCTGACAACATGATTAATGTTCTGCACAAAATTATACTCTAAACAATATGATCTTGAATTTTGGGTGGTTGGTGGCCATACACCAGAAACTTATATTGGCGCTGTAAGTCTGTTGGAATCAGCCAAATCGGCCAACTGGGGGGTACCTCCCATACAAGCCACAATCTGGTAGGGAACCCTCCGTGCACGACTCTGACTCCATATATTTATTAAGTTTACGTACATATACTTTCTGACAATAAAGTACCCGTAATTTGTCATTTAAATTGCCCGCGTTTTTTTTTTTTTTCTGTATGTTGGTAGGACTGTCCTTAATTACTATGCCAAAAATGGGTGCTGGTTTAATCAGTCCACCTCGGCGAATTTTGCAATGGAAAAAAATATTAAATAAACAGTTTGTTTCAAATTTTGTATTTTGGGCGAAATTTCTTGTGCAGAATCGATTCGAATGCTGGAGAAGGTTTACGGTGAGTCTGTTTTATCGAAAACTCAGGCTTACGAGTGGTACAAAGCCTTTAAAGACGGTCGGGAGTTCGTCGATCACTTGCCTCGTTCCGGAAGGCCATCGATCTCTGGCATGACGATAACGTCAAAAAATTTAAAGAAATCTTGCTCGAAAATCATCATGTTAGTGTTAGAGAGTTATCACGTGAACTCAACATCAATCGTGAAATAGCTCGTTTAACCATTTGGGCATGCAGCCCACAAATCAAGAGGTAATTGAACATATTACCTTGGCGCCAAACTCATCGTATTCACTCAAAAATCATGCCGAATTTGCCGCCGAAAGACGTCAGTCATGACGCCACATTGATAACAAATGAACAGCAATTTTTGTATCTATAGATATACATTATCACTTCCTTTTAAGCTATTTTTTAAAAATTTGTATAGCGTACGGCATGATGGCAGATATCAACCACACGAACGCAAAAATAATAATCAAAATTGATTCAGCGGAATCCGGGTCCATTGATAACATATGAATGTATATTTATTTATATATAAGAAGAAGATAGAAGATTATTGTCATGTTCCTACGTGACCTAATTATTTGAAACGTTGTCACTGTACTAAAAAAGATGTGGGTTGCTTATAACTTTTAGGATAAAACATTAATATGCTTAAGTAATATTGTTGAGTGTAATTGGTTTTCTTTGAAGAAAACCAAATGTGTAACAGATGATAAGAAAATAAATCAGGGAATTGAAAAAATCTATCATTTATCAATTTTTTATTTTGCAACATTCGTACAGGTACAAAAACTGTTTGCAAGTAACATATGACATAAAATTTTAACATAAATTAAATTTTCGTTGATCTTTTCAAACACTTTAAATTTTTTCTTGGTTTTTTTTTTCTGTTTATCTTGAAATTTGATATTAGACTTCCTGCATTTGTTTTTGCTCACTCTTCCAAAATTTCTTCAAAAAAATGTATTACTTTATACATTTTTTTTGATTTTTGTTTCTTTACAAGGACTCAGATAAAACCAGACATGCTTTTGGTTCTGTGTGAACTCTTCCTATAACTTAGAGGGGGATGAGCACAAAAATGATGTTTTGGTTGGTTGTGATGCTTTTTTAACGGTTATTAAGTTAAAAATTGTTAAAAGTTGAATTTTTTCTTTGGTAATTTGGCTGACTTGAATCCAAATTCGAATTCCTGGCCATTTGTTCTTGGTTGCAGCTCAGCTAGTTTATCCTCATCGGAAAAGTATATCGTAATTATATCATATGCTAATTTGTAGATCTCAACATTTTCATGTTGCTCTAAGCGTTCAATCTTGTCCAGACCACCACATTCTTCAATTAAATTAGCAACATCCAGAACATGTGAATCGGCCACCTTAAGCATATTATTAATACCATCGAGTACAACATAAATAACTTCTGTATCCTGGCATGGCAACAAATCACAGAAAGGGCCGATGGCACCTTCTTTTATTAGCGTAAAGACCTGGTCACGATTACCTGCTAGTATCAAATTACTAACGGCCCACGCCGCCTCCTTTTGTATTTGGAATTTACCCTTGCTGAGGTTTTCTATAATTTTTGGCAGGACACCCACATCAATGACTGCCTGCACTTGCGACACATTACCAGCTGTGATGTTTGAAAGGAACCAAATGGCCTCTCTACGTATATTTTCATTAGCATGTGTCAACAGCGCTGGGAAGTGTGACAATGCATCATGATTTAGCACCACTTGTGTTTGCTCATCTGAACCAGTTACAATGTTGCCAAGGGCACGTAAAACAACCGTTTGTACTCTATCGTCGGCATAGCTAAGTAAGGGAATCAATTTCGGCACGATACTACTTTCAATTATCATTTGGATCTGATCATTGCTACCAACGGCCAAATAATTTATAGCCCATACTGTGTCAAGAAGTATATTGGTGTCTGTGTGATAGATCAGCATGTTAAGTGCGGGCAGCATTTCGAGTACAATTGTAGGTGGTGCTGGAGCAATATTATTGCGGCACAAATTCCCAATGACCCAGACAATAACTCGTAAGAACGAGATTGGTATATCGGGCTTGATGAATGAAAGCAATGGTTGTACAACTCCATGTTGGATAACATAATCTCGTAGCTCTGGTCCATCACCAATAATATTACCAAGAGCCCAGACAGCTTGCTCACAAACATTTGGTGCGTGTGAGAACAACTGTTGAATGAGAAGCGGTACAGCACCGGCTGCAACGACCTGCTTTGTTTGCTCGGATGTGCCTGATGCAATGTTGCTCAAGGCCCAAGCAGCTTCAAACTGTACCAGTACATGATTATGTTGCTTTAGGCAATCCACAAGAGCGCATAACACGTCACTTTGGATTAAGCCATTGATTGGTTCGTTTTTATTCGGCGAAAGCAAATTTCGTATTGCGTACACAGCAGCCCATTGTTGTTCTGGATGCGATGAATCCCCTGCAGACCCAGCTAGTTTCTTCAGATTCAAATCAATGGGTGATGAGCCATCTTCATCTGTATCCGAATCCATATTAGAGATGTTACGCCGTTTAATCAGAATCTTTTCCCTTTTGCTTTTGCGTATTTGAACTGTGATTTCGTTTCGCTGACGGCGCATTTCATCTTGAGACTTGCCTTTATTTTTAAAATTCTGTAGACAGTTGTGACCCAACGATGACATTTTGTTGTGTTAAGAATACCAAGAAAATTTTTGTTAGTGAAGTTAGTAAAATTTTAAAATATGTATTGTTTTTTTGCACGACTTTAACACTGATTTGTATATAATTTCGTTTGATATTGAAAGTAAATTCTAAGTTTAAGTAAGATTTAAAATATAAAATAATAATATAATCGGATTTTTGAATGTGTCTATTGATGCAGGGAGCAGGGACAGCAATCGAAAATGTTGTTGATGTCCATAGTATTTCTGTCCCATTATTTAATTGTACTTATATAGAGGAAGACCTATGTATTTGTAAATCTAGATAATTTAATCAGAAATCTTTATTTTATGAATCTTATGATGCAATTGCAATAGGCAAGGGAGCCTAGCAATATCCGTCATAATGGTATTTAGTATGTACATATATCCAATTAAATAGGTCGCAGGGAATTTATTATAACTATATCACTGAAATTTTGTAGATTCTATTGGTTTTTGTGCGGAATATTAAGTTGACAACTCGCGTTTTTTTAATTTTGTTTTTCATATAAAACCAAAAATTAATTAAGCAGTTATGTGAGTCGTGAATTCAATACCTGCTCAAGGCAAATCTGGTCCTGCACTTTTCTAACTCTCTCCCCTGTGATGAAGGCCTCTGTCGCTATTGCTCATATTAAATAATAGGTTATAATTTGTAATTATAATCTTAGTTCTAATAAATAAAATAATAATCAGTTATGTATTCTCTACCTTGTTATTTACAACTTTTTCTAAACCTCGTTGGTAAAAAATACCCGGTTACGACTTGAACATTTAACTAAGCTCTCAATTCTGCATCAGAACTTCCCAGCCTTGCTTTTAAATGAATTCCCTGGTATGGGAAGGGTCGTTGTCATGCAGCAAAATAAATCAATGCCACCAATTGAGTCTTACTCTTGAATAGCCGTGTTGAGTTGTTCCATTTGTTGAACATACGAGTTCCGCGTTGTCTTTTGGTTTCATTAAAGCAATTCGTAAGTTCTAGTTCATTTTAATTTCCATTTTTCGTCTCCAGTACTTTTGGTTGATTTTTGTTGTCATTTAAGGCATGCGAAACCCATGCCCCACACTTCTAAACCTTTCCCATCGAGTAAAGATGCTTTTGTGTAGCAGTGTGAGAGCATTCTAAATTCTCTGCCTGTTGTTGCCTTATCGTTTGACACGAATTTTAATACAAAAGTTGGTTTACTCTCTCTTCGTCGAACTTCATTTCTCCATTTTTGATCTTGGCATACTAATTAAGAGCGGTTCTTTCAGCTTCGTAAGCAGCACAAATATCACGAGCATCTTTTGCGGTCTTAGCACCTTTGTTAAAAGCAAAAAAAAGAGAAGCAAATACCCATTTTTAGATTTCCGGACCCAAAGGGTACCCTATTGCAGAGACTTCAATGTCCGTCCGTCCTTGGGTCATATCTCATGAACCGTAATAGCTAAAGAGTTGAAATTTTCACAGAATGTGTAGTTCTATTCGGCTATCAGCAACAAATACTAAAACTAAAATATTTTCAAAAACTCAGGGGTCAAGGGGTACAAGAAACAATTTGGTTGTTGGCAGCTATACGATCCAGTAATCGCACGATCTTGAAATTTGGATGGGTTTGTGGCTATACATCAGAAACTTATATTATCGTAATTTCAGTTTAATCGGGCCACTAGGGTGAGTACCTCCCATACAAACCCCAATCTACACGGAAGTGTACGAGTACGACTCGCACTTGGCCCATTTCTCTTAACTTGACTTTCCATTTAAATAGCCCTATATAAACCCAAACAAAAATATAGAACTCCTTTATCCTAATTCGAATACATTAAAAAAAAAAAAAAAAAAAAAAGAAGTCAGAAAATATTTGATCATTGATTTGACTTATGCTTATGGTATAGTCCGTACATATAAGACCGAAATGTTTGTATGGGAGCTTTACGATCCAGTAATACTAGGGTCAGAAACTTATACTCTTCAAATTTCAGTTCGATAACACGAAAAACAAAAAAGTTATTCTAATAAAAACCTAAGTGTAAATGAGTAGTTTATATGGGAGGTACTCCTCCTAGTGGTCCGATTCGCCTGGTTCCGACAAATTTTCTGCGACTAGTAAAAAGAAAGGTTCCTGCAAAATTTCAGCTCTCTAGCTGAAAAACTGAGGGACTAATTTGCATACATACAGACGGACATGGCTTAATTAATTCGTCTCGTGAGCTGATCATATGTAAGTATATAGTTAGTACTTTATGGGGTCTCTGATGTCTCCTTTTGCCTGTTACAAACTTCACGCAGAACTGGGAACTTATTTGCCAAGGAAATCATTTTAGAAAATCCATTTTAAACACATCACATTTAATGTTACTTTTATTTTCTTTTGTATTTCAAATTCAAAAAAATTCACATTGAAATTAGCCACTAAATATTTGTGTCTCTTAGTTCTTAATTTAGTATTCAGTAATATGTATATTATTTTAGTGAGTTATTTATTAACTTTACCCATAAACCAAACTGAGATTAATGATATTCATTTCTTGAGATTTATAAAAAAATATTTGTAATAATTTGTAATAATAATTAATTAAGTAAATAAAAGCAATAATTGATATAATAATAAATACTTTCCAGTTGAGGTAATAAAGTATTAAATAATTCAATACATACATAAATGAAAGATGATGAAAGGGAAATGTATTAAGTAAATAATCAGAATTAAGTGAAATTATCATATCCTAATGCTTCTTCATACGATAATTCGAGAAATTACTTCTTGAAAGAAGAATATGGTGGAGTAGCATAGAATTTTTGTTTCTTCATTGTGTTCTTCAAGGGCGTAGCTGAAGTGGAAGATAAAGAATATATTCAGACCCCTATAAAAAATGTAAAATTTCTAAACTTACCATATAATGAGTAAAGATCTTTAGTTGTGCTGGGCACACGCTTTACTTTTGATTGCTGCTGACACTTGCTGGCGCTATTGCTGCACTGATCAATAATTACAAAAAATCGATGCCAATAGTTTTCAGAGATTTGTAATAGCTTCGTCATCACTTGACACTGGGTAAAGACTTCAGTGTAAATGGCATGCTGATCGGGTTCCAATGAAGAGTTACCCACAATTGTGGGACCAAAGACGAGGGCAATATTATCCAAGGGCATCATCACTTTTGGACATTGCGCAATACGTTGGAAATGCAACATTAGATAAGCTAAAGTATCACGATTCGATTGTGGCATAGCTTCGATAGCTTTATAAATCATTTTTTCTGATTCTTCAGGATTAGGATTTTGTACGGCATTACAGAAATCCTTCCATTGACAAGTCGGTATAAGTGGTTCGCGTAATGAGCGTAGGAAATCCTTAATGCAACCACATATGATATGGACATCTAAATTGCCCAAATGTGGTGTACCCTTACCGCGTAGGAATTGCTCTTTAAGTGATTTGTATTCACGCTCGGTGGCGGAAACACGATATAAACCGACTTCAGTGAGGCCACGTGCCTCAATTTCATTGACACAATGAACATGAGTGCGGGTACCATTGGCGCCACACTGGGTGCATAATCTGATAGGTAACCCATAATGCCTTTGATCGTTGGAGTTCCGGATTGAGGCACGCAACTGAGTGTGAGCAAATAACGACAATCAACATGACAGCGTACAGGACAATCCCGGCAACGTAAGCCAACAGCTCCAAAGCGAATCCTGAAAGAATATTTAAATCACATCATAAAAAGAATTTTGAGAGATTTCTAGCCACTCACCGTTTCTGGCAATGAGCACAAGTATCGCCACGCAAAAATGTCTTGGGGTTGAAATTATGCTTGCGCATCATGGGTCTGTGTGCAGGCGAACCTCCTTCACCATTACCCATTTGGGCTAAAACTTTGTTAACTGGTGTCATTGGTGGCGCTGTAGCATCTTGGAATGCCGAACGCCTTGGCGTTGAAGTCAAACCATCGCCCAGCTTTTCATTTGCATTAACCCCCTTTTTTGTGGCCACCGTCATTGTTGGCGTTGGTGTGTCATGTAGTAGAGGCACCGATTCAATGGTAGATTCAGCACGTATGACACCATTGCCATCCTGAGGTATGGTCACCTTAGTTGTAGCACAGAATCGTTCGACGCCAGGCGCCACATCCAACGTGTGGGTCTCAACACCCAATCCACTGCGTCTTGTAACAGAACGTCGACCGCCAGCTATAGCAGTTGGTGTTACTCCACCACCACCACTTAACGAAGTATTAGCGGCTGTAACTCCTCCGCCGCCGCCATTGCTTGTGCGCGAACGCTTATTACCCACGTAGGGTACAGCATTCTTAGGTACGGATGGTCTATGTTCACGCCAAGACTTCGAGCATCTTACATCAAGAAAATCGTCTTCAGATTGTGTAATTGACAAATCCGACAACAAGGAGCCCGTTGAATTGATTTCATTAAATGATTTGTTGCCTTCCAGGCAATGATTATTCAACGATTTACGCTTGCGTGGTAGCGTACGTAGAAACGCCAATTTATCTTTTGTTTCATTATTAAGATTGCGTTCATGTTGCAGCAGTTCAGCAACAGCATGTATTTTCTTCTCCATCTGATCACGTTCATGAACAGCCTCTCGACGCGCTTTTATCTCCATATCGATAATGCGTCTGGCATGAAACAGTTTTCCCTCGAGATCACCCATCTTGATTAGCGATTTATCGAGTTCTTTCTGTATGCGTTGAGCCTCTTGCGCGTACGCATTGCATTCTTGCCTGTACTTTTCCTCGAGACGTAAAAAGCGAAGGAATTCTGCAAGGAAAAATTTTGTTATTGTTATACATGTACAAAGAATTTCAAAGCAATTATAATGGCATATTATGGCGGACTACTTACCTTCCTCAGCGGTGCCATCGCTCAAGACTTGCATACAGCGACGCAAGTCATCAAATGTCGCTAAAGCTGATAGCGTCATTTCTCTTTTGCCGATGGTAATATGAGATTCACTTTTAATTCAGTTGATAATTTCACTTTTAAACTATTCACCAATTTTAAATAATTTCACACAATTTTAAATGATTTATAAAAAAAATATAAGTAATTGACGCTGCATGAAAAACAACGCGTGGCTCTTAATTTTCTTTTTTCTTTGCTTGCTGCTTGCTGCTTGCTGTGTCCTCTTCGTTTGACACAAGCGACCGTTGGTTGGTTCAATTCCTCGTACAGCTGCCGCGCATTTGTTGGGCATAGGACTGTCAACACTCTCGCAATAATTTAGGTTTAACACAGCTTTTTGTTTAACTTGGATTCTGATATTTAACAAAATTATTTATTTTTACTTAATTACAATTAACTTTATTCAAATTCATTTAGTTTATCAATATTAACTGAGAGAAAATACTTAGATATTTAAATTTGTATGTGCTATGGGAACTCTAAAGGTGAGTTGCATTTTTTGTTATCGATTTATCGTTTGGTAAATGCGATCAGCTGTTTTGACAGTCGCGAATAACAAATAATTTTGTGCGGAATTTTTAGCTATTTCAATTCAAATTGAATTTCTATGATGTCAGCAGCAGCATCGCCAAATCCTTCATTGAACTTGCAAAGCAAACGTTGGACTTGTTTGCGTAACCTTCTGGAACGCCAAGGCCCCTTTTGCCGCGAGGAGTTCTCGCCATCAACAGATGACTTGGAATTTTTGCAAACCAAATGCAAAGTACTTGTTATTGGAGCTGGCGGTTTGGGCTGTGAACTTCTTAAGGATCTTGCTTTGATGGGATTCGGGAATCTGCATGTGATTGATATGGATATAATTGAGCTATCTAACTTAAATCGTCAGTTCCTGTTTCGTCGTTCCGATATTGGATCCTCGAAAGCTGAGTGTGCCGCGCGTTTTATCAACAAACGCATTCCCACATGCCGGGTGACGCCTTATTTTGCAAAGATTCAGAATTACGATGAAACATTCTATTCCAGTTTCAATATAATTGTATGTGGATTGGATTCAATTGATGCGAGACGTTGGATTAATGGCATGCTCATATCTTTGTTGCGTTATTCTGAAGATGATAACAGTCTGGATTTCTCATCCATTATACCCTTGATTGATGGCGGCACTGAGGGTTTCAAAGGCAATGCTCGTATTATATTGCCTGGTTATTTGGCATGCATCGATTGTACTTTGGATTTATTTCCGCCTCAGGTAACTTATCCTCTGTGCACCATAGCCAATACACCACGTCTCCCGGAACATTGTATAGAATATGTAAAAATCATACAATGGGAAAAGGAGAATCCATTTTCTGCCGTTATCGATGGTGATGACCCGCAACACATTGGTTGGATATATGAACGAGCCCTGGAACGTGCCAATCGGTATAATATCACGGGTGTCACATATCGCCTGGTCCAAGGCGTCATTAAACATATTATTCCCGCCGTAGCAAGTACAAATGCAGTGATTGCAGCTGCTTGTGCTATAGAAGCTTTCAAGATTGCCACGAGCTCATATGATAACATGTCCAACTACATGAATTTCAATGATCTTGAAGGCATTTACACATATACCTATGAACAGGAGAGATTACCAAATTGTTTAGCTTGTAGTAATGTTCCCCAAACTGTGCCAATTGAAGATCCCAATACGACTACACTGGAAGATGTGATCAAATTTCTGTGTGAATCACCGCGCTTTCAAATGAAGAGTCCTGGCCTGACAACAATAATAAATGGCAAGAATAAAACGCTTTACATATCCAGTGTAAAGAACATCGCAGA
Organism: Amiota minor; assembly: GCA_037043295.1. Lineage (NCBI taxonomy): Eukaryota > Metazoa > Arthropoda > Insecta > Diptera > Drosophilidae > Amiota > Amiota minor. The sequence goes on from JBAMAW010001038.1 coordinate 784,576, forward strand.
AGCGACAAGGAAAAACCTCACACAATCCCTTGGTGAACTAGGTTTACAAAATGGACAACTGATACAAGTATCTGATCACACGTCCCCAAAGACGATCACAGTGCAATTGAAATATCAGTCAAACGAAGTGGATATGGAGGCTCCTCAATCTTAGAATAAAGTTTGTTGAGAATTAGTAAAACTAATAGAATGTAAAGCTATTTTCTTTTTATTGAATTCATTTGGTGGATGCAGACAGAAGAGGGTCATCATAATTTTTAAAAAAGAAAACATTAAATGTATCACTTATTGCAAAAGACTCAGCATTAGCAAAGCATATTCAATATGTATTTTTTGCCTGTGAAGCCTTTGAAATTCAAAGCTGATGTTGCTGCATCCTTGAAGTGTTCCAGTGGTACCATCTCGTGTGTAGGAGCCACAAGCTTGCCTTCTTCGATGAGTTTACATAAATCATCGAACATCTGCTTGCGTGCCGGTGAATTATAATTCTCCTTCGACCAGCGAGTCATCCAAAAGCCGCGGAATGCGATGTCCTTAAATATAAGTGGTCCAGTAGCAACTGTTACAGGCTCACGTGACATGCCGCCATAGGTAACCATGACACCACTATCGTTTAGATGACGAGACACTTCTGTGGCACTTTTACCACCGACACAATTGAATGCCAACTTTGGTTTATTAAGTTTTCCTTCCTTAAATATGGTCGACTTGCGTATTTCCTCTTCGGTGAGAACTTCAGTTGCCCCAAGCTCTTTCAATTGTTTCTTGAGATCACTAATTTCTGGACGATCACGTACAATGCCCACAGAATTGATATTCCATGCCTTGCACAGCTGATGAACAGCTTGGCCAACGGCACTATTGGCTCCGTTCTGGATGACTGTATCACCTGGTGCCAATTGAACAAAGTCCTTTAGCATGCGGTACGCAGTGCAAGGATTCACTGTAATAGTAGAAGCTTCAGCAAGGCCAACATTCTTTGAGACAGCCATCAGTTGATCTTCATTGTACAGGGCATGTGTAGTCCAAGTGCCCAAGCCAGTAGCTAACGGTACAACGCGTTCACCAGCACGTAGACCTTTGACATTATTTCCAACTGCAACGACTTCAGCAACACACTCATTCCCGGCAATCGCAGGGAACTTTGGCTTCACAGGATATTTACCTAATCAAAGGAATCTCAATGAGATCTAACCAAAATACGAGCTGAGATCGAACTTACCTTGTATGGTATTAATATCTGCAGGATTAATTGGCGCTGCCAATATCTTGACCAATACTTGCGTATCATTTGGCTCATCTATTTCATTCTCCACTAATTCGAGGACATCTTGCGGCTCACCATGTTGCGTGTACTTCAATGATTTGGCCAAGATGCCCATTTGGCGTGACCTTTGCACTTGTTGTAAATGACATCCAAATATTTTCAGTTTATTCAAGAACATTTTTGCTCGATTACACAAAAGTTATCACAATAATTAACACAACAACAGCAACAAGAAAAATCTACGGCTGCCGGTGACAGTTGATAATAATAAAGATCTCTGCCTCTTATCAAAAATTGACAATCACAGAAAAGTTTATTTGTTTTTGTTTTCCTCTTTTATATTTTGATGGAATTCGCAATGAAATTTGAAATAATATCTTCAGATAAATAAAATCCCTTTGCTTTGATGTCTGTAGCCCAAAGAATTGTAAAATGGAGAATCTCTAAATATTACGAAGTCACATAGAAGCGCAAGAATTGCGGAAGCTAGACTGGTTCATATGGCCTAGGAATAAACTTAGCATAAGCAGATGACCGGCTTACGATACATGCCAATAGGCTTGTATACGCTCTAGCTACAAACACCTCTAGGAGGTGGATTAAACGACTTCTTCCTAATGACCTTTGGGTATATTATATGAGTGCCATCATCATCTGCAATTATTGTTTTTCTTTCAAAATAAATAATCTGAAATTTTGTATCGTCAAGTACATGAATGTTATGCAAATTTCGGGGAATCAAAATCTACCTTGTTAATATTTTATTTATTTTATGCCAATTGAAAATGATTTATTGCCCAATATTAAATATATCGCAATATGTACAAATATATAATCAAACTAAAGGAGTTTAGTTGCTTTAATCACCCATCCATTTTTAGGACATATTTCTTGCTTGTGAATCCCTTAAAGCTTAGAGCTCCAGCTGCATTTTTAAAGTCTGCCAGTGATATAAATTCATGTTCGGGTGTCGCTAAAACACCGCTTTCCATCATGGAACACAATTCATTCAGCATGGATTTGTGTGCTGGCGTATGTCTGTTTTGTGCTACCCATTTGGTTATATGAAAACCACAATATGTTAGATCCTTAAAAATGAGTTGCCCCGTAGGTATCGTGATTGGTTCTTGCGACATGCCCCCATAAGTAACCAAAATGCCTTTATTATCTAAATGCTTTGCCAATTCCGAAGTGCTTTTGCCTCCCACACAGTTTAAAGCAAGTTTTGGCTTTTCTAGAGTTCCCTCCTTAAAGATATCACGAATGCTGGCGAATTCATCTTCCGTATACACTGCTGAAGCACCTAATGATATTAAATGTGCCTTGAGTTCATCTATTTCTGGGCGATTACGCACTATGCCCACAGAATTTAAATGCCATGCCTTGCACAATTGATGCACAATTTGTCCCACTACACTATTGGCACCATTTTGGATGACACAGTCACCCGGTTTAAGTTGTTTGAAATCCTTAAGCATGCGATAGGCTGTGCACGGATTTATTGTTAACGAAGCTGCTTCAAATAAGCCAATATTCTTAGGAATAGCCAACAATTGATTTTCATTATAAACAGCATGAGTCGTCCAAGTACCTAGGCCCATGGCAAGTGTAACTACATGTTCGCCAATGCTTAGATTTTTTACCTTATCACCTATTGCAATGACCTCTGCGACACATTCGTTGCCAGCAACAGCGGGCAATTGGAGACGTACAGGATATTGACCTAAGTAGATTAAAAGAAGAAGATTAACGGATAGGTCAAGATCAACTGACTGAATGGCCCGCACCTTGTATAGTGTAAATATCGGAGGGATTTATAGGTGCAGCAAGTACTTTGACAAGAACTTGAGCCTCTTTGGGTGACTCAACCTGGTGTTGGACCAAATTTAGTACATCGAGCGGTTCACCAAATTGTTTATACTTGAGTGCTTTTGCTTGAATTGACATGCACCGTTTAAATGTTGAAAATCTATTTAAGAACATGATTCTTTTACATTTATTGAACTTTGCACTTTTTACACTGAATATAAAAATATAAAATAATAAAATATTATTTCTTCTTCTTTACAAGAAGACACTCAAAGGGCCAGAAAAACTTGAACCGTCATAGTTTAAGATGTCATATTCAAAATAATCTTTTTACCGGAAAAACCAGATTTCTTTAAACCCAATGCACCCGCTGCTCCTTCCTTAAAGTCAACTAAAGGTACCATATCATGATCAGGAGCCTTCAACACTCCCTTCTCGATCAATTCAAATATATCACAAAACATTTTTGACCGCTCTGGGGCATCATGATTTTTCTTAGACCATTCACTTATCCAAAAACCACGACATATGATATTCTTGAATATCAGTGGACCAGTGCCCAACATAACTGGTTGCATGGACATGCCACCGTAGGTGACCATGACACCATTCCGATCAAGATGACGTACTAGTTCCATTGAGCTCTTGCCACCAACACAGTTGAGGGCCAGTTTCGGTTTCCGGAGGCAACCATCTTTGAATATTTTTGTCTTTTTGATTTCATCTTCAGTGAATACTTCGGTTGCTCCTAAGCATTTCAATTCAGTTTTCAGTTTGTCTATTTCCGGACGTTTACGGACAATGCCCACCGAACTCAACTTCCAGGTTTGACATAATTGATGGACCACCTGACCTACAGCACTATTGGCACCATTCTGTATGACGGTGTCACCTTCTTGGAGTTTAATAAAATCCTTAAGCATGCGATAGGCTGTACAAGGATTAACAGTTATGGTTGCTGCCTCTGCCAATCTTAGTGTAGGTGGAACTTTCATTAAATCCTTCTCTTCATACAATCCTAGAGTCGTCCAAGTGCCTAGACCAGATGTGGATGCCACAACATTATCACTTACTTGAAGTGATTTGACTTTATCACCTACACAAAATACTTCACCAACAAACTCATGACCAGCAATGGCAGGTAACTTCTTTGGCTTAATGGGATATTTGCCTGGGGTCATGTAAATATAGTTATAAGAATGGATATTATTTAAAGTAACTCAGCATGGTCAGACCTTGTATGGTATTAATATCTGAAGGATTTATGGGTGCAGCTAGTACTTTAACCAAAACTTGTGTTGCTTGAGGTGCTTTGACATGATCCTCAGTGAGTTGCAAGACGTCCAGCGGTTCACCAAATTTACAATACTGTAAGGATTTTGCTTTTAAATCGGATAAATCGGACATGCAACGCATGCCTTCCATTGCCTTAAAATAGGATTTATAATTTCTTCTCTTTATCATGATAAACAGATAATTTTATGCGTCAAGCAAAAAATAAAAAAAAAATGGCTAAGTAAACTTTTATTTTTTAATAACATGACGCCTGACTGAAACTTACTTAGTTTGTTTCCCCCACACTCATGTAAACCAGAAATCGCACATCAACATCATCAGCGGTTGTAAAAACTTACGTCACGCAGCTCTGCAACTTCCGGCGGGGTATCCGCTTACACCACAATTTATTATCGCCCACCTGATGACGTTCACTTTTTACAATGTTCCTTTAACTTATTCTACAAATTTCTTAAGGATTTCTTATGGAAATAAGTAGGGTGAAGGTTCATTTACATAAAAATACCATTTATTTCTTGATTTAGTCTAATTTTACTTACAAAGGACGACAACGCAACTTGACATGACCATTTTTAGTGTGGTCAACTCATATATGGACGTATAGCACATGTATGTTCCACCTTCGTGGATTGCCACTTGTCTGTTGTTGGTATGGGGGTTCAGTAAGGGTAAGGATTTTTAGCGCTGTGTTTGTGGTAGAATATAGGCTATCGAATTGAGAGCAATCCAATTCACCTTTGGGTATGCAATCAGCCTGTCTAGCCTACCGTATTCCACCACAAATTTAATGTCTAAGACCCACATATCAAATGATATTGCAACAAAATCTCGGACTAATTGTCCACACAAACAACAATTTACAAAGTAAACTAGCAGGAATCGATAATATCCAGCGAGTGAGTCCCAGCTAAAGCAATTATATGTAAGTTTATACCCCCACTACTAATTCACAGTCATAATCTTGGTTACTATTGTTGTTGCTTATCGTTGCCAGGCGCACATAGTATCACAAATGAAATGGCAACAAAAAATTATGAGAATTATAATAAATGTATAATAGAGTACACTTATTTGACTAAGTTCGCGTGCCGGTGACATAACCTCCTACTTTCTACTACTCTGACAAATGGAAATGACTTCTGCTAAAGTTGCAATACTAAACAGAATGTTTGCTGGCTCATATTCTCAGTCTTAGCGCGCATTTCAAATCGTTAAGGACGTCGTCTTCGTCTTAAACGTTGCGGACCCATATTCTATTCTACTACTTAAAATCAAATCGACATAAGTACAAAAAATGTCAATAAGAGGGGCACCACTACCACCACCACCGCAACCGACGGCACAATCGACAACATCATCAAACTTATCATCATCATCATCGCCATCGTCAGCTTTAACGCCAAGAGCAAATATATTTATTTTGGTTAATTTGGGCTGTGAAATGCTTTATGTGATTGACCAACGTTTAAAGGCGCAACAAATACCAGCAGAGAAATCCACACAAGGTAGGGCAAACGCACAATGCCACCCAATACAACCCACTACAATACAATATACAATAGACTATAAATACTCGTAGATGGGTCGTTGGGAAAGGCCGCAGCTGTCTATTGTTTGGTTGGTTGGTTTGTCTGCAATGTAATTAAATTGTCTTAAGTGGAAAATTGTTAAATGAGGTCAAGTATATACCAGGAGTACATGGGAAAATGACAGACAAACTAACATATGGACAGGCACATGATCATGTGCATATTTTCAATTAAAATCTTTTTTAATTATTCCTTTTTTCCTTTTTGTGTTCTCTGTTAAAGTTATTCATGATGTGACCACTGTGCTGCTGGAACCTAAATTTGTTGATTCCATAATTATTGGTTCCATGCATAAAAATGCTGAACTCTTTACTGTGGAACACTGTAAATTCATGCTCAATGATATTGCCACCTGTTCACTGATGCGTCTCGATCCAGTTTCCATGGGAAAACTCTGGAGTCTCATGACAATGATCTATAAGTGGCAAATGTATTTATCACGACATCAACATCATCTTTTGGATATAACCTTTCGTCATTTGGATGCCATTAATCGATTATATCCAGATGCTCAACGCCACATGCTCATCGATTTCACAAAGAATAGTTTACTTGATTTCTGGAATGCCTGCAGTGATGACCAACAACAATCAATCTATTATACAAACAAAGCTTGGCTAGCATGTTTTAACACAAAAATTTCACTACTTACACGACTGGGATTTCAATCGAACGATGGTAGTTTCTTGCTCCCAATGGGAGCAACATATTATCAGGACTTTGTTCAAACTATTGGTGATAATGTTTACGTCAAGGGCGCTGAACTCAAAGAGCAACAAACATGTATTAGTGCATCCTCATCAACATCCACAGCAAATCATATGGTACAATTGGCAGATCTACTGAATATTACAAGTCATAATGGAGGTGGCAATGGAACTGCTGCTGCTGCTGGTGGTGAGGATTTGCAGCCAATTGATGCCAAACAATTCCAACAACAATTCGAACACAATCTACAACAATGTAATATACTTTTTGAAGATTTTGACGTTAATATTGCGGCTGGCGGAGCTTCGGTTGCCTCTGATTATTGTCCCAAGGCTAACGGCGGCGAAGTCTTATTCAAAGAAGAACCCAAAATGAATTCAGAATTTGTCCAACTTCAGACAACATACAATCGCCATACAGAGGCATCAAGTGAGCCACTTGTTGGCATGGATTTTGGTGGTTTAAATAAGCAATTACTTGATTTTTACAGTAAGATGAATTAGTGTGCTTACACACACATATACATACCAAGTGGCGAGCAAAAATGAGTGACTCCGGCTCGAATTTAAGAGCCAACTAGGCATGAATCTTATCACCAGGAAATATTACTTATTAATTGATTGAAATTGATTCAGTTTAACCATATTAGATGAATTAAAAGCTCTATACCATGCCTAGTTGACTCTTTTTTTTTTCTTTTCACCTGTTTTCATCATACAATTCAAAATGTGAAGTAAGTTTGCCAAGATTTTGTTACATACGAGTACATAAAAACATAGACTGGGACTGGTTTCAACTAAGTAAAAATATGTGTATTTCTTTTTATATAGATATTTATAATATTTTTGTTTGTTGTTCATTGTACAATGACAAAAATTCATTTCTGTAGTAAGACGAGTTCTTGAGAAGACTTAAGAGATTAAGAATATTTCTTTCTTGTTGTTCACTTTGAGCTTAGAACGAATAACATTTTTGTTTGTTTTGTGTTTCAGGTGAAAACTGTTTGTTTTTTGTTTGTTATAAAATATATATAATTTATGAATTTGTATGTGAGTGAATATCTTTGAGTGTGTCGGTGTGTGGGTGTGATATAGTAGTTGTAAATTTCGAGTGTGTATGCAATCTACTAAATTATAACCAGCTACATTTGGTTAAATGGCAAAAAGTTTATGTTGCATTCCTTAGAACATCCTTGATTCTTCATTCATTATCCTTGCATCATAATCTTCATTCATCATTAGAAACAAAACTTTAGTTGTATTTAGTTATATCAATCTTATCATATATGTTGCATTTCTATTCTTATCCTTGAATCTTTATCCATCATCGTATCATAGAAGATATTTAGTTGTCAATATTTCCATTTACATATGTTGCATTCCTTTCATCTTCAATAAAAAGTCTTTTTTGTATCAATCAAATTCGCTGAATATCGTTTACGATTTCAAAAAAATTGTCATTTTATGTTACCATAATCTTTTCATTTATGTTGCATTCCTTTTATCATCATTGAAACTTCATTCATCATTTCATACAAGTTTTTTTTTCTTTTTTTGTTTTGAGTTGCCAATAATTCCATTTACGTATGTTGAATTCCTTCCTGGTGATTCTTATCCTGTCATCGTCATTCATCATTAGATACAAATTCTTTCTTTATATCAGTTGTCATCATCTTTCGGTCATCATCATCATCGTCATTTTCTTTCATAATCATTCATCGTCTGGCTGTGTGTTGGTTTTTTATTTTGTTTTTGTTGTTGGTTTGTCAGTAGTTTAAATTTCAGTAGTTACGTGTTAAATTTTTGCCTTTAATGGCACAGCGTCTACCATGATATGTAAAGCCATTTTCAGACATTCCTCAGCAGAACTGATTTGTTGACATGGATAATCTGCAGCATATTTCGTTAGGAATTCACAATATTTGCGATAATTATCGACAGCAAATTCATAATTATAATCTATCAAAGACTTCATATCTATTTCATCACTAACCGATGGTATGTGAGCCTTATGTGGCAATTTGCCAAATATAGGATAGTCTTGTTCGCAGGCTTCGCACTTGCAGGTGAAACGATACTGCATGGAAAGTGTTTCAATGCGTTGCTGCTTCGTAAATATAGCAAAGTGATGTCTAAGCCAGGCAAGATGGCGAGAGAAAGAAGGAAAGAAACATTATAAGAATTGTGAACAGATGTCATTTTGATTAGTGTATTTACCCATAATTATCATAGAGTGTGCCACCAGCTTTTATAGGACGTAGCACAAATAGATAAGCCTTTGTTCCCTTATAGATGCGTAGCGTATTTGGTGCACATGAGTGATTGAGCAACGATAGAAAGCCATAAGCACCAGAAGAATGTGTTTGATCATCTTTTGTCTCGTTGACTTGTTCGACCAGATCGATGCCATGCATATTTGAAGGTGATGTTTGCAAATGACGGAAAAGCAACTCGGTAAAAAATATACGACCTTCCTTGCCACCCAAAAAGTCTTTCAATGGTGTGTATTCAATGATGAAATGCTTGAGAACAGCACAAACCACGGAACGTTGGAACAAATCCGATACTGAGCGCAAATGCTGATTACTGACCAGGCCATGAATGGCGCGATAGTGTTCCTGCGGGATCAAGTTGCTATAATCCAAATCAAAGGCAGATTTATTTTGATTTTGCTCCTGCTGACAATATGACATCAACTGGTCAATATTTGGGAACAGATCCAGGGCAGTTAATGCTGTACGCAAAGCAATTCCATGTATTTTATTGAACATGGTATGCAGTAGATCAATAATTGGACATTCATATTTGTGGAAACCATCCATGGCTCTTTGTTGGCAATCCTTACCACAAAACATAGTGGAGCAACAATACTCGCAGGGTATCAAACTCAGATGATTCTCACGTTTGCATGTAGCGCAGCGTATATAACGCATGGGCGGCAATAATGATGCACAAAATGGTTTTTCAGTAGCGACTAGATCTCCGACATTTAGATCTCGATTTGTGGTGATGTAACGACCTTCGTCAGGAGTCTCACGCAACTCCAAGCAATCGGCAATGGTGGGCAGTTTTGGATGCGGCGGATAAGTCAACTTGAAATCATATGGTACAACATCCGTGGGTTGTGTGGCCAATAGTTGCATGCATTCGTTTTCGCGTTTATCCAGTTTCTTCATTAGGCGTGTCGGATAATTTGCTTTACGGGCCAATTCAATATTGGCCAAGCACTCAAAATAACGTTTCCATTCAAACAAGACTGCGGAACGATTGGCATAGCCAATGGCGAGATTCTCGGAACCGGGTTCCGAATAACAAATACTTTTATTATACAATTCAAGAGCCTAACAGAAAAATTTGTGGAATTTATTGTCGTGGTTTTATTTACATATGTATATTCACGTTATACTTACATAAAAATATTTACGCTTCTTCAAGTATTGTTCATTACCCAGTAAACGAAACTCGGAACTCTTTTTATTACATTTATCTTCTCGTAAACGAACCTTTAGAAAAATTTTCTCAATATACTTGAAATCGACCAGGGCACGTTCGACAAAATAAACGCGGGCATAGTTTTCTTTTAGCTCATTAAATTTGCCTGATATGACGGTTATCAATTTCCAGTCGTTTAACTTCTTAACCAAATCATCGCTTATGTCGTAGATATCCATTCTGCTGCCGGTGATGATGTTTTGAAACTGTCTTTCTTATTTTCTCTTCTTGTAATTTTTATTTGTTGCAGCAATTGCACCGTTGCCACTGTCGGATACGTCGCCGTCCCGGTTCTGCTGTGTTATTCTCTCTGCTGCCGCCTCAGTCACTGCGAAATCTGTAACTCGCGTGCACCTGCGCCGCCTGTTTCGAAGGTTGTCCGTTTAACGTTTTTCAGTGGCCTGACACCATTCACTTCTATTACAAATTTATAAAGTTAATTTTATTTCACTGCTGGCACAAGTTTTTTATTCAAATATTTTGCGAAGATATGCAATTTATGCCGGAATATTATGATTTTTTTTCAGCGCAGCCTCGCTGCTACCTCAAGAGAATTATCAAAATGTTGGCTGAGCTGCCAACTTATGTTTAATAAAAGATCACTTTGGTCAAATCAAGTTAATAAGAATATAATTTTTTTTATTATTACAATTTAATTTAAAATCTTAAACGTCTATTAAACATATATTTAATTTGGTAAATTAATAATACAAAATTAAATTCAAATACTGTCCCGGGGAGAGAGAGAGAGTGAGAGAGTGAGAGGGAGAGAGAGAGAGAGAGAGACATTAGTATGTAAGTTCTATAAAGTCTGAAATAGGAATTCCCTTTTTGGACTAATTCCAGCCTTGACGTTGAAGTTGTAGAACAGAGACAGGTCCTATGCCAAGACATTTTAATAAGGGGTTGAGATGGTAACTCGCGCATACATTCTACTTCGTGCTCCTTGATCGCAAGACTCACTGACCTATGGCCAGTTCGCCCGATCCTTGTGCAAATTTGAACCCTACGTTCCCGAGACGATGTTTAAGCTTATCGAAGTTAAATTTCATAGTCAATATTTTGTAAATAGAAAATTAAAATAAATTACAAAATTTATGAATCAATGTCAGGTTTAATGGAATGACGGAATGCCATCGGTTATGTGTGCGGCCTGGTGTTGTCCTGATGGAACACAACCCCCTCCTAACATATTGATTAATTCGGGTCGATTGCATCCTTCCGTCTAGTTGTTAAATGTACGACTCAGAATTAAAAATGCGCAAATGAACGATTTCCTTCCAATTCCATCAAATATACTACAATAAAACTTTCCTGAGCTACGCCACCGTTTGGCATTTATCTTCGACCACTATTGTTTGTGAACGACAGTATCGTAGGTGATCCTGACTATTCTTGTCCAGCTACCCACCGTTTGATGGTGAATTGCCGGTGGTTATTGGCCCACAGGATATGTTGTGTCGTTTTAGTCGACTTCAACTACAGTACCACCTCTTTCATAATACCTTATACTATTAAAATTAAAAAAATAAAAAAAAATAAACAATTTTTTTTTTATATATTTATTATTAATATCTTTAATTAAATGGTTAGATTTCTTTTGAACCAGCCAAATTGTTGTGCTAATTCATGTTAAATCCACAAAATTATGTTTAAAACTCAAGTTCCCGTGTGAGTGCGTTTAAAGAAGATCCCTATAGAACATTTTTAATTTTGTGTATCGTCCTCATTCTTAGATAAAGTATCGCCTCTTCATCCTCCACTTAGGACTTTATGACTACTGCCAAAATGTTATGAAAATTGAGAACTTAAATAATTTAATTTTGTTTTGTAAATACATAAGTGTAATCTCTGTTTATTTAAACGCCGCCCTTTCCCTCATATCATCATAATTTTCAACCAATTTAAACGAGCATCGTCTTCTTCCTCCTTCTTCACGACACCTTTTATTACTTCTTCTTAGTCCACCTTCTATTTCTCCTCACACCATTCGTTCTCCTTACGGACTTGTTCTTCCTCGGCTGGAGTAAAATCATTCTTGATATTAAAAGTCTTTCGGATCTCTTCGGGCGTCTTTCCCTTAATCATATTAGCCACAGTCTTGCAAGTGACATCCAACAGACCCTTAATATCCAAATAATTAGCAGCCAAGATCAATTCGAAGAGAGTCCCCTGATCAACTTTAAGGAAATCGGCATCCCATGAGGATATATCATCAGTGCGTTTCTCTTTGTTCTCATCATCCTCAGTGGGTTGAGGATCATCTTTATGATAGTTGGCCCAGTGTAGAACCTTACGCAATATAGCCGAGTTTACATTGGGCAAAGGGACGACAGCATTCTCGCCATCCTCCATGCCGCAATCCTCAAGCATAGTTTTAATGGTGCCGGAGCACTTAGCGATTTGGACATCTGTGTCGAAAGTCTCGTTGTCCGAAGATTGTAATTTGATGCTCGGCATACTTCTGAATTGATAAATTTTTGTACGCGTTTTAATGAAATACAAAATTTGACCGCTTTCGCCTGAAATTGTGGAATTTTTGTTTTTTCGTTAATATTAATCAAAGTCAAGAATTAGTTTTATAAATTTGTAAACGTTTGTTAAGCCTTCTTTGCTTTTTCGTCTAATACTGTGAAAATCATAAATTAATAAACAAGAAAGCGACGTTTGATCGAAAGAATGCATAGCAACAAAATTTCAAGTCTATTTCAGAACATCTATTGTGATTAGTCAATGAATATGGAAATTTTGCAGTTATTAGCGACAGATACCAAAATGGCTACCTATGCGATAATCGAACGGACAGACAGAAAGGCTTTGCTACTGTGAATTTCCTTTGCGTGTATTGTTGTTGTGTGGTTGGTACATTCTAGTAATTAGCGTTATATGCCTGGGACTCCGAGGTACAAAATAAAACCAACACAAACATATACATACATACACATATATACGGCACATATGCAAACGCTTTGTCTTTTACTTTTTCCCTTTGTCGAAAAATTTAACAATAAAAATTTGTATAATTTCGAAACTAATTTTACTTTACCTTTTAAATGGAGAAATTTGTTTTAAAATATTTGTTTCTAAATATTTCGTGTTACGCTCAAAACGATTTTTAGTTCTATGAAAATAATTTTTTGTTTCACCAAGAAGTGAGTTACTACTTCCTTGACTATTCAGTTCAGTTGGCAGTCGTCGAGTGTAGAGTTGCCTACATGCCCAAAAACCAAATGAAATAAAGTTATTAAGCCAGATGACAACCTTGTATTTTTCATTTGTCAATCGATTGTTGGTTCATGGAGTGGACATAGGTATGGGTGAAACGCGAGCAACAAAACAACAACAACAATTGCTGAACAACAACATTTGTCATTTGATTTCATAATTTTCGATATTTGTTGTTGTTTGCGAGAAAATTTAGAGTTCGCGTTTCATATACATCTGCTTAAATGTAACTTAAAACAACGAAATATTCGAACAGATCAAGAAAAAAGGCCCAAAAGATTAAGAGATCAAAAAGGTCATAGCCCACAAAGATTATACGCTTAAAGCCCTTTTGAGCCGAGTCAAAATTTTGCCATCTCTTATAGATAGTAGAGTTGCCTACTTACCACCTAGGTAGGTTTGACACTTGTGTGGTGTGGTGAATTCACAACCGGAAGTGTGAGTGCGGAAACATTTTTAAATACAGTCGACCTTCTCTTTGTTATACAAACTTTTAGACAACGATATTTATTATTATATTTTATCTTTTTCTTTCGAAATGATTTCGCCTACACAGGATTTTTCTTCAATTTGTAGTGAGGCTGCACGGCTAACCTACACACGATTGTTTCATTTTATTCATTTGTTTTGAATTTTTGTAGTTAGATGTTGTGCAGGATATTGCGACTGTTTTACAAAATATCACTAACTCATAACTCATTTTGATATTCGTGCAGCAAGCCATATAGCTTTGTCGGTGTCGCTCACGCATAGATAATTTCAATAAACCACACAAAGCCGCTGCGGCTGCAACTGCACCGTGTATAGGCGGTATTACAATTGTGTGAATCACCTCCTGTCGCAAGTTTATTTGAATGTGTATGCAGGTGCTGATTGCAACAGCTGCTGTGTCAAGAGTCACCACTTTAGGCATTTTTAGATCTCTATGTCGGATAGTGTTATGGACAAACAATGGAGCTCCTGTGATTTGTATTATATCCTTGGTTTGGAAAGCCTGTACCATCTTGAAGTTGTAGCGGCAGTTATGCTAAAAATTTATGTTGCGTAAATCCAAGTCGGGCGAATATTTGTTTGTAAATATGTCTCTTATTTATCAAGGAAATTGTACTGGTTGGGCGTAGCTGTCAGCTTTATTTCCGCAATTTTGCGTAGCAACATGCCTAGATGGATTTCACATGCACGACAGGTGATGCGTTTGTCCAGGATTAGATCTTAGTACTGGACTTGGTCCACCTTTTGAATGATTTCTATGCCATATGTGCCACTCCCTTCCAGGAAAGAGCTTTTGACAATTCCAATTCTGTGCCATATACCTCCGCTTTCTAACTGTCTGTTCAACAGTAGATATACCAATAGATGCATCTTTATTAGGCGGATGTCTACATTTTGTGGCAGTGTAACTAACTAAGAACCCTTTCTAGGTATGTATAATTGGAAGCTGAGAAAATTGAAGCTGATCTTCTGTTTGTTGTAAAGTTGGTTATTTCCTTCATGCATTCTTTGGAAAATTGTTCTATAACAAAAAACAGTCAACTCTCGTTTCATTTTACTCAACCCACCGCATATCCATTATAGTTGCATTAATGCTATGTTGTGGCATTTAAACGCCCACACATTCACTTAATTTTTAGGTACTTTGATGCTTGGACTTTGTTTAGTTACTTTATTTGAAAATAAAACTTCAGGCATCCCTTATACTTCTTAGATTAAGTGAGTGAGTTTCGAAAACGAAACGCCCCGTTAGTGCTTTGTAGCTACTAAAGTGCTCCAAATCTTATGCAATCTGATGCAATGCGTTCTACCTTGGATACTTAGTCACTGCCATCACCGCCAAGCAATACAACCCTTTAAACAGCCACAACAACTTAATGCGATTGTCAGCTTGTTTGTCTTTTTGCTACTTTTTAAAGAAGATTTCTCCATTTTACCTCTGACAAAAACCTTGATGACGATGATGTGGGCGAAATGTATTAACTCTCTTCGCTATTCTCTAGTCGTTGGCATGATGATGATGCATTCTTACATCGGTTCTTCTGTGAGTGGGCGAATTTTCTTTGTTTATTTTCACATTACCATTTCAGTGTTGTTTTTCTATCTATTTTAAATAAGAGAATATGTCTACCACATATGATAATATGAGTATTATGCACAATTGTGTTAGGTAACTTTCCCATGAACCAATTGCCTTTACTTTTACTGTGATGGGGATTTTATTTGTTATGATCAGAAATATTTATAAGTTTACATGAATAAAAAAAAACGTTCTCTTTTTATTTTTTTAATGCTTTTATTTGTATTTAGTCCGATAAAAGAACTTTAATTCAAATTAATCTAAATTGTATATATATCTTAGAGTTAAGAAAAAATCACAGGCGCGGAAAATACTACTTATTTCACTACTATCAGTTGCGTATGTTTTGTACAGTTTATAGAAAAAATGGTACCACAAAACTGTGGTCATAAAAAATGTAATACTAATAAAACTGTGTTCATCAAACTGTTTTCATTAAACAGTACCTATAAAACTGTCCACATAAAACTGTGCGAATCGAACAATATCCATCAAAATGTGCTCCTTAGATTTAAGTCTTCGCAAATAAATTGCAAAATTTTCATTCGGTCACGCAACCGGTTGTTAAGAAACCGAAAGGTAAAAGGATGAAAAAGACTTTGTGATTTATTTTTCGTTTTTAAATATTTGTGGAGGACCTTGCCATTTATTTTTGTTTTTTTTTATGGCAAGGTCCGCCACAAACCTA
Organism: Amiota minor; assembly: GCA_037043295.1. NCBI lineage: Eukaryota > Metazoa > Arthropoda > Insecta > Diptera > Drosophilidae > Amiota > Amiota minor. Next base: position 800,720 of record JBAMAW010001038.1, read on the forward strand.
TGTAAGGTGATATTCATTCTAAAGGTTATTCGTGTGTATGTATGAGTTTTAACATATGTGTGTCTGTTTGTGCGTTGCAATCGAATATTTTTTTTGCTACCTGCCATGTTTACAATTCAGTTTACTTTGTTGTGCTGTGTAATCATATTTATTCTTTACTACCTGAATTGTTTTCCATGCTTCCTCCATCCTTTCTTTTCAATAACTCAGACAACTCACGTCACACAACAACAAAATGAGTCCTTTTTGATTTTGTCGGGCTCTAATTGCGAATTATTTTGTGTGAGATTGAGTAAAAGATTATTTGTATCCTCTTTACGGGAGTGAATAGTATTATAAGTTTGTCATGAAGTTTGTAACAGGCAGAAGGAGACAAAAAAAAAGAAACACCACATAAAGTATATATATTCTTAATCAGCTTGATTCAACGAAATGATTAAGCCATGTCCGACGATCCGTCTGTCCGTCTGTAGAGAGCTGAAATTTTGCACGAACCTTTCTTTTTACCATACGCAGTACAGTTGTCGGAACAAGCCCAAACGGACCACATGGGAGGTACCTCCCATACAAAACACCCATTTGAATTCATGTTGTTATTAGAAATTTTTTTTTGTTTTTTGTCCTATCGAACTGAAACTTTGACACGGACACTACCAATTTACAATATAGGCGCAGTACATTTGTTGAAATTACCCGATTCGGACCACAAAGGAGGGTAACTCCCATACAAATCCCGAGAAGAGTATTTCATGTTCGGCATAATCGAAGATAACCTTATTTCTAGTTTAAATACACGTTGCGACTAATATTTTTAAATCACAATCGTATCGGCCGGTCAATAACCGAAAAAATTGACAAATAAATGAAAAGATTTGTGAGAAACCGAAAAAAATGAGAAACAAGTGAAAAGGTGAGTGAGAAACGGAAAAAAAATGATTTTTATTCGTTTTTTACTGAACGTTCCATTTTGAAAATAAATGATACGAGTTATTTGCAAACTCTGTTATTTAGCAGAATCTATATAATCTATATATGTATGAAGAACACATTGCCCCTACAAATACAGCTAACCAATATCTCCCCCCTGGCTTTTTATATTTTTTAAATGCTTCAAATACTTCACTTTTAGACTTTATAAAGTAGATTTCACAATATCTTGTAAAGCCATCAATAAAGGTAAAAAAAATATTTTGCTCCTGAAAACGATGCCGTGCGCAATGGGCCGTACGAGTCACTGTGAACGATCTCTAATTGTTTATTTGTCCGGTTTATAGTTCCTTTCTGAAACGCTGTTGCAGTTTGTTTTTCGCTTATGCGCGTTTCACACTCCCGCATCATTTCCCTTGGGTTAAACTTTAAACCGTGCACTAAATTATTTTTGTTCATCTCTCTAAGATCGTGAGGATTTACGTGACCCAGCCGCTAATGCCACGAAATTATATCGTTTTCGCTTTTAAACCCGTTTTCCAATTATTTGCTATAAATTTTTTACTTTCTAAAAAAACTTATATTGTCGAAATTTCAGTTTTATCGGACCACTAGGGAGGGTACCTCCCATACAAACGCCCATTAAAATTCAGGTTGTTATTAGAAAAACTTTTCTGTTTTTTGTTCTATCGAACTGAAATTTAGACACTATAAGGTTTTGATATAGGCGCGGTACATTTGTTGGAATCAGTCAAATCGGACCACTAGGTGGAGTACCTCCTGATTTTAACATACTTATGTACATAGTGTATGTATTGTATGTACATACATACATATGTATCATTCTCAGTGTCCGTAAATACATTTCTGCTTTCATGAACCAGTTCAGTGACTTTCATTTCAATCAATGTACATGCATACATATGTAATATTTATATCATGTGCAATCGTTCGTTCTTCTAGTCTAGCATATTCTATCGTTTTCCAGAACGAAACTATTATTAATAAAGTGGTGTATAACTGTTTGTGTATGGTATACTGATATTCTCAAAGGATATAAGACATAAGGTAGAATGTGCAAGCAAGCAGCAATTTGATTTATACACAAAGCTTTATACAATTTAATCATTTTTACCTGTCAACTGATTTTGATATTGGATTATTTTCAGGTTGTGTCGTGTTCGATCCAAAAATAGCAAAAAGAAAAAGGCATGCAACAATGACTACTCTATCTTGGTATCTATCTATCCTTCCTTAAGTTTTGCTGTTTTGTTATATTATACTATTTGATTTCCATTTTATTTGCATTTTTTATTTATTTTTTTGGTTTAATAATATGTCATAGAAGTCATTTGTTTACTTGCATTGAAGTTCTAGATTGTTCTTTGTTCTCATTAAGATACAATATACATATGCATATACTTTTATATGGATCACTTTGTTTTAGTATTATTGACTGTTTTATGATTTTCTATTAATTTAACAAAAAAACAAACAACATTTCAAATGCTAACGAAGTGTTTCCTTTTAAGGAACATTAAATTTTGAAAGCTGTTAAAAATTGTTCAAGAAGCTTATCTTTTTTCTGAAGTTTAATTCTTGTCTAATTGACTGTTGAAGTCTCAATAATATTGAGCACATGGTTATATTTTTATTGTCTTTTGTGTATTTAAACAAATAGAAAAAGGTGAATTTTGTAAAACAAACTTCACTGAAACCAAGTGAAGGCTTGATAAATACTATTGGGACTGTGCACCATCAATTTCAATGTATAAGAAGCGGGCGACTGAGTTCAGTTGTGGTCGTAACAGTACAAGTTGCGCCGAACGTTTAGTTCGATAAAAATAGGTGGTCTCAGAAATCGTCAATTAAATCCATGGAATGATATTGTACGAATGGAAATTGAAAGTGCTTAAGGTGGCTGAGACTGTAGGCATCTCTACTACATTTTACAGGAATATTTGGAAACGAAAAAGCAATCCGCGCGATCTACATCTAATATCTTAAAAAAGCTAAAATAATTACCGACGAAAATTACTCAGAGCTGTTGGATTGTATCAACATAGATTTGAAACAAAAACGACCGCATTTGGTGAAGAAAATTTGCTTTGCCACCATGACAATACACGTGTGTAGTGGCCATGGAAAAATTCCATAAATTAAGCTACGTACTACTGCCCTATCCAGCATAGCCTTCAAATTGAGCCCTTTGAAACTTTTTCCTGTTTTCAAACCTAATGAAATGGTTCGGCGTTAATAGACATGATCCGTATGAAGAGGTCATCACTGAATCAAACGCTTATTTTGAAGAAAATGAGAAAGTATTATTCGGACGATTTTAAAAATTTGTAAAAAAAATTGCCAAAATGTATAGAGAGAAAGAGATTAAATTGAAAAATAAAAAGAAAATTACAAAAACAAATATTGTTTTCCTATCAAACCTCAAACCTCATCATCATCTTTTAATAAAGAGGTTTAAAATTATATTTTAATTATATCCTCAATTTTGTATAGCACAATGATACTAGTTTAACCATAAAGTGGTTTATACAATTATATATACAAAGTACATACTTAGTTTGTATTGTATTGTATACAATTTAATTAAATTTCATGTACAGTAAAAGTGTAAAATATAAATTAGTTTCACTTTGTTTTAGTACAATAGAAACATTTCACATTTTGTTTAAAGTTGTAATTCAGTTGAAATTTTGTTATAGACAAATAATATTCAAAATAAAATGTGTGTGAATTCAAGTAGAAGTTATTACTTTTTAATAATCATGTTCGTGTTTTTAGCTGGCTATGTGCATTGCCAAATAAACACTCCATCGCCCACGTGTGGCTTCTTTTTATATCCTGGTAGACCGATACCATGCATGCATGAAAAAACTGCAAAATACTATCATTATCCAGGCTATCACACAAATGGTTGGTGTCTATTTGCCGACAATGGTTGCAATCCAATCGATCGACAGACATATGAGAATGAGCGCCAGTGTCAAGAGGCGTGTTTAGATAGCGTTCAAATTCAGCGTAAAAGAGTCGAAATACATATACTGAAAAAAGAAAACATCAAAAACTAAATAATTAATTTATTTTATTAATAACAAAAAAAAAAAAATAATAACAAGTTGTTGGTTCAGTTTAATCAATATTTTCTTTTATAAGTGTGATAAATGTGAAAAAATCACCAGCAATTTATCATACAAATAAAATCAATTTTCCTTACTCATTGTAGTGCAATATGTGATTTCTTTTAATAAGTATATTTAGGAAATAGAAATACTGACGAATCCCTTTTATCGAAAACATCGTAATTCCACACAAACCGACTTAATTTTATCCTGATTGAAAACAATAGGCGTGGAAATAATTGTAAAAATTAAGAAAGTCATTTTAATACCGCATTGCCTCAAATAATAGTTTTACCTACGGTTATAACGGAACTTCGCCTCCGCCTCCGCAACTGCGGCAGATAGACTAGTCCAGGGCTCTTCCGTGCGGCTGAACCGAATACCTTTTTAGGTTTGCGAACCCTCGGGTTCTATTTCATGATCCGTAATAGGTAGAAACTTGAAATTTTGACAAATTTTTGTGCAGTCCCATACAAACCCACCATTCTTATAGAAATTTTTTTTTTGTTTTTTGAACTATTAAACTGAAATTTAGACACAATAAGTTTCTGATATAGGCACGGTATACTTTTTGGAATCAGTCAAATCAAACTCCAATCTGGTACGGAACCCTCCGTGTACGAGTCTGACTCGCACTTGGCCATTTTTTTTTTTTTTTCGTTGATAAGTGAGAATTGAAAAACGTACAACAAATTGTTAAAAATGGAATTATCAATAAAAGTTTTACCAAGTCAATTTAAGTTTTTGCTTAGAATGTTTCATTCAATTATTATTATATTTGTACAGATTAAAGAATGTACAATGTTTGAAGTCATAGAGGCTACAAATTGAGTATAAAAAAAAAAAAAAAAGATTACTTTTGAATTTGAAAGAAAACCTAGATCAGTTTAGCAAGTGGGTAAGTTTTTCCTATTTCTGATGTTTTTTAGCCAATGATATTAATGACATGACTAACTAATAAAATCATTGATCCTCCTATCTAATCAAAAAAAAAAAAAAAAAAAACCGATATCATGGAAAGGTTAAGACCCTAATTATCCTTGTAAGGAAACTTTTTAGCGATCGTACTTTATTGAATAGTAATTGTCTGTAATTTTCTTACATTGAAAGTATAAAACTCAGGAGCGTTAAGATCAAATACACATTTTCAAGATAGTATTTATGTTATTACTTTCCATAAATAAGTGTCGTTTAAATTCATTAGGAGTGGATTGTTTGTGTATAAAGAAAATCAGAATGAATTGAGAGTAGAGTCCGCAAGTTAGCATTGAAAGGAAATAATTCAATTTCTTTTTCAATCTGTAACTGATTGTGACTTTGAGAGGAAAAAGCTCCATGTTAGAATTAATTATGAATCCAGATTAAGTTTTAACAGCCATCCTGAGATAATGAGTCCTATTTATTAAACAGAAGAACTAAGTACAATAGAATAGGGCTAAATGCATTCGTTGCTATGTGCCGAAGTAGTTTAATTTTCGTTTCAATAAAAATATAAAGGTGACCCTAAGCTTTTCAACATTATTAACTTATTTTAACATTTGGCCTTTACCATATCTTCTTCTAACCTTTAGATAAAATATTGTATGGTTTTCTTTTCCCTTTTAGTATTTTTTGTATTTTCTTTAGGCGAGCTAAAGTTAAACTTTTATAAAGTTCAGTGAAACTTGAAAGACAGTTAAAATAGGAAAAAAAAAAAAAAAAAAATTGTATGTTATATATCTTGCTCCTTGAATAACTTTTATTTTAAAAAAATTATTTCTAATATTGTCGTAGTTAAACAGTTCAACCTTTTCTAAAGATGGCGTTATATTTTATGGAAAGTTTTTGTTTCATATTTTTATTTTAAATTTACCTTAAAGTGAACATGGAACTCTGGATGGAAGTAGAGTTATGAGTGTTTTTTAATTTTGCATTCTAATAGCTTTGAGTATTTGTGCAACGACTTAGCATAGTTAGCTAATAGAAAAAAACATTAACATACACGGTGTGTGTGTGTGCGTATTCAAATGATCTGAGGTCTGGGTACACCTTGGAGGTGTTTGAAACTTTAAAGTTCGCCGCTGTTGCGTTGTTCAACTTTCTTTTTTAGAGTATTTTTATTAATATTTATGATGTTGATAATAATGATGATGATGACGATGTTCTGGATCTTCCATTTTATTTTTAGTTGTTGTTGCAACTGTTGAATGTTATAGCATGTAGCCTATTTGCATTATCATCATCATCATCATCATCATCATCATCATCATCAGCTACATTAGCTTACTTTAAGCCGTTTTCCATTCCCTCCGTTGAATCTTATTCTACTTTTATTCATGGCTGCAAAGCATGCAACATGTGCCACATTTGCATATTATTGTATCTCATATAATGTAAGTTGCGTCTTATTGGTAATTTTGTTGCTACGAAATAATAATAAAAGAAAAATTTAAAAATGTTTCATTCAGATTGGATTTAGATTTTTTTATGTTTTTGTATAGTTTATCCTCGTTCCGTCTTCTTCTTAGAAATACGGAGAATGCATAAGGCGTTTTTATAATAAATCGCAAAGTCACAGTGTTTGCCTACCATAGTCACATTAAGGCTTTTGTTGAAAGCATCAATGGATGTAAGGAAGTATGTTCTTAGGTTCATATACAATACATACAATCGTGAAATGCAATAATATTTTGTGAAGATTTTTCTTTATGACGTCACGACATCCATCTACACAAGTATACTATTGTACATACAATAAAAATTATTATTATTTAAAAATTTGTCGCATACGCATTTATAATATTGTACGTGAATGTAAACTGAAACACCAACAAAAAAGACATTAATCATGTTTGGGTAGTGAAAGGAATTTTATGTTACACAGCATATTTTTATGTAAAAACACGGACTTGTATGTTGTAGGTTACATCATCATCCTTTTACAATAAGTATATAATCATTTTCGTATTTTTACTATACAAAAATTAAAATTTGTTTATTTATTCAAGTCTTATGCGCGGACACACAATTATTGTGATTGCAATGAAATTTTGTGTATGTGTATGATTGGTTCCAGCCTTGGACTTAAGATAGTTTTAGATCCTATATGTGGCGCATTTGTCGAGAAAATGTAGAGTCAAATTTTGCATGTATTATAAAACTTAGAGACATATTTTAAAATCATTCAAAATCACAATTTTTAAATCAAAGTATTTCAAGTGCTGCATCTTTGTTCCTTTTGGTAAGTCACTGGAATATTTTATGTATCTCTCTGTTTATCCAAAATATTGTAAATGGCAGCGGGAAGCAAGAATGATATTCCAGAAATTTTATTCTTTTTTTTCTATTCATGTTCGTATTAATCACATAAGTTTAAGGAATTCGGTTGGCCGTGCAACGACGGGCGTGGTACTCTAGTTTTAAAATAATAAAATAAAAAATTAGAAATTATTATTTATTTATTTATTTACAGGATTAGATTATATACATTTAGTTACTTATAATATATAACCTAAGTTTTTTAATGAGTGCTAGCTACAAGGCCTTCGACTCGTCTGTCTTAAGTAAAAATGATTAGATTAAATTACCAAGGTTACAGGATTTGATGAAGGATACTATTTTGCTAATATTATCGAGGGAGGAAATTGAATTAATGTGGAGGAGGTTGGCTTTTGCCTTCGAGGAGATGTTGGTGAGTGAGTTGACTGTGCCCCGTTCTCAATCGTACTAACAAGGAACAAGTAGGACGATCGCAGGAGTCAGGGAAGTGGATAGGTGTTTTGGAAGGGCTGGAATTTTTATACCAGTGGTTGTATGATTGCCATTGTGAGAGTTCCATACCTCTTAGGATACCTTTTATATATTTCCAGATATCGAGTTCTACGCCCGGGATGACTGTCAGACAAGGTGCAAGGTGCCCGCTTCCTTTGCTGCTGTATCAGCATGTTCATTCCTTTCTATTCCCGCGTGGCCAAAAATCCAAATCAGTTGTATTTTCTTTTCAATTGAAAATTAGAAATATATTTTGTTTATTTCATATGTTAAAAACCCATTTTACAATATTTGGTTTTTATGCATACATGATGATGATACTCATCACGTATTTAGATGCATAGATGTATAATAAGCGGTCTTAAATTGTGGGCTTCACTGCTTTAAAAGTCAAAGTTGAAAGTATTTCTGTAGGTGGCAATACTTAAAAAATGTATAAAAATGTATTATAAACAATGAATTTACTTTGTACATAGAATTTATTTCATTGCAAAACCCATTTTGCATACCCATAGTTACCTACATACTTATTATAATTGTGGACAGCGATAAAGTTGAGATGGAATTAACTCACAAAGGGAATTGTTACTTTGTTAACAATGTGAATAACCAGATTCACAGGTTGCTTCTAAGTTTATTAGAAGTTAAGAAAAATTTTAAAAATTCATTACTAAAACGATTAAGAACAATGAAAGTTTCATTCAATTCATTTTAAAGGGTCGGAGACTATTTCAAGAGAAAACTGAAAGAGACGTTGAATGCCATTGTATTCTTCTACTGCTGAAAAACAAAGCTTATGGGTTGAGGTTTTGCTGCAATTTTGATAATATAATTTTTGGCCACATTAAAAGATTCAAGTATGAAAAGAACTCTGCGTTGCGTTTACAATTTGAAGTCGAAATTTATTCTGAATTTTTTAATTTGTTTGATGTACAATCTAATAATTGTATTCTGTGCATTTAAAACGATTTCAAAATTTTGGTTAATTGTATATCAACTAATTGTTTTGCATAACAGCAGATTTGATTTTCAAACAAAAAACCATTTTAGTTTCTTTAATTTAATATATAATTCTTTCACACGTCAATATTTTCTCCTCTAATCTTAAACGTAGTGATATGGTAAATGTCTATTAAATTTAGCATAGATTGCTTTTGTATGTATCTCGAGTAAACTAAAATTCTTTGGTAGAATTCCGTTGCCAATAGTAACGAATTGCTTTCTCTACTTTACCGTAATCGCTCTATTAGATTAAATGATGTCTCCGAACTAATATAATGTTTTTTTCATTTTACTTTTCACTTTATCATTTTAACTTTTTCTTATTTATTTCAAATGTTTCTTTCTTTCTTTCTTTCATTGCTAGTCGCAATCATAGTAGAAGAGCATATATTTCAATTGAATTTTTCCATTGAGACGTTAACTTTCCACTGAGTCCTTCTGTCTATTCATCTATACGAGAGTGAGTGAGTGTGTGTGTCTTTGCGAGTCTTTATTGCGTAACTTTTCAATAAAACTCTCTATACACAAAGGTCGTATGGGTTTCTGTAGAGGATGAAATGAAAGTGGCATAAGAGGAAAAAGAAGACGTTGAGCAAAATAGATGGATGATGCCAAACTAGACAGCTATATGTATGTGGGAGTACGAGTATATCGTATATGTAGGATAGGAATATAATAGAATAAAAAGATATTCGTTCGAAAGAACATCAATTCTAGGTAGTAGATGTTACTATATTTTATTTCATTACATTTCAAAGATTGTATTGTAAGAAGCTGAATACGCATTGCAGAGAAGTGTTGGAAAACGTTTTGGTTTTGTAAGCTAAATTAATTTGACCTGGATTCAATTGAATTGAAAGAGTTGTGTTGGAATTGAGGTTTTCTGTCTTTGCCATTTAGTATTATAGTATATGCTAATATAAATGAATAGTTTTTGTTATGTTCTTCGTTTTAATTTGTAATTAAAAACAGTGCTGGTAAACGCAAAATGTTAATAAATGAATTAATTTACCAAGGTATTTTTAGATTTCTCTTTAAGATTACATTCAAAAGATATTTTGTTCATTAACCTTTTACTTAGATGAGATTTTGACCTTTCACGTTTGGTGTCTTCATTCATTGCAACATCTTATACTTGAGTTGTTGAGTGCTGGAGGTAAATCTGTTAGATATACTTGGTATAAATATTGAATATTCCAATGAACTTTGGGTAAGTCTATGTCAGACATAAAACCATAAGATACTATTTATGACACTTTAGAAAATTAATGATTTCTTCGAATTGAGATTTTTGCGCCACAATTTTCCATTCAAATTTAAATGCAGATTTTATGAAAAATGATAACAAAGTCTTTGAGGTACAACATTTAAGTATTCAACAAGTGTATATACTTGTATATGTAAGGAATTGACTTTTTGGCTTTTAAGCTGTGCTAAATGTCTGCCAGAACCCACTGAATATTGCCGCTGTTCCTGTGCATGTTTATCTATCTATATACAAGTTTATGTGTATGTATGAGTTCGTTCGCTCGGTTGGTTACTTGGTTGCGTGCAGAATTTTAAAAGCGAACAAGAGTCACAAGGGGTTACCTGTACCCTTGCTTGCCTTCCTTGTTTGGATGCTTCGTTAAATGGTTTGGTTGCCTTCCCTTACCATCTCACCCACTAACTATATAGTACACACTGCATAAATCTAAATCAGTCGGTTGAAATGTTACTTTACGCCAGCTACACATTACTGTCATATACTATATGGTACATACATACTTATATATAGAAGACACATGTGCACATACTCTGATACTTATGAGTCTTTATGTGGTATGTATTGTACAATATAACATTTCTATTTGAACAGGGGCGGTTGATTCTGTTATTGGTAGTGGGGACGGAAAAATAAGGAAATAAATCAGGTAATTATTACCTGCTAGTCACGTTGGTTTTTGACTCTTCTGTAGGAAAAGAAAGAAAGTGAAATATTGTATTTACTGTCATTAAAAAAAATCATCAATTAGTTAAAAACGATATAGGTTTGTTATATTCAATGAATTAGAGAAATCATCAGTTAGGAAATGTTACAAAATGGTCAACAAAATAATAACTTTATAAAATTTTATTTATTTTTTTATATAATGCTAACTTAAAGTTAAAACTAGAAGTTAACAGAAAATTAGCCATGGCTGCCAGGGCCTTCAGCTAAGGTAACTTTATAAAATTATCAATAAGAAATATTCATTGATCGTAGTCACTGTTGAAGTTGTTAATGCTTAAGTATCATAATCTATTGACTTTTAATCGTATTGAGCTTATTATTGTAATATTGCTACAAATTCTATTGCCACTACAGTTTAGTTTATTAATTCAGATGCAGTATGCCGGCGGTTCGGCGTCCAATCAATCTAGTATATAGACGGTACGGTATAAGCGGCGATCAATGGAGGCAAGTAGCAGCATGGTGATCCAATGGCAACTAGCAGTTAAATGTGATGATCCAGCGGCGGCAGGTGGCAACAATGTAGACACAAAAATAAAACGATTACTCTACGAAACAGAAAAAGACTTCAAAGTACCCACACATATAACAGAATAAAAAAATGACGCCCTCTGTTGCAGATCCAAAAACCAATACAGGCCATTTTTCTTGATCCTGTTATATTTTTTCTTTCTTTCCCAGCTACCCGCATCCATTAAAGTGGTTCCACGATATCGTGGAACTGATCGATAATATTATATCATAATCGAATTGATTTAATCTCTTTAGGTTCCATATTTCTTTGGTTGCTAAGATCGCAGCGACTGTTAGGTGAAATGAATGAATGCTGGACAAGCACAGAGAACTTAAATTGACATTTCCTAAGTCTGCACACATTCACTAAACCTTCGATAGCTCAGTTAGTAGAGCGTAGAGAACTGTAATTTGTATTGTATTGATTTGTTGATCCAATACAAATTAAATTCTTATATTACAATTGAATTGAATTTATCAAGTCATTAAGTAAATTATACAATAATAAAAAACTGATTAATCTTATAAGATAGTAAAGTCTTCTTCTATTATCCTTTAATGTTTTAAAACCTCAGTCGCTCCTGACATCATAAGTTTTATCCTGTGAGTTTTATCGTTATTCTAGTAGCTCGTGTATGAAAGATAAACCAACAGATCGACCGACCTAGAGATAGATAAACTTTTAATGCTTCGCTGAACTTGTGCACGAAATTAGTGTAAATAGCATTTTTATATGTTTTTTCACAATATTTTTTTATGCAGTCATTCGTGCTTGGATTTTTCGCTTTGCATCTGGTTTCCAAAGACACCTTTGCCGATGTTGATTTTGATGGGTGTTTCTACTGATTCTTCTAATGCACCCCTGCTGCTTATTATGCATGACCTTTTAACGCAAAATTTATGTTTTCTCGAATATTTTTTCATGCGTGCATATGTTGTGTTTTGGTTTGGCTTAGCAACTTCTCTATACATAACATACAACATAAGTATTAGACACAAAACACAGGAGAGTGAAGAGAAGCGTGTAATTAAATTTAAAATTCCTATTGCATATTTTGTAAAACACAAAAAAAATGATGAATATAATGAAACTTAAAAAGTTTCATGTGAATATTATAAATTATGTTACAGTTTAGTTTTGTAAAATGAAAGAATTTGTCTAACTTTTGTGATAAAATGATTTAAATTAATAAAAGTTTGGTTTTATGGCATTTGGGTGGTGACATAATAAATGAATGAAGTAGAAAGGATTGGGAATGATTGATTAAGTTCCAAATAGACAAGAAACAATTAATATGAATATTGTCATATAGATAAAGTCTGCCTAAGAAAATCAATCTTATCTATAAATATTAAAATACGAGGGTCGTTCATTAAGTCTTTAGAAAAAGATAGAAAAGCAGTATTTTTTTCATGTTTTGCTTTTAATTTTTCCGTTTAAAACCTCCCTTTAGCGCGATACATTTATTCCAGCGTTTTTTCAATTTTTTAATTCTTTACAAATAATAGCAGATGCTACACTTTGATCTGAGCCATAAGGCCGAGAAGCGATTACAAATAATAGGTTTTCTTAAGGTCCTCGAAATAGGCGTTTGTTTCTGTGATGACCTCTTCATTCGACCCAAATCTCTTAACGCAGAGCTATTTCTTCAGGCTTGAAAATAAGAAAAGTTGCAAAGCTCGTAGCTTAATGTATGGATTTTTCCCATAAGGACTACACATGTGTATTGCCATGGTAGAAAAGCACTTTTTTCTTCACCAAATATGGTCGTTTTTGCTTTAAATCAATGACGATTCGGTCCAACAGCTCCGAATAATATTTGTGGGCGATTGATTTACCTTGTGTAAGGTTACCATTGTGAATGACACCTCGTGCATTCCAAAAAACTATCGTCATAGCAATGTTGTCTGACAGACCCACCTTGGCCTTCTTTGGAACTCGTTCTCCCGGAGAAGTCCACTTTTTTAACTTTTCCTTGATCTCTGCTCTATTTTGTTGGATCAATGTTTCATCCACGGCGCAAAAACTTGTTCGACTTGCGGTTGAATATCGCAAAACACTCTTTTAAAGAGGCCGCACAGCCATCTCGCGGATATCCTTTTCATTTCCAAATATTCCTGTAAAATGTGATGTACCCATTCAGTTGAGATACCTACAGTCTCAGCCACCATACGAAATTTCAATTTCTATTCGTACAATATCCTTCCATGGATTTAATTGATGATTTCTGGAGAGACCATCCCTTTTTTGCGAACTAAACGTTCGGGATAACTTGTACTGTTACGACCACAAATGAACTTAGTAGCCCACTTCTTATACATTGAAATTGATGGTGCACAGTCCCAAAATTATGCTTGATGAGCACGCGAAATTCACTTTTTTTTTTATATACTCAAAATTTTGTTGCTTTAATTGACAATAAAAATGAAACCATGTGCTCACTATTATTGAAACTTCAACAGCAGATTAGTGATAAACTAAACTCTCATAAACCGCAATAGCTAGAGAGTTGAAATTTTCACAGAAGGTGTAGTTCTATCCGGGCATTTGGCCATTAATATAAGTTCCTGACATAGACGTCTGACGCTACACATTTGTGGGAATCAGCCAAATCGACCACATAGTAGGTAGGAGGTACCCCATACAAATTATCATTAAAATTCAGGAAAAAACTTTTTTGTTTTTTGAATTATTGAACTGAAATTTAGACACTATAAGTTTCTTTTTTAGGCGCGGTATATTTTTTGGAATCAGTCAAATCAAACCCCAATCTGGTGCGGAACCCTCCGTATACGAGTCTGACTCGCACTTGGCCAAAATATACTGAACTGATTTTAATAATATTTTTTCTAATGAATCTTAAAGTTGATTAGGTTATAACAGAATATTAAAATCTATTGTGCATTTACAGACCATGGTTTCGATGAAACTTTAATTTTTTTGGATTCTTTTCATAGTTTGCATTTCCCTTTTACTGGAATGGAGTAGCAGAAATGATTTTGAGGGCTTAGTTTTGGGATTTGACGGAAGTCTTGGTCTCTTATTGATAGAAAGTTAAGTTTTTTAATGAAGTTAACTTTGTTATTATATTTTAAAGAGATAATTTAATTTTGAACAACAACTGCACATACTTAGATTTCTCAATATTTAATTTCGCACAAATAGAGGAGAAAACCAAAAAGAAAATATTCAACTGAGTCTATTTACATAAATGCTACAATACAAAGTCAACGTGTACAATATATACGAGTATGTATGAGTATGTATCTTTTGATTAAAAGTCCTTTAACTGTTTACAGTTGTAACTCACAACATTTTAATTAAAATGTCATTCTCTTCTAAACAAAGGCAAAAACTTTGTCCCCTGCACAACAAAGTTGCTATTACAATATTTTCTTTGCAACTTAATATAATATTAAGATACTTTTGTCGTTTTAAATACACGTTCTCACAGATACTCCCAGCTACTTTTACAACTTCATACAATATCATCATCATCATCATCATCATCATCATCATCATCATGTTAATGGTCAAAGGAGACTCAGATGTGTTATTGCATTGTCTTGTTTTTTGTTGCATATATAAAAGGTACAATATAATCTTTGTCCGTGCCCTTTACACCTAATGTTATTCTGGGCTTTGTTTCCCTATACATACTATGTACTTTAGTTGGTACTTATATATGTATCTGTGTAACTGCATGAAACCAACCGGTGACTATGTATGTATTTATAAATATGTAAGTATTTTAACCAGATTGCATACAATTGGTCTTATTATGTGTGTTGTTTTGTTTAAATATGTCATGTTACACTTAGTTTATCAGTTTTTTACTCGTTCATCTGTCTGTCGGTCAGTCTGCCTGTCTGTCTGTCTGTCTGTCTGTCTGTTTGTTTGTTAGTTAGTCTGCGTTTCTGGTTACTTGTGTCTTTGTTTGTTTGTTGTTTTTGTTTATTTGAGTGACCGAGCAACAGTGGCTGCAGATGTTGTTTGTTTGATAAGTTCAAAAAAGTAGCATTCGCTTATATCTAGATACATATGCATGTACAATATATTGTATATATACTTTCTTTGCAATAGAAGACATACTTATGTATGTCATTCAGTTGGTACAATTGAGAGCAGATCTCGTATCTCATATTGAGAAGCTTAAACCAAAAAGCCTTACAATGTATTTTCTACATGTACAATATCTTTGTATGGGTGTCTGTGTATCCGTGTGTGTGTGTGTGTGTGTGTGTGTGTGCGCGTGTTTTTTGTGCTATTTCCTGAAGTATCCTGTTGCTTTTTCTCTGTATCTATGTGAGTGTATCTGAGTCTTTATCGTATTACTTAACATGGTTTTATTGTATTTCCCTTGTCTGTTCACTGTTCATGTTACATTTCCGCTTTCTTTCCTTTTCTCTCGTAACATTTTGTTTCGTTGCTTCACACACATTTTTGTTAAAAAAATTAGTTATTTTTTTGTTTTTTTACTAAACAGCAACAACTGACTGACTATTGATTGCTACTAGAATACAAAGGTCTTTACACTAACTTACATTTGTGGACTTACAATGTGGCGACGTGAAATGAAAGTTGCATTTTCCAGGAATTTGTGTAGTTAGTTTTTCTTTATTTTGTTTTGCTGTAATGTTGTCTGAGGCTTTGTGGCAGCTTTTCTCACATCCCATTTTGCTTGGTGATGTTAAAATAAGATTTGATTTTGTTGCAGTAAGTTGAAGAATGTGTTCACAAGAAGCTGATTTTCTTTGGAATGGATAAAAGATAAATTTCAGAAGATGATGAGATTTAACTTTCGTTGGTCTTTCTAGATCTTTTTTTCTACACTATTAACATCTTCATAAATTCTGAGCGAAAAAGTTAATGCAAATTAATTCATGAATTTCTTGAAGCAAAAATAAAAATACTCAAAAAGAAAAAAGTAGTAGAAAAATCTTAATACAAACACTTCCCTTAATCTCATGGTTCTATGTTTTCATAGTTCCATATCAATTGCTTCATGACATTGTTGTGAGTTGAACATACCGAGTCCCAACCGCGAAAAACAAGTAAGCGACAAAAAGCAAATTTTACAGGAGAACATTTTTTGTTTTTAATTTTTTTTCTTTTGATGAATTTCTGTGAAACTGTCTAATACAAGTTAAAGATTAATTTTTAAGTTTATGTTTTGGTTTAAAATATAATTTTTTGCGCTTATTTCTTTTTTCGCGATCACTTTTTTAGCATCTCAGACTGAAATTTGGCGCTTATGTTAAATGAGTTTCAGTGAAATATTATTTGTTTGGTTGGTGAAAAATTTATTTTATTTTTAACATACAGTTTATTTTTAAAAGTCTTCTTCATTTGTTTCATTTAATTTGTCTTTAATGAATTTGCAATCATTTACATTAAAATTTTCGCTATGAAAGCTTGAAGGAATACATTTTTTTTTTTAATTTAAATTTATTTAATGAAATTTTTAATTCTTTTGGTTACCTAAAAGGAAGTCATCGCTCAGTGGTTGGATTTAACTCAATGGTCAAAATTTATATTTTGCTATTTTCAAAGTAGCCGTATTTAATTGTAATATTATTTTTTTCGAAAAAGGCAGAGCGTAATTTAACTAAATTCAATTATACATTTTTTGGTAAAACAATATCTGAAAACATCTTCCAATTTAAAAAATCTGTATGTTTCAATGTTTTGAATAAGGGTTTGTTCGGGCACTACGAATAACTGTCCATGAGGCGTTTTCAAAACTTTTTGAAAATCAAAACTAACACATAAGAAAAATCTATTTTCCTTTCCATTTCTTTGGTCCTGCAAGAATATATCCTTGCTCCGATCTCTGTCCATTAAATGTGACTTAAAGCCTTCTGTTTCTATGTTACTGCTCTCAAAATTTTTCCCTTCATCACATTTTGTGCATCTATCCTTTTTCGGTAAATGAAAACGAGTAAATACTCTACTCGCATTTGGGTATTAAACCACAGCCACCACGATACTCCCCCAAGGGGCCGTGCCCGCTGGCCAGGACGGAAACAAGTTCCGTGGTACCAGAAAAAAGCCTCTGGTCAGACTTCGTACCCGAGGTACTACCAATTCGAACTCCAAAAAGTTCATGCGTTGGTGGCTCAAATTTGAATATAGTTCTCTGGAATAGAATGCAGGTTTAGTAATCCACAGATGGCATACTATAAAGCTATACTCATGGATATAGCTTCCTCAGCGAGGTCTACTCCTACCTCTTCCGCCAATTGGCAGCATTTGTATGATCTGGATCAGGCGAGCATATGTCCCCACTGTCTCAAGGACTTTAAGCGAATGAACAGTAGTTGAGACCGCTACATGATAATGCAAAAAATAACGTAAGTAAACTTGCGACTACTATTCTGTACCTGCCGTGTTTTGATTTCCTTTTGCCTAATGTATAAAGCCAGCCAATGTCACTGTCTTGATTTCCTTATGCCTCTAAAATGTTCGTTAAGAGACAGGCGATCATCTTCAGAAATTTTGGCTGCACAATCATTTCCACATTTTTTTGTTGAAGTAAGGATTTTTTAGAAAAAGAAAAAGTTTTCGAACATAGCTTGAAAGTAGATGTTTTTTTATTTATTATTATTTTCAAACGCAAGTTTCTTCTTCGAAAATGAATTTCGAAAAAAAAGTCGCTCACATGTTTTTCGCGGTTAGGGCTCGATATTATTATAATAACTCAATTGACAGTATCATCCACTTTCTACTATACTATTGTACTTAGTTTGAAATCAAATAAATCTGCACATTCTTCTTTGCAAATTCAAAAAACAAATTTCTTGAATTCATAAATAAATATTGTAGAATTGTAAACGGAAATTGTTATGGCAACAAGATATGGTACACATAATGCATAAATGAAATATAATGGCATATTATTTTGTCTTAATTTGTTTAAGGTTAAAGAACAATAATAACCCCATACATATTTATACATAGTAAATTTTTGAATGCCCATTTTGTTGTTGCCAAGTGAAAAATTAATTTCTAAAAAATACATACATATTTTTATTTCATTTAAATGTGTAAATTTTATTTAACTTTTTCCATAAAAAAGAAAATGAAATGTCAAAATTAAAGATGTTTTTCTTTTAAATTTCTTTGAAATAAAAATTAAAGTTTAAAAATTAAATTTAAAGTATAATAAGAAAAACAAATAAAGTTTTTCTATATAAAATTAATAAATATTATTTTCCATTTTCACATGTTCAATAATAAACTTCTTTCAGAATTACATATATGTCAATTTATTGACAACTTATTTGCCAATTTGTGGTCACATAAGAAGTATTGTATCTGAGGGTGAGTGGTTCTGCCTGTCGAAAAAAAAAAAAAAAAAAAATGAAGAGAGTCAAATATGGCAAATTCAGTCAAGTGAGAAATCCAAATTTATGTTGAAGTCTGTGTAGGAATTGTTTATATGTTTGTTGTTGCTTTAAAAATAGACAAAGAAAATCTATTGAGATATGAAGTTGATGTGAGTTGTTTTACTTAAACAAATTGATTAGTTTTAGTCCAAAGTTACTTGTTATTTACGTATAGATTTGCCGTCATATGTATATGTACATTGGAAATTTTATATTCATTCTAAATATCATCTACTGAAATCAGCATTTTATAATAATAACGAATGGAGCTCATATTTATGATGCAGTCGTGCATAAAGCTACGTATAGACATTATCACCAAATAGGTGCAAAACATAATGACTTTATCCTATGGAAATGTCCCTTCGAAGTCAGCAGCTGGTGGAACACTCAACACTCAAAACAGGGTGAACCTAAGGCGACAAGGCGGATGATGATTTAAGTAGTTTGTGAGATATTCAGATGAAATTTTGCATATACAAGTGATTCTTAGCGTCTCAGCTATTGAGTTGATCATGATACTCTCTCATATATAAGCTTCAAAGCTTCTGAGATAAAACATTCTTAGTCTCTGATTTGTTGCGACAAAATTTTTCAAAAGATTCAAAGTATCTTTGAAATTGTTCACAAATGTTGTATGAAGTAAAAGTTTTGTATTTATCTCAGCGCTTATTTTGATAGCATTTAAAAAAAAAAGAAAGAAAGACCAACATTCACAATTCGATAACCAAATACTTAACAGATGTTGATACATAAGTATCTTGAAATTAATCAGCTTCTTATTAAATACATCTGTCAACACTGTCCATAACTTTTTCACACGTTTTGATGGTAAAAAAAACTTCAGGCAATTGACAAAACATCACTGATGTCAACAATGCAAACAATTTGGTCAAAGTGTATCTCAAACACTTGTGGAATTTGTTTAAATACTTCACTCAGAGGAGATAGTTCCACTTGAGATAAATCAAAAATCTAAAGTGTTTTAAATATTGATTGAGTATCAAGCAAATTGGATTTATGAATTTGAGATGATTGGAAATTTATTATACTAGTAACAAGAATCAACTCAACATTCGTAATGATTGAAATCAAGTGTATCTATGTTTGTCTTTTGTATAATTTAAATATAATATCACTTCACTGATGATAATAAATTTCATGCAACTTGATAGAAATATGTGTACCAGGAAGATGAATCATATTATATAATAGAATTTTCACACCTGTAGTATCTTTGGGTTTGAAATTTTCTGTCTTACATATGTGCTGTAAATCAATGGAATGATATAGTGAGGAATTTATTCTTCTATATATTGTATTTATTGTATTGTACAATGTTCTTCATTGCATAAGAATGATAATGACATGTTTGAGACTATTCTGTTAAAAACTATTATTATCATCGTTTTGGAATATTTTGACTTATAAAACACTATAAAAATATTATTTAGAAAAATACTTATATGACTTACTATTCATAACCGTGATATTATGATATTATACGACATGCTGGTAGCCGTCACCTGTTTGACTAGGTTTGGATTTTTCTGTCTTACATATGTGCTGTAAATCAATGGAATGACATCGTGAGGAATTTATTCTTCTATATATTGTATTTATTGTATTGTACAATGTTCTTTATTGCATAAGCATGATAATGACATGTTTGATACTATTATGTTAAAAACTACAATATTATTTTGGAATATTTTGACTTATAAAACACTATAGAAATATTATTTAGAAAAATACTTATATGACTTACTATTCATAACCGTGATATTATGACATTATACGACATGCTGGTAGCCGCCACCTGTTTGACTAGAAACACCTTTTCTATTCTATAAAATACTACAATTGTAATAGTTTCTCACATTCAGTTCAATTCATATCAGTCAGTTCTGTGTATTATGTCAGACAGCTTTGAAGCTTTGAGTTGAGTTGGAAGAAATAAGTTAATAAAAATTAAATAATATAAGTTAAAGTTAATAAATTACAATATGAAAATATTTCTTATAGTAATAGTACAGTTATTAGTATCAAGTTGTGTTCTTGTTGTTATCGAAGGGTTTTATGACCGAAATCCTATTCCGGTTGATTCTGATTTTCGTGAACTAATTGCGTGTTATGTAGAGGAATGTAGAGAATTTTGTGCATCCACCCATGATAATGGTTATTGTGATGGTGGCAAATTTGGGGAATGCTATTGCTATAACGGTATAAAGCAGCCACCATCAATAAAAGAAAAACCTTAATGAATATATTGTAAATTCCACTAATGTATATCTATAAATATATTGCATGTAAAAGAATTATGATCTAATAAAGTTTTCCCTTTACTTCTTTAAATTGATAAATTTATTTATCTTATATTAAGTGTTTTGAGTATGAAATAAAAAATGTGTAAAGGTGAAGAAGATAGAAAATTTTCACTTTGCGAAGGCATTTTTATATTAGTTATACATATTTTCACCTCATAAATTTCACAATCGCATAAATAAACAAGTTGACGAAATGGGTTGCTAAATAAAAAATTAAAAATAATTTCTTGACTGCAATTTAAAAATTTTTTTGCATGAGTAGAATAAAATTTTACTGCTAAGTATTTAGAGAGGTGGAAGTGTGTAGATACAATAATAAACATGCGGTCCAACAACTTGAATCATACATTGAGTGAGTCAATGGAAAATTGATCAACTACAATTTCCTTACATCACCACGAATAGAAAATACTCGTACTGAATTAATCATATAGAATCATTTAACCAAAATTTGAAAGAATTTCTTGTAGAATACAAATATTACCTCGACATAATAGAAATTGCAGACTTATTCCCTAAGAGATTATTGAAATTTATAATAAATGCTAGAGTCTCGAAGCAGCAGTAATTATATGGTACATAGTATTATAAGTGATGCATTTGAGGTCACAGTAATAGGGTGACTGGTTCCTGCCATTGCACCAATATAATCTGATATTCTAGTTACAGAGCTCAAGTCCTAAGATTCTTCATTTCTCATACACATACTTAAATTTTAACTTCAATATAAAATAATATCGTAACAAGTGATTGTGTTTGTCTGTTTTTTATAGAAGAGGCTTCTAACATAGGTTTAGTGATAGTTAGATCATTCTAAAACAAAATTATAATCTTAAATTTGTAATTTCACGGTTTTATTCATACGATTTGTACTAAATAAATAACTATAAATGTGTCTGAAAAGATCAGATATGTAAATTTTTAGTCATATTGCATATTATGCATTCTTCAATTGCTCTGTGGACATCACTCCGAATTCCAAGCTCAAAGAGACTAACCAGCCAGATGATAATCGAAAGATTACAGCGCGTAAAACCCACAGTTAGCTTTCAGAGTCGTTATTTCTGTTGAAGTAGTGGCCGGCCACCAGACCTTAATCCGTGTGAAAATCTGGGGCACTTGGAGAAGGAGAAGCTTTCAAAATCCATAAACTGTCCACTATGGAAAAATTACTTTGGCGTAGAGTGCAGCATAAATGGAATAATATTCTTTGTACCTAGTCCCTCAGTTTTTGAGCTAGAGAGCTGAAATTTTGCACATACTTTTGTTCAAGACCCTAAAGTTACTGGATCGTACAAACCCAAATTCAAATTAATGTTCCTATTAAACTGTTTTCCTTTTTTTGGTGTATCGAACTGAAATTTGAACAGTATAAGTGTAACATCCATATTTAACAGCCGTGTAAATTTCAAAACCCTAGGATTACTGGATCATATAGCTGCCATACAAATATTTCGATATCAGTGTGGAAATGCTGTATGTGTACTGACTATACCCTAAACATAAGTCAAATCAATAATCTAATATTTCTGAATATCACAGGAGTATAGGCAAAAACATTTGTTTATAATTTCCATTTCCGCTGTTTGCTTTTTACAAAATGTGTAAAAGTATAAACCATTTTAGCATAACATTAATTGACCTTGAATATCTTAACTCGAAAACTCGATAGAAATTTCTCATATCATTGAATGAGAGTTCTATTGTAACTATATTCTCTGTAGCAGATGTTGAATACTAAAAGTGAAAGAGGAGTATAACACAAGTGTCTAAGACGTGAAGAGGATAATACAATAATTGCATTTCATAGACTGTTTATTCTACTGTTAAAGTTTAAAATCCATTAGAAAATCTATATGCCCAATTAAGAATTGGTTGTGG
Organism: Amiota minor; assembly: GCA_037043295.1. Taxonomy (NCBI): domain Eukaryota; kingdom Metazoa; phylum Arthropoda; class Insecta; order Diptera; family Drosophilidae; genus Amiota; species Amiota minor. The sequence goes on from JBAMAW010001038.1 coordinate 823,639, forward strand.
ACCAAGCATACAAACAATAGTCACTACGAAAAATTCTCCAAGATACTGAATCAGCAACGAAAGTACCATAAAATCTGTCTTAATGTCACATTGGTACATAATTCTACTTATATTCTATTGATATAATATTCTATTCTATACAAAAAAAAAAAAAAAACCTCAACAAAACCAACAATGAGACATAGAAATGTCTTAAAGCAGATAAATACAACGTAGAGAATTGTAGAATGATACAAAGAAGCCTTGGGAGGGTTGGAAAGGTTAGGCTAGGGAGGAAATATCGAGATTACAACAATTTTCTAATACAAACATTTGAAATACGAAATTAAAGCACATGCCAACCGTTTTTTGACACCCACGCATGCAAACACATTGACTACGAAGTTGGACTATAAGACTATAACTATGACTATGATTATGAATGAGTAAGGAACTAAAACAGAGTAGTAGAAGTAGTGGAATACTGATTACCAAAAGACTGACTAAAAGACTGTGTTGGAGGCAACCGGGGATGTTCACTTACTATGTGGGTGTGTTTGTGTTTGCTTAACATACGAATCGGTTTCAATGAATGATTTTTAGCATCGTTCTCAACCAATACAACTATGATCTAGTATGAATCAGAGAGACGACAAAGCCGCCACCACCAACACTATCGACGACGCCACTTAGGGAACGCGTTGCGAGAAGCTCTTTGACCAAATCAATAAAAGAATGGAAAGGAAAAAAAAAACCGGATGTTATGGCGATTCATAGACGAAAGTGGCCACAAAGCCATTTTGTCTGACATTTTACATTTCGACGGCAGCAGCAGCAGAAGCAGTAGCAGCAGCAAAAGATGATGCGGTTATTGAGCAGCGACAGAAGTCAAGTTGAGCGTAGGCGTTTGGCTTACAAGATGTAATGGCTTTTTGTGTACGCGACGGAATGCTTCTGGTTGCCATTGTTGTTCTTCCATTCAGTAAGCACTATAACTACTACCAAAGTTTTTTTTCAACACAACTCAATACTCGACTACTTGGTATAAAACTATGCCGTCATAGTTCTAACTTTCATGCGTTGGTATGGAAAACGCGCCATAATCTGTCTCCATCTTCTTTCTTTTATCTTAGTTTTTACTTTAACAGTTTTTATATTTAAATTCTTCTTTAATGGTTTTATTTTTATTTTTTCAGAAAAAAAAAAACTCTACTCTCTCATTGTCCTAGCTGATGTCAATTTTTTATTTTGCAAATTTGCTATTATTTGATGAGATTAGCCATTCATTTCAAACATTAATTGTTGCTCTAAAGAATAATTTGAAATCTTTTATTGTCGTTCTTGCGGCTGGTGTCCTTTTTGCCAGTGAGTGAGTCCACGACCCCTATTAAGTGCGTTTTTTCAATTTTTCTTCTCTTTATCCCCTTCTTTTCTTTCTATTATTACGCAATAAAAACTATTTGCCTTTGTATTACGGTATGAATTTTATTTGCGAATTTATACCTTCTTCACTTTACCACTCCACGCAACTCCACTCTACTCTATTACACATTTCCTTTTATACTCTTCACGCAGTGAATAGTATTATAACATGTTCATATGCCCGTCTGCCCGCCTGTATGTATGCAAACTAGCCCCTGAGTTTTTGAGCTAGAGAGCTGATATTTTGCACTAACTTTCTTTTTACTAGACGGACCTCTTGGAAGTGGCACCATTCTCATTAAAATTCAGTTTCATATTAGAATTTTTTTTTTTTTTCTACTATCGCACTGAAATTTAGACTCCATAAGTCTTTAACCAATGTCCAACCTTGTAAAATTCAAGATCCTAGAGTTACTGAGTTGTATAACTGTTTGTTGTTGTTTTTTTTTTTTTTTGTGTTATCGAACTGAAATTTGAATAGTGTAAGTTTCTGACCCATATTTAACAACCGTGACGATTCAAGACCCAAGGATTACTGGACCATAAACTTAAGTCCAATCAATAACCAAATTTTTCTGAATGTTCTATAACAGAGTGTTGGCAAAAACGTTTTCTAGATAACTAATATGCATTTAAAACTAACTGCATATACAAAATACCAGTATTTATGTATATTTATGGATGTGTGAGTGTTTCCCTATGTGTATGTGGATTTCATATGGAAGGAGAAATTAAAATTTGAAATAAACTTCGCAATGGTTTCATGGAAACTTTTTACACGTACAAATTATGTCCAAAATATGCTCGAGTTTTCCAAAAAATTTCATCAAAATTGGTCCGGCGGTGTCGGTGTATTATAACATAAGCAAATTTAAGATTCATTTGTTGTTTAAAAAACAAAAATCATTAAACTATCTATATCTGGACAATAGCACTACCTACCGGATCCAAATACGCAAAGAACCTGAATGGTAACTCTATGAGTACAACAAAAAAACATCAAAATTGGTCCAGCCGTTCACGAGTTTGCAATGGCTAATTTAATTTAGCTTAATTATCATCATATATGTATCAACTTATTGTTTAATCATTGAGTGAAGGATATCTGAAGCCAAAAAGTATTCTATTGCCAGAACCATTTCTTTTCTTTGCCGATTGTTGCAATTATCGCATGACATTTTTTTATTGAAATATGTATATATCTTTTTTACTTCTTTCCCAAGAGATTCATCAGTTTTATTTCAAATTTTTATTACATGTCATTTTCTAAGGAGCCTTTACCACTTTTAAAAAATACAAAATTATTATTTCATTTTAAGAAGTTATGTTATATTGCATAATCTTTAGCTTTATAATCAAATGAAGTGCAAATTATTAATTGATGCAAACAATTCGTACCACAGGTTTAATTTACTTTGTGTACATCGTGCGTAAAAGAGCAAAAAACTTGTAAGCCAATTGCATGATCTAAAAATGAATTAAATAGAACTGAGTTAATGCTTCATTTGTCGATTATAAAAAGAAATTAAAACAAACCTCAGTCATTGTTTGTTGAGAGATCGATAAAAAAATGGTTGCTTTCAAGCACACGGGCTCTTGGGCGCGTTCAGCAATCAAAATTAGCATTTTTTGAAAGCGAATATCAGCATTATACCAGTTTTGATTATAGACACCTGCAGCTACACTAAAACTCTGAAATATGTGTTGTAGATACTTATTATAACCAACGATGTTAAGTTTATACGAACCGCATCGATCAAATTTTGGCTAGAATAACAGATGAGATAGACTTGTACCAATGAAGAAAGGAGGAATAGCCCCAGTTTAAGAAGCATGTCCGGCCCAGCGCCTATAGTCATTTGAAATCCAACAAAGCATATGACGAACGAAGAAGTCATGAAATTCAAAAGTAATAGCACACCAAAGATTTCGTTCATTTCGTCCGTGAGCCTGAGAGAAATGTGAAAAAATCTTATATTGTATTTGGTATAAAGTAATCATAGACACAAACTTCAATAGTTTCTCATGATACACAATCATATCCTGTAGAAAATGCATGTCATTCTGGACGCCGCGTTCAGAAACTCGATTATTTTCCAATGCCTGTACTTCATAGTTCTCCAAGGAGTGGCACAGGTAATCATAATGCATAATCATCTGTGTTGCTACGGAATATAATAATAAATCACTAGAGATGTGACCAAATGTTGCAGAAAAGGCAGCATTGACTTGTAACACATAAAGTATATAATAACTCCAGTGACCTTGCCAGTTCCAAGGTATGAACATCACAAGAGGCAGCTCCTGCTCAACTTCGGAACTTTTTACAACCCATTTCAAAATGCTGTACTGTATAATCGCCATGACACAAGTGCAAATAAGTGACACGTAGAGGACCGAAAACCACTTTGTTATGAGCTTACATTTTTTCAGATAACGAGATAGATTGTATTTTTCTTGAACTGATTGAGTCTCAGGAAAGATTTCTTCCATTTCCCGAATGAACTTGGTTAGTTTTGCCTTCTTGAAACAGATTGTAACTATCTTGAACTCAGCAACGGTAGCATATCCTATGTAGGCACTAGTCATTGTTGCATCTATAAAATTTTCGTTATGTTTGAAGGAAAAAAATACATAAACCATTTCAGCGAAAAGCATTAAAGTTAAATTAATGACACCAAAATAAAAATTAAACTGACGCGCCAATGTTAAACGAGAAACTTGGTCGGAGCGCGTGTATGGCTGAACGCCAATTGCATTGTAAAATAAAAGTGGTAAACGCATGAAATCGTGGAACTTATGCGGTTGCATTATTTTATAAGTTTCTCGGTTAGATATGCCAGTGTCTGTTATTACACTTAGTTTTATGAGATTTGTCTAAAGTTTAACTTTGTACACCTTTTATATATCAGAAGAAGGACTAATTACGTATGCAACCAATTATACAAAAGAACAAATTAATATTTCATGAATGCAGTTGGTGTCAGTGTAATTGGTGTGAAGTCTCACTTGTTGATTAAATATAAGTGGATAATCAAAAATGCTAAGCACGTAAATTTCTTTTTGTATCTTTCTATTTTCTCATGATGTTTGTAACACATAGAATCTGTAAAGCATATATATGCACTCATTTCCACGCTAACTTATCTTACATTTTTGAAGTTGCAATTATCAATCACACAGAAATCGTTTTATAAAAAAACATTATGAGGCACCACACCAAATATAAATATCAAATAAATATTACCAACCTTGTATTTTGAGTGAAAATAAATTATATTAAAATGGAAAAAATGTTCGCTTATGCCAATAATAATATGTAATAAGTAATATAGACGTCTGTAGGCATACATATCTTTGAATACGTTCGGCGATTGAAATAAGGATTTTTTGTCATTGTACTTCAGCAGTTATGATTATAAGCGTCCACAGCTACACCGCATCATTCATCTGCTGACTAAAGTTACAAATAAGATAAATTTGTGCCGCTGATGATAATAAATAAAGTCCCAGTTTGTAGATTGTCAGTGGCCTAATGTCTATAGACAGCTTAAACAAAACCAAGCATATATCAACGGAAGAATTTCATGAATTTTAATTTCAGTAATGGCACACCAAAGTGGTAAGGTAACTAAAAATATGTAAAATTTATTAAAAACTAGCTTTGTGGCCTTTCAAACAACAAATATACATAAGAAAAAATGAAATGATATACTGATTAACAAGTAAACAAGTTGTCTGCTTGGACTATTTCATTCTGCTCTCTAATTATTTATTATTATTGTACTTACTGAAGCAATTTAGTGGGTTGATTTTGATAAAATAAACGCTATATGTTCAAGGAAGTTTTCTACAATACACCGATGAAAACCGCATATAAATTTGGTTAAGCCGTTTCTGAGATTAGCGTGCACAGAAAAGACTTCTTCGATTTTATATATGTATATGTGTATTGTATATAGATAGATTAATCATAAATATCAACTTGAATAATTTTTCATAATAAACGATCATATCCGGTAGGAAATGTACAAACTTGATTATTTTTCAAGACATACACTTCGTAAGTATCAAAAATATGGATACATAATTTTTGTGACTGAATAAATTACTGGAAATATGAGCTGTAGCCGAAGGAAAGCCAGCATAGACCTCCACCGTATATAGTGTATGATAACTTCAGGTTTTTTGCCAATTCTACGGTATAAACATTATAAGAGGTAGCAACTCATGTGACGGTTGGTTTTGGCAAAAATTTAACGATTTCGGAACAAACTCCAAGGCACACGTATCAAAACAAAAAAAAAAAAAAAAAAAGAAAAAACGATTGAATATAAATACGAACCCCGAGAAAAAAAACATAACTTTTTTTGAATGGTCATTTTTCATTCGTCTGGTTATTATTTTCATTTACAAGGTGTCAAGACCATAGTTTTACAAAATTTGATATGAAATTTTTTGTATTTCAACCAGGAAGTTAAAAATAAAGGAAATGGATGAAAGAAGTGTTTACTTTTATGTGAAGTGTGTTTAAGAATTGATGAAACTAAAGTGTGATTCTTTTCATTACTATTTCTTGAATTTTTAATTTGTCACAAGGTGGCTCGGGCTGCAAGAAAAAAAAAAAGCCCAAAGAGGTTCCTTTTTACAATATGTCATTTATTCAATTGCATTTAAATATGTAAGAACGAATGTTTACTGTTTTATTGTTAATGTTTGTTATGGGAACATTAAGATGGTGTCAATTAAGAAGAAAATTACCATAATAGCTTATATTATTACTGTTATTGATTAATCGTTGAGTGAAGGCCATCTGAAGCCAAAAACTGTTCGATTGTTAGCACCATTTATTTTGTTTTGCCGATTCTTGCAATTATGGCCTGATTTTTTTATTGAAATACAATACTAAGGTTTTTTATTTCTTTACGTAGAGATTCAGCGGTTTGTTTTTTTTTTGCAGATTTTTGCTATATGTAATTTGACATCGAATATCATATATGTAACCTTCACCACTTTTAAAATATTAAAGTTATTGTGTCATTTAAGAAGTTATTTTATAATGCATATTTTTGAACTTTATAATCTACTAGATGTGCCCACAACTTCGTACGTGTGGTATTCGAAATATGTTTTTAATACTTAAATACGCGAAAGAAGAAGAAAAAGAAAAAAAATCGGCGGAACACATTTTGGTTTTTGGTACACGACCACCCCACGACCTTCCCACTTCCATTATCAACAAACCAACATTGATCAATAGCCTCAAACAAGAAACACAAACAAAGCAAAGGACAAACAACGAAACACTGTCTCTTTCTTGTCCCACCTTTTATGCTTGGTCTTGCAGTGGTTTTCAAAAAACTTAATACTTAAAAATATTTTATTAAAAGTTGAAAACTGAAAAAATAAGTATGCAACTCTTTTCATAAGCATTCATTTGTCATTTTAAAAGAAAAAAAAGGAAAATTATTAAAATCGGATTAGTATAGTGTGCGCTAGATAAAAAAATGTTCAAAATTTGCTAAAAAGTGCCTATATATCGACACCATTGACACTAACCGAGTCCAACTGAAGCATAAGCTATCTTGGTGACCCTATAAGTGAAACAAAAAAAATTATCAAAATTGGTCTAGCCGTTTAGAAGATTAAGAGTCATAAAATTTCGTACACTCAAATTTTATACAATATATAAAGAAGAGATTATACAATACTTGCTTGGTAAAAGTTGTGTGGTGTGATATCAGGACGTGCAAAATATAAATTGATGCAAACAATTTGTATCTCAGGTTAGCTCATTTTTGTGTACATCGTGCACAAGAGCGCAAACAATATATACGACAATTGCATGATCTAAAAAAAATGGTCCGTTATTGGCCGTTTTTAGAGTTCCGGACCCTAAGAGATAGGTCTTCGGAAGAGGAAAGCATAGGTGGCGTGACACATTCGGTGCTAAAGCTCAAATCACTCTTCAATTTGCATCAGCTAATGGCGTTGAAGATAAAGCTGGATCGTGATGATATTCGCAATTGAAAGAAAGCTGTCCTCTCCATTCACTTAGAACTTGTAGATTGTTTTGAATCTATACAGGCAAATGTTGACAATGAAAATCCAAATGAAATGTGTGAAATGTGGAGCTCGCGAAACATTCACAAATCAATTCATTGAGGTTATGTATATTCTGCTTAAAGAGATTAATTTACGGTGTGTAATTGGCTGGTCTTTGCTATACCGTGCGGCACTTTCCTGATGAATATAGATATTCAGTTGTTGTTCATCAGCCGAAGACTCTAATGCCTGAACTTGATCATCCCTGTTTCATTTACAAGGTACGATACCTTGTTTTTTTATGAAATTTTTTTATATTTCAGCCCGGAAGTTCAATATAAAGGGACGAATCTTTATAGTTTGTGCAATATCTTGTTATTTAGGTTTTAATTACTTGAAGTTTGTAATTTGTCACAAGGGCCTCCTGAAATTAGTTTCCCTGGCTTTGCAATGAAAAAAAAAAGATTTCTTTACAATATGCTATTTATTCATTTAATTGCATTCAAACATGTAAAAACAAATGTAAATGTTTATTATTTTATTGTTGATATTTATTATAGGAACGATAAGATGGTGACCAATAAGCGGAAAATTACAATAATGCGTAATTATCATCATATTTCTGAAGCCAAAAAGTGTTCGTCAGCACCACTCCTTTTCTTTGTCGTTTCTTGCAGTTGTCGCCTGATATTTTTATACTCTTCACGCAGGGAATAGTATTATAAGTTTGTCATGAATTTTGTAACAGAAGGCAGAAGGAGACATCAGAGACCCCATAAACTATATAAGGTGCGTTGCAAAATTATAGAACCACCTAAAAATTTTTGATTTCTTAAAAACGAAGGACTGTAGGGTATCACAATGTTCTACGAAAATGTGTGGAAGGCAAAATAACAAACTTATAACGGCATTTGGTAAAAATTGTTAGTGTAAAGTTTTAAGCAAATCAAAAAAAAGCTTTTTTTACTGTTGCATTTCTATAGAACCACTTGCGTTTTACTCGTTTGTGAACTATTTTAATAAGTGTTTATCAGTTGTTTGATCAAGTAAAGTTAAAAAAATTGAAAAATTTAATTATGCCGCGTGGAAAAAGATTGACAGATGTTGAGAAAGGAAGAATATTGGCTCTTAGAGAGCAAAATATGGGATTTAGGGAAATTGCCAGGAAAACTGATCGAAGTCATCACCTAATTATGGAATTTTTGAAAAATCCGGTGGGCTACTGGCTAATAAATTCTGGGGGAAGAAAAAAAAAATTAGACCATCGCGAAGAACGTAAAATTTTGAGGGCTGCGAGTAACTCAACCCAAATTTTGGCGGACTTACAAGAGATTGTTGACGTTCCAGTCCATCGTTCGACTATTTCCAGGCTTTTAAAGCGAAGCGAACACATTACGTACGCTATAATGAAGGCTACTCCGAGACTATTACAACGCCATAAGCAGGCTAGGTTGGGATTCGCAAAAGAAAATATGGCCCGAAACTGGGAATCCGTAAGCGAAAAATGCACCACCGCTGTGTGATGATTTTTAACAACTTTTCTTGTTTAAGGTCATATTTTCTGATGAAAAAAAGTGGAACCTGGATGGTCCAGACGGTTTCCGAGGGTATTGGCATGATATTAGAAAAGAGCCGTTGGTGTTTTCATAGCGAAACTTTGGAGGAGGAAGCCTTATGACTTGGGCGGCTTTTTCTGCATTAGGCTGTCTAGAAACTCAATTTGTATCCTCGAAAATGAAGAGCAGCGACTACATTAATGTCCTCGGAATGAGCCTAGTGCCATTTATAAGACAAAATCCGGAAACAGAATGGACATTCCAACAAGATAATGCCAGAATTCACGTGAGTCGCGAAACCATGTCTTGGTTCTTTGGACAATCCATTGATGTTATGGATTGGCCGGCTTGTTCCCCAGACCTAAATCCGATGGAAAATATATGGGGAATACTATTCCGAAGGATTTACAACAATCAAAAACAATATGATTCCATTGAAGAGTTGAAAAGGGCAATAATAAGAGAATGGGACCAATTGGAACCAAACTTGCTTAAAAATCTCATTGACAGTATGAAGAATCGTATTTTTCAGACGATATTAGCAAAAGGAAGCCTAATTAATTAAATTATAGTCAATTACATAAATAAAATCATGTTATTCGTTTCAAAATAAAAATAAAACGCAAGTGGTTCTATAGAAATGCAACAGTAAAAAAAGCTTTTTTTTGATTTGCTTAAAACTTTACACTAACAATTTTTACCAAATGCCGTTATAAGTTTGTTATTTTGCCTTCCACACATTTTCGTAGAACATTGTGATACCCTACAGTCCTTCGTTTTTAAGAAATCAAAAATTTTTAGGTGGTTCTATAATTTTGCAACGCACCTTATATTATTGATCAGCTCGACGAGACGAGTTGATTGTGCTATGTCTGTATGACCGTCTGCCCGTCTGTATGTATGCAAACTAATCCCTAATTTTTAGAGCTAGGGATCTGAAATTTTGCGCGAACCTTTCTTTTCACTAGACGCAGTACATTTGTCGGAACCCACCGAATCGGACCACTGGGGGATACCTCCCATAAAAACCACTCACTAAAATTCAGGTTCTTATAAGAAAAACTTTTTTGTTTTTTGTCCTATGGAACTCAAACTTGGACACTATAAGTTTCTAATCAATATCCAAGAGTAACTAGATCATAGAGCTCCCATACAAACCCAAATTTAAATTTATTTTCCTATTAAACTCTTTTTGTTTTTTGGTGTATCGAAATGAAATTTGAACAGTATAAGTGTCTGACCCAAATTTAACAACCGTGTAAATTTCAAGACTAAAGGATTACTGAAACGTAAAGCTCCTATACAAATATATCTGTCACAGTGTTGAAATGCTGTATGTGTACTGACTATACTCTAAACATAAGCCAAATCAATAATCAAATATTTCTGAATGCTCTATCACAGAGTGTAGGCAAAAACGTTATCTAGTGGGTGCGTGAAGAGTATATCAACTTCGGCATAGGCGATGTTAAACTTCTTTGTACTTTTCTTTACCAATATTGCATTTAATTTCCCAACTGAATTAGTCAATTTAATGTTCAACGAATGAAAAGTCTAGTCACCTGACGACGATGACGATGACAACAGCAACGGCAACAGCAACAAGAGCATGAATAACAACAAAGATGATGTAGATGACATCGTTCTCGGAAAACAATAAGGAAGTTAAGTGAAGGTTCTGGAAAATATTGCAGAAGAGTGCATTGTCATGGGAATTTTTCCTTTTCCTTACCGGGGAAACCTACGCGATTTGCGTCGCGGTCGTTAAACTGACTATTCAACGTGATAAAGAAAAAATAATATGAGAAATTGTCAGTTAAAAATTAAAAAGGAAGGATTGTATAACTTTTTATTGTAGTTTGTTATGCATATTTTATATTTCTCTGCTCATCATTTCTTCATATCCTTCGTTAAATGGTTACAATAAAAAAAAAAAAAAAAATGGATCAAAGATTTTATATTAAATTTTTTTTCGACGTGATAACCATGTACCCATGTTTCGTCATGACTTATGACCCTTGTCAGCAATTTCGGATTGTCGTTAACGTCAATCAGCAGCTCCTGAGCGATGCTCATGCGACGGTTCTCTTGCTCAAGAAGAGAATTGTACCACTTACAATTTTTTTTTTTGCTCAAGGTACACTCGGAAATCACCACAGACAACATTTAAAGTGCTTTGGAGCTCTTAATTTTATATACATTTCATAAAAAAAATTAGTACAAATCCTTTGATCCATTCTTTGAAATAGGCAAAAATCGAAGACGAGCCAAAACATGTGCAAGGCAAACAGCTGTCAAAAATAAACTAAACAGTCAGAATGTCCGATCTTGATAGCATAAGTGAGGGACATGGGTACCAACATAACGCCGTAAAACAAAAGAAACGAAAATCAAATATGACGTAGCCCGCGATATTCAAAATTCCCGATACTTTTTGAACACACCTCGTATATATCAACTTATTGTTTAATCATTGAGTGAAGGCTATCTGAAGTCAAAAAGAGTTCGATTGCTAGAACCTTCCTTCCTTTTCTTTCCCGAATATTGCAATTATCAAATTAAAAAACCCCGCGATACTTTTCGAACAAACCTTGTACAATACACATGTAGTATACGAGTACAAAATATTAACAACAATAATAAGGAGAAGATCTCAACACCTGTCGCAGACTCCATTTGCTTTCAAAACAATTACGAACGTGGTAAAACGCATAATAAGACACAAAACCACAGGATACAAGACTGTTAAATCGTTTACAAACAGATGTTGTGATGATGTGTGTGTTGTCAGTTCATGCTCATGTTCACGTTCCTGTTTCTGTTTCTGTTCAAGTTCATGTTGTACAATTGTGTATTGTTATTGACAGTTTGAGACAGTCCTCAGTTATTGTACTGATATGCGGAAACCGACTACGAGTTATTGAAGATAGACAGAAGCAGATATGACAGATTACAAGAGGTTGCATAATACTTACATTTGATTACTTCAGAAGAAGAAAGCATATAAAATGAAATAATATAAATCAGAAAAGCTATAAGAAGAGACAAAAGAGAGCAAAATGTTATGTATCTTTCTAAAAGTGTTTAACTGTACTGGGAAGTGTGTGATGATTTTAACCAGCTGCAGCAGCCATTGTTACTTAATATTGTTTATTTTGCCAACTCAGATGAATAAATATTATAAGAAAAATGTAATATCCGGTTTTCTATGCACCTACACTAAGTTGCAAGTTGAGAAGCGGCAGCATCAATAGAAGAAGACTGTGCAGTCAAAGGAGTCGTTATATCTGTCATTGACATTTCAAAGCACATAATTTTCTAATAAATGAATTTGCAAAAGCCACGATGTAGCACTATACTGTACTGTATACTACGAGTATAAGGATATGAAAGAGCGTTGGTGGAAACAGGATTTCCAAAAAATAGAGAAAAATAGAAATGCTGACGCAGTCCTGCAAAACCAAACTCCCGCGGTTGCAAGAATGACATCACTTTTGCACGCACGATTTGTATCGTCGTCGTTAGCCAGTCGCCCAGTCCCTCAGACACCCGGCCAAAAGCAAATGTAGCCATAATTTTAAGGAAAAAAAGAAGAAATGCCATGAGTTTCAAGCAAAACAAGTAGCATACTAGAAGCATAAACCCTTACTCACTCGTTGACCATGGTCAGCTCCATACAAGATGGAAGATAGAAGACTATTGCAGAAGAGTGTAGGTTGGTTGCCACTTCCGTGTGACTCTGTCGTCATTGAAAATGACGCTCTTTCTTTACTCGTTACCCGTGTTCAAGACACACCGGAAATGAGACAACAACAACAACAACTAACCAACAACCAACGTAAGTGCACAAGCGTTCCAGACAGCCTGTGTATCTGAGTATCTATGTATGTATCTATGGGCATCTATGTGTGTAGGCAACATACCTACACAGAAAAATGCAGGCAAATGCTGTTCAAGCCAAAACCCATTACACATAACTAAAAACTAAAAAAGGCGAATTCCAAAAGAAAAAATCAGAACTGAAACTGTCAACGTCTTGAAAATCTTCTCTTTTCATAGGATGTTTGGCAGCCATTCAAAATTCAATGGTTTCTGCAAATCTGCTTCTTACACCGCAAAGGGTTTCCCAACGTATTACTATCACCACTATGACGACCACGCATGAGTATCTTCTTTTTAGTCTTTTGAGTTGCGCCTGGTAACTAGAACTTTGAATAAGCGAGTTAACTGGATGTGAGCCAAGTATGAAGTAGTCAATATGTAAGTGCATCTATGTGAAAACATTTCATCGTCATCGACGTCATCGTCGTCATCACCGGTCAGTGTGACATTTTGAAGATGCTTTAAAGTCGTCATTGCTATTAAAAGTTCAAAGCTAAATGTTCTTATAAAGATGAATTCAGGTTTTCTCTTTTTTAAAGGTTACATTGATGAAAATGTGAAATTAAACACAATTCTAATGGATATTTGCAAATATTCTAAAGATACAACTGTAGAACAATCATAAGCTTATTGACTAACCCCTGGTTGGTAGCATGGTATTCGACCATTGGATGTGGTGTGGAGTCCTTGGTTCCATAGAATTCCATTGCTTGACATTTAAAGTTTTACAGCTTAAACAAAACACTTAACTTTATTCTAATATTCTCTAAGTTACTTACTTTCGATAAAATACAACAGATATAGGACTCCATCGTGGCATAGCTATGAAACTGTGATCTATGTTAAATTGTTTACATTCAATACACTTACCACTTTTAACCCAACAAACTCAATTACTAAAAACTAGTAAAACATTGCCACAAATTAGATCAATGCATTTTAGTACAATCAATTTTTGTTGTTGTCAAATTTTGTTACGCAAGAGGCATCAATAGAAGCATAACAATATCATTAAGGATTTTATGTGTCTCCAACGTTGATTCTTTTTCTTGCATGTTGTATTCGATGTAACTTCATTTCCATAAGCCTCCACAATCATTTAAGAAGTTTCAGCAGCAGTTCATCTTTAAATGGATTTAATATTCTTACTGGAATCCTATATCAATAGTCAAATAACAAATTCGTTTGACAATACATGCAATATAATTACTTGAATCTTGTTGTATGGAGCAGACCTGTAATCAGGCTAGGTCAATTCAAAAGTATTGTACCATAACAAGACCTTACGATTATAAGGGATTGTGGTATCAAACTAAAATTTGTACAGCATAAGAGTAAGTTGTCTTATATTTACTAACCCTGTAGATTTCAAGATCCAAGGATTACTGAATGGTATAGCTAGCATACCTATAAACCCCGAGCAAAGATCGGTCGCCTGGTATTTACTATAAAGCCTAATGAATAGTCAATGCTTCAAATATTAAAATGAATCCATAATATCGCACATACTTAATAATCGTAATGCAATTTATCGCCCACATAATTGTGGTAGTCATAAAAATTGGAAAATGAAACAATTTTCAAATATAATTTACAACATTTATTATTATTTCTATTAAAACACATATTTATGAATGGACAGTACAAGAGTATTGTACATATTTTGTGCATACTTTATTTGAGTTATCAATAAAACAATAAATAAATTTCCATTTAAACTATGAGTATAATATTGTATGTGTGCACATAAGCAAAGTCACAAATGCACATACTTGTACAATAGATACAAAGATACATAAATTTATTTACTCTATGGATAAACTGAAAACCGAATGAAATGTGGGTGCAGTTAAGAAATGACAAAATGGCTGCAAGGCAAAAAGGACAAATAAAAATAAAAAGGACATTGGATAATTTTTCTTTTGGCAAACTTAATACAAATTTCCATTTGTTATAATACAAAACAACATTGTTTTCCCATAGAAAAAAAGGACATCAGCAAGAAAGAATGGACGAAAATAAGGAAGGAAGAACAGTTAGAAAAGCACAGTCAAATAAGTCAATAAATGTAGTGGGTGAAAATACAAATGTTTATACACATGCACACACACATGCGATATACAGATATGTATATATTTATGTGGGTGTTTGAAAGACCCTTAGCTGAATGAATGAGTAAATGAATAACTGAAAGTTTGAATGAACAAAGAAGTGAATGAATGAATGATTGCAAAAAAAAAATAAAAGAATATTTAGAATATTGTATGCCTAAAAGTTAAGCATGATTTTTTATTGAGTTTTGCCAAAGGGCAACGTGCAACTTTGTTGTAAACGTATTCATAATGGTATATTTCAATATACTTACCATGCCATATAAGTCGAACAATATCTGCTTGTAAATCTAATAATTATGGATTCAATTGATTGAAAAGCAATTTAGACTGTTAACTTGAATGTAAAGTATTTTTGGTCGACCAGACAAAAGATGGTCTCCTTTATCCATTGAATTATTGTATTATTTTATGACAATGGAAGAAAGGCAACATCGCATCGGTTATTGTTTTTGTTGTACTACTTATAAGGTCAAAGTATGTTAAAGTTTATTTAAGTTTACAAAAACCCATCATTTTGATTTATTTTCTATTAAATGCATTTTATTTCAATGTGTTTCCAGCGTCGTCTATATTGAAGAATGAGTCATGTCTTAGAGGTTTGATCGAACCTGAGCTCAGATATACCACGCAAGCGCTTATGATATTTTTAAGAATTTTGAATTGAACTTTTTGTGTAAATTACATATGACTCGTATTTGTGTTGCGCCAGTGTTCCAACACATACATATGTGTGTACATATATTCAAATTGGCCTAATAATGGAGTGATTCCGTTAGATTTTATACTTAAGACTTAGAGAGTTGAGACTTTGTGCTTTTGGTTTCATATCTTCTGTCTGGGGATTGCTGTCTTTGTACTTGTATCAAGCATATTGCTGTATAAATGTTTAATGATGAATGAACAAAATTAACATAGTCGGAAGTATATTCCAAGAATATCATTTAACAATGACAGCAAAGATGATTACCAATATTCGCAAAAGAAGAAAATTTCTTCTTGTTTAAATTCTCTCAGAGACTTAAAGAAGTAAGCACTTTTTAAATATTTATTTTGCCTTTTTTTTCATGGGAAAATATTACACAGCTAATTGGTGGCATCTAAAGATTCTCAGTTGATTTCAAGGTTCGTTTACTTTGACCTGCTGCTGTGCACAATTTTGATTTCATTAGTAATCCAGTTAGTTTTAATTAAGCATTGTTTATCGAAAGGCATAGCATTAGTAACAGTAACAGTAACAACAGCATCGACAACATCACAAACATCACCAGCATCAGCTACAAATGG
This sequence comes from Amiota minor, assembly GCA_037043295.1. NCBI lineage: Eukaryota > Metazoa > Arthropoda > Insecta > Diptera > Drosophilidae > Amiota > Amiota minor. Next base: position 839,921 of record JBAMAW010001038.1, read on the forward strand.
TCAGTTAAATGATTTGGCAGGCAGATAAACCGACCGACTATCCTTCCAACTGGTTTAAGATGAAAAAGAGAAAATCCAGACCATACCGCAACAGACCAGTCCAGACCAGACCAGACCAGACTAGGCCAAGACCAGAAAAGATACGTATGACTGTAAGCATAAATAAGCCAAGTGCTGCGCATACTAACCATGTTCGTAATTGCGCACAAAATCCTTGACAATCAAGCGTTGCTTATCGTGTCTTAATTGCAAGGACATTCACATATGTACACATATAGATGTTTGTAAGTTCATGGGTATATGTGATTATGTGTGTGGCTTGCCCAGCCTAAATGTTTAACGTTCGAATTATCTGAAAATTAACTCAAATAAACTCAAGCACAAGCACAAAGACCCAAACATTTACTAGTTGGCAAAGCCCAATGCCAATGATGTTGAAATGAAACAATCGAGTCGATTACACAGGACATCATTTAAGCCAGCAAGTGGTCAACTAAGACAGTCTTTTGAATGGTCTTAAATAATTTTCAATGATTATTTCGTTGGGCTTTATGTGTGTGTAGAATTGAATAGGGCATAATGAAGAAAAGCCTAAAAATAAATATTGACTTAAAGTGTGAGTGAATTTGGAGTTCTATTGTAGATGCTTGAAAAGACATATTTTTAAGGTTTTATACGCATGGCTTAATGTTGTTTTAGGGGAAATCTATAAGCAATCGATTGTATAATGATATCTAGTAGTAGATTCTTTACCATTTTTGATAAAAATTTGAATTTCTTGCTCTTAAAGTTAAAAAATTGAGTAAGTAGATGGCCGCTAGGAAGAACTGCACCCAATTTAATACTTATATACTTTTCAATTCAACCTTGATAGGATTGTTGAGTTAGAGTTCTTTATATTATTTAGTAAAGATACACGGTGCCCTCTCACAGAGTCAGGACAAGTGCACGTTTTACGGACTCTAGACGTACTAGAATTTTTGGTTCAAATGCAAGGGAAGCTTTAGTGAACTCTGTTAACTACATCACTACACTGCATAATCAACAACACTGTTTTCTGCTATCTACGCCTTTATCGATATCTTTGCAACGTGTTTAAAACATTTCACGGCATGTTCTTTCTGACATCTTCAACAATTGTCAGCCAATTTTCACAAAACCTTAACGAATTATACACCTAAACCTTCATTATGAATCACTCCGTCCATGAGTGAGAACCGTATGGAAATTTATTTGATAGTTTTTGAGTTTATCGCATTCTGACATGGCGGGGGGACTTTGCTTTATAATATTATTACTGAGTATTTTTCCGGGTTAGTAATTACTTTTTATTGATTGTACCACAGCTGGCATTATATGTACTAACAAAAATACAAATACACAGAATCACTGCCAACACAAATGTTTCAATCAATCCTTTCTCTCGTTGATATTCTTGTTTCCCAATGTCGTTCCAGCAACACGCCGGTACTGCCAAGGCACTGATCGCTATAATCGTAATAATATGTATAGATATTGTAGATAGTAAATTTATATTGAGCTCGAATGCTACAAAATGAAAAACAACGTTCTGCATTTTATTTCTTTAACAGATTGTTGAAGCGTTCAAATTAGTATTTCAAGTAATTCAAAATGTAGGTGGTTCTACTTTTTTTTTTTGTATGTGACTCTGTATTATACTTATTTAAATAACCTAAGCTATATAGAAATTTCTCGATACTACAAATTCGAATGCAAAATTAACAATTTTTTATCACCAACTTGAGTTTACTCTTTTTCAAGGTTAAAGGTATGCAATATTATTTGTAAATGGTTTTATATTTTATGCCTGAATAACAGACTGTCTGAGTTGTACATTGAAAAAAAAAACAACTAATAATCTGTTTTTGAAGTCATGCTGTATTACCTTTTCAAAGTATAATAAAATCGAGTTACGCAACAAAAAAAATTTGCCAGAATTTTCGTGTTATGCTGAATAACTCACACAGTAGTCAGTCATACGTGTAAAGCCCACGCACACACTTACTTTTCTCATTTTTCACGTTATGTCCGAATTGATGAAAGCTATAAATTCACTAAAGCATAAATTTAGGCGCTCACATAGCCATGCAAGTTGGTAATAAATTGATGGAAAAAAAAAGAAAGGTGTGTCGCAAGTTTGTCATTTCACTGGAAAATGGACAAACACACAACATACTCCAAGAAACACGCAATCCACAATCATCATCATTAAAGCTGGTAGCACTTGACTACAAAAAAAGCAAATATCACCTAACCAACACCAGCTGTCATCATCACAAACATGTATGACTTCCTTTTACCTTCATTCACCACCTGTCAGTCATATCACTTCATCTATTTGCGCATTTATTGAAAACAAAGTGAGCACGTACATTAAAGTACAATGTAATATTTATATGCTTGAGAGTTTAACAAAATCTTTACGCAATCAAACAGAAAACTCAACTCATCGCAACTTAACTCAATTCAATGTCAAAGGTAGGAAACCTCCTTAAAGTCGGCAATGCTAAAAATAACTCTGTTCTGTGTACCTATATGAGTTTTTTATATGTATATAACTTTGAACATTCACTCACTCACTCACTTTTCTGCAACAAGATCTTGACATCTTTTTTAACACGTTTTAAACATAAATTCATTTAACGCTACAATGTCAGACTCTGCGGTTACCATACTCAGCTCCAGCAACATTTGACAATGTCCTTTGTTACCAACTTAAATGACCATGAATGTGTGTTTAGTTTATTGTTTGGTTGACTGATTGACCAACTGCGAACACTATAGAAGTAACTATGTGTATTGAAATAACATTTAGTAGTGTAAAATCAAATTATTTTAATTTTTATAAATTAGCTTAACAGAAAAATAATTGTTCTGCTGTTATCATATTCAAGGAATTCTCATTTGGGCATGTTCTCTGCTTTTTTCCCGTCAATCACTGACCAAGACTGGTTGACCAAGTGACTGACTGACAGAATAAACGAGTGACAATTGATGACAAAGTCCATGTGTAGAAATAAGGTGTAGTAAGCATGTGATTCATTTCAAATTTTATTTCCATGAATATTTATTTATCAAAATAATTTATTTATTTATTATTCCCTTAAATTTGTTAATAGACAATTTCTTAGCTTAAATTACAAAATTGAATTCATTAAATTCAAGCCGACTTCCCAAATTAATTTAATAAGCATGAAAATGCATATCAAAAGGAAGGCCAGCTAACCAACTAAAATATTTACACCTACTACAATTAGGAACCCAGAAATTCAAATATTAGGACAACAAGTAACCTTTAACAATGTTATTTCCGGTACATTAACTAAGAGTTGAGTTGTTGGTTGCGTGAGGCTGCAATGAAACCACAAAGTCGAAGTCGAAGACTATCAAAATGAAATGGCAAAACATAAATCACAAAACCCACACCACACCACACCGCACCACACCAGACCAACCCAAACTTATGCAATTATGGTCAACATAAGTCATCTGAACCAAACAGTGAAGCACGTATATCCGGTTTGTCTACAAGATATTCGTTACATAAATTACCATACAGGCACACACACAGGCATACAGAATATGGATTACATAATACAAATATATCCTACTTATATGTACGGTTGAATTGAAAATAAAAGCAGACACCCACACGAATCTACCATACAGGGAAGTTACATATGTGATGCCTGGTTTTAGGCATTAAACAAAGCTTAGCTTAGCTTGTTAGCACCTGTCAGCAGAAGCAGCAACAAAAGGAAGTACGAACAAGCAACCCACATATTAATATATGTACAATACATATTTGCTAATGATTATGTTGACAAGTTAAAATGCCTAAAAGCTTCTCTGTCACTTTTATATAATTCTACTATTTGATGTTTAATAACATAATTAAAAAGAGTTTATTATTAGAAAAAAACACTGACTTTTTAATATCAATTAATTATTTGCTTAAATGATTTTTAATTAAATATAAGAATAACAAAAATGTTCGCCTTGTGTTTCTGTATTAGAATTTCAATTTTAATTATTAATATCCTTCACATGCTCACACAGACATCATAGTAGTATGTACATACTTTTGAAACCCGAAAGATTAATTTATGCCCACTACTCAAATATGGTGACATATGTATGTTAAAATAACATTTTAAGATTTAGTTCAGTTGACAAAGTATTCATATAAAAAACAAAATCCAGAAAATATTTTTGATCCTAGTGTGGAGGAAAGATCAATAGAACAGAGTCATTGTCTTGTTCTAAGTTGAAACTGCTGACTCTATGAGATCAAGGCACATCCAAAATTGCTCTTCAATTTGAAATCGTTACTTCCATTTCGTCATGCATTCAGCACCAGAGCTGAAGTCTTATTCTAGATTAATATAAATATCTGTTCCTTAGAAATTTACATTTCTGACTATGTATTTCATACCAGAGAATAGCAAAAATCACATCTCTATCTGATTTCATCACATAATATATTATTTTTATTCACATTTAATCATTCAGGAGCATTCATCATTGAATAAAATCAACATCATTCGTGTGATTGTAAGTCGCGACGCAATGTGAGAATTGTAATATGGAGTATATTATCTGAAATAGTAAACTTTATTTACCGTATCTGCAAATCCATCACGTCTTAAAAAAGATGTTCAGTTCACATCTACAGAGGCAATATGTAGTTAGACATAGTAAGGACCATGTTAACATTACTGCTACACTTTGATGTACGCAAATGGTGGAAATAAAATGAAAAGTTGTATATATTGTATATTTATCTGCAAGCTTATTAAATTTCTGCCAGTAGTTAAGCCGCTGAACGAGCGTTTTTATTGGTCTGCAATATAATAACCGACTTGGGGCAAAATCTCTAGACAGCATATCTCCCTTCGAATTAAAGAATAAAGAAAACAATTATATTCATAAACGTTCATTTTTTGGTATTTGTGATTTATTCTTTATCAAAATAATCATTGTGATTAAAATCAGAAGCCAACTGGAATCAATTGATTTAAAATCAACAATGAATATGTTATGGAGTTTCGAATAAGTTTGATCGTTTCAACGCAAAAGTTTATGCTTTATAGGAAATTGATTACGTTGTTTTTCCATGAAGTATATTACAATATTTGTTTTTTGTGAAGGGTATTGAATCATCGATGAAACAGAAATTCATAATATAATGTTTATTTAAAGACAAAAAAAAAGAAAAAAGAAGAAATTTAAACCAATTAGTAATGTTAACACATACAAAAACATATGCGTAAAACTGAAAGATACTTGTTTGCCTTTTAAGTTCTTTTTCCTACATTTTTTGTCCTTCCATTTAAATTTTTGTGTCACAGTATACCACTGTGGGTGTTCAAATAAATATCCGTGTCTGTGTATATCTATACATATGAATAAGTTGTTTATGTGTGTATGCATTTGTGTATTCCCATTATAAAATATGCATGAATTTTAACACTCAGTAAACTGACTTCGACTTTCAATGTTGACTCAAATACATGTTGATTTACTTGTTTCTCACCCAATGCCCATATTTTTAAATATGTATCCTTATCTATATCAGTACAGGGTTGCTGCAAAAAGTTACCATAAAATTCAGACCAATATTCTGTTGAACTAGACAATTTATCCAGAGATGTTTTTGGAAGTTGTTTTGTCTCGTACCGAAGTCAGTTTGGGTATCAGCTTTTTGAGCCACCCTGTTTGTCGATATAAGTATGCGCATATGTAAATCTTTTCTTTTAGTTTGCTGGTTAGCTTTGGCATTTTCGAGTGGGGAGAGAGAAAAGTATCTGCCAGTGTTTTTTAACAGCCTTTTATGAAACTTAATCTGTATCGATAGCAGCTCAATTTCTTGTAAAAATATTTACATTTAGATACTTAATGTCGTCGTCCTTGTCTACAACATCTTGCGTTTCTTTTAAAAATAAATATAAATAAATATTCTCGACTTAAGTTTGAATATAAATTAAAATTTTTCTCAATAATCTGTACAAAATATGCCCGCACATACACAAAATATCTACAATATATACTTACATTACATAGAGATATAAATATAGAAAAATATCTTTTGATATACAATAATATACAATATATTTTTGTTTTTGATATAAAGTTGATTTATTACAGTATTGAATTAGGCGTAGGTGGTATTTGTTTTGTCTGTTTCTGTTTTTGCTTCTGCTTCTACTTCTGCTTCTAAGACTACTAAAACTCATAACATTTATTAAGATTATTAAGCAAAAAAAACTTTGGGAATTTGGGAGAGGATGATGAGGAAGAAGTGACAAGAAAAATACCAATGATGCCGATGATGTAGACAAAGTAAAATAATGTGAAGTGAATTGAAGTGAAGTGAAGTGAAGTGAAGTAAAGTAAAGTGACGTGAGTAGAATGTCGTCATAATGAAGAAAAATAAAGTTAAGTTAAAATTAGTTTATGTTAAAAATTGTGAAATGATGAAATTATTATTATGATGACGAGTGTGGGTAAATAGCGAGTGGCGACTGTCTTTAGTAGACGAAGACGCAAATTTGACAAAAAATATGACAAACACACAAACAAATTGTGTTTCTCTTAAGTCTGTAAATTGGCAAAATAAAATGTAAAGGAAGATAATCATGAAGATGATGATGATGAGTATACAAAAAGTTTTCACCAAAGCTGTCCAACTTTTATTTTATATTTCATTTACCAAAAAGTATGCAAAGCATGTTGAAAGCCTTGTTAAACATCATCGCTTGTTAGTTCAGTTATTAAGAAGAGTCCAGTCCGACTGACTGACTGTCTTTTGGATGCTTGTTTAACGAACGAACGAAAGAACGAACAAATCATCAAATCCGCATTTAGCAGATACATTTTAAAATACATCAACGTCATCAGGCAAAAGTTTTTATTTCATTAAGATTTTTTCTCTTTTTTCATTTGTTATAATCAAAAGTCTAGTAGGTGATAAATACAGGGTGGTGCGGTGAGTGAAGCAAAATATTTAAAGGAGAAAAAACACTGTGAAATGTGTCACAGTTTTGTCCGAGACTTGTGCTAAAGCCTAAGGCTGAAATTTGATTTTGAAATTATCTTTGACTTATGAGAAACTGACAGTTTGGCATTTGAAAGTTTTGTTTTTTTTTTTTTGCAAACTTTCAAAGTAAAAGAAAGAAAGTGTAAGAGCATTTTAAAAAAGAAAGAAATTAATTTCTTAAAATAGATTTCCAGTTTGAAAGTTATCACATTTCTGGTTCCGCAGAATCTTTTTATAAATGTCAAGTCCTTTGACTTCATTCTAGAAAAACTACAATACATTTAGAAATATTATATCCATAATTGATAAAGAGAAATTTTCTTTGAACCTCCTACGATCATAAGACCATTTCCTATTTTATAAATTAAAAGTAACTTTGAACTAATGGAAGAACTTTAGATTATTTTTTAATTGCTTTCCTTTCTAATATTCTTTAACAGTCTAATTAAAAAGTGAGAGGTGTCGTGGGATACTAGATTGGAAAGAAGTTCATTTTGCTATATATTATCTATTAAATAAGAGCTACAATGAAATTGAATAACAACGAGTGAAAGTAATTAATAAATTAAAAAAAAACAATGAAGGAATAAAATTATTATTGAGAAACTAAAATTGCTAACCTTATCAGTACAATTTTTGCAATTATATAATGTAATTCAAGGTAATGGAATTCAATTCTTTTAAAGTAATATTTCAGACGATATTTACCGAATGGATTTCAGTTTTTGGACTGCAACATTTTCAATAAACAAATTACTAACTAAAATAAATTAAAGTAAATTGCACAAGTAACGGCGTTGACTAATTGAACTAATTGACTTATACATACAAGGTGTGACCAGAAGCATGAAATCGTAATGAGTAAATGGAAAACAAGTGAAATAATTGCTATTAATGCAAATCTCACTGTGAGAATGCTGCTAGAAGAAATAAATTCAATTTACGCTATATGCAATCTACACAAAATTAAATGAAGATTTGGGTAAAAGGAAGGTCTGTGCATGTTTTGTGCCACATCAGCGGAATGAATATCAAACAAATGCTCGTGTACAGCATTGGAAAGACATCAATTCAACAGGTGAACCCGATCCAGATTCTGTTGCTTCTGCATAATAGAATTCGAAAGGCGAGCTAAAGCCTTAAAAATTGCGAATTCAGTAGTCAAGAATGAAGACAATTTTGTTTTGAAAGGGTATTGTTCACAAGGAATTTGTTGCAAAAGATGAAACTGTCAACTATTCACAAATTTTGCATTGTTTGTGGTCAAGAGTTATTCGTTTTAGACCCGTATGTCCCGAAGGAAAAGATCTAATTTTATTAATGAAAAAATAGATTTTTGTCATCAACCACCCTCCGTATTCGCATGAACTTATACCGGGTGTCTGTTTTATGTTCCCAAAATTGAAAAGTACAATGAAAGGGGCTTTTTACGATGAGGTTTCAGCTAGAGTTTAAGAAGTCTATGGTTAAATTGATTGATCGTTGTATTGAGTTACATGAATCCTATTTTCAATAAATACAAGTATTTTATTTTGAAACATAATACCATGCTTGTTTTATTCTATAACTAAAAACTTGAATTATTTTTAGATCACTTCTTGTGTGACACTTTTGAAAATAACTGATTATCTTTTAATGCTCCATTATTTTTTAGTTTGTATAACAATATAAGCAAATCCCTTCATCCGGTTTTATTTGCACTAAGTGTCATAAAAGTAGTAGAAGCTCCAAATTGGAGAATTTTAATGCAACTGTTAGTGTATTCTTAAGACTCTATAAACTCTTTGGTAATTTTAGTAGTAAGTAGTCTCTTACTATGGTAAATGGCCTGTATTTTTCTGCTGTAATTTGTTTCTTTATTTTCTGTCTCTCACAATATTCTTTAGATCTTTGTGTATCGGTTTTAGGTTTCTTTTTTTCCTCCAATTGCCGATGTAGATAAAAGATGATGCTAAACTATATGTTTAATATAAATCATCTACTTATTGTCCCTGGTACTTACCTGACTTCATCATTTTATTACTTCTTATATCACAAAACTTCGCTCCAATGAAATAATAATAATAATAATCACAAAATAACGCCTACTATTGTACGTTGACAATGTCACGAAAAATTATGCATGCCTCATTCGTAACTTGCTATGAAGAATGTCGTTCTAAAAATGTTTATGTTTAAATGATGACACTGATGATATATTCACTTTAAATCATTATTTATTTTGCGCTTCCAAAAAAGAAACTTTAAGCAGAAAGTAAATTATATCTTCCGAAAAATCATCAAAAATAACATTTATTCCACTATTCATTTCATATCCTTAACTTGGGCACCTGGTGGCAGAGATTGCTTAATTTTCTCGAACCTCCTCCTTGTCTTGCACGACCAGTGTCTACAGGAAACGGGAGCAACGAATCTTGAATTTGGTGTTCGATGGATTCGGTTTTCTTTTAACAGCTGACGCATCGGTACGACGAGTCTTGTTAAGGAAATCTTTCTCTTCTTTGATTTCACGCGGCATGTTGACTTTATTAATAAATAATTTTAAAAAAGAAATTTTCTTCTCAAGAAAATCTACGAAAAGTCGACGTTCCGACGTTCAGAAAGGAAATTCCTGAAAGCTTTCTTCTTCTTCTACTTGTTCATATATTGTATGACAACAAGCTTCTAAGAACAACAATTTGTTTGTCTAATAAAAATATAAAGCGTATTCTATTGAACTTTGACCTTAAAACGCAACTTCTGGATATAAGAAACAAACAAAAAATACAACCTCGAAATCTAATATAAAAATAAAATCCCCTCGAGCTCAACTGGAGAAGAAGTAACAAATGAAACTGAATATTTACATATAAAATTTTATTATACTTAGCAACTGCAAAGCAGCAACAACAAAAACCTCACTTCACTTGACATTGTCCTTGCATATCCTATGAAGCTCAGAGTCAAGAGCAGCTTTGTCAGCAAGTAAAAACAAGGACGACATTGTCAAGGTACGTGTGTGTGTCATTGTGTGGGATCAACACGATACTATGAAATGCAACAAAAAATATCTCAATTAATAATTGTTGAAATAAACTGCGAGAGGATAATGCAATTTAAGATTAATTTAGCAACATTACGAAAACGACACGTTGAACTTGTTTATGTTGTAGCAAAATAATTTTATTTTCATTTTATTTTAAATTTCTCTTTCGGCAATTTTTATGACAATTCAAAAACTCGTTAGGAGAATCTTTTTTTTATGATTTCTGTTTTTATTCTCAAATATTTTTTGTCTTAACAGAAGCTCACTGCTACTTACATTGGTTCTTTACGCGTTCTGAATAATTTTAAAGTTTTTATTTTCATTTCTTTTTCTTTTATGACTTCAATTTTTTTCTTTTTTCATTTTTATATTTTATTACGTTTAAGGAAACCCAATTGAACTTATTGCGTCTTTCTTGTGCGTCATTAAAGATATAAAGGAGCAGAAGGGACTTATTTAAATAGCCTCCTCTATAGTTTATTACTTTTATTACTCAGTTATTGTAGAAGTGGTTAAAGAGAAAATAATATGATTTGTCTAAGAAAGAATATTTTCAAAATTTAATTCATTATTATATTGTATCCTTTGACCCAGGACATTTGTTTGAGAATAGAAGTAATACTCATATATCATATAATTTTTGAGCACTAGATGGTTTGTATTACATTTTAAGTACAGACACTCTTTAATGACATCATAGCAAGGACGACACTTGCTTAGTCATTTCTGTCCGATTTAATATTAATATGATAGTATATCTGGCATATGTCCATACATCTCTAATTTTTAGACTTTTTGATCGAGGACATTTCTTAAAGAAAGAAGTAATAAAGTTTTTGAATCCAATATGGAACGTATTAAATTATGAATATTGATACTTCATTTCAATGACAACGATATGTGATTATTGTTTCTCTGCTTAGACATATGTATGTCACTCATTTCAAGGGATTCATACATGAGCTTTCTATTTATTGATAATAATGTACTCACAAACTGAAACCTCACTCAGAAAATCAATACATTTTTTAAGTTAATGCATAGTAATATGAGGATATTGAACTCTGAGGTTGAGTAAAAGTTTCTGATTTCAATATAAATGAGTGCATCCAACAACTCAACCATGTGCCTATATTAAAAATAAGTTTTGATAAGTTGAAAGAAAACTTTGGACCAGACTGCGTAAATTACAAAGTACAACAAAACATCAAAATATTGGTTGGTTGGTTGGGTTATTTCAACTTTAGTCTATAATAGATATTATTTATGTGCTATACCTATTTAGCAATCGTAGCATTCGTAGAAAGGTAGGAAAGTTGGTTAGCTAAGTAAGTCGCAAGGTATCAATGTTATCATCGGCTGTTGATTCGAATTAGTGTCATGTAAATGTCAAATATCATTTGAAGGCATTCAATCATATTAAAAATAAAGGTGGAAAATAGTGAACAGAGGACAGAGGTGATGTAGGTTTGCTGCAAATCAGCCAGAGAGTCATTGGATATGTCGTTCTGTACTTAGTTATGAAGTCTTAGGAAAATTGGAAAAAGGGAACACTCAGTCTAAATTGAAATCCGAGTATAACAAATTATTCTTTCTATTTGATTTCAAAAATAGTATTTGTAAATTGCACTATTCGTATACATAATAAATAGCAATTATCTTATATTGTAGTTTAGTTACTAGATTGGAAAATTGACAGAGTTTTTAAATGGTTTTATTCAGCTTACTTGCGTGATATGTGGATAAAATCTAGTAATTGAAATTTTACCACATTTCTGTTGATAGATTGATCTGAAATTTTGTACACACCTTTAGTTCTGATAACAATACAATTATATATTCAATATCATTGTAAATACAAGATGGTCGCCATCGCAAACTGGCGCATTACATATTTTTCGAAATGAAAGTACTTATCTAGTAGAATACAAGACACCATGAAAAAATTTCAAAATCGAAGATGACCACCACCTCAAAAGGACGGATAATTTCCCATTGCAATCCCCTTATAAGGTTTATCAAATGAAAGTACATGAAGATAGTAAACTTTTGAAAAGAAATCTTAATCCAAATCTTAAATAAAATGATGGATTTTCGATAGTCAATTCATTAAAACTGTGACTTTAGGTTGGCTAAAAATGATACACCACCCAAGTTATGTTAACTGGTTAAGGCGCGCAGAGGACTGTGTGGTATGAAGGTGCATAAAAAACATAGGCAGTCTTGGGGATAAAGTGAAAATAATAACAGTGATTTTTTTTTAAAAGCTTTATTTTGCTTACATTATATCTTGTGTGGGTCCAATTTAGTAGTTGAAATTTTACCCACTTCCTGTTGACCGATTGAGCAGAAATGTCGCATACATCTTTAGTTCTGTTGACAAAACAATAAAATTTTTTTCTTTACAATAAAACAGTTTCACTAAGACGAGTTTATTAAGCCATGACCGTCCGTCCGTTTGTATGTATGCGAACTAGTGCCTCAGGTTTTGAACCGAAATTTTGTAAATTTTGTGCTGAAATTTCGTACAAACTTTTCTTTTTACGAGTGGTATTATTTATATGTCGGGATCTGGCAACACTATTGTCAATAACTAAAATCTGGCAGCACCATAATAAAGTTTCACAATTTTTAGTATAAACGTGATTACAACGTTTTAATGTACAAGTGTCATTTGTTTCGTTTACAGTGAGTTAAGAAAATCAAAAATCAGATCAATCAAAAAAATGGGAATTTCAAGAAAAGGTTTTCGATGGTTAATTTTACATAACTTTCGACGTGGATTACTTCAACAAGAATGTGTCGATGAACTCAGTTCTTTGTATGGCGGTAAAGCACCATCAAAAACGACAGTATATCGCTGATATTGTGAATTCAATCGTGGTCGTAGTTCGGTCACCGTTGAATTCTGTGAAGGTCGTTCAAAATCGGTTGTTGTGCCACAAAACATCGATACTGTGTATGAACTGATAATGCAAGATCGTCATGTGACATATCGTGTGATAGAGGCATCCTTGCACATTAGTTCCACTTCAATAGTTTCGATTTTGCATGATCACTTAATTTTAAAAAAGTTTACAGTCGTTGGATACTCCATAATTTATAATAGCTCAAAGAAAGGCACGCGTCGATTGGTGTAAGGAAATGCTTTAAAAGTTCAACAGTGGTGCTTCAAAAGACGTGTATAAAATCGTGACAGGTGACGAAACATTGATATATGTGCATGAAACGGAAAGAAAACAGCAATCAATACAAAATAGCAAAACAGCACGGGAAAACTCGTGTGGGTGTTCTAAGACGAGCCAAATGCAACAAAAGTTGTTCGCGCTCGAAGCAATGCGAGGCAAATGGGCGCCTGTTTCTTCGGCTGAATGGGTCATGTGGCCATTGTTCCGTTTGAGTAACGTAGGACGGTCACTTCTGAGTGGTACACGGCCATTTGTTTGGCGGAAGTCTTTAGAGAAATTTGCAAAACCAATCGCCAACCACGAATCATTCTCCATCATGACAATGCGAGCTCTCAGACATCTCGTCATACAGGTGAATTTTTGAACAGTCAAAACATCAAATTGATGACTCATCCTCCGTACAGTCCTGATTTGGCACCCAATGACTTCCTCTTGTTCCCCAATATCAAGGTAAATTGCGTGGTCAATGATTTACGAGCGTCGAAGAAGCAATTGAAGCGTTCAAAAACCATATTTTGTAAGTGTCTCAAGAGGAATGGAAAAACTGCTATGACAAATGGTTTGAACGAATGCAAAAGTGCATTGATCATCATGGTGAATATTTTGAAAAACAATAAAGCCGTTTTCATTTAAAAATGTTTGTTATTATTTGCTGTTCCCGACATATTAATAGTACCCCTCGTATCAATTTCCCATACAAACCACACAATGAAATTCAGTTTCAGGGTTAAAAAACTTGAATTTGTTTTTTGTACTATCGAATTGAAATTTTCCCACTATAAGTTTCTGATGAATGTACATCAAGACCCTAGGATTACTGTATTGTATAGCTTCGATACAAACCCAGATTGAAATTCAGGGTGCTTATCTACACCTACAATATATTCACCAACCATGTAAATTTCAAGAATCTCCCTCCAATAGCTTCCATACAAATATTTCGGTGTCAGTGTTGAAATGTTGTATCTGTATTGACCCTGTATGCTCAATCACAGTAGCTTACGCAAAATCGTTTTCTAGGGGTGCGTGAAGAATAGCAGCAGTAGTAGTATGACAACTTTGGAATATCCAAAGTGAACCTTGTTTTTTCATGTTTTATTTTATTTTGAAATATTATTGTATATAAAGGCTCACACATACAAAATTAATTGCGTCCTTTTAGACGTTAAGACCCTTATAGATTCGTACACAAAATAAATGAATTAATATTAAACTAAGTGATAAATGAAATGAATAATTGTTACCAGTTTTAGTGATGAGCAATTGAATATGATTTGTGCTTTTGGAAAATAATTCAAATTTAAGGTGATTTTTAGTTTTTGAACTTAAAACAAGAAAGAAATTTTTAATTCGATGTAGTAAAATAATGGTTTTATTTATTATGTTTTTGATTATTAACCATATTTTCTTTATCTTGGAATCAATCAATGTAAAAGAAAAGATATATTTCTTTCCTTGAACAAAGATTTTTCAATTGAACATGTAATTCTAAGAAATCTTACTAATTTGGACCAACAGAAAAACTCTTTTATTTGACAAAAAATATATAATTACAATTCCACTATAAAAGAAAACAAATAATATATATATTGTAGATACTTTGTCCATCACTAATTAGTATGCAATAAAGAGAATAAATAAATTGAGCACATTTACAATGAACAAAAAACTTTACAAATGAGCAATACAAATTCTGTTGTCCTGGCCCACTGACCATGCCGTTCTCAATAAAGTACCAGTGTACTCGTATCTATTGATTTAGTAGATATGTGTATTTGGGTTTTTATTCTTAGCAGAGTAGTGTAGGAGCTTGAGTCAAGTTGTCGTTGTTGATTTCTAATCAAAATGACATTCAGACAATGAAGTGCACTTCAATTTAGTGGTTTTCACACCATCAGCGAGAGAAAAGGTAACAAAAGTAGGAATAGTAGCAATGAGTAGCAGCAGCAGCAGCAGCAGCAGTTGTAGCAATGGACACAAAAGGGATTAAATACCTACGACAGGATAACAGTGCAAAAATGTGTAGGTCACAAAACGAGCAAAGAGTATGAGTTCAAATGGCATTCAATGAAAATCTGTGCGTGACGACAGTATGCCGATGCATGTGTGTAAATGTTTGCACTAATCTTTGTTGAAATGCTAATTGGATTAAGCGTCACATATTCGTTTGCGTGTACGAGTATGTATGTTTTGTATCTATAGATACATTCTATACTATATATTGCTCATACAATAAAACCAAAGCATAGTGGCAATGTCAATAATACTTGTTTTGGGGTATAAGTATGACAATGAAATGGAGTCGTTGTCAAGTACAGCAATCGATAAAATAACGTACAACTCAATGAATATATTTTCATTCTTTCAAATTAATAAACAAAGTTTAATTAAAGGTAGTTTGATTAAAATAATAATAATAAAAGGAAGAGAGGAAAGGGAGAGACAGAAAAATTAGTAATTATGAAAATAATTCTAAATTATGGCAAGGAAGATACAAATCTCATCGTCATGACATCTAAAGATAAAATGCAAAATTCTTTCAAGCCTTGTCTTTATTAATTTAAATCAAAATTATTTTGATTTTATATTTTATTATCCTACAACTGAATTTTCATTCAACCTTCATTGTGACCAAGGAAACTTTCCAGTTGAGCGAAAAAGGGCAATGTGAAGTTTTGTTTAGGTGACAATATCCCAATTTCTCTTTGCGTAGGTGGGAAACTAATTTATGAAATTGTTTTTCTTATTTTACCCACAATCGGTTTGTCATACACATTTTGTAGAACTCGGAAGTGACCCTTCAAGTTTGATTTTTTGTGTATCATTTCACAAGCAAGTAAACATATTTTGCTGCTTTTCATTTATTCCTGTATTTGCTTATGTCATCTTGTTTATTATTATTTTTTTTTTTATATCATTTATTAGGAACATTAAACCGCTTACGCTATAAAGTATTGTTGTGAGGACTATGAAAATTTGCAGGGATTGATTTTAAATTAGTTTACAAAAGGAAGGAGGATTTTATTGGATATATGTTGGTAAGCCATTTGGAGGCAGGTTTTATAAGGCCCTTTGAATTAAATTCCTGATAAATGATTCTGCAAGCGGATTTGGATATGAGCGAAATTTGTCAATAAAAGTCTACTGAGGAAAATTATTTTCTGAACGAATGTAGAAAGGCAGAGGTCTTTGTGGAGCGTTGATTTTCTGACAAACTTGTATTGAAGGACCTGAATCTTTTTGCGATTTGAGGGGCCTCATGTACCCCATTAGTGGATACCATATTACCAGGAAGAAGCAGCAATTTGCTTGTAAATTAAGAACATATTTTCCAAGCTGAGTTTGTTCCTTTTGCACAGAAGTCAATTCAACCTTTTTAAGGTGAAAGGCCAAATAATTCACAGCTATGGACTCTGGTATCATAAGACTATTCAACGTTACTGGAGGTATAGCCCTTCTTCTGACGGTGAATGAACACAGCTGTGATTTATCTGTGTTCGCCTTGATATTCCTAATCGATTAATGCAATACTACATGTTTTATTGAATTTAATTATGTGGCGTCTGTTCTAGACAATGTTTTAATGATATCAAATTATGTGACAAGTTCTTAAGGTCACGGTTAGTCATTTGTCAAGGTACTCACTCAGATGACTTGCAAGAAAATTATAGTAGCAATGATTTTCTCTATAAAATTTCCTGTTTCTTATCTGAAAGCATCAACACAGAAAGGAAGTAAATTTCAATTGATGAGCATTGGTAACCTGTTTCAGGAATGGAAACAGAAAAAAGAAATGGCTATGGAAAAAATCAAAGCAAATTTTTGTCTACTTTAACAAGAAGATAAAACTTCTGGATAAGCCAATAATGTTAGAATTTCATAATTCTCTTTTGTTTTAATTCTTTGAGTATACGAAATAAAAATATTGGATGGTTTGAGCTTTAACTGGGAAATTGTAATTTTAAATCATAAACGTTAAAGTTTTTATTTAAATTTTCATTTGATTTATTCTACAATTATTTCAGATTTATTTCATTGGTAAAGAGAAAACTTAAATATAATATCTGTTAGTATATTTGCTATCAACAAGTATAATATTACAACTAATATGACATAAATAACCTATAATTCTGGGAATATGAATACCTTGTTTAAAGGATAATTCAATTTTTTATGAAATACTTCAGTTTCTGGGGTTTCAATGAAACCAATAGTTTGCTTCAGGAACCATGAAGATTCAAATAATCATCAAATGAGATTCTAATGAAAAACTTTATAATTACTATAATTATATATGTATACATAAATGTTTAGCTTACCCAACTAAAAGTGTTTAAAATTCGAAGAAAGGTTTTCCGAAGAATTGAAAATGTTTCATAATCTATTTTTAGTAACTCTTCTTCTATTTCGAACTTATTGTTCATGTATGTTATTAATGGTTTGAATAAAAAGGACACAAAAGAAATAATTAATATGATATCCTGAAGTGATAAGTTTTGTCTGGAATTGGAATTTAACAATCTACACATTTTTATAGTTGTGTATGTATTAACACTTTGTAAAGCTCCAACCAATTAAATGAAATTCTAAAAATGAAATTTCGATTACAATAATTTAACTTTAAAAGCAAACAAAAACTATTGTACTCAAAACTAATGTCGACATTACAAAAAGAATAGACAAGTCGTAGCAAAATTGAGGGTCAACTTAATCATTGTCAACAGCAAAAGTAACAGAATTAAAGGACAATGGTGGTGGATTGTCTTTTAACAATTATGTTTCTTTTATTCAATTCAAGTTAAATGATGAAACAAAAGGAAAAATATAGCTAACTTAGTATAAGTATATTGCAATGAATAATTGTTTCACTTCATACGGGTTGTAAAGAATGAAGAATATGAAACTACAATAAGTTCTCTCTTGTCATTTATCCTGATTCTACTTATAGTAAAAAGGATTTATGCAATTATTGCAATTAGTATCTTGAACTTAATAAATCATAATTAATCATTCGTAATGCATATTTGATAATCACTTATAGTATGTGCACTTATGTGTATCATTGGCTGAAGGACAAATGCAAGCAATTAGCGTGTACACTGACTGCATCATTATTCCTAAGGCAAAAAGGACTCATTCGATCATATACATACTTATGTATGTTAGAGCGACATGTGCGTTTTGGTTAAGAAAATGGCTTGAAATAAAATGGCAAAACTTAGCTTGACTACATAGTCCTACTTGCCCTACGAATGCTAGTACTTGTACACACACACACACACACATGCACACACTGACAGACACTCATACACACATACAACAACAATCGAAAATGTACTACAACAAAAGCAAAGGACGAAATCGTTTTACTATATGTCGCAGTTCTTGTTGTTGTTGCTGTTGTCATCGTCGCCTTAAACGTTTTCGTCGTGTCTTGCTTACGTCACAAACTTACGTAGGCGTCATCGTGCGGCGCACCCACTTCGTCTTCGTTGCCTTCGTTGCCTGAACTTATCCTCAAACTAAAGCTCATCTTCGCTTTCAACGTTGTCCTCGCATTATTCCTCTCTCTTAACTACCTTCAGCTAGCTCCTCTGTTATTTTGTCCAGGTCCAGTCCGAGTCCAATCCTAGCAGCCATGGCAGCGAAAACGTCAGCAGCAGCAGCAGCTTAGTTTAACTGTAAAGCACACGCTCTCGCTTGCTCATTGAGAAAAATTTGTAAATTTACCAAACCTCCATTTAACCCGAACCACAAACGATTGTTTTCCCCAATTTTCAGTTGCTCAATGAAACTCATAACTTGTAAAGGAATGAAAATAAAATGCTTTTATGCCCTGGCCTAGGCTGGCTGGCGTAGCCTGGCCTGGTACGCCTCATGACTTCGTCATTTCTTAAGTTTACGTCTGCGCAGTGTTGCCGCAATGCTTGCAGAAAAATATCATCTGTTGTCTGGCACAGCTCACTGTGTTTGTATGTAGAAATTTGTTGGGTGAGTGGAAAGGAAGGCAGTTAGGCAAATGAATGCGGCAAGTGCATTTTGCTTGTGGTAGGACAGCTTAGCTTAGCTTAGCTTTATGAACATTGAGTATGAAATGAAAATGTGAGGTTAGGAACGGTTTTCATTCTCTCTCTCTTTCTCTCTGAAATATTGTAATTTTCGTATGCTCATTTAGAAATCAGCTGTTGTGTTATTTTTCTGTGTGTGAATATTGTGCAACAAATTGGCTGTGTATATGTGTTTGTATGAAGCCGGCTTTTCATTAGGTTGTCTCTGAAGAGTGTAGAGTCTTAAGAAAAATAGATTTCATTATTATAGGGTTTTAAAAAGTCTTTTAGCATGTGTTTTTTTTTCTTCTTTTAATATAGGTATGTTTGATTTATTTGATGATAATACACAAGGACTATTAGTAAATTTCTTACAACTATAATAAATAGACAGTAATTTTACCAATTATCAATTATTCAGTGTCTAACGAGTGAGTCCTTTTAAGGCATCGGATATAATTTCTAAAGCCTACTAAGCTTAAGACCTTAGCCTCAAGCTGTACTGCATGCTTTTAGCGTCTTTTTATCACGGGGATCTACAGATTGAATGAAAGAGAACATACATATTTTCCAAGTATCAGTATTATGTACTTAGTTTTTTGAAGTTGAAGTTTTAGTTATTTATATTAAGGGGAAATTGCATTGTCCTTTATGTGATTAAAGTAAGCTAAGCTGATTTTCTTTTATTTATTTTTAATAAGCTTCCTGTTAGAAAAACTGGTTTAAGTCTATTTTCCATAAGAAATTTTGTTTTAACTCACTCACCTCAACTGAAATGATTTTCATTCAAAATCTCCTTACGAACGTCATTTGAAAAATCACCACAAAAGTCGCCAGAACTCGGACTCAGCACGAAAAATTCCTAAATAAACAAACGACACTCGTACTACAATACAATATATACACAGATACTATATAGCCATATATTGTATATGGCTTGTAGACATCATGACGACAACACTAGCAGCAGCAGCCGAACTAGCAGCAGCAGAACGAGCAGCAGCAGCAGCGTAATCGTAAGTGTACAAAATAATGAACGAACGTAAAATTTATAAATGTTGCATGAACAAGTTGCAAGCAGCTAGCAGCCAGGAGCAGCAATGTTGATGACGCCTTCATTGTATTTAGCTCGATTTAATTCTCCTTCATTCATGTTCGTTGTTGCTGGTGTTGCTGTTGTTAGTGTTGTTGTTGCTGTTAATGGCGTTATATCCTTTCCACTGCTGCTGTTGATATTTACATCCTTCAATGGGTCTACATTTCGTTCGTTCGTTCGTTCGTTTGTTTGTTGCTTCGTCCATTCGTATGTTTGCTCGATTCCTTGCTTGTTGTACTTCGAATTATAGAATTATGTATTTCATGCGCAGTGCGTTTATTGGTTTTTAGTGAAAATTGTGTGGGTGTTTGTAGGAGGAGTTGTCCTTAGTTCGAAAAACACGAAGGAGTGTCATTTTGTGATGCGCTGAGATATTAGTAAATCTATGTAGGAGAGTGATTTTAATAAGAATATGTCTATGGAAAGATTTGTAGATATACAAAGATACACTTATAAGATTAGACATTAAGTTGATTTTACTAAGAAGATTATAGGAACTTGGAGAAATAAGAAACTATTTTTTTGAAATGAAAACAACAAATGATCATCGTTTGATAGGATTAAAAATGTGTGATAGTTGTTTTTTAAATTAACAAAATGATGTTCATTAGTACAGTTGTATAAGAAAAGATATTATTTTATTATGGATCTTTTTTACCCCATTTTGGCAGTATTGGAGTAAATTTATTTATTTTAAGTAACGAATCAATTAAAAAATCATTTTGTTTTTTTTTATTATTACTAATCTGTTTGGTTTTTTAACTTTGTCGATTAAATTTCTAATTTACCTGTTGCATCCTTTGTCGTCATCAGAGTAACCTAGAGATTTTATGATACAATGTGGGTCATTTATTATGTAATATAATCCAATTGACCTGGATTTCAATTCACTATACAAACAATTTTAATGTAACTGAAAAACAAATAAATAATAATAATAATAATGATAATATTTTATAAGAAAATTGTTTGCTTTTTGTTCTTTGTTCATTAAAATGAGAGCAATAACTCGACAATTAAAAAATAATGTCCGAAGAATTTCGAAAATCAGAAAGATTCGAATACCCCTTATATAATGAAAACGAAAATGTACCCCTTAGTAAAATCGCCCACGCATTTTACTTTTTGAAAAGTGGAACACACAGCAGAGCACAGTGATGTGCGGACAGACAAATGGACAGTAGGTAGACGGATAGACAGACAAACAGAACAAGTGAACACATGTGCTTGTTGTTGTTGTTCTAATGAAAATACGTTACACTGGAACCGGCATGTTGCAAGTCACACATCACATAATCGATATATGAGTAGAAAGAAAGTCGCTCGCATATGTACTAGCGATTCGTAGTAGTTTACTTCTTTCCGAAGTTGTGTGTCAGCGCTTGAGCCGAACCATGAAATTTTCCAGCTTGAAAACAAGTGGTTGAGCATTCAAAATTTTCAGTATTGAGCAAGCGAACAACGAACGTAAATGTCGCCTTCTTCATGCGACGCGTTGTTGCAACGAAGATTGAACGAACATTAGCGGCAAAAGAAAAGAAGTCACCAGCCAGCAGCAGCAGCTAGAAGAGAAGCCATGAAAGGAAGTCCATGTAGTTATAGTGTTTGTTGTTCTTGTTGTTGTTTTCGAAGCGAACAGTGTTGGGAACGTAAGCACGAATCAGCGAAGTGACGAAGACCACAACGAAGTGAAGTGACAAGAAAGATCGAGCAAAGCAAAGCACCTCTAAGAACAACGACACCGATACACTGCTCAAACAACGAACGAACGAAGCACATTCAAATGTGTGTATGAAGTTGAAATACGAAGCGATATGAACCGAAGTAAGCTGATTGATTGTGTAGAGCCCAAATAAACTGAACTGAACAATCCAAGAACAACAATAGCAACATTCGTCGAAGACACGAAGAAAAGCCGACAACGGCAAACGACGTCGAGAACATTGAGTAAGCACAAATAAACGCGAGAGAGTGCAGTGCAGCAAAGAGTGTAACTTGAACTGGAAATACATAAAGTCATAAAGTCACTGCGACGTTCGAACGGCAACGGCAAAAGCAACAGCAGCGACGACATCATCATCATCAACAACAACAACAAAGCCAGAGTTTTTAGTTGTTGTCATTGTCGTCGTCGGGACGAACAAAAAATAAAACACAACAAAAGCAAAAAAAATATAGGAAAGCAGCAGTAGCAGCAACGTTAGCAGCACACAGAAAAACCAAAGCCAAGTAGCAGCAGCAGCGACAGGCAAACAGGCAAAACCTGCTGAGACGACACGACGAGTCCTTGCTCGTCGGTTCATACGTACGGAAGGACAATTATAAAATACTACATTATTGTGAATATATAAAAACAACCAACAACAGAGAAAATTTTTCATATTCAAAACGGTTTTTCTGAACTGATGTCAAGCCAAGTCAAGCCAAGCCAATCCAAGGCAAGACAAACAAGACAAGCAGAGTCCACTCAAGTAAAGTAATTCAAAGAAAAGTAAAATAGAGCAAAAAGAAAAACGAAAAGATAAATAATTAGAAAACAAAAATAAGAAATAAAGAAAGAAAGAAGTGAGTGTCTGTGGCCAAGCGCGAAGTTCTTATAAGAAAACCAAAGCCAAATAACACAAGGGAGTTCAAGTGCAAAGTTGAGTGTCTTTGAATAAAGAAAAGCGGCAAAAAAAATATTATATTCTATTTAAAACATGTTAAACACAAAATAATAATAATTAATTATTTTATAATAATTTAATAATAATCAAAAGAAAAATAAACGTGCTTAAAAAGTTCCTTACAAATTATACTCAATAAAGAAATTTAAAAAAAAAAAAACAAAAACAAAATTTAACAAAAAACAAATTTCATTTAAAAAAAAAAGAAAAGAAACTGCAATTTTTGAATATTTAGTTTTATTCTATAAAACTTTGTGCAAACTTTGTGACTGTGTGAAGAAAAGATTGCACAATAAATTTTAAAGAATTTCCAAACCAAAACAAACAGATAAACCTATTTTGAAAAAGTTTACATAAAATATATTAAAAAAAAAAAAAAAAATCATGTGCTTTAACTAAAATAAAAAATCTTTTCGAAAATTTTCATAAATTTCAAATACAAAACAACCAGAAAAAGAGCTCAAGTAAACAAGTGCCGTGTTTAAATAATTTTTCGACTATAAAAAAAAGAGTCATTTTCATTTTATAAAAATATTAATAAAAATATTAATCAGCAAAACAAGAAAACAAATATTAATAAGTCACATGACAATGTTAACAATAAAGTGTACTACTAATATTCTTCATTCAAATTTAAGGAAAACAAAATTAGCTTTTGCCTAAAAATATGCTACACTTTTGTTGGTAGACTTAAGAGTTAAATTACTTTGAAAACAGAAAAAAAAGAGGCAAAAAAAGAGTAGATGCTGCAAAGTAGATTTGTAATAAAAGGTAGCAAAAAAGGTACAATTGTGAAGTGCGCTCAAGCGGCGGCATATGATCTCCTACGCCAATAAGGACAAGTCGAGACACAACAAGACAACAACGCCTCAAGACACACTTCCGCTTTGTGTACTAAGAATATAGTAAACATAAAAAGCCAACACAAAAAGGACACAAATCAAAGCTAAGTCTGAATCGTTGCTTTGTCTATTGCTGCACAGTGGGTAGAAGACAGAAAAAAAGGAACAAAGAAGGAAGCAACTAAGTAACAGAGGGCATAAACATTACAAGGAATATGTACTCTCTCTTCTTCTGTTGACAACAGCATAAGTCATATAAAAACCGGAGGCGTTTCCCAGAGGAATTCACTTGACTCGAATACCAAATAATCACATCAAAAATAAGGACAAAAATAAAACTAAAAATAGCCACACTACACTAAATTTTTGTTTGTGTTTTTTCTTTTTAATACTTACGAAAACAACAAATCCAATTCGAAGCATAGCAGCAAAAACGAACTATATTGCTACTTAGTAACTTTGACAGTATAAAATTCCCTAAAAAGAAAGAAGTTAACAATCAAAAAGAAAACAAAAATTGATAAATAAAAAAAAAAAAAAACCAAAATTGCGTGTATTTTTTTTATCGTGATTTCATTAAACTTTATATGTGTAGTATGTGGATATGTGTATGTAGGTAGATATGTGTATGTGTGATTCCAAAAAATCGCGCAACTAGTGTCCTGACCCAAGCTACAAAAGAACAAAAACAGTAGCAATAACAACAAAACGAATAAAATAAGCCCCTTAAGGCAGGCAATACTAAAAGTTCCTTTTACTAAAAGTCAGCAACAACAGCAACAACATCAATAGGTAGAAGAAAAAACAGTAAAGTTATTAACAACAGCAACAACAAACATCAGAATTGAAGTACACATTCTACAATATAGCAAAGGCCAACAAAGTTCAAATATACTTTGAAAAGATTTCTCTGATGCGATTGAAGCGAATCAAAGGCAATAAAAGCAACTTGATAAAAGGTAGTAATAGTAGATACAAGAAAAGAAGTAGCAAAGCATAAATAAAGTCAACGCCAACAACAACAATAGGCCAAAGCATAGAGTGCGCTTAAGACAAATTCTCATTGATTATTGATTTTGTCTAACAAAACGGAACCACAGACATTGGGTAGTTAAAGGAAGATAGGTCAAAAAGGTAGTTTGAGTAAGAATTAAGTACGTAAAACAAAAAAAATAAAAAACAAAAACAGAGTAGCTAGAAACAGGAAAAAAGCACGTACAACAACAATCTACTTATCTACCTACCTAACATTTTACCATTCTACCATTTTACCATTCTACCACCTATTATTGTCAGAAGAAGGGAACTTACAATATACGATAACAATTTGGCAAGCAACGTCACCGGCGGCGACAGCAGCAACAGCAACAGCAAAAGAAGCGAAGAAATAGTAAAAAGGAAAAACACCGTGACAGAAGTTTATGTGCCGGAAAATATTGCCGGGAAACGTAGTACAGTTGCAAAAAACCAACATCAAACATCTAAAATAAAAAGAAAAGTTGTAAAAGTTCTTAAGGAAAAACTTGCTGAAAACTCCATTTATTAAGCGCTGAGCATTTGCCAAAATCAAAAAAGAAAAAAGAAGTTTAGAAAAACCAAAAACATAAAACAGCATAAAAAGAGTTGCAAAAGAGTGCAGACAGTTATTATGCAGTGTTGCAAAGCGACATGAAGCATAGCTATCACATGAAAAAGAAGACTTACAATAAACAGTATTGAAAGAAGAAAGTAAAGTATTCAATAACAAAACCAAAAAAAAAAACACATAAAAAAGCAAAGATCGTAAAAACCGAAAAAAGAGATACAAATAGTAACAGGAAGGGAGAGAGAGAGAGAGAGAGTGAAAAGTGAGAGAGAAAGAAAGAGAGTAGGAAAAGAAGGGAGTAAACTTGGAATTAAACGTTGAACAGTTAATAGAATAAATCAACCAACATAACACGTTTACTTGAGAAACTCCATAAAACGAACAAAAAGAAAATGTTCTTTTCTCTGGCCCAGACTTTGGTCTGTGTCTTGCTTATCAATGGCGGCATGTATGCGCTGCATTTGACCGGAAACGGTGGTGGAGGTGGCAGTGGTGGCCTAGGAGGAAGTAACATCAAACCAAGCGTGGGTGCTGGTCACACATTAACGCAGCAAAGTCAATTGATTAATGCCCATCAATCAGGGCATAGTCCTGTTGCCACAAATCGTATGCTTCATGCATTGGGCGCCAATTTCATGGGTGGTCATAGCATTTCGCAACAACAGCAGCAACAACAATTGCATCATCAACAGCAACAACAACATGCGCAACATACAGGCGGCGGAAGTGTCAGTGGTGGCATTGGTACTGCTGGTAGTGGCATTCATCATCCACACCAACATACCTTCGATGCGAATCGTTTGAATCAAGAACTTGCCGATATGGCACAACTTGAACGTGAACGTTTAATGCTAATGGGTTTGGCCAAGCAAACGGCAGATGCTGCTGCCGAGAGTACCGGCCATCATGGTCGTCCTATAATAGCTGGGCGCATACAAATGCATCCACGTGAAGAGGATGTCGATTATCCGAGTATTTTGCAGCAGGCAGCTCGTGGTATTATGTTTGGCAATGTGGTAAAAGAGGCACCGGAACCCTTGCCCAGCCCATTTGGCGATGATTTGGACTATGATGGAGAGCCGCAAATGTTCGCTAGGCGTCCAATTAAGTATGATTATGGTAGGATTGTGCAACCAGCAGATCGTGAGGCGGAATATGAGGCGCAACAACGTAGCATTGGTAGAAGCTTAAATGACGGTGGCGGTGGCTTTGGTGATTTTGATGATTTTATGGAATTGGAAGCTGCTGCTGATGAGGATGATCTACTTGCTGATTTGGATAATTATCAATACCATGGCTGGGAAGAACAACAACAACAACAACATCATCGTACTGCTGCTGATGCTACTAATCCTTATGCTCACACCTTTGAAGATTTGGAGTCGGGTCCACCAAAGGCATTGCAAGAATTATTTGAAAAGGAGCAACGTGATGAAGTTTCAAAGCAGCAGCAGCAACAACAACAGCAACAGCAACAACAACCACAACATCATGGAATCTTTGCCAAACAACATAATGGTGACAATATTCGCATGCAACAGAAATGGACACGTAAACGCGGTGGCCAAGAATCTCAACAACAAACTCAATACCAACCCAATATTTTTGGTCATCATTTTGGACAACAACCCAGTAAATTATCACTTGATAGCTCCGAAGCAACTGCAACAAAACATCTCGACAACAAAGTCAACATCAACAACAAAGTATCTACACGTGCTGGTAGCCTTGCAAGTGCAGCAGCATTACTTGTCGCCGAGGAGTCGTCAAAGAAAAACAATGAATTGAAATCCAAACCATTCGAATCGAGTAATCAGCAACATTTGGATGATAAGAAATCTTCTTCACCATCATCATCATTGTCATCGTCATCGTCATCGTCATCGTCATCGTCATCATTAAGTGCTAACGAACAGCAGAAACAACAGCAACAGGAACAATTAGTTCATCCGAATAGGAAACGTTCTGGCAGCGTCGTTGGAGGCACCTCTGGAGCTGCTGCCAATGCTGCCAGTTATATGCAAACGCCGCAAGTTTCGCACAGTTTAGCCAGTCAATTGATGTTGCGCACTGCGCGCGGTCAACGTCAATATGATGTGCCACAAATCGGTAAGTCAAAACCACACAATTTAATATAACATATAGTAATTATTATCATAATACGAGATACTAATCTATAATTTAAGAAATCCTTCTCACTCCTTGAATTATACAAAACAATAAATGAAATCAAATTGTGAGTGTTTAATTTTTGTTACGTGCTCAGAATTCGATTTAGTTATTAGTTTTGTTGACTTTATTTTATGATATTTATTTATACCTATGTCATGTATTCTACTTAAGAAGCAAACTTCATAAAATATGCTGAACTCGATACGATTAGTTGAACACCTTGAAACCTATAATTATTATACCCAATGCGGTTCATTTCATTTGACATCTGTTGTACTCAGAGTTAATTGTAATTATTATTATTAAAATCACCATTGGCATTCGCTTCATACACTATTTTAATTTCTAATTTTTTGTGAACTTTGCGTGTTTTCACTTAATCATTTATCAATATTATTTTTATATGTATTTTAGTTCTTCAAGATTCTCAACAAAAAGTTTTCCCAATTAATTATTTCATGGTCTGATTATTTTATATCAAAATGAAATAGGTTTTCTTTTAATTGTTTCATTGATTTATTTCTTTCATATGATTTTTTCTACTCGAAACTCTGAATAAAATTTTCATCCTCTTCATTAGCCTCTCCTCCTATTTAATTTTATTTCTCTTAACAAAGTAAAGTGTGGAGAAGTTTAGTCTTCATTTTTTGTTTTTTTTTTTTTTGTTTTTAAATAACTTAAGAACCTACTTTTCTTAAGTTTGTTTAAGCATATTTCTTTATACTGGCTAAAGTTCATACCAATCTCATCTTCAATTCCAACCATTTATCTCTCAATAGTTTATGCATTAATTATGCAGTAAAACATTTATCAAGCTCAATTGCTTGACCAGAAGTGCACATAATTTTGAAACTTCTGGGAACTGTTTTTCTTTTTTGTTTTGTTTCATTCACTTTCATTATTTAAAAGTTTATCAAACTACAATATGTATTTTTGTTTTGTATACTCGCTTGTCTATTGAAAGTTTAATTTAATGATCTGAACTGTTGTTGAAAAGTTAATGTTAAAAAAATGTTCAACAGACGTTATAAACATTAGAACAGTTGTAAATCGGTTAAACAGAAACTTAAATAATAATTTATTAGTAATAATAAAATAATTATTTAGGTCAAATTTGGAAGAAAAATTCGAAGAAGATATTTCTGATGAATAGAGAATTATGGCCTAAGTAATAATGACACGAAATTTCTGTTGAATTGCTGTCAAAATAAGTACTTAACCCCTTTGACCTAATTCCCAGCTTCAGCCATTTGTCATATAAGATTGAAATGTTCTGTAATCTGTTACATTTCTCTTAAGAGATCTTATGATTAGCATAATTTAAGTGCTTTCTTAAAGTATTAGTTCTAAAAGGCAATCATTATTTATCATTTCTTTATCTAACATATCAATTACAAGTTTATTTTGACATCCAACAATGTTTTCACACACTTAAATTTCTAAAAAAACAGAACAGCATTCGAAGAAATTTAACTCATTAATTAATTAAAACTAACTAATGCAAAACACATGTTCTCACGCTGTCATTTGAAAACCCCAATATAAATTCAATTAAGTTCTAACGACTGAATGAAGAATTGAGAACAAAACGTTTAACGTTTAACACAGCAGGACGATAAGTATTGACAAGCAACAACAACAAATAAAAGAAGCAAACATAAAAAAAAATTACAACAAGGAAGAAAACTAAGGTGACGGCAGCTGACAAACTCACATCTGATTTAGGAAAAACACTTGAAAGATGGCAGACAGACAAATAGATAGCAGCAACAGTAGTAAAGGCAAACAAGTATGTGAAGGGTAAAACTATGGAAAAGTGAAAGCGTGAAAAAGAAACAGAAAAAAAAAAACCATGAATAAGGAAAGCAATTGTAATTTTCCATTTTTGTTTTGTTTTTATATTTTAACAAGAAAAATATTGAACAATTGTGGTTGTCATTTGTATTGTGGTGGTTGTTGTGTCGTGTCGAGTTGTCTGTTGTATCTTTTACTGGAATTTATTATTGAAGCATTGTGGGTGCGCTTGGCGCTAAAGAATCGACTCGAATTGAATGGAATGGAATGGATTGGAATCGGAAGGGAATCACATACGATGATGACGTTATTTCACACGCGGCTTTTATCAATGAACACATGTTGCATGAATATGCAACACCATCATCTGTGCCCTCAGATTCAATATTGTTGCAAATGTTTGTGCCACTGGCGTCGCTCGTTAGTCGTCTTGTCGTCACCCAATTTTGTGTGCCAATCATTCCAGCCCACATTTACATATTCGAATATTTTCTGTATGAAATTTTCCGTTGAAAACCGAAATGAAATAAGCAACAAAAAAATAAAATGTAAAACGAAAATTCATTAATTTGTTTTGATTGAATTGCTTTGTGTTTCATTTGTTTTCATTCCTTTCTTATTCTCTGTTTTTTTGTTTATTTTGGTTATCTTAACGTAATTAATGGAAAATTGTATTCTTCCAATTATCTTGAGAAAAATTGCATTTCCACTTTGAAAATAAACATTTAAAAGATGAAGATTTACAATTTTTATTTGATTTTTCAGTGTTGATTTTTTTTTTTACTTTAAATTTTCTTCTGATTCTCTTTTTCTTCTCCTGGTACTTGAATGTTGAAAGTATCCTTTATATTCTTATAATCATAGTAATTGCAATCTAGGATGTTTTTATAAAAATTTCAAGTGATTCAGTCTTAAGGGTGCAAATTTCATAAGAAAAGAAAATATTCCTTACTATTTTGATTTCACAATTCTAAATTTAGATATCACTTTTAGACTATAAATATTTATTTTCTTTTAATGATTTTATTCCATAAATTACGCAGAAATATGATAAACTTGCAACAAAGCAAAAAATTAAATGAATTCAGCAATTCTGAAACTTAAATAGACATCAAGTTTGATGCGTAATAGAAAACCGAAAATGCCAATCTAATCGAGTTTCATGGTTTTAACGCTCAGCGCACATGGCCCGTTGTTTCCGTTTCCGTTTCCATTTCCTGTTCCTATTGTGACTTCATTTCAATTTCCAAGCAATGCCTTCTTCTTGCTGCAGAGTGAACGTATGCAAAACACTCCGAGGAACGCCAGCGAATAAAGGTTTCAAAATGAATATTTTATGAATTGCTTAAAAGCAAAAGGAAAACATTGAAACTTTGAATTAATTATTTTTTGCGGGAAATTCTTTAGTATTAAAAATTGTATTAAAATTTTATTTCATGTGAAAAGTAAAGTAAAATTTGTAAGAATTTAAAGAAGCAGAGGAAGCGAATCTTACGAAGCTGTGCTTAGTCTCTGTAAAAATAAGAAGAATTACGAAATGGTATGAAATTATTGATAATGAAAAGTAGTTATAGAAAATTGTATCTTATAAATACTGTACTTTTGCAAAGTTTCTCTAAAAAACCTCCTCCTTGAGAATTGTATAACTAGAAAATTGATTTTATTTTAAATGAGTTTGATTGAAAAATTGATTGTAAGGCAAAAATTATTTAACTTGACTCTAAATAAAAACTAAGCTAAGGAAATTGAAACTCCAATATAGAAAACTACAATTTGGAATTGCTCCACACGCACATTATTGCGTTGACCTTTGACATTATTTGTATATTTGGTTACCAAAACAAAGCGAACAACGCACCTAATGACATTTTGCCAATAAAATAATAAAATTGTAGAAATTACCAAAACTGCAAGCAAAACCATTGTGCAAATGAGCTAGTGAGTGAATAGTCCTGGCAATGATTTTTCTATATTACAAAATAGTAAAACATGCTCATTATACAACAAAAGTGAAAAACATAAATTATAGTACAACGAAAGGACGTGTGATACAATAATAAAGGACTTACAAGGGAAGGCTATTTACAATAAAAATAATGAAGAGAAAACTGAAATAAGTATAATGAGAATGTGTGCTGAGTTTTACTATCCTCATACTTAACTGAAATACACATTCTGCATCCTTGCGTAGTTGACCAAAAAATATTGTAAACGGAAAATGAAAAGCCATGCAAGAGAAGGAAATTTTTGCTTTCAACAACAAAAAAACAAAAAAAGGGAATGGTTATTACAAGACTACAATAAATGTCAGTTGCCAGGCAAGAGAACAACGTCACCGCAGCTCACACACACATACACGCACAAATATTACACGAGCCACATGAGCTTAGAATGTAAATGTTAAATACTAAAAAAGAAAAAAAAAAAAAAATGGGGATAAATGTTCAAAAAATATTCTTACAGCCAGAACACGATGTCCTTGCTTGTGTATTTGTTACAGCCAGACTAAGCAGCATCAACGAGTCGCCTGAACTTGCAGTATGCTGCACTTCATATGTGGTTTACCAACACGGTAAATGTCAAATGGTTAGATTCGGTTGGTAGGTTGGTAGATTGGTTTAGGTTAAACTGGTTGAAGTTAAATGTTCACATCGAGTTGAAGTCTAAATTAGTTTTTTCCAATTTTATAGGCTCATTTAGTTCTTCTTCTGCGGCATCTCTCATCTTTGGGAATTGAAGTGCCTCCAGCTATTTAAGATAATCTTCCAAACGTGTATGACAATAACATAGGAGATACTTGAAAATTTCTATTACCATATTTCCTGTTCTTTATAATGTTTATCAGTTCCATTTTGTATGCATTTGCCTTTTGCCCTTAAGTTCTGGTCTGTCAATACTCCTGTGATGGTTCTTCAGTTCTTATGCGTTATAGTGGTCGAATATAAAATGTCAAAGTGCTTTAGTTAAATTGGAATTAAAAATTGTACATTGCATTGACATAATGGTCATTGCTTATTTACTGGAAAATAGGTGTCAGGTGACATTGAACAAACATTAATCCTTGATTTGTGGAATATTTCATTTTATGGCCTTCTGCCATCTACCCGGCAACTTTATATGTACCTAACTAAGAGAAACTTGTTGTCAAGGTTCTGTTTGATGATGTTCCTGGAAGGCAAACCTAATTTAAATAATGATAAGAAAAATATTTTATTTCAATTATATGACAACATTTTATTTTATTTTTCTTTTAATGTGTTTCAAACTTGTTGTTTCTTAGCGATGAATGAATGATGAATGCATAGTTGAAGAATATAAAAATATTACATTTTTTCAAATGTTAAAATAAAGGAAACTTTTTTTTGTGTATTAACAATTGGCATAAAATTCCAGGAATTTATTTTTATTTTTAATAATTTCTTTTTTATGACTTCTAGTGTCATTATTAATGTGACCACTTGAGCTTCTTTGCCCATGCACTAGTTCTTAATTTTATTAACTCTCGTTCATACTAATTGTCTGTCCATTTGCTTGTCGCCCTCTGCATTGTTACGTAATATAACTTATTCATAAGTCCTTTCATCCTGTGCGTGTGTGTGTGTGTGTGTTTTTTTTTTCCACTAATTTAGTAACAACACCCCAGGGTGCCACGATTCGTGTAAAACTCATTAATGTATGCATTTCTTGTTCACTGGCCACAGTTTGACATGTTCTCCATGTCATTCAAGTATGTTTGTCTGTCTGTCTGTCTGTCGGAATGAATATCTGTGTTAAACATCATCATTGCAATACTTATGATCATTCGAATTATCATTAAGTGTATGAACGCCTTCTGTGACTATTCTTTTTTCTATCTTTTTGTTGTGTGTCTTGATTTATTTAATTCGTAATATGAGTAAAAATTGTCAAGTGCTCAGATAATGTGTTCCTTATTCCTTATTCACACTCTCACGATAGATACTTATTACAGTACTTAACATTGAGTGTTATTATACATGCTTTTGTTGTTATTGTTGTTCAATGTTACGCAAATTAGTTGGAAGGATATATGAGTCATGTGTTCGTGTGTAGTAGCTAAGCTAGTCTTCTGGTAGCCGCCGCCTTAAATGTGACCCAATGTGTGTGTTCCTCCCATAAAAAATCTTTTTCCTTCTTATGCTCTGTCACATCTATATTTTCTACTTCATCTGTCTGTCAGTCAGTCAGTCAGTCAGGCAGTCACTGATTAACAGACAAGATGTGTTGATTTTGACCGACATTGCGAACGACATGCTACTTATTTAAATTGATAGTCAGTCCTCAATGTAATCTATTTTTAACATAAAACAACAGAATCGCCAATATTTTGAACTACGAATATGACTAATCTTACAATTGACTCTAACTGTGTATGTTTGAGACGAAAATTGAAAGATAAAAGTAAGAGAACTGGTATGGAAGAAGCAAAATTCATTCATAAATTTGTACACTGCCTACGCTAAACAGTGGCAGCGTCAGCGTCAGCGGCTACGTCAATAACTCAAACCCACAAACTTCAAACGCCCTCAAAAAATGTCATGTCTTAGCTTTTATTTTTCATTTTCTCCATTTTTTTTTTGTTTTTTTTTAGGCAACTTGTATGCCAACTATAAACAACAAGAACAAGAACAGAAACAGCAACAGCAACAGCAATAATAAATGGTAAACTGGTAAACTGGTAAAGTCAAATCGACAAGAAAAGAATCTGTAGTCACCGTCTGTGACATGCTTAGGATTCTTTTTTGTGGCCATGCGCGCAGAGAATGCGAAAGTATTGCATCATCTTTACCATCTTCATCATCTTCAATACAGAAATGAATAAAACATCATTATTAGCAGAATTTATTAACATGTTCAACATGAACAGTCGCCTAAAGTATGATATATCTACCAAATACTCACTTCCACTTGACACAATAGCGCGTGTTTTTAGCAATAAAATATTTTATTATATTAGTATATAAAAGATATCTTCATACACATACATACATACATACATACATATATCTTGGTCATGAGTTGTATCTATGGAAAAGTCCTTGAAGCTTCATTGACTAAAAATTTTTCACAAAAAATACCCAAGACCTACAATAATAGACGGAGTGATAGAGAGAGAGAGAGAGAGGAGAGAGAGAGAGAGAGAGAGAGAGAGAGAGAGAGTATAGAATGAGTTTAGGGCAATTTGGCGAAGCTGCTAAAATTACTCAGCAAAAACTCATTTGAGTTGTTTTTTTGTTTCCATTTTTTTCTCTCTCCTCTTCAGTTATAATCTTAGACATATACTAAGATAGAAATACACTGACTGAGTCATCAAACGCATACAGTTTTGCAGCATCAACAATAACAATTCTCCAAATTTATTTCATAATCAATGAATGAATGAAAAAGCATACAAGTAGATACCTGTTTACCTTCTCATTTATACGAGTACTCATTCACTTAGAAGTATTTAGTTATAATAGTATACACATCAGTATCAGAGTGAGTAAAAGAAATTGTAAGTTTGAAAGGTAAATGTGGTTTACTGAATGAGATTAAGGGTCAAAATATTGATTGGGAAAATTAGAATAGCTTAAAAATGCAAGAGAATACAGAAAGGGCAAGAAATTTAGTCAAATTATTTTCGATTATCGATCATTAAATGTCCTAAATTATCGTCTATGGAATTTATATACTGAATTCAGTAATTAGATACAATTTTCTAGTGGTCTACACTTTGATTGATACTGCTGTTTCTACCCACATTCAATTTTACCTTTTTGTTACATTGCTTCATGAAAGATTGTTTCCCATCGATGACAAAATCTTTTCTATTTATTGAAAATATTTTATTAAACACTTCTTTGTATCATTTAAAATCTTGTAAACAAATCAGAACTTATTCTTTTATAAATAAAACAATTAATAAAGAATAATATTAAATTAAATTTGATTCAATAAACAATTATGATAATTTTACACAAATTTCCTAATGTAACATGTAAGTATTTGTATTTTTGTTGTTGTTTGATATAGTATTCAATAACTACATATGTAAGCGATTATGTATCTTTGTATCTGTAGATTTTTAAATTCATATTCATCTACATCTGCTGCAACTAACAATCTCTCACCTTAAGCATCAAAACACTTAACGTACACTTATGCTTAGGTGAATGGCACAATGTGGCCTACCTTTCTTTTTTAGTTCAGTTATTTATATACACACACACATACATCTATAGACGCGAGAATATTCAGCTATGCTTCTGTTTTTTTTTCTTTTTTTTTTTACTTTGGTAAAATATTTCCTTTGGTTTTGGTTTCTTTTGCTTTTGATTCTTCTGCTTCTTCATCAACTACGTACTTCTTGCTTAACAACTTGTGCCACTTTGAGTACTTTTTGCATTTTGATGTTAGTTGTGACGCACAAAACATCAAGCAGTATAGAAAAGAGAAGAAGCGAAGCAAATAAGTGATGGAGAAGAGCAAAGGAAAGTATCGCTAGCGTTAGCGTCACTGCCTTAACAAGAGCATTCGGAGCTTGAGTGAGCATGGGTCTTCTTCTTCTTCTTCTTCTTCTCTAGTTCAACCCAACCTCAATTGCTGTCGTCAAACTGACTGAATGAGTTGCACACACACACACACACACACACACACACACACACCAAATAGATACACATGTATTTATATTACACTCATTCATTCTTGCACAGATACAAATGCAGCAGCAGGTGGTGAAGAAGAACCAATGTAAACTATTGGGAATTCCTATACTCGAAGTTATGAGTTTGAGGTTGGTCTCGGCTACTCTTCAGATATTTCGTATTCGTCTGCCCTGTTTTTGGCTGCTGTTGCTGTTGAATTTTACTAAGTATGAATGTATCTACGCTAATGTAAATATTACACTTGTATCTGTGAGTATGAGTACGTTGTGCGTGTGTGTGTGTGTGTGTGATCATGTGACTTAGTCACTATTTTACATTATACTACATAAAATTATATATGCAAAAATAATGCCTGCGAGATGTTTTTAAAACCATTCACACACTCACACATTCGTAGATACATGTATGTTGCACATACACTAGTCGGATGCTGATGATGTTGTTGTTGTTATGGTTAGTGTAATCACTACAAGTTGATGTTGTTGATGATGATGATGATGATGATGATGACGATGATGATGTCATTGTTTATTGATTTGGTTGCTCATGTGTACTTGTGTTTACACGAGATACATATGTGAATGTGAAAGTGTATCTTATCTATATGTGTAAGCATGTGTTTGTTTGTATTCCTTTGACTCGTTTTAGTTATTTTTAAGCTTGTTTATTCGTTATGTCTCTCTATGTCTCCTTCTCTATCTCTCTGTGTCTGTCTGTGTGTGTTTAAAGTCAAAAGGCTAATTTCACTTGTTTGCCTCTTTCTCTCTGTGCTGGCTTCTTCTCCTTTCCAAAGGATAAAATTTCCGGTTTTGTTTGTTAGCCAAAACACGTCACATTTTGTGTTGTGTTTTTCCTTTCTTTTATTTTTCATTCATTTCGTTTGGTTTTTGTTTTTTATTTTATTTTACGCTTACGGCGCGTGTATGTTTTTCATTAACAAATTTTCGAACTTTAGATGTCTTGAATAATTTTTTGTTTCTCTTTTAGTTTTGTCTTGTTTTGTTTTGGTTTTGTTTGTTGAGATACATTTTTATGCTGGCAGGCACTGTTGACTGCTTTGTAGGCGTAGGTGTTATATTGGTTCATTTGAATCGCTCTTACGGTTCATTTGGGCGTACACACAGTTCATTTGTTTCAAATTCTCACATTATTTGTGGTCCGTTGGTCTCTGGGTATCACTTTATGCACATACGAGTATCTATGTGTTGTGGGGTTTCATTCAAATTGCTTTTAATTAGTCAAGTTTCATTTTAAACAAGATAATTGGATTCGTTTGAAAACAATAAGAAAATGAATGAACATCGACAAAAATAAAGAGTGATACAGCATTTTAATAAATTTATTGGTTTTTGGTATAATACAATAGTATTTTCTAAAACAAAACTTTAAACATGGATAAATCTCAAAGGATCTTAGTAAATTTCAAAGTTCCTTTCAGTGAATTTTTATTAAAATTGATTAGAAATATATGTTGATATTTTGTGATAAGTAGCAGAGAAAAGCATACGAATGATTTGGATAGAGAAGACGAAGAAGATGACAGGATTCGGTATTATTTTGTATTGGACAAAAGTAAAGAGCTACACATTTTAATACAAAATAAGTATGATGAAAAAGAATAGAAGTGAAAGGTTTGTGATGGTTTAGAATAGAAAATAATTAGACGGGATTCGAACGTATTTAGTATCATTGAAACATTAATAAAATTTATTTAAATAATTTCGCTGATTTTACGCATTTCGATTGGCATTTTTTTGTTAGCATTTCATGTATTTTGTTGTATTTAAATTTTCTACATTTGTACAGTTTTTTCTTACTGTTTTATTATTGCTAGATTTGCATTAGTTTAATTAATTATTCTTTATTTATTTGCAATTTTGTGATCATATCCACAAAATTAAAACCACGAAATTTGCTCATGGAGTGAAAAATTTTTTGTTGTTTAATTTGTTGATTTTGCGGTTTGCTAAACAATTTATTATCAAAATTCAAATTTCATTTTAAATATCCAAAATTTTTTGTTTATATTATACATTATATTGTATTATTCTAGATAATGATTAGATTATCCTTGTCTCATATAAAATATCACATGAGTGAAATATTTTCCATTGAGTAGCTTAACATGTTGAACTGTTTAATTATTTTTACGCATTTGATCTTAGCATTTATTGTTATTTTGCTTAACGAAACGACTGAATCCTATTTTTTAATATACTTGACATGATGATTTTGTTATTTTTGTTGAAGAAAAAGTGGCTAGTTAGCCATGGGAAAAATGTCATTATTTAATACAAAAGAAAATAAATACACAAAAAAATATAATTTATGCTCTATTGACTTCATTATTGTTATTGAATATTATTTGCGTTTGAAACAAGTGAAGCATATTCGAATTTTCCTTCTTATATTCCTAAATTTTTCTTCTTCTTATTTTTCATATCAAAATAATTTTTATTTTTTTATTTTAGTATCATTATTTGTTTGTTATGAGCTGTTTGCTTATATTCTAAATATAGAAATATCTACACCAAAGTATCGCAAAGTGTATGATTTGCTTGCTGTTTCTGCTGTTAACTGCGTCTTAGATTCATGCCAGAAGTAATTTGTCTAATAAATAAATCGCTTGATATTTGCCTAACAATAAATATAAACATAAGAACCTTTTTCTACTTCTTTACTTTATCTCAGCCCTCTGACTCGTGTATTGTACTTTGTTAGCTATGAAAATATTTGTGGTGTCTGCTTTTAAGCGTACGGAAGCCTAACAAATAGGAATTACAATATTCACATACTACATACGAAAAGAGGATACAAATCTGTAGGTTGACAGGCTCAAGTACACAAATGACACACATATGGTTTTTAATTTGACTCTCTGGTATATTCACAAATGTTGTGAATCAGGCATAGAATACAGATGAGTGAATATGTGATCCTTTCTTTTGTCTAACAAATATAGACTACAATACATATATTGTATATATGTAAGTATATTTTGCTGAATATCCTTATAATAAATGAGTGCCTGCTTATGTCATATCACTTATGTTCGAGACGCATGTAAAATATGTGTATACATACATATATGAATATCAAGCACAATGAAACGTTTTACTTTTCACTTTCCTCAAATTTATGCTCATGCGGAATGTAATGAAAGTCGAGTCCGAGTTCAGTTGCTTAACTACTGCTAATATTACTGAAACTATTTATTATTAGATATTAACAGTGGCATAAAGATTGCTCTGGATTTCCCTCATCAATGTGCTTCTTTGCGAGAATTTTGTTATCATCATGCCACGCTATCCCAACATTTAATGTATGATTTTATTTGGAATCATTGTTGGATTTTGTGTTTTGTGAAGTTGATAAAGTACCCTATTCTCTAGATTTACATTTCAATTTGTATTTCATTGAATTATTGTAAATAGTTAATGATTCCATTTCAGTGAATAAATATTTTTGAAAAACATTCGATGGAAGAAATTGCGATGTTCATAATGTTCTCAATTCATTTGCCATTCCTGGTCACTATAATGAAATTTCCGATGGAATAGATAATTTGTTTGACGTAAATGAATTCAAATTTAATGTGGAATAACTTCAAATAACAATTAAGATTTCTGTTTAACCATTTGAATTTTTTTTGAAAAACTTAAAAATTAAGCTAATTTCTTAATTGACTTAAATCTGATGAAAAACAATTAAGAACAAATAAAATATGTAAAAAAAAAATAATTCAATTGGTTATTCGAAAACTGAAGGATCATGATATTCAGGATATTAATAGAAATTCATCAGTACATTTCTATAGCAGATTTATTGGGTAGGCAGTATACCTCTGTGTAAACGGATTGATGGACTCTACTGTGTGGTGTATAAAAATTATATACTTTACCTATTTTTTAACCAAACTGTAGCCAAACTTTCTTCCATTCATATGAATGTAATCAATCGGAACTCACTTTGTAATCAAATAATAAGTTATAAATTATTGCAAAAGATATAATAAAATGTTCGACTGGAATGGAATCATTTTGAAAATGTTCTCAACGCTTTTATACATTAAAGATTTTAAAAATAAATTTTGCTAAAAATGCCCATTGTACTTAAGGTTTTATTTTAAAAAAAGTATGCCATGATATTGAAATTTAGGTATATAAAGAAATTAAGAATTTCATTAGATCATTCTCACGAGACTTTGTGGACGTTCAAAATTATCTGTTGTTAAATTGGATTTGTTTGGATTAATAATTAATTATAATTGTGTTTGAATAATGGCCACTGGTGGTGATAAAGCAATGAAGACTTCGAGCACAGAGTCAATCGCATCCGAAATATCGAACATTGGTTCGATCACTAGTGTAAACTCAATAGCTGTTACAGAATCTGAGGACTGGAATGAAGTGGTGCGAATGTACAGGGGTATGGTCGACGAGTCCATCATTGTCCCGTTTGTGGGTCTGGAAAACAGGACCGTCAATATCAACATGAAGCGTGGTCAAATCTTCAAAAAAGCCGTGCGGGTCTATGCCGAAACTGTGGACGTTAATCCAGATATGTTATGTTATTCAATTGGTGACTACATATTGGATTGTGAACAAGACACCCCAATTAGTTGTGGTTTAGATAAAGGAGACATAATCACAGTTACATGGGATCCGGAGATAAAAATGCAGAAATCAAGCCAACTGAAAAAAACAAACACACGTTGACTTGGTGGTTTCTGGTGACTGTGCTGCTGCTGCTGCTCCTGTACAATGCAGATATATTCAAAGATGTTGTATATTTGTTTCTGAATTAATTGTATCTGAAGATTATTTGTGATGTATGATGAATCTATAGCGTTGTAAATTTGTGTGTGTGACGGAAAAAAAAGTATATTTTGCAGAACCATAAATATGTTTTTTTTATTTTCATTTGTCGAGTCAGAGTCCATTTGCTTAACTACTGCTACTATTACTAAAACTATTATTAGATACTAACAGTGGCATAAAGATTGCTCTGGATTTTCCTCATCAATGTGATTATTTGGGAGAATTTTGTTATCATGGCACGCCATCCTAACATTTGTTGTATGATTTTATTTGGAATCAATGTTTGATTTTGTATTTTGTGAAGCTGATAGAGCGGTTCCCTATACTTTAGCATTCATATTATTTTGTAGGCTTTAATTTATATTTCAATGAACTATTGCTGGAAAGTCAATGATTCCGTTTCAGGTGAAACAATTAAATGATTTTTCTAAAAACATTCGATGAAAAAATTGAAAAATTTTTCTCAGTTCACTTGCCATTCTTGGTCACTATAATGAAATTTTCGATGGAATAGAAATTTTGTTTTAGACGTAAATGAATTCAAATTTAATGTGGAATAACTTTCAATTTATTACAATTAAAGAATTCTGTTTAACCATTTGGAGTTTGACAAAATATAAATTAAACTTTATTTCTTCTTAATTGACTTAAATATGATGAAAAACAATTAGGAACAAATAAAATATGAATTTTTTATATATTTTGGTTTCAGTTGAGGTTTTTTGGTTTTTATTTTAAAATAAATTTGGTTTGAAATGCCAAGAAAACGAAAGCCACAGAAAAATGTAAGAATTTATTTTGTATTCTGGTAAAAAATATCAAGATAAATTCTTAGAATTGTGTAATTGGGTTTAATTTATTTTTGTAGGAGACTTTTTACTTTGAATTAAACTACTTGAAATGGTTTTATTAAAAACATGTTGCCTACTTTAAGGCATCGCAGTACTACATACAATATTGTAACTAATTGCATTTCTAGCACGTTTGAGCGTTAAACTACTTAAGCATTTCACTAGCTCAACTCAACAATATCAACAATATGAAGAATACGAACAATAACAACAACAATTATTATGCATACTTAGTCAAACTTGAGAACGAGTGAGCTCATCTCAACTCAACTCATCGCATCGCATCGTATCTACATACTTATCCTATGCTGTGCATATTCTCCAAACTAAGCCAAGTAGCCAGGACTAGGACCGACTTACTTGACTCTACCCAGTACTAGTAATGATGGCGTCGCCTGAAATAAGGTAATGAAGCCAACACGCATATACATAGCAGTATGCATAATTTATGTATCTGCTCTGTCCTATGTCCCAAATGTCCTCATATGAGTCTGTTAAAGTATATGTGTGAGAACTATTATGTGTGTATCTGTATAATATAGCATAGAATGGTAACAAGTTCTCAAAGCTGCTGTGTTCTTGATGTTTTTGGTGAAGAAAAAAGGATAACTAGGATGGCAAACAACCTTATTCAACTTGTTTAGCTAGTGACTATCATGTTGCTCTGGTATCTTATTATTATTGTTATTTTTGTTAGTAATGATGCTTTCAAAATATATTTTTACCTTTCTTTTCATTTTGATTTTTATGGTTCGTTGTGTCCTGTGACTCATAAAAAATATTAAAAAAGAAAAAATGAAAAAATATATAAAAGAAAGGAAAGCAATCCAAACAAATAAGATACAACACAAAAAAAAAACCAAAAAAAAAAAAAAGATTGAAAATGTTAAAGGGTTTCATAAATAAAGAAAAGCAGTACAAAAACAGCAACAAAGAAAAACCTTTACAAATTGTGAAATAATAATAAAATGTTTGTCTGCTGAGCTGCGCCTGGTTTTATGCAATTCTAATTTTAAAACAATTTACTTGGAAAGGAAGAGCAGAAAAAATGGGTGCTCGCCGCTTTATTGTTGGAATATTATCACACCTTTTTCACCTTTACACAATTTCGTAATGTTCATTCATTCATTTACTCATTCATTCATTAATTTATTATTCAGTTTGGTTCGCTTATTTGTAATTCTTATCGTTTCGTGCTAAATATTATATGAGCGCACCTAAAAATTTGCAGCAGCAATTTATTTCGTGAGACTTTTTCTGTGTTGAAAGCAAGCAAGTTCCCTCATTAATCATCGTCATAGTCATCTTCCCCATTGTCATCATAAACGTCATCGTCCTCGGTCCCAGACAATAAACTTACTCACTTGTATCTACTTAATAAAAAAAATATACTCGTACACAATATTTTTAATGTTTTTCAGTTTTTATGAATGAACAAACAATTGCCTATGGTATACGAGTATAGACTCATTGCAGTCACTCTCGACTCTTGTGTATAAGTATGGTGTAGTACTACTTTAGTAGCAGGACTGAGTAGAATTCACAATTCACTTGTCAACTGACAATTTTTAATCAATCATCCTTAATTATTTTTAATTTTTATGAATATTACGTTGTTTCCATTTTTGCTTTTATTATTGATTACTCTTCATGACATTCATTATTAACAAAATATTTATACACAATTTTACTTTTATTTTTGTTTTCTTAAAATAAATTAATTTTAAAATTAATAGAATACAAGAGAAGGCAACTTTAAATCCACACATTGTTTCATTCAAAAATAATTATAATATTTGAAGCCTTAACTATAGCCAAACTTTCTTCCATTCATATGAATGTAATCAATCGGAACTCACTTTGTAATCAAATAATAAGTTACAAATTATTGCAAAAGATTATAATAAAATTTTCGACTGAAATGGAATCACATTGAAAATGTTCTCAACGCTTTTATACATTAAAGATTTTAAATATAAATTTTGAGAAAAATGCCCATTGTACTTAAGGTTTTTTTTTAAAAAAAGTATGCCATGATATTGAAATTTAGGTATATAAAGAAATTAAGAATTTCATTAGATCATTCTCACGAGACTTTGTGGACGTTCAAAATTATCTGTTGTTAAATTACTAGTTTGGATTAAAAATAATAAGTTATATAATTCTGTTTGAATAATGGCCACTGGTGGTGATAAAGCAATGAAGACTTCGAGCACAGAGTCAATCGCATCCGAAATATCGAACATTGGTTCGATCACTAGTGTAGACTCTATAGGTTTTACAGAGTCGGAGGACTGGAATGACGTGTTGCGATTGTACCAGGGTATGGTCGATGAGTCCATCATTGTTCCGTTTGTGGGTCTGGAAAACAGGACCGTCAATATCAACATGAAGCGTGGTCAAATCTTCAAAAAAGCCGTGCGGGTCTATGCCGAAACTGTGGACGTTAATCCAGATATGTTATGTTATTCAATTGGTGACTACATATTGGATTGTGAACAAGACACCCCAATTAGTTGTGGTTTAGATAAAGGAGACATAATCACAGTTACATGGGATCCAGAGAAAAAAATGCAGAAATCAAGCCAACTGAAAAAAACAAACACACGTTGACTTGGTGGTTTCTGGTGACTGTGCTGCTGCTGCTGTTCCTGTATAGTGCAGATATGTTCAAAGAT
Organism: Amiota minor; assembly: GCA_037043295.1. NCBI lineage: Eukaryota > Metazoa > Arthropoda > Insecta > Diptera > Drosophilidae > Amiota > Amiota minor. Next base: position 884,410 of record JBAMAW010001038.1, read on the forward strand.
GTTGCTGTTTGTAAATTAATTGTATCTGAAGATTATTTGTGATGTATGATGAATCTACAGCGTTGTAAATTTGTGTGTGTGACAGAAAAAAAAGAGTATATTTTGCAGAAACATAAATATTTTTTTTTTATTTTCAAGAATCTGAAAAGGGAGATGATAATAAGGCAATGCAATGTTTGGCTATACAATTTTAATTACCTGAACCAAATATTACAAACAGTTGACCAACTGGTCAGAACTATGTAATAATTCCCATTATCGGCATAAACTTAATGTACTTTGTTGCAACATTTGTTCTTGCGGATTATAGGGTATAAATTTTTTAATAAAATTCATAAAATTCAATTTATAAAAATGCTTTTTTACAGGAAAATTCATTTCATTACAATGAAAAAATATAAGGAAAAATAACCGCAATGATTGCATGTTAAAATGTCAAAAGTGATGAGTTTTGCACAACAGCATATGATTTTTATTATAGATACAATATATCGTCAATTTGTGGATGTTTTTTAATTTTCCTCATTTTAGTTTTCATTTATTTTCACTGAAATTTTAAATAATTTAACGCATATGTTATTTCGTTAACTATTTTGTCAGGCAACTTTTGCCTTTTGACATTTTTATTGTTATTTTGCTTGCTTTAATCATGCGAATATCTGTGAATTTCAATTTTTTCAATCACTATTGGAATTTTCCATAATTTAAGCTCAGTTTCAGTGAATAAAGTGAAAGTTTATGATAAATAAATATTCTTATTTGCTATCGCTTATTTAAAAGTTTTCTTAAATAAGAAATGAAATGTTGATTAAGCATCCCAAACACCACTCAGTCTGTATGCTCAATACAGTTTCCAAAGACAATAACTCAGTTATCAGATCTGAGCATCTTTCATTATGATAGACGGTGCTGGTCAAAAGATTTATTATTCAGTTGATTCTTATCCTTTGCCTTTCTCTTTTTTTGAAAACTATTGAAAAGTGAACAATACTGATGACTGTGCAGTATATTCAGATGAAGGCCTCCGTCACTATTGCTCATATATTTTTTATAATCTGTAATTATAATATTATTTCTAGATAGTAATCATAAAAATATATCGTACAGTTTTTCAGATAAAATATCACACAAAATAACATGCGCAGTTAATCTGAAAATTAGTGGGGCGCTTCATAAAGGACAACTAATGATTTTGGATGTAGCGAGTATTGTATTGTGAAGTAAAAAATATTAAGCAAGTCTTCTTTAGACATGGAAAAAGAATTAATTTTCACAAATGAATTTTTTGTAATAAAAGGATTTACTTAACAGTTCTGAGTTATTTTCTAACTAATGGTACTTTTGTTACATGCATTCACAAGAAGTGGAAAACAAATAATGCCTTAATGGTGTCATTAAAGATACTGAAGGTGTGACAGATGTACAATCAATCTTATCCTTTATAGAGTTAATCAAGGTAAATTGTCAGTTTTATTTAATGAAACAGAAAAATAAATATCACAGCTTAGATACACTGAGATTTTTATGCAATCCAGAAAACTTGCGTCCATCTAATGGTTTAAATGAACTGTGACAGGAAAATTGATTTAGAAGTTATTAGAAAGCTATGAACTGAATTTTGTTACTATATCTTTGTTATGCACAAATCTCTGAGTGGTTTCATGTGTGTAAGCATGTTACATACTTACATATATTGTATGTACATATGTGTTTGTATTAAAGCCTTTGGCATTTAACATACTTTGGTCAAAAAGAAATACTATGTATCTGACACCCAATCAACTCTCCCAAATCAAAAGCGAAATCGATTTTTGTTCACTCAGAAAAGAGGTAAAACCTCAACAAGTAAAAAACCACAATGTCAGCATACAGTAAAAGTTAAGCTTGGAGCGGTTTTATTCTCATTTGATTTATCCTTTTTTTATTTATTTGTGATTTTTTGTTACCATTTTTTGCATTCATTGCGAAAGGTCAATTTAATTTGAACATTGGGTGTTCGTCGATTGTTTCGGTCTTATACTGATAGCAGTGCAAACAATTTCAAACGAGAAAAAAAAAAAACAAACAAATAACTACAAGAAACCTTAAAATAAAAACCAAGTACAAATGGGTATGGAAGTAAAATCAATCGAGCATAAATGAAAACAGCTCCAAAGCAGCAAATGCCCTGCAGTATTTTAAACTTAATCTTAACATACTTCATTAGATTGATTTTGACGTTTGGGTCTTTTTTGTTCTGTTCCTTTTTTTTTGTTTTTGTTTGGTTTGGCTTTCAATTGCAGGTAATTAAAATTTAAAACTGAAAACTATACATTTCTATTGAATCAAAAAAGGGAAACAGGAAAACTTTGAAAGCAATGAAATTGAAATGTATGAAATGTTGTTTCTAGAAGGTTTTTGTGTGCTTTTCATTTTTCAAATTCAGTGGTTTCACTTTGTTAAAGTCGCGAAGTTACAATATTAGAGCATCGCATGTCTTTGTTCCTGAATGAGAGTTCAGTTATTGATCCACCGCCATATCGGTTAGGCATCCATGATTTGACCTTTTTTTTTTATATGCACAAATATTTATGACTTTATGAACAGCAGTCAGTGTGAGAACATGTCTGATCTCATTTGAATTTATGTACCTTTTATGATATTCCAGTTTTGAATATTCAATTAAATTTTCATATAGTTAAATGTTTTTACATAATTATTTAGTATGACATTGTGACAGCTTATTATTCCTTTTGAAATTTCCTTATTATTAATAACATTTTCATTGTTATGAGCTATCGATCTGATATTATCACGCGCTTTAGTCTGCTTTTACATTTAGCGACTATGCGACAGAAGTCTTTTAAGGGACTTGTGTTTGTTGAGGAGGTTAGTATGAGGCTGACGCGGTAGTCTTGTCGCATATACCGTAAGGTGCAAAAGCTGAAAATACAAAATGCATCGTTTTAACAGAATAAAAGTGATAGATTGAGAAAAGAAGAATTTGACTAAATGTGCTAATCTTGCGTTCAAGAAGAAAGACGTTGAAGACACTATCGTCTTGTCAAATATTCGAATCGAGGCATTCTCAATCTTATACAAGACTGTCTAGACACTATTGTGGAAGCAAATGAAGCTATCAATTACCTAAAGCAATTTTTTAATTCACCATTTCTGCCATCGGAACGGAATTTATTCTCAATCATTTCAAATCATTTTTAGTATTAAAAACTTGAAATAATAACAACTTTCTATGATTTAAGAAATCTGAAGGGCATGTCTAGCTGGAGTTTTCTTTTTAAATTGGCAGTTATACTCACTCCCAACCTCTTATATATTAAATAACAGTTAAATTTTTTTTTCTAAGATGTGAATTAATGAATGTAAAATCAGATCAGATTGGTTATTTTGAGAAATGCTTATAGTAAGTAGTTCTATACATTTTTCTTATATTGTACTGAGATTTCAATTTCATTTTAAATCTCTTCCTTTACAAACACTTTATACCTGAGCAAATATAAATCATAGATGATGGTCATTATTATTATTAGGTCAGTTAGATGGTTCGGGTTCACTGGTCATGTTTGTTGTTAAGCTAATACAGCATTTTTTATTTTGATATATTTGTCGACCTGTGGCTAGGCACTATTTATATACAACTTTGACTCATATTGTATAATATCCCTTATACTCATAGTTGTTTGCTAATGTTATTAACTTATGAGTTCTTTCTTTACTGTCCTCCTTGTTGATTTTCGTTTTGGTTCATTGCAACAAGTTGTTCTTCATTGTTTATGGTTCAATAGAAAAGTGACACTTTATTAATGGAAATGATATTTAAATAAATTATCTAAAATCTATATGTTTTCATTCATATCTTTGCAGGTGAGTAACTTTTTAAGTAAAAATTTACTAAAACTAAAATGCAATCAAAACAAATAAAGCGTAAGTAATTCCTTGATATCAAAATGTGCAAATGTTATTTACATAATTAAATAGTAAATGAGCCTAAGGATATATAAAGCCCTGCAATGTGATGGAATAATACTAATTTTCCAACAATTAACACACAATGTTATGTAATAAATTTTTAAGTGAGAAAATTTTATACAATATTAATTTGTTAAACATTTACGTGGCAATGAAAGCGAAAAGGGATTTAAAATTTGTTGTGGGAATAATAAAATTAATAGGTGTGTGTGTGTTCTTTCTGTGCTTGAAGATATGCAACAGAAAGAAATTTACATATACAGTTTCGCTTAAAATTCCTCCCTCCATTTCTTTTTAAATGTTTCAATATTCTGTTTTGCTTTTAACATTAATTAAGAGTGCAATGTGCATTACTGATGCATTTTGTTGTTTGTTTTTGTTTAGTTGTAAGAAGGCTGAAAATTAAAACACTAACAATTCTGATTAAAAACGCTTTAGCTTGGAACACAAGACAACAATGGAGAATAAAAAATCATGTTCAGTCGTTCTTTCTGAGAAGTAAATCAACAATAAATGAATTTCAGTATATGTGTATATTTCAGAGTGTGATGTGGTTGAAAGTGTGTAGTATGGGGACAAGCTCTGTGTGACATTTTCATGCCAAGGAAGCAGAACTATCGACGAACCATGCTAAGCGGATTTTCATTAAAGCAATTGAAGCGTATAATACAATGGGATTTAAGCTATAGACACAATCACACGCACCGTCACAAGTAGATGGACAGATAAATAGATGCATGGTATGAGAAACATTGAAGAACATTAGGTTTGATTAAATTGCTGCGCCTAAGGACTGAGAAACCTGACACATTACGTAATTTTCTTTGATTTAACAATTAAAGTTAAATTAATTATTGGGATTCATTGGGATATTGTTGTTGTGCTTATTCCTTGATCAGCAAGACACCTCATTCATCGAAACAACTCTATGTATATTTCAAGTGCATTTGATTGTTTAATGTTTTTATTATGAAGAGCATGAGCTGAATTGATTCTAATTTATAGGGAATTGAATGTCCAGAATTATTGAAACTTAAAGTTCATTGGTTCTGGTTAATAATGAAAAGGAATGTAGTTCAAGTGACCAATCTCAGCTAGTTTGGCAGGCTGTCAATTCAAAAAAATATCTCAAATTTGAACATCCTATACATCTTGAAAGTAATTAAAAGTAGAATTTGTATTTGTCTAGAAAAGAAATTGACACACGAAAATATTGCGAGAAGCTTTCAAAATCATAGACACAATCATATAATGTAATAAAATTATGCATTTGCCTTGGTTTGATTTGATTTATTCAAAGTTTATCTTCTTCTTTTCAGAGCATTTCAATGACAGTGTTTTTATTTTATTATTTATTTTTAGAGATACTTAGTAGTTTACTCGTGTATTAAATTTTTAATTTTAAGCTGAGCTGAAGGCCTTTGTCGCTATTGCTCGTAGTATATCTAAGTTATAATTTATAATTATAATCTTAGTTTTATAATAAATAAATAAATAAATAATTTTAACATTAATTTGCATTGCATTTTCATGCGCATATTACAATATAAATGTCTAAAGTGAATTTCAAATAAATATTTAATTTTTAACATTAATAAAGTTCAAAGATGCTGCTATATATTGTATGTATGTACTTATGCTGCAGCCACTTATTTTATTGTATGAATAAACCAATGGCATGGAGTAGAAGAAATATGAGCTGGAACTAAAAATGGCAAAGTTTCAAATAAGAAAACTTGCTAAGCTCAGGATTACATTCAGTTTTTCAGTTGTGCTTCTCGAGTCTTAAACACATAAAGAAGTGGTCTTTTTCAAACTGGTAAAACTAAGGAAACAAACTAAAACTTATCATGAAGTTTAAGAAGAATAACCGCCTTATAAAACATACCTGCTTATTATACGAGTATAATGTAGGTATATATATTTTAAATATTTTTTTTAAAAATATTTTATAATGAAAAATTTCATTTATTTCATTTAAGTTGAATGAGAGCTTATAGTTATATCACAATGATTATAAATATTTCTTCTAACATATGTGTGGGTTTTAATATCTTTCTTTACATTATATGCGAGTAAATCGCACAGTCTCTGACCACCTCCTTTTATATTTTATTTCAGAGTGACTAAAAATAAGCTTCAATTGTCGGATAAGTTTCATTGAAAAGATATTTTTTCTTGTGCATCTTTATGGGCTTCAAGTGAGCTTTTAACTTGGCTATAATATTGCCCGAAACTTTACTAAAACTTTTCTTTTTCAATATTAACACACTTCATATTTATTTTAAGACCATATTGGATTTATTTTGATATTCTCATTACATACAAAAAGGCACTAAGAATATACACAAATTTCAATAAATTCAACCCTGATTCCGAGGTATTTTTTGACTTCTAATCAAATCCTTGCTTTGTTTTTAATAGACCATCAACAGAGTCACATTCTTCTTAGTCCTCAAATCCAAGATAAACTGATAAGTTTAATGTATTCTATCGACTATCCAATTTTACAATTAACTTAACGATCAGTACTTGCAACTGTCTTTCTAATTTACAATTCAAAAATGATAAAAACGTTTCATGTGACGTGTATTCAATTTTGTAATGAGACCTAAAGATAAAATGAAATAGAATGAATGCAAATTTATTTGCAACTAAATTTTATATACAAAGGAATTCATTTAGTCTAAAATTAGAAACCACATGAATTATTATGATTATATTTTCTTTGTAGATGTCATGCGATATTTTATAGAAAACTTTGGCTATTTACACAATTTATTTTATTCTGCAAGAGAAAGTTGTTTGTTTTTTGACATAAAGTTCTTGCGTTGCGTTTCTTCGTTACTTTTTGTGTAGATTTCGTTCTTAAATGGAAACTTTTTTTTTTCAGTTTATGCAACAAAAAACGCATGCATATATTAATCAGAGATCTTTGATCTCTTAGAGGGAGAATTTCTTTTAAAATTTCACATTTTTTTATTTTTCCTTTCGGCAACTAAGTTTCCATTCATTGATTCCATTATCCTTTTCCTCTGCTGTTTGTGTAACTTTGTCCGTTAAACATAATTTGAATCCAATTTGAGGCAACTCCTGTCTATAAATATATGCTTGTATGTATTTGTCCCTGTGTTGCTTTCTGAAGACAAACAGCCAAAAGACCACCAACTCCATGTCTGAATATGCAAATGCATGTATGTTGTAGGTACATGCATATATTACTTATATTGTAAGTAGTAGATGAGATTCTCCCTTCTTTAATAACATTTTTTTTTTTATGTTTTGTTACACTTAATAAAATAAGTGCGTCTTCTGTTAGTGTTTCCTCGATGTGCCCTTAACCATTGATGAAAGTCACACTGCAAAATCAAATGAGGGAGCGCTTGAATTCACATTCACTCACTCATTCATTCATTCATTCATTCATTCAGTGTTTTCGTATGCGCATGTTTTGCACTTCACATTTTATAATTTGCCGTGTGAATGCACCCACAGTTGTTGGAAGACACGGATATACTTGCCGTTTGGGGCACCCTATTTCGGTATCTCTTGCTAGACCCTTTTTCCACTTTACCACGCCGACGATGATTTCTAAAAAGGTAAGGTCGACACTTAAGTGGCTAGTGTCTGGGAACTGTCAACGGCTTTTAGGGAAAAGAGAGTTGTTCCCCTGTAAAATTGTATTTTGCATTTTTTTTTTTTGTTTTGTTTCTCCTATTGTTGCTAGTTGTTGTTGTGTTGTTACCGTAGCAAGATATACAATTTTTTTTTCCTTCTTGGTTGGGGTCCTGCAACCCGTTGATATTGTACTTTTTTTTGTTTTTTTTTTCTTAAATTTTTGCTTTGGCATTTAGTTGACAACATCGTCGGTGTTTCGGTATTGTCTTCGGAAATGGCGCAGACAGTCGTTTAATGACAAACGGAAGCAGGTATGCAGGCAAGAGATTGAACGGGAGATGAAGAATGGTAGACTTGAAGGAGTGAAACGATTGAGGGCACGGCACGCAAGTTAGTTAAGTGTCTTGCAGTCAGTCATTTGACAGTCAGCTAAGGCCTGCTCTCATTCTCCTTTGACTGTCTCAATGCCTTTTATTTCTGACTTCGTCTCCTTTCTTTCAGCCAATTTTCTCTGGCTTCTGCTTTTACAATATTTCTAGACTTTCCAGCGGGCTTAGATTGTCTTTATTTTGCTTCTTGTTTTCTTTGTTTTTTTTTTTTTGCTGTTTCAACGGCGCTTATTGTTTAAGTGTCGTCTGTCAACGCATGCGGTGTTAAGTCAACTTTCATCGCAGTTATGATTTTCCTTACTTTTTCGTTCCCATTTTGCACTAGAATTTATTAGAGACATCTTCAATTTTATGGGTAGTTTTTCTTCAGTTTTATTTTTTTTTTTTTGTATTGAAGTTTCTTTTGTTAAAGTTAAGTAAAATTATTGAATTTTGCATTTTAAAAATATTGAATAGAAATTAAACAAATATATGGGAGTAATTAAAGCCATAATTTTATCATAAATTATTTAAAACAATTTCTTTTTATTCTTTAACTCTTTAATTTATTTATTGTAACAAAAATCAAACTTGATTTCTACTATTCTAGATTTTGAATTAAGTTTCTATTCAATTATATGACATATTCATTCATTCATTCATTCATAAATGCCACACAACTTAATCTCCATTCACACATCCATGTATTCATTAAAAGCATTTAAACATTTCAACTTTGATCTTTTGCCAAGTTTATCGTACTTGACAAAGTAATTAAATTTGTGTTTGGAATCCTTTAGAAATGATTTAAATAAAATTTCTTTCATCCTTGCTTCCCATGATATATTGTATAAACAATTTGTACATTTCGAAGACAAACCTAAATGATAGTAAAATATATAAATGCAGATATAGGTGAAAACAATTTCAAGTATTTTAAGTCAAACTGTGTGATTGTGTTACTGTTGTTGTTGTTGTTATTGTTGTTGTTCTCTTGTCTTATACGTTTTCATCGTACATTTTAACAAAATGATGCTAAAATATTTCATCTTCTTCGTTTAAATTTCTGTCTTCTCATGCTATGAGGCCTATTGTCTCTCGGATTCTGTGTCTTTGAAATGTTTACTCGTGTACATGTCGGTTTGCTTGTTTGTCTGTCTGTGTGTCTGTCAGTTTGTTTACTATTTTATTTGATTGTGGAAAGGAACGATGAGATCTACAAATTGGAGTTCAATTTAAATAATTTTCACTATCATGCTGTCATTTCAGAATTGTATGCATTCATTCTTCTCATTATTTTAAATTTTGAAATATGATTTTACTACATTGAATTTTGGTATTTATTTCTCTTCGGTCAGTTCACTCAATGGGAAAATTGATAAAGTTTAGTTTAAAATTAATTTCACTTTATTATTTGATTTTATTGCTGTATTGCTTAGTTATTTTTCCTTCGATGGTATTGCAAAATTGTTATGCTCTAGTGAAACTATCATAGAAATTTCATCAATTGGCAGCTGTCAGATAAGTTGTCAGCAAAATCATTCATTCGAATACAGCAGGCCGACCGACCAATGGAAAATAAGATATTTTTAGAGAATCCAATTAAATTACCAGTTGAAAAGGGTTTCGTATTTTGACATTTAAAGGTGTTAAAGGTGTCTGTCTGAATTTATGGTTTTCAATCTTCAGTTAAAGAAAAGTTTTTGTTTAAAATTATCCATTATTTAATTACTATTTAGGGTTCCGTACCCAATCGATACCAAACGGAACCCTATTGTAGAGACTTCGTTGTCCGTCCGTCCTCGTGTCATAATTCATGAACCGTCATAGTTAGATAACTTAACTCTTTTTTGGACTATTGAACAGAAATTTAGACACTATAACTTTATGATATAGACATGATACATTTGTTGGAATCAGTCAAATCGACTAACTAAAGGGGAGGGAGGTTCTCCCATACAAATCTCAATCTGATACGGAACCCTCCGTTTACGAGTCTGACTCGCACTTGGCCGATTTTTTGTATTTATTGTGATGAGTTTTTTTTTTTTAGTATGTGGTCTCTTCAACATTTAAGTAAGTAAAGTAAGAACATAATGATGAATTCTTAACACATCCAGTGACTTTTTAAGTTAATTGCTTATTGTTGTTGTTTTTAAAAATAGAAACATAAATGAAGTGATTAATGCCATTAGCTGCAATGATAGCCTCTACTGACATTTGTAGCTATTATTAGTTAATAACTTACTTACTTGTATATATAATGTAAGTATGCAATAAATGTATATTCCAACAAATACGACGAAGAGAACGAATTTTAGGTACTAAAAGGCAGGCCTCCTCTTCCCACGAGATTAAATTGCCTCATTCAGTATGCAAGAAATATGTAAAAGGGTCAAGTAAATATGGACGACACAGCCTATTTTTAGGCATAACTCACAACTATTCTGACTGGCAATATTTTACGTAAGGGCCAAGCCAATCGAACCAACCAACATTTCCCAACATTGCCATCAAAATCATTTATATTTAGTTGGGCAAGGTTGGGTTAGGCAGATATTGTATAGATACATATAAGTAAGTATATATGACTTTAGGAAAGCCATAACGTAAACCGAAACGGACAAATGAAAATTAATTCGAAATAAAAATGTTATTAAGTGCAGAATGTTGAGTAGCAATTATTTAGTGAACGTCGTACAAATTGAATGATGCAGTAATTTTATTGTCGGACTATGCGTTGTTGCAAAGCCATTTTCTATGATTTTATTTTCATTCATTAATTCCATTTTTCCTTTATTGTATTTAATTCGGCACACAAACACAAATCTTCATACTGACATGAATAGATCACCAGACCTCTGAAGTGATACGTGCCGCATTGATGTTGTTCAGTTTTGTGGTCATTTTATTGGTTTCAAGTCTTCAATGCTGTCATTTTGACTGACCCAATTATGCGTATACCTTGAAGTCAAAGGCATCATTGTCGTGTGATTTTAGTTCTAAATAAAGTTCATTTAATGTTTCGGCTTAAGTTAGTTGTCATTAAATATTTCACATGTCACCCAACCTCGCATTACATAATAATGTGGCATGTGTTGCTTGAGGTCCCGAATTGACTAAATCCGCTACATGAGTTTAGACTAAAGACAATACATATGTATATATTTATTGCATTTCTCATGAAATTTTATTATTCGTTATACTGTTAAGGCCCTAGAAAAGCTCCTGTGTATGTGTCTATTATTCTCTTTATTTTTTATGTATTTTTTCACTCACGCGTTGTTGTAGCAATGTCAGGTTAAAGACCGAAAGACTATCGGTATTAATTTCTTACTTCTACTTACATTTACCTAACCATGTTTAAACCCTGCTCACAGACCGCAATTTAACAGCGGCCCTTAACGATAAAAAGAAAAAACCAAATAGAAAGAAAAGAAAAACAAATTAGAACATTAATCTCGGTTCACCGAAATTTGTATACCTTTCAGTCACAAGTTTTTGCATATTTCATGTGTATTATGGAGTTCAAAACGATTTGTGAATTTTCATAAGAATGTCTTCAGATATTCAAGAGATTTCCTTATGAAGGAAAAGTAAACTTTGGTCTAACCAAAACAAAATCCAGTTAGAATAGCAAACTCGACTTGAGACTGAATTTTGAATAGGGTCTAAGTTTTTTAGTAATGGGAGAACTCTGGTTTTGGTGTATCAGATGTATATTTATTTAATTCAGAATTCTATGGATCAAAAGATAAAAAACTTTTGGATCAATCGATTAATCTGGTCATTATTTACATAAATGGGATTTTTGATTTACTGTTATATGGGTTACAAACAAAATACCATATTCAAACTGCTCAGTATGAAGGGTATGATAATAAAAACATAAAACACAATAACTAACAGCAAAATAGTATATTGTATTGTGTGGAGAAGCAGAAGAAACGACCATAGAACAATAGAACAACAAGAATAACACAAAGGCGTCGTCTGTTTGCGTAAGTCGTGTAGATATTGTTGCATACCTTAAGGCAAACTTGCTATAAATACTCTCCATGAATGTGAGTGAACAGGTGAGAATGTTGGTCGACAATGAAGACGACAACGGCCACAGCGACTGCGACTGCGACTGTTGCTTCTCGGTTTTGGTTTATCGGCTTCTAATATTCTTCTTGTGTTCTAATCGTCTTTATATTTCCTTTTTTTTTATTTATTTGTTTGTCTGTCTATCTCTCTGTTCGCCTCTGTCTGTCTTTATGTCTCTCGTTCGTTTCATGTCGTTGGCAATATTGAAGACTAGTTTACGTGGTCGTGGTATTGGTATTGGTATAAATACTGTGTATATATTACGGTATCTTTATAAATATCATATTGTTTTTCTATTAATAATTGTCTCACGAAATTTGTTTTCTAGTTGAACCTTTGTTTGTTTGTATACGTATTATTGGAAATGTATTGAAATTGCTATTTTTGTTCTTTTTTCTTCTATTCTAATTTGATTTATTGAAGATTTATCTTGCTATTCCTATAAGTGGAAATAATTACAGATGATTAATTAAAAGGTATTTAGAAACTAATACAATGTTAAGACAATTTATGCTTTTCAATATAACAAATATTTAGAAGGCTATTATGACTTAATAACTGTGATATATTGTAGTTGTTTTACAGATCTAACATCAAACATATTATATATTTTTAATACATTGGATTGATGATGATGAATAGAATAAAATAAAATCAATTTTTTTTTTTACATTATACTAAATCCTCAACGAAATTGTTCATCTGTTATGATGCTGTCAAGTGACAAATTGACAGAGATATTATTGTAAAAATTGTTTAGAAAGAGAGAACCGTAATGAAATTTGTATAACATAAAAAGAAAAAGATTGATTTTATTGCGGAAAATTACGGCTATTTCTCCTTCTTTGGTGCCCTTTCACCCGGAGAAGTCCACTACTTTGACTTTTCCTTGGTATCTGGAGTATTGTAATGGTTGAATGGTTCGTTCACGGTGCAAAAACTTGTTCGGATTGCAGTACACTCCTTTGAATTGGCCAGACATCTGCGGTATTGGTCGAGTGTGAGCAACCGCATCGAATAACTTTTTCATTTCCAAATATTCGTAAACGTTTGATGTCATTTCTATTGGTATGACCACAATGGAATTCAGTAGCCTACGTCTTATCCATTGAAATTGATGGTTGATGATGATTGATACAGTTCCCATAGTATTTATCAAATATTTCCTTGGTTTCGGGAATGGTTTTTTACGCAAAAAAGCAATGCTTGATGAGCACACGAAATTCACCTTTTTCCATTTTTTAAATACACGAAAGTTCATTGTTTCACTGACAATAAGTAATGGGCCAAGTGCGATTCAGACTCGTATACGGAGGGTTCCAAACCAGAATGGGGTTTGTATGGGAGGTACTCCCCCTAGTGGACCGGTTTGACTGATTCCAACAAATTTACCGCGCCTATATCAGAAACTTTTTCTAATAAAAACCTGAATTTTAAAGGGATTTTGTAAGGGAGGTACCCTCCCTAGTGGTCCGATCAAACTGAAATTTTGACAGTATAAGTTTCCATCAACCACCCAAATTTCAAGGTCGTGGAATTACTGGATCGTACAGCTGCCATACAACCCAAAATGTTTCATGTATGGGGAACCCTTTAAGTTTTTGAAAATATTTTAGTTTTAGTATTTGTTGCTGATGCCCGGATAGAACTACACATTCTGTAAAAATTTCAACTCTCTAGCTATTACGGTTCATGAGATATGACCCGAGGACGGACGGTCGGACGGACAATGAGGTCTCTGCAATAGGGTTCCGTTTGGTATAGTTTCGAGCCGAAACCCTGAAAAAGAACCAGTGCTTAATATTATTGAAACTTCAAAAGCAAATTGGTGAACAACAAAACTTCAACAAAAAAGAAAAAAATAAAAATTGTCGATGCTATGAACTCCATCCTTCGGATTATCTAAGAACTTATTGATCGAACTTCGTATTATTTTTTTATATACAAGTTTTAACATACTTTGGGTGGTTTTTTTAATATTTCATATCATACTAAGTATACGCCTGCATTAACACTAATTTAATCAATCAATTTTCATTGACAATGAAATCAAGAAAACAATTTATAAAAAAAAAAAAATTTATTTGTAGAAAACAAATGAAAATTACTTTAATCATGTAATAAGCATATAATTTAGTCCAAGAAACTTTTCCAATACCCAGAGATAGAGGAAAAACTATGTTATATATTTTGACGTTAGCAAAGCCAAGAATTAAGTTAATTTTATTTTATTTGGTTTATTTTGCATGTGAACAGTTTTGTGTTCTGTTTTCTGTGTTCAGTCTCATTTGGGTTCTATTTTTAAAAATTAATGTAATTACAGAGTAAATAGTATTTTCATGTCCTCAGTAATGACTTGAAGTAGCCTCAACCGTCTCATGTCCCAAGTCATTGATAAAGTAGTAGCTGTTCACTCTTCCTTATTGTGGCAGCACAGGCTTCAAAGCAAAGTAAAGTATCAACAGCCACAAAACGGAAATTGCGACCATGTTGTTTCGTCATTATCCTCATCACCATCATCATCAGATGCCATTGAATAACAAGAAGAACAGCAGAGTATGGTAGATTGTGAAAGAGGGAATGTGGGAATGTGGGAAAATAGAAAAATGAGAATAGTAAAAATCTAAAAAGGGAACATAAGTACAAAACGCCCCTTTGCCGGTCTGTCGATATTTACAATTTTTATATATTATTTTTATATTTTTAAAAAGAACCGATGCAGATTAGTTCTGGGCGGATTTTCAAAAGGCTCAACTGAATTAGGTTAAAATTGTCGATGACTACTTAAGAATGATGACGTTACTGGACAAGCAAGTTGTTCTTGTTTCCTGGTCCCAGCCAAACCCTCATTCATTTGTCTCTCATGCCACGTGTCCATTCATCATTACATTGCCCTCTCTCTTTTTCCCTCTGGTAATTTCTAATTTTTACTTCTATTTATTTATAACTTTAATGGCTATAATTTTTAGATTGTCGTTGATTTAATGATGAATGTCATTACTATTAGAGGGCACATTACCCGCTCTGGCCGGGCACCCTTCTACTTTACTAGGATACAATAATTCTGATGAGCAATGCGTTGATTTAAACGTAGCCAAACCAATGACGATAATATGCAATGCAATGAAATGTAACTTAATATGAGAATCAATTTGATTTTGAAATGAGTCTTTGCCCTTGAATTGTTTTGCATTGGTTGAATTCAGTTGTGTTGAATTCTGCTGAAGGAGAGCACTATAAATTTTTACCAGGTTTGAATATGATGGAAATGGCATTTACGTCAAAAACTTGGCGCTGTCATTAATTTTATTATTGTTACTGTAGTTAAAGAGAGTTTTTAATAGAAATTGTTCGCATATATTCTATATTATTCGATAAATATTCTATTTAAAACTATTATTATTGAATAAATTATGACACATTGAAAGAAAATGTTTCAATGCAAATGAGGCATAAAGTTTTTGAAGTAGCATAGACAAAAATTTTCACTTTGTCTTCTATTTGTATGAAGAAATGAAAATATTCGTGGAGAAGTTATGCCAAGTATGACTGAAAGTTATGGCGAAGCTTTTATAAACTGAAGGTTTTTTTTTGGATAATTAAAAATAAATAAAGCAAACATTGGATTGTTTAATTAATAACATTTCAATGTGAAAGGAGTCCTTCTGGAATAATTTAACAGAGACTAAAAAGTGCAATAAATACATTTTTCAAAATACATAAAAGCGACCATTTCAATGCACAAATGTGTTGTGTTAAAAATCTGTTACTTACAAAAACTATATTGTCATTCTGAAAAGTCCTCAATGCTACGAAAACTCCTGTAGAACTGGACTCACTTACGGATATATACCTAAGTCTACTTTCATGTCTTTCTAAATTGTTTTAGAAGATTCTTATTCTCAACCTCAATTACCATCTACAAAATTACTCACATGATTCCGCCACATGATTGAATATCAAGGAAGTCAATAGAATCACTACTGAAATGAGACATGCCTTAGAACGAAGAGAATATTGAGACATAAAGATCCTATAACAAACGAATTCTTAATAAAAGCTGACATTCCCCAGGCCAGTGTTCTGACACTACTATGAGAAATCGGTCGCTCCCGTTGTCCAGTTAAGGCTACTACAGAACTGGATAATCAGACGGTTAGAGGATAAAGGCCAACGAACAGCAATATAAGTACGTTACGAATTGTGGAATAATTCAAGTTATACAAAGAGCTCCACCCGAGGTCCTTCAAACAACCACAAGCACTTCATGGTATATTAGCTTTCCACAAACCCATGCACATGCTTCTAAGCGTAAACAGAATTATATGATTAAACTTGCTCGACACGTTAATCCAATAGCCAGAGTTCTTCATCTCGACTGATTCGTAATGATCGATTATCCCTTTTGCTTATTAAGTGGTAAGTAGTTTAAAATGATTTTCTTCCTTAGAAGGACACATAAGTGCTAGGTTTATAGGTTTTAAATTTTAATTGTGTTCCATTTCTAAGGATCATAAAGCAAAGAAGATCACCTCTGTTATGACATTTTTTAGTTTCAATTGGTGAAATTTGGATGAAATATTCTAAGTCTATAGATAGAAAATACAGAAGAAATTCATCTAAATTTAAAGAATACACATTTATTTAATAAAGCATATCGGTAAACTTATTAATATTATTTACTTAAAAAAAACTCTTGTTCTTTTCGTTTTAAACTTATCATGCCTTGAAATACTTTTCTTATATATAAAAAAGTTGTTCTTAACTTGTTCTCAAAGTAAACATTTTCATATATTAAATCGTATACATATTACCTGTCCAAGTTTAAGAGGGAGTACAATCAATGTAAAGAATGGAAAACTAATATGGCGACGTTTGTAGCCACCAACATACTCTCATGCCCTGCCCCTACCCCTCTTTGCCAATAAATAAACTAACCACACCCAATTTGTATGTGTGTGAGTGCCCAAAATAGCAAAAAAAAAAAAAAAAAAAGAAAGAAACTTTTCTAAACTGCTTTCGCAATTGTTTTTCTTCCATAGCATACTTTTGTGCGCTTCGTTGAACTGGGACCATAGGAAATTTTTAGGAAAATGGTAAAATAGTAGCGAACAATTGAAGGAGATGATGAAGGCAAAGAAGGAGATGGAAAAGGAAGGCTAACGAATGTATCTGCCCTGGACATAAACATATCTGCAACATAGGACAACATAATTTCCCTTTGCTCTCTCTTTAACTTTGACTTGCTATTACTGTTAGTATGCACATATTTCCGGTACACTAGCATCATGCGTTTGTATTTGTATAGAAGAGTTTCTGTGTGTGTGCGTGTGTGTGTGTGTGTGTGTGTGTGTATGTATTGTGATGTGTTTGTTTACGCAAACGCTTGTCGTTTATGCTATTTTACAACATTCGCAGGCGCTGACAACATGTTTTGAACATATCACTTTTATATATTAAAATTATTTATAACTTTTGACATTTTGAGTTGTTTTCTTAGTTCGCTTGGCATTATTTTTCTTTTCATTTTTCATAGTTTATTTCTTCTTGTTCTTATTCTTCCTTACCCTGGGCATTTGGCCACGTCTTTTATGCTAAGCAATAGCTAGTGATAATGGAAAGCCAAAAAATGTCAAATGCTTTAAAACAATCCAATTTAATTAAATTTAATGCCAACGGGAACGGAAAAGTTTTTTAGGATGTTGAAAGTATGCTATAAAATTTTGTTTATTAACATTTATATTCTTCCTCATGTTAAGGACCATTTTCGCTAAAATAAATGTGCAACAAATCTCATTCACTGACATAGCAAAATTCTTCAACAGGTGTTTGAATGTCTTACATAATCAACTAAATAAATAATAATAACAATAATCACAATAATAATATAATAATAATAATGAAAATGGGCTAAAGTTGCGCAAAACCAAAAAAAGAAATCATAAAACACAAAAAAAAAACAAAAAAAAAAAAAAACAAAACAGAATGGTAAAGAATGAAAGAAAAAGTTAAGTACCAAGTAAGTGTAGTGCCATTAATTTATATGTACCCGACCGGCAATTTGCTTTGTTGAATTCTGTGGTTTTTTCGGTTCAGTTCAACTAACAAAAAGCAAAAGAGCATAAAACACAAAGACAAAGGAACACATTCCTCAATTGTTGTCCTGCTCTAGATAAGCATATGGCAGAACCATGTCACCATGTCGGTCGACATTGTAAGACTTCCTCTTCTTTATTTTGGAAATCCAAAATAATTGTATCTGCAAGAGCCCCAAATTGGGGTTGTACAATACTTCAAGACTAACCTGGAATATACTCAACATTTTGTTTGTTATGGTTATGGATTAAAGGAAAAGAGTATAAGAAAATGGTAAAGTGACAGTTGAATTCATTTCATTTCATTTATATTCTGTTTGTGGTTCTATAAGTGAAGTTTCATGTTTGCATGTCGTCGTTGCTTGGCATAAAATTTACCATAGAGAAAATAAGAAGTCTAAATTTTTTTGTTTTAAAGTACTAAAAAAAAAAAACATAAGCAAAAATGTGGTCATTTCATTTTATGTATGCATAAAAAGAAAATCAGGTTTACATATCAAAACGAGGTGACTTTGTGATAAAATGACATTTGCTCATGTATTTTATTGTTTGGTGCATAAAAATTTTAATTGAACATTAGGTTAGGTTTTCAAAACTTCTAAATACTCTACATATTTATCATTGGATTGTGCCATATTTATGTGGTCATTCCTGTTACAGTTTTGATGTCATACTTGTTGTACTTCTTAGTTGTTCTTCCCTTGTGCCTTAAGTTTGTGGTGTCGTCGTCGTCGTCGTCGCTGTTTGGTGCTGCCTGCTACATTATTATATATAATTTTTTTGTTTTCCGTTGTTGAGCTCTTTTAATATACGTCAGACACGCCATAATTTGTCGCGTTGCACGCCTAAATTTATGTGAGAATTTCAGCAATCAGCGTCATAGGCAGTAGAACAACTCACTTCACAGGAAGAGTCCACACAGCCTTTTCTACGTTGATTTTAGTTGGGTTAGGTTCTCTAAACCATACCATTTTTTCGACATTTGTTTGTGTTTTTGTTGTGTTGCTGTTAGCTTTTAAATTTACAAATAAAACCACACAAAGTTGGTCTTATTTTTTTTTTTTTGTGAAGTGTCGTGTTTGCTTCTCTTATTTTTCCTTTACTGTGTTTTTGTGTTTTTCCGTTTCCGTGCTGCACATACAAAAATAGTTTGGCTTGTTTAATTATAAAACAAGTCTGGGACTATTTTTAGTTAGATTCTGAGTTCAAATTAAAATAAACGCAAGCTTAATTTGATTTTATAGCTTTCCCTTGTAAGGTGAAGAAATTAAAAATTGTGTGGTATTTGTGTGTTAACAGTTTGTGGTGATTTATTAAATAGAAATGAATAGAGTATGTAAAATTGATGGGTGGGCAGATTAAATAGCTAATTAGATTGATAGCATAGCAAAGGATAGGATAGACACGTTGCTCAACAGAATTCTGTTGGTTTTGACTGGTTTTAGCATCAAGGATGTTGGTTGTAGACAGATTAAAACAATTCATCTTTGATTGATAGTTTTTCTCATACGATAAACATTTCATAAAGATGTCTAAACACAAAATTATTTTTCCTTTCCATTTTATTTTTTGTTATTTTTAATAATAAAATTTATACATTTAATTTCCATTTAAATGCAAAAACGTTTTTGTTGCATTTTCTTTTGTTTTAATTCGGTTGAATTTTCTATTTTTATAAAAAATTTGTTTGCACACTTTTTAGTTCTGATCTTTTAAAAATTTTCCTTCCCTTTCCTTGATGTTGGTTTATAAATTCAATAAAGAAATGTAAGATTCCACTAAGTTGATTTGGAGACTACTTTTAATTGAATTAAATAAGAAGGAAAGTATTTTCATTAAAAGGATAATTAAAGGGAAATTACAATGTAAAAGTAAAAATGTTTTAGAATGAAGGTTATAAATAACCGAATTGTTGCTGATGACGTCAATGAGTGCAATCAACTAAATCAAATTACATTTGAATAAAAAGAAAAGAAAAACTATTTTATTTTATGCCCAAATATATGAAAAGCACTTTGTTTGTAAATACGCCTTTGGATATGCAACACTTAAAAAATCCTTCTTGATATGCTTTAACACCTCTAAAATTAGTAAGTCCAGCGAAAGTGTCCTTTGTTATCGTTAAAAAAAAAAAAAAAAAACACACCAAAAACTGAGGCGCAATAAAATTTCAATTAATAAAAATCAAATAAATAAATTGAACAAAACTTTGTTGTTGTGGTTGTTATCATTGCCCAAATGTGCGTATTATGTCCTGTCCAATGGCCCGTCCAATGTCCTGTCAAGTTGCTGTCACTTTGTGTTATTATTTTTCTTATTTTGTTTCTTTTCTGTTTTGAGACGCAACAAATAAAAGTTTACCTTAAATAAACAGACAACGGAAGGCCGGACAAAAGAAAGAAAAGTCGACAGATAGACAGATATCAATGAGAAGCAATGAAAAATGAAGAACAAACGAACTGAAACAAAAATACAATAAATAGTCGCAAAAGATGAATGACAAAAAAGAATTAATGGAAAACAGATTAGATGAAAAATATTGTATCATTTGATTTAAGGATATAAAGAAAGAAAATAATATGAAAGAAGCAGGTGTAATGGAACAATAAGAAAATACTAAAAATACCAGAGAAGTTTTGGGAAGTAAAGTGAAATTCGAGGTGGGTCCCGAAAGTATTATATTAGATTCATGATGGCATTATTCTTCTCATATCTCATATCATTTGAAGAAATTTCCATTAAATTTAATGCAATCGACGCATTCTTTTCAATCGTTTTTATGCCTTTGAAATTGTGCCTTTTGAGTGAAATATACAGAGTTCATTTTTCTAAAGTTTTCGAAATACAAGTTTCTGGATTCCAAAGTGAGTTTTTGTGGAGTCATGCAATGCATTAAATGAATGCAGGTCGAATAATTTTGGGACACACCTCGTCGTATATATAATATTTTTATATTGAAAAGCACAACGGCATCACCAGGTAATAGAAGCAGTTGATGATGAGTTGTTGGCAGGTGGCACATGAATATACCTACATACACAAATATCTATCTATCTATAAGTGTATGTGACAACAGAGCTGCACAGTGTGTTTGGCAGAGAGAACAGTTGTTGTTAGCCATCAACAGTTTGATATGCTTTACTGTCATTTTGGCATTGTTTTCACCTTTCGCTTCTTTTGTTACCATTATTAATGTAGTGTGGTGTAAGTGTGGTCTCTGCTTCTTTTTACTATATTCCAAAAAAAACAGACAATGCTAAGGTATATATAGATATATATATATATATATATGTACTATATATACATTTAGAATAAATGTGTGTCTATTTGAAGTCATATTGCGTGGTTTAAGATTTCTCTGAGTGTGTGTGTGTGTGTGTACGTGTGTGTTTAGAGTGAAAAGAGCGAATTCTGTTTGATACTTTTGGGAATTGCTTATACAATTTGCAAGTGTGTCTCTTTTGGGCATTAACGCTAAGCAGGCATCTACAATATGTAGGCGTATTATGTCTTGCCACATTTTCCAAATGCCCGAACCATATATTTCTCTATCTACTCTAAGGTAAGTTAGTGGTAGTTACCTACTTCTTCATTCATCTCTTATCCAAAGCGAGGAATGTGTGACTGTGTTTCATAAAGAGGCTTGCCTCGATCACCCCCTTCAGTATTCTCCTTTAACTTTTTCTCTTTGTTTTATTTCCTTTGTTTAGGTTGCGTGCCTACTTTTGGGTTTAGTCTTTCTTGAGCCTTTTACGTGCTTATTGCGTTTATGATTCAACTCCAATTGCGTGTATATTTGTATATATAACATAATATACTTGTATATGTATGTATACATATATTTGCTTGTGTGTATTAACGTTTAGCTTTCAGTTAGTCTTCTTGCCCGGCAGTTGGTTTGTCTGTTTGTCTGTCTGTTTGTCATGGCTTAACAAGCATTCTATTTTTAGCCACAAAATGTGCTATATATTTTTTTTTGTTTTTTTTTGGATTTCGTTTTCTTTGCCTTTCTGCCAACGCCATGACCATTGTGCCTTGTCATGTAGATACTTTTGTTTCTATGTGCGTTTGCTTTACAATATTTTTTCGTTTCTTCTCTTCTATGAGTTCAACCCAACTTGTTGTATTATATTTTATCTGTTTTCTTTTTTGGCTTAATAAAAAACTCATATTTATTTTTATTTTCTGGCCAAATTAAATGATTTCTCTGTAAAAGTGTGTTGGTGCGTGTACGAGTATGTCTACAGTATCTATTTTTGTATGTTGATTTGTTGCTTTTCTTGTTTCTTTAGCATTGAATGCTTAATTTCACATGAAAATATCTTTTTTTTGGGGTTCCGGACCTAAGGGATACCAAAATGGAACCTTGTTACTGAGACTACGATGTCCGTCCGTCTGCCCTAGGTAGAAAATTGAAATCTTCACAAAATATCTAGTTATATCGAGGCTTAAGTAATGAATACTAAAACTAAAATAAAATTAAAAATATAAAGAAATTACATTTTTAATAATACAAGAAATTATGGATTTGTATAGTAGCTATATGATCCAGTGGCCCAACGATGATGGTGGCAATAAATTAGAAACTTACAGGGTCTAAATTTCAGTTTGATCAAACCACTAGCTAGGGTACTTCTCATACGAACCTCTTATTAAAAATCAGTTTCTTATTAGATAAACTTTTTTGATTTTTGTACTAAAATGTAGACACTAAAAGTTTTTGCTAAATATTTGTTGGAATCAGCCAAATCGGACCACTACAAACTCCCCATTTGCTGAGGAACACTTCGTGTGCGAGTCTGACTCTTACTTGGCTGATTTTTTGTTTTCTTGTGTTGCTTTCGATATATTTAGTTATTAATTAATTTGAATATTCTTTTTCTTGGGTTTTGCATAATTCAAATGTCAATTTTTGATGTTAGTTTTTCACTTTTATGTGGAGAAAGTTAGTTAATTTGTTATAAAATATGCATAAATGACAAAGTTTAAATTGCCAATTAAAATATTCAACGTTGCAGAAAACGCATGACATTAAACCAAATGAAACCAAAAATGAAACTTAACCAAAGCTAAAGTTCATTGTACCGCAAGTGGTGAGCGGAAATGACGATAGAGAACCATGTATACGGCGACGAAGCAACCAACCGACGGAGCGACATACCAATCAACCAACCGTGATACTCCTAGTGTCTGAAGTATCTATAGTGTCGTGGTTTTGTATTTTGTTCTTGTTTGGTTACTGTGCCAGCATTGAAGCATTAAATTCAATTCATTAACAAGGTTCTTTTTCTGCTGCCTCTGCTCGAATTTGTTAAAATTTACTTTGCATGTCGTGAGGCGCGAGGCCACATAATTTTTATTTAGAAGTGACAATGGAGAATAAAAACCTTAACAGATATAAAAAAAACCCCAAATATTTTCACTCATATTTCAATTATGAACAAAAGAAAATAATTACAATGAGAGGGTAAGAGAGAGAGAGAGAGAGAGAGGGAGAGAAAGAGTGGGGTGAAGGTGAGCTAGAGAGAAAGTGTTGCTGCAAAATATAAAATTAAAATCATTAAACGAAATGCGATAAGTATGCGTATTACATGGCAAAGTGAAATGAAGGTGAAAAGTCATAGTCATTTTTTCTAAAACAACTTTATACTTTCATACTACTTACATCCCACATTATTTTGTTGCCTTTTCTTATACTGTATTGTATTGTATTGTATTGTATTAAGTATTTTGAGGGCAAATAAAAGTTAAGAGAAACCAATGAAATGATATGTAAGCAGCAAAAAAA
This sequence comes from Amiota minor, assembly GCA_037043295.1. Taxonomy (NCBI): domain Eukaryota; kingdom Metazoa; phylum Arthropoda; class Insecta; order Diptera; family Drosophilidae; genus Amiota; species Amiota minor. The sequence goes on from JBAMAW010001038.1 coordinate 908,337, forward strand.
CTCAACTCAACTCAACTCAACTCAACTCATCTCAACTAAATTCAGTTCAAATCGAGTTACATATAGTCGGCATACTGCTGCCTCTTGAGTTAAGAACGTGATAAGCGTAAGCGCATTTTCATATTATCTGGAAATATTATCGGATTTTATGTGCGTGGTTGAAAGGTTGAAGTTGAGTCTTCGTATTACGTACACACGTAAAGACACGTGTTGTATTTAAAGTTGATAACTTTTTGGGAATTTTAAAATTCGAAATGAAAAGTTTTCAGGTGAATTTGATTTAATGAAAATCCGTTTTTATTTGATGTAACTCTTATATTCATACTTCTCATACTGTAATTCCCCGAGCAATTTTTGTCTAATTCAAAGTGTTTCATTATGGTTTCTGTCTTGCCATATTCATCACACTTAATTTTGTTTTGGTCATGTTCATCATTCGTCATCCATCATTCGAGAGTAACCCAAAGAACAATGCAAACAGTCATTTACAGTTGCCCGAAAGTATGCAATGTTAAAATATTATTGTACTATGTCATGTACTTGTGTAGTGCGTGGGTGTTTCCAGTAGCATTCGTAGGCCTACTTCATCCATCTACTATCATTATCCTGAGGTTAAAGTAGAGCTTTGTCCTATGCTTTTTTGTACTTAAACCATACTCATTCACATCTAGTCACGCAGCCTTTCTGTCGTTTCATATTTGCGTGTGTGTGTGTGTGTGTGTGTAGTTGAGCGAGTTTCTGGATATTTTTGTATGTGGGGGGGTAAGTTCCGTTTGTCGTTTTCTAAATGAAGGCACGTAGTCAGCATAAAAATGTTTTGTTGTTCTTCGTCCTGTTGTTGTTAAGTGGACATAAATGTTTGAAGCTATTTTCTGTTTCTTTGTATTTGTTGAGGTGTTCAGTGTTTCTGTGAGTGTGTGTGTGTGTGTAAGTGTGTTTGGTTGTGTGAATATTTGTGTATGTTCTGTGTATTGTTTGTGTTGGCTTTGTTTGCCTTTGTAATTGGCGTTTAGGACGTTGCCGTTGCCGTTACCATTGCCGTTACCATTGCCGTTACCATTGCCATTGCTGTTAGTGTAACTGCTACTATTTCGAATGAGGCCTGACACTGTCAATTCTCACACCCATTGTCGACTGACGTCAAACCGAAAATAAAGAAAATAATAATAACAATAATAATCGTTCACACTTTTGTGTATGTTTTGTGGTTTATGTCATGATGTTTTCTTTCATATTTCATTCTATATTGTTTTTATTCTCTCTCCACCTTCAAGATACATTTGTTATACACATACCATAAGTTTTATATAGCTTTTAAATTTGTTTGTGTAGTGAGTATTTTAGCTATGTGTATCTACAGTAATTAAAGCGGATTTTATTGTAGATTTCATACCAGTTTTCTATTGAACAATCGAAGATTATTAGTTAGTGGGTCATTTCGGCTTTAATACCATTGGCGATTTCTTTTTGTCATAATCTTGTTATACACCAGCATAGAGTATAAAAATAAAGTAATTTGAACAACACAACTCAATTCATAAAAGTAAGCAGACTGACAGACATCCAATGAAATCTTTGACATTAGACATTTGAAATGTAGATGGTTTTAGTTTATTGATTCAATTAAAGATTAAGTTACATAAGGAGGAGAAGCAAACCTTTTTAACCTTTTATCAGGCACGTATAAATACTAAAATTAGTTCATTGAAATAAACGAACATGCCACAATATTATTTACAGGACTTATTAGAGAATTTATTATATTGCACGAGCGGGAAATATTGAGTCAGACTAACATATCTCCCGGATACTGTGGCCATGCTAGCAACCCTAACGGATAACCGAACTCCTGCAAAAACAGAATTCACATGGTTTTATCATTAGCATCATAGTATTAATGACTCGCAGGATGCATGGTAATCATCAAAAAGACACAAAAACCATCTATCATCCTCTTAATTTTTTTTGCGGGTAGTCTACCTTACTTGGAATATAAGCCGGCTTCGTTGGGAACCGCGTCTATGATGGCATGCCTTCTCTTCCTAACGATTCTGTATGGCACCTAGTATCTTCCAATAAAGATTGACGACATTTAAAACAATTATTCAAAATCTATAATTTAATTCTATAGAATATATCGTATAATATATAATATTTTTGTCACAATTTATTGTAAATACTATTAAATATTTAAAAAAAAAACAAAAAAAATGTTACAATCATTTTTAACTTGCAAAATGCAAATGAGAAAGACCAATTACAATTAAATTGCGTGTAAAATTTTTTACTTTTAAATAAAACTTGATGAAAATTTTAATTGTATCTACCTAAGACCAGCAATCAACATGCAACGCTCCCCTTTTGTGGTAATGAAATCCCAGTAATTCATGCTGTTTCTGCCAGTGGCTGACAGTTCAATGAGATCCCCAGAGTTCGCTATTTGTAATTTTAAAGAAATAATTACAGAAAATTATTATAATTACAACAATAAAGAGAAAGAGGAAGAAAGAAAACCAACAAGCAAAGCGAGACAAGAGGCAAAAGAAAAAGGACATTAAATAATATTATTCTTACTGAAAGTAAATAATTTTTTAGGTATTTCTTTGATACAATAAATACAATAATGAATGACTCTAGGTGTTTTGTCTTATAGGTCACCCTTCATAAGGATAACATAAAAAAGATGAGGAAAGCAAAAAACAAAAAAACAAAAAATAAGTAATAATAAATCTAAAATATTCCCAGGAACCATTCGTCTTGAAAAGCAAACAACGCAAAGAAATATAAACTTTTTATTTTATAATGAAGAAGGACCTTTTAATGTTATATAAATACGAAAATTTCGATGATGCCCCAGCAAATTTTCTTTTACAGGCAAAAAAAAAAAAATAAAAAAGCAATTTCACAATAAAGAAAGAAAGAAAACAAGATTTTGAGAAAAGTACCAAAGAACAGAAAATTAAGGAAAAAATAATGTGTGCAATGTTGCGTATACTTAATGGTAGTTCATTTACCTTTATAACATTCCTCCTTTAAATGAGAGTCAGTCAAACTTAGCTTAAATTGTTGGAATTGTAAAGTTGAAAAATTTAACTTTATTTCTTTTTAAGAATTTTACCAATGAAAATTATGCAAAATATTGCGTACTTTTAAGCAACCAAGAGTGTTTTCAATGAAAGTTTTTTTTTTTGCAATACAGGTGCATAAAATGTTGCAAAAATTTTATGACTTTTTCCAAAACCCACAAGAATAGTTTTAATGCTTCAATAAGATAGAAAGTTATGTCATGTTGAATTTGACGCCGTCGAAAACATAAAATCAGGAAGTCATCACATAAGATAAGCAATGGAATGACTGATTCATGAAGTACCTAAATGAGAGTAAAAAGAAAATAGTAAACTGTTAGTCTTAATGATAAGTTAAGTTAAGACGACCAAGAATATGACATAAAAGATATGTGGAGGACTAACTTTAGAAAAATATATATTTTTGTGAATAATTTTTTTTTTTTTGTATATCAAAGCACCTTTATTTCATTGCATACTTTCCATTTTTATTACAAAATAATCTCTTGCTATCGTTCGATTAAAACCAGAATCCCATCATTTTTGCAACAATTCGAGGGATTCATAATAGTCAGACACAGCACACATTTGGATAGCATCGGTGGTTTGGATACATTATTGCCATATATTTCCCATTTTCAATAGCTAGTTGTTGATTTGGACAAAAAATATTCTAAATTATTTTGTTCCAGTAACATTTCGCAAATTGAAATGTGAGCAATGAGATTTTTTCGGTCAAATTATGTGCTACCAAAACTAAAAGTTTTTTTCTTTAATTGAAACTTCTTTAACGAAAATGAAATGTGACGAAAATCAAAAATTTTGACGATGTTATTACAATATTATAATGAAGATATTTAGGCAAATACGATAGAAATATCTCCGTAGCATAGTGGTTAGAGAGTAGGACTTGCAAACCGAGGGCGTGGTGTTCAAGTCCTGCACTGGGAATATTTTTTTTTTTTTATTTGTGAAGTGAAACTTCTTTAGCGAAGGGGAGTAAAACCAAAAACGAAAATCATAATTTGACGATGTTATTATTATATTGGAGCTAGTTAGGCAAATACACCATGGAAGTAAAACTTCTAAAGTAGATGATCAAGCAATAATACAGAATATTGTAGAGTTATATTGCTCGTAAAGTAAAAACAATCTGTAAAGTATTTTTTATCTCTCTCTTACTCATGCATAAGCATTCATTCTCTATGCTGCAGACGAGGCCGCACAAGACAATGCGCATTTTTTTTGTGCGTCTCCCCACTACGTCTTTGGATCATCATCATCGCATTTTGATTTTCGTCACATTTCATTTGCAATTTTTGGTATTTACCTCCCTTCACTAAAGAAGTTTCACTTCCATATTGTGCTTATGAGGGGGAGGCACACTACTAAAATTTTTTGTTGTATATCCAGTCTAAGCCTTATGGTGAATGCAAAGATCCCTAGAGTTGTCACGAGTAGTTATGCGCCATTTATTCTTCACTTTTTCAAAAATCTGAGCTATTTTTTCTTTGTTTCGACAGTCATTATTTTTATGAAGAAAAAATAAATAAATTAAAACACTCATATGTTCATTATTAGCAGCATGATTTTACCAGAACTTACAGCTCTTCATTGTTGTATGACATTTCCAGATCGAAATGTCACTTGCAAAACAAATTTTGTGAAGTTCATTTTCCATTAACCCAATCAATCCAAGAAACGCATACCACAACAATATTGTGACGATTTTTCGAAGATCTTCAGTTAAAATTATTGCATTAAAGCTAACATTTTTTTTTTGATAATTATGTTGTCTAAAATGATTTCACTTATGTATTTTCTTTGTGTCTGTTTGGTCTTGTCTTAATGACTTGTATAATATAATATAATTCGGTTGTTTGGTATAATATAATATAATTCGGTATAAATCAATATAATAGAACTTGGTAGTAATTAATATAATATAATTCGGGTCTTGTCTTAATACATGACATGACATTTCATATAAGTCATATAGCATACCAAACATAACATAAAAATAACATTACAGAGCTGTTTGGTTATACGGTTGATCGAACTATAGTTGTATGTTCGAACTTTGTTGTCTTCGATCAAACCTACATTGTATGTTCGAACTTCGATCAACAACACATATCATAAGTTAAGCGTCGATATAGTGGTTGCCTCCGTGGCCGAGTGCATAGAGTGGTGTCACGAAGTGCGCTCCACGTGGGTTCGAATCCTGCCCAAGGCAATATTTTCCGTTGACTTATGATATGCAATTTTTAATTTGAATTTAAATAATAAAATTGTCACGAAAAATCTCGTGACCAAACAGTGTCTATAACACCATCTTTATTGCGTTCTATTGTAATGCATTGATACCGCTTACTAACGTGACTTTTGTGCTCTTTTCATACATACATAGTTCTGAAAACATTGCTTACCTCAAAAACCCTTTTCGTATTGCTTTCATATTGTTGTTTCGCTTTTGAGCTGCTTGCATATTGAAGCTGGTTATGCTCTAATAACGATTTAAAAGGAGTCAATTATAAAAACGTTTTGTGCATTTAAGAAGCTTTTAAATTCGATTGAAATATAAAAGTACTTTCCATTTTTGTTAAACTGATTTCATTTGATTCGCATTTTGTCATTATGGTTCATTAGCAGAATAAGAAACAAAGTGAAAAAAATTAGATCCATTTAGTGCTAACAAAAGTTCTGAATCAACAAATATTAGATGTATATTTTATAAAGTTTTTCTCTTAAAAAATTTAATTAAGGCAATAATGGAGGAAACTACCGGTTTCTAAATTGAATGTATATTTTTTGAAAGTCCATCAATTTATTTATTGTATTAAATTTTGTTATAATTTCTAATATTATTGATTCACTGTTGAACTGCATACTTCCACTACATAGAAAACTCAAAACGCTTGACATTTTTAATTAAGTAAAAGGTTAACTAAATGTCCTTTGTAACTGGAACACACTGTTGCATGCAACACAACACAAATTAGAGCAAACATTACACAAACATAGAAAATTGTTAGTCTTTTCATAGTCAAAGGAGGGTTCGATAAGTGGTTCTATGATGTAGAAATGTGTACATTCTTGTGACATATAACATTCTCGTTAGTATGGAAGGAGAGGCGGACATCTCAAGGCAATTGACATTCCCCATCACTTGTTGTTATGTTAGTTCATTTTGTGGCAAGTTGTTTGTTTGTGTTGACCCAAGTAACATATGTGGCACACGCACATAGCGCAAGTTCTCCCTGCATTTATATTTTGTTATTTCCCCATATAAAGAGGCTTTAATCATATAGAAAGCAAAAGGCCCTATTTCCCCTGCACTTTGTTATGTTATTTCTCTGCGAAGTAGGCTTCAATCATAAAGGGCGGAAATAAGTAGTTTTTGATTTGAATTTCATTTTTCTTTTCCTTTTTTTATGTATTAAATTATTCAATCTTTTGTGTTTGTTTAACTGAAAGCATTTTTATGTATATAATATTTTTAGCTTGAGGGTCAATCTATAAAGATTTATTTTCAAGTTAAATTTATGTACGTACAAAATAAAAAATAAATATAATAATTTGCCAGTTAGAGCTTAAGTTTAATTGAAAAAAAAAAGAAGAATATTAAATAATTTCTTTGTTCTTAAATTTCAACTTTTTTATTTTAACTTAAGGAAGAATCTCTTAAAAATAGGATACTGTGAAAATGTTACAGTTTGTTCACAATCAATTTTTTCTATGACTAAAGTGAGGTTACAAACAGAGATGAGAATAAAGAAAATAACAAGTATTTTATGGAATTGGGCTTGAAGCGTGTATTTGTATTTTGGCTTGGTTTTGTCATGTCCTGAAGTGAAAAAGGAACTTATTAAATTATATTAAAACCTTTGGAGAAGCGTATAGGCAAAAGCGTCCCTAAGAGGCATACTTACACACACATATTTACCTAAGTGGTTGGCATAAAGAGAAAGTGGATTGTAGCAAAGTAAACTACAAAACTGACATAAGAATATACGAAAAAAAAAAGAAGCAATTTAGGGCTTGAGGCGTGCAAACATTTCATAACGTTGCCATGCACCGACATAACAAAAAGACATATAGACAAGGAAGTGAAGGGAATGCGGATAGGATGGGGTATGATAACGAAAAAGGTTTACAAAGCCACGCATGCACGCACTTTCGCTTACATATACAGAAATGTGTAGTATTTGATAAAGAAAATATGTAGGTGGAAAAATTGCCCGGAATTCGAAAGTAGTATCTATGTATGTGTTCATGTAATCGTGTGTGTGTGTCAAGTGCTATAAACTAACATAGACGTACTCAAACCGTTAAAAACAACAAATGCTTACAGAGAAAATGAAGAGAAATGATGAAATATAATCCTTGCTTGACAAATCTTGCGCATTCCACTTACGTTTTGCCTAAGGATCCAACACCTTATTTTGAAGTACATATCATACATTCTTAATTAATTTCATAGTTTTTTTAATGTTGTTATACTTGTATATTCTTAATCAGCATCTTGTAGTGAATCGATCTGGTCATGTCACATACATACATATTGCTTATGGAAAAGAATCAGGAATACTTAAGCATCCTCAATCGATCCGATCTATGTTTATGCAACAGTTTTCTATACTAAGCTATAAAAAATGTATAAGCATAAGAAATTTTTAAAATTTATGAACAGAAATTAAACTAAAATTATACAATATGCAGGATAATCTGTGTATATTGGTTGTGCAGCCGAGTTGTGCAGATTGTGTGTACAGACTTTTAGTCTAAGTTATCGTTCAAGCATAACTTTACCAAAATCTTAAAAATTCTATAAAACAAGATGGAACACAATAACAAAAAATGGATACAATTAAAATATAAATTTATTCAAAATTCTATAAATACTTTGATAAGCAGGAAATTATGGCGCAAATTGGTTGTACAAACTGGTTATATAATTACCATGATTTTCAGCCTCTTCAGCATGAAATTCTATTAAAAATTCTTAAGCAAAGTAAAAAAAAAAAAAAAAAAAATTAAGAAAGACAATAATTAAAATATAAATTTATGTTTATGAGAATTTTAATAATGATGTTGTTCGTACAATAATTATGATGTTGATTATGATTATGATGGAAAGATTCACTCATAAATAATATATATAAAACCAAACGAGATTTCAGCTTGGAAAAAGGGAAAAGGTGAATAGAAAACATAAGATGAAAAAGGACACCTGTGGTGTTCTTTGAAGATGAAGGTAAAAGGATATAATGACAAGTTATGCACAGCATCCTTTCAATAGATTTTCTACTTATATTTCACTTAGGCATTGGCTACTTCTTTTGCTGTTATCCTTTTGCTAGACTGTGCCTTTTTTGCTTTTTCGGTTTAGGCATAAAACGAAATGTTCTGATTTAATTTTGAAACAAGAAAGGACAACAAGAAAATATTGTGGAATTGAAGTAAAATCTAGACAACCATAAAACACGCTGCATGTGTCAAAAGTCTGTGAGAGAGGAATATAAAAGCTTAGCATGCTTCAAGGCGCTTACTGGTGGATACATAGGTCGTTGGTTGGTTGGTTGGTTGGTTGACTGCCTAGCTAGTTGCTTGAAGTTGCCAGCATGAAGTATTCACTCATCGTTGCGCTTGGCCACCTCGCCTCCATTTGCTCCTTTTCAATTTTGCCAACGTGCAAAAGTGAAAATTCACAGACGACAAATTGTTGTCTTTTTTCTTTTTTTTTTTAACCATTTCAGTCCCTTAGCCAGCACCTTCAGGCTTCATAGTTGTCCTCATTGTTGTTAGTATTTTCTTTCTTGCTGTCGTCATTGATGTCCTCTTCGTATTTATCATGCTGTTGCTATTCTTATCCTTGCTGGTGCTGCTTTCCTTTTTCATTCTTATTTATTCTTGTTGTTGTTTATTTGCTTACTGTCGTGTGCAAGGAAATGAAACTCATCAATTTTGTAGTTGTCATTCATAAATTTCTGTAAATATAAGTGAATTTCCCATTTGCTACTTTTTTCCTCCTGTGCACAAAATTCTTTGAAGAACTTTTATTTTTCCTTTCTTTTTTTTTTTTTTTGCGTTGTGCTTTTTCCATCGTTATATTTCGTCTTACTGTGATCGTCGTCTTTATCATTTTTATTCCATTCACTCTGTTTCTTTTATGTTTATGTTACTTATTTGTCAATTGAAAAATGAACAAAATCAGACAAAAAAAAAAAAAACAAGCAAGCAAACAAACAAATTACAATATCTTTCTTGTCCTTGTTTTATTATTTAAATTGATTTTCATCAGAATATTTTTGTATTTATAAATTTTTTATAGAACATTTTCCTGTTCATTTACTAACAAAGAAGTGGATTTATAATATTTTTCTATTAACTAAGCACCTGAAAGTCTACAGAATATACAATACTTATTTGTGTTGTGAATAAGTCAGTTTTCTGTGATGTGAAATATGAAAATTTCCTATATTAAAATCTTTGTCTTGTTTTTCTCTTTATAGCTCACAATGAACTCCTCCAAGTATAAAATATTTATTACCTTTTTTCTTGCTTAATTTAATTTGCAATGAATGGAAAATATAATAATATCACAGCAACGACTAAATATTATATGTTTTCATAGAGTTTCTAAATTAAGATATCTTGACTGAAAATATACAATATACAATGTTTCCTCACAAATAAAACTGAAAAAAGTAAAAAAAAAATATCAAAAATAAAACAACAAAAATGAATTCTGAATACCTGATTTATTTCTTAATTAAACTTCTCAATGTATTCAATGTATTGACTGTTGAATAAAACTATAAGATTAATTAAATAGAATTAAATTAAATCAATCGAAATTCAATTCGTTTTTAATTTAACTTTTAAAATTGCATTAATTTAACGAAAAACCTCACAATTTAAAGCAATTTTCCATTACTTTTTGCTTCTTGTGATGATTGCATCAATTTTCTTTGATTGCTTGCTTGATTTTTGTGACATTTCAATTGCTTCCAGCAATGATTTTGTGGGTTCTTTAATAATTCAACGAAGAGCTTTCAACACCGAGAACGGAATAAAACCAAAAGAAGAAATCCCAAAGAAGATCTCGACATTGCTTGCAGAGATGAGAATGGAAGCAAAGTGAAATGGATTTTATGTTTTGCTTCCTGATGCAACCATAAAACTATCAATTTATTGCTTAAATCGTACGGTTGCATTTCCTTTTCTACTCTTTCACTAGACTCACTCCACATGTTTGTTTGGCTCTCTTCTGCATAGTTGTATCTTCCTTTTTTGGTTCACGGTGTCTGTTTACGTTGGCTGGACATGAGTTGAAGTTGTTGCCAATGATAGTAATGATGATGGTGATTATGATGATGATGATCATGATGATGACCAGTAATGATGATGGTGATGGTGGTTATGTTGTTCTCTGTCCATTGCTGTGCCATCACCTATTTTCCGACTTATACAATCTTAGTGTCATCATTCTACTATCTGCTATCATGCCCCCCCACATGGTCAGTGTTCTAGCATCAGAAGTTGAAACAGCAGTAGCAGCATGCAATATTATGAGGTTGGCTTAAGTCAACTTGCCACTTGCCACCAACACAAGAATATTGTTGGTGTTGCATTTTTACTTCGTTGCTCTTTTACTTCTTCCTCTATTCTTTTGCACACAAACACAAACACACACACACACACACATACATACATAGATACGAAAGTATCTTCCGCCAAGCTATTTGTCTAGTTGCAAGTTGCATTTAGTTTTGTGTTGTAGTTTGCTTCCTCGCACTCTTCGCTCTTCGCTCTTCACTTACTTTTACATTCATTTTTGTTTTCTTTGGTTGCTGTTGCTTTTGTTGTTATGGTTTTTTGTGCCGAATGTTTTTGTTGGCAGCATTTTAGGCGCCACACAGACGAGACAATCGGCTTTGCTTGAGTGGGTGTGCGGGGACTCAGAGCAGCTCTATGATAGGACGTTGGGCGTTCAATTTTTATTGTTGCTATTGCTATACAGTGGCAAAGGTTTATAGTAGTGCAAGCGAGGTTTTTGAAAATCTTTTTTTCCAATTTCTTTTATTTTATTTTTTTTTTTATTGTTTTTGTTAGTTTTTCTGTGCAGATTTTTCTAAATTTTCATACATGGACATATGTAGTATATAATATATTTATATATCTGTTTGCTTGTATGTTACCGTTGTTCTTGTTCTTGTTGTTGTTGTCAAAATCTTTGTTGTCGTCGCCGTCGCATGTGTCATCGCATCGCATCGCATCGCATCGCATCGCATGTCGTGTGACAAAAATAGCTAGAGCACCACCAGCATCAGGAAGCAAGCTCAGTTTAGTAATATAAGCAACCCCCATTCTCAGTTTCAGACTCAGTCACAGCATCTGAAAACTTTGGTCTAAGTTGTGTTAGGTTTGCCGCTTGGCAACAGAGCAAAACTTTTATAATGCTTTTGATTTTTTGACACTTTCTATGTGTGAGATTTGTTGCCACACTCTCACAACTCATCCAGTCCAATCCATTTTCTTCGCATTCTGAAACTTCTGCGTCACACACTCATTCTTCACTTACTTTGCTGAGTGAGTTTTATGTCAACAACTAACACGAAATAACCGCAAAAATGTTCATTTCCTTTCAGAAAGAAGAACTCACAAAAATTAGATTTGTTTCCTCCTGTCGGACTCATCATGTCATCATGCTATAACATTATTTTAATCAAATTGTAGTATAATTTTGGATTAACATAAATTTATGTTACTTTAAGAAAGAAAATTTTACGACTCCTTTGAAGACTAAAAAAGACTCTCGTTATAATGATGCCACACCCTTATGGAAAAGCACCTGATTGACACTTGATCTGAAAATGTCATTGTTGTGCGGGTGTGTCTCAATTTTTTTTTTTTTTTTGTTATTATTAATGATTCAAGTGATTTTTACGACTTTTAAGTCAGGACACACGGATGAGTTCCTCGAGACTTTACGTCGTCGTCATCATTTTCATCGCCTTCACACTCACCAACACCATCACCATCTCCATCTCCATCTCCATCGCCATTGTCATAGTCAAATGTCATCATCAAATCTACGCTTGTTGTCAGTGTCATTGCAATGTTATTCTTGGTATTGCATACTCGTACTTTTCTGCATATTTCTAATGGAAGAAGAAGAAGAGTTGAAATGATTGTATGATAACTGTGACGATGGTATTGTCAAGTGAGTGTTTATGGGAATGTGGCTTGACTGATTTCCTTTTGCATATTTTGTATACCATCTCACATTATACATTCTCTGTTAACACCTTGTTTGTGCTGTCAACAAGCAAAACGTCAAAAACATTCATCAGAAGCCATTTTATTCATTTGTTACCGGTATAACTGCCTATTTTTTTTATTTTTTATACTTGTAACTACCATGTCTGTCTATCAATTTGTCCATCAGTTAGTCACCTTTGTCTGTTCTACCTTTGAACAAGTGCTTCTCGTCATCGTCTTATATTGTCAATTCATGCTCATTGTGAACCATTGCATTGCATTAAAATCAATTCAGTCAACTTCCAAGTCAGTGAATGGAATTGGTATTAACATAAAATTATGCTCCATGCGCCATCAGGTATGCTATTATTTTTCTGCATAAGTATGTAATTCATTCTAGCATTTTTACATATTTTTATTGGCATCTCATCATCATCATCATCATCATCATCATCATGATAATACAATATTATTATGACAATGTGGTATTTGGTTAAGGTTTCGCATTGCATAATATTCCTGGAATGTTGTAGACATTAAGGACATTTTTAAGTGGAGCGCAAATGTATTAAGTTAACTTCATTCATGATTCCATAAATTGACTCTAAGAATTTGCTATTTTGCTGAATTGCATAAAAGAAAATCGCTTCAGCACGTTTGATTTGTGTTGATTTTGTACTTGAGAATGCATTACCTGCATTCAAAGTTAAAAGTATTTTAATAAAAACAGAAGAATAAAAATTTATTGCATACTTAAGGGCTGCAAATGAATAAAATTCCTTTTCTCAATGGGTTTTCAAATGGTTTTCCCGATTTTAAACATATCAGAGAAGTGAGAATTATGGCGCAACCCTTTTATTAGAAATTATGGTTTTGTAAGTTGCTTCATTTTTTTTTCCATTTAATGATTTTGTATGAAAACCACAAAACAACCAATGTTTGCTCCATCAATTCTTCCTCATTTTTTCAGCTTCTAGTTCTCTATTTCTCTTTTACACTATTGTACTTTATTAAGCACAAATCCAATTTATATAAATTGTGTAAATATTTTTTATTCATTTGCACATAAGAAAATGTAATTCATCTATTTGCATTTCTATATCATTGTATTTACAGTTGTGTGCATGTGTGTTTGTGTTTATGAAAAGCTAACACACAAAGCCAACTAATGAAATTTTCCAATTGACCAAACACAAATTTACTTATATTGTATGTGTGTGTGTGTGTGTGTGTGTGCGTAGGAAAATTTTTATTTTATTAGGCGTCGACATTTGATATCCAAGCGTGTAGCATCATTTTCATAACGGAAATGCATAAATGCATACGTTGCGTATACTTAATAAATATAGTTTACATTACGCATACGCAGTGTGTGTAATTCTGTAATTCGTGTACAATGAAAAAGAAGATAACATATAACAAAAAAAAAAAAAAATTAAAATAAAAATAAATTAAAATAAAATTTTAAAAGAAACTAAATAAATGAAAATTAAATATTAAATAGAATTTGAGGAACTTTAAAAATTTCAATCATTTATTTCATTTTCTCCTTTCCATCTCCTTTTCCTATTTGCTCAACTTTGACATGCCTTAAGTCTCCTGTATTTGTTATTGTACTTTACCCATTCATTATCCATCCATCATTTTGATTACGTTCAATTTAAAGAATTCAAAACACCAACTGGAATCACTCGAGAATAAGTGAATAGATTTTAAAACATATGTAGCTCAATACCCCAACCGAAAACAATTTGTTCTAAACAAAGATCTTCATCAAATTCATTGTTTCTATTAAAACCGAAGTAAACTTAACTTTGTTGCTTCTTCCAACATATTAAATTTAGAATTTGTTCCTTGTGTGATATCTTACAACAAAATATTCTTGTAAAACAAATCCGAAGAGGGTGGTTGGGCAAGCAAAAGCAAAAGCAAAACCTCAAACAAAAACTTAAGCATTATGCATGGGATTCTGTGTTGTTTCAATCACAGTCCTTTCACGAAAGTTTCTTTCAATGTTTCTATGGTCGTTGTGAAGTTTAGTTTGAAACAACTTAATAGAACTGTCGAAATCTTAGAAAACCCACAATTTAGTGGCATTAAAATCAAAGAATCAAATCCAAGAAGTAGCACTTCACTTTCCTCTATAAATACATTATGCATACATGTATGTATCTATTGTGCGAGTATGTACGCTTGTGTTCTTGTATTTGTGTAAGTTCTTCTATGAAGGCATGTATGTATGTGTATACCAAGTACATGTATATTTTGTGATAATGTAATTTTTGCATTTTGCAACAAAATTGCATTGTTATTATTGTTTTTTTGTGTCGTTTTTGTTGTTGCACTACTTCTTCGATAACTTGGATCTTGGATACTTACTAAAGTCGTTCGTTCGCCCTCTTACTGTTACTTCAAGCACTCGTTCGCTTGTGTACTTGTGTGGTTATACTAGTATATGTTTGTGTATGTATCTATGAGCAATAGCAACCCACATAGTGTCCTTTGAACTTAATTTTGCAAATAGTTACATGCACACAGATACTGACATACATAAGTATCTACAGATACATATTATAGATAGATAGATATACGCGTAGGAAGGACATTTTATCTTGTTGCAACTGTTTTTTGATTGTTGTTGTGTATCTTCTTCGTGCTATAGTTGATGTTATTGTAAATTCCTTCTATTTTGTTTTTTTTTTTTGGAGCAGTGAAAAGAAAAGAGAAGGGAAGAAATAAAAATTGTTACAATAAACTTTTTTGAGTTGCTGTCGTGTTGTTATTTTACTGAGGCTATTGAACTTTAAATTGATTTTACCACCACCAACATCACAACCATCAACAGCAGTAGCAGTAGCAATAGCAGTAGCAACAAAAGGAGCAGCAGCAGTTGCAATTTGCTATAACAATAACAAAATACAAGAATAATAATAATAATAGTAATTCTTATCTTTCGCCGCCATAAATCGAGTTATTCTTTGCATGCTTTATGGATTTTTTCATGCTTTTCTTGGCCAACAAAATCAACTTAATTTATATCATCATTTTTGTTCCCTTTTTCCCTTCCCTTCCTTTTCTTTTTTTATATTATAGTATTTTGGTGATATTCAAATGAGGTTATTTGGCAATAAATGTGATGTTAATGGTTATTTATTGGGAGAAAAGAAATTAGATTGGATTTGAATTGGCGGTGTAGTGTAAGTACAAACGAAAGCTGACATGTCAAAAAATTTGATTATTTTCTATCCAAGTTAAATTAATAATGTTGCTTAGACACCATTTGATTTTAAACAATTAAATTTTTATTAGCAACATTTTATTATATAAACAATGAAAAAATTGATACGAGTTCATAAAAGAAAATTTCCTGTGGATTCTTTTTATTGCTTTATTAATAGTTTATTACAAATCATCATAAGTCACTGCTCAAAATGCTTATAAGACACCTGGCAACTAATTTAATAATCGCCAGTTTCTCAACATGTCACAAAAGTTTGTTCAATTGATGAGGAGTCTGAAATGTAGGCATTGACTGCAATCGCCAGAGGTCTGACTAATCTGATTTGTGTGCCATCATTGAGTTGCGTGCAAACCTTTTACAGCCAGAGGAAAGGCACAACGCATTGTTTTGCATGGTTTGGATCCATTTGTGGTTTGACTTTGCAGTTATAACCAGGAGGTCATGGCGATTTGCTGCTACAATGATTGCTTGTTGCTTCTACTGTTGAGAAGCCAGTAATGTATAATTAGTTTAGCTCGAAAGGTTCTAAATAACGCGGTAATATGTATGCTCCCTGAATGTGTGCCTTTTGTTGGGGAAAAGCTCAAGGTGTTTTACCTTGGGGTATTGACGCTTCGCGGTGCTGTTAAGGCGGATGGCCGGCAGCTTTCCTCGTATTAAGGTAAAGCTTAAATTGTACATTTATCTTTTGGACCATCCGCAGCCTCATATTTGCAACTTGCAGAGTAATAAACGCTAACAGATTTTATGTTGTATTTTTTAATCAATTGCTAAATTTTAGTGAACAAAATCCTTTCACAAAAATGAAATGCAATAAAAATCACAATAAAGGAAACTCTGGGGGAAAAAAATAAGTCAATAAATGAATAAATATTTCAATCAAATTATCAAATAAAATAAATTGTGAAAAAAGAAGCTGTACAAATATTTGCTCCCACCAATACCCTATAGTAAATTGCTATATATCTGATCATCTGATCGCCTATAAACAAAATCAAGTACAATTTGGCGAAGCCAATATCAATGGACATTATAATGGTGGTTCGATCCGTATGACTTAAAGGATCATTTCTTTAATAATTGTACACAATAAAATTGCCTTTCTTAATTGAGGAAGAACTTGTCAGCTTAACGTTTGATTGTTCGTAGAGTTGTTAATATGAAACGAATTAAGTTTAATCGATCGGTTTGTTGAAATATTCGAAAACACCTTGTAATTAAAAAATATTACAAGTTCTCTATATAATCAGATGGCAAACTGCGGAGGACTACTTGCTAGAAGGTGAAAGCTACTAGTATCGATAATTCTTTAGGAGAACGAAGTATGGACTGACAAAAATATATAAAATATAATGAACGGCAGCGTGCCGGTTAGCCTCATCGTATTGCGCGGTTTCGGAATCAACAGTATTGGGAATCCGTGGCACGATAACGAAAGACCTGCTTGCAAAGAGAGCTAAACACTTTGGATTTCGAAAAAGGATAATATGACAAACACAACAAGATAAACGGTAAGAGCACAAGCAATGCAGTTGTGGTAGCAAATGTGGACTGCAGAAGCGAAATGTGGATGGATATCAAAACTTATACCAGATGTAAGCCCGTGGCTTCTAAGTGAAGTGATGTCAACTTTGACACCACACAATTGCTATCGGGACATGGATATTTCTGAAAATATCCCTGCAGTATAGAGAAAGCAGCTAATCCAAATTGCATCTATGGAGATACACAAATAGATGATGCAAATCACAATTTCTTTGGCAAAACGATCGTGAGGCGCTGGGAAACAGTGTGGGATATATCAACTCAGCATAGTAGCGAAGATCACCTGTAGTAATTCGAAAGCAACTCCATGGTGGATAAATGTCCTGAAGATGGAAATGATGATACGAAGGCATTTTGATGACAATTTCTTGATGCCTTTAAGGGTTCTTCAATACCCAGTTCAACGTGTCACAAACATCAGACTAAAGTGTTTATACTTTTCACACTAAACTTGTGAAGTGAAATGAACAAAAAAGAAAAAAGAAACAACTAATGTGAAATAAAGTAAAATGAAAAACGCCAAAAACTTTTATAAAACTTTAAAAATAGCAACTGATGCCTGTGCTGCTACTCTTCCGAATAGACAAAAAGAAACAAAAAGAGGCAACCAAACTCATGACCAACAGGATTATATGTATAAGGTTTTTACAAAAATAAAAGTAAAGGAGTAAAGAACGAAAAGGAAAAAGAGCAATCGGAATGGAAGCAACAAACAACATGCACACGTAATGCAAACGCTCACGCAAACTGCACATACACATAGATACAAAAGCGCATAGTTGCATGCAACATACACATGTAAATAACTTCACATGCACAACAAAGTTATGCATATAAAACGACTTACAAAACCAAAATGAAGTAAGCAAGCAAACGAACGAAAAATTTGAAAAAAAAAACAAAAAAATAGTATAAAAAGAAAGAAGGATGTGCAAACAACAACAGCAACAACAAACGAATGAGAAATGAAATAAAATACACAAAACTAAACCGGAGGCGCCAACATGTCCTACAAGTGATTTATTTTTATGTATTTTGTTAAAAAAAAAAAAAAAGAAAAGGAAACATGAAGAAAAACCAATAAAATAAAAGGAAAAAAAGAATCACAAAAGAGAGAAAGACGTGGAAACCGAAGAATATTGTATGTTATAGGGAGAGTGGAACGATCGAATGGAAAATATATATATTGTGCAACAACAACTAGTACAAATAGGTGAAAAGTGCATGAAGAGGAAAGGAAAAAATTCTTGTTGTCGTTGTCATTGATTGTTGTTTGTTGTTGCTGCTAAACGAAAGTTGTTGTGGTGAAAAGCGAACAACACCAACATCAACAAATACAACTACAAAATGGTGATGCCGTGTGATGCCGGGTGATGCCGTTCACCACCTTCAACAACAACAATATATAACTATATGCATGCTTTTGTTGTTGTCAAAGAAATGGTACAAAGCAAAGCGAAGGAAAGCAAAGAAATGAAAAAAAAAAAGCATAGCATACTTTTATGCCATGCAACTTTTCTACCAATTCATTCTGTACTATTTCATGATTGCATGATTGTGTGTCACATGCATATTTGTTTGGCTCCTTGTTTGTTTGTTTGTCTATGTAATGGTGCACATATGTGTGAGTGTGAGTGTGAGTGTGTGTGTGTGTGTGTTTGTATTTTTTAAGCATTTACCAGCAGATCATTGCAGACATTAGTTGGATTTTATGTTTCAATGGCTTTTCTTTTTTAAACATTTTTTTCCTCTATACTTTAGTAATCTCATTTCATAGGTATATGTGTGTGTCAGTGTATACATGTCTGCATGAAGTTCGATGTATGTGTATGTGCGTGTGTGTGTGAGTAAACGATTTATGCGCTTTGGCAGCGGTTTTTTATGTCACGTTAAAAAAGTTTTACCTGTCGCTGCGTATTTTGATGGCATGCACATAGAAACATTGGAAAATAAACGACGACACCGAATACAAGAGACTAGAGAGAAGTGAGGAGAAGAAATTGTAGAAATGAAAAATTTTATAGCCAAACATTAGGAGTTTAACTTAACTTGAAGATTTATGTTCATAAAATTTTGTACATACTTTTTTTTTCTCTTTGTATCTTGTAGAATGTCCCACCGCCATGGATGGCATGGAACGGTTTGCATGTCCGACACCGGATCTGCAAGGACGATATCGTTGCATAGACGATCATGTGCTATGCGACGGTTTTATAGATTGTCCAGAAGGCGAGGATGAAGATCGAAGATCCTGTATGTTCTATAAGACGGTGAGTTGTAAATCATTAAATTAAATGCAACTGATATATTGTAATTAAAGATACTCATAATTAAAGATAATGTAAAGAAATTAGAAGTTTTTGCATAATACATAAAGAATACCTTGCTGAAATTCGAATTTTCGGTATTTGAGGTTATCCACTGGTAGTAAAAATCTATTGTTCTACATATATTTTTATAACATAATGAAAGCCTTTAAATTTTTAGAAATCAAAATCAAACAAATCTAAATTTAAGGCTCATTTCTGATATCACAGACAACCACAGTTTTTTAGTTTATGGAAAATTAAAACGATTGGCTTCAGAATACACAATATATACTTCGATAACTGGCATTTATGTCTTTCATGCTATCAAATTTCTAGTTTAAGGAGTAGTGGAATTCTATGTACGAGGTGTGTTCAAAAAAGAAGAAGACTTTTAATTTGCTTGGTCAACGTGTTATCGATTTTCGTATTATTGTTATGCTGGTACATTCTTGTATGTTGACATTATCAGCCACTTTGCATTGCTAGGTTTTTCTTTACAAATAAAAGAAACTGAGAAGAATTTGGAGCGTCTGTGTTATTTTCCGAGTCTACCTTAAGCAAAAAACAAAAAAAAAATATAAAAGTGGTACAAACTCTTCACAGAAGTCAGGCCGAGGAGATGTTCATAGCGAAACGTTGAAGCTGTGAAAAAAATTATTATGAATAATCTTCAAATCACAATTAGAGAAGTTGTTAAGGAAGGAACTTGATAGAAGATTTAGAAATATTGAGGAATCAAAATCCACATCTCTGGAGGACCTGAAGGCCAGGCAAAAAAAGTGGTTTTCAGAAGTACTTCGATGATTGGAAAAGTATGTAATATTTGATGGAGATTACTTTGAAGCGGACGAAATAGAAATTGATGAATCAATATATAATTCTCGAGAAAAAGTTTTCTTTCTTTTTGAAAACACCTTGTGTATTAACCTTAGTAGCCTTAATATTCCATGCAAATTTACAGAAAGATTCAGTTGAAATACTGAAAGACATAAGAAAAAAAATATGAGATCATTTCCAAATCAGTGTATAAAAGTCAAAGGCTAAAACAAAATTTATTCTCTTTATAAAAATGTATATTTGTTTTTTCTTTCTTTCTCCTTTCAGACGAAGGCACATTTGGATGTGTTAGCGGATGCTTTACTACGTTGGGCGCGGGGGCGTTAAACAGTACTTAAAGATACTGAATAACTAAGAGAATCGAACAAATACACTCAAAAAAAAAAATTTACACACACACACACACACACACGCACTGAAAAATCAGAAGTCACTAAAACATACCAGAAATGAAACATAATACCAAATATGAACAAAAAAAATCTCGAAGAGCCCCACTTAATACAATAATATACTTATTATCGTACTACAAACTACAATACAATATAATATAATAAATTAATACTACAACAAAAGAATTATATAACAACAACAACAACAATAACTTAAGACACACCACCTGCCGCTTAATGAAATTATCGAGGAGAAAGAAGCAATAAAAGCTTTTAAACAGCATGTAAAAAAGCAGAAAAAATACAAAAATTAAGACCCCAAAATCTATGAAAAAGCCAAAAAGTGTGCAACACATTCAGATATAAATACACACACACACACACACACATACACAGACAGACATATATACATAAAATAAAAGAAATGACAAAAGAAAATCGTAAAGAAAACAAACGTACGTAGCACGTGTACTAATCTAATATATAATAATAAATAAATAAATAAATAAATTAATTAATTAATTATATATAAAACCAAATATAAATTAATAATTTGAAAGAAAACATAATAAATGTATGATTATTATTATTACTATTATTATTATTATTAATTATTAACCTATATGAATCATTATTATTATTATTATTATTATTAAATTATTAATTAAAATAAACTTTCGCAAGAACAAAGAAAAATAAACGAAAAAAAAAATTAATCAAAGATATGAAAATCCAAAATAATGGGAAAAAAGAAATTAAGAAAAACAAAAATGTGTTTATTTTTGCCCGTTTTTAATAACAAAAAAAAAGAAAACCATTAAAAAAAAAAACAAAAAAAAAATCCAGCAACAAAAATTACCAAATAAACATAAAATTCCAAATTTTCAATTTTTCATGTTTTCCGTGTAAATTATTTCAATAAATTTATTAAAAATTTAAAATAATAATAATAAATATTTTACAAATACATTTATGACGACGATATAAATTAGAAATACTATATATAAAATATATAGTAAATGTATTAAAAATGAAAACGCAAAAAGAAAACTATAATAGATTTTATGCAATTTATGAAGAATGAATGATTCTGATAATGAATGATTAGTATGAAGATGATGATGATGTTGATGTTGATGGTAATGATGTTTAAATTATGAATACATTAAAAGACTAAAACTAATAAATATTGTATATTAATAAATATTAAAAACAAAACGAAATACTGAATTTATTTTACATTTTCTTTTTTATTCTTTTTATTTTTGATTAGTAAAAATTTGTTCATATTGTAAATTGTATAAAGTTTTCATTTTTGTTTTTCTCTTTTAATTATAAAAATAAAATAATTACAGGTTGTCAGGTTTGGGTAGAGTTTCGTCTTTAGCTCATAACTTTCACTAGAATATTTGTATAACAATTTTTTTTTTTGTATTGGTTCAAGTTTGGTTTGGTCATAAAATGGACAAAAGTTGATACATTTTTTTGAAAGAATTTCTCTTTATTTAGAAGAGAGATTTTCCCGATTAAGTTTTAAAAAATGATTTCATTCAACTATTGTCCTGTGTGGGCTTTAAATGAGTTCAACGATGATTCACAATTTGTAAGAAAAATCGTCATTTCTGACGTAGAGCATTTTCTTCTCGGAAGTTGGGTGGCGTCATTGATAAACGCACAAAATTCAACATCGTTTCATTAGCCGTTTTGGCGATGTCCGTTGGCTTGTTTGGAGCTGCGATGTGATGTCGCTGGAATTTTTTCTGTGAAACGCATTGGAGGATAGAGTGTATGCATGGCGATAATCCTTAAACAATTGCTCACCTGAAACAGAATATTCATGCTGAAATTGACAAAGAAATAGTGGACAAAACGCCTGATAATTGATGGGCAACATTCAAATGATATCATTTGTTATACTTAATCGGAAGAATCACTCAATCAAATATAGTAAAATTTGTTGAAATAAACCTTAACATTCACCTATATGTTGTAATGATCAAACCAAAATTGGACCAATTGATGAGCAACCTATATATCGTTGGTAAGGGCGTGAAAAAATACCATTTGTGCAAAAAATATGAAAACTCCAATACATAGGAAATGGAGAAGTTATAAGTATTAAAAAAAGTATTGTTAGGTTTGGGGTCTTGAATTAATTTAAAAAAATTAGCTACAATATAAAATTCAATATATACAAATTCCAAATTGATTGAATTTCATAATTTTATGATGATTTTTGCCATTAAAAAATTAAAATTTGAGTTGAGTTTCTTACAAACAAACTAACACAGCCACTTTAAATTGTGTGTACTTTCTTGCTTTATGCTTTTCTATGTATCCATCAATTACAACAAAAAAGGGTCAAATGCTGGCAACAGACAGTCACTATTCTCGCGCCAGAACATTTAAAAAAAAATACTTCAACTATATTTATAACTTATTTTTGTTCGCCATTTGAAAGTGCACAACACACACATAACTTACTTTGAAGATACTTTGTTTTTATTCCACTTTTCGACACGAAAACTGGCTCAAGAATGTTAACGCACTGTACACAGAATACAGAAATGAAATTAGCACTTAAAAGTTTCCTTTCTTACGACCGTCAAGATCGCCAAATCGCCCAAGCACCTGTCTAATCCTTACAACCTTCTCCTTCTTATAAACGACATACTTGTATATATTTGAAATTTATTTTGAATTTTTTTTTTATTTTTTGTATAGTAAAAATGCATTTCTTTGTTTTCATAACTTTTTGAATTCCGTGAAATTGAATGATGTTTTTCAAATTTAAAAAGAACAACCAAAAACTCATGTTATGGAGCAACGAAATACTTGATTCGGTCATGTTACGAAACTCGAAAGGCGACTTTCTTTTCTTGCTGATAATTTCTTCAATCTCAGTTTTTTAAATTTGATACCTTCTTTTATTGCTTCTTCCTTTAATTTGTATTTATATTTTCGTTTTTCTTATTGTATGGAAACAGTTCTCATGGATATGGCAGCTATTTGTAGATAAGTAAATTTATTTAAATTTTTAAAATTTAAATTTAAAAATAATAAATATATACAAAAAATTATGGACTTAATAAAATATACAAAAACAAAAATACATAAAAATATAATAAGTAAAAATATTTTAAAAAAATATATATATATACATACATATACTCGTAAATTGAAGAGCAAAATTAAATTAAATAAAATAAAATAAACTAAATTAAATAAAAAATTATACGAGCAAACAAATAAAAAATTGCTATTTATCTTTTTTGATTTTTTATTTTGTATTAATTTGATTATATGAAAAATTCCTGATTTTTTTAAACAACCGTTTGATTAATATAAATTTTTAAAAATTTAAAAGAAAAAAGAAGTTCCAACAATCAAGACAAAAACAATCAATTTAAAATTACAAGAAATATAAAAGAAAATAAAGTAAAATAGAAAAATAAAGAAATTAATTAAAAGAAAAAAAAATGTATATGAAATTAATAAAAAATAATAAAAATAATAATAAATGAAATACAAACGGTTGTGTATGCTAATGTTTTTTTGTATTCTTATTTGAAATTTTATATTAATTAATTTAATTTTTTAACAAAACAGAAGGAAAATAATTATCTTTTTTTATTTTTGTTATTATTTTGTTGTACTTTGTTCTCAATTCTTATTATTGTATATTCTATAGATTTATTAAGTAAAAGAGAAATGTATGTATCTTTTTGTCAGGGTTGATTGATTGATTATATATCAAACAAATGAATCTCTTGCATGAAACAGATAAAGTGTAGTAACTTAAATGTCTTTCATACAGTTCTAATTCTTACAACTCTGGTCTTTTTTATTCCAGAAATTTCTAATCAAATCGAGTTTTGTATCATTTATTTATTTTCAATATTTGAATTGGGGAAAACCAAACCCTTTTTTCTTTATTTAGCTTAAAAAGATATTAAAAATAAATCATATGAAATTGAGAGCAATAACATTTCATATCCATTTAAAAAATGACAAAAATAGTATACAATATATATATAAAAAAAAAAATATAAATAATTTAAAGGAAATATTAATTAAAAACTAAGTATTTCAAAAAGAAATTCACGATCTTCGTTATGAATAGAAAATTGTTTCTTTATTTTCTTATAAGTTCATACATTTGTTTATTACAATTTTCAACTTCTTCTCAAAAAAATAATAAATAAATAAAAAGTAAGAAAAGAATAAATTAAAAATCTATAAAAATAAAGTGAAATAACCCACCTTTGATGTTAAACTTAAATAAAAATATGAAATAATATAAACAACCAATACAAATGATAAATAAAAGCAAAAAAATAACCATAAAAAAAAACTAAGTATTCAATGTTACTGTTTTAAATAGAAAAACTCAAAATAAAATATTAAAGAAAAATCCAAAAAAATATTTACCTTAAATAAATAATAAACATGAGGCAATTGCACAAAACCACAAACATGACAAAAACAAAATTGAAAATGAAAACAAAAACAAAAACAAAAAAACCGAAACTATTTAAGCGCACGAATCTAATAGAGACAGAAATTTTAGCAGAACTTTAAATAAAATTTATGAATTAAATGAAATTAAAAGAAATCAAATCAAAAAAAAAAAAATAAAAACAAAAAAGAAAACTGAAAAGATATGAAACTAAAAGTAAACTTTGAAATAGAAAAAGCACTTGAAAGAATAAAATAAAAATATATTTTTGGCCTATTTTTCTAAAACAAATCAAACATAAAATAAATTTAAACAACAAATGACATAACAATAATAAGTTTTTAACCATACAAATAAAGTAAAAGACACACACAAAAAAAAAAAAAAGAAACACAAAAAAATAAAAGACCTTTAAACTAAAAACACATAATTTAATATTTTCTACAACCAAAAAAATCAAATTTGTTTCTGCTCAAGATGATGACGATGATGAATGACGAATGCGTTTTTAGTTTAGTTTAAGTTTAGTTTTGTGTGTGTGTGTGTGTGCGTGATTTAATAACCAACTAAATGAGAATGTAAATAGATGATAAACAAACGAAGAATATTTTCGGTTTTATCGAAAATGAAAAATACCCTTCACAATATTTATGAATATTTTTTAATTACATAAAAATTTGATTGGAAATTCCTAATCGCTTCACATTCCGATGGAGTATTAAATTTATAAGCTTCGTTATAAACTTATGGCAATCAAGGAACTCAATAGACTACAGATTTCTTTTAAAGTAATCCGCACTGGGTGCATATTTTTCAAAACACGAGATCTCAGGAGAGATTTTTATCCATAAATTGAAATGCTGAAAAACTATCAGAGAAAATGAAGAAATTATTATTACTTGAAGATATGACATTCTAAGAAGTCATCTTTCCTTAACTTTCCACTTTTCCATCAATCTTATTTTATCTACTAATGAGACTAATGAGAACTCGGTTGATGCCAATATTTTTTCTGTATTAAATTACAGCTTCATTTCTCAATGATTATAAAGACGAGATATTTAGTCTTACAGGAAGACAACATTCTGGGATTCAACTAAGAATTGTGAAGATTATAAAAACATGCAAAAACAATGAAATAATTTACAAACTGAAGGTGGTACATTTTATTAAATTTATTTAATTTACAATAAAATCAACAAAACTTAAATAACGAAGATCGTTTTCAGTTGCATTTTTCAAAACAAAAAAAACAAAAAAAAAAAAAAAGTTAAGCAAAATCTGAAATGGAAATAATATTAAGAAATCTTAAAAATAAACTCAAATGTATATTTATTGTATATAATAAACTGTAACTACTACAAAAGAAAAGAAATCAATTAACTTTTATATTATTTCATTGTATTATATTTTTATTTAATTCATTTTATTTAATTAGTTAAAAATTTTTTTTTTTTTTTGGTTTGCTTAAAAATTTAATAAAATAAAAAAAATGTGCAATTAAAATGAACAAAAGAGAACATGAAAAAAAGAGGATATATAATGAGAGAAACCACAGAAAAATAAAAAGAAAAGAAAGCTAATAATGTTGAAAGCAGAAATTCAGAAAATTATAAAAGGAAAATAAATAAATATATTAAGAAAATCAAATAAAAAACAAATAATTGTTAAATGTTACAAAAGAAAAATATTAATTGAAAAAGAAAACAATAAATAAAAATCTGTCAAACATAAGCATACATATACTCGTACACATAAATACATATACTTCTATAATACATATATAATTATTATTATACAAAACAAAAAAAAAAAAAAAAAACAACAACAGTCAACAAAAACAAAACAAAGAATAAAGCCATTTAAACACACAAACCAAAATAAAAATTTAACAATAAATTGTATTTATTTGTAATTGTATATTGTGGAGAAAAAAATAATAAAGTATTTGAGTAATAAATAATAATAATAATAATAATACCATAACAAACAAAAAAGAAAAAACAGAATTATAATAATAATAATTATTACATACACAGAAAAAACAAAACAAAACAAAAGACATAAATGCGGCGCCATTAACATTTTATTTTTATTTTATTTATTTACTTTGAATTTTTTATTGATTTCTTTTACTCATTTTTATCTTTTTTTGTTTAAATTAATTGTGCTGTAAATAATTTGCGCTTAATTTTTGTAAGCATAAACAACAAAATTTTAAATTATTTTCATTATTTTTTTTTTATTTTCCATTTCTCTATACACAATTTATAATATTTTATTTTCAATTTGTTTGTTTGTTTGTTTGTTGGGTGAGCATTTGTGTCGCACATTCTAAGCTTAATTTATTTATACTTATAAATAAATATATTAATATTATTTAATTATAATTAATGATGATGATGATGACGAACATAGAAACAGACAAAATGATGATGATGATAAATGAAAAACTAACAAAAAACAAAAAAAAAAAAACAAAAAAAAAACAATAATAATAATAATAATAAAATACACAACTTAATATACACAAAAATAACAACAAACATGCATTTCTAATTTCTCGTTCTACTTGTTTTTTTTTTCTTCTTGTTTTGTTTCTTCAATGTACCCAAAATATTAGTTGAATCTTTCAATAACTTTCTTCTTGCTACTGTGAAACTTCTAGGTTTCGCCAAGGAAAACTATTCCCAACTTCTTCTTTCTCTTACTGTCTTACTGTCTTTGCTATCCTTCTCTGTGTCTATATTTCTATATTTTTATTTATTACTTTATCTTAAATTAGATTGTTATTTATATATTTATAGTTTTTAATTATTGCAATCTTTATTTATTGAATTTATTCCTCATTATGAAAATCTCTCCTCGTACAATTACAAACTACAATACAATACAAAAAACCTCACTCAACTCACTCCTTCTGTTCATACTCGCTCGTTTATTGATTGTACTTTGTTGTTTATTTAGATATTTACAAAAATATTATATCTATAAGAATTTTTATTGAAACAAAATTTTTTAGAAATTACGTGTTAAACAAGAATTCATTCTATGAGAAATTTACAATATTTATTAATAGGTAAATTCATTTATTATAATTTTTTATAAACAAAAAAAAAAAAAAAAAAACACTTCCTTACTTATGAGATCCCTTTGGTTTATTCTTATATAAACCAATACTTTATATCATTTACTTAATATTTGATTTATATGTATTTATTAGCTTTTATGAGAAGATTCTACTTTAAACTTAAGATTCTTATGAGATTCTAATGTGTTCTTAGTGCTGGTACTTTAGGTATTATAACTGATATTTTATTTTATTTTATTTCTTTTTATATGTATTTCATATATTTTTAATCTCATTTATAAAATAAACAAAGTTGAGACTTATGAGATAATAAAAAAAACGTCGAAAAATCAATTGTGGTACGAGCTGTGTGAGATGGTGCGACTTCTTGTCAAACCCCTAGTGTTTCATACCATTTTCATGATTAATCGGCATCAAAAAATCGGTTATCCTGATTTTTTGTTATTGTGTTTTCACCGTCGTCTTAAAAAAAGAACGGTCCGTTGATCATATCCGCAAAAATTCGGATACACACTGTCACTTTTGTGTCATAAAGAAGTACTCCTACAATAATTTGACAAATTTCAGTGTCATAGAACAGATAATTTTGTTTGTTTATAGTTCCACATCACTCTTGATGATTGTTTGGCAAAAATCCTTCTGAGTTTTGACCATTTGTACGACGAAATTCGCATATTCCAAGCGACCGACGAGACTTATTGGTTGGCAACAATCGTTCAGTCAATTGAATTTTGTACGGCAATAGCTTCAAATCAGAAGGGATTATGCGACGTAGACTGGTCCAAGAAATGCGTAATTGCCCAGAACGACGTGAACCTGTTGTTTACGAAGATCATTCAACACGAACTAGTAAGGTCACGATATTTTCACTGGATCGTCTCGGTCGCTTTTGATTTGGACGCCTGGGATTAGCAATAAATAAATCTTGTATGTGTCGGCCCACTTTTTATTTGACTTATTTTTCTCGACACACCTTGATTTTTCACAATTGAGAAGTTGTTTTGAATATGCAGTTACTTTATTTTTTTTTTTTTATTATTTACAAGATCCAAATTCATACAATATTTAAGATATTGAAGGGTCTTGGTTATAACTTCAGTTCTTCAATTAATATGGATACTGAGTTTATGTAATGAAATAGCTGCGATTGACTCATGTCATTTTTATAATTTTTTAAATGATAACTGGAATTGAAGATATATAGCAGAACTGTAATCAAGTTTAGTCATTTCTAAGTTTTGAACCATTAAGTAACAAGTATACGAACTACTAAGAGCAACAAACCAAGCACAAGACAATGGACAGTAACAACAACAACCCGATTATATGACATACAATTGACAAAAGCTGCAAAAAAGATTACAGGCAATCAATCAGTTCAATTAGCAGGTTCGTAACATTTCATAAGAAAACAGAATCCCATCAATCCACTTGCGAAAGAGACGCCAGCATGATCAGCCTCAATTCAACTTGCAAAAAGATCGCTGACTAAATTGAAAAATTAAATCGATCACATTAATCTTTGAATAAAATCATATGGAAATATATTACAGTTTCAAATGATTCCTTACAAGGTTAATATTTAATTAATTACAGTATTTTATACATTTTATATTTTTTTAAAACTGTCATAGTAGTTTTTAGAAATTTTAGTTTCATTCTTTATGTTTAGGGTTTCATTTCAAAATGATGATATTTCATTTAGTTTGGAATGCTTTGGTATTGATACACATTTAATAAATCTGTTATTCAATAATACCGTTGTTGAATAATTAGGATATGTGGTGCCATAATGATGATAGAATTTAAACTGGTGAATTTCTTTATTTTTATATTTTTTATAAGCAAATACATTCTTCTAGTCATGGGTCTATAAATGATTTTTTCATTGTGTGTGTAAATGAGTAAATCACTATGATTTCTTGAGTTTAAGAACGAACAATAATTCATTAATTTAATTAGTACTTCAATTTTTAGGTAACATGAAAAATTTCCTTAGTACTTCAAGAAGATTTTGACATAATTTTTGTCAATTATGTGTATTTATTCTGATGAAGAACATTGGCATTTCAATTTTATAAAGCAATGTACTTAAACTCATCTACTATTTCAATTTCATTTTGAATCAGAAAATACCCCAACTGAAATCAACCAACAAAATTTATTAATTACTTATACAATATATTTACTTAGTAGTCAAATATCAGATGCTTATAGAAATTCATTTAAAAGAAAATAAAAAATATAAGAAAATCAAAGTTACGTGGATAAAATTTATAAAAGACAAGTGTCTCCCTCTCTTGTCTAATATTATCGTGTGTATTACATAAGTATAATAGTATGTTTGTGTGTGTCGATGTTGTTGTAGCTACATGAATTTCTAATTTTCACCTTAAGAAATTTTCAATATAAAAAAAACAAAGTGTCAACAACAAAAACAGCAGAAGTTTTAAGGGAAAGTCAACGCACATATTAAATGGAAAAGGTAAAAAATATAAAACAATTTTGATGTGAGACAATTTATGTAGTTTTAGTAAAAATTTGGAAAAAGAAAAAAACCAAGGAAAACAAAAAAAGTTTAACAAAAGCATTTTACAACAACACCAACATGGGTAAAAGCAACAAAAATCCAATAAATTTGAATGAAAAATCATCTAGAAATTTCATATTTTCAGAGTATGAAAAACTTCTGAAGAGTTGATATCTTATTGTGTTTGGTTTTTACCGATTTTGAAGTGAAGTGGATATGAGTCAGTTAGAAGATTATTTGTGGTTTGTCTTATAAGAAGAGCGACCAATTTGAATTTAATAAAACAAAAAAAAATACAAAAAATTATATTTATGTGCAGTCAATTTGTGATTGCTTAGGATCAGGGACATTTTATGAGATGGAATATTATCCTTATTGATGCGAGATTAGGAGGAGGAGATTTCCTGAGGTTTATGCAGATTTTTTTGTCTTTTTGATAGCTCAAACGCGCCACGTGTTTGCCGCCACGTTTGGCGTTGTATGAGTTACAAAAACAGAATAAATGGTAACCAATCAAGGATAAAGGAGATAAAAATTTGAGGAAATTTGATGAAGTACATTTAATAAAATATGAATATACTTTTGCAAATAATAATAATAAAACAAACACAATTTTGAAAAATATTTAAAACAAATTTATTAATTAAATCAATTTAATATAAATGTCATTAAAAAAAAAATATAAAAAAAATATAAAAAAAAAATATATAAAATATAAAATTTAACATTTAAAATACATTTATGAAAAGGAGTCTAGCATACGAAAGAATTTAACAAAAGTAAAAATTTATAAAGTCAAGCAAATCCAAAAACAAAAAATGACAATGTCAATGTTTCAATTTGAGTGGACAGTGAACAGTCTAAGATTTATAAAGGATATAAAATATTATCATTAATTTTTTTAAGTATTTCAATTTATGGTTAGCATGTAAGTCTAGAAAACTCATATATAAGTTGGTTGATTTACAAAGTACAATACTTTCCCCTACACCTCTACTCATAGTCTTACAATATTTAGTCCGAACTGCTTTTAAAAATTTCATTTAAATTGTTTGTTAAAAGCATTGGAGGCTGAATGTGTTGAATATTTAAAGTAAATTTAATTCAATATAAAAATTTACAAAGAAATTGAAAGTGTTTTAAGCTGCATTTAACCTAAAGTGATCTTCAATTATAATCAGGTGATGTAAGCAATTGATTTGTATCTTTAGATAAAAAATACATTTGTATGAATAAAGATGAATTTAATAGCAACATCCAGAGCCACTGATACAATTTAATGTTACTTTTTTATTGTTTCCATTTAAGGATTTGCAGCTTTTATATGTGAATAAAATTTAATTCCATTAAAATGATTACCTTCAAAAAAAAAAAAAAAAAAGAAAGAAAAATACAATTTACAGCTACAAAAACCACAAAAATTTATAAAGAAATAGAGAAAGCAAAACAAAAGCAAACAATTCAATAAAACTCATTTTAAATTTTCCACACATTCATTATGCAATGAACAATTTATATATGAAATTTTAAATAAATTCCCTTTGAAATAGATCACAAAATAATATAAATAGCACAATAAAATTTTTATATTTTGCTTTATGAAATAGATGAAATGCTAAAGTTCTTTATAAAATACATTATTAAGAAAAACAGCAAAAACGCGTTGAAATCGTATTGAAATCACTTTGAAGTCGCTTCAATCGCTTCAAACCGCAGAGAAACCGCAGGCGAAACGTATTTCTTGAAAACGCGCGCGTTTTTTGCAGTAGTCATTTATTTATTTTGTTTTTTTTTTTTATGTATTTAACATTGATTTTAAACATTTCCAAATAAAAATAACACCATAAATAATGTTATTTTACTATTAGATAGAATCTATTACGATTTTAGAAAGAAAAATATCTCATCTTAATTGGCTTTTGAAATTGCAATAAAAAATGATGAGCTTTTGAAGTTAGAAAAGAGGGCATTTCTCCGCTCTTGACGATGTGGGCATTGGTTCAAAATGTTAATCGTAGCTAGGTGACAAGAAGGGTAAGTTTAATCCAAGTCAGCAACTATCCGAATTGAGGAGTTTCATAAGGCTTGGGTAAACAACTTTATAGGTACTTGAGTTGATAAGACAGTCAAAACTCAGATTCGCGAGATTCCAAGATGTGTGTGATTGTCCCGTGTATGTATTTCTTATTAGAAATTATGATGGTAGTAGTAAGTGACTGTGTCACTGCGTCTGCCATTTCGTTACCAAAAATTCATTCCAATTTGATGGATACCAAGGCAATCCATATTGAGTGAAATTCAATTCAATTCCTTTAAACTATTTTTTTTAATGGAAAAACTGTTTAATTGAAAGCAAGAAAACCAGAGACAGAAAGAAATTATATAATGAAAGGTTGATTTCATCTTAAATTCAATGAAAATAATATTTTTATGCAATTTTCTGTTTCTAAGGATAATTAAACTAATTTTTTATTATTTTTATTTATTTTTTATTTAATGAAATATAATTTTTAGAAATCAATATTATTTTTTAATAAACAGCGAGATTGTGTTTGTAATAATTAACACCATTGTAGGGAATTAATTTGGTTAAATTAAAACAAAATCTCAGTTGATTTCTCAATACTCTACTCTACTTATTTCTCATCATTCCAATAAATATTATTAAATGTATCAATGTCATTACGATTTCTAAAATATAATCAGATAGAAGTTTCTCTCTATAGCAATTCAAGTTCCCAAACGTTTCATGGTAGAATTACAACAATTGTGTTATTTTTAAGCTATTTTGCATTTGTTTGCATTTTCAATTTAAATTTTTTGCTAAGCTCTGCAAAGGTTAAAGCAGGCAATATTTGTTTTTATAACTACCACATCATATAGAGTCAATGCGAAATAGACTGGAGAAAGAAAGAAAGATGATTTCTTAATCGATTTGTAAGTAAAAAAGTCATAATTGTTTGTGACAGATCTTGTTGGCGTTTCTTAAGCAAGTGAATACTCGTAGAATGTTCATAAAATAGTCCAGCTGACCCACTTTCAATCATAACATAGTGCAGTCAGAAGTGAAGTCAATTTAAGTAAAAGCCTAAGCCACAGCGAAGCATTGAACAATATCAAGGATAAGCGGATTTATAGAACGCAATATACAAGACACTTAATGGACTGAGACAATGTGACACAAAGATGATAAACGTTATGTTTTATGTAACATTTCATAGAACAGCACTGCAAGACACAAATTTTTCAAATCTAAAAAAAAAAAAAAATCAAATTTCTACTGTACAACGGAAGTTTGTAATCATTTATTTATTAGTTTCACTTGTTTCTTTGTTTAAATATTTCTAAAGTTATTAACAATTTATAAAACTTTTAAATGAAATTAAAACATTTCTTACATCATTTTTTTTTTAACCATGTTTCTAGTTTATTTAATTTTACATCAATTGAACTTTGTTCAACTAAAAATCTTGCAAGCAAATCATAAACATATAAACACCCAAACTCAAACAACAAAATTAAACAAACAATTTTTAAAGTCAATTTTAAAATTACACAAAGTTTAAAATCAAAACCATTGAAAATAAACATGAAAATTAAATCACATAATAAATAAACAAATAAATAAATAAAAAGGAAAAAAAATAAACGAAAATAAAAATCTCCTAAAAAGCATTTGAAATTAATTTACATTTTTCCAAAAATAATTAAAATAAAATATTTCAAAATCATCCACACTTACACACACACAGACACATGAAATACAAATAATGATGTCAGTTATTATAAATTCAAATTTCAATTATTTTAAATTAAAAATACAAATTTTAAACAAAATAAAATAATAAAACAATAAATCAATAATAATAATAATAAAAATAATAATAATAAAACTAATTGAAAAATAAAATTTAAATATTAAACAAATTTAAAAGCACTTTTTGGCACTGCACCTAATGTGATAAAATGAAAATATAGAGAATAGAACAACTCGGACAGCACCAAAAATGCACTTAATTTATATTTAAAAAAATTAAAGAATCAAAAAAAAAAAACCCTCAAATTTTATTTGTATAAAATTAGTATTACAAATTGTGTGTCTATAATTCACCCAAAAAGGAAATTACAATAAATATTTAGTAAAATAAATAATAAAAATTAAATGCACCAATTTATAAAATTTTGATAGTAGATTTTTAAGCGAATGCACACATAATTACATATTTTATATTGAAAATTGTTTATTTATGGTGTGAACTGTCTACTGTCTACTGTCTATTTCTACTTTTCTATTCCTATAAATACAATAATATGAAAAACTAAATTGAAATTGTTTAGAAACTAAACTAAACTCAGTATTCAATGAAATGATTTAATAAGTGAATTAACAATTAGAAAAATTTATATGAAGTGAAGACCACTTTTCCACTCCAATCAACTGTTCTAAACTTACAAGTATGTACAGTTCCACCTAAACGCACCATTAGCACTTAATTTACTTTATGTAACAGCCAACAATTAAAAATTGTTTGAATAAAATATAAAACAAAAATTAACAAAATTTATGGAAAGCCTAGCAAATTAGTAGTCACGCGTACCTTGAAGTAATTAAAAAGAAAAATAGATTTTATTTTTTGTTTAAAAATGAATGAAAAAAAAATTTCAAAGTGAAAGTAGAAAACAAAAAAAAAAAAATAATGATTGTGAAAGAAATTCATAAAAACTGTGTTTTTTTTTTTTTTTCAATTTAATTTTCTGCATTTTCGATGTAACCTTTAGTTTTAGGTATTGTACCTTGTGAAGGGTACTTACTTTGAGCCTAGTCGCTCTTTTATTAAGTACTGTACTAATCGAAACAAAGCCAAATTTATTTGAAACATAAGAAAAACCTCTTCACTTCTACTACTACAATAAAATCAAATACGATCCGTCCTTCAACAGTAAAAACCAAAATAAACAAACAAACCATTTACAAATTTAATTTCAATAAACCCCCTAAAATTATGCAATGAAAATTGTCAATGAACAGAATTGAAAAGAAAGTAAAAGCAAATGGAAAATTCAAAACAAAACAAAACAAAACGAAAAATGTATTTTTATTTAAAACACAAAAAAAAAAAAAAAAACAAAAACAAAAACACCCAAATGCACTTAATGAATCAATGTTGTGATTAATGCACCGCCTAGTAGTATGCACCAAATTTATATATATTTATATTTATATAGAAATATGTCCACATACATAAATTTACTATCAATATTATTATTTCCTAAATGCACAATTTTTTGTAACTGCCCTTTAAGCAAATATTATTATATCTTATATGAAAATACTTCAAAATATATTTAAATAACATTATTTATAAATTAAATTATATACATTAAAAAAAAAAAGTATTTAAAAAAAAACAAAATTCAAAGAAATTAAATAAATAACATAATAAAATTTATTATATAAAATTGCAAATAAATATTTAACTAATTAATTATGTATTCAAAATACGATTGATTATTCTTATTGTGTAATACTTAATTTATTTAACAACACGAAATTAAAAAAAAAATAAATAAAAATTATATAAATAATAAATACTTAGCACTTGGTTATGTTTTTAAAAATAATTTTTAGCACATTAAAGAATAATTAAAATTTAAATGTTTCTTAATTTCCTTTTAATTTCGTTAATAAATAAATTTACAATTATTTTATGAACTTTGTTGCCACTAATGCAAATTCCGAGTTATAGTAACACCTTCCCAGACTGACAAGTTAAGCATTCGTTTGAGTGAAGGATGTAAATTTAAAGAAATTATTAGATATATCTTTGTATAGGGTGATTTATTAAGTGTGTGGTTTTTAATTCCATAAAACAAGATAGAAAATTTTACAAAAGCGTATGAGTTAATAAATTAATACTTACCATTTGTAAAAAGTATTTTATGCAAATGCTTATCAGAACTACGTTCAAAATGGTCCAAGCGACAAGTCCAATTTTGAGTTTTTTTTTTTTTTTTGAGTATATTAACTTGAATATTGCTAATGAAACTTTTAATGTTGTCTTCCAATGCTGCATGACTTTGGTTTTTCGGCATAGAAAAGTGATTTGATGTATCCCCATAAAACTAAGTCTAAAGACGCCAAATCACACCATCTAGGCGGCCAATTAATCGGTCCATAAAGCAAGGCAAATTGCTCACTGCACTCATTTCTCATTTGACCCATTGATTCGTGTCCTGTGTGGGCTGTAGCGCGGTCTTGCTGCAACCACATGTTGACCAGGTTCGTGCATATTGGGCAAAAAAAGGTCGAAACGATTGAACGGCAGTGGGCACCATTGCTGCGAACGTCGACGAATTGTCAAATCACGACTCTCGCTAACACTAGTGGATACAGCAGGCTTGCATTGCTTGCTCAGTTGGTCGATTATGACAACCGCATTCCGTAGTGTATTTTGTTTATTACAATAAACACAAACGCCCAAAACAAAAAAAAAAATTATATAAATATTATTTATTTTTTTAAAGTGAAAGAATTACTTTACCTTAACGCATTTGTTCTAGCTTCGTTTGAGGCTCTAAGTAATAAATAGTGTTTGGGTGGTTCACCCACTTCGACGCGCATACAGTAATGGTAGTGTTTGTACTTAACGCATTCTACCAACCACGTGAATGCCAGCGCAGACCTTTAAATATACAACCATTGCCAACAAACGATTCAGCAAACTACAGATCGGTAGCCTCTATTATTGATTCTTTTACATCTATTCCGCCTTTCTATAGGACGAAACTCAATTGCATTAAAGCTTCATCAACTGATATGTCACGCACAATGGGACTGCATTTTACGTTGGTGTGCATATGACAATTATAAGCTTTGCTAATTTGTATTGCAATCATTTCTTTAGACCGAAATTATGTTCATACCAGTTCTTATTTAGTGCACCACCAGGAGTGTGTAGACCGCAGGTAACGACTATCGCCACCAGTGTGGCAATCACGGAATTGCCATGGACATTGCTATTATCTTGATGCAACAAAAGACCCGGTCCCGGTCGGTGGCATTGTTTCAACATTTAACGCCAAATTTGTTGAACTAAATTATTCATAGCGTGATTTACCTAATTCCTTTAGACAATCCTATGATACAGGCGGGCCCAATCGCTTAATCCTGTAATAATAATAATATTCAATAATATGCGAGCGTTTCTCGGGTGTAAGTTTTTCCATGATGAAATAGCAATGCCAACTGGAACATCTAATGAATCACGTGTAAGCCTATCAAAAATATAACACTGAAAAAAGCACACAGTAAAAAAAAAATCACTCCTTAAAAATAAATAATTTTATTATAAAAAAATTAACCAAAATTATATTCATTTGATTTGGTTTTTAATAAATTATTTTCTTTTATATATGATAAATATATTACATAACTGTATAAGAAGCTTTCAATCTGCAATTTAACAGTTTGTAATTGCACCCAACTGGCAAGGCCAAAACATTTGTTGGTATTTCTTTCCTTAAAATAGACGGAAATTGGGGCATGGTATAAGTTTGTTTTTCTCTTGCTTGTTATTTTATTTTTTTTATAAAAGAAAGTAGATAAATTTAGTTTCAGAAAATATTGTTTGAAAAGAAGTGTCATCTTAAAACAAGATTGACTATAGAGCAACTCATTGATTATATCACTGATTAAGGGGCGTTCAAGTATTACGCAAGCAAACTTTCAAAAATTTGAAGAAACATTAATGTTTAATGGCGGAGGCAGAAAACGATCAGGAAGCACTTTAAATGAAGCAATCCACGGCGAAGCACGACAGTGAGTGTTACGACATTTGATAAACTAAAATATATGTTGGCACTGACGAACATGGTACCAATCAACTTCATCATAATGAGCAATTACAGGATAATCGTCAATCACCAGATCTCAATGACATCAGGTGTCCAAGCTCAGAGTAACTGTAACTGTTTGCTATTAATTGCATACAATCGATTCGTTTCCTATGAATAAAAAAAAAAACAACATGTTTTGCATTTATGCAGAAGTTGCAATTAAGCGGAGCTGCAATTAACCCATTTACATTATATTATCTTAAAACGTTTCTAACATATTGTAAGTTTTTAACTTACATAAGTTTTATAATACCCCCGATAGTAACCCCACCACTCCCGTCGCCATTTAAATATGCTAATGTAATACTTGAACGGCCCTCTAATGTCATTCTTCCTGTCATTTTTCATGCCAATTGCAACTTTGTAATCAATAACATGATAATCAAAGACTTAACTAATAACATGAGATGAATGGCAAGCAGAATATGGATCAATGATAAATTTGACTCATCATGATCATGATTTAGTTGACTGATTACTTTTCATTTCTATTCGTGTGTATCTAACTCGTATTTTCCAAGGCTTCTACGAAAATTAATTTTTATTTTTAACAAAATGTTAGAGATTTATTCTATCTTTTTTGTAATATTATTTACTCAAATCGATGATTTTTTTGTATTAATTTTACCTTTTTATTATCCTTTATTTTCATTTTCCATTCACCAAAAGGAGAGATTTTCATGACCCAATTTGAATTCTATATAATTTGTAATTTTATTAAAAAATATTGGAAAATAAAATGAATTTTGTCTGAAATATAAAAAGTCTGCAACATTTTAAAAAGAAAACAAAAACTGAATTATAAATTTATATTATTGTATAATATATTATTTTGTATATATTTTAAATACACATATTTACTTACTTATATTATTGTATTAAACATATAAATAAATGAAATATTTTAAAATAATAATTAATTTAATTTATTCCACCTAAACATTTCGTAACTTTTATTTATCATAATTTTTAATTCAATAATATTGAAAGAAAAAATTAATAAATGTATGTATATCTGATTCCTTGTATATTTTTCTTAAAAGAAAACTTAAATAAATTATTACAAAAATATTTTTCAAAAACTTATAAATATATAAAAATATTATATTATATATAAATAAATATATAAACTACAATAAATTGATCGATACCAGTAAAGCATTGAATATAAGAAAACTTGCAAAGCGAAAATGTTTACAGCGAAACACAACAAAAATTATATGCCAGTTGAACATAAGCAAAACAAAAAAAAAAAAACATTTACAAAAAAAAAAAAGAAAAAAATGAATAAGTAAAATTAAAATTGAAAACCGTATGTTTTTGAAAAGCTAAATGAATATGAGAATCGAGAGATCGAATGAAATAAACTTATGTACGAAATTATTATGATTGTATTGTAGTTGGAAATTTAAACGAAGTTGACTATGAAGTATTATATATATATATATAACTATCCATATACAAAAAAACATATATACAATATATATATATACATACATCAGAAATGAAACAAAAACAAAAAAAAAATAAAATAAAATGGACAAAAAGTAATTATGATTATAATGAATGTGTGTAATCTACTATAAACTAAAATAAAGTTATTGAAAAATAAAAAAAAAATCTTTAACTAATTTATGAAATTCGATATATATGTATGTGTATATGCATATGTAAAGAATAAATCTACAAAAATTATAAATAAAATAAAATACATTAAAATAAAACATACAAAATAAAATGCCTCAGTCAGTATAAAATTAAAATGTAGTGTTGTGTTTTTCATTTGAAAATTAACTTTATGGAAATTTTAATAGAAAATGACAAATGACAAAATTGCAATCTACTCGTATTTATGTATGTGGTAATACAATATTTACTTCATATATAAGGGATGATTGGAAGTAGAGTAACGCCAGCAGGCAAAACCAGCTTTCAATGTATGCATACAGACGGCTCGAAATCGAAAAAAGGTACTGGTGCTGCCACATTTATTATTTCGGAGGAGCTAACAGATGAATTCTCGTACCTTCTACCTGACTGATGTAACGTTTTTCAAGCGGAGATTTATGTGGTATGATGTCGGCCCATAAGGTGAAGAGCAAAACTATCGGAAGCACTCTATCAAGTTAATTTGCGTGTTTGACCATTCTGATTTCACTGGTAACGAGTTGGCGGTTGAGTGTACTATTATATTCTACAATCTATAAAAATTTGATAGCTTTACAATGACATTGTCCTACGTTAACTAGAATGAAGATCCATTTAGCCAATCTTCAATTTCTGGAAAGCGACATAAGACTAGAAATATGTAAAGTTAATTGGATCACCCAGAAGTCACTGAATTCCGCATTATAAAAGTAATTATAGTCTCCCTATATATAAAAAACAATTGCTGAGCTTTAGATTGGTAAAAGCTGGAGCCTCGACCGATTTGAATGATTTTGTTTTTGTGTTGTTCGCCTCAATTGATTCTGAAAACATCCGAAAGAAAGAACAAATCGGCGAATTACGTGTTTAGATTGAGGTTTTGTACTTATCCAGTTGTCAGATATGCCTCCAAATCTTTCCGTATAATTCTAAACAAGCGCCTCACATGACGGTCTCATATTAAAATCACAACCACATGTTGCTATTCAAGCATCGTTCCGAGAGTCCAGGCCTGCCAAAACAAGGCACTTCGCCGCATAACTGGTGCTCCTTGGTTTGTGCGCAACACCATCTTGCACAGAGACCTATGGATGCCCACGATGAAATCCTGGAAATCAGCAATGCTCATCAACAAAACGCCTGGTGGCAGTCCTCACGCATTGTGTGAGCCTAATGACTTTCTAAGTTGAAGGTTACCAGCTACTTAATATTAATCGCCAAGTAAAGATTCTATATAATCATAGAAATGTTTGATGTAATTTGTAATTGCAAAAATGTGATAAAAGGAAAAATTATAAAAACAAAAAGAAACAAAAAATAAATGATTGCGCTGCTGCGGAATGTACTACAGTTTGTTTTGTATATTATTGTTTATTTGTTAAGTCACTGGAACCATTTATGTGTCTGTCTGTTTATCCAGAGTAAAGGGGAGCAAATGGAAATGTAATGTGCAATGCAACTCAAATTATTAAGCTAATTGAAAGTAACGACCATTGGAACGAAAAGAAGAGAGAGGGAACACACCATGGCCACAAATAAAGAAGGTACTCTATGCGACAACAGGACACATGTGCAAACAACACACGCTTTGTGAATTATCTTCGTTTGGTAGACTTGCGTTCAATTATGAACCAGAAATTGAATAAAGCGCTCATCCGAAGTTAGTTGAATGGGAGGCGAGCTACTTCACATGCAAACCGCACTGATGAACAGCGATCGACGGATAATGAAAATAGTCATATTGGCATATCCGAATTAATTAAGTTCATCGGGTCAAGCAATCAGTATCCACTAATTTTTTGGAAAGTGGAGGAAGGCCAACGTCTGCCCGGACTTGTGTTAATGTTAAACTCTTCTGTTCTGCGCTGATTCCTGCTTAGGTTCTTCACTACTGACTTCATTTGCTTTAAAAATACCAACAAGACCGGTTGCAAGTTAGCTGGACTATATTATGGACTTATTTTGTTTTTAAAGAATATTGCAACAGCAAATCTTTACAATACAATTACAATATACATATTTTCAATAATTTTAAACTCCAATTAAATAGAGGTCGGTAGCCAGTGCGGGTTCGCACAACATTATTGCATCTGAGATATCTGTTTATTTCTAATATCGTAGAATGAATGCTGAAAAATGTCTCCGTTGGCATGGTTGGTATGTCATAATTTTCTATATCCTTAACAAAGAAAAGCCTCTTGTTAGCCAATATATTTTCATAACTTCATATTTTTCGGTTCCTCTACTCAGTCAGTACTACTCTATCCACTCTCTTTATATTCGCTTTCTCTCCCTCTCTATGGCATTTCTGTGTTTTCTGTGTTTTCTCCATTGATGCTCATTAGAGAGGAAAACAAAAATTGATTTATGGAAGCAATATAATTATTAGTAATTTTCCTATGCTAAGAATTTCAAACTCAAGGGAAAGACACTTCGCAACTTCAAACAATGATAAATCTAATTTTGCTTATTTGCATTCTATGGCAATAAAGGCCAAGCTTATGATGATGATGATGAAAGACAGAGTTAAAGTTAGAGAGTGAGTAACTCAGAGAAGGATGAGAGCTAGAATAAAGTGTGCAAAACCACTGAGGTCGATGACGACGACAACGATCGCGTTGCCAAAACTAATTA
Organism: Amiota minor; assembly: GCA_037043295.1. Lineage (NCBI taxonomy): Eukaryota > Metazoa > Arthropoda > Insecta > Diptera > Drosophilidae > Amiota > Amiota minor. The sequence continues at coordinate 951,250 of JBAMAW010001038.1, forward strand.
ATATTCATAAAAGGTAAAGTAAGTAAATGAGGATGGGAAAAGTTTAAATGAAAAGTAAAAAAAAAAACTAAAAAGCAAATTGCTTTTCACGCCATTGACCTTAAGCATAATTTGTTGTTGTTTTCTTTCTACTACAATATATAAAATACTTCTTTCCTCTAGAATTTTTTTTTTTTTTCTCTATTTTACTAAGTCATCATTGCAATATTTGTGTCTTTAATATGCCGACATTAGATAAACATAAACATAAATAAACATAGAAACAAATACAGACTTACAAACAAACAACAAACAGTATACGAGTACAGTATAAGAAACAGTCAACGGTACAATTTAATGACTGCTTAAGTGTAAATAATTCATTCATTCGTTCGTTTCCATTGCAAATAAACAGGTGTCATAAATTTTAATTAGCGTAGAAAAACTAATTTTTATAAGAAAACTACATAAAAACATAGGAAAAATAAAAGAAATAAAGAAAGAATGAAATTGAAAGAAAAATAAATATAATAAATTAATGTTTCAAAACGAAGATGATTATCATGATGATGGCGACAATGAATTTAATAAATTATATATTTGTATGTCACTACAAATTTTATGTAGTTGAACATTCTTCTATCAATAACTTACAAATACAAATGTAGTTAGTTACAAGATACATTTGTCTTTATTCTCTGTTTTTGTTTTTGTTTTTTGTTTCAATCATTAAAATAAGTTGAGGGAATTGTGTTGTTAGGCTGAGTGTGTAGCTCATATGAAATATCTGTGTTTGTTAATGCCTCCCATCACCTGTTTACTTTTATTTGTTACACTTAATTTCATTGGTTTTCCTTACTCCCAATTGACTTTTTATGTATTTAACTTTGTCTTATTGTTATTTTCAGTTGCTTGTTTTGTTTATTCTTTAATTACTTTTCCTGTTTTTGTTTTTTTTTTTTTTTTTTGTATTTTCGTTTTCTTTATTACAATGTTATGACTTGTGAACTATTGTACAATACTATACTATTACTATGCATACAGTATAATATATAAAACAATAAAGGAGAATATACTGACTTATCTGCTTAAAATTAAGACCTACTCACTTTATAAAAGACTTTGTCATGGTTTACAACATACGAATATGTTCACATGCATAATAAATGGATTTGTTTTGAAAATGAATGCCTATTGTACCGACATGATTTGAAACGTATACGAGTAAATTTAGTATTTCGTAGATTGAGTAAAAAAGTAAGTAGTATCGAGTGCATACTGATTAGTGTATGACGAAGTGAAATGGGATAAATCTGGGGATAAATCTGGGAAATGTGCTGAATGCTACTTTATTTTTCTTTTTTTTTTTTTGTTGAAAAGGTTAATATGCTTTATAAGTTACTGCAAAGATACTCCAAGCAAATAAGGCACTTTGATTTTTAGACGTGACAATAAACCCCATTAAAAGAAGCTTGAACTCATTCATTTACTCATCTCATCTCATTGCATCCAATTGTAGTAACCTTTAAATGCCAAAATGTCTCTTTAAGCTTTTAATTAAAGCATGTAAACAAATTGCAATCAAGCACAGCAATCAAAAATATCCCCTTCCTTCCTCCTACAAATCTAACAAAAGCAACAAAATCTACATTTTCCTTTAGCTTGCCATTGGTAATGTTGTTGTATTTAGGTGGAACTCATTACATAGGATTTGGGTTAAGCAGAGATAAGTTAAATCAACAGCAGCAGCGAAAACAAGGTGTTAACATGAAATTGAGCGTACAAATTGTGTAAGAGAACCTATGAGGGAGTAGAAATGGAGAAGCATTAATGGAAAATACTCATAAAATGTAAATGGAATGAGGCAATTCCGAATGTGAGAGCATCAAGTTAAGCGTGAGAAGTAAACGATCTACCTAATGTCAAATGCATTTCGTCGCAAAGTTCAATTTTGATGAGTGTGGGTTGGATACCACAGCTTCACTTGATCCATTCGAAAACATATAAATTGGGCTTTTAAAAGGTTAACTTAGCAATCTGGGTCTACTCATCTGACCAAATCTTGGTGGGCAGTTTGTTACTACAATATGTTACTCATACTTTTAAATGCCAAAGTCTGCAATCGCACACAACACTCTGGTGATATTGTAATAATAATTATGGCATCCATATGCCTTCAGAAGTTAGAATCTAAAGGACAATTATTACAGATTTTTATTTTTTTTTATAAATTTTTATTGACTTTAGTATATTTCAAACCAATGGTTACAAATTGCTTCGGTCTATTTCATTTTCATGAAACCAAATTTAAAATGTTCTCTTTTCGTTGAATTTCATTTTATATTTGTTGCGTTTATTTATTTCGTTTTTATCAACACAACTCAAAAGAGAAACTCGCAAAGAAGAATAGCAAATGCAACCAAAATTTACAACGCATTGATATAATTCAAACGTCCTTGACGCATAGCTTCGCCCTCGTGTTCAGTTGAGTGAATTTTGATTGCCGCATTGCCTATAGCCAATATCCGTCGCACTGGCACAGTTCAGTTGGTTGGTTGATTGCTATTTTTGGGACAATTTCGCCAGCAAGCGCCGCCGGCTTCAATGATGATGGCCCCAACTACAACCCCACTATCATTGCCATCCTTGTCCTCGTTCTAGTCATGCACTCATTGCCATTGTATGGACATTAACCTATATACTACTTAGTAGCATTGGGGCTTGGCATGGCATCTTTATTGGCGCGTATCGTTTTCAATTTTTAAATAAAAATTTGTATCTTTTCAGTAGGTTTTGCTGCTTTTGCTATTGCGATTATTGACGCAGCGAAAGTCGAAAGAAAAGAAAAATGAAAAAATGTGCAAAAATTTATTGCCCTCCAATTGACTGCTTTCAAAAAAATTGAAATAAGCCACCAAGCTACCGAACTTACTACATTTCCTATTAAGTGCCACACATAATATTGTAATTTTTTTTTTTTTTTTCTTGTAGTATCTTTTACGTATCTCCGTATGAGATACATGTGTGGTACATTTCCATTTACGTGCGTATGATTTCGTTCAACATCATTATAACTTTTCCTTTTTTTTTTTTTTTTTTTTTCTTCATTTTTGGTATAATATTTAGAGATACTTTTTTTTATAGTCGTATTTTTGTTGCTGTACTTTGTCTTTTTATGATTATTATTAATGATGATGCACGCGTTCATTGCCTTTCTTCAATTCAATTCATCTTTAGATAGCGGATGTTTTTTTTTGAGAAATATGGTACAGGAATTCTTCACTTTTGTGTTTTCATTTTTATTCATTTTGTGTAAATTTGATTTATTTCTTTCGGTAATTTTTTTTTTTATATGGGTATTTATATTTTGTGCTGATGCGAATGTAGAATACGAGTATCTTTTCCAATTTTTATTTGCATTTGACTAAGCAGCTAATTGACTTGTTGTTGTTTACTTGTTTGTTGCCTTTAAAAAGTCTTTAAGATGCCTGAAAGCTGTGGAAAATGAAATAAAATTCTGAAAGATTGTTTTTATTTTTTCAAAATGCAATTATTGGAATTTTGTGTTTTTAAAAAATAAAATTTCTTTTTCCATTTCGTTTCGTTTCATTTATTTTAGTACGAAAATTGTGTATCATCATTAAATTGATGGGAAATTTCTGCATAAGTATTAGGGCGAATGAAGAATGTGTATTCTGTTGTATAATAATGATGGCTTTGGCAACCAATTTTACAATAATTAATGATAAATATAAGTTACAAAATCATCTCATTCACTCAGTGACTCACTCACTTATATTGGGGAAAGAATATTAATTTAAAATGTATTCTGTTGTACTTAATTTCGTTTTTATTAGCTTTAAATTATTTTTATCAAAATGAATATTTAGTATATAATGAGAATGTTTTTATTGCTTCAAGTGACACAGAAACCTTGAACTACAAAATAATTTACATTTTATATTGTTTTCATTTCAGTTTTTGAGAAATATGAATAAATGAAGTAAAAGATCTAGCGTCTTTTCAGCAAGATAATATACTCTTCACGGTAGTGAATAGTATTATAAGTTTACCATGAAGTTTGTAATAGGAGAAAGAGACAAAAGAGTATATATACTCTTGATCAGCTCGATCAGATGTATTGATTAAGGCATCTCCATCTATCCGTCTGTATGTATGCAAATTAGCTACTCAGTTTTTCAACTAGAGAGCTGAAATTTTTTGTCGGAAACAGCCGAATCGGACCACTAGTGGGGACCTCCCATACAAACCACCCATTTGAATTCATGTTCTAGTTATAAAAATTTTTTTGTTTTTTGTCCTATCGAACTGAAACTTAGACACTATCAGTTTCCAAGACAGGCACAGAACATTTGTCGGAATCAGCCGGTTCGGACCACTAGGGGAGTACCTTCCATACAAATCACACATTTGAGGTTATGTCTTTATTAGAAAAACTTTTTCGTTGTCTGTTGTATTGAACTAAAATTTAAACACTATAAGTTTCTAATCAATACCCATAAAATTATGTACATTTCAAGACCATAGAATTACTAGGTCGTATAGCTGCCATACAAACCCAAGCCCAAATTTAAGTTTTTATTAAAAGTACTATTTTGTTTTTAGAGCGTAGCTCTTTTATGTGCGTTACGGCATGATGCTAAATATAGAATCGTCAGGTTTTTTTTTTCTATGTGTTAAAGTGTAGGGCTGGCAAACCGATAGCATGGGGTTCGAATCCTGCATTGGAGATATATATATATTTATTTTTTGTTATATTGAAAATGATTGTTTTTTTATAGATGCTATGTAACTACAACAAATAAGTGACAATACAACAAAAATCATTTTAGGTTAATATAAACTAGTTAATAATAAATAAATAAAAATTAATAAATCGGAAAATCGAATTAATTAAAATGAGAGTGAAACACTTTAAGTATGCACTTTCCTGCTACAAATATAAATACCTGAATAGCCTAGTGGATAAGGAGCCGGCTTATATCAAAAACTTATAGTGTCTAAATCTCAGTTCGATAGGACAAAACACAAAAAACTTTTTCTAATAAGAACCTGAATTTTAATGAGGTCTGATCAAACTGAAATTTCGACATCGTTTGATTACTGGATCGTATAACTGCCAAACCAAACCAAAATATTTCTTGTATGGGGACCCCTTTAAGTTTATGAAAATATTTTAGTTTTAGTATTTGTTATCCGGATGCCGGGATAGAACTACAATGCTGTGAAAATTTCAACTTTAAAACATAAATTTTTTAAGAAATAAAAATGAAAATAAAAAGAATAATTAAAAATTTTGTACAGAATGGAGCTGCGCTCTACACGGGTGTCCCACGACGCCTCTTTCTTTTTTTTTGTGCTATCGAACTGAAATTTGAACTATACAGGTGTCTGATACATATTCAACAACTGTGTAGAATTCAAGACCCTAGGATTATTGGGTCGTAAAGCTCCCATACTAATATTGTGACCGATATATCAAATGCTCTATGTGTATTTCCTAAGCCCTAAACATAAGTCAAATCAATAATTAAATATTTCTGAATGTTTTCATATAATATAATTAAAGTAACGTAAATTCTTATATGCATGTTACTTTTACCTTTTCCTTACTTACTGTAAGTGTACCTCTATTTGAAGCCTGCTTATTATTATAACAATAACAATAGCCCTATCACATGGACATGGAACATCCTAAGTTTAAAATTCTCGATTTTCTTCTTAATCATATCCATCGTAACTTTAAGGTAAAATACATACATTTCTATTCTACTAGATAGAAGCTGTTAAGCGTCTAGTAATCATCTGTATTGATCTCATAATTAACAATTGCCATATGCTTAAGTGATGGTTCTCCAAACTATGCAATGCACAACCGTTTCAGCTTGTCACACATTCTGGATCAGTTGATCATTTATCTATCAATGAATTCCATGTCACTTCATACATATATATCTCAGTTATTATCAATTTTGATTTAAAAATTTTACAAATTTTGGAAAAAAATGTTAAAATAACAAAAAAAATAAATATTAAGATTTACTCAAAACTTGCGCAATGCCAAGCAAAAAAGGGAAACAGAAAAAGAACCAAAAACCAGTCGATTGGACAGCCGATGAAAATTTTCTAAAGGAACGTTCAATGATTTACATTGAACACACTTATGAGTGTCCAATCTTTACAGTAAAAGCTGAAGAATTTGGTCGTTGGCTTCAGGAAACGATACCCGAACGCATGTTTCAATTGGTGCGCAATAAATATGGTAAACAGGAGCCAAGGGAGGGTGCATTTGAAATAGATTTTGCACAAAATGCTCGTACTTCGAATCATAATATTTGGTCTGGTTTAGAACGTGGACCACCACGACGTGATAAATTTCCACCAAAATATGAAGAGCTCTTGCCGGAGGTACGAAATGTGTTAAAGAAATTCTATCCGGATAAGACTTTAATGCCAGAAGATGAAGATGACGATGATTATGGATATTGATAGCAAGTCAACTGCATACACAATTAAAATGGAAAATCATTGTGTAGAGTAAAAACAAAATTTTCACAACAATAAAATTTCAAAGAGTTTACACTCTCCAATAGGCAAACTAAGCCAACCATGTTACCATATCTTATATGATGACAGAAGAAGGCATCAGAGACCCTGTAAGGTATATACGTATATTATCTTAATCAAATCGACGAGAAGATTTCATGAAACTATGTCCATCCCTTAGTTTTTGAGTTAGTGATCTGAATTTTTTTTACAAACTTTTCTCTTACCACACTCTGTACATTTATCGGAACGAGTCGAATCGGACTAGGAGAGGTACCGCCCATACAAATCCCGATACAAAAAAACGTTCTTAATAGAAAAATTTTTTTGTTTGCCAACCTATATTTACTACACATGTGCGTTTCAAGATTCTTAGATTACTGGATCGCATAGCTTTGTTTTTTTATCAATTTGAAAATATAACACTTTAAGTATCTAATCTATATTCACCAACAGTGTTTATTTCAAGACCATAAGAGAACTGGATCAGATAGTTCCCATATAAACCCCGATTAAATTCATGTTCTTAATAGATAAACTTTTTTGTTCTTTTGACACTTTTATTCCTAAACAACCCTGTAAATGACAAGATCCTAGGAATAATGGGTTTTATATTTCCCACACAATCCTAAATTTAAGTTCGAATTTTTTTTTTTTTTTTTTTTTTTTGTGTTTTTTGTATTGGATTTCTGGATCGTAAAGCTCCCAGCTAAACAAAAGTTAAACCTTTAATGAAATATTTCAATATACTCAATCACAGGAGCGTTGGCAAAACCATTTTCTAAGGGCATAATAGGGTTCCGGTCCCAAATGGTTCCAAACGGAACCCAAGTACTGAGGCTATGCTGTTGTTGGAATCAGCCACTAGGGGGTATCTCCCATACAAACCAAAATTTGGTACGGAACCCTACGTGTGCGAGTCTCACGATTTTTCTTGTTCTTTGTTAGCTTTATTGAAAGAAACTTGTAGTTAGCTGAAAGATTGTTGCTGCCTCTGATGTTGCATATAAGTAGTAGACTGACTAAGGGTAAATCAGTGTGTATTATTTATTCATGCTTGAATATATTTTCTTTTTATATTCAACACCGGGTATTTATTGTTATTATGTTTAACGCGGTTTCAATTTATTTATCTTGCTTTCTTTACTTTACTTTACTTACTATCTTTAAAACGCGTCACATTCGCACCTGACGCCTGGTGCTGTCTTGGCCTGGCCTGGCCTGGCCTGGCCTCATATGATCACCATGTCACTCCAATCTTCAAACACATAAAAATCATCATCTCCCCAACTTAAATAGCAACAATTCATGTGGGAAGGTTTTTGAATCGCACCAAATAAATTGGCTCTCGCTCGCTCCTTGGTTTGTTGAAAGGACTCGAAGCTCTACTCTAACTTCCCACTAACCTTTTTCAATGAAAAAAACTAATAAGACTTCCTTCGTGTGTGTGGGAGTTAATGTGTGATTATGTGTATGCAAGGCTTAATGGTTTTTTATATTCTATAAGGAGACTACAAACGTTACAATGATTGCAATTCCTCTTTTTTGTTGCTTTTGTTTTTTATGGTTACAGGTTTTGATTTGACTTAAGCTTTCTAAGAAAATATTGTAGTATGTCAGGTGGTGCTGGCGTTACGGTGGTGAATATTAGTTAAGGTAAAAGCCAGAAAATTTCATTTTACCAAGAAAATACAATATTAACTACATTTGATGTATGAAGAAAAATGTATGATATAGTGTAAGATTCTTGTGGTTTTGGTTAAGTTGAATAAAGTAAAATCTACTATTGTAGATGGAATTCTTGATATACCTATGTTCAATAAAATGAATAATGCATCAAAACTTGGGTTATATGATACTTTTTGTTGTGAATCACACAATTTTACCTCTTGTTAGCGAATCGATTAATAAATCCTTTCTGTATTCATTCAAATTTATGCTAATATAATTTTTATAAATTTTATGAAAAGAAGAAAATAATTCTCCTTGTGAATACTACTTGCAAATCCAAAACAGCCAGGTAAGTCTGATAAAGGACTTTGGATATTCACAAGAGTCTACTAGAAATTTTTGAAATTAAGATTGGATGTGATCTAAACTGTTCTCAAAATATACTTTGCCATTCTTCTGTTATCAAAATCTTTAATTTAAATTCTTAATATGTTATGCTTTTGTCTCGCATAAAAAAAAAACGAGTGTGTATTATACAATACTTACGCCATAAAAACAAATATTGAAATTGAATGCGTAAACCCATCTTTCTTGCTATCCATTATACTCCTCTATTAATCTCAAATTAAAACACAAATTTTAGAACTACTGGTCTGAACACTCTGGTAATGCCAAGCTAGAATCTTCTATCAAACTCTTGTTCTGCAATTTCTTTGTAAAGAATTTCTACACAAAATTAATGTCTTGCGATATTCTTCTAAAGAAAAATGAGATAAAATTATGAATTTCTCTCTAACTCAATTTAAAGTTCATTTATATTTCGACACATTTACAATCTACTCATCCAACTACTTTACTGAGAAATCAGATGGAATCAGAGGGAGGAACCACACTCTTCTCTTGACCGGAAATACAAAGCACATGAAGTCAAGTCAAACCAATCTAATTGAAATTCAAGTGACAACAATAAAAACTAATTTTGCATGACCTGCATTTTGCATATTAATAATATTTGTCATGCGACCCTTGATGTTGTTGACGATGATGATATCCAATCAAAAATATATTTGCCACTGCTACTACATCATTTACATGAATATTGTTATTACATTACTTTGTAGTAATGGAATCTCGAGTGCTGTCTCGCCATATTGTCCTTTTCTATTTTGCATTTTATGTAGTTAGTTGGTACAATAGTTGATGCCAATGGCAATCTGCATTGTTAATGGTGTTTTGCATGCAACTATGTTTCACAATTCACGCAATTGCTTTAACTGCAACCAAAAAACTTTCAGATTTCATGTAAAAAAGTACAGATTTTAACAAAATTACAAAACGAAAATATTGCCATATGCTTAAAGGCATGCAAAACTCTAACAATACAATAGAATAGAATGGAATAGCATAGAATGCGGTGGAGGGAATGTTACGTGAGAGTGTATAGCAATGATGATGATGATGATGACAAGGGCAAATAAATTGCGAACATACTTTTTTATTGCTTTTAGTTCTTTTGCTTTTCATTTATGTTTATACGATGGTCATTGAATAATAAAAGAGAGATATCACTCCAAATAAAAGACGATTTAATCCTTCAATACAAAATTTTAAATACTTTTCAACATAGTCCCCAGCAATATTTATACACTTGTCCCATTGTTCTTCTAATTTGTGAAAGCCTCTGACAAAAAATTCTTTGGATTGATCTCGAAATCATTTTTACACCTGACTTTCAACTTTTTCATTGGATCGCCCACGTAGAGTATCCTTTAAGTTCACTTTAATTTGTTTAAAACTGTACTACCAATGTGTAAACCTTCGAATGATTTTAACAATTCCACTATACTTTCAATATTCTTTCATACATTTCACTACCTTTGATATCCTCTGCAAAGAAAAATCTTATCACTGTTCATTGATCTTCCGTGGTGCAATGCTCGAGCGGACTCGCTATTTTAAATTGAATATATTTAAGGTTATGCTTACCATATACTCTCGATCAATTGATAAGAAATAAAGTACATACAAGGATGCCAACTTGACGCACTGAAACTATTGTGTTGATGAAACAACCCATTCCTGAACATGTACGATTTGTCTCGTTACTAATTGAATGACCCTCGTATATATCCGAATTTTCCAACATAGCTTAAAATTTACTTCTATATAGTACATGTCAAAACACTGACATGTGTATGCAGTGTATTATCACTTTAGCCTTGTGCTTGTAATACTAAAAATGGTTCATTGTAGACTCAACTGTACTGTACACGTATTTGTTGATATGATCACAATTAAATGAAAATCTGCAATAGATACCCATATCCTTCTCCCTCATACTTTTAAAAAACTTGTGAAGAAATTTTATGATTAATCTAGTTTTATTTAATAAACACATACATATACTTTTAATCATTTGTTCCAGTCAATCACGTGGCCAGAACATTCATGTAAGTAATTGTTTGTAGGCTTCACCACCTAGGGGATTTATCGAGACTTACACTAGTTTCGGATTTCTAGTGTTAGAAGTAAGAATATGAAATCAGAAATAGTTAATTTGATTTATGATGTCATCCAATGGAATTGGAAATAAAAGATTATTTCCAAAACTAAGGACAACAGTTTCGAAGAGATTAATGATATAGGCTAAGCTATGGAAAAGCTTGAACAGGGTTTAGCATTTGCCAAAAGCCTGGAATAGTTTTCCCTAAATAAAAGAGGGTTATCTATAATACTCTTTACGCTTCACGGTTTGCCTAGGCTCCTGCTAATGGGCGTTCAGAAATATTGTCTTATGTTTAGTGTGGAGTCAGAATTTTTTATTGCTTTTCAACACTGGGACCGAAACATTTGTATGGAATCTTTACGACCCAATAATCCTAGGTATTTGAGATTTATATGGCTGCAGAATTTGGATCAGACACTTATTGTGTTCAAATTTCAGTTCGATAATATGAGACACAAAAAAATTTTTCTAATAAGAACATGAATGTAATTTTGGGTTTGTGAGGCAGGTGCCCCTCCTACTGGTTCGATTCGACAGATTCCGACAAATGTACTGCGTCTGGTGAAAAGAAAAAAACTTTCAATATTTTCAGTTGGTTTTACCATCTCTCCTAATTGAAAAAAAAAATTCAAACTAACTTAGTTCATCATCAGTTGACTCAGTGCACTCAACTGGGTCAATTTACTTTACTGAAAGCATCGAGATGTTAACACACATGTTCTTCTATTGTCAAAGTTTTTGCACACAATTTTTTTTTTTTTGTCTATTTAGAACAATTTATTTTTTTCTCTCATCTTTTTTGTTTATTATTTTATTTTTGTTTTGGTATCTTTTGTGACAATAGCAAAAAACAAACCAACTTTTTATACACTTTGCGCATTTGTTTAAAGTTTTTCATGCCATTTTCCATTTTTTCCAAAAAGAAATTTTAAATTCAGTTTAACACATTCTCTTTTCCCGCTTTTATTCTGACTGACAATTGTTTTATTGTTTCGTTAAAATGTGCAAAGCAAAGTGAAAATTACAATAAAATGGCGAAAGTGAAATGTGAATAATTGCTCTGTCTGGTGGCTTTGTTCTTTACTTTTATTTGATGTCATTTATTTTATTGTCATTTGTGTTATTCGTTTGTTTTTTTATTTTCGTGTTTTATTTAAACTTAAGTTTATTTTGTTATTTTGTTTGTGTTTGATAAAACGCTGATCAAGTGATTCAATACAGTGACTATTCTATTTATAGGAACAATGTGAATTAAATGCTTGATAGAATAATGTTAAATATTCATTCATCTCTCGCCTATTTTCGTTTATTCTTCAGAGACTCTATATGATCATCATTACCAATTATTTTTGACAAAGAGTTGAGTCAAGTTTTATTTCATAACTAAAATGAATCTATTAAAGCAGAAATTATTAAACTGTGCACCGCAAATAAATTGGTATTTAATTTAACAAATATAGTAGATGAAATTGAGTTTCTGAAAGTTTTAGAAACACTATTTTGTATCACCATTTCACCTGCTACTGCTAATACTATAAATATTTCCAAATACAATCGAAAATTCATTTCTTTTGGTGCCGAAAACAAAAAAGCAACTAAATAAAATAAATGGTATGCATTTGAAAGGAAAATTCCAATGAAATGAAGGATTTGGTTCATTTGTTTTGTTACCAAGTACTTCCAGGTACTTCCAAATCATTTGTTAATATTCTGATAAGGCTGAAAAACTCGGTATGTGCGAGAGAAATCTCACACATAAAAGTTTTTATATGTCTTCGTGGGCGACCCGAATACTATTTTAACCTTCATAGAGTTAATTATCAGCGTACTTTCAAGTACTCGAATGTTTTTAATTTCATTCAGTTGGATTCATACTTGGCTCATTCGCATTTGTGTTAATAGTTGAGCAAAGAAAACTGTTGGTCTAAGAATAATTAACAATACAGCAATCAATGTTTAAAGTGTTTTTTTTTTTTTGCAACCTTGGTTTCTTGAAGACAACCTGAAAGTTTAGACTGTTATTTCCGACTTGTGACTTTCTTGTGACTAAGGACAATAAGAACAGTAACCGCTGGCTTTTAAGTACGAGTCATACAACCAAATCACAAAGTGTAATTGTTGTTGGTCCTCTTAGTGTCTATGCTTAGATTTTACTAACCTTGATTACAGTCCTACTTCTTCCATTTTCGTTAGAGTATATAAATCAAAAAAACAAAAAATGCCCTGAAAATAAGCAGTTTTAATTACTCTTACAAACCAATTGAATTAACAACCAACCAATAGTCAACCTTTCATTGGGTTTTCTTTCCTTTGACTTAATCTGAACTCACCTATCCATGAGAGATCAACCAATCCAATAATTGAATATTATTTGTTAAACAGTACAAATTTTGATAATCTTGTAATATATATTTTATATAAGAAATATTCTATATAGTGGAATATTGTGACACAATTCACTAATTGACTAACTTCCTACACATTTTCTACACTTGATTTTACTGTAGATAGTATTTTCTTTTTTTTTTTTTTGTATGAACTTTAAGATTTATTTATTTGAATGAATGAATTCGAAAATATTCCATTAACATAATAACAATTTCAACTCATCTACGGGTCAATATATTCAAACATAAATATATTTTCTTTTTATCATACAATATTTTCAGGCTCATTTGCATACAACTCTTTCTTCTTTTCATTACTGTACACAAGATGCCTTTTGTCAAAATAATTTTTTGTCACAATAATGACTTTATAAAATTAAAAAAGCCACACACATATTCATAAACATACACTTAAGTGTATATTTAAACATGATATATATATATGTATTTATGTGTGTTAAGTAAAAAAAAGAATATAAATAATCTTTATAATCTATTTGCATAAATCTGAGTGGGTTACCACGACGGCAACGACGCCACTTTATAGAAATATATTGTATGCGAGTATAAGACACATACACGAAACGAACGTAAAAGAAAGCAACGAGTGAATTATGAAAATTTTCGAAAAAACATACAACTAAATGCTTCAAATAAAAATAAGCGAGCGTGTACAAACTGGGCGAACACAAAGTTATAAGCCCCTTCCGCACTTCCGCGGCGGATGCCATACTGGTACCCGCTGGGCTAGTATCAATAGAACTGCTAGCCATAGAGACAGCAGATGCCTATGCTTGGAGGGCTCGGCTTTCTGAAAACACAATAGCACAAAGAATCCAGTCAAGATACACAAAGATGGAGACGTGACAGATCTACTGAAATATACCGACAAACGGTCACTGCATGCACAGTTTTATCCCTAGCATAGCGGAGTGGTACGGCAGAAAGCACGAGGATGTACCTGTGCAGGTTCTATCATGAGGATACCCTTTGGAGTATACATTGCAGCAACCAGTGCGAGGAAGACGCTGAGCACGTTCTGTTCGAATGCGGGAGGTGTAACTAGTAGCGGCAGGGGCTGACAGATGTCTTAGAAGAGCAGCCTATGGTCGCGAATCTAGTAAATCATATACTGGAAACCCTTTCAAGTGGAATACTGTTTCCGAATTCGTTGCAAAGATTATGAAGAAGCTACACGGCCAAGACCAAGCCGGTATGGCTATTCGGTGGACAAATCAGTTTTAAGGGATTTATGAAAGTTGGCATAACTAACAATAAATCACATCGTACGATCTGGCCTCACTATGCATGTTAAAAAGTCATCATTTTACTCTGAATGTCAGTAAATGTAATTTCTTTGTTCTCTAAAGATGTCAACTTTTGTGCCTTCAAAGCGCAATTTCCGAGAAGCGTTGTTTTTTTGTGTTCATTTGAAGAAAAGTGCAGCTGATGGACATCAATTGCTGTTTGAAGCATAAGAGGAACATACCCCATCAACAAAATCATGTGAGTACTGGTTCCGGCATTTTAAAACTTGCGATTTTGACACTAGTGACTAGGAACTCGTTGGGAGGCCAGTAAAGTTTGAAGACGCCGAGTTAAAGGCGTTATTGGAAGTAGATTAATGCCAAACTCAAGAGAAGCTCGCTGAAACATTCTTCTATGACCTGCTCCAGCCTAACGAAACCATCACTGGGCTGAGCTTTGCAACTCAAACGCCCCCAATATGTCAAAAGACACGACAATGCGACAACGCACGACCACATGTTGCAAGAGTCGTTTAGGTAACTTTGGAGGCACTAAAATGGGACGTCCTACCCCATCCGCCGTATTCACCAGACATTGCTCCTTCCGACTACCACTTGTTCGAGTCAATGACTCGTGGCCTGGCCGAGCAGCAATTCACTACTTTCGAAGTTGAATATCTTCAAAAGACGAGGAATTTTTCCAACGCAGAGTCCGTATGCTGCCTGAATGATGGGAAAAAGTCGTATCTAATGATGGACAGTATTATGAATAAAATGCACTGCATCAGTTCCTTCAAAGTCACTAAAAAAATCGCGTAAAAACTGTTTGTACACCCAATAAATTTGCCTGTAACAGTCTTATGAAGCTTTTGCTTAGTCGCTGACCCTTTAGTTCCTGTCATACTATATACTACATATATTATAGTTCTATAATAAACAAACGAAAAAAAAACAATAGCAAATTAAAAATGTTACAATATAAAAAGTAACTCAAAAAAGAAAATATAAGTTAAGCATAAGAAAAATCTTTAAAAAAAATGGAAAATACAAAAGAAAAGTCAATTTGAAATTGAAAGAAAAATCAAAAAGCTAAATCTTATTTTTTTGTACTCTGCTAGGCTATAAAAATATAAAGTTGCAGCATGGTAAAAATGTGAAAACCAAAAAAACATAGAAAGCACAAATAAATATTTAATACAACAAGAACAGCTGCCGCATAGGCTACGACATGACTGTCGCTGTGCCTGCCTTTCTTCCGATCTTTCCCTCTGCCATTTTCCCTACCTCTGCCTGCATGACTTTATCCATGCCACACTCACTCCACACCATACCACACGTCACCCCTTACAAATTATGTCAACACTTTTGAATGCGTTAATTTTGAAATAATGCCGAACAACAACGAACGCCACGCCAGCAAAAACAAACAAACAAAAATACGCAAAGATGCGAGGTGTTCATCTTCATCTATGTACAATAACAAAAACATCGAACATATCGAAAAAACACAAAGTAGAAGAAGAAGAATACCATATCTTCTATAGAAGAAAACACTCACATTTTGTCTTTTGAAAATTTTTGCTCAGTTCAACGTCGCGATTCATAAAGTGAAAATCGGCACTCAAAAAAGATTTGCGCTACGTGAAAGCGAAATCTAAAAAAAACATTTTCATTTTTCAAAAATTTAGTTGTATATTTTTCGAACGTAATTGATTAATTAGTTGTGTTTTGTGTGCTGCTGTGTATTTTTTAAATATTTAAGAAGAGAAGAAATTTCTGGAAAAATTTCTAAAGAAAAATTTCCGGGGTTTTTTATGAACGAACTTTAAAGAAATAAAAGCCAATATTTTTAATTGAGCATCATGCAAGTCTTCGATAATAATATTGTAAGTATCAAATCCCATTGAAAATCTTGTCTTTTAACTGAATTTTAATGTTGAGAATCGAATTATCGGTCTAACATGCGAGTATACGTGTATGTGGAAATTTGACTGTTTAGTGTTTTGAGTGGACTCATGTCAAAATTTGGCGAATTGTCAGTGATCACCGTGTTCACAGACTTTTTTCGTATCCCATCGATATTTCAAAAAAAAAATTAAGTAGTGTGCCTCACCCTTATAAGCACAATATGGAAGTGAAACTTCCTCTGCGAAAAATGTAAATTTTAAAATTAGAAAATGAAATATGACGAAAATCAAAATTTGAAGTTTCACTTCCATATTGTATTCGCCTAAATTCCTCCATATTTTTGGGGACTTACTACCCTTCACAAAAGAAGTTTCTCTTCAAAAATTTAAAATAAAAAATATTCCCAGTACAGGACTCGAACCTCACGCCCTCGGTTCGCAAGTCCTACTCTCTCACTATTACGCCGCGGAGATATTTCAATGGTATTTGCCTAAATAGCTCCAATATAATAATAACATCGAAAAACTTTGATTTTCGTCACATTTCATTTTCATATTATTTGGATTTACTCCCCCCTTCGCTTAAGAAGTTTTACTTCAAAATGTCATGCGAATCGCCTCGAACAGGATATATCGCTTCCTCAGCTCTCTTATCGGCTATAATTCTCTCAAAATAGTTATTAACATTAGTTGAAACCAATTTTAATAAAACCATACGAATTTGCTCTGCAAATGTTTTGTGGAAAAGTGACAATAATACGATGATTGTATTTTTTATAATTGCATAATAAATTCTTAAATAACACATCACTCTATGACTCTCCGGTCTGGAACACTGTTGGCAAAGATATATACTTTCTGGATAGTAGCAATCTTCGAACGACACGACGAACTTCCTGACATTCTGGGATTTAGTTTATATATTTTAGTAAGGATTTAGTGACTCTTGTCATTATTGTCTTTTGATGGGAAAAAATGCAGTTGATTCCAAAAATTGGATTGATAAGCCCTATTGGGGCCCTGCACCATGCAAAACAACTGATATACAGAATTTAAATGAGATCGTAGAACTACCGATAATGCTAAAAGATGGAGTCGCCCAAAATAATAAGTCCCTTAAATAGTTTTGGAAGACCTTATAGTAAAGTTACGTGAAATAGCTGACACCTTAAAGATATCAGAAGGTAGTGTGTTTCCAATTTTACACGAAAATTTCAGCATGCGACAATAGTCGAAACATGGATCTATTACTTCTGAACTGAGTTGAAAAGATCGTTATTTGAGTGGACGCCGTACGGTGACAGTCATCCAAAGCGACGAAAAACTCAAATGTCAAGTGGCCAGATTATTACATCTGTATTTTGAGACGCGTAAGGTATTTTGTTGATCGACTATCTTAAGAAATGTAAAATTATATCAATTGCGAATATTAATTATAATGCCCAAATATTCTGTTCCACCAAGACAATGCCTCGTGTCACATGTCAATGAAAACGATGAATTGCTTCCTCACCCAACTTGCTATCCAGGTTTTGTCAACTACTGGCTTTTTTGAGAAATTAAAAATATGTTTTATGGAAACAAATTTGACCCAAATGAAGAAGTGATTAACGAAACTGAGGTCTTTTTTTTTGGAAGTAAAGATAAATCGGCCTATCAAAAAGGCAGCGAGAAGTTAGAATGAATGCATCATTCTACAATATCTCCTTCTGTTGTATGAAGTAGAGTTTCTAAAGCTGATAACATATTTGAACCATTATTTGCAAGAATTTTGAATATTCAACCAAACCATCCAATTAAGATTTCATACTACAACTTAACAGATGTAGTAGCAATAGTAGTGATCGGGAAACTATGTTATTAATGTTTTTTTTTTTGTAATATTGGAAATAATTAGAAATTACTGTTCATAATTTTACCTAATTAGTATAAAAACTATAATTGTTTGGACTACAACGATTAGAACTCTTGGTTTTCCTTTATGTTGCTACCTCTTTGCGATTATTTATGTATCTTTGAGTCTTTTATCTCTGCTATTCAATATACAATATGCTACAAACATCATTATAAAGTTGTTGATTGTTATTCATACTATTACGCTATGTATTGTTTATTTTAAAGCTTAAGTCGCAACTGCCAAAGGAGCGAGAAGATAAAAAACCCAAAAAAAAAAACCGGAATTTATAACGTTTCTCTCCTTTTTTCTTTTCACTTAATTTCCGTTGTTTTCGTTTATGCTTTGCTAAGAATAGCAACACTTAGCCCAGTTAGTTTAACCCAGAAATAACAAATTTTCATCTTTTCTCTTTTTTGATTCTGTTGCACGTATCCACAACAATAACAACAAAATCAAAAACAGAATAATGAAACGGAAAATTAAGACGAAGAATTTAAAAATTTATGAAAAACATCAAAAGCTAAATTAAAAAGAAAACAAGACCAAGAAAAAATAATGTTGACTTCGGTTATTCTGAAGTTGTCATACTCTTCACGCAACCCTAGGAATCGTTTTTGCTTACGTTACTGTGATTGAGTGTAAAGAGTCAGTATTCATAAAGAATTGCAACACTTAAACCGAAATATTTGTATGAGAGCTATATGATCCAGTCATCCTATGGTCTTGAAATTCACACGGTTGCTGGATATTGGTCAGAGATCTAACTTTTCAAATTTTATATAAAAACAAAACAGTTTCTCTGATAAGAACTTGCATTTGAGATTGGGTTTGTAAGGCGTCTATGCGATCCAGTAATCCTAGGGTATTGAAAATTACACAGTTGGGCATGGCACTAAAAGTGTTAAAATTTCAATTCGGAAATACAAAAAAAAAAAAAAAAAAAGAAATTTTTCTAATAAAAACATGAATTTGAATTTGGGTTTGTATGGGAGGTCCGATTCGGCTGATTCCGAAAAGTATACAACTTGTGGTGAAAAGAAAACTAAAAAACTAATGGACTTGTTTGCTTTCAATATACAGGAGGACAGACGGACATGGCTAAATCAACTCGTCACCTCGAGCTAATCAAGAAAATAAATACCTTGGGGGATCTCCGTTGTCTCCTTCTGTCTGTTACGAACTTCATGACAGACTTCTAAGACTCACTATTCACTGCATGAAAAGTATAAATATGAAAGAAAGTAAAAAGCATGAAATTGCGAGAATCAAAAAAACCATTTTTGATTTTGGTTTACTCATCATAGTTTATATACAGAAAGTATCTACATAATCTCGTACATATGTATTGTATTGTATTGTATTGTATGTATCTACATTTCTCTATAACTTGTTGTTATTATTGTTGATATGCCTTTTGTGGTAGAAAACGACAGACCACTTTTCATTTTCTTCTTTTTTATTGTATTTTAGTGAATATAAACCATTTACTTGTTGGCATAAAGTTGTATAAAATCGGTTCTTTTGCTTGCTTCCAATAGCACGACATTGTTGAACTGTAAAGGGAGTTCACACAGGAGTTACTTGTTAGTTATGTGCCATCATCATTTTGGTGTAGACCGCACCTACTAGCGCCTGTTTCTACTGGGCTCTACTGGTACTTCAACTACTAGTAAAAGCACCCAAATTAATTACAAGAATTCACTTAATGGCTTGCAGCCAAGTGGGTCATTGTACGTTCTATCAGTGTGTCAGAGTATCTGTGTGTAAGATGAAAGCGCACAATGCGTGTCATCTTTTTCTCTTTCATGCAATACTATCTAGATACTTACATATATGGTCGCGCTAGCAAGAGGTAAACCTAGCCCTTTTTAAATTAAA
The DNA here is from genome assembly GCA_037043295.1 of Amiota minor. Lineage (NCBI taxonomy): Eukaryota > Metazoa > Arthropoda > Insecta > Diptera > Drosophilidae > Amiota > Amiota minor. The sequence continues at coordinate 971,289 of JBAMAW010001038.1, forward strand.
ATTGTTGTAACATGGCTATGAAGTTTCCCAACAGCAGCAGCATGTGTTTAACTTCAATGTAATTGCCATTTAACTTCCGGCTCAAAGTTCTCTTAGTTGACATTTGTGGCAATGTTATTGTGGCGTCAACAAACATATAGATGTACTCACACAATTGAGTCATGGGTATGGTATGAAAAAGAATGTAAAACAAAGTGACTGTCAAGATTTATAAAAATACTCGTATATTATATACATATGACCACCGACTACACTAATAATTTTTCGCCTGGCAAGGATTTTCCAACATCACAATGAATCAAAACATTGTTCTAAACTTGTCAATTCTGGAGTGGCCACACCAAGTCCCGACTTAAGTTATTCAAGAGAAGTGGCATAAATTTTCACCAGACTTCAGTGTAGACACCTCATAGGCAACATACCAAAGCAATGATCAATGGTTATAAAGAAATCTATATAATTTTGTAGACATTCTAATCAAAGAAAATAGGGGTCCCAGCAAAAAATTCATGAATTTCAAAAACTTTCTCTCACATGACTTAATTATATGTAAGAACAGAGCATAAATCAACTTCTTTGTTTTAGTTTGACTTATTACTGGAAATAGATACAGGATTATAAAAAAAAAAAATAAATTATGAATCGGAGAAAAGAAACACCTAAATAAATACAAACAAACATGTTATTTATGTACCATCCATACCCATGGCTTAATTGTGTTCCTCATCTGATTTCTTCTCTTATCAACCATCTGAAAATCATTTTGATTGGATTGTTCCTACTAAGTTAATCATATTATTTTATTATTTCTTAGAACTGATTTGTTTTCTCAAAGTATTTAAAAGAAGTAAGGTTATTGTGGGAGAGACCACAACATATATTTCAGTAATTTAGATTATATCTACCTTGATTAAAAGACACCTACATAGTTCATCAAATCTATTCTTCGATTCTCATATTAGTTACTTTAATATATGATTCTGAAGCTCTCAATTTTTCGTTGAACAAAAAATCTGAAATGAGTTGGTCCATAGACAATGAAATAATTATTTACCTTTAGATTCAGTTTAGTTGCCTCTCTAGATAGCAATTTATCGTTGACTTTGAGGAACGATAAGAACGCATAGAATACTAGATGATATAAAACAATTGTAGCTTTTTTTGGAAATGGTAACATAAACGCGCAATTTCAAAATTCCTCTTACAGGAATTATCGCTTTTATTATTTTCAAAAGATATAAATTACTTGGCGCTACGGCTTGTTAATCACGAGATATATTAAAATCAAAGGCGACAACTTTTTGTTACATTTCTGAAAGAGCGTCAGATTCAAACATGTATTCCCTTTTTCAAAACGTTTTCACCAGACAATATTGAAATTAACAATAAACTCTTTGGTCACTTTCAAAGTTCCTTTATATTCTTCTCAATATGAAATCCATCAATTAGTTAAATAAATTTTATTAAGAACAAGAAACAAAATGCAAAAAAATATTCCTCTGTAATTTTTTTTTAAAAAAATAAGAGCAAATAGCTCTTATTTTTTATGCACGTTTCTGCAAAGAAATTTCCAGAAGTCCAAAAAGAAAAAACCAAACCACCACTAAGAGAAAATATTAAGTTTTTGTTTTATGAATTTTTTCCCGGGTTCAATCTCTCAGTCCCTTACACCCTTGCCTATTCAGCACAAATAAACCGGGCAATTTAAAAATATAATAAGTAAATACAATAACAAAGATACGAGAAAATTTATTTATCTATTTTTGCTTACGAAGAAGAATATTTTTATTTTTATTTATTATAGAAATCATAAGAAAAAGAAGAAAATTTCTTCGGCATGGAAACTTGATTTACTAAAGCTTTCAAATGTTAACAAAATTTTTATTATTGGCTCAAATGATTTGCTTTTGGCATTTCAGACAACCAAAAGAGGTTCAGATTCAGATACATTTAGACAAGCAGCAGCAGCAGCATAAACAACAAAAACACAGAGACAACGATAAGATGAAGAGAATTAAACAAAAAAAAAAATTGTCACGTATTTCAAAATGTTTAAAATACTTATAAATAAACATAATTTTTATGTAGTATACTTAGTCAGTCAACCAGTCGTACAAACAGATTTAAAGCGTCAGCCAGTCAGTCAGTCGGATATATTTCTATGTATTTCAAAATGATTTTTTTGGAATTATTTCAAATATTTCTTAAAAATACAACAACAACAACAACAGCAACTACATCATTAATAGCTAAAATAAAAAATAATAAAATAGAATATCATTTGAGCAACTGACGCAAATACACAAGTATTAAAGAAGATGTAAAAATGCATTTACAGATACAAATGTCTCTGTGTCTATTAGGTACGCGTATGTAGACCAGGACGGCTTATGGTGATTTTAGTCAAATCGATTTTTCTATTTTGAAAAACAAAACCAAAACCAAAACAAACATAATTTATAGACTTTAAAGCTATAGAAACAAAATAGTACAAGAAAATTGTGACAAGGTCGTCATCAAGTCATTTCGTTTCGGGGAGTTTTAAAATATACAATAATTTACTTGGTGAACTACAGAACTTGATTGAGTTTTCTTTACTTTCGTTTGTTTTACTTTACTTTGTTTCAAAATAACCTTTAGATATAAATGCACGAAATACAATACAAAACAACACAATACAATTGCGTGATTTTATTTTATTTATTCATTTCACTTGACCGCATTTGATTTCATGCCATCAACATAACACGATAATTTCGAACATGTTCCGATTCGATAAATGTGAACTTGACAAAATACATTTGTATTATGTATATTTTCAAAACAAATCAATTCATCCACCATATGTTCAATAGTTTATTTATATTGACATGAATCAATGCTCGATATATTGGAAAATTCATTTTGCTTGGAGCCAAATGATTGATTTAAAAAACAAAAAAAAAACAAAAAATCAACATGAAAAGAAACAAAATCAAAATAGTGTATAGATACAAATTTTAGTAAACAAAAATATCATTATTTCAACAATTAATTAACACAGTACACTGAGATACTAAAAATTCATAAAAACCACAAACAAAAAAAACAAAAAAGAAAAACAAAACGAAAACATTAAATAATAAAAAGGAAATTTAAATAGAAACTTTTCACTACAATAGATTACAAAATCAATTCAAAGCTCATCAAGCATTCTTCCAAGGGTACATTAATCTGTTGGAATCGAATGTTGCAACGGGGGTGCACATGTCTTTCTCGATTCCTAACACTAAGCATAAGGTAAACAAGAAAGAAGAAATTGCATCCGTGGCTCGTAACAAGTTACGAAATTGATTGCAAATATCATCGACGGAATCACTGCCTTTACTCTTAATGTAGACAGCACAGATTTTGTGAGTAGATTGGAGCTGTTTCTCTCCGGGTGATGCCATTTCAATTGCCATGAATGGTGACACACCATGACGTCAGATTCAGGTATCATATCTGTCACCCGTGTAATCGACCATTTCACCGGAGGAGATTTTCTTCCTTGAAATGATATTTTTGGTATTCTAAAATATGTGCCAAAATAGACAAATTTTCTTTAATTTTCTTAAAACAACAAAAGAATTTTTAAAATGATTTATTGAACATAAAAATATATGATTGTGCTTTTTTACTATACCCATATAATCGATTACTGACATCGGTTGTGATTTTTTTTTTATTAACTTTAACCATGACCATACAAAGATGTTATGACCAGTTAACCACTTTAACCTAAATATTAAGACTTTCCATGTATTCAAATCCTAAGCAATAAACATTGTTTCATATCTGCGATGATGGCATTGCACTTGGCTCCAGAATGGAAAGTCCTTTCTTGACCGCTTAAGCAAGTCTCAGTGTCTGAGTTGCTATTAATAGATCTCATGTCTAGACTTGGGGAAGCTTTTTGCTTGCATTTTACCATCGCAGTTAATATGTATAACAGTATCTTTTATATTTGTTGTCCTTCCTTTCTCTTATAAGTGGACTCTGGTTAATTCACATGAGAAATTAAATACGTAATTTCTAAATATGAAGTTCTCCATATCCAATATTTATAAATAATATATAGTAAGATTTACAACACATGTGTAGGTTATTTGCATACACGACTAGTTGACACAAATTTTATGATACTCGTACTAATTTACAAAATTGAAAATAATTTAAAGCTTTTGTGCTATAAATATAAAATGACAAAATCAATAAATAAAACACCAAAAGGAAAAACTAAATTTACTTGTTATGCAGATGTGCAAATATTCAAATAATTTTGTACCACTAATTGTCCAATTATTGCATAAATGAGCTATTCATATGTAAAGAATTATTATTGTCATTTTAATTTATTCACATTTATTTATATTTTATTTTTCTTTTTTTTTTCTTTTGCTGTTTATTTTTCATCATTAATTTACATGAATTTAATTGGATTCATTAAATTTAATTGGAACGATTGTAAATTAGAACATATTAACATCGAAATTAATTCAGTTTTATAGCAGGCTAATGTACTGGGCCCGGCAATGCACGACAAACAAGGTTATGTTGAGTGTTTGGTGGGATTGATAGGGAATTGTCTATTATGAGTTGCTAGAATATAGGTGGCGAAACGGTCAATTTGGTCCTCTACTGTACACAACAAGACCGTTTGAATGAAGCAAACAAGAAAGACCGACCAGAATTGGCCAACAGACAATGACGTGACAATGCTAGGCCACACACATCTTTGATGACCCGCAGCAAATTGACGGAGCTTGGATTGGAACCTTTGATGCCTCCAACGAATAACCCGGATCTTGCACCCTCTGACTACCATTTGTTTCGGTCACTGCGAAACTCTGTTTATGGTAAAAAATTGGCCGACTGAAAATCTCTGATCCAATTTTTTCGCTGATAAACCACAGAAGTTCTACACAGATAGAATTATGAAGCTACTTGGAAAATGGCAAAAATCAGACTTATCAATTTGACTTTGATTTAATATTAACATATTATTTGAGATATCAGGAAAATTGAAATTTGTTATCTAATTAATTAATTGCAACTGTGTTCATGAAAATATTGTAGTAGTGCGTTTGTGTCTTAAGTTCAAAGTGGTGGGCCCAAGAAACGGCCAATGACGCCACCACTCCAAAATACTCACCACACTGTGACTCGAGCTGGATGCATTGGCTTCTGTACGACGACGTGTGGATTTTCTGTTCCTCAATTTCTGCAAATTTTTTTTTTTTATCAAGATGAAATGATGAAATGATTTTTCTTGCAAAATCTGGGTCATCGTTGAACTCATCCAAAGCATCGTCATCAACGGCCTTCTGTGAAGAGTTTGTACCACTTAAAAAAATTATATTTTTTTTCTTCAATGTAGGCTCGGAAAATGCCACAGACAACGTTTAAAGTGCTTTGGAGCTCTCAATTTTATTTTTCACACGAAATTTAAATTTTAAACCACTCGGTTTTCTGATTTGGAATCCTAGTTATATCTAGCTACAATAAATTCAATTCATTATGATTACAACAGCCATGCATCAATTCAAAACTCACAAGATGAAATATTATTTAATCTCTATGCATTTTATTAAGTCAAGAAAAATAATCAAAAATATCAAAGGGTAGCTAGACATCAAAGCAGTGAATAATTAAATTCTTAATTTAGTAAATTAAAAATCCAAAAATTAATTACTTAAGGAAATAATAAAAGTTTCTTTTGATTTCTAATCAACCATCATTTGATCCAAAATCATGAGTAACAGGTGTGGCATTTCTGATTAAATACTATGTAAAATAATGTAGAATAATATCAACTTGGCTGCTTTTAGCCGAAATAAGTCGCTAAGAAGATCAATGATAAAAATGAAATGAAAATGTTCTAAATGAAATTTATTAAAAATAATTTGAAATTTCTTGTTCTTTCAGCGTCGCGCCTCACGTCGTGCCTCATTGCGTCGTGGTTCAATCTCAGTGCTGCCACAGAAATCGGCTGAAATACCATGGGATATTTTGGAGCGATTGTTTATGCCGTTTCTTTTTTGTCATGCGGCAGCCATTGTGAGCTCGTTTCTATTGAAACTCCTGGGTATTTCCCAAGTCTCAACATTTGCGGTTTTCGTTTGGTTTGCATTGTCCACCGTTGGTGCTGTTCTCTTCTATCACTTTGTCAAGGTGAGTACTCAGTTAATCAAGATACCGGGAAAAATAACTACAAAGGATATTCAGTCTCTTTTATATGACGACGACTGACATTGTGTGGGTGCCTGTCTGTTTTCACAATGTGTGCGCGTATGTGTGTGCGTGTGTGTGTGTGTGGCTTCAAGCACTTGGTAATTGACAGATTTGGCCTTAAATTACATTATGTCATTTTAAGTCAGTCAACCAGTAGACAGTCAAACAGACAGCCAGACAGACACTAATCCTTTTACTCACATTGACAGGCAGATTTCACTACCAATATATGCACTCAGATGATGTATAAGTAAAACCACATGTCACATTCTTCCAATAGCCATATATAACACTCAAGAGTGTAACAATATCAACCCCAAAAGAGCAACAACTTCAACACAATGGAGATGGGAGGCTCGTCTGTTTGCGGTTTGACAGACTTCGAAAACGAAAATTGCGATGGAAACACTTAAATCTACCGAAAAGGCAAAGGCAACAGTAAAACATTAGAAAGATATATAAATTTGAGCCTAGAATTTGCATGCTTCATAAGTATTTTAGTGCCAAAACCTCAAAGAGACAAAAGACAACAACCTAAAGAGGACAAGAGTTGAGAAGAGTACATAGATAAAGATGAAATTGAAAATGAAAATGAAGGGAAGACAAAGGAAATAAAAAAAAAACCACTAGAAGCGACCCAAAGCAAAAAAAAAAAAAAAAACAAACAAAAAATACAATAATAAATATACAATAATACAATACAAGAATCATAGAATGAAATTTTAGATGCAATAAACACAAAGATAAAGTGAAAGAGAAAAAGAGTCAGTGACAAAAGGCAAATGCCCAAGAACTAAAAATAATTCAGTAGAAAACGAAAATTATGACGAAAATAAAATAAGAAACAGAAATTCAAAATATACTCACTTTAATAATTAATTTTGTAAAATGAAAATACTTATATTTAAAATCATGAAAATTTCTACAAATTTAAGAAAAACTATTACAAAGGCAACCTAATTTTATATCCAATAAGTGCTGTCGTCCGAGTTCCGTCACTCATTCACTCAATCACTGTCATCATCATCACCATCATCATCATCATCCAGATCATCATTATTATTAATATTATGAAAAAGTGTTTATTTCTTTTCTTCGCTTCAAAGATCGCATAAATTTGTCAATTACAAAAAAATGTAATTTTCGCATAATAAACTGATGTAATTAGTTGATTTGTGTTGCATACTTTTAGGCTGGCACATTATTAAATTTTATCTATTATTAACCTCCAGGGCAACCTCAGCTGAGCTCAGCCCAATTCAAATTCAGCTTAGCTAAGCTGAATAGAACTCAACAGAACTAAACTGAACTGAATTGTATTCAAAGAAATTCTAAAAAGCTAAACTTACTTTGGTTATTCTCAGCAGTTTCATTATTTTTATATTGTGTTTTATTTTTTGAAGAAAGGCGTGTATGCAAGGCGTGTTTTATTTTACTCGATTCTATGGACTTTAATGACTTTGTCAGAATTATACGCAAGCGAAATACAAAAATAAACCAAATTGGAATAACAAATTTATAAACTTGCACATTTCTCTTCATTTACACTTCATTTAATGCTCGAACGACAAATATATCGTTCCTCGTTTTCATCTGAATTTTCTTGCCATTAGGCAGTAACTTAATCATGAAAATAGCATACATAAATATATTATGCTTGACATTTAGAATAAACACAAAATACAAGAGAAACAAAACACATTACTTAGTCAAGTTAAAAAATATTAGCTTGATGCCTTCATTTTGTCTTTGGGGAATGCTTATGTATAACTGGAAGAACATTTGTTTTTTTTTTGTTCTCAATTAAATTGAATTTACAATTAAAATAAGATATCTTTATTTTTTGCTGATTATAAAGTAGAATACTTTGCTTGCAAAAGGTCAATACACAAAAAGGATTTTTATATTATTATTTTGTGTTTTTGCGCTCTCGTTACAAAATGAAAATCGAACAAATAGCAAATATCAAATTCTGTTTTACACTTGGCACAGAAAAGGTTATTATTTACTTATTGTTCATCTTATTGGCAAGTTCTTAACTGATTTAAACAGTTCAATGACGATCAGGAGAATTTTTTTGAAGGCCGGCCATCGTCGGTATAAACATCAGGAAAGTGAAGACTGCCATCGTCCAATGCTTGAAAATATCATTGAGAAAACTAGAGGAAGATCTCAACATTCCGTATATCACAATTCAATGTATTCCGAGCGAAATTTCTGGCTATCGGAAGATATGCACTCGCTTTGTGCTATACACGCTTACAGATTCAATTCAGTATACGCGACTTTTTCGCCTGATCTAGGTGTGACCTATTCCTATTCCACAATCTCAAAATAGTCATGAAAGTATCGCATTACGATGACGCGAGGACAATCGAGAAACCTGCAACGTCGGTCCTCGGCTCAAGTATGGATAAACATAAATTGAAACGAGAATGGAAGATCTTATATTTTTCACTGCTTATAAGAAAAGTCTGAAAGCTTTTGGAATGCATATTGTATTTTGCAAAAAATTATATTTGGTTAAACAAAAACTTTTTCTTTGTGAAAAATATATAGGATCTTACTAAAGGCTATGAAAGTTGAAACAAAATTCTCTGTATACACTATAAATAATCAAAAAGTGTAAATATAAAACCCATGCAAGATATAGTTCATACTCTGCAACAAACAAATCATTAAAGTATCTTTTAATTGTAAGAGATATTCACAATTTATCCCCTTGTTCAAATTTTATTCAATATTCTCTTTGTCCTTTAAATCTTCTTTTTGTTTTTCTTTACTGAATTTTTCTTATCCCGTATATTCTTTTATGTTAATCAACGTTCTTATTCAATCAAAAGAAGCAGACATCATCACAATCTACCTTCATCAAAGTACAATATACTTACCTATGTGTATAAAAGTAGATATTCACACTTTTCATTTTAAAACAGCAGGACACACAGTTTTTGGTTTCAGTAATGCTTTCTCCTTAACCATTTATTCAACATTCTATAAATTCCCTTTAGCCACAACTGCCAGAGTTGAGAGAACAATTGCATTCATATGAAGACCTTATACTTTATATGCTGAACACGTAAAGTTCTGCACACATAGAATGGCTTATAGTAGTCGACGCCTAAATGACTTTACGTTGTCGGTGTCCAGGATCAACAGCATCCAGCATCATCAACATCAGTAAAATGCATACCACAAACGATGAAAATGAGAATGTGGACATGGCTGACCATGGACTGCGAAACATAAAACCAACAGTGCAACAACGATAAGACCATAATTAAAGCATGAAAGTGACAGTAAGAGAGAGATAAAGGCCAGAAAACGAGGCGTATATACAAACAGAACGAGGATATAAACGTACCAACGATAGAATGATATCCTTAAACGCGTGTGGCTTCATAAAGCCATACCAGGAACAACAATTCATGTGTGTAAACATATCTCGTATTTAAAAGAATGAGTGGGTAGATGTGGCTGAGGTGACGCTGAGCTGCAATTAACACGCGTATGCCGCGTTGTCTACAATGCGCAATAAATTCTCATTTCTTAACGTTTTTATAGAAGTTTCCTTTACATCCACTTCAACCACGATACTTTCTTCCTTCCTGACTTCCTTCCCATCCCAGCATCCAATGCTTGCAATGAGGGCTTAACGCCACTAAGATACAAGGATACGTGAGCGCATGCATGAATTGCTCGCTTCCTCGCTTACTTGCGTTGCTCAAGCGGAACTTCAACGCATTGACCATGAGACGAGCACATCTCGCCCACGCATCGTCAACATCATCATCATCATGCGCTTTTCGTTAAATTTAACCTTTCTTTGCTTTGATACAAGGAAATGTTATAATATAAGAAAAAATAATATTGTACAAAAACTATATAAAAACTGAGACTCAGTTTTTATTTCCTGCAAATTGTCTTGGTTTCACTTAAACTAATAAAATTTGCATTGATCTTAATCTTATTGCAACTAATCGTGTGGCTTTCCTGAAATGTCATCTGAATATTTCAATATCCTTCAACAAACCTTGCTCGATGGATGAAGCGAAATCAATCCACAGGATATCAACCAATTTAAAACGTTTAACATATCGAGTGAGCAAGCTACATGAATGCTCTGATGCCTAAGTGAACTATGACCTTCGCTTAGGAAATGTAGTTGAAGTGTTTGTTACACAGCATCAATATGTGATGTATGAACTTTACATTTATAAAAAAAAAAAACAACAACATTTATTCCATTTCCGTCAAATAATCTTTTCCAGCAACCTTAAGGCGTTTCTGCTTCCGTTTACCTATAATTTTGTTATTGCTCATACGCCACCGTGCAAAGTTGTCCTTTACACGAAATGAAATGTGGAAAAAATTAAAACAAAGGAAAACGATGTGAAACGAAGCAAAACGGCAAAATGTCTATCATGTTGCTTGTGATTCTTGTGTTTACCTAGGTGTATTAGTGTGTATGTGTATATGAGGGAGTCTATTTTTAGATCTAGCAAAAATTTGTAATCAGACAACATCGCAGCATCCTCACAAGCAACATAATCAGTTTAACTACCGCATGCCCTTTCCACACACCACCACCTGCCACGATTCTCTCCATTTCTGTGTTCCTGTCATAGTAGCAGTAGTAGTAGTAATAGCCTTAAACACATTCATGTCAAAGTCCAAGTCGCCTAAAACTGTTAACTTTTTGTTTTGAGTTCTCCTTCATTCTCATCTTCATCCTCCTCATCATATTCTTTATTATTTCTCTTGTTCCCCTTTTCTTCGGAATATTTCTTTAGGCATGAAACCAACATCCGTTTCGCCATGTTTTTGGTTGTTACTTTGGTTTGTTAAATTTCCTTCGATATTTCCTTTGAAATGCTTTTTGTTTTCCTTTTTGATTTGCTCTTTTATTTCAAACGCCAAACTTGGCCTTGTCTTTGATTAGTTTAGTTTTGCTATTAACCCCATTTGTAGCTTACAGCAACAGTGAAAACAATGAAAAGGAGGAGAAGGAGAAGGAGAAGGAGAAGGATAAAAGAAGAAGGGCTAACAAATATCTTCTTACACAAACTTGACTGTCGTTCTGTCTGTCTGTTTGTTTGTTTGTTTGTATGTGTGTCTCTCTTTATAACTCATCTTTTAACTCACACATGGACACTTTAATACATTTGGCCAACATCATCATTGTCTCACTTCAACTGCGGGCGACTACACAGTTTGCCTCAAACCTTATCCTGTTGCTTTTGCGTCGCTATTTTTACCAATGATTTTCTATGGCATTTCTATTTTTCGTTTCCTTTTTTATATTCTTTTTCATTCATTGGATTTTCGTTTTCGTTTTTTCTTTTTTCTTAACTTTCATTCTTGTTCCTGCTGCCTGCTCCTTGTCATATGCATGTTTATTTTTGGCATCCTTTGGACAAACAATATTTACATATACATAAATACTTATGTATCTACAATGTAATATACAATAATACAATAAATGTATCTATGAATATACAATACAATACAACAATGTCCTTTGTCTGTTCTTATTCGCTTCGTTTTGCTTTACTTTGCGTTACGTTGCCTTGTTTTTATTGCCTTTTGTCGTTTATGACTTTGTTGATTTTGAGTTTTGCCAACCATTATCCTGCCCCCTCTAGACCTGCTCCTTTGGCTTGTCCAACGTCCTTCTGAAGAGCTTAAATTATCTTTGTTTTGTTTCATGTTGTCGCAAATATTTCTATGCGTTGATCTTTTACTCATTGTAAGGTTTCCCCCTTCCCCACATCTGTGCACCTCTTTAACTTAATACACACCCTTGGTATTATATACATATGTATGTATGTATCTCTTCCATGATTCCCTCTCCATCTGTTTGTCTATTGCCATTTTCTTTGTGTTTGTTATTGTCGATTGGCGGCCTATGTTTGGTTAGTTGTAAAAATTTGTTGCGTGTTCACAATTTTTTCACAATTTTTTCACAATTTTTTGTTTCTTTTCTTTATTTTTTTTTTTTTTTTTATAAAGAAAATTGACACGTTTTGTTTGCTTTTTATTGAATCATTTTCTTTTTGTTCTCTCTTCTACTACAAGCCATGATGGCTTGTTCCGTCCTTATTTTTTGGTGTTGTAAAACATTTTAGCATTGATTATGTTTTCCTTTTTCACAGAAATTGTAAAATTATATTAGGCTTCTCAAGTAACTTCACTCGTCTCTCTGTACAATACATAGATACATTTTGCAACATTGAACAGCAAGTGCGTGGGTGGGTGACTATCATTGGACATGCTTCATAAGTTTTTGTGAGTCTGTTAGGAAAGAGTTTGTTAGCGTATTGTATTATACTACTAATAGCTGCGATTTAGATTGAAGATTGCTGTTTGGTACTTAAGTATTAGATTTCTATGAAGAGTGGATTGGTTTGGTTGGACTTTGCTAGGCAAAATGTTCTTATTTTCTGTTGGATGGTTGAAAGTGTGAAATTTTTTTTTTGTTTGTCCTATTAGCATATGACAAATAGTCAATTACATTAAATGAAATCTGATATTTTATGTTTATTACACTAATTCTATTCTATGGCTATTTATTTGTTAGTGGTTATGGAGTTTGTATGTCAATTCATTGAAAGCAAATTTCAACATTTAGATCAACATAATTGCAAGAATTGAATTAATTTCTAAATTTTTAATCAAAAAAAAAAAAAAATAATAAAATCATAAAAGAGATAATACAAATAAATGTTATTCCATGTTATGTTGCTCTAATAAATATGAATGATTTACTTGGAAAACACAATCACAATCAATCGTGGCCTAGAAGTATGCAACAAATAATAACATGTAATGAAATAAAATGATTTCACACTCATCTGTGCATCTATCTATACATACATACATACGCACATATCTCATTGTTGTTGAAATATGAAAGCCACATTGCAACATGAATACCATTTAATCAGACCCAGCACGTTTTAAGTGAACCACTGAGCGAACAATCGAGGGAGCAAGTAAAGTATATTTGAATGCAAAATGTGTTGTACGTGTTGCACAATTAATATGCACATGCGGATACATGATAACACTCAGAAATATAGATACAGATGTTGATATAGTTGCAGATACATTGACACATACATTTTGGCTTACCACAGCAATGAAGTTGCATTTTTGAATTTACATTTGAATAAAAAATATGATAAATTTGAAATGTGAATGATACACGGATTTTCAACGTTGTTTCAAGAGTTTTGTGTGATTATACTTTTTAACTCTTTCAGTACCAAAAAAACCGGGAATGATGCTAAAAATCGGAAACTGTGCAGACAATCCGAAACGATCTCATCTCGAAAATGCAATCAGATTTCTGGTAGCTCTTTTTACTTGGGAGACAGGTCGTATATATGAGACATGAATTTCCTTCATATTATTTCAGTATAAATTTACAATTGATTTGTTTTCTCACCTTTATTATTTTCATAATATTTCTATAGTAAAACAATGAAAAAGTAATTTATTACAGGGTGTAGATTATTTTATGAAAAAATAAAGCCTTCAAATTGAGTTTAGAAAGTTTAACTCAGTTCGCCGACTGTTGTCGTTGAAACAGAGTGTATTTGTATCAAAAAATGGATATAACTTGAGAAGAATCAATATACAAAAGTATAAAAACTCATTTACATTGAGTGAAATTTCATATTTTATGCTGTTGATACTAATATGTTATTATTTAAAAAATAAACCAAAGGTGCCACCGTAAAATTTGATTCAGTATAAATGACATTAATATCTATATCAAGTAATTTCGTAACAGACGATTTAGTTATATTTTTTGTCACAGCAATCTTCACACTTAAGCCGCAAATCATAACATATACTTATTTTGACAGCTTATCTGACAAGGCTTGCATGAAAAAGTTCGATTGATTGATTCTACGCAGTAGTTTTTGGAAATATTGGATGTAAAAATAAAACAATATTTTCGGCATATTTTAATTTTTCACTTTCGAAAAGATAAAAATGCTGTTTAAACAAGAAAAAATTTATTCGATGAATATGAAAATGATGTACTGACAAAACGCAAGTGCCAAAACTGGGTTTCAAAACTTCAGTTGATGTTGAAGAAACACCCCGTTTTGGAAAGCCAGTTAAATCTGATGCAGATAAAATAAAAGAGAGATTGTTTACAGCTTCAATTTAACGGAAGCGGAACATATAAGTTATCGTCGCTTTGACGTCTGCAACTTGCTTCTCAAACGTCAATAAAATAATCCATTTTCGAAGCGCATCATCACAGCATATGAGATATGTTAAGGGCTATCTATCACAATATTAAACGGAAGAGATCATGGAGTAAAAGAGGTGAACTTTCTCAAAGCACTTGAAAAGCCGATATTCAACAAACAAATGGTGATGTTATCTTTTTGCTGGGATTTCAAAGGAATCGTGTTTATTTTAGCTTCTAACGAACATTACAACTATATTTTCTGAAGTATATTGACATCAGCTGGGTACATTGAATGATTCACTTAAACAGAAAAGATAACACACTAAGATACTGCGAAACCACATACAAGATTGGTCATTTGCCAAAAAATTTGTCACATTCTGATTATTATTTGTTCCGGCAATTAGAAAACTTTTAAGGCGGTAAAACATTTTACTTCAAATGAGGAACCCAAAAATCACTTGGATCCAAAGACACGCTGAAATCATTGATAGACTTCATGCCATTTCCTCTTAATCAGGTTAAAATTTGCAAAGGACAACATATTTATTACTATTTTCTTTATTTCATTGAAAATTTTTTTTTAAATGAAAAAAAAAAATATGCCTTAAATGCGCATTAAATATCTGATTCATATTTCAAGTCATGGTGCACAAAATCAGAATAAAATTTTAAATTTTTATACCCCATGAAGTTATTATAAAAAAACAAACCAAATGTAATTTCACATTAATGTACTGCAAGGAAAAACAGTTTGGGAATCACTGGTATTGTGCAATATCCATACTCACATACAAACACCTATGGGATACATATGTTTACTATAAACTCCAATGTAGAATGTCACTCATTTATCATTATTGAGCTAATAATTTAAACTAAGCTAAGCTGCGCTAAGCTAAGCTGGTATTCCATGTTCTAGTTATTATTAGCTGGTCAACAATTGTTGCATACCTTGTGGCGCGTGATTGTCATTTCTGCTATTTGCACAAGATAATTTATGTGAAAACATAACATACATAACTAACTTACTTACTCGTACACATTGGAGTATTAATCCTGTAACTATAATTACTTATTAAGTAAATTAGTGTGAGTGAATGTGTAAATCTGCGTATACTTGTGTGTATTTGTACTTAGTATGGCAATAACCACAAAAAAATGGCTGCCATAAGCGGAAGCTGTGAAGCAGCTAAACCAACTAACCGGCTAACTGCACTCATTCACACCCACAATGGCAACGCTACAATTACCGTTCAACTTAATCCATGTAATTAACTAGAGACAACTAAATATTGGCTTAGCCAACTAAACGAAAACGAGTAACTGTGCGCACGTGAGTTGGTTCCATTCATGTTGATTCAGGACTTACGATGTACTCACCCTGATTCTCTGCCAACTTTCCTTGTTTTGCCTTGTGATGTCACAACTTTTGTGTTATGTTAAATAATTAAATTAATGACTAGCTTTGGTGACTTTTATCTAAATGTTTCTATTATCATCCAGTTTAAGTTGTTCGAGTTCAAAGACTTTATATGACGTACTCTCGAATCTAATGTTATTTTAATTGTTGGAAAATGTAAATTGCTTTGTATTTCTAAATAAAGATGATCCTTGGAACTAAAATTAAGACTTTGATTAGATAAATTGAATAGAACTGTCATGCGGGAGATGGCAGAGAGTGAAGAACTAGACAATAGTCATAAATGTAGATTCCTGAAATTCCCAGGGCCCTGAACAAAAAGGCCTCACTTACATCCAAGGGGCCCCAAACATAACCCTAAGTAGTCAATAAAGGTTTTCCATTTTAAAGTAAATTTACATCACCTGCGAATGTCGTGCAAATAAATGTTTCAGTTGGGTTTTAGGTTCTCCAAATTTTTTTTACTCAAGGCTCACTTCTAGTTAAAAAGTGCCACTGAGACCAATTGTTAATACTGTCAATGTAAGAAGTACAACAGACAGAAAATTAGAAACCATAAGTTTTTTGTATGTTGCCTACAAATACAAATTTACTTCACACAATTTTAGATACATACGTGTGTGTGTGTGAGTATATATGTGTAGCCTATGAAAATGAATTTAAAGCAAAAGACAACAAGTCGTAAGACACAAGAGTCTCAACATATTTTAACTGTCTGTGGCATGAAAGTCAAATATAAACCAACAAAACAAAGACTGAAACAAAGAAAGAAAGAAATTGTGAAAGTAGCAACACAAAAAATATTGTATATTCATACTTTCTCTCTCCGCACCAGGAATGGTTGGTTTCACACATCACTTGGTGCCCAAAATCCTTTAATGCTGCTGACATTTTGGGCGGCGTTGTCGTCTGTAAATTTCGTGAAGTTGTGAACGCGCTTTATAATGCCAACAACCAACTCATTTATTCATTTCTTTGTACATAATTCTCTATATATTCCTTGCGTACATTTGTGCGTGTGCCTGCCTTCGAAATTTGTGAAATCCAGTGAAAAACCACACAAAAGAATTAAAAATAAACAGAGAAGCAACATGAAAATGGTTTTTAATTTTCCGCTTAATTAATTTATTACAAATTAATACGTTCAATGACTTCTGAATTTTGATGCTCTCTTTTTTTATTTGATTCATTCCATTTTGTGTAATTTATTTAAAGCATTTGCTGCCCTCTAAATTTCCTTCACATATACCTTTCTCTATGGGTTTCTATTGTCCTTTATGGACCTCAACAAAAGTCACCTTTTCTTTAGTTTATTTTTAGTAACTGATTTAATATGCGTGCATGACTAGTTCACTCGATTTTGATTGTCTTTTGTTGAGTTTGGTTACTGAGGGCGTGTTGTTTATTCACATTTATTCGAGCATTTATTTTATTCATTTTTTTTTTTTTTTTTTTTTTGTTTCAAAAAAATCCTTATTTTCTTCACCCATTTAATTTATGCATTTATAATTTAATAAAACAAATAATAATAATATTAATACATTTAATAGGAGAAACAGTTTGAAATTGATATCTTCTTCTTTGTTTTAAATTTTTAAAATTTCTTATTTTTATTTATTTTTTCTGCTTATTCAATTATTTACAAACTTTAATTAGTAGAAAGCATAATAGTAGTTATAGTTCGATTAATACAACAGATGAAATATGTTACACAAAAAACTAACAACTGTTACATTGATCGAACATAAAATAATATTTTGCTAAGCTTCTTTGGGTTGAAATTTGTTATTAATTATAGTGCTGTCAAAAATTAATTATGGGAAAAAAGACTCTTCACGAAAAAAAAAAAAAAATTTTTAAATCCTTCATTTAAAAAGCATAAAGTGACTTTCATGGAAATTAATTATTTTATTTATTTATTTATTTATTAGAACTAAGACTATAATTACAAATTATAACCTAATATTTAATATAAGCAGTAGCGAGCGACAGAGGCTTTCAGCTGAGGGGAAAGTTAAGAAGGAAAGGAAGAAATTAGAAAAGTGCTGGACCAGACTTGCCTTGAGTGCGAATCGAAACCGCGACTCTTGGAATGTCAGCGCAGCGCACTAACCTCTGAGCCAACGAGCCAATTAATTATTTATTTGGTAATGTGTTCTTTAATTTTTTAGTATTAATTGTCACAACAAATTTACAAAGTCAGTTGGCGAACGGTTAGCTATACAAAAGTGTGTAAGTAGGTGGGGTCTAATCAACGCATTGTGCGGCTGTGCGCCATTTAATCGATGTGATGTATAGGTTGTATGGCGCTATGATGCAAAGGCGATCTACAACTCGACGATGATTTAGCGGCGGCAGGCGGCGATAACAGTAAAATACAAACGATTAATTCATTATCACATAACACAGGACAGAATAACAATATTATCTCTATTGTATTGATTTTTATCAAAATTTGTCCATCACTATCACAAAAGTGCCTAAATTCTTCAATTCATTTCAGTTAAAGTTAAATACGAACATTGTTTGATTATCTTAAAATTGTCTTCAAAAAGTTTCCAAATGCTTGTGCTGAAAAAATGATTATGTCTTTCATAGTCTTCTTCATCTGCTTCCTTGTTTCTGATACCGTGTGTATGAGCTTGAGATGCTAACAAATATCGAACATATTCTTTAATTGATTTCAGAATAGTTTTTGATTTATTATTTACTAGCGTTACCCGGCGAGCGTTGCTACAGGGTTTCAGGTTTTTATCTAGTAATATTATACTCAGTTCTATCTAACGCAGCAAATGTTGTTGGACCTCTCCTTCCCAAACAAAACAAGTGGCTACAGTATCAATTGCACATTATTGTCTCTACGCATTATTCTATTAAAGTGAATTCGAAAAGTTAAATTTTAAAGTCCTATCTATTATATCCTATGTACCAGAGACCCGGTCCTGCGTTGCACAGGTGCATCAGACATTCTGATTTCCTTTTCTTCACCGGTTTCATCATTCATTCATTTTTTTTAGTTTAATGTTACCCATAAACCTTACTTTTAGCACGTGTCAAATTTTGGATTGTTAGTCTTTAAATTTCAATTTCTTTGAGCATAAAGAACTCATCCAAAGCAAATTAATTGTACAAATCAAATAAAAAAACAAACCAACCGAAAAATAATGCTACCAAAAAAAAAAAAAAAAAACCATAAATTGGGAGCAAAACATCAAAAGCGAGACAAATAAGTGAAGAATAGAGCTGGAAATATACCCGGACAATGAGAATATAGACTTGAACGAAACCGAAACAAAGCACCAACAGTAAAAGCTACACAAACGAACATCATGTTTGAAAATGAATTAAAATGCTTTATTGTTATGACACATCATCGTTCTGTAGAACAAAAAAAAACCCTCAAAGAACATACTTGAACAAAAGATAAACAAACTGAAATAACTATCTAGATAAAATTTCGTAGTATTGTGTCAATTGACTGATTTATAGAGTTATGCTAATCCAGAAGTTGACGCGTGTCTTGTATTGTTGCAACAAGTAGAAAGCTTGTAAGCTTTGCCATTTACTCCTGGAAATAAATCTTTATTGAAAATTTCAACTCTATCATATCGGAATAAATATCAATTTATAGTTTTCAATTAAAACACTCCACCTATCAAAAATCGCTCGACGCGCTCAAAGAAGTTTTATTTTAAAAAAGAAATGGAACTTCATCTTAAATTATTGGCACTTTTGTTAGCATTCACAGTCAATTCATGAATCCATAACATTCTATTTTTTTTTTTTTGTTTTTTTTTGTAAAGCAATTTTAAATGATGCGAATTACATATTAAATATAATTTTCTCTAAATTTGTTTCGACCACTTTTCATTGTCCCAATCATTTATATCCATAAGGAAATTACTTTTCCCTTATCACAATGATATTGTAAAATAAACACACTTTCAATTAAACGCATTAAATGAATAAATTGTTCAAAATAGTATTGTACATAAAGTTGAAAATGTTCAATGATTCGAAAGTTGATAGCACAAATGACACCCACATTTTGCAATGGTTTCAATCCATTAACAATATTCAAAACCACAAATCAACAACACAACTGGTTTCTCATCATATCCATACATAGGTATGAGCCACAGTATAAATACACAAATAGTACACTCACACTCATTTCTGGAATATCTTTAATGGCAATGGATGAGAGACTAAAGTGATGGACATTAAACCATAGATTAACAACTGCTGTGTTTGACACTAATAAGGACAATGACAGTATAAACTAAACATACATAGGTACATCTATGCAAACAACTGACCAAGTGTGGTGTTGTTACAATCACAAATGAATGAAAAAACATCAACAATAGCAACAATTTCAACAATAATAATACATATTAATGATATTGTAATGATGATGATGATAATACAATAATAACAACACCTGATTTGAACTACTTCATAATATTGTAATTCGAATGAAAATTTCAAACAAATTGGATTCATCTGAATTGAAATTTCAAATGAAGGCGTGTTATAAACAATAAACCAATGAATAACTAAAGTCATCAATGTTTCAATGCGTGAATCTAGGAATCGATGGTTCTGAGAATCAATTGTTTTGTTCATTTGATTTTCCGGCAAATTGCGTTTTGCAAATTGTTCATTGTACATTTTGATTAGATCAATTTGCAGTTCGAATTTATTTATTGTGATTTCTCTTCTTGCAAATATTGTCCATCTATCTCAAAGAGATAAAGATCAATTATGCGCTAATTGTCTTGAAAATTGAAGCTCGAAGCTAGGTAAACAAGGAATCGTTGAAGCTTGTCATTGTGACACTGTGTTTTTAACAAAATGCGCAATGGCGCGGCAAACTTTGACCTTTCCCCAGCTGAGCTATGAGTTGTGTAGCATATGCAATTGTTTTGTTAATATAACAAGGAAAATACTGTGAAGAAGCGAAAGAAGAATGAAAAATGAAAGCTAGAAAAGAAATGAAACGAAATTAAAATACAATTTTTTCATAGTATTTTCCAGTATTTTCTACTTCTAAATACAAATGGTGATGATTTTGTTTTTTGAAGTTCAATAAAGCAACCGAACATTGTCTGTGTTGCTGACATTCCAATGTATTGTTATGCATATTTATCTATATTTTTGTTTGGCTTTCTTTCTTTATCTTTACCATTTCAGCTTTCGTTTTCTTTTTGCTTCATTTGCGACGCAACAAGTGAAAACCGAGATAACTAAAACCAATTGGGAGGCAGAACACATTCACTTGATTAGTATTTTTCTAGTAATGATTTCTATTCACGTGGTGCTGGTAGATATTGGTATCTGTAAAAACCATATAATGGTACAATCAGACGCTCACATATGTTCATAGATACAGATAAATTCAAATGCATAGATGTATTGTATATTTTCATGAGAGTTATAAATTTTATTGACATTTGCTTTATTGCATTTTAAAAGCATTTTGAGCGTCTGTTTTTTTTTTTTTCGCAATACTTCAGGGTAAAACCTGTAGATAGACAGATCGATAATAGATTAAAAACTTCAGTAGGTAGTGTACTGTTCTAACTTAGTATTTTGAATTAAAAAAAAAAAAAAAAAACAACCATTCTTCAATTTTACCTCTTTCAATTTTTAAACTTATTAATCTAATGCCTCTCTCAATAATTTTGAATTAAATTGATTAAAAAATGTTAAAAATATATATTCATCTTCTATTTATAATAAAAAAAACTCAATAGAATTTCATTGCTTTGATTTACATACAAATAGAACTTAATAAAGGTTTCATTCTCTTATCACATGCATTTTAATGACAAAAAAAAAATAAAAATCACAATAATTTAGCCCGAAAACATGCTGAAGAGAATCCATCAATCACCCAACTCAACCCAATCCAACCTACAATATATCACTATGTATTGTATGTACATATGTATATCAAGTATCTGCCCGCCCCCATCATTGCCAACAAAAATATTTTTAATGACCTTAATAATTTGCATATTTAAAAATAATACTTCGCCTAAGTAAGTTGCCTTGAAGTATACTTTAATTTCAAAAGACCCTTCCTACTACATCATTAAAATTTGTACTAACAAGTGCTTAGTAACAATTTTTGAAAGCCTTAAAATTCAATAGCCTAAGTATTTAATGTCCCTCAAAGAATATTCCCTCAAAAAAAAATGCTTTTAAAAAATTATTATTTTTATAAAATTAACAAGCTGTTGATATGAAAGTCGCCCACTCTTTTCTTTTTATGTTCAATAATATCACGTACCATGTAAGGAAAGGACTTTATGCATTGAAGCTTAAAACTTAAACTTGAAATGTCAACTTTCACTTTTGAAAACACCAAAAATATTTCGTATATTTCTCAGAATCACATAAATATCATTTCTAGTGAACCAACAACTACAAAGCAGTACGAGGTATTTCATCCACAAAATCAGAAAATATATTTGAAAAGAGAACAAAAAATGTTGCAGGCTCATAAAAAGTTTTTGCACACAGAAAAACGTGTCAGGCATAAAAGACTGTTGATAGGAAAAGTACAAAAATCATGAAAGAAACCACATACAAGAAAATGAAAAATAAATGAACTTCAAATACAAAGTGATGCATGCAAGGACGCACATAATGAACCTCAACACAATACGAAAACGAGTAGAAGGCAACTTTTCTTCTACTATTTTTGATAAAAGCCAATTGCCGCGTTTGTTGCGGCTCATTTAAAAATAGTTCGAACTAAATTTAAAGTCGAAACCGCTGCCTTGTCAATCAACTTGTAACCAAACTAACATTTGATTGCAAAACTTGGCAAAAAGTGGTTTCTTCTTTCCATTACAACGTCATGTTCAGCACAAAATGAAAGTAAGAAAAAAATAAATGGTAAAGGAAAATTACTTGGTCTTAGTTAGTGGAGTGAAAGAAAGTCAAGCAACGGAACTATTCAAGTCAAAAGGAAATGCACTTGGTAAGGCAATAAGGAACAGGGTAGAAGGTGTCAGTTAGATACACAGTAAGACTTTAGTCAAGTCATTGTATTTTTATTTAAATGCATCCTTTATTGCATTTTAATTGTGCAAGCAAAGCAATCCTTATTTTTATGGTGCATACTTTAAATGCAACAACAATAATTGGAATAACAACTGTAATAGTAATAGCTAATAATAGAGGACCGGACAACCGACCGGCAGTCGTCGGAAATCGAGTCAAAGCGAACATGAACATGAAGCGCAGCAGGTGTTATCTTATTTGACTTTAGCGCATTTTAACAACGCCACCAAGTTCGCAATATTGTTGATTGATAAATGTTCCGCGAACACGCAAAGTCTTGAAATGTAACAAAACCAAAAATAATACAAGAACAGGAAAAACAAAAAAAAAGGCGAGTCACAAGCAACATCACATTGTAGATACTTTCTAAAGTCTTTGCAAAAAGTTAGTATCAAGGGAGCGAAGGGAAAACCATCGTTATTTCGATTGCGGGTGAAAGTGTAATTAACTTCACACATTTCAAATCATTTCATTTAGTTTTTGTTTTTGTTTGCACATCAATTTAACCAACCAAAGAAAACGAATATATTTAAATAATTTAAGCAAGTAGAAAGTTACTCAAGAACAAAAATTTAATATATTTATACGACACTTTAATCACTCGTCATATCAAAAAGAGATTAAGGAAATATACGACTCATACGAAAAATTGTTCGGCGATAGGAAATCTCAGATTTATTTGATTCAAAAATATTTTTATCGTATTTTGGTAATTCCGATTGATAATTAAAGTGAAATACCTCATGTAAAACGGCTGACAGATAATGAAAATGGAAGACAACTCTGTGGGCAGAAAATTTTACCGAAATTTCAAACTTTATTGATGGAACGCGGTGTGTTTTCACCAGTTTTTTGAAAGATACCGTTAATTGTGGTAAAGAGAAGCGAAGTTCTGGCCGAAAACCAAAGCTGTCAAACCGGTATAGGTCGTGATTTTGAATAAAGCAAGCAACTTAACTGTGTCTTATAGCCAAGTTGCTGCACTATTTAGTACCCCGATATCCCATATCACCGTCTGACGTACCTTAAATAGGTTAGAACACATAATCAGAGCTGTGATGAAAAAGGCTCCAACTACCTCGTCATTAATCAGCGTGACTCTTATTGGAGTTTGAATAATTTAAACACTTCCTGAGATTCCGTAAGCATATTTTAACAGTTCAGTTTGAATTCTTAATCTATATAATCAAACGGAAAACATTGCATTTGTGAACCCTCTTTCCTGCTTAAACCACTGAACCGATTATGACAAAATAAATGCCAATTCAAAGATATTTTTTCCAGATTTCTACAAATTAAATACCAATTAGTTTAAAATGAATATCTGCCTATGAAGACTTAATATCGCGGTACCTATCAAATGCATTGATACATGCGTGACAGGCATGTGTATGCCGCCAATAAAAACACTTGACAGTGTGGGAGACTTAAAACTGACTCTAAAACAATATTTATTCAAATGTAGAAATCTAATAAAATAAACATATAATATTTCTTAAAGTAAACTAAATAAAAAATAATTAAAAATGAGTGTCGTATCAATACGAGTATGTTAAGCACTATTTCCATATGAACGGAACTATAAAATCCCATTCGAGGGCACAGAGAAATAAACTCTTATTTTATGCTTATTTGGGAATTGGGAAATCCTTGTCATTCGATATTGATAATGGCTACATCAGATATATGATATAGAAAATAGACAAGAATAATAGAACTTTGGCATGCAGTTATGATTAATTGTATCGATTATTATTATTTAGTGTATCATTTTTTAGATTAAAGTATCTGAATTTGTACTAAGAAATATGACCAGTGACAGTTGACTTTCTTATAATAAATAGTATAATAAAATGATGTTCTACTTATTCGCGCATTTTCCTTTACAAAAATATAATAGTAATGATACTTTTTGTAATATAATATTATACTATATTTATATACAAACCTATATTGTAGATACAATTTGGCAAATGTTGTTCTATCCTATCCGTTGGATTACTTGGAATTTGAGTAAATATTATTTGTGAAAGGTTAAGAAGATAAATAAGAAAAAGTGTAATTAAACTATTTTAATGAGTGATTTATATATTGTAGTGCACTTTTGCTGTTTCGATGTGTACTTTTAATAGCTCGGTTCTCAACTAGATCGCCGACCAAAATAACCGCTATTTCGTCTGCACTTGATACGTTGAACTTGCCTGCGACTTCTCCTGAAGGTATTTTGTCCGTCTTCATTAAGACGATTTGATAATTGACATTTCTCAATAAGTTGATTTCGATTTTGAAAGAAATGTTCCAACAATTCCCACTCTATGAAATTGTACTGCCACCGGTTTGTCACGAATTCTTCATTACTTTACATCTAATAGATTTGAAGAAATTTCGACTCCTCATTAACCATCGGCATCAATGAACCAATTTTTTGGAACACCTGGCCTTGTACAATATTTTTAATGTTGATTCTGCGAAGCTGCGTCCTTCGGATGTGTTATTGTGAATTTTTGCTGCTCCAAACGATGTTATTTGGAAGAAATAATTAATTCCGAATCTTGGGCAAATACAAATTTGCATCATCTGATGGCTCAGCAATAAGTCATTGGAAAGGTTCTGGCGGAGTTGTAAGAGATGATAGAACTACTTTACCTGATGCCGAGTGCTTCATTGCTCACAATGTTGACATTCTTTCATCATTTTACTTATTGCAATCTTAGAATTTGAAGCATCATAGTTGTCTGATGCATAATTGAATGCAAGACCAACAAATGATGCACGATAAGGTGCCTATTAAGGTGCAACTCGTTTGCTGTCTCTGTCGTTGTTGTTCTCTTATTGAGTTCATATTGTTTTGACACGCCGCCCTCGATCTTATTGTAATTTCACTCAAACGTTCGTTGCTCTCCATTGCCCTTGTTCTATGTTGTTCATTTATTTGCTCAATTTTTTCGTGATTTATATTGTTTCCACTATATCGTGATCATCGTGCTTCATTGCTGCGTAGTAAGTAAGTAAAAAAGGGTTAATTCCGACAATGTCGAAATGCTCAGAAAACCCTCCTGTGATTGAGCATTCAGAACTATTTGATTATGGATTTGACTTATATTTAGGACAAAACCAAAGAAAGTTAAATCGTCTTTTTACTTGTTTAGTTTATTTTTATTTATTCTTCTCTATTTCTTTTTTAAGAAAATATTATAATAGAGCATTTTCCTTTCCAAAAGTATTGTATAATATAGTCAAAAAGACATAGGAGATTAACTGCCTTTTGAAATACAATATGTTTCTACATCTCACATGTTTTGTTTTGCCTAAAGTAATTAGAAATGAACACAAAGACATTATCATCTTCTTCGTTCTAAAGTTCAGTTTGAGTTGTACATATATGTAGTACAATAAAGACCCTAATACAAGGCAACTTGCTTTACCATATATTTAGATATGTTAATTCCAAATTCAGTTTGTACCATATTGTAAGTGCGACCCAATAAACATGTAAATATGTCAGCATATTCCGGTCGTTGAGAATAAGAATAAACTACATTAATAAATCCAAAACAAAAAATCCTTCCCTACTTCTTCTTCTTTTTTTTTTTTTTTTTGCAACAAGAAACTTTTCCCATTTTTATACCCTTTATTCTAGTGTGAAATAATAGTACATTATGGTGTCTTCATGTTTGTAACGCATATACATAAAGTATATGTGAGATCATATTAAGTGATCAAGTCATGCATTTATTACTCTCAGTTTTCCAGCTGTAAAGTTTAAATTCTGTTCAGACATAACTTAAGCAGTTGATATGGAGTTCTCCAATTATTGGAAGAAGTAGTATCCATATCAAACTCTCTTTGAAACCCGGAATTGTTATCTTTTCTAATGCCTTGTAAAATTAAAATCAATTGAATTCCAAATAACAAAATTTCCCACAATGTACACAAATTGGACTGTGAACGGTATATAGCTTTCGGATAAGTGCAATTAATGTTCTCTTTTGTTTTATTATTGTAGTTTGTCCAAAAACATTCAATCTGGGAATGAAATGGAATACGACATAAAACCGTAATAGAAATCTCTTGCTTAGAGTATTAGAAGCATAAGAAGGCTCCCATCGTGGTTGGCTTGAGGATTAGGCTTATGCGGACAGTGACATTGAATGCCACAGTTTTGATTTAGCGGCAACCAAGTAAGCTTTCAACATGGAACAGGAAAACATTTGTTAAGGACACATTAAGAGACTAGTCAGAGAAAGTTACCGAATGTGAGATGGAGAATTGTGAAACTACTACTACTACTACTAGGAATGCCAACACGCAAACTTTCAAAAGTTTATCTTTTTTCCTTCTTCCTCATACATCCCCATGGAGAAAGAAAGTTCCTAATTTCTTTTCTTATCCCTTTTTCTTTTCATTAACCATCAACATGTTAATGTGCATGTTTTTCCGGCTTTAATTGAGAGTTTCTTCCGTAGAAAGTTACATCTACTTCAACGCTATTTTATGCGTTATTTTTCTTACTCGCAATCGCCTCCATATCTTTTCCATTTTTATGGTTCCATACCCAAAGGGTAGCAAAGGGATCCCTATTACTAAGGCTATATGAACCGTAATAGGTGGCAAGTTGAAATTTTAAATAAAATTGTATTGGGGGCTATATGATTCATTAACCTTAGGGACTTGAAATTTACACGGTTGGGGTTGGTTACAAACTTATAGAGTCGAAATTTCAGTTTGATAAAACCACTAGAGGTGGCGCCTTCCATACAAACGCCCATTTGGTACGGAACCCTCCGATTTTTTGTTTTTCTCATTCTTTCCTTACTTTGTTATTTGCAACTTTAAAGTAATTTTTTGCAAAATGCAATAAATTTTTTGTTAGCAAAGAGGAAAAATATTATTAAAAGAAACTTCAGTTTATTATAAGTAAGAAATTGTAGATGTGCGCACAGAAGAACATTTTCAAGTTAGCAACTTTGAAGAAAATGTACCAAGTAAGTGAGTAAAGCAACTGAAGGTTCTACATACCTATAGTATCTACTACAGACTAATTCTTTATACTATATTACTATATTATACTATTTCTTTGGCCTCGCTCTCTTGTAAGTCCTTGGTGTTGATTGTTTTGCGGTTGCTTGGTCGAAAAGTTTCTTCTGCTCGGATTATGTTGGATTGCGGTTTGTTGCCATATTAGCCACAGAATAAGTGCAGAAATACTATGGGTAACAAGAACAAGGGCTACAAGAAACTTCGCTGCTAAACAACTTTTACTTGACGTTTCCCATTTGCTTCCATCTCACATTCTTGTTATTATTGTTCCCCAGTAATATTTCTAAGAATCTGAAGAAACGATGCACACTCATATTGGATACAGAAAACAAAGTGATAGGCGACAAGAAGTTTTTGTGGTTTGATACGAATAAACTTAGATAGGAGAAATTGAACAAAAAAAAAAGCAATAAAGAAGATAGTTGAGATCTGCAATTGAAAGACCAAGTAGTAGTGACCACTTATTACTTGCTGCTACTTTTATTGAGTGTTGCTAATATGTTTGACCACAAATTGTTCGGTTTGGTTTTGATTAACAATATGGTGAAGTGAAAAGAAAGTTGAGTCAGATATACTAACTAAGAGAGAGCTTCATAACTTCTTATATTTGAAACTATTATCTACTTTACTGCAAGTTGATGTTTCTAAGCACATTTATTATAAAAACCTAGAATGAATTTTATTTCTTATTCCTTTGAAAATGTTAAGAACTAAAACTAAAATAGGAAAGCTTATATAGTAAGAATAATTGAAAAACTAAGTGAGAGCTTATCTCTCTTCAAGGCCACTTGAGACCCATTGCACTACAACTACCACTGACCTAACCTCACCCACCCACTCACTCCCTTATTCAATCACTCACTTAGCCATCTCTTACCCAACAATTGTACTTATCTCTTCTCATACCCAGTCGAAAAAAGATAACTAAAGATGCACACTTATAAATCATTTAATGGCACTTAAAGTTTCTTCATAGCACCGAGCACCGGAGGATGGCAGATGGCAGATGGCAGGCAGAAGGTGGCATCCATGTTGAGAGCAAATGAGTTTACAATCATTATAACAGCTGCGACTGCTGCATTGAAAGAGAAAGGGCCTTTTCCTGATAATAGTGGCGCGTGCGACTAAAGCGGAAGTGCACGTTACACATTTATGCCAGCTCATCTCTGCTAGCGCGGTCTTTCTATGTATCTTTCCTCAGTAGTATCTATGCATCTTATTCGTGTCTGTGCACTTGTCAATGTGAAACGGATATGCGGATGTGACTCTATATCCATTGCTTGCTTTCATACATTCACTCATTCACTCATTCATTCATTTAGTCATTCATTCATATGACAGCATCTATCATCATTTGACTTTAACTGCTTGGTTGTTGGCTTTCTTCTCATCATTGTCTCATGTCGACAAACGTTTGCTTAACTCAAGTGGCTTTGACTATGACTAGAACAACTATGACAACAATGACAGGAGCAACAAACGTCCGCTTATGATGATGAGGATATGGGATACACTAACTACTATGTTGATGAAGACGTCTATGACTACTAACCTAGTCTGGTGTTGAGTTTCAAGTAGTTTGAAAGTTTTTCCATGTATAGCAAAGGCAACAACATCAGCACCATCACTCTCAGATACATTGCCAGCTGAAGCGCATAGTATGCTTGGGTCTATATAGCTATATTTATGCTGCATGCTAGATACAACTATCAGATATGGACTAGAAAGAGAGGGAATTTGATGCAGCTCTTTGTTGTGGTCGCTTAAAGTTATTTCGTGTTTAGAAATTTACATATTTAAGTGAACTCACTAAACAACAAACTAACTCACTAACTAACTAACTAACTATAATAACAGGCGCTTTCAATTTTAACGATATGAGCTAACACCACACACTTTTGTATAAATATCAACACGTTAAATCATTATAACTCGATACTAAGCGGCGGCGTATACGTAATGAGCTTAAATTTTCTTTCGCCATTCGATTACCACCACGTCTGGTCGACTCTGGTAACTCTTAATTGGTATTTGTTTGTTGTTTGACAGTTGTTACTTCTAACTTTTTCATCGTAATTAATGTCATGATGGAGGTGATGGTGAAAATGGTTTTACTGGTTATCCTAGTGGTGTTCATGATTGATAATTGGGTAGACTAGACAATACTGAAGTTGAATTAATTCTAATAATTGATCGGCTGTAGGAATGATGACGAAAAGTTGTCTTAATTCTGCGAAAAGTATTAAATCTCAACTGTGTTTGGGATAAATAGTTAATAGTAAGTACAACATTATGTGTAAGCGACTGGTTTAAAATATCATGTGATGCTTTTCGTAATCACATAATATATATATTGTATCATCAGTAATAACTTTTTGAAACACTTTTTAAAGTGAAATCCAAAAAATATGAAAATGAAATGTGACGAAAATCAAAATTTGACGATGTTGTTATTATTATATTGGAGCTATTTAGGCAATTACAATATAGAAATAAAACTTCTAAAGTAGATGGTCAAGCAATAATGCAGAATATTGTAGTTTTGTATTGTTTCAAAACAAAAGAGTTATTTTATTTTTCGGTCATTCGGACACTTATTCGTACGTCACATTTCATTAAGTTCATAACATTTTTGGATTTACTCTCTCTCTTCGCATAAAAAAGTATTCGTCTTCTACATTGTGCTTATGACGAGTGAGGCACAACTACTTAAATTTTCTTTGTTGTTTTGATGTGGTATCCTATGAACTCATATACACACTTCTCTTGTCTATACGAAGCATGTACGTTGTCGCGAGGATATTAAATCATGTCAATTAATGTCTATCGTAACTATTCAGATGGTGCATTTTTGCTGTCTATTGTGGTTTATCACTCAAGCATTATGATAATCAGTTGGAATTTCAATATTAATCAATTTGAACGTGTCGATTATGTTATTTGGTTTTTAATACATCAAATCTAGAATGTCAATACACTGCCATGCACTTAAATTAGAAGCAAGTATCTTAAGTAACGAAGTTTACAAATATTCAACACGTAACCAATAAACTACGAAGATAATTTTTGTTCATATTATTAAGTGGTTTATTATTTTGTTGAACTTGAATACAGAGAGTTGGTATAACGCTTTGGTTTCATTAATTCAAAAACTTAGTAAGTATTTATATTTAATAACTTTTTAATAATGTGTGAAAACACAGTTCTTCGAAGGAACCTCATAAATCCTATCAGTAAGGGTTTAAATAATTCAAAGAAATTTCGCTCCAGACGTCTATGATGTCCTGAAATTGTCTTCCAGAGGAGAATAAGTGGCCACCTTATCCATTAAAATGAGCGGTGGTTTTTTCTTAAAAATGAATCTATTTAGATGTTTCTCTTTACGTTAAACTCTTTGTGCCAACATTTGTTTTCATTTGTAATTTGAATAAATTTTGGAAGCAGGACAATGTGTGATCTAATTTTTTAAAATATTGTATGTAGTTGTATTTATTTGAGATGATCTTTCCATGTCTGTTTTTAAGAAGTTTCACTTCTACCACGTGTACGATTGTACATGCCCAATTTTATGCTTTTTTGTATTATACTTAATAAACATATTAGCATTCGTCTGACAGATATTTTTGCGGAAATTTGGATAGAGTTACATCAAATAAGAAAATGGATAAGCACTGGCGTTCCTCAGAGATCAGTTTTAGGGCCTATCGTTTACAATATTTATACCTACGATGTCAGGTGGTGCAATACTTACATATTTGCTTATGACACTTCCCTATATTGTTCTGGCAAAGGCTATGACGAGGTCAAAATGATCCTCTAAAAAGCTTTCACATACTATTACAGAATACTTTCATAAGTGGAAGATAAAATTAAATGCTCTCAAAACAAATGTAATTTATTTCACCCAAAAACTCTACCAAACTCGAACTTGCATATAATAAGAAAATAATATAAAATATCTCGAGTTATACATAGATAGCAAACTAACATTCAGCTTGCATATTAGTAGGACAATATGTAAAATCAACAGAACTATCAGAATATTATAAACAGGAAGACACTTCTAATTCATTTGCTTCACTTTATGTATCGATCCTTAGTTTTAGTAAAACCTTGTGTCAAAATATCAAAAAGTACAATTTGGTTCACCCAGCAGATATCTAAATTATACTACATTATGAAATTATCACAGAAGCAGGCATGTTTTCAATTTGTTGAAAAAAAAAAAGACCAATATTGATCTTATTGACACTATTTTGTGGGACAGATGGTTTCCAATTCTATTGGAAGGATTTCTTTAAAGAATCCTCTTTTCTTTATGAAACCCAATTTTGCTGAAACCTTTATAAAGTTGAAGGATGCTTGTCAACCTTGCATTTCAGTTTACATCATTGTGAATGATTAGTTGGGGCTCCGTTCAGGTATAAGAAGACAGGTTCCTTCTTTTTGTTGAGGCAAATAGATGTCATTCATTATCGAACATATTATCGTTTGAATTCAGAAGCAGTGACACAAAACCCAATTTGGGAAATTGTATTATAAACTACATGGACGGACCGACTTGTACTCTAAACTTGAATCCCATTGAGAATGTGTGAATAAATAATTGCTAAAATAAAGTGCTTAAGACTGCAATTTTCGCTAAATGGGCTAACATTGATGTACGTCTTTCAAGAAAGTTTTTTAAATCAATTAGATGTTAAAGTTAGTGAAGCCAGGCATCACTAAAAAGTCTTTTGCCTTTCGAAAATCTCAAAGGATTAAGTTTCAGTCAATAAGTTTAATATAAAGTAATATTCTTTTGAAATACTTAATTTGTGAAAAAATATTTGAGAAAATCTTATGATTATGAAAAGTATTCATTGCATTGTAGGTCAGCGCATCAGGCAAAGGTGTCCTTATAACTGGTTGCGAATCACCTATTGCTTGGTATCTTGCTAAGAAACTTGATGATCTCGGCTTCACGGTCTATGCTGGTTTTAATACACCAGTTGATGAATCAGATGAAGCAAAAATTTTGAAAGAAGAAACCTCCGGACGCATGAAACTTTTACATTTGGATGTGACATCAGAAGCAACTGTAAGTTATCCTCACTGTAAAAAAGCTCTTCATTAACATATTTCTTAACCGATTTTACAATACTAAAAAAGCTCATTGAAGCTTTACGCTTTGTTCAAAAACATCTACCCAATGGCACTGAGGGCTTGTGGGCACTTGTACATTGTGCCCACTGGATAGCTTTGGGTGAACTTGAGTGGATTCCATTTGCAGTGTTGCGTAAAAGTTTGGATCTTAATCTACTTGGTAAGTTATAGAGGGCGCACTTTGTTACAAAAAAAAATATGAACGGTTATTAATATTACATATTTTGTTTCTAGGCTCCGCACGTTTGACACAAATCTTCTTACCGCTTGTACGTCGTGCCCATGGTCGTGTTGTGTTCCTAACTTCTGGTCTAAATCGTATTCCCTCACCGGTGCGTGGCATCCAATGTGCTACCCAAGCGGCTTTGGAAAGCTTTGCTGGTTGTTTGCGTCAAGAGATGCGTACACGTGGTGTAGATGTGTCCGTTGTGGCTGCTGGTGAATTCTCACCGGGCAATAGTTGGTTGAATGAAGCCGAATTAAGAGAACAGGTAAACAAATTATTAATAATTGAAGTCAAGTGAAAATTGTTTGAATTTTTAATCACAAATCTAATCAAAGCAGTTGTCAGCAACTTAATCCACACATACTCGCATGTATCTGATATTTTCTGATACTATGAACAATCATAATTAATTGTGAATTTAACTGCCACAAATGCATGGCGCATGCCATGATGATAATTACAAGCCCAAAAACCCAAAGAAAATAATGAACCAAAGCCAATTTAAACAACTGACCAAAGTTTGTACGTGCTTAGTTTAATGGTGAAGAGCAGAAAGAAAGAAACGAAGATGAATATAAAAACAGAAATTGTAGCAGTAGTAGTAGCAGTAACATTGTTAATGGTATTTTACAACACTCACTTGTGTGCAACGGTGAAATAAGCGTTGAAAGTACTTTTCACGCTACTTACCGCCAAACTAACAAGGACATCAGTGTTCAGATGTTGCCTCTGATGCTGCCGCAGCTTCTACGGTTTCTTCATGTAAAGGGATTAATTTTTATGATAATGAGTAGTGTAGGTGGTGGATGGTGAGAACTGAAGACTGCAGTCACCATGAAGCACACTAAAGTAGGGAAGCATAGCATATGACAACAACATGGACACGGACATCAAGAAAGTGTCAGAGTATCAGAAATGTTGCATACTGATGCAAGTTAACTGAAATTCTTGCAACGCATGAAATTATTTAATAATGAGGCAGCAGGTGTCTGCATGAAAATAGAAACTTTATTTTAACAAAATTCTTAATTTAATTTTATTAAAAATTATGAAATATTGTTACCAATTTCTTTCGCAGGCTAAAATCATGTGGAACTCACTAAGCTGTGAACAAAAGAAGACCTATGGTGAAGATTATTATGAAGCTGCTATGTCATCTGTTGAGAAATATTCCAAAGAGGTTACTTACTACTCATATAAAATTCCTTTTAAATAGAATTATTACAAAAAATTATGTGCTTTTGAATTATTAGATTGCCGATATTCAGCCCTCATTGCGTGTCCTTATTGATGCTGTAACTCGTACTTTCCCTATGGCACGCTATACCCCAGTCACTGCAACCGAAAAGATACAAATCTTCTTGGCCGAACACTTGCCACCATCCTTGTATGAAACAATCTATGGTGAACCCAAGAAATATATCATTTAAACTCAAACTTGACAAGAAGATATACCATGTAGCTTCTTAATGAAGATGGAGAACATTAATGATCATCATGATGTTGATATATGGATGATGTTGGATAATGATGGACTTAGTTGGATGCTGTTAAAGTTTATAATTTACAATTTCTTTCAGCATTTTTATAGTTTATGATTTATTTTTGTTATTTGTATGAATTTTATTTTAATTTTTTATTTTTATATGCATTTAAGATAAAATCGAAAATAGAAAGAAATACAACAAAATAAGTCAAAAGGCATTTAGCGTGAATTTTGTTGATTTAAGGCAGAGTCATTTTCCATCTGTCTGCATTTTTCATTTTTATTCTTTTTTATCTATTTCTCTTTAATATTGTATTTGAGGTAGCAAATTAATAATTTCTTTATTTTTATTTATTTAATATTATTTTATTTAATACTTTTATTTTTAGTTTTTAGATAAAAAAATTACCATTAGTCGAATGAAAACGTACTTGTATTTTGGATAAAACGATGAATAAAGAATTGAGAAATAAACTAATTGTTTTAAAATTTAAACATTTTATCAATTAGCATGACCATTCCCACTAAATCATCCTCCTTGTCTACCATTATTTGTACATTATTTGCTTTAGTAAAATCCTTGAAATCTTCTTTCCTTCCAATTATATGAGCCATCTTCGTTATCTGTGAATATTCATGCTCCTCCAATGGTAATCCAAAATTATCTTCTTCATTGAATGTTGTTGGCTTAGTCCCGGCATATGATACTCCATTAAGTTTAACACATTAAAAATTATAACTGTTTTGCAAGTCTCCATAGTTGCGAGATAATCATCATTTTCTTTATGTTCTAACATACTCGTATACCGAATTATTCAATATCTTTTCACTGCTGATTTTATTTGTATATTTATACTCTTAATCTATTCCGTTAGCAGGACTAGGATTGTCATGTTGGTAACAAGAAGACAGATTCTTTGTGCGCGTCTGTAATAAGTTTATTATATCTTAAATATTTAATTGTGGATTTAATAATAGGTTACAAACTGATGTGATACTGATTTTTCCAATACCTTCGACTCAGTAAACTATACTTTTCTTTTGTATTGCATTGAATATTCTGGATTTCCACTAAATTTTCTAAGCTTCATCAAATCATAACTGAATAATCGTTCCTAAAATGTGATTATTAGGTATTTTGTGTCGGAAACTGTTCCTGTTACTTGCGGAGATCCTCTAGGTCTACTTCTTTTCATCTTATTCATCAATGATCTTCTTCTCTCTATTTCACATTCTCATGTGGTAATGTAAGCTGTTGATGTAAAATGTTGCCTTTCACTTAAAACCGTCTAACATGAGCGTGTCTCTTCATTTATTGGATTTTGATTTCTTTTTGAACCATAACCTTTGTTTTAATCGGAATAACAAGGTGAAGGATGTTTTTGGTTTTTTTTTTTTAAAGTTGCTCTAAAGACTTCAATCACCTGTATACCACAAAGGTTCTTTATACTTCTCTCGCACGGCTACTCCTCGAAAATTGCTCTTGCATTTGGTCACCACAATATAAGAAGCAATTTTGCTTGCCCTTGCACTGGAATCTAATTCCCGCTTGCCATCTCCCTCCGATAGGCTCCTCCTCATCAGTCTTCCATCTTTGGAGCATCGTCGATCAGCTCTGTGGATTAGATTTCTTCATAAGCTTATAGTTGGGGCCATAGTGATAGTAATTTGTCATGATTAAATAAATAAATTAATTAATTAGGGTTTATCGATTATTTGGAAACTGTAATGAATTTTCTCAAATTTTGGACGTCCTGATTGTATCTGATTCTTATTATCTTGTTTTGAATAATAAATCTTTTCCAGAATTGTACTATATAATTGCCTTAGCCGTGGCGTCATCACGGTATTAACCATGTTCAATCACGAAGAAAGTGCCGTCGCGCTGTTAGCCATGTTCATTAATAAGCGTTTTGCGGCCAGCAAGAATAATTGCTTCTTCAATAGATTCTGTGGATTGTATGTTCGTTTTTAAATGATGTGGTTTTTCCTCCTATAATAGTGGACTGTTTTGGTGATTTCACGTTCACGCAGTCGCGGTGTTAAGCATGTTGTTCGATGAACACATTTCGTTAAAGGGTATGAAGCAGAATGATCTTAAAGATAAGCGACTTGTGGAATTTAACGTGGATGGTATGTCTGTCCATAAATAAATAGTGCATGCAAATAATATGGATTTAGTTATTGTTCATAGTGCGTGTATTGCAGTTGAATTTGCAGCCAAACATTTCATTATATTGAACACTAGAGAAGGTAAAATGGTTTTCTATATTTATTATTTATGATAAACCCAAGGATTGTTATGGCACATACGTGTTTCCTTACGTTCTTTGTATATGTAAATGTTGGTATTTCTGTGGTGATATAGATGCGCCTGAACACTTGCGATATTATGGATGAAAAGTATTGAAATGGATTTCTTTTTCTAAACATTTTATTTATTTTTATTAATATTAGCTTATTTGTTATAAACAATAAGAAAGTGTACTACAAATATCGGAGAGTGTTGTGAGGTGCCATTATCTAGATGATAGATGTTGAAGGTTTTTAATTTCAACTCGTACAGTATATTTTCAATTTTCAAAAACTTTTTGTTTCAAATATTAGTTTGAATAAGAAGGAGGATGGGATTGTACCCACGAATGCTTCATTATTAAAGCAATAGCCTTAAATGTGTTTCTCAGATATGATTTTATTTGGATAAAAATTTGAATTGAAATTATATAAGTTGGTTTTATTAAAAAAAAATCGAGTCAACCTCGTCTTGTATTCGCTCCACATACAAAACCATCCACTTCACTGGACCTTTATGACTCTGGCTTTTGGTATTGGAGAGCTTATTCCTATTAGTATTCAGCACTAATCTATTTAAATTTCATCTACTTGAGCTACAACGAAGTCTTTGTTTTGCCTTTAAAATCAAATTAATTAAATGTAAATATATCAATAATTGAATTATAACATCACCTAGTGTCTTTGTGTTTAGATAAAATGTCGAGGATCTTGGGGCAAATAAAGAATTTAATTTAAACTTAAACAAACATCATAAACAAAGTTTAAAGTTTAATGAATAAAATTTATTAAGCCCTTAAAATGCGATTAATTATTAACACATGAGTTATACTATTCTATTTCATCTTTAAATCAATTCATACGTAAGGGCTTACGAAAGGCATTGGTAAACAAATCAAAACTACTAAAATACTTATTGAGATGCAACTTGATTGATAAATTGACTTAAGTAACATTCAAGAAAGACAACAATCACAGATCAAATCAAATATATGTATTTATT
Organism: Amiota minor; assembly: GCA_037043295.1. Classification (NCBI taxonomy): domain Eukaryota; kingdom Metazoa; phylum Arthropoda; class Insecta; order Diptera; family Drosophilidae; genus Amiota; species Amiota minor. The sequence continues at coordinate 1,009,445 of JBAMAW010001038.1, forward strand.
CTTATTTATTCCAATTTGAATTCTCCTACACTTTTACATTCCAAAAATATCTCTCTCTATCTCACACTCCAAAAAATAAAAAGTCAATTGATGGAAATTGAAGATTTAAATATTTATTCACTAGTATTTGCCAAAAGCGAATACATACATAGTAGGAGAAGATATGTAAATGGACAAGGAGGTGAACATGCCAAAGTCATGTCAAAGTCAATAGTCGGTTGAGACGAAAATTTATATGCTACAACAATTTTGGACACACAACAGAAAATACATCACATAAATCACAATCGGTGTTTCTTATTTTTGTTTTCGTTTGGATTGAAAAGTTTTTGAAAAGTAGGAAAAGTAGACTACAAATGTTTATATAAAAAACAAAAGCAATGAAGGACAAAAACTTGATGTTGGTTGACTGCACATTGCACATGTAAATTGTTGGTCAATGTCTAATGCATTTCATTGTTGTCGCTACAATGTCCCTTTCAAAGTCACCATTGCAATGTTACCATGAGTCCGGACAGCAAACTCTTCTTTCTTTTATCCTTTTGCATCATTTTGCAATGATTTTTACGCAGACCAAAAAGAAAAATAGAGGAATTAAACAAGTTCATTGCTCATTTGTGGCTTTAAATGAATTTGTTCTTTCTTTTCTTGTTTTTCTGTTTTTGTTATTTTACAAACGTGAATGTGGCTACTGTTTTAATTTTTTTTTGTTTTCACCTTGATGCAATGCCTTTTGGTATGCTACACATTTTCCAGAACGAACATATTTGCAGATGAGAGTAAGGTGCTGAAGTTGGCCATTTTGTTAGAAACATTTGCTTACTACTACTGTAGTTTGCTCTACAAAAAAGAACTTTTATTTATTAAAAGATTTATGCGTTTGCATAAAACACCTAGAAGAGTTTCCTAGCATGCCATGCTCTGCAGGATATGCATTCTGTGGTGTTATGTAGACCTTGCTGCAGGAATGTACTGTAGGATGCTGCTGAATTGAAAGTTGGAAAAAGCAAACGACGTCAGTAGCATTTTATCGCAAATGCGACACCTGTGAACGCATCGCGTTTCATGTTACTAACTTATTCAACCACCAGAACCAGCGATCGCCAACTCCCAATACAACGAATGAATGCTATTGGTCTTGGTGTGGGTTTTGGCCAAGGTAACAGCAACCACCATGACAATGAAAGCGGGCTCCATGGCTTCTTGGAATTCTAGTTGATTTTACTTCTTTTTTTTTTTTCCTTTTTGGCTAAGCACACAAATACATTAAATATTTATTGAATTTATTTTGTTGCACTCTTATTTTATTTCCTTCATTCGTTTGAAACACTTTTGTCAGTTTACTTAGTCCGGAGTATATAAGACATAGAAATACCTGGTTGCACTTAGACGCAGTTTCACTTTACCTAAATCGACTTGAGTGCAACTCGATTTGTTGCATGAACGTGTTGAGTGACGCGCGTTATTGACACTTAACTTCTACCATTTTTTTTTTTTTCTGTTCTTTTTCACATATTTTTTTCGTTTATTTTCATTTTGTTGGCCCATGTTTGCAAAACGTGTCTTGTGTGCGATAAGCACGCATTTTGTTAAGGAAGCCTTGAGGTAAGCAATAGAAATTTATTTGTAGTTTATATTGTATTTGAAGTCGAAGTGTATTTAGATTTAGTCTACGTGTGAATGAATAACTTTTCTCCAACTAAACAGATAAGAAAGTTGAAACCGAAAACTATGCAATGTTGTCTGTAAAATTAGCGTTTTAGTTTATATCTACGTACAATTTTTTTATTTGCATTTATAATTTTTATTAAATGATAAAATTGATTATTGATTTTTGAATTGTTTGTATAAGACAAAAAATAAGTTTTCTAACCTTCCGCTGAACGAATATGGATCGCTTCTCTTGCTTCGAAATATTGAAAATTTATTTTGAATGAATGGCCAAAACATTGCGTTCAAAATTTGGAAGATATGAAGCGGTCCAGTAATTCTAAAATTGGTAATAAAGTGCGTGAAACTAGGATGCTGGTTGATGCAAGCTGAAACTGATGTAGCTAAAAGTGTTCACCAAAATTCCAGAACATCGACTTGCCGCAGAAGTCAACAAGTCGGCATTTCACGAACCACTATGAGGAGGATTTTGCACAAAGACCTCGTTATCTTTGCATACAAAATCCAACTCATTCAGGAATTGAAACTGAATGACTTTCCACAATGTTTACGCTTGGCTGAGTAGGCTTTGTAAGAGTTCAACTATAACTCAGATTTTAAAGAAAAAACAATCTTTTCTGACAAAGCGTATTTTCATCTAAGCAAAACAAACAAAATTGCAGAAGTTTTGGAAAAGGAAAACTCACACGTCGTCGAACAGAAGCCAATGCATCCAACTTGAGTCACTGTGAAGTGTGCGGACTTTGGAATGGTCGTTTCTTTTTCGAAAATACAGAGGATCGCACCTTGACCGTCATTAGAGAACGCTATTGAGACATGATATAATAATTAACTTTTTGTGACAGGCATTGTAAGATATTGAACTCGAGGAGCTATAATATCAAAAAGCGTTGCATTAACCTTTTCCAAACAAGGTTCAGCAACCCTGTGATAAGCCGTTTTGACGATATACATTGGCCTGCTTGCAGATGCGATTTGGCCCACCTGGACTTTTTTTATTTTGTTGGCGCATTGAAAGTTAATGTTAAATCCCCAAGCAATTGATCACTTTAAAGAAAAAATATTCGCGCCCAAATTGCCCCATTAACCAGAAACAGTGGACAAAGAGCTTGAAAATTGGTCTTCTTGGATGGCCTACTACCGAGCCTGCCGCGGCCATCATTTGGACGAAATCATTTTTCATACTTCGTCGGAAAAATGAAAGTCTCAAATAAAGTAAGATGCGTTGAAAAAACTTAATTGAGATCCATTTAATTACCAAACATAAATTGGAACAATAGATGAATAAGCTCAGAAACCTATGACAATTTACTTGAACCACAAATATGTTTCACTTAAAAGCTAAAAAGTATATTATGCATATTTTAATTTCTGTGCAAACTTATAATTTTATAAAATTGTGTTGAGCACAACAATTTATCAAGTTTCTTTCATTGAGCAAACGTGACTGTATGTATGTATGTATGTACATAGTTTATAGAATATTTAGAAACAATTTTACAAGCTTAAAAGATGCAACATTATTGTCAATTTAGTTAAAATCATTTGTGATTTATTTTTTATTACTTTTACTTTTATTACATTTTACTTTTGTTTTTAGCAATTTTCAATTGAATTAAATTTTTTTTTTTGGTTTTTATTTATATATTTTTCTTTATTATTTTTGTTTTTATGGTTATTAGCAATTTATGTTTAATTTATTAAATTAAAGTGAGCTTAATCTAAAACTGTTTAGAACAGAATTGATGAGCGACAATAGCACCAAATTGTTCACTTGATCATTCAACTTTTTCTTTGGTCTGACTTGGAAGTGCTTTTCAGCACCTCAGCATAGAGCATATTATCTGCCAAACCCACCACAGAAAGTTTTGAGACATGTTTACTCTTGAATACCAGTAGAACCAGACAATTGCTCTAGTCATGCAATGTATCGATTTGTAGTCTGAAAAGTTTCCATTCATTCAATTATTACCAAAAGAATTAATATTATAGACAGAATTATTTTAGATTTGGAAATACTTACTTTTTATATTTGAATTAAAATTAAGTTCTCCGTGGTTTCAAACATAATGTTTGAGCGAAAAACTTTGTTGTAAATTATAAGAGCATAACAAATTAACATTGATTGTATGAGCGCCTGTTTTGAGATTATTTTTGTTTTCCTTAAGCTTGTCACTCATATTGAACTATCATTATTATTTAAATATATTTATTAACTCTAAGAAAATTTTGGCAATAAATAGTACATATATTGTTTAAAAGAAATATTTCGAATTTTTTCATGTTAGTCAGTCATGTTGTCGTATAGTTTCGTGAGAATTTTTTATCGAAAATTTTTATAGAAAAAATTTTCCAACAACAACAAGAAATTTGTTGTAATACGTACCCCGTTTCTCCATTTTGATGACTTGAATGGCCAAAAACTGACCAAAACGATAGAGGCGTAAAGACTAAGCAAATCCTTGTGACATAGAAAATCCTAAGCGATTGAAAAACGCTTCACTACAAGAAAAACTCATCGTGCCCGTTTCGTGCCGTTAATAATTTTATAAGATATACATACATATTGCATGTAATTGAATTTTGTGTACAAATTGAATAATATTTTGTTGTGTACCGTTCAACGGTTGCTGAAACCAGACGTTAAAGAAGGAACTTTAGTACACACGCAATTCATTTTCATTTAAAATATTATAAAAGTGGTGTTAGCTGTAACAGTAGTAACAAGAAATATAACATCTTTAAATGACTGACAAAAGGAACTCAAAATATGAGTAGATAAGAGTGCTCACAAAGATTGAGCTACATTGAGGAGATATAGGTATGTTTAACTTGAGATTTCATGTTCTCCTAAATTTTATAAATGAGTATGAAACGATGACTAGATCAGACGCAAGTCAAACTTACAAAATGAACATTGAATCAATCGGACGCTACTTTCTCATTTTCCTACTTGAGAATTAACTATTTACGAAATTGATTACCGATATCATCGGCCGAGACTTACTGTCTGACTCTTTATTATTAAGTTGGACATTGCTCTTATAACAATACGCTCCTCTTCTCATTCTAAATAACATTCAAAAATCGCATAAGTCTGTTTGTTAAAGAATCTTGCTTGGGTTATCTCTTGCAAGTCTTAACAAAATCCCAAGAAAAATTCAACTTATCATAAATTTAAATAAGCTTAAAACTATATTCTAAAGATTATTTCCTTTCCTTTTGCTTTTAGATTTTTAAAATTCTTTCTTGGCAATTGTATTATGATTTATTTTCTCTTGTGTTCTTCTTTTTCCAAGTATTTCCTCGACTTAAATGAGCTTAAATATATTTTCATGCTTAAATGTGTTTTCTTTCACTTTAACTTTGTTTTCGCTCTTATTTGCATCGCAATTCATATTTCCTTTTATCTTCATTCAGCTGAAGATTTTTTATAAAATAAATAAATGAAATAACGTGAATTTTCCTGCTTTTCTATAAAATAGAAAACAATTTTTCAATGCATGTTTCTGTTTAGCAAAAATCATCTATAGAAATTTATTTGGGATTTTAAAATAATTTGCCGCAAAATGCCTCAATCAATAAAAGGCGAACATGAATTCAACCACAATTTGAATATAGAAATATTTCAAATTTATTTATCTACAATAGTACAATAAATAACAAACGAACAAATTCAGACTTCTTCTATTTCACACTGAATGGTCACTGAATGCAATTCAAATTTATGCATTGATTATAGTCAGTGATATGTGCCATCATTCTTTAACCTGATGAATTAAGTTGAAAAACCACACAAGACTTTAATTATTCTATTCATTTGTAAGTATTTGCATCATCATCACTCTATGGTCAGATGCATATCTCATTCGCTTCGATTCTCCTAATTCAGTTGACGCATTGTAGCAATTACAACTTGTTATTAGTCCCAAATTGTTGGCCTTGGTTTAAGTAGAAATTAGATATAGATATGCAGCATCATCACCAACAGCAACAGCAACAGCAACATCAACTGTTCTTATTGTCTTCCAGGTCTTTTGTTGAATGTTTCTCGTATGCAATTTGTCTCAAATTTCAACAAATTTTCCATTGAAACTAAGCCAACTTTTCCATTTCCCAGTAATTATTTCACATGACATCTGTTTAGTAAAGCACAAATTTAATTATACCAAGTGTACATCATGATGATAATGATTTCTGATAAGAATTTGCAAACTTTGCTAATTAAAACTATATTTGTTGTTTGATTTTGCGATGTAAGCAAAATTTCATGGCTTAAATTTCAAGATATGAAAAATGTACAATAACTAATAGGGAAATATTCTCTGAATAATTATTTTAAAATGTAAATGAAATGAATAAAATTGGAAATCGAAATAGAAGAAATTATTAAATAAGGACTGAGACTTTTGAAATTCTGAAAGTTATCTGAGTAAGTATTATAATATGAATATTCATTAGAAACTACAAAATCTTGTTAGTATCTTATTCTCAATGAAATAATATTTAAAAAACTGCAGTATTCCACAGAACGCAACTAAGTGTTACAATAATCATGTCCGACAGAAGACACTAGTAGAATTAAATCACATCGAACAATCCTGTAACTACAATATTCAGTTGGCAACTAAGTTCCCGTGGTTTCGTTAAATTTTACCATTAAATATTTTCAGCATAATATTTTTTCCTTTAACGAATTAGAATGTTTCGTTCTTCCGTAGTCTAAATAAAATTGATTTCTGTTTTGATTTTATTTATGGCAATTTTTCGATCATTTAAATGGAATGTCAAGTTGACCAAAATGTGTATTTCCTTCTATTGCTTTTAATCAAATTTCTGAGGTCATAAAAACTGCTCATGACATTTGTGCTGTGTTTGACTGAAAGAAACACTCTTGATGATAGGCATGTCAAGTTCATAATAGAAAATTTTAACCACAAAGACTCACAACACTCTGTCCAGTCCAAGCTGTCCAGTTCTGTTCGATAAAGAGAAATTAAAACAACTTTTGAATGACAAAAAAGCAGCAAACGACAAGAGAACTGGCAGCTTCCACACTGTTGTACAGAAGTCTATGCTCAACAGATAGAATAACTCAACATGGCTAATTCAAGGAAATATTACTAATCGGCAGCATGATGCCGTTTGGCTCCATGGCTGTGCCCTTCCTCACATCGCCAATATGTCCAAAAAAGCAATGCAAAACACATAGATGGAAAGTGTTGCCACAACCACCACTCACTCACAATTTTAAACCAGTGGAACCTCCTCTTTCAATCTCTTTCAAATGCTATACGTCTAGTCTTGTTCAATACTGATGCAGTGTTCAAAGCTTGGATGAGTTTTTCAAGCTGAAAACGGATAATTTCTACTAATGAGGTATTGGAAAACCTTGTTTAAATTTAGAATAAAGTTGTAAACTATGTAACTTCAAATAATATTTAAAGGGACTGGCTAACTTAAATTGATTTTGTTAAAACATCACCTTTATGCAATTGTTTTCAGTAGTTGTCATTTTGCAGTAGTATAAGACATAGTATTATAGTATATTGTAATTGTTACGCACCGAATATATCCAAGAAAATTGAAACAAAAGCATCTGAGGACAATGTTAAACATGATTTGACTATGGTTGAAATGTGTTGCTGTACTTCTGGTGGGACTAAACTGACCGCTATATCATAGGCTCTTGAAAGTTGATCAAACAAAGCGATTCTTAAACTAGTGTAGTTAGATGGTAAATGTTTGTACATTTATAATTTTCATAACCAAACTCATTGGGTTAACATGGTGCGTTATCTATTATGAGGAGGGGTTTCTGTTTCATATTAAGTTCTGCTTTCTATGCTTTCACTTGTGGAATGAAATGAATTATAAAACCATTCCGAAGATATATTAAAGAAAACAGCCAACCATTCTTAGTTGTTTAGTACATACTCTACTGGAGGAATATTTTTAAATGAACGCGACTTGTTTGATTTACCCACTTCTGATTTGATTTGCAGACTTATGTGCACAGCAGAGAAAAATAGCTTATTCTTTGGAAATTTTTCCACACTTTTTCTTACCAATTATCATTCGAAAGCCATTTCCAAAAGAGAGCAAACTTATCTGTTTTATAAATTTGTGAGTCGTGTAAGCAAACTCTCGGTAGATTGAATTTCTTTTAATTGCAGTATAAATTGAGATACCAAATCAGGTTTGATTTATAGTTTTTCATCAAAGATTTTTAAACACAAAGGCTGCATTTTATCTTAAATTTTTGAAGTCATAAATGTTCAATCACCACCACACAAATATTTTATAATCTTTTTCGTTTATTTGCATAAAATTTTACACTACAGAATGTTATGCTGTTTACGCTGCTTTAAAAAACTAAAGTAAGGCATTCTTCAAAGGCGAGAAATTCATCAGTTTTTAGAGTTTTAAGGAACATTAATTGTTTGCTAATAAATTTCATTATATTCCTGTTATAAGGTGGAATTCCAATTGAAACGTAAGTAAATTCTTCAATTCGAATTATATATTTTATTTTCTTTATCATTTAGTATTATATTCTGTTCATTTAAAACATGACACATAACACATACAGTTTGTAAGTTGGAACACTGAAATAATGATTTGTATATTCTAGGGAGGGTTGGCAGTCAATCCCGAGGTTCAGCATTCGTGCCATCTCTTGGGTGGCATTTCTGGTCATCTTGCATTGTTGATTGTACCATCTATTGACTTTTTTGCTAGGTTGTTGCCTGGTTGACTACTCTTCAACTTTTCAGCTTTTTTCTTGTCCATTTTGTTACATTTTCAACGTTGCAGATTTCTCTAATTTCTACATTAGATCGTCTGTGTATAGCCGGGCTATAGAGCACAGTGTCTTCATCTCAATGGGTCTTACGGAGGTGTTTTTTATTTTCATCTTGTTGCTTATGTTCAAGTATTTATTCCGGCAGATTGAGTTTCTTAAGCAATCTGATATTATTGCTGCCTTGTTGGCATGAAGTTTAGCTTCTTTGGTTATGTTATGCAAGAACCTAGATACATTATTTCGAGGCCTTGCTTAATGGGCTTGTTGTTCAAGCCCTCGAATACACCAATCATAAGAACGTCCACCACCGACCTTATTAAATAATTGCAGATTAACCAAAGGAATAAAAACACCCATTACATTACTGGATTTTTCACTCAAAGAACGGATCGGTCGGATTATTGAATTACTACTGTACTTGTAGAATATACAAAACTTTTGCAAGCATTAACCTAACCAAATTTAAAATTTTAAAAAAATTCCAATATACCAACAGAATCTTAATCGAATTAAAAAGTTCTTTTGAATTAAAATTGAACTCAAAAATGGATATGCAATTTGTAATAAAATTCAATTAAAAAGAGATTCCTCTTTGCTTTGGTTTTGTATTTTCCCATTTTATTTTACACGAATTGAAATACTTTTGCTTGAAATACAACAAATAGACATTAAATTTTTCAATTGAATTGCAATACATAAATACATTCAAAGTGAGCACATTAAAAAAATATATACATTCATATGTATTTTATTTATCTACATACATTTATCTTTTTTTTTTTTATTTTTATATTTTATGATTTTACTTTCTTTTTACTTACAATAAGAATTTTTTTTTACTTTCATTTTTTTGGCTAAGGTTTTCTTTCAATAAAACTTTAGTTTATAAGCTTTTAAATGTCTTCTTAAATATTAAACACATTTTTATTTAATTCTTTATTATTATTCACAACAAAAAGTGCTGACATATATTTGTATAGCAGTAAAAATTGCTCCCTATTAACCAGAAAAATATATTTTAAACTTGTTTTTGGTTTTTCAATTAAAATTGTTTGTATATTTTTAATATTTATTTGTTTGTTTTTAATTTTATTTTACTTAATTGTTTACTTTAAAATCTTTTTTTAACCACATTTTTATACTCATCATACATGTTACATTTTTCATATTATTCACTTATTTTTTCCTTCCTTCTTTTCATGTTCCTTTTAATGTGGTAATTAAAGTTGAAATTAATTGAATTAATCAATTTCAATATTTTCACCATTATATTTTCCTACAATTAATTACATTTCATTGAATCAACTATTGTAATTTGTTTGCATTATGTTATACAATATTAATTAGTGTATATTTAATAGCCTTCATTTCCAATTTAATGGTTGGCAAACTAAATTTACAAAATTTGCTTAGCAATTAAACTGAAATTTTGCACGAACCTCTCTTTTTACCATACGCAGTACATTTGTCAGAACCACCCGAATCGGACCACCACTCCCATACAAACTACCCATTTGAATTCATGTTCTGATTAGAAAAATTTTTTTGTGTTTTTTCCTATCGATCTGAAAGTTGGATACTATCGGTTTCCAAGACAAACCCAGGATATTTGTCAGAATCAGCCGAATCGGACCCCTAAGGGGAGTACCTCCCTTACAAACCATCCATTTGAATACTACAATGAAATAAACACTGCGTCCCGTGAAGAGTATTTCATCTTCGGCATAGTCGAAGATAACCTTCTTTCTAGTTTTTTATGTGAAATTTGAAAGGATAGTAAATCATATGATGAAGTTAAAATTTATTGGATTGTTTGTCAATCTTAGTTATATATAGTTTATAATAAGTAAGAATCAAATCAATCGGATGTTTGTCATCAAAAGCAAATCACATTTCAAAATGTCTTATAACTTTAAAAAATTTTATCAGTAGTTCTTAGACTTGCAACATAATTTTATTCAAGCAAGAATAAGTTCACAAAAAAACTTATGCTAAAATCGGACTCCTTTGAAATGAACTCACCTAAATGAAAAGTTATTTATTTCGAAGTAATTGATCGCTCCCAACGAGTCCGAACTGTCCCTACAGAAGCAATGTGATTGCTCGGTCTCAATAAATTTAATAATGATTTACTGTATTGTATTTTAATCAAAGTTGTTATGTTAAATGCTTCAAAAACAAATTAAGCTTCCTTAACTATATTTTCTTTTACTTTTTATTAAATTTTTATTAAATTTTTATTAAATTTTTATAATATTTAATTCCATTATATAGGATTTTTTTTTTTTTTTTTTCTATTTGTGTCTGACATTTCCTATATTTTACAATACTAAACAACATTAACCTTTTATAATTTTTATTATAATCTATACATTTACATATATAGTTGATTATTTTAAAGAAAACCTATACACTGCCTTTCCCTAGAATAGTTCACCTTAAAAAATGTTTTCGACTCTCCATAACTTTTATAAAAAACAAGAGTACATTTGTTATTTTTCTGCATTTATTAATCTTTTATAAAAATAAACTAAAATTAAATATGTTCAAATTTTTTAAGAGTTTATAGTTGAAATTAAAAAAATACTTAAAAATTAAGGATATTTTTTGCACATTAAAGTTTACACTTCATTTGTGCAGGGTACTTGGATAAGTAAAATTATTAATTGATTGATTTTTCGTATTTTTATTGTCTCTGAGAAATACAAAACTAAAGTGTACAATAATGTGAGCTCTCTGTGACTAAAATATTGAAAACCATTGGTAGATATCATCAAGTTGTTCATAAATTTACTCAAAATAAATATGACTATAAACAAAAACAAGAAAAAAAAGGGTTAATTTCGGCTGTGCCGAAGTTGTCATACTTTTTTCACACCCTAGAAAATGTTCTTGTCTACGCTCCTGTGACTGAAAGCATACAGCATTAAGACACTGAGACCATTTCAATGGGAGCAGAAATTCTAGGGTCTTGAAATTTACATTGGTAAATATAGCTCAGAGAGTTAAACTATCCAAATTTAAGTTCGAATTTACAAAAAACAAAAAAAAAACAAAAATAACATAAGCACAATACGGAAGTGAAAATTCTTTAGCGAAGGGAGTTACATCCAAGAATTAGAAAATGAAATGTGACGAAAATCCCCTTCGCTAAAGAAGTTTCACTTCAAAATTATTTTTCTAATAAGAACATGAATTTGAATTAGGGTTTGTATAGAAGATATACGATCCAGTAATTGAAATTCACATGGTTGATGGGTCAGTGATCTCAGTTCGATAATACAAGGAACAAAAAAAAAATTTTCACATAAGAACATTACCGTGAAACTGGGTTTGTATGGGAGCTATATAATCCAGTAAAACTATGGTCTGAATAGAAGGGAAGCAGAAGGGAAGGAATCCTGGGGGTCGCGGGATAGAGATAGTTGTGCCGCAGAGCCTAGGCAGAACTGGTAAGTGTTCTACCCATCAGAGACGTCTATTATAAGCAAGTGCTCTTTGGCAGAAACCTCTAACGGATTTTTTGTTTGGTGAGAAGTGAAAGACGAGGGTAACGCGGTAAGCGTTTTGCTTGTTCCGCAAACGATAACGAAATCGTGCCTATTCTCGAGGTACTCAACAACAGATTCGCTGTAAACTAAGGGTACAAAACAGCGAAATTATACACAATTTGTAAAAAAAACAACTGTTATTAGTTTTAAATTTTCACATAGTTCGACAGACCCATTGATGGTCTAATTTTTTTTTTATTTATTTATACTTTAATCAATTTTCTCTATTTATAATATTTCAATAGGAGTTGAAAGTATTTAATAATTTTTTGTATTTTAATTAAAAGTTTAATTTGTGTGGAAAAAAAAAACAAAAAATTCAACTATCGTATTTTGTTTAAAAAAAGTTATGGGGCGGCGAAGAACACTTGAGCTATTAAGAGAAATGCAGTGTTTATATAGAGTGGTTTTTTTTTTTTGCTGTTTTGCTTTTCAGTGTTTCGTGACATGTGTCAAAGTCAAACATGCTCAGTAAGAATTGCCATTTCATCATGCAAATTATTGAATTTTATAATCAAAATTCATGCTCAGTTAAAAAAATTTTTTCGCGCTTTTTTTTTGGCCAATTACATATCCGTATGCGTATAGTGCGTAAAGATGAAAATATTGCTGCCATATTCGTCAGTGGTAACGAGAACCGAGATTTGATTTGAAGTCTTAGGCTATTATTTAGGCGTATATGTCAAACCGTTCATCTCTGACGATAAGATGAAACGTGTCATTAGCAAAATTCCAGCCAATATACTCTAAAAGTTACTCAGCAGTGGACTTGTAGTATGGACCACTTTAAACGTAGTCGTGCGTAAGCATTGATCATAGATCCTACACTTTAGCAAATTTTTATGTTTTTTCTTTGGTTTAAAATTAAAAACGACACATTAAAAAAATCACCCTATAGTTATTTCTATAAAATTTCTTACAGCTAAAGCTTCTTATTAATTGTTTCTTGTTTTACTAGGTAGGCTTTAATTTATTCGTATTTGGACTCTTGTTTTCATTTTATATATTGTTCAGGAACAACTGGAGATGCTTTGTTACAATTACAATTATTAGATAAGGTACATTTATATAGTATAATATTTAGTATAATTAATTGCACTAGGTTGATTGAAAATTTGACTTACGGAGTGCACTACAAGTCTTTCGGGATAACTAGAACAGGTCACAATAAACATTAAAATCATTTATATATGTATTTACCAACACTGCCAGCTTTATATGCAATATTATTTCTAGTACAAACATTTATATATATTTTAAATTCCATTTCATTACAATTCAGTGCAAAATTGTGCTTTACCATTAAGATTTAAGACAAAGTTCAAAAGATTATTTCAAAAATAAAAAATAAAGAAAATTCACACATTTTCCAATACTGGATAGTATAAACAACACTTTTACAAAAATACACTTGCTTTAAAAATCTCTTCATATATAAAATCGCTTTCCTTGCCAACTCAATTTTAATTTTTTTTTTTTCTTTTTCATAAAACTTAACACTATGATAAGCTGATTATTTCGTTAAACTGTTTTCCCGTTTACCAGCACTGCCTGTCCTTTAAGCGAATAGAACGAATTCATCCTATACCATATATACCATAAAATCATATCATGTGCATGCCATTTAACATGAGAGTTCTGTAGATCGAAGAGCTTCACTTTGAAGAAAGTAATCTGTTATAAGTTTATTATAAAATAAAAGTAAATAGAAAAAGATAAAAACAGAGACCCAAAGAGAGAAGAAGATAGTTTTGATTATTAAATGTTAATAAAAGCGTTTAAAACTATACATTTTATGTCTAAAACTCATAAGGCCATCATAAAAGAAAGAATAAATTCTTGAACCATAAAAACGTAATTGCAATTTTAAATAATAGAAAAATAAACGTAAACGTTTACGAAATGATAAATTATAATTTGCATTTGTGCAAAACCTGCCTGAATCCTTTATATGCTCGAAAAGTTCTTTGCCCGTAATATCAGACAATGAATTGGGATCCATGTTGGAGAGAGACTCCAAATCGGTATCATTAAGTAAATTCTGTTGCCATTGACCAACCAATTTACGCAAGTTACGCGTCTCCAATGAAGAGCGTCTCAAATTGCGTTCATGATCGACTGCCAATGCTGTATAATCCAAGGGCTTGTAAATTGAAATGAAAATAGAACAGATTCAAAATGAAACAAAAATTCCATCATTTTTAACTCACATCCAACCATTGTTGACCTGGAAAAACAGCAATCAGTTCGGTATTATCCTCCAAAGTACGAAAATATTCCTCATCATCGATTTCAGTTCCATCACAATCCAAATGAATCGATGGCAGTTTATCGATGCTTTGATTAAACTTCTCTGCTACTTTGGGACGCATTTCTGCCAAACTGCCAGCGACAAGCGATTTGCGTATATTGCGTGTCACATCTTTGATCTGACAAATATGAGTAAGCAAATTTATATTAAGTATAAATATATTGTAGTTTGACAGTAAAATCTCTTGTCGCGGACATCTCCCCCAAGTTACGACCATGTCCACCAGGGAGAGATATACAACACTATAAGTAGAAAGATCTGCTGTATTTAGTTGCGTCATTTGCAGCTGACAAAACATGAAAAGCCAAAATGTATGAATTAATATGTTTATTTTAATTTAATAGCACCGTAGGCATATTCTGATTATCTTTGAATTCCCAGTTCCCATTTCTGTTTGTTGCTTGCCTAAAGCAATAATAACAATACAAAATCAAGCTTATTAAAATGACAATTCAGCAAAATCTAATCAATTAAAAAACAAAGAAAAAATTACTAAAAAAACAAAAGAAACAACTAGATTACAATAAGAAGGAGAATCAAACAAAGGAACATTAAAACACCCAAGAAAACAAAATATACTTTAAAATAATAAACAAAGTAGTATGTATACCTAAAGCAGATAAAACAAAGGAAAAGGGATCCAAAACCTTGGCTTTGCTTCAGTTTTGTTGCCTGAATACAAATCGTGACTTTATAAATATTTAAAATGAACATTCGAGAGAGATAGAGGGCAACATAAACAATTTCAAGTTGTGTATGGTTTTGCATATTGATCGACAATGTGAACCTTTTTATAAACTATTCTGAACACCATATGATGAACAAAGAAAAGGTTACACAAACATATGTGTTTTACACATCTTTATTCCAAATGAGAAATAATAATTATTCCAAAAAAACAAAAAAAAATACAACAAATGAAAGAGAAGTGAATGAATGATTGAATAGAAAGTAATTTAGTTCCAATGAAATAGAATCAAGTTTGATTTAAAACTCACAAAAAAAAAAAATTGTGGATGAGGCATATAAGTAAAAACACTGAAGCACCTAAGCATTGAAATACATAATTCCTATATAGACGTCAGCCTTTTGATAAAATTACACTGAATATTTGATGGAAATTTGTGATGCTTCTGCTACATAAATTTGAACGACACCAAAAAAAAAAGAATTTCCTTTTTATCTTGCCGATTCTTTATTGTATAGGGAAAATATAAAATACTAGTTATCCCGGCGTGCGTTGCTACGCCCTCGCACAAAAAAGATAAGAGAGCATATACGTATGGAAACATTTCTTCCTTTGATGAAAATCAAGGAGATATGTGGGGATGGGAGCTATAACAGAGAAAGGAATGGAGCGCTGTAGACGATGACCGCCGATAAAAATAAAAAATGGGCCAAGTGCGAGTCAGACTCGTACACGGAGGGTTCAGTACCAGATTGTGGTTTTATGGGAGGTACCCCCTCTATTAGTCTGATTTGACTGCTTCCAACAAATGTACCGCGCCTATATCAGAAACTTATAGTTAGACACTAATTTCAGTTCAATAGTTCAAAAAACAAAAAAGTTTACCGAATAGGAACCTGAATTTTAATGGTGGGTTTGTATGGGAGATACTCCTCCTAGTTGGCCGATTTGATTGATAGATGTGTAGCGCCTATGTCAAGAACTTATAGTGTCTAAATATCAGTTCGATAGAACAAAAAACGAAAAAGTTTTTCGAATAAGAAACTGAGTTTTAATGGTGGGTTTGTATGGGAAGTACCCTCCCTAGTGGACTGATCAAACTGAAATTTCACAATATAAATCTCTGATGCATAGCTACCAACCATCGAAATTTCAAGATCGTGGGATTACTGGGTCGTTTAGCTGCCATACAAACCAAAATATTTCTTGTATGGGGACCCCTTTCAGTTTTTAAAAATATTTTAGTTTTAGTATTTGTTGCTAATTCCCGGATAGAACTGCTACATATTCTGTAAAAATTTCAACTCTGTAGCTATTACGGTTTGCAAATCCATTCCTTCACGTTTTATGTCACGTCCTATGTCCGTCTCCTAGTTCTAAGCTACCTCCCCACCAATTTTCAGCCAAATCGGTTCAACCGTTCTTGAGTTATAAATAGTGTAACTAACACGACTATCTTTTATATACATATATTGTGAATCTAAACCATTCTCAGATCCCCTTGAACACACAAAAAATTTCATCAAAATCGGTCCAGTCGTTTAAGAGAAGTTCAGTGACATACACACTCACAGAAGAATTATATATATAAAGATATGTAGAAACACAGAATAAAAGAACATAATGTACTGGGTAAAAATAACTCATTTTACCATACCATACCATTTGAGGTCAACAGAAAACATATTTAAAAATACATTTGTTTATCGACTTATATGGTTGCGAGCATTTCTTTCCCTATTTTCTTCTAAAAATGGCAAGAGGCTACTCTCGAACACACTAATATACTCTATACTGATCAGCTTAGAGTATACAAAATGGAATTCAAGCCGTGATAGAGCCACAACTAAAATTGCTTTTGAAAAAATATGAACTGCTTTTTTCAAATCTCTCCAGTAGCAGTAGCCTTATCCACCTGGTTCTTCCAAATTAAACTGAAACAATAACCTTTTGCGAACATACATTGTTAGAATGGTTCACGGTTAAAACGCAATTTTTATATACCAAGTCCCAGCTGATTTCCAAATTATTTATTGCATTTTGAAGCCTTATCGCCATGTGTTGTTAAAACTTTTTTTATTATAGATCAAACAATTTCTTTAAAACTGTTTAGGACAAGCCAAATCGCCTTAATCCAAACTGGCTTGCTGAAGTTATTAAAAAGCTGAATACAAGAGATTATTGAATTGCTTGCTTGCTGTACTAATAATTGTTCGCTAATCACACTCTGATAGCAGAACATTACGACCTGTTTTGAATTTTTTTTTGCCATAAGTAAACGGATTTTTCAAAAAGAAATTAATAGAACACCGTGTACGACCTATTTTTTAAGAAATATTGATTATATGCTTTAATTTGGTCACTTTCTTCGTTAAACAGTTGAGTGCCTCAATGCATTTTAGAAAACAAATCAAATTATTTACACAAGTTATTTTTGATGGAAAAGTTCAATTTTCTTAAAAGCAACTTTACAACAAAATTATCCCTCTCTGGGAACTTTTCTAGAGTTCTATAAGTCTTGATGCCTAGAACTCATGTTCCTGGAAGGAACATTATTTTCATTTATAATATGTGATCCAGGTTATCCTCTATAAATGGGATTTCTTGGCTACATGGATGAAAACAATATGGGCGATCAACCCATGAACGTTTCGGAGTTCGAATTGGTAGTATCTCGGGTCGAAGCCTGACCAGAGGATTTTCTGGTACCACTGGTGGTCAAGAGTCTACGGAACTTATTTCCGTCCTGGCCAACGGGTACGGCCCCCTTGTGGAAGTATCGTGGTGGCTGTAGCTTAATACCCAAATGCGAGTAGAGTAATAACTCGACGTGGAATTGCATTATACAACCGGGTGCTTTTACTATTTACCAAAATAAATATGAGTCAAATTTGGTACATGCGGATATATATCCAAGGGGACGTTAATTGACGTTTATCAATCCATGTGCTTGGCACCGTGTTCTTAAGTCTTCTCAGATAGGTCGAGCACGTAAAAAACTGGTACTTCATTGTCACATCAAAATATTGAAATAGCAATCCACTTTTCTATTATGTCTCAGTTCAGTTTTTCTAAGTTTCATTGAGCAACTTTTCTTTTAAAGAAATCATAATTTAAACTTTACTTTACTTTTCATTTCTTTCCTAATATCAACAGATTTATATCTCATAACAAGGGACAATCATTTTTCTCACCATCCATTAATCCACATTAAAAACAAAATCATCAATTGAAACATGAATATAAGTATATATTATATATATTATATATTAACCAAAGGCGATTTTCAAAGTTCAAAAAGTCAATAAAAATTGATTCTGACAATTGCGTAACTCATGACAATTGTATTTTGATGTAGGACATTTCGATTTGGACCCTTCTAGTAGTGGCGTATGAGAAATAAGAAAATAAATTGAGTTAACCAATCTCTCATATTTATTCAGTGAGCAAAAATTTTTCTGTAAGATGCAAGCAACACGTGGCATGCCACATGCCAAATGCTTTCTTTTATGCCACAATACAATAAAAAATACACTCATAAGCAAAATACTATTGGACCAAGAAAGAAATATGAAAACTGTTAACCACAAAAAGGAAATAGGTAAGTTAAGTTGCCAGCATGCAAACAACCACATATATTACGCATACGCCACATAAGCAAAACCAATTAAAGACGCAATCAAAGAAAACACAATACAGTAGAAAACAATCAACCGACCGTAGAAAATCGAGCAAAGAATACACAAGTCCAGTAAAGTGTCGATAGCAGTAAGAAATTAAAATTTATTATGCGTAAAACAACAAAAACAAGAATATGGAAAAAAAAATGTGGTATTATGGGGTCGCAAGGCAGCCTGAGTAGGATAAGTTAAAGTATTGTATATGCAACACTATTAAAGTCACATTTGTACTGTTATACGATGGCTGGGATGTAACCATATACAATAATATTTTAGTGAATGTTTAAGGTGGCAACAAATACTGCCTCTTCTCAGTATGCCATCACCACCACCATTGGCAGCAGCACTACCATCATCAGTAGAAGCATTGGCATGAGCATCAGCATTGTTCAAAATCACCGTCACCGTCACCGTCATTCGCATCGTCATCATCAGTGCCCGCCAATGGCCTGTGGCATTGTTTTCGTTTCAACATTTTCCGACGCTATTACTTTCGCAATATTTTCCGTTTTGTACTTGATGCACATTACTTGAATCGGGTTTTCTTATTTTATTGTGATGTTTGTAACACATTCATCAGAATTATATAGTAAATAGTACATATGTACTATATGTAAATAAATGGAAATTATCAGAAAGATAAAGAAAATCAATCTCTTCATAAATTTGTTTTTGAACTATCGAACTGAAATGTGGAATAAAAATGTTATGTTTCTTATTTCAGACATTCCGATTACTACAATTGAAAGTTCCCATACCAAAACTTCTCTTAAACTTTTATATATTGTAACTTAGAATTGTGAGGAACTACATTTATAAATATACTACAGTGTTACTAATCAAACATTCCAAAAATGGCATGTATTGCTCTATGGTTCTTAGCTAATAATAAAATCTACAAACACCTGAATACTTATACAGAAAAAGGCAAATACATGATAACAAAAATATTAGTTTTGAATACCAAGAACTTAAGTCATTACTGTGATTTATGAATAAACAAAGGTAGGTCTCCCAGTGGCAAGTTAGCCGAGAAGATGGGGTCATCATCAAAACAAAAATTGCCATATGAACTATATATTGTATGTAGTTGTGGAAGGTACAAGAATTTCGTTTCAACCGAAGTTTTTTTTTTTGTTTTTTTATTCTTTACAATGTACTATGTTCAACAAATTGTATTTTGGTTTTTCTTTATGAGTCGTTGACTTTAATCTTTTTGCGTTCACTTTTGTTATACTACATTGTATAGTAAGTCATGTTTAGGAGAAGGAGACTAGACAGGAAACACATACACACGTTTAATACGAGTATATGAGGCAGACAAAACACTCGATACTAAAAGACGACACACTTCAAAGTTGTTTTAAGTCTCTAGTTTTCGTCTGTCATCGTTGTAGCAGTTGTCGCCATCATCAGTTGTAACTTCAAGAATAACAACAACATTACCATCATCATTATCACCATCATCGACATTTTCATACATCTTTGTGACATACACATCCAATCAACCATAATCAGCATACTTATACTACTACATATTACCTTACATATGCCTTACAGACATTGATATTCAAAAATAAAAGAAAAATGTAAAACGGGAAAATAGGAAAATGGAAAAACGAAAGAAGAAAACATGCCAAAAACAACATTTGAAAATTCTCTTCTTATGTTGTGATATGCGTACCAGGAGTCGAGTTCATTTGCTTGTAAAATTGCCAAATCACCGATCACCGTCATCATCTCATCATCATCATCATCCTCATCATCAATGGCAATGAATGGAATAATGAGTTGATTTGAACTTGATTGCTTTTTCAGGAAAAGTTTAGTTCACTTAAATTTCATATTATGTCATTCCTCGAACTATTCTGTTTCTGTTCAATTATTTTGGTTAAATTTGATTTTTCTATTAAATTGAATGCCCCCGGAGAAGCCCATAATGTATTTTGTAATAATATTTAATTTAGCTAAGCTATGTTCTACCTGATATTCCAAAACAGGAAACATGTTATATATTATCTGTAAAATAAAAAATGGGCCAAATGTGAGTCAGACTCGTACACGGAGGGTTCCGTATCAGATTGTGGTTTGTATGGGAGGGGAGTACCTCCTAGTGGTAAGATTTGGCTGATTCTAGCAGATGTATAGCGCCTATAACAAAAACTTATAGTGTCTAAATTTCAGTTTGATACCACAAAAAACAAAAAAAAATTCGAATAAAACCTTGAATTTTATGGGGGGTTTTTATGGGAGGTGCCCCCTAGTAGTCCGATCAAACTGAAATTTTGGCAGTGTAAGTTTCTGATGTATAGCCATCAACCACCTAAATTTTAAAATCGTGGTATTAATGGATCGTATAGCTGCCATACAAACCAAAATGTTTCTGGTATCGGGACACCTTTAAGTTTTTGATAATATTTTAGTTTTAGTATTTGTTGCTGATGCCCAGATAAAACTTCACGTTTTGTGAAAATTTCAACTCTCTAGTTATTATATTAAATAAATAAATTTTTTTTCAAAAATGACACTCTTTTTTTATATTTTAGTATATTGTATTTTCTTAATTTTTGGTATCACTCACTAAGTTCCATGAATGCTAGCAAATTACTATTGCAGACTTAAAACTGATCTACAAGAAGCCAAACATTCACAAAAATCGTATCAATTTATTGTACATCAAATAATAATTTCTCCAATTACAAGTGATTTATGTAGTTTTTATGAAAATAATTTTACGTTTAGATGTGTCAATTTTTTATTATTGATATAGCATTGTTTAGTGGCCATAGGACATTCAAATTTTATATCAAATTCACGGTTCCGCATAAGAAAGAATTAAAAGGTCTCAGGGTTGGACTGTGTGGTCGATTCTTCGCGAAATTAGCTTTAAGTGAAATAACTTCTTTATGGCTTCAATTGAATTATTTAATGTGTGAGAAGTGGTGTCTTCTTCTTGAAAACATTGAAGTCATGGAACTGAAAAATTTGAAATTGCATAGCAGTATCGCTTTATATTCCCTGTTTGTGTTTGGATGTTTTGCTAACCTGAACTGACAATTTTGTTTGTTTACAATGTAATTCAAGTGAAAACTAGCTTCATCAGTGAATAAAATTTTGTGAAAATTATCAATCCTCTGCAGCGTATGCTTGGACACAAAACGCACGCTGTTGATCGTGGAACTAAATTTCCCTGAATCGAGCTGTTTCCCAACCCCCTACCCACAATACAACTCAACCTTCTGGAAACCACATATTTTATTAAAAATTATATGTTACTTATACAACTAAGAGCAACAATCTAATAGAATCTAAATAATTTCCTGTTGATTCATTTATTACTATAAACCTTAATTAGAAACTTAAGAACTTTGCTCTTTTCTAAAACAGAAATTATTAGCTTCTAATTTTAAGAAAACTCTCATCTTCAAAAGAAATCTTCATGCACTCATAAATTCAGTTCTACCCACTTTTTTATTTGCAGCAAATAAAATTTTCTGATTTCCAAAAATAGATAATAATAAACTTTAATTCTTTTTCAAGGTTTTCTTTTATTCAACCTGTCAGTTTCTATTTGCCACTAACTGACATAAAACTGTGGCAAACTTAAAAAAATTAAAAGCGCTTAACATTGTTATAGCATCATCAACTCTTCTTTGACTCTCACTGAAGAAGACATCATGGAAGCAGCAACAAGCAATAAAGCCAATTAAATGATGAAGTGGAAAAGTGAAAAAGTGCAAAAAAGTAGTGAAAGAAAAACCCAAGAAATAAAAAAAAGCTTATGAGCGAAACGAAGAAACGCCAAAAACAAACAATTGAAAAATTTTAATTAAAATGCTCAAATGTTTGATAAACTGAGGCATAAAGCCAAAATGAGCCCACCAAATGAACAAATTCGAGAGGTAATTGATAAGTTCATTGATGGTATTGGCATAAAAATGAATTACTTACTTTTAGTTTTAAATGTGTAAAATATATTTTATAGCTGAAAGTAGTCATCTTTATGTCGAATAAATTTAAAAGCCCAAATGACTTCCAATGTTTCGATTTTATGTTATAATAAATAAATATATATGTCTTCTGTGTTGCTTTCTGATTTCACCATTAACTCGTTGCTTCCAACCAATTCTGAAGGTTTACAATTCGAAGATAAGATTCTCAATCTTGTAAACTTATTTGTTGGAAATAAAATTTAATGTGAAAGTCCTTGTTCTGCGGTGCTAAGCATATTTCAACTTGTACACTGACTATCTTCAAGAAAGACTAATATTTCTTTTTAAATGGATATATTAATTCTTTAAAATGTAGAAATAATCTGATAAGAATATGTTGTTGACTCGACAAAAGGTAATCGATATGATTTTTGGTCGGAGCATTCTATTTACTTCTCTTTGTTCTGAATAAAATAATCTTGAGTATATAATTATAAATATCTGTTTCATCCATGGTGTAGATAGAGATTGATTTGGTTTACCTTAAAACATCTACAAACGCAGTATTGATATCATCATGTGGGCCATGGCAAGCAAACGCAATCTTGAGGTGTTTTTTTTTTTTTTTTTTTTTGTTTTGTTATCGTGATTGTTTAATCATGTCCAAGGTATCAGATCTCCTTGATTAGATATACTTCTGCATTCACTTTTACAATATAATTAAGATATCCAATATTTGATAACTTTTAACGAAGATGAAAATAAACAACTTTTCTGAATTAATTTGAATATCATCATTTGTGTTTCTTTTCAAATCAATTGCTTGCATTTACTCTCCTCTCCTAAAGCAAATAAATATTGTATCTAACAGTCTTTTTTCAAATATGTTAATTTAATATAATATTAGTTGAGCATCTACTGCATATAATTCTCATATATGAATTCAAAGACCACAAAGATAACGACTAGAGACTGGCGACTGGCGCATGACAACCAAAGAACAATGTCCTTGTCATTGAATTAAATAGAGACACAGGCAAATGGAGAGTTTTTTTTTATTCCATAATATTAGGTTTTGCATTTTGTCATGTTACCCTGATGATGATTTAATCGATTTATTATGTGCACACAATGCATTAAAAAATTGAACATGAAGGACGAAGTTTAAGTAAAGTAAAAGTCTCGCATACCTTACCTGTTTCTTCTACTTTGGTATTGTAAATTTCAAATGTCAATGATGCGTAAAGTTTGACATTATGTTGTGGCATCTTATCTAGATACTTTTATGTTTTAACGTACCAAGTACTACATACTTGTAGTTAATTGACATTGTAAAAAACTTGGATAAAGTGCAAATTGTCACACAAGCTCACATGTTTTTCCATCTTTTTTGTTTCCATAAGAAGTCAACTTAGACTCATTTTTATCATGTATATATGTATGTATATATTTTTAATGAAATTACTAGTATATAAATTGGTTGTGTTTAAATGTTGAGTTAGTTACTTGGTTGGTTAGTTGTTATTCTTTTCTTATATGCAAGACATGTTCTTATTCTATATAAATGTTATGTGCGTGGATGGTTGGTATCATCACCCAAAATAAGTATACTTCATGAGTAATTAATATGCATCGTTGAACTAATTAATATGAAGAAAAACGTAAAAGAAAAGAAAATGTTACCACATAAATGTGTATACAAATGAGTCTCTACATAACATTGAATATGCAGAAGCGGCGGCCATCATTCAACATCCACATCCTTAATATTGTTCTATAACTCGTATACTTGTTTTCGTCTCGCTTTTGTGAAGGTTTCGCTGAAACTTTGCATTAAGGCTTTGCCAATTAGTAAACTTTTTCTTGCAAATTTCTCTTTTCGAACAGAAGAAAATGCTTTGTTAATCTTGAGCCACTAAAAATCGCCGCAAACCATCATTTCGACGACAAACAGCAACACAACCAGCAGACATACACGTATGTCATAGTAACATCATTCACGATTATCCTTAACATCTTCCTCAACATCAGAAAAATAACAACCAACATCATCATCATCACCATCATCATCAAAACATCAACATTCATTGCATCAATATTAACTTAGATTCTTTACCTCTTCTTTTTTTTTATTTTTGTTGATTTTACTTCATGATATCTTGACTTTTGTTTGAATGCTTTAAAATTCCAAAAACAAAGAATAAAAAAACCAATTCAAATTAAAATTCCCATCATAGCAAAACTTTAATACCCTACAGCAGAGATCCTTTGACTTTTTCGGTCGCAAATTGGTTTTTGAAAATGCCAAAAACAATATCAAATTTTATCTCACAACTAATTGCTATGTAATTGTAAACATGTCTCAGCCCTTCAGCTATTTGCTTTAAGAAACTAACAAACCTTTTGTACAAATTTAATAAACCATTTCATAAGAAAATGAAGTCCAACAGACAATTGTATATGCAAAAAAGTACACATTAGCAAACATTTTGTACTACATATCACGTAAGTCAATAGACATAGATACACACAACCATTCTCATTGTCATTCAGTGACGAACATTGGATGTTGAGCAATGCAAGGCAGTCCTGGCTTCAATGTTTCTCTATTTGTCTTTCACTTAATGTTTGTTAAACGCAATAAGGTTTACAAGGTAAAGCAGAGGCACACCAATGATTGGCTGTTAACATAGAAATACTAATTTCCCATGATTGTCGTTGCTGTTAGTCTTTGCGGTGTTTCATTTTGTCGTTTACTACACAATTGCCCCATCATCACGATATTCATCATCGACATCACTATCCACAGTATCATCATAATTGCTATTGTCCTTTGAATTATGAAAATCATTTAAATAGTTTAGGTTTATAGTAGGAGTCTTTGTTAACATATATACTTATATATATATGTCTGTGTGTGTGTTTGTGCTTGTTTGAATCATTAAATATTTTATACATAAACAGGTGATTATGTGATTGTGTTTGAGTTTATGTGACTAGGTGATTGTGAGCGAGTGAGTGCAAATTACTGACACATTATTAGCATGACATGCACATATAATTTCCATAGTCGTACAGCTTCCGCTTGCTTACACATGAATACAAAATATAAAAAAAAATTATAATCTTTTGTTGCACAATGCACAATGCAGCGTATACGTAATGTTACTCATACGGACACATGTACAAAATGTATGTAGTTTGCATAGAATGGTGGATACGTACTTCAACATTTGCTTATCGCCCAACAACTTAATTCATTCACTCATTCATTGGGTGATTATGTGTTTATATACTCAACGTACAACACAAAGAAACACTTGCGTATACTTAATTCTTTTGGTAAATAGTGGCAAAACACATTGGCTTGTTTTTTTTTTTTTTTGTGTGTTCTTTTTCTTTTTATTTCCTTTTACCACCGTTTGGGATTTCTTGTTGTCACCGGAAATGCGTTTTTCTTGTTAGACTACATTTTGCTTGTTACAGTAATTTTATGTACGAGTTTGTTCCTTCCTCAATTTCTCTTCTATTCTTTTCTACAACGCACATACTACAGTCTGGATTAATTACAATCTCATGTTGTACATAGAAATTCTATACATTAACATCATCATCATGTATTCATTTATTTTGTTATTTTATTATTAGTAAATGACAAGGATTCTTCCTACAAATTGAGGATTTAATGTCAATTAAAAATCGAGTAACAACTTAATCATGCCCTAAGCTCTAAGCTCTGAAATGAAAATAAGAATTGATATTCTCTTGAAAAGAAGATAAACATATCTATGAAATTTTATTGTGGTACATATTTATTTGAATTGTCGGTGTGTATGGGTTTAAATATTTTCATTGGAATTATTTCATTCTTAGACTATTTGGAATGCAAAAGAAAGAAACTTCTATTATTCGATGAGTTCAAAATTTATTGAATTGATTGCTTAACAATAAACTTATTTGGGCGGGTGATTGTTTTAAGAGAACCAAGAACAAGAAAAGGCTAAGAGCAACAAATGATTAGACAACAAAGACGAATAACAAAAGAGTTTCTAACACTTAGCAGCGACACAGTAGTCAAATGGGGAAGAAGTGAAGGAGTTTATAAGGCAGCGAAGCGCACACTATTCACACACTTTTTGTTTATTTTTTTTTTTTTTTTTCTAGACATCTTTACTTTAAGAAGATCTTTACTAATACCTGCACTTGAGCGAACAATCTGCAGGACACAACTTTATTTATGCTGCATAGCATTTATCCAATAAAACTCATACCAGCTTTTTGTTTTTAATTCTTTTACATTGAAGGCGAAAAATATCAATTGATCTGTAAAAGACTGTTTCTATATATAATAATTTTTAATAATGGCACTTCGATTATAAAGCTTTTCTTTGATGAATGAAAGAATTTTTACTTGATGAATGACATATTTTGTTATAGGTATGTCAATTATGAATGATGCAAATGCTTGTATAAATTTTCTATTATATATTAACCAGATGAATATTCTGCGGGCAGACTGATAGGTTGATTCGAAATAATCGCCATAGTCTATGATGATTTTACTCGTAAGTTCCACATTGAACTGTTTCTAATACTTTGTTTATTTTCTTTAAGCAAAAATGAAACTGAATTTAAAGTTCTTTGAATTTATGTTTTTTAACATTAAGTCTTCAATTTTATTCTTCACTTCAAATTTTCCTTGATTAAAACTTTTTTACCTAGATTTTTTTTTTAAAAAACAGAAAACGTGTTTAATTCTTTCCTGCCCTTTATTTCTTTAAGAAACTAACAAGTGTTTAATTCTCAACTATTTATTATATAATAAAGTATTAAATAAAAATCTCAAAGTATCAATTTCTAAACTCATCAAACTCTTATTATTTCAAGCGTAATGTGCTCTGTGCGCCTATTGAAAATGGTAAAACTATTAAATCTGTTTAAAAGTCCGTAACAATAATGAGTGTACAGGGAATGCAAAGAAAAACTCACAAAATGAAAAAAAAAACAACATAAAAAGAGGAGACACAAACAACTAGAAAAAATGCATAAAATGTAAATGAAGAAAGCAAAAAAATAAAAAAAAAGGAAACATAGAAAACAAAAGGCAAGTGACATACAACAATGAAACTAAAGTCAAAAGGAGCTCAAGTGGAGCAAAGCCACTCAATTGGACGCATCGAATGGCATGAAGGCACGACGAGACAACTTAACTTGAGTTAAGTTAAGTTGAGTTAGTTTAGTTGAGTCAAGTTGAAATGAGTTAAGTGCAAGTTTTATTTTTCAATGTCCCCGATAGATTTTTTTTTTTGTTGGAGTAAATTAATTTTATAGAAACGTTTGTCACCACAAGAAGGCAAGGAAAGGAAATAAAAAAGAATGAAAATTACTATCGTAGTTTAGTTTTATTATAAATTTGTCAATTTATGAAATATTTTTTTTTTAATGGCATAAATTTATTGAAGATTCGAAATTTGTTACTACTATGATGATTTCAAAGACTAAACTTCTTTATATGCTTAACAGAAAGACTTAAAGAAACAACACAATATGATTTCCAAGATCCTGAAGCACCTAAATGTATTTTCTGACAAAATAAAATTTATAATCTTCGGTTATTTAGCTTTGTCTTTATAAAGGAAATTGTAAAAAGGCATCTAAATGTCGAATAGTAAGTAATGCATTCTTTTCCTTTGCATTGAATCGTTTTTAATGTTTCTTTTTTTTTTTTTCTTTTTCTGCTTCTCATTGTAAGTGGGTTTTTTATAAGCGCATAAAGAGTAAAATTATAAAAGTAGTTTGTTAAATTCAATTACTTAAAAAGTTTGCTGCAATCATGAGCAAAGCAAAAAGATGCACGCTCCAAACACAATAAAAGTTAAGAGATTTTATAGAGGGGACACTTATATGGCTAAGGGGTAACTTTACTGATGATAATAATGATGTTCATGGCTAAATGCACACAATATAGGATAGATACAATATGTTTGTATGTATGTATAAAGAAATGCACTCACTTATTTCCGAAACTTACCTTAAAAGGTTTTTTGTTATTAAGCATGACAGGCGAATTGGAAGTAGCCGAAGCAGTGGCAGTGGCATTGGCTGGACTGGCAGGCGATGTACAAGAATTTGTGGCATTGTCCATGCTATCAGGTATGGTTCCATTTGCTTTTACAATGTTTTGCTCTTCCTGTTCCTTTATTTCAGTGGACGACTGAGTCGTGGTATTAGAAGCTTTAACAACATTGCCAGTATTTTCAACCAAGCAGCAGCCGCCGCCGGCAGCTTCAACAATCGCCTCTACCTCAGCATCGTCAGCATCGCCATCTCCATCCAATCCCGCCGTTCTAGTTAGGGTTCTTAGCTGCTTTTTTAGTGACATTGGCTTCACCGTTGTTGCTGAACTTGGTGTTAGAGTTGGTGTTGAAGTTGATTGCATTGTTTCCATTTCGTTTTTAATTTCGGTCATTTTATTTTAATTTTTTTATTTTTTTTTTTTACTTCTCTTTAAATATATCAAATATTTATATTGAAAAAAAATTTATTAAAATTCTCAGTCCCACCGCACAATTAAATAAGTTTCTAAAATTTATTTGGTTGATTATTTTTCTTTGTTTTCAATTAATTATTTTATGTTAATTATTCTCTATAAATTTCTTTAATTTCGCTTATTAAACACTTTTTTCCTTAGAGTCAAAAAACTTCTTTGTTATTCTGATTTCGAAAAATATTTGTTTGTTTGGCTAAAAATTTCAATAAGCTTATTTTTTTTTTTTAATTTTCCGCCGCCGTCAGCACTAAATGCCGGTCGAACTAAGAATAAGTAGCCGAGCCATGTGCTGTCTTATTTAAAGCGTGTCTGACTTTAGTGGGGCGCAGACTACATCCAAAATGGGCAAAAGCAAAATCAAAAACAAACTCGAAACACACTAACTAGACTGAGAGAGTGAAAGGAAATTGAGCGAACGAAAACCACTGTAGACGTGCTGTTAAATATTAACATTACACACTCTGTTAAGATTTGTAATGCTGTTAATTTATTCAGTACGAAAACATTTCTTCAAGTTGCACAATAAAACCAGAAAATTTTGTTGAATTTGTGCAATAAAATTGTTAGTTGATTCTTGAGAGTGATAGATTGTACATACAATATATTTTGAGCCAAAAATCTTTCAAAAATACTTACGGCCCGTGTCACAAGTTATTCCGGATTCGTTTCGCCCACCGACTATACAAAAACAAACGCTGGTGATGGCAACGATTAATCGAAAAGTACGATAAATCTAAAGATTTCGATGTAAAATAACCGATTAATCACTTTCGATTTATGGATTGAATTGGTTTTTTTTTTTCATCAATTTTTTGTGCAGACTGAGGGCCTTTTTATGTGAATCATCACTTTCTTTGGAACCTCATCTATTAACCGATTAATCGATTAATTTGTCGAAGATTCATTGTGATTAACAACCGCTCAATTCGAATAATCGGTCAATCAATTAATCGGTTAATTTATTTATTTTTTTTTTTGTTTGAAACCACTACGAGCACCACTAATAACATTTATGATTTCAACAGAGAAGAATGCCCAGTCCTCCGTAGAGGCGACGTTTAACCCAATCTATAATATAAGGGATAAGCACTGGTCCAGCTGTGTTGTCACCTGCCTAGGTACCTGATCCTAATATCACCACTGCTTGCTCTCTTTGATGTTGCACGAGCAAAGTATATATCCTTTGCAGCCAGAGCCTTCAAGTCTATTGGAAGTCTGCCTGCAACTGTCCGATAGACTCTGCAGATCCTCAAGATAGTGAACACTCTTAACTCCGCGTAAGCATGACTTGATATTAAGTATCCCAGTTCGATGATGTGGTTTTCCACTCTCCCTTTTTTCTGAACTCTTAAGAACCAACTCAGATTTATGTTCCGCCACGCAAGGGTGGTTCTGCGTGAGCCTCGTCCTTGAATCTAATACTGTTTTCTCGACCTTGGATGCGTCTATCATCACATCATTGGGTTTACCAATACACAGAATGCCATCATACATGACAATCCACAGTTTTGGGCCCAATACGTAACCATGTGCCTTTTCCTTTGTCACAGGCTTTTGTTCTCTATCTATGCGAATCAAGTGGCAAGGAATCTCCAGTGTGGCAAATGAAAAGTTTTTAATGTGTCGACATTGTTGTGCAATATTGTGACACTTGCTAGTTTGTCGAAATGGCGGAAACATATGAGAAAAAACAAATTTTTGACTTCATCAGATTTTCTCCATATTTAAAAAGCAAATAGATGGATAATATTAGTGTCCAATTGTTGACATATCTTGGATAATGCAGTACATTTACAATATTGTGCAAAATTGCCGTTCAGAACAAATATCGAAAGTAGATAAGAAGAAGTTAATTTTGTGCACTCATTGACTTGGTGAAGCTTTAAATGAGTAAAGACAAATTATAGCAACCATCTAAAATGAAAATTTATGCTCTCTTAGCTCCAATTATTGCAGAATCATTCAATCCCATCTTTATATTTCTATACAATTTACTTGTCCAAAATATTGTGCATCTACTGGCCGCTTTAATAGATCCAAGGTTAATTGTTTTGAATTGAAGAAAGAATAAAGTAGAAAATGTTGAAAATTCTTCGATTTTAAAAACATTATTGCCTTTAATCTTTCAGACAAAATTAATTAAAAAGTAAAAAGTGTATGAATAGTTTGAAATACGACAAAAGTTTAGAGAGTCTACACAAAGACTTCACACAATTTTAGTGGCATCCATACATGAGGCACAAAAGTTTTGTGAAAATCTCGCATTGCGAAAAAAAAAGTTAAAGTTCAATAAAAGAAAAAAAACTTTGCGATAAGAAGGAGAAAAAACAAAGAAGAAAGATATCACTTTTCAAAGAATTTGTCAATAAATAGATTATGAAAAAGAATTTGATATGTGTGTCTAGTAATTGAAACTAGTGAAGACAATCATTTGAAAAACCCTTAGACAAGTTGAATATGAATGGCTTTGCTTAAAAAGTTTTCATATCTATAATATAAGTCTTTATCATTCACTTTTAACAATATTGTCATGTGCAATCAGAATTGATCTGATAAATAGTCATTATCCTTGAAACAACGATTACAATAATTGTTCCACAATTACAATACTAAATTAGCTAAAGTCAAATCATTTACACACTCACTTAAGTTCTAGAGTAAAAAGAAAAGATATCAAATCCAAATTTGAAAAAATTCTTCTCTGAAGGACTTAAAAGAAGGAAAATGTCACAGTTAAATAAATGAAAACTGTTTGCAGCTCAAAGTGAAATGATATGAATGACTTACAAAAAACCACAGATAAATTTCTTCAAAAATCATCAATTTTTTTCTTTACTCATTTTTCATATTTTGCAATAAATTTTGTTTGTAAAATTTTGTCAAAGCTTAATGACTGAAAAAAAGGTGATTAAAAATTTCATGAAATGAAAGTTCTCAGAACGATAGTAATATATGTGTACTGTATGTACATTCATTTCTCTAGAGACGACAACTGAGGGCATCATAAAAAATGCATAGCAACACAACAGCAAATCCAAGTTCTTCTATGAATCATATGTCCGACCATATTTGATGTTGTCTGTTCTCTCATGACTCTTGTTGTCTAGTGTTTGTAATATGTGTTTTAGTTCATATTCGTAGAATTTTAATGTTTTTGTTAATTGTAAACTCGTCTGAGTGGCACCAACATATGCAATTAAAATGATATCCAACAACATCGAATATATACCGAGGGATGGAAATTGGAAGACATCAACTTTTCCTATTGATATAATCATACTGATGATAATGATGATAATGATGTCAATACTGATGATGATGTTAGTGTTGTGTTTCAAGTTGCGTGCAAGTGACTGCTGAACAAATGTAAACATTTTACCTTTCTCTGGTTTATTTATCATATACTAAAACCCTTCATGTGACTGTTAGAGAGTGTAAGTGCCACAGAGTTAGTGAGTCAGTGAGTTACTGAGTGAATGTATGTATACCATTTTGTTTGTCACTTTAGTTGGCAAGCTGAACATTTTTTTTTTTTTTTCTTATTGTTTTATAGATTTGGTTTCCTTTTAATTCAATTTAATCAAAGTCGAACACACAAGTTTCAAGATACACGTAACTTAAAAATAGATAGCTTAGATCAAACATAAAGAACACTTGCATATTCCTTTTAAGATTTTAAAAGATTAAGCATTATATCATTTAATGTCTAATACACCAAGCCCTCGCCCTGTGTCGGTTCATTTTGCATTTCTTCAAAATTGCGTCGTTACTGAAATAAGACTAATTTTTCGCTTTGAGTTCTTGATTTTTTTCCAATTTGTGTTGCATTTTATATTCTTATTATTTTTCAGGGAATCACTTTTTGAAACGTAGTTCTTTTGCATTCGGGTTTCAACTTGTACTATACCTGAAATTAAAGCGTCTATATTGATAATAATGATCGCGAATTGTTAAATTTGTGTTCTTACCATCGACCATCACATAAGTGCTACAGCCAAGGCACAAGGAATTTTCTAAAAGCTATTGCGTTCGAATATTTAATAAGCAGTTAAGCTGCACCCGATAAACTTAGGGGAAGTTAACCATCTTGAATGAAGAGTACTTGCCGCAAAATAAGGTTAGAATGTGTGCATGGGAAAAAGGCAATGTATAGTTATATTTTGTAAGTTAATGATGATGGAGCAGCCACTGACATAACCAAGAAATGGTTATTGAGAAATTAATGCAACTTGCACTAAAAGTCACAAATGCAAAAGACGTCAGCATTGGAATAGAATTTCCCAACAACTGACTAAAGCCATGTGTTTAATTGACGAAGCATTTGATATTTCAAAATAAAACCAATAACGATCCTGACAGTGAAATAAGCTTAAAAGAGTCGAATATTAATTGTTACAAAGAACTTTACCTTGAGAAAAGAAAAAAAACTGTTTATCGGATGTGGCAAAAATTTTCTGAAAATGTTATTCCTTTATTTTTTTGACATTTAATGGAAGAAAACAAATTCAGGAATCTATCTTTTATATTTGTATGGTTTCCGATCTATCAATCTACGAAGCAAAACGAGGGTTGGGTGTACTACACATGAATAATGAATCCTGATCCCATAAATACTAAAAATACTAAGCATGGCAGCTTTTAAATGTAGTCCATGGACCACCAACCCTAACCAATTTAAGTACTTCATTCCTAAAAATCAATGTCAACTCATAGATTAGAGTTCACTGTACACAATTTGATCTACAAACCATATTTTTTCAACAAACATATATATTTATTAATGCCGTTAACTGTCAATTGAATCCTTTTTACTGTAAGATTTGTATTTTTTTTTTTTAGATATTTTAGAATTGAAAGTCTGTAAGATGACTCCTGTTCAACCGTTAAGAGAAAGTACCACTGTTGTTTTTGGAATGTCACTCACATAAAAATTTAAATTCCTCATATTAAAACTATTGTTCGTTACATAAAATGAAAGTTGAAAAGTTGAATATCCAGTTCTAACTTTTAACTTTGAAAAGTAAAAACAATCATTCTTACTAAATAAGGGTGACCAAATTGAAGAACCTTTTTTAGAACAAGAATCTGTCATAGCAAAAAAAAATCTTTATTTCCTGGTGAATGAAAAAATAGAATCACCTCTACAGATTGCATATGTTTTTTTTTTTTTTTCTTGTTAGTTTGTTTGTAATAAATTACTCTTTCAAATGGAATCTCACCTCATAATACAATATTCGAAGTGAGCAGTTCAAACTAACGGAAGCCACATGCTGAAAAAAGACTCTATCATAGCAAACAAAAAATCTATAATTCCTGGTAAATAATAAAAAATGAATCACCTCCACAGATTGTGATGTATCTGAAACTAAGTTATCACAATTGCATCATGTTTATTTCTAGTTTGTTGGTGATAAATTCAATTTTCAAATGGAATCTCATCTCAAACTGCAATATTCAGTGCTAAGTTCAAACTAACGGAAGCCACATGCTGACAGGAAACAAATAGAAAAAAAAAAGATGTTGCAAAAAAAACAAAACCGTCCTAGTAAAGGGATTTGTAATGAAAAAAACAAATAAGCACAAAATGCAAAAACACATAGAGAGTGGAGAAAAATCATAGAAATGTGCGAAAAACTGCTTATAAGTTCAAAAGTACAACGAATAAAAATAGAAACCAAAATGCAATCGGAATATCAAAGGTTAAAAATGCAATAAACGCAATAGTCGCAAAAGCAAACACACATCGATAAACGAACAAAACAAATATGGCCGAAAAAGTCAACATTCTATTGAATGTTATATATAAGTATATTACATGTGGCTGTGGTCTATCCATATACATATATGGTACAAATTCAATGTATACGTATGTGATTTGTCATGCTATGTGAGCTCGTCCTATATGTCAAAACAATTAATCAAAAGAGCTACCAAATGTTAACTAAACACTGACAACCTTCATAGCATAACCCTGCCAACGGACGTCTGACTATGCAAATTAATAAAGCTCATCATAGGCAACTCAATAAATCTTGCAACAGTTTGACAGCAGGCAACAAAGCGAAACATGCTTGTCAAACTGTGTTTAAGGTCAACAGCATAGTGTGAGCAAGGACCAAGGACCATGGACCTTGATGCCTTTACAGGTTGATCTTGTTACTGCTACTAGCAAAAGGACGACATTCATACGCATTAACAACTTTTACCTTGTAAAAAGAATGAAAAAATGCCACACAACATAACTCCTAATTAGCATTAAGGCGCGACAATAACACCGGAAGTCAGACTGTCTGCCATCCTCTCTCCAATTCTCTATCTCTGCAGACCATTTCCCTTTTTTTTTTTTTTTTTTTATTTCTTTTATTCTCCCTTTTCAGTTTCCCTCTTCTCATTTCATTTTTGCATATAAATTGCAACATTTGTCAACACAAATTAGGCGGTATTACTATGCCACCAGACACTTTAATTTCCGCTCACAAAATGGGCAATTTTTCAACACTGAACACACACACATGGTTAAGGGGCCCATTCAGATGCAGATGCACACGCTTTATGAATAATGCATTTTTTGCATTTTGATTACCTTAAACAGGAAATGAATAGGGAAATTTATGAGCCGAAAAAAAAAAACATTTAATGCTTTCCATTACATAAGTATACGCCATGTACGACAAATGAATTCTTGCACCTACAATGTATAATGATGGCAATGGCAATGGCGATTGCGATTTTATTAATAACAACAATATCCTGTGCACTCTGGCATTCAAGGATAACGAACGACATCGACATGGTCATCGATCATGTTGTTGGTGCGAATATGTTGCAGTGATGAATATTCGTCCCTAATAAGAAACGAACAATGAACCATTGAAGTGTAAGGCTACCCGCATCATTGCTTATGACTGATTATAATTCCAATTATTGTCCGTCATTTTCATTTTCAATTGAATTTCACTTTTCTTTTTTCATACAATTTATATTTCACACACATAATTAAGCAGTTAACTATGCGTATACGTAATTTTATTTGATTGCATCTATTTGTTTGTTTGTTTATACGGCTGAAGCTTTTCCTATTCCTTTCCTTTCCTTTCTTCTACTTTTCCCTTTTTCTATTAATATTTTTTTTTTTTTTTTTTCAATTGTTAAATTTTATTTACTTTAGCGTGGCCTTCAATTGAAATTGTGGTTTAGTGGTTTTAAGGTAGAAGCATTTTGTTTTTTTTTTCTCCCCCTACGTGCTTTGATTTCTGATTGAGTTCTACTACTATGTAAGTTGGTGGGTTCTTATGTATGTATGTATCAATGGGGATATGTGTCAGTCGGGCGTAATGAGTAATTGATTTAACAATAAGCGCAGATCCCTCATCTGATTAAGAAGGACAGCAATCCGCTATACTACATAGATGGATTTATGTTTTACGGAAATCATCATTTTTAATTTAGTCTTTGTAATATGAGCTTCATAGAGTGGATTGAATTTGAAAGTAATATTTGCATATTTGTTGAACTCATTTGCTCTTTCATTCACTTTATCAATTAAAGTAGATTATGCTTAAGTGGTTTTCATTCTGGTTTTGCATAATATTCACAATTTTACAATGAATTTGTTTTTTTGTTTAAAAATTTTCATATTTTCCATATTTGTTGCACAATTTCAAACTACTTCTGCTACTCTTATCTATACTTCGATTTTTTATACATTACCAATCTTCCTAGTATTTCCACATATATCTTGATACCAAAAATATACCACGTGCCAGACACATAGATAGGGAATCAATTGAAAAATATACACTCAAGTATAATTCTTAGAAACAAATAATCTGTATAAGATTTGATAATCATTGTCATCCGAGCATTAGTTCATAAGTTTAACTGACTCTAGTGACGCATATTATGAGTCCGAATTTATTTCCATCTATTATATAAAAAAGTTTTTCAGTGATGTCCATAAAATATAAATGTAAGGGAGTGTGGCAACAGCGCGCGTTCTATACAGCCTGCATTGTAAGGAACTTTAGCAACAGGGCGCGGCAAGCAGCAATGAGAAGCAGAGAACTGAGCAGGTAGAAAGTCGTCAGTTGATCACCACATTCGTGAGTGGATCGCTGAAGTCGGCAGTTGATCATCGTGTGCGTACGGTTATTAAAGTGGAAGGATTATCTTCTAATAAGAATCTTAATAATAATTTTAATAACTTTTTACATATTAATAATTAATAATAAAAATAAACAATACTGTATACACATAATACAATTCTCTACATAAATGTAAATGCTCATGGGGCCCCCCGAGAGACCGCTTGCGGTCGAACGTAGGGGCGGGGGTTGGTGAGCGAAGCGACCAGGGGGCTGGCCCACTAGTATTTATTAATTTATTATAAAACTAAGATTATAATTAAAAATTATAACTTAGATATTTTATAAGCAATAGCGACAAAGGCCTTCAGCTCGAAAAGCTAGTTGTATAATACAATAATATTAATTAATTATTTATAATATACAAAATTAATACAATTAAGCTATTTATGCTTATGATTAGGATATTATAATAGTGTTTGGTATATAAAGATTCGAACTAAAATAATACATGGAGTGACTTAGATTAAATTGTATAAGTTAGATGTTTTTAAGAATTGCACAATGAGTTTAATATTATGTGACGTAGGGTTGGAAAGGATGGAAAGGGGATCCGTGTTTGAGAAATATAAACTGCGTATTGGTTTTTGGGAATTCAACTAGATATGAGATATGATTGAGAGTTGAACTTTCAATACAGGAACAAATGGGTTTCGGAGGTGATGGTATGAACAAGCGTCCATGGGATAGTTTGGTATGACCTAGGTGAAGTCTTAAAAATTTTATCACGTCCAGTCTTCTGAATTCATCAGAAAGGGCTGAAAGGAAAGTTTTAGCTGAAAGTTTGTTGTGTTTGACTAGCTTGTACCAATTTGAAGTTGCTTGATGTAACCCAGTGTGTTGGGTTTTGAAATGAGAGTCTTGTGATGAAAAATACGGCGTTGTATGGAGCGGAGAGAAAGCAGCTTCGTTGGCTACTCTGTCAGCCATTTCATTACCAACAAACAGGCAATGACTTGGGATCCAAACTAAAGTTATTTTTGAAGGGTTGCGGATAAGAATATTTCTAATTTTGTTTGCGTAAAAATTATTTGAAGTTATGTTAGAAATAGATTTAATTGAAGAGAAGGAATCGGAACAGATAGCGAATTTACTTCTATTGTTTTTGTCATATTCTGCAGTTTCTAATATAGCTACTATTTCTGCTGTAAAGATGGAGCTATGGTTAGGTAAGATTGCATTTTTGATTATTGCATCTTCATGAGTGACGCTTTAACTCACATTATTGATTTCATCAGATTTAAGTCAATTAAGAAGAAATAAAGTTTAATTTATATATTGTCAAACTCCAAATGGTTTAACAGAATTCTTAATTGTTATGAATTGAAAATAATTCCACATTAAATTTGAATTCATTTACGTCTAAAACAAATTTTCTATTCCATCGAAAATTTCATTACAGTGATCAAGAATGGCAAGTGAACTGAGGACATTATAAACATCGCAATTTTTCAATTTTTTCATCGAATGTTTTTAGAAAAATCATTTAATTTTTTCACCTGAAATGCAATCATTGATTTTCCTGCAATAGTTCATTGAAATATAAATTAAATCCTACAAACTGATATGAATGCTAAAGAATAGGGAACAGCTTCACAAAACACAAAATCTCATATTGATTCTAAATAAAATCATACAACAAATGTTAGGATGGCGTGCCATGATAAAAAAATCCTCCCAAATAAGCACACTGATGAGGAAAATCCATAGCAATCTTTATGCCATTGTTAGTATCTAATAATAAGTGGTTTTAGTAATAGTAGCAGTAGTTAAGCAACTGGACTCCGACACGAAAAATGAAAACAAAACAAAACAAAATATTTATGGTTCTACAAATTATACTATATTTTTCATCACACACACACAAATTTACAAGGCTGTAGACTCATAACTTCATCACACATTACAAATAATCATCAGATACAATTAATTTACAAACACATATACAACATCTTTGAATATATCTGCATTGTACAGGAGCAGTAGCAGCACAGTCACCAGAAAGCACCAAGTCATCGTGTGTTTGTTTTTTTCAGTTGGCTTGATTTCTGCATTTTTTTCTCTTGATCCCATGTAACTGTGATTATGTCTCCTTTATCTAAGCTACAACTAATTGGCGCCCGCACGGCTTTTTTGAAGATTTGACCTCTTTTCATATTTATATTGACGGTCCTGGTTTCCAGACCCACAAACTCATCGACCAAATCCCGGGACAATCGAGTCTACACTAGTGATCGAACCAATGTTCGATATTTTGGATGACATCGACTCTGTGCTTGAAGTCCTCATTGCTTTATCACCACCAGCGGCTATTATTCAAACATAATTATAATTTATTATTTTTAATCCAAACAAACAATTACACCAAAATTAATTTTGAACGTCCACAAAGTCTTGTGAGAATGACCTAATGAAATTCTTATTTTCTTTATATACCTAAATTTCAATATCATGGCATACTTTTTTTAAAATAAAACCTTAAGTACAATGGGCATTTTTCGCAAAATTTTTTTTAAAAATCTTTAATGTATAAAAGCTTTGAGAACAATTTCAAAATGATTCCATTCCAGTCGAAAATTTTATTATATTCTGTTGCAATAATTTGTAACTATTATTATTTGATTACAAAGTGAGTTCCGATTGATTACATTCATATGAATGGAAGAAAGTTTGGCTACAGTTTGGTTAAAAAATAGGTAAAGTATATAATTTTTATACACCACACATTAGAGTCCATCAATCCGATTACAGAGGTATACTGCCTGCCCAATAAACCTGCCATAGAAATCTGCTGATGAATTTCTATTAATATCATGAATATGATGTAACTATCTCAGAAATTAAACCTCCAAATTTCATTTTATCATTCAGTTGTCGAATTAACCAAATGAATTTTTACACATATTTGATTCGTACTCAATTGTTTTTCATCAGTTATAAGTCAATTAAGAAGAATTAAAGCTTAATTTTTAAAGTTTTTCAAACAAACTCTAAATGGTTAAACAGAAATCTTAATTGTTATAAATTGAAAGTTATTCCACACTAAATTTGAATTCATTTACATCTAAAACAAATTTTCTATTCCATCGAAATTGACCAAGAATGGCAAATGATCTGAAAACATTATGAATGTTCGCAATTTTTCAATTTTTTCATCGAATGTTTTTAGAAAAATCATTTAATGAGTCCGAATTCATTCATTCATTCTGCAATAAATTCACTGAAATACATTATTAGAGAAGCCATAAAATGAATTTATCACTCTTGAAAAATGTTACATTAATACACAAAGTACATTACAATTTTTAGGCAACAGTTGGTTTTCAGATTTGCAAGAAGTTGAAAGTATTAGTAATAGTAACAATGAGTCACTAGGTTTTCCCATGTTTTTTAGTATTATTTTTATTTTATAATATCAACAATCGGATGGTTTTTTAAAAATTTTCATCATTATCAGGATATTTACATGAACTTAGATACAATGACATGAAAGAAAGATCTCCTATTAAGGAGACGATAAGATGTATCGTGAGTAAGACACTTTGCCATGGACTTTTGATGCTTCAGCAAACTTTCGTTGCTGAAGAAATTTTTCCTTCAATCACCATTAACATCAAAAGATCACTATGAAATATGGTGTTCCTAACAAACCACGATGCACACAATATGCTAATGTAGGACCTTTTGCATTGTTTTTAACTTCTTGATAATATAAAGATAAGCGGTCCCCCAATAAGCATGTCAAGAAAACCATAAGTTAACAAAGTCGAGACGACTTGCATTTCATCTTGTCAGCCTGACTTCAATGCTTTTCTATCCTCTATGGGATGCTGCCTTTTCTAACTCAACAGTAAAACATCAGCCTTGTAACGAGGGCAGTTTGAATAAAAGATGTTTTTTGCGATAAAATGGTTTTTTGTTTCTTTCAGCTCGATCTTTTTAGTCGAGCGTTTTTCCAACTTTGTTATTCCTTTCAAGTAAAAAGTTTCCTCAAGATTCTCAAATAAGTCATTTGTTTCAGTGATGACCCAAACCTCTTACCGCCGTTTCTTCAAGTCTGAAATTAGGAAATAGTCATAAGGGGCTCAATCTGGAGACAATGATGAATGGTATAGCATTTCATGCCACAATTTAGGATTTTTTTCCATGCAAGACACTGCTTTGAAGTGGCCATGCAGCTTCGCTTATGGTCTAGAGTGAGCAATCACAGCAACCGTCAGGGATTCATGCACAATGTAAATTACCCGCACAGTTGAGATGTCTACAGCTTCACCTACCTCATGCACTTTCACTTACCGATGCTCCAATATCAGTCCAGGGATTTTATCGATCATTTCTGGCATGACGACCTCTTTTGGGTGACCTGACCACAACGGAATGCACTAAAACACTTCTTAACCCTTGAAATTGATGGTGCAGGATCCGCATGGTAATTATCACCCCTTCGATTGTTTTCCGTGTTAATTTTTTAAAGCAAAAATAATGTTTGATGAGCACACGAAATGCTCTTTTTCTCGTATGCATCTATATTCATATGATTGTCTTTTTTCGGTGGTTGTCAAACACACAAACTGAATGACGCAGCAATGTTCAAAATTTAACAGTAATCTATTAAGATGCGGTAGATGATGGCAGCAGTGTTGCATTTAAAGTTACTTCACGGAAAATTTCAAAACACAGTGCATCCACCGCGTATAACAAAGCACATCAGGATACTAAAATTTATCAGATACGGAATTCGGTTATTCTAAATCATCATTCTCTCAATTTATTCTGTTCAAATAACTCATTTTTAGTGGTTCGTCTGGGAACTTATTGACTCACCTAATTGTACTTATTTAATAGATAATACAAATTATTTCTTCTTTAAAAGA
The DNA here is from genome assembly GCA_037043295.1 of Amiota minor. Taxonomy (NCBI): domain Eukaryota; kingdom Metazoa; phylum Arthropoda; class Insecta; order Diptera; family Drosophilidae; genus Amiota; species Amiota minor. The sequence continues at coordinate 1,051,651 of JBAMAW010001038.1, forward strand.
CACTTGTTTAAACCAATTTAAAATATTTTAAAGTTATTATTTTGAAATTTTATAAGGCAGCATCTAACTTCTAAGGGAATCAAGGGCATCTCAAAGTACATTTCTCATCAACAATATCGTCCACATTTGATAGAGAAATGCCTGGCTCTTCTAATAAATATTACAAAGCCACAATAATACAAAACTTAAATATATCCCAGGACATGAAGGTCTTGAGGGTAACGAAATAACAGTTTGTCTATTAATAACAATAACAATAATCATCCTCAACCAGTGATTTGTTGTGTTTCTCTAAAAATAGCCATTTCCGCCGTTACAATTAACTGTACGTGCATAAAATATTGACTACAGTTGTATCGCATAATTTGATATATAAATGTGAGATGTATTATGAATATTAAGATTTATATAACAAACAAATGGCAGCAAGAACTTAAAGCAATCAGAAATGAAATGAATTAAATAGATACATAATTTTATTAAAAATCAGTGGATTTGTTTTACTTTATAACAATCCATTTAAATGTATTTAAAAAGACTCAAATATTCGTTAAGTAAACATAAACACTTACCCATTAACTGAAAATAATATAAATGATACTTAACATACTCAAATGCTTATCCATCTTTGTTATTTCAAAAGGAAATTGCCTTAATATCAATAAATTTGATCTCTTTATCCAAAAGCAAAAGCCACTGAAAGCTTGACAATCTCAAATTTCACATTTAACTTAACGACTTCTACTCAAATACTCGTACTCGTGGTATGTAACATACATACAGTATATTATTATATAAATGTTCAATCCGACAGCCGTCTGATTGATCTGCGTTTAGTTGAGCTTGAAGGTTGCCTAACCCCAAAAACAAAAAATGCATTTGCCAAGTCATAAATCAAAGCCTTTCAACAAAAATATTGTACGTACTTAAGTTACAAGAAAGAAAACAAAAATATATATATATACGATAATTTCACAAAGTGCAAACGAATAACGAACGACAGAAGGAATAAGTGAACGAAGTATGAAGAGATATAGAACAATACTTTGACATTCAAAACCTCATCGAGTACCACAAGTGAATGTCAAATGTCTTTTGAACTTCATTCATTTCGCTATATGAAGATAAACAAAGAAACACAGAACAGAAAAAAAACATTCAAAATCAGATTGACGGTATTATAAAGGCGAAAGAAAATCTATGGCAAAAATACGCACAGAATCAAGTGTCGTTACAACACAACCAACAACAGAACACTTAAGTCAAATGCTAAATCGTATTAGATCCTGGCAGAGACACAACATCATCGAATGCTAAATGTATAATATTTTTTCAATATTATTTCTATATACAATACTATATTTATTTTCTTTTGCTATAAATTTTTTGTTTTCTCGCGTCTCAACTAACGAAGCTAAATAGTACATGTCAAGAGTATTATGAGAGTCGGCGGGTGGCAGCAACATCACCAGAAACAGAAGCAGCAGCAGCAACAGCAAGGGATCCAAACACTATGTACAAGTGTTGTAAGTATAAAAATCTGTATGGCAATTGATATCATGCAAGTGTGCTGTGTCGCACTTTCAGAGCCTTCCGCTGGAAGCTGTTTACTTATTTGTTTGCCTAACTAACTACATGCCACTGTGTCTCTTTGCCTATCTCACCACTGCTATGAATGGTGAATGGTGTAGTGGGTTTTATTCGGTCTATCTCTGACTGTCACATATATAAACATTACTAATATGCCTCGTGGCACATATGTTGACTGCGGCAATGACAACAGCCACGCCAACAACAACAAAGACATTGACAATAACGATTATAGTTGTTTATTATCTTTCAGTACATAAGTAGTTTGGGTTTTGGCTCTGCAATATGTTTATGCCGCATGGGAACTGAAGTTCATGACTTGCACATAATACAACTAGTCAAGGAACATTGTAGCCAGCAGCTGTTGTCAATTGTAGCGCAATATTCGTTCCCATTTTCCCTCAAAACTCATTACAGACTTATCAAAATATATGTATATACAATATATATTTGTGAGTGACTATAGTTTGCTTTGGGATTTGATGCTAATTTGGATTTCATTGAGGATAATCATATGCCCTTTAGACATTTCAAATTACTTACTTGTTTTCTCAGTTTTCGATTATCATTATTAGTACTTAGTTTGTCAAATATGTCATAATTTTAAAGGAAAAAATAAATACAAAAAATAAAAACAAAATTATGAATATTTTGGTATTTCTATTTGCTTTAGTCCTATTTAATTTCATGAGCAATGGCTGTGAGGAGCTTAGAAAAGTCAATTGTAGCGTATCTCATCCTAAAACCAATGAAGAAATTTGCATCGAACAATGTCTAAAGCCTGAAGCAGCAAATAATTTGAATAAGGTGGAGTACTCGATATGGGATGAGAACCAATTTATCGCCAAAGGAAAATGTAAAAATCTTCAGAAAGAATTGATTTGTTTACTGCATTGCTCAAATCTATTTAAATGATTTCGATTTGGAATTATAAAGGAAATTTTTAGTTGAAATTAAATTTGTAAAACATGCTCAATTACCGTATTACCCAATTTGATAATGTAATCTGGATAAAAAATATATAATTTGGATTTACCATAGATGTTCATATCACATCTTAAAAATAAAAAAATTATAAAACCAAATATTTAAAATATTTTCAATTATCAGTTATTACTGACTTACAATGTAACGTATTTTCCATAAGCAATTGACATTTACAGCACGCAAAAGCTAATCCTAAATTCAGGTCACAATTGGGAAAATAAATAGCTTGGCAGCACTTTTATTTACTGTTACTACTGTAATACTCTCTAAAATTATCCAATTTAATAACAGCCCTCATGACCAATAGAAACGCTACCAAAAGAAAGTGAATTAGAATTCCAATTCTCAAGGAAAACTTGTTTATATTGAATTGGAAAACAAACTATCCATGCTTAATCCTAGTTCTCAACTCTTTTTCAAGGTTATTTTATGTTACACATACCGCTCGGCTCAAAGACGAGAGTTCACCGAAAAGAATTAAGGTGCATTGTGATGGCTACATTTGGACAATGGGGAATTGAGTTTAGGATAATTGACGGTAATGTGTCCCTAGATAGTCTCAGAGGTCACCTTCAGCCGAAAAGTCAACGAACACAGCCAGGTCAATTAATTAATTGAATATCTTACGCGCATAATATATTCTATCATATGTAAATATTTTGTTTTTAGAAATTGGAAAATCATATTGAATGCAAGATTTTTCTTGATATAAAGATGTATATGTATTATCAAGAAATGCGTGGCTTGTTTTATACCAAGTTCAAATCTCATAGGTGACAGGATTAACAAAACAATTTGCATTTTTTACACTTTCATCAACTGAAAGTTTGCATTCTATTTCTAAAATGATTAATATTTTCCCTCATTAAACATTGAAATATCTTGATGCAATTATAGACATCCGGTTTCAACCATATCTTTGATAACAGACGCTGATACGTTGTGGATTGCTTTTGACTGTGATGTTCGCCGTCGATTTTATCGGCTAGAGAGGCATTGATCTCTGGATCACCAAATCTACTGAGTCCCCTAATCACTTAAAATTGCCTACCTGAGGTGGGAAAGTATGTTTTATTTACCTATCTATACATCTGTCCATACATTATACAAACATTAGAAAACAAAGTCTCTCGGCCGCATCTGTCTGTCTGACCGCCTTAAACTCAAAAAGTACAAACGTATTTTCTTACGGTTTACACCAATGGACGGAGTGATTCATTAGAAACGTTATAGGTTTATACAACAACTCATTAAAGTTTTGTGTAAATTGGCTGAAATATGGCGATGATTGTTAAAATTGTTAGAAAAAATGCAATAATGCAGTGAACTCTGTCCGCCACATAACCAATGTGACGGTAGTATCGTAGACAGCAGATCGTAGTGTAGCTGATAATGCAGTGTGAATTTCTTTGATTTTGGTCGCACCAACGGGATTTGACTCAACACAACTCGATGTCGGACATACCGTGCATTTTACACTCAAGATTCCGTTGCATTTAAACCAGAAAGAAAAAATTAAAATGATAATATAGAATACAAATATAGGAATATTTATCCTTATGGCTCTCTGGTGTGGTTGTGCTAAGTCACACAAAAATAAGCTACAAACGGATTAAAATAGAATTCTGAAGAAGATTCTTAATGTACCCTTTTACTTTTTTATAGTACAGTAATAAAGTAATTTAAATTTTGTCCAATATAATTTTGCATCTACAGTTTTTTCGTATTCGAAATTTTGAAGATTTTTAAACATATCAAGAACCTGACATTGCGCACATATGTACGTCATAACATCATCATAAGAATCAAATATGTATATGGAATTCAGACAATGCGAACTCATCATCAACATCATGACAAAAAAAACACTTAATGAACAAATGACTAGAAGAACAAAATTCTTTATGGCAAGACAGTGATGATGATGATGATGATGATTCTGAAGCAAGTACTATGCGAAGATTCCGACAGACAATGAAAGGAAAAAAGTTAAGAAATTGCCAAAGGATATAAAATAAGAAACATAAGCTACCCACCCCTCTTTCTTATTGTATGTGAATCCAAAACAAGTCATAATGATGCTTTTGATAAATTCAAATAATAAAGTACAAAAAAGGTAGGAATAAAAAATGTGCAAAATATTTGAAAAGAAAAGAAAAATTTTATATGAAAATATTTTAAGTTCTCTTGAAATTTTTCATTCCTTTAAAGCAGCCAGAAAAAATTAAAATGAATATTGAATCCTTTATATTTTTCTGTGATGTGTTTGAGTAAAGTTAATTTCTCACTGTACCTTTGGGGATAAATAAAGCAAATATATCAAGTAATGCTACATAATTAAAACAAAAAAAAAAAAAAACAGAAGTAAAAATTTCATTCATGAAAATAAACCCTTTTTTTAGGAAAAGGATGAAATCATCATTGGGTATTCTTGCTTAGCAGCATGACATGTCAAAGCTAAAAAGTCTGGCTTCCACTTACTTAAATTATTACAAGCAAATTTTTTTTATTCAGGTTTTTTTTTTCCTTTTCTTTCATCTTTTCTTTTTTTTTTTTTTTTTTTTTGTTCTTAGCTTGATTTTTGTTTTTAAATTATTATTTTATTTTATGTGTTCATAATTTTTTCCTTTTCTATTTTAATTTTCCTTGGAAATTCTCAAGGCCATTGACTGAATGTCTGACTGACTGACTGACTAACTGTTTGCTGGCTGAATCCTGTGGGAAATTAAAAGCGCATTGCTTTTTGTATGTTTATGACATATATTGTAGAAATAGTATATTATGCTTTTGTTGCCCACTTTAAGGCTGAGCGGATTAAATTTTACACTTTTCCGGCTTTTCACTTAAATAAATTACATTTTGACAGCTCTTTCAATGACATAAATTTATTACCCATAGACAACAAGATTAAAATGCTTCACACTGATTCGTGTCACTTCGAAACACAGATGGCGTTAATTGTCCGGATATAAAGCAAAAACAACAATAAAATGAAGTATTTACAATACAATATAACCTACTCAGTAGTACCAAGGTAGATATGAAAGAATTTATAGAGCTATGACGTTTCTCGTCTATGACGAACATACAATTGTTTGTTCTCTCTCTTTTCCATGCTTTATCGCTCCATCTAGAATACTATATAGTGTACTATATAGTTCACTCGTCATCATAACTCACTCATCTTTAATACTTGGTACATCTATGAATATTTAGGTCATCGTCATCATCATACAAATGGCGACGACTGCAGCGCATTCCTCCTATAGCAGCAGCAGCAGTAGCTAGTACTCCTGATGTTGCCGACTCTTGTTTATTTGTATTTGTGTGTATGTATATCTGTGTGTATGTTTTTGTATTGCGCGCTTTCTGACGTCCCAAACAAAAGTATGTTAGTAGGGCAAATGGCACTGGCACTGGCACTGGCACTGGCACTGGCACTCATTTCAGCTCACATACAGTAATGACGTCACAAGCTAAATTGAGCTCCCCCACAATTACTCTTACACATTCATTTATTTGAAAGATTGCATTATTTAGTAGATGAAAAACAAGAAATTTTAATTGGATTTATTGAAGCAAAACAATGCTATTAAAACTTTGTGTGATAAAATTATCCAGAACCGAACATTTTGCATTATTTAAGATCTCCCACTATTAACTAATGTATGTAAATTTCTCTTTTGTCATTCAAAATCTCATGCTCTTAATTTATTTCACTAGACTCTGAGTAACTGGCTGCCATCTCTTTATTTTTGTTTTGACGCCTCATTGTATGCAACATTTTTCTTTTTTATTTTCGCACTGGATTGCCGAGTACAAGTTTAGTTGACTGTTAGTAACATCTTTGTGTATTGTATTGTGAGTACTTATGTGAATGTATAGGTTCTTCGTTTATATTGAAAATATTGCACTCGTTTTTAGTTCATCGAACTTAAGAATAGACTTCAATATAGTTAGTTAGTAGTAGTAGCCAGCCAACAGCAGCAGAGCATTGTTTCATTGCAATTGACAGAATCACACGTTCGCATACTACATTCTATCCACCACGTGCACATATGAGTATATGAGGAAGAATATATGTGTATGGTAGTTGCCAATATTCAATTTATTATGGACAATATTTAGTGAAAATTATAAATTCAAACAAAGTAAAAATGAAAATGAAATGAAGATTCAAACTCAATGGAAAGAATTTTATTCTTATGAAATTTTTCTTTTTTTTTTTGAAAGTTACATTTATCAGTTGAGTTACAGACGAAAATTGTGTATCATCCACCAGTCTGACCAAGACTATCGTTAACAGACTATAACTTTTTAGTGAATACGAGCACTTTGTCATAGGAAAAAAAAAACTTTAATTCCGTATATGTTATAAAAAGAGTGTTGATTTCCGTTAGCGAAACCTTCATTCCATAGCAAAGATTCCTTTGCACTACACATTTAATGGCACATGACCACATACTCGTGCTTAGGGAACCAAATCTAACAAAAGCGGTTTATGCATACTAAAAAACATTTACATTTTAACATTGTCCAACATCAAACAACACAACCAAATAAGTATATTAAAATAGTAAAGACATAAATTTTTATTAAAAATGTTGTTGTTTCCCATCTAAGAAGTGATAATGTACACTTAACACCAGAAATCTTTGATATGTCACAATTATTTCGCAATGTCAATAAATTTGGTTTCCAAAACAACAATCAGCAAAAGCCAAGTCGAATTTATTTATTTATAGAAATCTTATATTGGGCAATACAAGATGAAGACAAAAACAATTAATTATTTATTAAGACTGTAACGTGAAACAATTTATCATGGCTATAGGTGTCACAAAAAGCCCAGAAAAGGATGTATTGGTACCATATTTAATGAATCTTTTCGCCAACAATAAAACCAAATGTAAGCAGATATTTCTCAATCTACCAAATTAGTTACAAACCAATGACTCTTTCCATGATTTCTGATTTTCTTACTACTCGTATGTACTATCAACAACTTAGCAGTTATACATATTATATCAATAACTTTTATGAGTTTGTCAAATATCATTGTGTAGAGAGCAGGTCAAACTTAGTCAAATGTAAGTATCGAGACAATTAGCACTAACAACCATAGAACACTTAGCGCATTAACAACAATTTCGACCTGCACTGTTACTGTTCCGTTTTAAGTTTAAGTTAAAAAAAAAACAAGAAAATGAGAATACTACAATAATTAAGTCATCTCATCTATTTGTATGTTAAGATCCATCCTTATAAAAGTCAACTCGATCTTGTGATCCATCCTTATAAACGTCAATTCGATCTTATAATTATGAAAAAAGGTGACAATAAAATAATTGTCCTCATCAGAATGAAACTATGCAAACATATGCAATTAATTTATGTGATACTTTGAAATATCTTTACTATTTATAAATTGATATACTTACATTTCATCATGTCAGTCCCAACATCACCAGACAAAATATAAAAAATATTTTTATATGTGTATTTTTTTTTTTTATTTTTATTGATTTTCATTCACATTTTGTTACCATTACTACATACTTTATTTTCATTTTTATTATAATTTAATTATCCCATTAATATATATATTTTTTTCTTTATTTTAATTTTATAAATCTCTTTGATGTACATTTTGTTTTTATTTTGTTTTTGTTTTTTATTTTCATTGCTCATACGCACTCATGATCCAAAGATACTTTAATACTCATTTAATTATAATATTCCGCTGAAATTTTTTTATTCAATTATTATTATGTCGTTTCTCTTTTTTAATTAATTATATTTGATTATGTGTATTTATTTATTTATTTTGTAAATTAAAACGTTTATTTTGTCTTATATTGACAGCTCGACAATATTTAAAATTCATTACAAGTTATATAATTTAATAAAATTAATTGTATTTTAAATGAAATGAGAGAAAATAACATAAACAATCAATAACCGAAATGGGCAATAAACCATTTTTTTATAATTGATAAAAGTGTAAGTATTTATCAAGGTTCATACATACATTCAATTCATTGATTAATTAATTATTATAAACAAAAACATTACGAATACATTCAGTCTCAATTTGTTGTTGTTCTTTTATTTTTGTTATGATTTTTGTTTGTTTCTTTTTTTTTCGGATAGACATAAATATAATACAAATATCATATCATCCACGGGTACATGGGTATAATTCGCTTTTTATTATACTCAATCTACTTAGATTTATTTATGGATTTTATTATTGTAAAATTTTTGAGAATGTGATTTTTCTTCCAAGAGTAAAAGCAATTTCGAAAAAAGAAGTTTATTTTCTGTTTTGTTTTTCTGAAACTTGACGAATTTTTTATGAAATGGAAAGAAAACTAATTAACTTAACAGAAGAAACAGATTACATAGTTGTTTTACACTCGGACGACCTGGAATTGTAAATCTAGACAAGGCCTACGGGTCTGCTGAAATGATAAATGAGGAAGAAGACGCATAAAAGAGACCTTTTTTTTTGGAATTTTTTAATAATTCGTGGCAAGAGGAGAACTCCTCTATATACTTACTTTTTTAAAAATAAGTTCACATGTATTTAAGATTTGCAACTAGTATTTAATACTTAGTTGTGATAAGAAAGTTTTTCCTACAATTGATTTTGATAAGATGAATTTATTCACAAATAGAAAACTAGCAACATAAATAAAATAAATACAAAAAAGAAAATTAAATTATGTTATGGCCTGCTAACGTCTTCAGGGCTTGGCGTAGTAACAGCAGAAAGGCCCTCAGTCTGTTGGAGCAAAGATGTAATAAAAAATTTGAGAGAGTCATGTTGGAACAGCCAATTAATGTGAAAACTTAAACCTATGAAATAATAGTAGCTTCATATGAGGCGTATCAGGATGCCGTCGTACGCGTCTGCCTTCTTGAGTCTAGAGCAAAAACTATACTGAAAATTTAGAACTAGAATATTTCTAAGAAGACAATAGAATCTTATTACAGAATCATTCTAAGATCGTGTATTTATACTATGGCTTAGAAATAACTACAAACTCACTAGAGTCTTATTAGAAAGTAGTGAAACCAATCAATGCGAAGTAAGTATATTTCTAAGTTGAAGATAAAAAAGTGTTGTCAGCAACGGCAAATGAAAACGTATGATAATAGTGTAGGGTAGATGACAAGGTTAAGAAGAAGGACAAGGGAAGTTTAGCGTGCACAACTGCAGCTAAGCGGCAGTGGTGAGTCATCATTGGCCGACTGTGGTCGGATCTACGTCCCTTTATCACTCGACAACAATAGCCAACAATCTGGAGTCGTAAGAAATGTTGCAGCCTCCGGAACAATGCTCCGAATATTTTAATTCTAGACATGGTTGCCAACTCTCAAGGTGGCGTTTTGTCTGGGGAAAAGTTAGAAGCAAACGTAATCACCTTAACGGGTAATGATCGCTGCCATGTAGGGTGTTAAATATGGACCAGGTGCATCTGTGGGCAATATTTGAGGATACTAATGTAATATCTACATGAGTAAAGGTACTGTGGGGAGAAAAGTGAGTAGGGGAACCTTTATTAAGCAGAACCAAGTTGGCAGTAGTGATGACTCGCTCAATGGTTTTTGCCACGTGTGTTGGACAGGTTAGAACCCCATAAGGGGCTCCAAGAATTAATATCACCTAACATTATTATTGGTCTCTTAACTTGCTGGAGAGTACTTAATAAGTCGTTGGTTGAGAAGATTTGATGGGGTGGGATATAGGTGTTTATGGTGGTGATAAGACTGTTTAGGTTCATAAGCACGCCTATCCCTTGTTTGGCTAATGTGTTATGAGGATGATTGTAAAAATAGCCTGTGTATGCCTTGGGGCAGATAAAGTTAGTGAAATTATGAGGCAAATGGGTCTCTTGCAAATTATTTACCACTCATAAGTAATAAAAGTTCATTATAATTGTTGAAAATGTCATTAATATTTCATTGTAAAATCTTAATAGACATTGCAAAAGTAAAGTAGGGATGTTTTATGTTTCCAAGATGAATTGAAGCAATGGAAGGGGATTTGACTACAAATCAGGTTCTCCCATTGATTCGTCAGAATCAGGAAATTGGATAGAAGTGTTTGATATTGAGTCAAGGGAGGGGATTGAGTTTTTTTGTTTTATTTGTTTAAAAGATTTGTCATTGGATGCTAACGCAGTTTACTGGGTAAGTTATACAAATCAAAAGTGATAAGTATAACGCCAGTAGGTTTTGGGGTTCCTTCTATGATACGGGTGAATTTGAAGATGGAGTGAACATTCTGCGACTTTAATTCGTCAACAATTTTGGATTCAGGGATATTATTTAGATAAGGGGCATATATAGTGTCCTTTACAAAGTTTAGACTATCACGAAGTTTGCATTCAATGTCACATAAACCAATAATTTTTGGAAAAGGGTCCAGTCGGCTGATTTTAAATTAAATGTAGGTTTGGCAATGTGATTTGGTGTAGAGGTGGGGAAGAGAAAGAGAAAAATTGGAAAGTGATCGCTTCCGCAGAGGTTGTCATATATTTCCCATTTAGTGTAAGGTGTCAGTTGAGAAGAGCAGATGGATAGGTCTATATGGGTAAGTGTATTGTGGGTTGAGTAGTCAGTTAGCGACATATCGTTTAGAAGGGTAAGGTTAGAATGTTGAATGTAACTTGCTAAGGTTTTGCCTCTTTTATTTTCTTGTGGGGAACCCCAGCTGTTATGCCAGCTGTTGAAGTCTCCTGTAATAACTGAAGGCTGGTTTAGGTTGGAAAACATATTATGAAGGTTATTATTGTTAAATGATTTGTTTGGGGATAAGTATGCAGATAGAACGGCGAATTTGATTTTTGAGTGCACCAAGACAGCAGATGCATCAAAGTCATTATTAAATAGTATTGTATTGTGGTGTATTGAATTGTGAATTAATAGGGCGACACCGCCATATGAATTGTAAGAGGAGTTTTGATGGTGCATGATATAGTTAATTGGGATGGATACATTTTTAAGGCAATGTATTATAGATGGGTTTCTTGTAAGGAGATTATTTTGTGGTTATGATGTTTAATTAGCACCTGAAACTGGCTATAATTCTTTAGATAACCATTAATATTTCACTGTAAAATATTAAGACAAGTAGTTAGAATTCTTAAGTTAGAAATTATTTTAGAAAACCTTGGCGGATAGCCAGTTGTGATAAAAGTAAGTTATCGAACCCCTTCTGTTAGTCATCAGATCAACAGAAAGAAGCTCCAGGTGGTAAGGAAGATGCCTGTGAGGACAACGATCCCCGAGGAACCAAAAAAGCTTGTGCATTATAAAAACATCATTCCTTAGTGAATTATATCATTCTGGTGCACTTCAATAGAAACTTATACAGTTTCAAATTGCTATCATTCAAAAGAAATCAAACTGATAAAAACCGCATACGGAATATCTTGTGGGTTGAACTGTGATAGCTTGTCCGTGTCTTTCGACACATTCAGGTGATAATAATATTGAATTATTCAAACATACATTCATGAAGGAAAGTAATGGAATCAAGGAAGTTATCTGAAAACCAATTAAACATCCAGTTAAATTATGAAGTTTCATGATATTCAACTAAAAAAATTAAAATTATAATGAAATAAGAAAACAAAAATATGTTTAGAAATGTAACAACAAGTGTTACCAGAAATAAAGAGATATAAAATTAGATTAGAATAGGGGAAGGGCAGCATCTAGTTCAACTTGTCACTGCGCACTCCGTTCCGGAGATTTTGAGCTTGAAGATGCTGCACGCCAGTTATGTGTCCCCACTTGACCCTGAACAATTACACTGGCACAGACTAAGTCAGAGTAATTGTTCAGAAGTACTTAAATGAAAATTAAGCAAATCCAAAATTGTGAAATTAGGATCCCAACAAAAAAAAAATAATTAATAAATAGAAACAAAGTTATACAATCATAAGCAACGTAAGCATAAGCAACCTTCGCTTCCGTCACTTATGGTTGCTCAACATATATTAAGAACGGCTCTGCATGTGCCACAAATAATTTTGTATTTTTAGTCTTAAGACCGAAGTTGAATAAAGACTATTGAATCTCGTAAGAGTTTTCGATATTTTTATTTAACTAGATTATTGGCACAGAATAATAAAAACGAACCGTTCACAGTGCACTAAAGTGTTTATAAAAATAAATAGATCCATAGATATTGACTAATGAATTATACCGAAGTATAATTTAAAATTACAAAAGTTTATCTAAAAATATTAACTAGTAAATTACACAGAAGCATAATCTATCATTACTTAAGTGTTTCTAAAAGTAATATTACTAGTGAATTATACCGAAGTATAATTTAAAATCCACAAACAATTAATAAGTGACTTAAATAAATTGTGCGATTTTGTAAAAATTTTTGTAGAAACATTCAGTTTATTGAATGTGGTTTAAAAATTCAAAATATATAATTGTCTCCAAAATATACAATAAATACAATCACACAACTGTGAAGTGACCTTAAAATATTCTGAGAAATAATATATAAGTGACTCAATCAAATTGTTTTTTATGAAAACCATGATGTGAGTTATATATCATTAACATTTGCTCCTTCATTTACTTTTAACTCATACAAAAGAACATCAGTTATTTATAAAAATAAACAAGTAAAAGTAAAATCAAGAAAGGAAGCTTAGAAGGGACATTGGGTCTACATCATCCAGTAATTTATTAATCACCATCAACCAAAACGACATTCTAATTGAAATATTCTACAGGATCAGGATTAATCTAAAGCTCAACGCAAAGTCAGCCAAATTAATGATAAACTGCAGACTATTTATTTATAATAAAAACAATATTTTATAAACAAAAAAAATCCAAATATGTACCGTGAAGACACAGTGAATGACAACTCCATAACGATAATACAATATCATTACAGGTTTTCCAAATTGAATCCATGAGGTAGAGAATACATTGAAACAACAAGAAGAGCAGTTTCACCACTTCCCCTCGCAGTGGAAGTGCGCTGAGATCGTTATGCTGTTGAAACCTTGTAAACCGGAAAATCGTATTAAATCGCTTAGACCGATAAGTTTGTTGCCCGCATTTTCCAAAATATTTGAAAGAATTTTTCTGGCTAACATGATGGCAGCAACATGTGTCCAAAGAGCTATCCCTGAGCATCAATTTGGTTTTAAAAACCAACAACGTACTCCGGATCAGGTTCACCGTATGTTATTCAACACAACACATTGCAGAAAGACTTAACGAATTATATAACCAGTGGAAAGACACCTTAAAAAACTTGGATACGTACACAAGCTCTATATTTGATTTCCCGATGAGTTGAAAGAAAATTACCTCACTAAGTGGATCAATGATTGCGATTCATTGCTCAAACGTAACGAAAATTATCCATTTTTAAATCGACAGATAATGGGTAATGAAAAACCTACCGCATACATCTTTGGTCACTCGGCAACAAATATTGGAGCTGAATTGGAAAGTGGTGCCACTTCCTTCCATCCTACCTTATACTATTTTACTAAAGAAGTGGTCCAGATTTCCAAAATGAAATAAATCCAACAATTAATTGTTGCCATTAAATAAATATGCTTTGAAACATTTAAAAAGTATTTTTTAAAAAGATTACTTTACTTTTTCGATAAAGCGATTGCTTACTTAAGTTCATGCAATCAAATAAATTGTATTTTCTGAGTAAAAAAAAATACAACTCAAGAGTAAATATTATTTTCTAAGTAAAAAATTGCGCGTGTGCCATCGTACACGTGATAGAAGTGAAACTTCTTAAAAACAGACAGACAGTCCCCATTTGCACATAAATTAGATGACATTCTGTGAAAATTTCAAGTCTTTACCTAGTGCGGTTCATGATTCAATAAATACTTGTTAAAAAGCAATTTTTTAATTATAAACTGGTATAAGCACCAAGAAAGAAATATTCTATAAGTTGTGATCTGATCTGATCAATTGAATCCTATCCGTTTAATTCCACATATTCTACATAATAGAAATTACTTATATCCATTATTTATTATTTACTGTTTAGCCAACAATGAGCATCCCGATGTAATAAAATCAGCTAGTGGGTGCCACGGTGGAACAGTTTTAGCGACCACTTGTAAAGACAAAAATGTAAGCATACACTTCAAAAATAAAAATCAATTAATACTTGTTAAAAAGCAATTTTTTTAATTATAAACTGGTATAAGCACCAAGAAAGAAATATTCTATAAGTTGTGATCTGATTTGATCAATTGAATCCTATCCGTTTAATTCCACATATTCTACATATTAGAAATTACTTATATCCATTATTTATTATTTACTGTTTAGCCAACAATGAGCATCCCGATGTAATAAAATCGGCTAGTGGGTGCCACGGTGGAACAGTTTTAGCGACCACTTGTAAAGACAAAAATGTAAGCATACACTTCAAAAATAAAAATCAATTAATACTTGTTAAAAAGCAATTTTTTTAATTATAAACTGGTATAAGCACCAAGAAAGAAATATTCTATAAGTTGTGATCTGATTTGATCAATTGAATCCTATCCGTTTAATTCGACATATTCTACATAATAGAAATTACTTATATCCATTATTTATTATTTACTGTTTAGCCAACAATGAGCATCCCGATGTAATAAAATCGGCTAGTGGGTGCCACGGTGGAACAGTTTTAGCGACCACTTGTAAAGACAAAAATGTAAGCATACACTTCAAAAATAAAAATCAATAAATACTTGTTAAAAAGCAATTTTTTTAATTATAAACTGGTATAAGCACCAAGAAAGAAATATTCTATAAGTTGTGATCTGATTTGATCAATTGAATCCTATCCGTTTAATTCGACATATTCTACATAATAGAAATTACTTATATCCATTATTTATTATTTACTGTTTAGCCAACAATGAGCATCCCGATGTAATAAAATCGGCTAGTGGGTGCCACGGTGGAACAGTTTTAGCGACCACTTGTAAAGACAAAAATGTAAGCATACACTTCAAAAATAAAAATCAATAAATACTTGTTAAAAAGCAATTTTTTTAATTATAAACTGGTATAAGCACCAAGAAAGAAATATTCTATAAGTTGTGATCTGATTTGATCAATTGAATCCTATCCGTTTAATTCGACATATTCTACATAATAGAAATTACTTATATCCATTATTTATTATTTACTGTTTAGCCAACAATGAGCATCCCGATGTAATAAAATCGGCTAGTGGGTGCCACGGTGGAACAGTTTTAGCGACCACTTGTAAAGACAAAAATGTAAGCATACACTTCAAAAATAAAAATCAATAAAGACTTGTTAAAAAGCAATTTTTTTAATTATAAACTGGTATAAGCACCAAGAAAGAAATATTCTATAAGTTGTGATCTGATTTGATCAATTGAATCCTATCCGTTTAATTCCACATATTCTACATAATAGAAATTACTTATATCCATTATTTATTATTTACTGTTTAGCCAACAATGAGCATCCCGATGTAATAAAATCGGCTAGTGGGTGCCACGGTGGAACAGTTTTAGCGACCACTTGTAAAGACAAATATGTAAGCATACACTTCAAAAATAAAAATCAATTAATACTTGTTAAAAAGCAATTTTTTTAATTATAAACTGAGAAAAAGTGTTTATCAGAAATAGGAAAAGAAAGTTGAATTGTGATCCAATTGTGGATAAAATTTGATCATAAGAAAGATATGCAATCAAGATTTAAAAGAAATGAAAAGACAAAATTAAATAGAAAGAAGAAAAAAAAAGAAGCCTGATAATATACGACTATTCCATTTCGAATAAATTGAATAAATTTTGAAAATCGATAATCAAATCAATTTAAAAAAAAATTGAACGCAATTAAGAAGATTTGCTAGAAAAAGCTTGTCTGAGAACAGACTTTGATAAAACGAAGCATTTATATTAGATTTGGTACTCTTAGCAATGTTCAACGAATGAAGCATATTACTAAATGTTAAAAATTAAACCTCTAGGCAAAAAAGGACATTTCTGATTTGCTTTCCTTAGGCCAAACGAATTAATAATTAATTAACTTATATATAATATATAATATAAGTAATTAAAGATTTAAAAAGGAAAGTATGAGTAGTAGACTCAATTACAAAAAACAAAAAATGTTCTCAAATGAAATGAAATGAAATGGCAAAGAAAATTAGATAATTTGTAACTTCTATCAAAATAATTACATAATTTAAAATTTCTTTTCAGTGAATGATAGATAGAAGAGGGATTAAGTCAATTAATTATAGACTCAATAGTCAATTTATAGACTTCGTTTCAGATGATGCATCAAACTTCTGATTGAACTAGCCGCTGCCGCCGGCAGTGGCGTTTTTAGGTAAACAAACTTCTTTTATCGAAATCTTCGCAATATATTCTGGTTTTTTTTTTTTTTCTGTTGTTTAGTTTGATATTTTTCTTTTTTTTTTTTTTTTTTGCTTCTATCAATGTTATTATATTATTGCTTTAAACATCATCTTCGTTATAAATTGATTGATTGATTGGATTTAAGAATTTTGAAATTTTTTTTTTTAATTTTTGTTTTCTTATTTTAATTACCATTATTTTTTCTTTTTTTGTTGTATATATGTTTTTTTATTAATTTCAATTAGATTTAATTTCTGATTTCGCAACAGCATTCAATCATCAATTTATCTACGATTTGATTGAAATTACGTTGTATTACTTTTTAGGCTTTTTTCTGGCGCAACATATGATTTTGTTGATATACTTTTTACCTGTTAATTTTTATTCTAAAAATCTTTTACGTTAACTTTCGTTTGCTGACATTTATGGATTTATTAATTATTATTATGTTATTTTGATGAGTAAACTTTGAAATAGAATTTTAGTTATTTAATTGGTGTCTTTTTTCTTAGTCAAAACTCTTAAATCTGTTAAGACGTTATATATGAGAGCGGCAGGGATCTGTTATTGATTTTTAATTTACATAAGTATACTTTACTAAATGGTATGGTATTTATTTTTAGGTATAATAATAATATGATGATTATATGAATATTGTATTCAATAAGTTTATGATTTGTTGTATATATAATAATTTGTATTATAGTGTCTACGTTAACATTCAGTTGCTGTTTCTTTTCTTTTCTTTTCTTTTCCATTTGTTATTAAAAGTATTTTATTTTAATATTTATTTTTGTTTAAATTTTATCTAATTTTGCCATAAAATCGTATGTAAGTAGTTTTAATTGTATGTGTGTGCGTATTTGATTTCTTAATTATTTTTGTTAAATTTTTAATAGTATTTTTATTTTAAGTTTCTGTTTTAACCTTTTTCTTTGCAAATATTTCGTTTATTTGCTGTAAGCGTTGCAAAAATGGGTAGTCAAATGTCCCCCCCGCTCTCTTGTTGTTGCTGTTCCTGTTGCAACATTTGAGCTTCCTGATCGGTATCAGTTACGGTTACAGTTACAATATTACTCACCAAAGTCTCGGCAACATTTGCTTCAGCGTCCTGCACTATTTCGATTGTCTTCTTATTACATAACTGAGTAGTCTTTATCAATGTTGTTGTTGTTGTTGTTGTCAACGAAGATGGTGTTGACGAAGATGATGTGGATGTTGTAGATGTGGATGTGGAAGTGGATAATAAAGATGTTGATGGTGGTGGTGGGGATGGTAATGTTGATTCTTCTATAAAGGCAGCAGCAGCACTGACACCTAATTTCGTTGTTATTGTTTTTGTGGTTTGAATGTTATCCACATTCAATTGCCGACTTATCTCCATGTCAATGGCCTCAGCATCTTCAGGATAACGTTCAGAACAAAAAATGGCACCAGCCTTCAGTAATTTCAGTAAATTTAAACGATCCTCAGCGGTTCGTTTAGCGCAAAGTGGTCTGTGTTTGGTAAAAGAAAGATTTTCGAAAAATAAACAAAAATTGAATTGAACATTTTGAAAGAAAAACAAAAAAATTTAAAGAAATTCTAATTTCAAAATATGTTCTTTCTCTCTCTCTCTCTCTCTCTCTTTCTATGTTGCTCTTACCTGCCTGAATCCTTTAGTTGTTCCATGAATTCTTTGCCTGTTATATCGACCAGAGAATTAGGATCCATGTTCGAAAGCGAATCCAAATCAGCATCATTCATGACCGAAACATTGCAAAGATTGTTCTGTAATTGACCCACAAGTTGTTTGATGCGCGCTGTTTCTGAAGCAGCATCAATGGTGTCATGATTTTCATTACGATGAGAGGTTATCGTCACATAATGTGTCGGCTATAAAGAAAAATCAAAATTTAATTTAACTAATTTTAATATCTATTTTCTTATATAACATTTAAAAGATTCTCTCTATACAATGGTACATAAATCACTGAGAAGTTTACAAAATTATTTATACACATACACACGCACCCAAACTTGGGTGTCAAGTGCAGGCAGACTGATTCTGGAAACTTTATCCAAATTTCATTCCAAGTTGCATATAGAAGAAAAGAAAAAGTTTTTCTTTTATTCTCGTTGCTTACTTTGTTTTCACACTTTTATTGCACACATTGCAAAACAAAAGTCATTTGAGATTCTTTAAATGAGAGCAAAAACTTAAA
Source organism: Amiota minor (assembly GCA_037043295.1). Lineage (NCBI taxonomy): Eukaryota > Metazoa > Arthropoda > Insecta > Diptera > Drosophilidae > Amiota > Amiota minor. Next base: position 1,070,855 of record JBAMAW010001038.1, read on the forward strand.
ATCTAATTACTGCCATGAGTGCACAAATATAATTTCCGAGAAGAGAATTTATTTGATTTCTGAATTTTTCTTTAAAGAATTTTCCAACCAAAAAAAAAAAAGAAAGAAAAAAAAACATTTATGTACAATTATAAATCCGAAAAGGAAATGTGACAAATAAAGAGAACAAACGGAAGTAAGTAGACTTATGAGTGACTCGAGTTCGCGTGGGTTTGATGTTGACGTTAGTCGTCTGTATGGGGATGTTGATGTTGATGTTGAGAAGACTTCAACAAAAAGTAGCTTAAGTGTTGTGAAATGATGCCAACAAATATTTTGTATGAGGATTTTGGTTGTAAGCCAAGCACAAAAGATTTAGTAAAACCTTGGCTAAAGCCTTACAAGGGAGCAAAGAGGTTTTAGAACAATAAGAAATATTAACCGAATTTGTGATGAGGTTTACATAACTCTGAACACAAATAAGATTTGTATTTGCTTTGAAAAGCACTGAACAACTCAGTGATTAAGGTATGGTTTGGGAAGCACTAAATTAAACTCAACTGAGTTTGAAGGAAGCTTGATTAGAAAACATTATAACCAGCTGGGGCTTCATTCTTGGTTCTTGGATTCATTTGGACATTAAATTTTCATCTTTCATCTATTGACCTCAAATTACAATTTCTTAGGGATGAAATAAGAAAAATATCAGATAGAAATATCAAGTTGCATAACCATAGTAACTAATAAGCAATAAGAAAAGGTTTCAAGTCTTAGATCATCCCCAGAGATTATAGATTATATAAGATTTGACGATATATGTCTAATTTTGTGTGATGTAAAATACTATGACCAAAATTTATTGATTGTGTCTAGCAAATTAAAGTCATGTTGCAGGCCTAGAATTCTTAAAGCTCTTTAAAAGATACTTTAAAAACGCATTACCAAGAAAAAAAAAAATTAAATTAAAACAATTTTAGTGTCACATCATGGCTTTAAGAAACATGAGGATTATTCGCTCAGAATTTCAGTTTTAAGAACGTGAAATAATCCTTGGAGTTAGAATAGGATCTGGGAACTAGAGAAGTTTAAAAACCTGTAAAAACTGTAATGACATTCATTACCTTGCTTATACAACATATTTGCTATATTCTTAAATATTTTCATTATCATTTTTGGAGTGCGGACCTATTGAATCACCCCTCACTGCAATACCATTCTTTGATACCTATAGAAAGTGAGCTTTCATCGCATAACATTGACCTGAAATATCTTTTCACCATTTGATCTCTCATCACAACGATCAGACGTGCCAGCATGGACACAGCCAGGTATCTTTAAACCTTCTTCGGAAATTATACATCCCTTATTCTACTATATGTATTTTCATTACAATTCTTATGAATCTAAACAATCATCATTAATTATGGAATGTACTTACATCAATCCAGTGCTCACCAGGAAATACAGCAATCAACTCTGTATTCTCATCTAGTGTTCTAAAGTATTCCTCATCATCGATTTCCGTGCCATCGGAATCCAAATGTATAGTTGCTGTCTGGTCAAATTTTTCAAATTTCTCTGCCACTTTTGAACGTATCTCTTCAAGTGTTGCCGCACAGACAGCTTTCTTGATGCTGCGTGTTACGTCCTTGACCTGCAAACAAAAACAAAACAAAAATAGAAATAAAACATTAAATACAGAAAAAAATGAATGAATAATAGATTAACTAAGAGAAGGAGCAGCAAAAGGAAGCAATACAAATAACAAGAGAAAAGAAAATAAATTAAAATAAACAAAGAAAGTAAAGCAGCAACAGCAACAATAAAAATGTAGGCGCGCTTGACTGAATCTAACTTAGCAAACAAGTCTCAAGTGAAAAAAAAAAACAATAAAATAATATAAAGCAAAATAAAATGGCATCATAAAAATATATATTTCTTGTAGTCGCCTTAAAATGTGCTTTAAATGCTCGCATTATCTGCTTGAATTCTTTTCCATTTGCCATTTGCCACCTTCCCATTTTCCTTTTATTAGTTTTTGAAAAAAAGGAAAGTTCAACCTACTACCTAAATAATTTATAATCACATTTACTTAGGTTAATGGAAGCTTTGTTTAAATAGATGTCTAGATACCTAGGCACCTCCCCCCATTTAACTACTTCAAATCATTCTTGCATAACAATGAACACTCTAAAGAGCCTTTTTAATTGCTTAGGTGGTTGTGGTTATTATTGTAGAAGGTTAATGTTGATTTTTTACTTGACATATGTAATTACATACCCTTTATTAGGCCCCCTTCGATGTGGATGCTTACCTCAATATTTACAAAGAAAAGAGCAAACAAAAACCACAAGTTCAAGTCAATTAGTGAATATTAAAACAACCTCTAACCTTTTAAACTTTCTACTTAATCTGCAGCAGCAGCACTAAAAGCCAATGAAATCAAAAAAACAGCATGCGCCACAAAGTAGGCAACACATTTTTCCACTTAAATGCAATTTCATGTGTCAAATTACGCAGTCCGTTAAAACTAATTAAATTTAATGCGTGACAACATAACAACACAAGCAGACAGTTTTTGTCATAATATTAAACTACTTTTCATTATACTTTGTAATTAATATTAATCATACAAAATTTAAATTAATTAAATGAACAATGTTGTTGTCGCGAAAATGCATTAAAACATAGAAAACTAAATCGCAAAGGGAGATCATCTCCATTTCGCTGTCATGATCAAGGTTTGAAATGCATTTTTAAGTAAGATTTATTGCAATATTCATGCACACACATACACACACACACGCGCACACACACAAATCCTATCAACAGCTTTAGTTTTTCGTTTTTGGTTTTATTATTTTTTATTTATCCTCGCTATTTTTAGCACTCATACATACATACTTTTGCCCTGAAGCCGTCAATATTGGTGATTTTTCCACCATTTTATTTATTTACCATATGGCCAAAATTCTTCTCACTCTCTCTCCCCCAGTCCACTCCCTCTATACATATATGTACAACAATACATACACACGAGGTGAGTTCAAAAAGTAAGAAGACTTTTTATTTTTCTCGGTTCACGTGTTGGCAATTTTCCATTTTTTTTTTTTTTTTTTTTTGTGTTGTTTTTTTGGTAAACATGTCCTCAACATATACTGAAATTATCAACCATGTTGCTTTTTAAAGTTTGTTTTTGGTAGACATAAAGGTGACACCGTGTTTTTACACCGTGTTTTTCAATTTTGGAATTTTTTCAATAAAAAAATGGAATGGAAATGGATTTATTTTTCATAAATAAATCATAACCATGTACTCATGCTTCGTCATTATGTAGTATTATGACCCTTATGCGATGCTTATGGGGCGTTTCTTTTGATTAAAATTTACCAATTTCGAAACAAACTTCAATGGTACACGTTTCATGCCCATACGTCTGAAAAAATTGTATGGCATGAGCCAACCGATATGCCGACATCCTCGAGAACATCTCTAATAATGAATCGAAGATTCTTCATATCAATTTTCTTCACTGCTTCTATCGTTTCTTGAAGTCCAGGTCGGTGATTGTCATTAACACACCCTAAAAACTAACAACGCCAAATAGCTGATAATGTCAACATACGTTGGGGATATAGAAAAATCAACAACAAGTGGACCGCAAAAAATAAAAAGTCTTCTTACTTTGTTAAACAAACCTCGTATATAATATTTCTGTGTCTTTTTTCCATGGTTATCCACCGCTATGACACAAGCCCAATTAGACAGTTTGAATTAACCCTATGTTTTCCAAACTGTTGGTGTCACAATTGTTGGATTTATTTTATAAATACTATATAGTAGTATGTATATCTCATATGAAATATACCCCAAAAAATCCAGTCACTTTAGTTGCATGTGGCTGAAAGTTTTTTTTCCATGGATTTAACAATTTTTATTTGTCATAATGAAATATTTCATTTGATGTCGATTTATTGCCTTGTGGCATATTGTGAAATGAAATGCATGGGTGGTGGGTGGTTGGTGGTGTTGGATCCGTTGGCAGCTTATTTCTGATGCATGAGATGACATGACAACACACGATTTGATGTTAAACATAGCATAACATAGGGAAGAAAGATAGACATGTACCTATAATATAATTATCCTGTCATTTCTTATTTAAACAGGGAAATCAAAAATGAGTGTTAAAGTATTTAAAGTTCGAGTGACTTTGGTTTATTGACTTTAAGTTTGAGAATATTCTTGTAAGACAATAAGAATAAACACAATACTAAATATCTCCCAATGATATCTTAAGTTAAAGTTATGTAAAGCAAGTTCCAGGGCTTCCATAAATGTGCATCCATAAAGACTGTTTAAAAATCATCTGATTTGAAAGTAATGTTTTTTTGAATAAATTTATTGTAGTACTTCCAGGTGTTTGAAGGAACATAATCCCCTTGTTAAATGGAATCGTGTTCAACATAAGGGAAAAAATATGTTTCGTTTTTTATTACAATATTTAAATCGCAAGCTTAATATTGTAAATAATAGAAATTTTAACATTCCCTAGGTTACATAATTTGTTTGAATTACTTCATTAAGTGCCGTTGTCATATTCATCTTTAGCATGGTTTTACAAAGTCCCCATAATCTTCCTTTTTGGAAAAAAAAAAACCGGCCTTCTTGATTGTTATCTTAATTTTAAAGGTTCATTGTACAATAGATGCAATACAATGGGAGATACATTTGTACATTTAAATGTCTCTCAATCGACTAATCTGAATTTAGGAAGGAATTTGGACAAATGCTAAACTCTTTTAGAGTCAAAACTGTTCGAAACTGTTGATTTTGAATTCTTTCCATCATTCACAGCTATTTCAATCAACAATTCTTCATCAAGATCTTTGTCTTCAAACTACTCTTGAATATCCTTGATAGCCTTACTTCCTCTGAGTGGGCAAATTTAAAAATTTCTTCTAGTCCTCTTTGTGGCCATTAAAGCTCTTGGCTCTTCTCCAACATCAATTCAATGTTGGAGCTACTTTAAAGAGATAAAGTTACTAACTGAATGCAGTTTTTAATGGAAAATTACTTCCAGGCACTCATTGTAGCAATAGAATCCGAGTCAGAGTTCTGTCCAAAATCCAACATAAAGAAAATCTGATATACAATAGTAAGCCTGAAAAGTGTAAATTATACTGTAATCCATAAAAACTTCATTTAACTCCAATAGCTTTTTGGGACATTCAAATTTTGAAAAGAGCTAAGGAAAAGTCAAGGAGGATTCTTAACAGCTCTTTGAATGGTCATTGTCGACTTAGGTACTTCATTTGAATAAACTTGGTATTACCTTACATTTTAAATGCAGATTCTCTACGAAAAGTAATAACAGAATAATCACTATATATAATATTCATATTCCAATCTTATCGAGCAGCTTTAGATGAAATCTCCTTCAACTTTAAATTAAACAGAGGCAACACAAACAGATTTTATCCTCTTGAAAATATGCTATTAAATTTTCAATATTTTACTTCTGACATAAAAACTAACTAACTAAACTTAATATGATGTAGTAGATGAAGAAAGTACGTTGAGTGCCTAAAGCACTTAACTGTCAAACGCTCTTTACTTAACATGAAACTGAAATTTTAATATAATATTAAGAACAAAAAATTAATTTAATAGCGTAATTTTTGGCTGACATCAAACAGTTTATGTGTCTTTCAACATTTCCAGTATCCTTAACCATGCAACGCCCTTCTTCCTTCTGCCCAACTGACGACGTAATATTAAAGTGAGTTCGTTCAGTACACGAGTATGACAAATTTTTCATGTTAAACAGAAATTGTTTTAGGAACTTAAAACGAAAAAAAAAGGAAATAAATTTCACTCCACGTAGTAGAACAACATTACTTTCCACCATGTGTTTTTTTTTTTAGTTTTCCTGTGTATTTTGTTCCTAAGCAAATATTTTATTATGCTAAAAACTTGAATAATTCGAAAAAAAATGAACTTTTGTGTTGTTGGTTTTGTTTATCTCAAATAGTTACATATTTGCATCGTTTAACAATTTTATCTATTTCCATGAAACTTGAGTTTTAGTTAAGTTGAGTTGTTATGTTTACAAAAAGGTACCACATATCCTTCCTTCCTTCCTTCCTTCCTTTCTTTCTCTTCCTGAATATTGCATTTTCTCACTCACAGAGTCTTTTACTTTTACATGTTGCATGTAACATGTTCTCATTTTTATTCAAATTTTTAAGTTAAATGTGTTTGAAACATATTTTCATTTGAGTATGCGTCGCACTTGCGTGTCTTGCTATTCTTAAGATTTATGAGTGATGATATGATGTAGTATAGTGTAGTGTAGTTGGTATAGTAAAACGTGGTCCTTGCATTCAAGTCAAGTAAATGTTTAAGACCTTCAGAGAAATAATAGCCAAAGGATAAAATAAGTAAAATAGCAAATTGCATGCTACTAAATTAAATGTGAAGTGCTTTTTGTTCTCCTTCATCTTTATCCCTTTTTTTTTTTTCTTTTCTTTTTTGTAATAAATTAAGCACGAAAATGCAATTTTAAGCACGAAATTAACCGCAACTTAGCGGCTCAACATATTCCTTCCTTGGGCCTTGAGTTTAAGGCACTGCTTCCTTTCGTAAGTTTCTGTTTCTGCTTTAAATGCAACATGAAATGAATCTTATATTCTAGTAGAAGCAACAGAAGCCCACGGAATGCCCAGCATAACTAAACCACCAACCAAGTTAAACCACCAAGGAGTTGTGGGCAGTAGAATAAAACTTGCCACATTCTAATAGCGTAAAATGATGCTGCTGATGATGGTGATGGTGATGGTGTTGGTGATGGTGATGCGGATGGTTGGTTGTCTATTATTTGTTGCTTTCCTTATTCTGTTATACATTTTTTTTTTTTTTTTTGCTTTGCTTCGCTATTCTTTTATACTTTCATTTCCAGCATGTTGCAGCAAGTGCAATATATTTCATTATACATTTTCATTACTCTTCTATACTCAAAACCCTTCATCGTCATCTACATTATTCCTGCTTCCTTGTTGAGCTTCATAAATTATGAATGCATGAGTAAATGATGATGTTCTTGTTTCACAATTTGAAAGTAACCCAACAAAACAAACCACAAAATGGAAATTACTTGTCTTTTTTTTTTTTTTTTAATAGTTTTTCATGGTATTTTGAATGAAAAAACAAAGGAAATATGAAAATAATCTTTTTGCAATTGTAATGAAAATGGATCATTGGCATGACTAAGTAAATGGAAATAGGTTTTATATATTTTTTTGTTTAAAGTTTAAAAGTGTTTAAAAAAAAGAAAAATTCAATAATTTCATAGAGGAAAACAAAAATATGTAACTTATTTTCCCTTGTGATTTTATTTGTTTTTTCAGGAAACGCATAAGGAAAAAAAATATTGTAAATAAACTCATTATTTAAATGGTTGGTTGGCGACTGTTTGGCGCCGCACATTAAATAAATTATGTTGATTTCATAATTTTTTTATTTTTTTTTTTTTTTTGTATAGAATTTTTTAAGCGAAAACATTTTCATGCGAACTCAGCACAGTCAGAATAAATAAATAACAGATTTTTTATTATGAAAAATATCTTCAAATTAATGAAAGATGAATGTTTTGAGGAAGACCCTGTTTTGTTTTACCTTATTTAATCATAAGATCAACATAGTGATGAGATGACTTGCATCTGATCATGTCAGTACTGTTTCGCAAGTGAGGTAACGAACTTTCGTTTGCTTCTGAATTTTATCAAAACAATTGATTGCTTAAAATCTGACAAGAAGAGATGTTAGTCATGTTATTTGTTTGTTAGCATTTAACATTTGACATTTTATAATGAAATTTAATGGAATTCTTCATGGAAAAACTTAATGTTGCAGAGTACAGTAGATTTTGTAAAAAAAAAATAAACAATCTTTTACAACAATCATTTTTAATGAATGTATTTGTTAACTTGAAATTACAACATCATGTGTTTTTATATTGGAAAACATGTTTTCTAATAGTAGAGTTTGGGATCCAATCTATCAACTCCTTTCTTGCATTCATTTGTTTCATACTATAAATAAAAAATTGGAATAGTAATTGAATTTGAATGAATACTTTATATGAAGACTATCTTTTCAACTAATCAGTTCAAAGCAAATGGTACGCAAATTTTGTGTGAAGTAAAAAGCAAAATCTCAGACAAAATTTCACCTAAATACAATACTTTTGAAACTATTCTAATACAATACAATTTAATAGGAAATGTTTCAAGCTTTGCCTTAATTGGTGGCTAAATCTTCTAAAAGTCACATCAAATATTTAGATGTAATACATACAATACAATTTTATTGTACACAATTTCATCACTTCATCTCAAAAACTGTACAACTAAGGCAGAGGAAAATGAAATTTAACATTCTACTAACTAATATACAATGAATAAGATAAATTTCACCGAAAGCAATAACAAATTTACTTAATGAACAACCGCACTACACTACACCACAGGATATTTTTAAATAAGTTCGAAAATGAACAAAGTTTTAATTATTGAAATATTTATCTCCCACATCTCGCTGGTTTTAATTAAATTTTCAATTTTTTTTTTTTTTTTTTTTTTTGTTTTGATATTTTCCTATATAAAACATTTCAATTGCTTGTCACGTAATGAAAACAAATATAATATTTTAATTTAAATTTATTATAACTTTATTAAAAAAGAAACCATTTCATTTAAATTTTATTTATATTTTATTAAAAAATGTTCTCTTTAAATTTCTATTAAATAATAAATGATAAACTAAATTTAGACATAAATAAATCTTTTAGTTTAATTTTAAGTTTCAAATTAAATCACAAAATATTTCTTACAAAAATATAGCAGATTTAATTAAGTTATATTACGTTATCAGCTGAGTATCGTCCGCCTCGATTTTCAAAACCTTTTGACGCCCTTGGTAACTTGTGACTATAATGCTAACCACACACCTATTGAGTTTCTCGAGTAATAAGTCCCAAAGAACGGCAATTCTAAAACATGCTTATAAATTTAAAAAATAAAAGCAACTAGACTTTGATTCTTCGGGTAAGACTTTACATACTGACCATCAGATCCAAAAAAAAATTCAAATCTTATTGACTTTAACATCATAACGAACACCTCAGGAAACCATCCAATCTCCCGTTGATTTTGACTTATTTGATTTGCAAATAGTTTAAGAACGCACTTATAGAATTATAGCAAAATAAATGAGTTGGCTTGAATACCAAAAATGTATTGTATTATCAAAATCTTACATCAAAATTACACCTGCTTCTTAACAATATCAGAAAACTGCTACAAATTGTGCACCTTTCATCTATCACTCACTAAAAACTTCTGTGGAACTGAATTCACTTATAAGAGACATTCAGGCACCTTTAGATGAAGTGCAGACCAAAGTCATTTAACCCAGCAGCCAATCACATTTTCATTAAAAAACTGCTTGAATCAAATTAAAATAAATAAAAAAACTCAACAGAATCCGAGAAAAACTTTAATGTGCCAAAAAATGATAACTAAACTTCGCAATCATTAGGAAAAAATGTAGTCTTTTTGCTAGGATATTGGGGCAATCCGAAAGGATATGTTGAAGAGAAAGAAAGGCTGAATTGCAGAATTCACAAGAGGGACATAGAAGTTTATAAAGATACGTGTGCCCGAGTCGAAGCCTAATTAGCTTAGACATGTCAGAGCGGGAGCGAATATAGGATGTGAATTTATCGAAGTCAAATATGGAAAGTTTGTGAAGATTTCAAATTCCAAGTGGATTTGAAAATGAAACTGAAGTGCAGTTTAATGAATTGTTGAATATCAGAGGTGTTGTGAATGGGAATAGTAAAGAGGGAAGGTTAGGAACAGATTTTGCAGTCAGGTCCGCTCGTTACCTGTAATTTTAGAGTGGCCTGAAACCCAAAAGAGGACGATTGACGATGGGATTTGAAAGAAAGAATCTGTCTTATAGACTTAGCGTAGAATCTAAAGTTTGATTGATTGATGATAGCGCATTATGTTTCTGACTTATCAGCTTTTCCATAGTTTCCAATTACTTTATAAACAATTAGGAACAACTTTTCGACTTCTACCTATTTTGTTCGATATTTCAGTTCAAGAGAGGTCACATTCTTTGTAGACTTTAATTTTGACTTGTTCAGAAACACTGAAGGCCCATTCCTATTGACAATTACCTACATTTCTTTAAAAAAAAAAAAAACTCAAACCAATCAATTAATAACTTTACTTGCCGCGCAAATGAAGCCCTGAAGTTATGTAGAGGCTTAGAACATTTTGCAAGGTGTGCTTAAGTGAAACGCAATCCACTAAATGGATGAATAAAACTTTGCCTCACAACAAATTATGATAATAAAATTTGTTTGTAATTAAAATGAAAATATTCTTTGATCTAAAAGGGGGTTCTCATTTTTTTCTTACGCTTTACAAACTTAGAAAAATAATATTTAATAAGCACCTAAAATGTCACTTAAAGTCGCTCACGTGTCACAAAGTTAGTCAAGGCCCTGGTTGCCATAGTAATAATAAAAATAATTTGTAGTAACTAAGAACAACAAGAAAACAAAAAAAAAAAAAAACGAACACACAAACTTTTCCCCAATTTCTAACTAATAAATTTTTGATGTTTTAGTTTTTCTTTGTGACATTTTCACATGAGAAAAACTTTAGAAAGTTTTCAGCTCTAAACTATAGACACAAAAATCTTGAAAAGATTTACTAGAAAAAGGTGGAATGATGGAAGGATGGGAGGCTGGAAACCTATTGGGAAATTAAGCAAAGATTTTTGGAAATACCAAGAACAAAAGAAGAAAAGAGGTGAAACTTTCATTGAAAATTTGTTTATTCTTTTTTTTTTTAAGATTACTATTTTTTTTATTATTTTTTTTTTGTTTTGTTTGTAGGATTATTTTATGTGAATTATAAAAATTAATATAAAAGAGCAAGTTGTCAAGTTTTTGAATCCTTCCTCTTACATTACTCCTCTCATTCAGCAGCCCATTCAGTTAAATAAAAGAGAATATAAAGAAGAATATGAGAATAGTAGGGAGTAGTGGAGGAAAACTTTTAATGAATTTATTAATATTTTAAGCTGATTTTGTGGTGTTTGTGTCAGTCATCTCTATGAAAGTACATCATAACATGAAATTACGCGACGAGGACTACAAGTGGGACGATGTTGTGATGACGGAGACAAGAACATTTTATAATAAATTCATTTGAGAGCGTAATAACTGGAAAAATATACATATCTCATAATCACTTAAGCCTTTAAGTATCCTTTTTAATAAATATAAAAAAAAATATTCTATTTAGATGTGTTAACATCTTTATTAATATCAAATGCTACTAATTTCGTATTTAATGAGAGATTTCAAGGAAACCCACTAGATTACTATTTTTATTTTAATCGCGAATGAATAGAATGGCATGCAATTAACAATTATAGTAAGCAAGAGCACAATTAGGGATACTTTTTTATTCAGATAGTACAATATTACATATATCATCAACTGAGCAAATGCCAACGCGTTTTAAAGGTCAAACATTCTACAATATTAACGGTAAAACATTCAGTTAAAGTGACTGACAATAACAAATTAAAAGATACAAGAGACATGACATCACATGAGTTGGGAATTTAAACTTGATTAAAACGAAATTAATATTGTTCATTAATTAATTCAAATACGAAATTTCAGTACTCGTAGAAAGGTTTACTTGGTTTAAGACACAACATCTCATTCCATGTTTATACATTGCAGGACAACTTATATTCATAAATGGCAACTTACGAAAAAATAAAAATATATTGAAATTACATATGTCAATTAACTAGTCTAAAAAAAATTAATCAAAAAGGATTTCAATGACTTTTAACGTAGTTTATCAACTTGAAGTCTATTATCACATTAACTTGGAGTGTGTATTTGTAACGCATACGAACATCCTCCGGAAACCCCACAAAATTGAGACAGGACAATCCAAGTCTGTCTGAGCATAACCATATGTTTTGGATATGTTAAAATCAGAATTCTCTATTAATCATGATTGATTGTTGTTATTTCCCTTTTCCATATAAATGAAATCATTTGGATTCTATTCAACATAACAACATAACAATGAATTCGCTTAATCTATTCAAAAATTGGGGTGTACAAAGTGAACTATGAAACTTTGTAATTTTCTGCCTTCATACTTAATTTCAATTAAATTCTAAAAATGATATTAAACAATTATGTAATTTATTAACATAAAATTCAAATTCTGAAACCACACAAAACAACTGACCAAATCAAAAAAAAAAAAAAAAAAAAAGAAGAAACACTTTTTACTGAAAAGGAAAAACTTTTGAGCAAAGTTTTACACCTAGAAGTATTTTATTTTTGACCACAATAAAACTTCGTAAAATTGTCCTAACTTAAACATTTTGGTTGATATTTTACTATATAGAAGAATATAAAAATGTACACCATGTTGATTGATGATGATGATGATGATGATGATGGCAAAATAATAATCATGATTTGGCAGCAGTTTGTTGTTGAAATGTTTTACTATTGTTCAAATATTTGAAAAGACCAAGTGTTGCAAGTTAACTTCTTTCTACTTTCTATTTGACTTAAACCAATCCACCCATCCAACCAACCCTTTAATAAAAATTACTCTTTTTTTTTTTTCTTTACTATAAAAACATTTAAGGTTTTTTATATTTTGTCCTTCTAATTCATCTTCATTTGGGTGCTGACTTTCTCTTCTGTTTCTATTCATTGCTATTTCTTGTCTTTTTTAATTTTTTTTTTTTATTAAGTATTTCTATGATTCCAGTAGCAACTACTGCAACTGCCCTTGTCCCTATTCCTTCCTTCCATTGAAGACCAAACAATTTCAGAAGAATTGCAACTGAGTTTGTTCCAGTTTTCTTTAACTAAGGTAGGGCGGCTTTGAAGGTAAAAACAGTGTTTCTGTTTCCCCCTGTGTGACCTGTGCCCCCATTGAGTTTTTTCTTGTCACTCTGAATGAATGGATTTTTCTAGTTGCAGCTCGAATGCACATCAAAAGCCTCCTCATCACAAATAAAGTTGCATTGCGTTCTCATCATCAAAAACATTGAGTACAATTTTTTATTTTTTTTTTTTTTTGGTTTGAGAAAATCAACTTAAAAAAAAGAAAAAATTTTCTTCAAAGTAAAAATGTTTTTGAAGCAAATCAAAAAAAGTTTCAATTGGATTTCGGTTTTGTTAGGCATTAGCCATTCTATTGTTTTTTCGTATTCTCATGTGAATCACAAGTTCACATTCAATTGAATCGAATTGAATTGAATTGTTTTTAATCTGTTTGAAGGGATGAAGATAGTTTCTGGGTATTTTTCTTTTCTTTTTTCTCTAAATTTCTATTAGAAATTTACATTTGCTTAAATTTTTTAATGAAGATTTCAGTTTGATTGAAGGCAAATGAGATTTCTTTGTGTCAAGAATTGCCATTTAAACATAGACAAAGTTGAAAATTCCAAAAACATTCCGACACAACTGTCCAGTAAATTAATTGAATTCTTCTTGAACTTTGAAACATAATCAAACTTGCAAATAAATATCTTTATTGAATTCCTGAGACATATTATTGTCTTCAGAGAATTTTTATTTAAGAGAAACACAGAAATCGCATCATCAAGCAAGGAAAACAGGATAAAGAAAGAAGAAACCGTATTGACAATCGAATTCCTGATTATCCTTAACCATATTAACATATTATGATTCAATTTGAAGACTTAATACATTTTTATCGATAAATTTAACTTTAGAGTCCTTTGAGTCCTTATTACCTTTGACTAGGCTGAAATAAATAAATTAAGCGTAATGCGAAGCAACAAAGAAAGAAAGAACTTAATTGATGCAGACGGCATAAAAAAAATGTAAGGCAGACAGAAGAAGAATTATACACAAAGCAGTCACACACACACACGCCAGAAATGTCATAAAACTTGACAACAATAACAAAAATAAAGTACATAGTCAATTAATTTGTATTGTTTCTTTGCAAAAGCAAAAATCAAAAGCACAAAATTTTGACTCTCTGAAATAAACAAACCAAGCGCCGCCAGTAAAATTTTCGAGAACAAATTCATTGTGCTCTTGTTTTTTTGTCATTGTTTTAAAACAAATTGACTAACAGTTGTGTTCTCTTCAAATTTTATACTTTTTGATTCTCTTTACTACACACACCCAATTGTATATATGGCTAAAATTTTGCAAAGAGAGCGTGAGAACATTAGCTTATCTACGCTAGTGCAAAATAAGCTCACTTATCCATATGTATAGAAAGAGAAATAACTTTGGCATGCAATATTTTATTCACCCAGTTTTCATTTATACTTTTTTTTTTTTTTTTGCTACAACCAAAAATGAGTAACAAAAAGAGGAGCAGGGTAAACAACAACCACAACAACACAAAATCAAAATGAGAAGATTGGAGCAGGCAGCAGCAACAGCAGCAGTAAAATACTGTGAAAACGCCAAAGACAACAAAAATCATATGAATTTGAAATGACTCAAAGGCTGCATGACTTTTGTATGACCTACACCTGTGGAAGTTGTGTAAGAGAACCATGTGAAGCTAAGAATTTTTAGAATAAAAGATTTTTTTTTTTTTTTTAATTAAAATTAAATTAAATTAATGCAGCACTTCTCTCAATATTTGAAACACTTTTGGAACTCAATGGATCTTCAATAGAAATGCATTTTTTTTCTTTTCTAAAATGATATTTCTCAGAACTTTTGAACATTGCATGCAAATATCACATTAGATGTTTAAACTCTCATGCCTTCCGGACTTCTTCCAATACCTGATGCATTTATTATCCGAAATATATTCTAGAACTTGATAAATAACATAGCGCAAGCTTTCTCAAAAGTAAAATAACAAAAAAAATAACTCTTTCACACGCTTAAGAGAATCACCATTTGTATTCGACGTTTTAGAATGATTTCATATTTTTTGTCATTTTAATTTTTAAATTTATAAATTAATAAAAAAAATGTTTCATGTGAAAAACATTAGAAGTCAACATTCTTTTTATACGCAAAATTCTCGGATTCTTTTGTTTTATTAAATTTCTATTAGAAAAATTCATTGACACAATAGTAAATATACCCTTAGAACACTTTATAGGGTATAAAAAGGCGAAACGCCCAAAAAAGGCACTTAAAGGCACACAGCTACTTCTCCTTTTTTTTTTGTTTTTATCCAATTTCTTTATACTTTCTTTCGGAATGAAACACAAAAGGTCCTCGTCCTTTGGAATTGTTTTAAATTGTTATTATTCTTTTTATTATTTCTTGTATTGTTATGGAGTTCAAAATATTATTGTAGTTTATTTATATTATTCTTACCTTAAATGGCTTTTTGTCGTTCGTCGTCGACAATGCCAGGATAGTAGTTGAAGTGGTAGAGGTATCCATCTACACTTATTTATTTAATTTTTTTTTTTTTTTTTTTTTTTTTTTTTTTTTTTTTTTGTTATAAACTTAAAATGTTTTTTAAATGATATCAAAGTGTCCTATATTTATTAAGGATATTAAAAGAATCCTTTTTAAAAAAACAGATGAAATTCTTTAGTCACTGCACCACATTCCCACCTCGACACTTTGAAAATTTTGAACTGTAAACAGCATAGCGGGTGTTGGGCTTTTTATATGCAATATTTAACATAAGCATAACAGTGAAGAGAGTAGGCAAAAGTGCTCTTTTAATCCTAAGAAAATCAAAAGTGTTGCCAGCCAGTTGAGAAATTCTTGTTGGGTATATACTTCTTTCGTTTCCACTTACAGAATTCTATTAGAAGAAGTTTGACTGAGATGGCTACATATCAAGCAGTCTGGTAACATTTTATGGTTATGTGCTTGGTGGCTAGAATTTATCAATAGACTTTATGTTTCCATCAAACTGCTTGGAACATAAAGCGATATGCTTAAAGAGTGAATATATTTTTTAAAGAGAATTTCTCAAGCGATTTTAAGCTCTTGTTTCTTTTTTATTATGTTAAATTATTTAAAGTGCCTGTTAGTTTACATGTCGTCTACATAACATAATTTTAAAATTTCTTCAACTTGAATTTTACTTATCACATATTTTTTAACAATCTTTTTAAAACAATCTTTATTAACTTACTAAGTCATACCCAAAACCCAATCACTTTCTAGATACTAATAATTAGTTGTGAAGATTGATGTTTATGTTAGTAATAATAACATACATTCATTGCGTACTTGTCAGCAACAACCCACTCAGGTCCAGGACTCAGATCTGCTCATCTTCTTCATCATCTATCATCTACTTTTCAAGTCCTATATCCTTATCCTTGTGTATGTACAATGTATGTAAGTATGTTATATACCATAGAAACAAACACACAAACATGTGTGTGTGGTTCCTGCTAGAAACATCTTCGACACACAAAAGACTGCAATGTGGCTGCCACATTATTACCGCCTTTTTTTGTTTCGTTTGTTTTTCTTCTTGTTTTATTCTTTTTATACTGCAAAATCTTGAATGGGCTTTAGCAAACTCAGCAAGGACATCATTCATAAAACTAAGCAAAGCGTTTAGTTCATTCTTTTTTACCTTTTCTACATGTATTTTTATTTGTTTATTAAGAATGAATGGGGCTTGGTTAGCGACATAAGAAACTGGGTACAAATACTCTCGTTCATATTGTAGATATAGAAATGCTTAGAATGTCTCTCATTGCAGTGAACGGAGGGGGTGGAGAAAGTGCATAGAAGTGTTAAAGTTTATTGACCGCAGGCTAGTGACTGAGGTCATGAATGGGTTCAAACGTTGAATAAAAGAATAGTTTAATGAGTGCAAGCGATTAAAATGAAAGGACAAGCATTCAATCAACAAACCAAACATGAAAATGGAAGACTAAAAATAAATACGATTACTTGATAAAAGATGAAAAAGAAAATTACAGCTTAATTAAAAATTTAGCTTAATACACAAAATTATTGCACTATAATTTCTTTATAACAATAATAATACTAATAAAAAATTTAAAAGAAATGTGGTTCAAATATGGAACTTTTCAATCAATTCTAACTCAAAATTAAGCATAGAGGAGAAAATTCCACTTGTCGTAAGTTAAAAATTAGGTGTAAAGGTTATTAAATTGTATGACTTATGGTAATGAAACATTGATTGAGATTCTCATTGATCACTAGAGGAATAAGGGGGTTGTTGTTTTGCCACGGGAATCTGAGCCAAATATAGAAAAAGTAGAAAGGGTTACTTCTAAGATTCTGACAATTTGATTACGAATATAAAGAATAGTTTAGCCTAGTAACTGCAACTTTTCTTGCTCTAAAATCATGTTCTTTGAACTTCATCTGTCACATTCAAAATTGCATAACAAAGACAAAGTCAAACTATATGGCGTGATTGCGATTTTTATGTGTCACCATACAGATTTCTTTGTTCATGCATTTCTGCTTAAGTCTGCAATGAACACTTCGCCATTATTCCCAGTATGAAACTTTATTTATTTATTTATTTAATGCTCAACTCAAGCCTTTTGGCGTCAATATTCTGTCTGTCCTAAAGTCTGTACTTAATACGAAACTATGATGATCATCATCCATCGATTGTCATTTTGTTTATTTAATGGTTATCCGGTGCCGGCTGCGTAGTCGCGACGTAAGTCGAAACTTCTTGATAGAATTATTGGGAAGCGAAATGCAGCTAAGTTTATTGTGGAAAAAATCGGAGCAAGCAAAAATAAGCATTTTGTAGAAAGCAAAACAATCGAGGAAAAAATGTGTATTTCTAGAATATTCAAAGCTAAAAGATGAGTTGTGGATTTTGTCTGTCCTGAGGTGATGATGATCATTGATCATCGTCCATCGATTGTCAGTTTATTTATTTAATGGTTTCCAGTGCCGACTGCGTGGTCGCGACGTAATTCGAAACTTTTGGATAGAATTGTGAGGGGGCGATGTGCTTCTTACTTATATTTTTTGTGGGAAAAATCAGAGCAAAAATATAAGAATTTTCTAGAACAAAATCAAAGCTAAAATCAGCGAATAAATCGAAGCAAAGTATATTTCTAGAATATTCAAAGTCAAACGAAGAGATTGAGATAAAGAATGAAATATTAATTAGTATTTCCCTCCCCTCTCTCAACAGATCAAGAATGAATGAATGAATCTTTTTATTTATGACCATCTTCTTTAACATTTAGTTAACAGTCAGTCAGAGAAATTTCAGTGCATTTCACAAATTCATGAAAATAAGAAGAGAGAGAATTTATTCGAAATGCACCGAATGATTGACCCTCTTGGCCCATTCCAAAATCCAAGCTAACTCAACTATTGGATGCACCAACAACCCAACAAAGGTCATCAGTGCACATAGTAGTCATACAATATTTGCCCTCCACTTTGACATTAAACTCGAACAAAGAACAGAAAATGGAGTTCATGAATATTTGAAAAGATGCTCGAACTGCTATAGAAGTGCAAAACAAATTGCATGGAAGGAAAAGGAAACGATAACGAAAACAAACAGAACAACAAAAACAACAACAGAGATTGTAAAATGGGAAATAAGGAAATGTGAAAGTTTTCATATTTTTCGCTTTCACCGAAAGCTCCAAGCAAACGAGAAGGATTACAGGATGCATACAAATCTAAAAGGGCTCGATGTGATGTGGTGTGTCACCATTGCAAAAATATCTCGAGATGCTGCTGCTTAAGTATCTCGACTTATAGGGTTATTGTCCTCAATAATAGTGAGTGAACAAAAACACATAAAATGGCGCTAAAAATAATGTCGACGACAATGTACACACACACACATATAATGGCGGCGCACAGAAACGTGTTTCGAGCAAGTTAAACATGAAAGAAGGACAACGAAGGACACGAAGAAAGTAGAGGCGCACAAAATAATGAGCATGTGGTTAGATAACGTTGTTGAGCGACACTCAAGTCAAGTAAGTAACTTGGCTAAAACTATGACCCAACAAGTCAAGCTACATACATATGTGCATACGAGTATGTTTGCATGTGGGTAAATATGAGTTGAGTTGAGTTGCCAAAGTCTGAGTGCCTCAGCCTCCTTTAAATTCTTGCCAAGTGCCATTATAAAACTTTGCCAAGGATTAAAAAAAAAACGAGTGAACAAGTCGGCGACATCCATACATACATACATGCTATGTAGTATGTAGGGTGAACAATAAAAGTGAGTTCAATGCACTCAACGTTCAGAGACAATTGTAGTTTTGCCAAAATATTGACATTTTATTTGAAGTCAAAGTTTATTTAAACTTAACTAAATCCTACCTAAACCTAATAGTCTTCTAACATAAGCTTAGGCACCACATTCATGCTAATTAACTCTTGAAATAGTAACTTACACGCATAAGGCATTGCAATCTTTGAGACGTGAGCCGATGACTGACAGAAATGACACCATGAGCTATAGGCTAACCTGCCACAAGTCTTGCACACATCAACTTCGAATGCATCGGAGGATATCATCAGACGTTCCATAATCAACATGCTGGCGCCATATGATATCAAACAATCACGTTCCATTTCACCTAATCGAAGACCACCCTCACGACTGCGACCCTGGGTGGGTTGACGTGTTAGTACAGCTTTGGGACCACGCGCTCGCGCATGCATTTTATCCTGAACCATGTGCTTCAGTTTCTGATAATATACTGGACCCGAATAGATATAGGCCCCTAGTGATTCGCCTGTGATGCCCGAATAGAAATAATCCTTACCTAAATAATTGAAACCATGCTTGAACAATTCATCCTGTATATCCTGGCACTTGGAGCCACCAAAGGCAGTTCCATAATGAAATTTTCCTTCTAAAACACCTGCTTTGCTGCCGAGTAACTCAAGCGTTTTGCCCACCGTCATACGTGACGGAAAACCATGAGGATTCATAATCATATCTGGCGACATACCGAAATCATTAAAAGGCAAATCTTCTTGTTCCACAATTAACCCGGTGACCCCTTTCTGACCATGTCGAGAACTGAATTTATCACCGATTTCTGGTCGCCGAGTTTGCCGTAGCAAGATTTTTATAAGGAAATCCTCTTCGCCATTCGCTGAGACCATGACACGTTCAGCATAACTGGGCTCTGTACCTTTGTAAACAATTGGTACTGCCGTATAAGCTGGCTGAGCACTTTGGCCTGTTTGCTCCAGAGGATTTATTGAAGTCACTGCAGGCATTTCCTTGTTAATCATTACTTGTTTATTTGAGAGCATCTCACCCGGTGCCACAATGCCATCTGCATCGAGAGCATCATGTTTAAAGATAACTTTATTCGTTAGTGCATCCTTGACTGGACCCATGATGCGATCATACGTTTGGTTGGCATATCGTTTCACCGTACACTTGGCATTCTTGTAGACCAAGCAACGACCATAGCCACGATCAATCGAAGCCTTGTTCAAAACTAAAGCATCCTCAATATCATAACCCGAATAACTCATCACTGCCACTGTAGCATTTTGTCCAGCAGGTAATTTATCGAAATTGGTCAGCTCAATTGTTCTGCTCTTGACCATCGGAGCTTGTGGGTAGACCAAGTTATACATCAAGGAATCTATACGATTCTTTTGATTGTAGCCAATCATGCCCATCGCTTGTTTACCCATAGCACATTGATATGTGTTGCGTGGACTTTGATTGTGATGCGGATAAGGAACAAGACCAGCACACACACCCAACAAAGTAAATGGTTCAATTTCAAGATGTGTAGTTCTAGGCTCAATGTATTCTTCATTCCATGCAATAAACGAATCATTCTCCTCATTCACATCCAAATATTCAATGAATCCATCATGCAGGAAATCTTCAAATTTCCTTATGCCACGTTTCAATTCATCCAGATGACATTGTTTAACAGCAGGTTGATTATTCCTGACAATGATATACGGACGACATAACCGACCACCATCAGTGTGTATATAGACACATCGTTGCGTATTTGAAGTATGTACAGAGACAAAGTTTCCAATGCGTCCTTTCCTCCGCATGAATCTGAAGTTCTGTACTAAGGACTTGGGATTCATAGTCAGTCCAAGCACATTACCATTGATGAAGACTAGGAAAACACGTGGATTGTTTATAGGATTACCACTGACTTCACGTATATCCTCAACACCTGCAGTGAATGCCAAATGGATGACAGGACTTTCATCCACTTCTGTTGTTATGTGCGTCATCAGAGCTAAATTCTTCACCAAGCCACAAGCCTCTCCCTCAGGCGT
The DNA here is from genome assembly GCA_037043295.1 of Amiota minor. Taxonomy (NCBI): domain Eukaryota; kingdom Metazoa; phylum Arthropoda; class Insecta; order Diptera; family Drosophilidae; genus Amiota; species Amiota minor. The sequence goes on from JBAMAW010001038.1 coordinate 1,092,198, forward strand.
ATCGGAGGGACAAAGCATACCCCATTGGCTGGGCTGCAGTGACCGAGGTCCCGAGACTTTCCTTGTCTTTTCAAACTGTGAATTGACGCGTGTCATCATGCCAAGTGCAGATATGTAACTGAGACGAGAGAGAACCTGCGTCACACCCGCACGCTCCATTTTAAAACGTTTGATTGTCCAATTCCCAGAAGAAATCGCTGACTCTAGACCTGCAGTAATTTGTGCCGCACGCATATGCTTTACCACATCGAATTGAGCTGCCTTCACTTTCGGTATATTTTTGTCTGCTATAATTTTGAGCTCCCAATTCATGCGTTTGAATAAATCCTCAAACATCAGAGCCATTAAGGAACCTGCCAGCTCCAGACGTTTGTTGCCATAATAATCTCGATCATCAAACAATTCGTTGTTCTGTTCAGCAGCCATGACACGACGCACCATCAAAGCGACATAGATGGCCTTCATTTGGAGACTGAAATTCTCGACTGGAACATGTGCTAGAATCGTCGTGGCTAATAATTCACGTGCCTCATCTGGTGGAGTTTTAGTATGAGCACTTTGAAATCGTTTCACAACCAATTTAGATCCTGTAAATACAATACAATTAAAAATGAACCACGCATAGATGAAGCCAACATCAACTTACCCATATACTCCAAAGCACGTTGCTGAGTAAATATCTTTAGATTATAAGAATCCAGCAATGATGGTGTAAATCGATTCTGTGAATACGCATCCAGACCAATATGCGACATGATTTCTTGATCTGTTACCACACCCAATGCTTTGAATATGATGACTATGGGTATATCATCAGTCATAGAATTGTGCTTCAAAAAGTATTTTCCCTGTTTGGACAGGACCACTGTACGTGATTTCTTCTCATGTGTCGATGATGTGACCTGACACTGAACGATGCCATTGAACTCTTCCGTAATCATTTTGTTCCATGACAATTGTTCTTGGATCAAAATCACTTTCTCCTGGCCACGCACAACAAAGTAACCACCAGGATCCAATGGACACTCATTCATTTTGGATAACTCAAATTCCGTCTTGCCAGTCAGCACACAATTCGAGCAACGCAGCATCATTGGCATGCGCCCGATGAGCAGATTATTTCTTTTGATACGCTGCGCGCCACGCGTGTACTCAATATCCACGGTAATGGGGGCCGAGTAAGTGGTATCACGCAATCGACACTCATGTGGTGTAATGGTTTTTGTAATATTGAAACCATCATCGATATCAGGTTTGCCCACTCGTATATCTAGATATTTTAGATAAAACATTGGATCCGCATCACTGATCACCGACTGATTCGCTTGGACAATCTTCTTAATGTCTACATTTATGAAATGATTAAAAGAATCAATGTGCTGCTTCACGAGACCTTTTACTTGCAGAAATGCCGGCACCAATTTCCATTTTTCCTCCAAAGGTTTAATTGATTTGGACCAAGTCTTTGGATCGCCTCGCCATTCCTTACACGATTTGTCGCTGCTATCCTTCTCCACTGCCACCATTGAATCAATCTCTCTATTCAATTGCAAAAACAAAACAAAATGCAAAATCTCTAACCACAACAACACACATGTTCGTTCATATGTTGTTGTTTTGCGCGTGGATAATTTCTTTTATTAGTGTTGGAAAACGTGAAACTGAGAAAAAAACCTTGTAGCAATTGATGAGTTCAATTCAAAATTTGAAATTCAAGTGATTTACTTAGTTGATTTCTTACCTCATTTATACAATTTAATTAAGGTATATAAAAAAATTGCTTTGAATCATTAGAAGTTTAGCGAAAATAAATTGCTGATCCCTTACCGAAAATGATATCTATACCTACTTCTCCTGTAATAGTAATTTCGACTATTCAACAAGATAAACTTGTCCATTATTATGAAGACAAAATAAAAGACATCACTAGATAAACATATAAAACTCATAATTGAATGCAATTATATGGCCAATATTGTAAACGAGCCGTTTTTGTTAATACTGCATTAATCGCGGCAATACACAAATGCCCTTTTTGATATCTCAGTTGCCAACCACAATAAATACATAATGTTGGTAGCGCTCATTTTTATGCGGTTTCTGCACATCAGTCGTCACACAACTTTATACAAACGCACAAATAAAGTTATAAATTTTGTAGGATTTATACGATCTCATGAAGACCCTAAATTGTGTGGTTGCATTAAGAATTTTCTTTTTTGGCTAGAAAAGATGATTGAAGTATTTTGAAATTGAAATATTTTTGATTGAGCGGGGACAACTATACATTAAATTAACCGAAGCGAATTTCATAGGATGCAATTTTTTTATAGTTTCGAGTGTTTCTGGTTTGGTTAGCACTTTATGTTTTTAGAAAACCCAAGAGCTCTGCTTCTTCTTTGAGTAAATTGCAATTATACATATATTAAGTTGGCCTTTGAAAAGATTCGAAAAATTATCTCAATATTTCCAAATATTCTTCGAGATCATTGCCGAATATTATTATGTCACCGAAATAAGTAAATTTTCCATACAGTGAAATTCTTTAGGGGTTGTTTTGCCACCTTATGGCATATTATGATCATATAATAATAGTAGTTCTGCAAACTGAAATAAAAATGCATTGCTATTATTAACAGCACACAACTTTCAAATGTTCTACTGGTCAATGTTTTATGCGGAGCGTCAGTCTACAGCACTCTTTTTCAATTGCTTCAAGTTGCTCAGCACTGCTTTTGAAAAAAAATTTGGCGTTTTGTTTAAATGAGCACAATATCGAAAGAATTTTATATAAAAATGAAGCCAACAGTTAAAAAACATAAAAATGATCAAGATGATATTGGCGACGCACGAATCCGCCTGCGTGGAGCTCTTAATGATAGCGTACAGTTGGAGGAGGACTATGATGCAGAGTTGCCTCAACGTGGAAGACCATCGAAGAAACTGCTTCTGGCACAACAAGAGACGCAACGTTTACTAGCCACGCTACCGCCGGCAAGTACCAGTGCCAGTAAGCCGGAATTGAATAGGACCAAAAAATATAACACAGCCTCGAAAAAGAAGGCTGCTCTGTCGGCGTTACAGAAGTCTCACAATGAAAGTTTTGTAATGAAACTTTTCGATCGCAGTTTGGATCTATCAAAATACACTGAACGAACTCCATTGTATCGCATTTGCCGTGCTTGGATGGCCAATCAACCGAGAAATCCGAACATAACCAACTATCCCAAAGAAGATCCGCAAGCAGTTAAACGGATTGATAATGCCCAGGAAATACTTGATAAACTACAACGACGTGAGATAAAAACTGTAACACAAATGCCTTTGCCCCGTGAAACAGAAATGTCACAAATACCAACAACTTTGGTCATTCCAAAGAAAGACCTGGAGGAATCAAGAAAACTAGTGGGCGGCACTAGGGAACAACTGCTTGCCGATCATATGAAACATTGGACCAAAGTGAGATCACACTGGATTGCACATACCCAGAAGTATAATGAAGAAAGATATGGAGAGATTTACAAAATTTTGGACAAATTGAATAAAGGAAATGTTAGAAGACAATAAAATAAACATTTTTTATCGAAACCATTCTAGGCTGTTTTTATTTTATATTTTTTCAAATGTTTCACTTCCATTTAAATAATTAAAACTAATTTTTTTTTTTTTTTAGAAAAAGTGGAAATCTTTTTTTGAAAATTTTTAAAAAATTGTGGATTTTCCTTCCAACTTCTTTTTTACTATGATCTGGGACTCCAATGTAAACATAATATTATATATTTTTGTGTATTTTCAGTTAAATTGCATGTTTTCTTATTTTTTGTATTTGTATTTTGTGTGTGTTGGAGCTGGTATTGTATGTGTGTGTATTTGGTGAAGAAGGGGAGAAAGAACTAACCTATCTGGAGCTTTGTGTATGTATCTGTTATGTGTGTGTGTGTGTGTGTGTGAGTGTATTGGTAAAAAGTAGTATACATATGCGAAATGCCGTTATTGGAAATGCTTTTGGCTTCGTTTAAGTTGTTGCTTTGTTACTTTTTTTTATTGGTACTCCCCGCGTGCACCAGCTGCATTACTTCACACCACTTAAACTGCTGCTACTGCTACTACATCGTCGTCATCAATTACCTTATTCGACCTTGAGCAATTCAACGTCAAAGGTCAAGGTAGCATTGGGTGGAATGACGCCAGGATGTCCACGGCTGCCGTAGGCGTAGTCAGGCGAACAGATCAACTTGGCGCGCTGACCAACTGATAGTTGAGCGACACCCTCATCCCAACCGCGAATCACCTCACCATTTCCAATGGTGAACTTGAAAGGCTTATTGCGATCGCGCGATGAATCGAACTTGGTGCCATCATCCAAAGTACCGGTGTAATGTACCGAAACGACTTGACCGTTCTTGGGGAAGGTACTGCCTGTAGGTCATTTCCACAAGAGAAGAGAAAAAAAAAGTGAGGTTAATTTTGACTTTGTTGATTGCAATATTAAGCCGCAATTTTAATACTCAGTCCTTACTTACCATCTCCTGCAGAAATTGATACTACTTGTACGCCCATTATGAGTAGTAGTTTTTAATTGCGTTAGCAAATTCAATGAGAAAACTGATGATATATATATAAATATACTTTTTCCGTCTTCGGTAATTTTCCGCAGATACGGCTGAAATGTGTGTTGTGTAGCGTCACAAGGCAAAATGAGCGTGGCCTGCCAATTGAAAATGCTGTAATGCCAACTCGATTCATATGATAATATACCTCTTTCTCTTTCACACTTGATTCCGCAAGCAAATATATGTGCGAATGCGAGGTGATTTTTTGTGAAGAAAGTTGGCAGCTCTCATCCGATTTTACCAGATGCGTAGCGCCATCTGAAATCAGCTGATGGCAGCAAGAAAATCGAAAATCGATAAAAATTTAAATTGAAAAGTTAAAAAAAATTCAAAATGTTTTTGCAAATTTTACGCTTCTTTTATTTTAAAAACAAATTCTCAGTTTAAAAAGGTATAATATTTGAAATCGATTTGTTATTTTGTTCTCTTTTAATATGAATAGCCACTGAATTTTTTGAGCATTTCGTATTCTATCACAATTTTTTTTTTCAATCAATTTTAGATTTCAGATACTTGCATAAATGCATGCTAATAATTAGATACTATAAGCTTGCGACTAATACAAGGTAGGAGGAATTTTCTAAAGCAAATAAAAACTTCATGATTTTATATTGTATTTACTAAGAGCAATACAGTTTTGTTATGAGTCAAAAACGGATAAATTAGATTGCAGATGATTGAAAGAGACCGTAAATAGAAATCTAAATAGTCAAATTTTTTTTTGTAAAACATTTCAATGAAATCAAAATGGACAATTTTTAATTGCTTCAGATTCTGTAGAAAATAGGCCTAGAAGTGGGCGACGAAATGAAGCTTTTTTGAAATAAAAACAAGTGCCCAGAGTCCAAAAACAAGTGCTCCAAAACTATCAGAACACATGGCCAATAATTTGAACAAAAATTTTCATAAGAAAACCGAACAATGGGCATTGCGGGGAAACGAGTATAGAGAGAGAATTCCGCGAAAGAAGTCTCTAAAAATTGTTGTATTTAGCTTGGACTGGTAATTACAAAGATATACAAGGAAGATTTTTGGAGAACTTTAATTTCACTGATGAATGCAAGTTGAATTTGTAAGGAAAGGATGGTCGTTTAAAAATCTGGCTAAAACGAAACACCGTCCTTAATCTGAGAAATTTGGTTCCAAAGATGAAACACATTTTTGAAGATTTTCTGTCATGAATACAACGATCCCAAGCATACTGGACTTTCGGTGAAGGAATGTCTGCTTTATTATGCTCCTCGGCAGCTTTATTAAAAATTAACGAATACTGCAAGGATTTGCTAAAAGAATCATAGTTAGAAATACTGCCCAGTCACAGACAGCCAGGGCAGCCAACAATGTTTTAAGATTATCTTCGACATCCCAGTTCCACCCGGCACTTCAATTCTCTCATTCGTTGAAACGCCTCAAAATTGTTATATCATCTGTTTCGCAATCAAACTGCTTTGGATGGAACTGAGCTTCACAGCATTATGTGGCACACCAACATTGCATTTGGTCCGAAAATGCCACCCAATTTGTCGGTGAAAGAAACGAGTTGGAAGAGTTGCGTCGCTTATTTCATAGTGATAATCATGGCAAGGACTTGATTGGTGTTTCATACCGCTGCGCTCACCTCATTTTGATGCCTTATGGGAAGCCAAACATCATTTCCATCGGTAGATGGGCTCCGATTGATGTCACAAAATTAGTCAATAATCAATCTGCGGTCTCTTGCTCCTCTTTCAAAGAATCCCGTGGATCTTGATGCTATATGATAAAGTATTCCAAAAGTTTGCTTTTGGAATGGTCTTGCATCAAAGAATTGCAACCGGTCCTAACTATAAATTCCGCTACCCTCTGGTATTAGGGTATTATAAAGGGGGCCCCAGAAATTCTCTATATATACCTAAGTGCAAAGATAAAGTAGTGTCTTCATTGACATTTAAGTTTGAATTCATTATTATGTGATCTATCCATATAAATTTACCTTCTAATATTTAGATCTCGTTTATTTTAAAGGTACTAAAACGGTTTATTACAGATGAGATTTTACAAATTGTAATCACCAGAGATGAGAGTCATTGAGATGAAATGATGAGATGATTTTATAATTAAATGGTCTGACATGTTGCCAATAATTGTATTGCATCGGTTTAATGATTTTTATTTTATTAGACTCGGAGGTAAAAGTGAAAATGAAACCCACTCGATTCTGAAATAATACAATTTATATTTTATTTTTTTGTGTAATGCTTTTTTTTACAATAATTGTGTGAATGTTTTTATTTAAATGTTTTTAAATTTCTTTTCAGTCATATAATTTTGTTTAAGCTAAAAACTAATGATTCGAAAATTCTTTTTTTACTTCATGTTTTAACAGACATAAAACGTACATTTTTAAAAACTTTCACATATATTTTTTATTTTGTTTTAAGAAAATTAAATTTAAATATGCCAATTTAAGTTTAAAAACATAAAAAAAAATTGTATTTACAGCAATAAAAATAATTGTACAATAATAAAAAAAAACTTATTAAAAACCAAACAAAAATAAAATAAAAACGACAAAGCAAATTAAATTGTTTAATTTTTATTTTATTGTATAAATTTATTTCTTTTGCCTATTGCATTTGCCCCCAGCGCTTTTATATTCATTTCTCATCATATTCTTCTTTTGATTTATGTTAATTAATTATTGTAATTTTAGAATTAATTAAACTATTTCCTTTTTTTTTATATTAAAATTAAACATTTAATTTATGATGTTTCATTTACATTGTTTTTTTTTTTTTTGTTTTCTATTTATTTGTACATTTGAATTTTGTATGCGCGTTAAACATTTTTTAAGAGTTTTTGTTATTTCATATTTTTTTTTCATAAATTTTTGTTTTTTGTTTTAATTTTTCATGCCTTTTAACTTTTATTTGAGTCATTCTCAGTCTTATAAAATTCAACACAGGACCTTTTTCTTTTGTTTAGCATACTTAAAAAAGATTTATCGCTTCAAAGTCAAACTGATTATATTTCTTATTACTTTCTTCTTCTTGTTTTGAGGTAGTTAAGTTGTTTAATTTAATTTATTTTGTTTATTTCTATTTTTGTATATTTATTGTATTTGTATATTTTTTTGTTTTGTAAAAACTTAAAAAAAGAAAAATTTAATTCAAATAGTTAAGAAAATTATTCGTAATTGTATAATTTTAAAAACAAATCACTGGCTTTAATTAATTAATACATAATAATAATAATTATAATAATAATAATTATAATAATAATAATAATAATAATAAAAAAATAAACACAAATTTAAAATATTTTTATAATAATAATGTTTTAAACAAATACGACGACGACAACATTTCTGAACTCCTAAAATGCTCTATTAAATCTAAATTGTAAGTAAAAAGTCGCTTATGTTTTTTTACCGTGTAGTAGTGAACTCTGATTTTTCTCAGTGTACAATGTACAAAATAATTATGAAATTATTTTACTTGGGTTTTTTCTCTTTTTGTAGTGTTTTTGATTTTTTTTAATTTTTTCTTTTTTTTCATGCTTCAGTCTTAGTTATAATAAAAATTTAGTTTTAATTCTTTTGATTAAGCATTTCTCACAGTGTATTATGTGTGAGTGTTGAGTGTTTGTGATTTGCATGCAAAAATTTGAAATCAAAAACTAAAAATGGCATTATTTTTTCGTCTTACTAAAAACTAAGTTTCTTCTTATACAATTTTTCTCATCTCCTTTCTTTTCTTTTCTTTTGACTAATTCGACTAAGTTTCTAGCTTAATTTTTCTGTCATTTTTTAGGCACAAAGTGATTCTGACAACAACAAAGCAATGTACTAAATTTCGGTGCTTTTTAAATGCTAATTTCTGTTTTTTTTTTGTTTTTTTTTTTTCAAGTGTACAACGATTATCCTTAACGTCATTCAAAATTTGAATATCGTTTCTTTTAAGGTTTTGTTATGTTTTCAAATTAATATTAAAGCTTCACTACCGTTATTCGATTTAGGCTTGCTACCCCCCCAACCACGAACTATGCATTAGTCCATTACTTACATCTATTTGTGGTAGCAGCTTTACGAGTGGAAACGAAAAACGAGGTTAAACACGTTGCACGCAAGGGAAAATTCATCTTCCAGTTGCAAAGCAAAAAATAGTAATTGCAGGAATTTTCATAATAATAACTAATAAGGATCATGTTGAGACCGCTCACCGCGGCTCATTCATTTGCGCTAAACATGGAATTATCTTCACCGTCACTAGCCGCATAATGCCAAGCCATGGTCAGCGTTAATCAGTCGGAGCTACGACCATCTTCATTATGAACATCATGTTCGCGCTTGGTGGCAACAGTATCATACCCATCATTATCGCCATCACCGCCATTAATGGATGATGATGATGCACCCAGTTGTTTGCTCAACTGAGTTGATGGTATGGTTGGTATAATCACACTAGTAGTGGTTTCGTTTGTGTCCATTGGAGTGGGTGACTTCATACGTTGATGGACTGTATATGGCGAATCGGGACGTCTGCTTGAACTGCGTTTCTTGCGTGCCACAGATAGATCTTCCACTTGATCGTCTTCATCATCAGCGTCTCGTTCTTCACGATCGATTGCCTCGCGTTTGATCATGTGCACTACTTCCTCTGATTGTACGTGACGTGACTGTGGTGGTTGCGACTTCTCAAGTAAGTCCGCACTGGTGCTAGAGTAACGCACTGGTGGTGCTGGGCTTGGTGAACGTGCGCCGTGATCATTGGAACCGGGACTTGTGCTCATGCGATTGGCTGCTGCGTGGGCAGCAGCTGCCAAGGCCATGGCATGCAAAGCCTCTCGACCAGCAATATCACTGTTTCGATTTTCAAGTGCTTGCTGTAGGAATGCGTGATCCAAGAGTGCGGCTGCTGAATGTGGTATAGTTGGTGGCATGTGATGTGTAGCCTCGGCACGATGGTGGTGTTGTTGCTGTTGCTGTTGCTGGTGGTGATGATGACTTGTCTGCTCTTTGGGTTCCCGCTCATCCTGCATACCAACGCCACCACTGGCAGCAGCACCGCCACCGGTAGAGTAAGACTCCACCTGACCATAACCGTGATGTGACGAATATGGGAACGCAGCAGATGCTTCAACACTTGGGGGACTACGTTTGGGTGTGCGTCCAGTGCCACGACCTGTATTTATATTGAGTTTACGCACCTTGTCGTAGAGTGTACGCGATGGCAGACCAAATTTGCGAGAAGCTTGAAGAGCAGACATGCCCTCACGGACGCATTGGATGGCACACATCATATCATTACGTGTATACTGCTTATAGCGCTTCCATTCAGGTTTCTTACCAGCATTGTTTCCAGCATCATCGTCAAAGGAGCGATCGGTATGTGGCGAAAGTGGTTCATCCTGATACTGATGGAGAAAGGGGGAAATTCTTAATAAAAGCTCCATAATGAATCTACAACCATATTACTTACCTTATCGCTACCATAATCGGAGCCATTGAAACTATGGTTGTTATTGCTTCCAGTACTCTGTGTTGATTGTTTTTCAGTCTGTTTGTCAGCTTTGTAGACTCCAGGCAGCATCAACGGACTTGGTTGCGAGGAATCAGCTGGATTTGCCAACACATTTCGCAATATGGGAGTATCACGATTCATAAACATACTCGAAATGGCAGAGAGCTTCTTACGTTTAAGAGGATTCATATCCGCAGCTGATTCATAGACTGAATTAAGCATGGCGGCAGCAGCGGCAGTAGCAGCAGATGTCGTCAATGGCCACTGTCCACGTTCACTGGCAGCAGCGACGACACCAGCATTCCCACTTCCACCGGTGACTGGATGAGTGGACTGTTCAGCAACAGCAGCGGCAGCAGCAGCGGCAACAGCAGAAACAGTAGCAGGACCTGGTGATTTACGATACATGCTAGAGGCATAAAGCGGTTGTTGATAAGCACTGGCACTAGCACCAGCACCACTGTATGGTGGCGAAGAACTACTCGAGATCGCAGCAGATGGTGAAATGTTTGTCGAGGTTGAGATCACCGATGAGGAATTGTGGTGAACGCCTGCGGCAGCAACGCCATAAGGATCCATACCACCATTGTGTAGGCCACCATTCTTAGCACCCATGGCTGTTGATAACGACGATGAAGTCGGCAAATAAGGCGTGTGCGGTGCTGTCGAACTGGCATAATGATGACTCAATGACACACGTTCAGGATGTTCGTCCCTTTGATTGAATTTCATAAGATTGTCATAGAGTCCTTTCACTTGCAACTCTTTTGCGGTACGCAAAATCTCTGGCTCTTGACTCTTTGTTACCGTAGTCTCCCCAGTATACATGTATTGCAGAAGGGCGGCAATCTCAAATCCTTTGACGCCTGGCAATATGATACTACAATGATCCAGTGGGACATCTTGCAATATTGTCTGGAAATATGGTGAATTGGCGGCCAAAACCACACGATGTGCCTTAAAATGATCATCGTCCACTACCAAGGTACAGTCCACATAACTTCCCACTTCATGGAGCGCGTGCAATATCTGTACTAGATTCGTTTGATGATTATTCCACCGTAGGCAATATGTTTGACCTTCGGTAGCAGGCACGGTAGGCACTGGCGGTGGTCCACCCATATCGATGTCAGAATCACGGCGTGAACGACGACGCTCTCTGTGCGAATGCTGCTGATGATGCAAATGACCGCGACTGTGACCGCGGTTACGATTGCTATGTCGATGCTGGCGATGATGAGGATGAAGTTCCGTTTCGTCTTCAGGCGCTGTGTCGCTGTTGTATGCTGTTGAAATTGCTGTACCTCCAGCAGAGGTGGCTGTCTCAGCGTAACTCGGATAGGCAGCACTCAGCAGCGACGTCGGCGAGTGGTACGTAAGGTGTTTACGAATTTTGAGCGCCAGTGTAATGCTTAACGGTTAAATGTTCTATAAGCCGTTTCGCAAAGAAAAAAGAAGAGAAGAAAAAATCGCGTTTAATTTACCTTTTTTGTTTATAAAGAAAAAAAAATTTTCTGAAGTGCCAAAAATCAGTTTAGATTTGTGAAAATGAAAATTTCATTTTCTTTTTCTTTGACTTTGCAAATTTGACTTATGCCAGTTTTTGACATTTTTCGCAACAACACACTTAATTCATTTTGCATGAAATGTCAAATAATAAAAACTGCTAACTTTTTGAATAATATGATTCCTGAAGTTTTGCAACTCAATGATAAGTGGCAGTTCACTTGATGACGATGCACCAAAAAAAAAAAAAATTATAATTGTCTCTTTCAAAAAATCTATCCTTAACTTATGAGTTTTAATGGTAATATTTCATACAATATTCTATTTTAATTATTATACAATTTTGTTTTAAATGAATTAAGTGGACTACGGATATGCCGAAGTTGACTTACTCTAGAACACGTTTTTGCCTAAGCTCCTGTGTCTTAGCGTACAGAAATATTTTAGTATTGATTTGACTTAAGCTTAGGGTTAGGTCAATGAAACCGAAATATTTGTATGAGAGCTATAGGATCCAGTAATTTACATGGTTGGTATATATGGATCAGAAACTTTTACTTTCCAAATTTCAATTTGATGATACAAAAAACAAAAAAGTTTTTATAATAGGAATTGAAATTTAAATTGAGATTTGTTTCGGAACTGTACGATCCCAGTAGTAATCATTAGATTTTCTTATTTACATGTTTGGTGAATATAGACCAGACATTTATGTGTCCAAATTTCAGTTTGATAACACAAAAATCAAAAAAGTTTTTCTAATGAGAACATAATCTTTAATTGGGCTTTTTATGGGAGCTATATGATCCAGTAATCATAATCAATTGTGTCCAAATTTCAGTTTGATAACTTAAAACATAAAGAAGTTTTTCGAATGGGAATATGAAATTGAATCTGGATTTGTATGGGAGCTATACGATCCAGTAATCCTAGGGTATTGACACTTACATGATTGGTGGACATGATTCAAAGACTTATAGTGTTCAAAATCAGGTACTACATAAAACCAAAAAGTTTTTCTAATAAGAACATGAATTTGGGTATGGGAGGTACCACTCGTAGTGGTCTTATTCGAATGGTTCCAGCAACAGGATAAAAGGAACACTTTGTCTAAAATTCCAGCTTTCTAGTAAAAAACTAAGGGACAACGTTGCATATATACAGACGGACAGGCTTAATCAACTGGTCTCGTCGATCTGCTCAAAACAATATAATTTATGGGGTCTCCTATATCTCTTTCTGTATGCAACAAACTTCATGAGAAACTTATAATACTACGTATTTATTTACTGCGTGAAGAGTATAAATAATTTTAAGGGCCCAAAATTTACTAGTAGCTGCTTTCTTCCTTGCATGAAAATCATGTTATCTCACCCAGCAATTTTTTGCTCAATGGCTTCTTTCTCTTTATCCCGCATTCCTCTAATGATTCAATTTACTTTAAATTACTCTCACTAATTGACAACATAAACTCATAATGCTCTGTCAATTTGATGCATTGAATGTTTATAAGCAAAGCAAAGAAATCGTGTCTCTCTCACGATTACACACAGTTTGTTGTTACATTGTTCTTTTCATTTTACATATACGAGTATATGTGTATAACACTAAACTTAATACTAAACGAGTGACTAGTTGCTGGGGCAACTACGACTTGCATTTGCCTTAAATTTGCACACTTGGCTTTTGTTACACTCACTTGACTTTACCGACTCCCACTGGTGGTTGAGATCAGTTCCATGTTATTGTAAATTCAGTTTTTAATTTGCGAATCAATTCGCGTGTGTCATTTAAAGTCATTAATTTCTTATTTCAAAATAATATTTTTGCATAAAAATAATATTACTAAATTAAGTCAAAAAGTGTTGAATAATATTTTTGTTTTCATTTATCATACGAAATCAACAATAAACACTGAATTTTGCATATGTGTGTGCGAGAATGCCTTTGTTTACCTAATGCATTTTGTGTTTATTCTCTCAGTTTTTTACCGTTACTTTAGTTTTACCACTTGAGTAAAGAGAGAGAGAGAGCGAGAGAGATTTGAGTTGTTTGTGGTGTTGTGTGATGTGGTGAATATTGTGTATTATGATGAATGGTGAGAAAACTTGTTTTGATCTTGACATTTATAAAATCTTGAATGATGAATGAATATTAACTTTGGGTATTTTGTCTTCCAATGTATAGGATTTTATGCTGAATTAATATTGCAATGAAAATTGGTGTGTTTTTAGTTTCTTTCCTTTTCCTTTTCCATTTCTTTTTAATTGTTTCATTAAATTTCCCTTTGTTATCATGAAAGAAATTAAATTGTATTTTTGGTTTTACTAATTTTATAAATTAGTTGTGAATGATGTTTTTGATGAGTTTGTCGCCATTTTCTCTTCCATTCCCATGTTTGTTTGTTTCTTTATGCTACTTGCACATTTTCTACATATATGTATTTTTGCGCAAAAGCAAACAACAACAACAACATCAAGAAATTAGTAAAGCAAAAGAGAGTAAACATAAAAAACATAAGAAAAAAAAAACAAAGTAGGAAATTAAAAAAAGAAAAATATGCAAAAACCATCCCTCACAAAAATAAGCTACGTTTTCCACGCAACATTACGCACTCACACACATACAAACGCACGCAAGCAAGCACGGAAACCAGCAAAAGACAACAACAAAAATAAGAACAACATAAACAGAAACAGAAAGTAGAAGAAGAATAAGCAGAGAAAATAAAACCGGAAAACTTGCAATAATTTGCGTCGTTGAATTTTCAGTCAAACATTTTATGTTTAATTTTCCTTCTCGCTTTTTATTTTATATTTTTGTTTTCTTTTTTTTTTTTTTTTAAGGGAAAATGCGCGTTTTTTCTCCTCCTTTTTTTTGGTTTAAGGGCGGGTGGAATAGGAAAATATGTAGAGAAGAAAGTTAAACTGGAAAAATGAAAAAAATTAGAGCAGAAAACGCGGGTGCTTTTGTTTTTTTTTTTTTCTATCATGGGTTTCTGTTTTTCTTCCTTCGTTCCTTAGTTTATCATTTATTTATTATTTTTATTAGATTTTAAATTCATAAAGAAAATGTTAAGAATTTCATAAAACAAAAGACCCAGAAAATGTGTCTGTTTAATGTCTGATGCCTAATAAGATGATGAGAAAATTTGGCAATTGGAAAATGTAATAAAAGTAAAAACTCAAAGAAACTCAAGTGACCAAAAGGCAGCATATGCAAGTCTGTCTGTTTGTCTTTATTTAGAGTTGAGTGCCACGAAAATGCCGTGCCACATGGCGTTTGTTGCATGTGCAACATATGTTGAACACACAAACACACACACTCATACTCCCATACACCCAGCAGAGCTCAAACTCACTCACATGTGGTTAGATGTTTCTATAGAAGAAACTGCCAAATTTTTACAATTGGAAGTCATCATCATCATCCTCAATCGTTAAGAAACTTGAGTTGACAGATAGATAAATAGATAGATAGAAAGACAACCGGGACATGACAGGACATGTGTGCTAGTAATGCAAGGGAGGAAGTGACTTGCTTTTCAAAATTAACCAACAAAAATGATCAAGTGAAGTGATCTTCCTCATAGCTCAGGAAAACTATGGTATAAAATTGTAGGAGGGAGTATTGGTTCAATTCCATGCATATTTCCCATGTATCTATGTGTGCACATAGATCAAACAGTATTCTCAATTAGTGGGCGCAACCAAAGACATTTAGCATTGCGGTTTCATCTGCAAAACATGGCAAAATATCATTTTACTAAATAAATGTAAGCGATCCTTTCACATCTCTTCTGATCTGAAACTCAACTCATCTCTCATCTCATTTTATCATCAACAACAATTTGATAGGAAAATTAGAAGAAACAAAGGCAAGTTTTCCCTTAATCAAACAACAATGCAAAAAAAAAAAAACACAGAAAGACAAAAAATAAAAAAGAATAAAAAAATAAAAACTGCCAATAAAGTGCCAGTATATTCTAAGGATTTCTTAGTTCTCGATCAAATTGAAATGTGCAAACAAAAGCAATCAAAAATGCCAATCTTCCGCCTATGATTTTCTCTATTTGTTCTTTCAATTTTTTTTTTTTTTTATATTATTTTGCGCAGCAACAAGATTAAACAAACTCAAAAGGATATCACTTATCACAGCCAAACAAGAAATAAGAAAAGAATATTCTACTCGTATAATATGTACATACAAACAACAAGAAAAGGACCTGCATTCTATGGTAGAATATATTCTTTAAAGATTTTATTGTCCTTTGCAAAATGCGTAGAAAATTTTGATTTACTGCGTTTGCATTGTGTTCGCATTGAAAACATTGTGTGGAAGATAATGGCAAAGAAAAACACACTTAGTCAACAGTTTTTCATAAAGAAATGAAAACCTGCATCAGACACACATACACACACACATACTTTTGAGGGTGTGTCGCCAAGTGATCATCATCATCATGTGGTCTTTGTTCAAAAAAAAAAAAAAAAAATTGAAAAAATTGATGCATTTTTGCGCAATACTATTGTGTAGCAGGCGCAGGTAGTCAGAGCAAAAAAAGAAATTCTAAAACGTTTTCAAATTGATTTTCATCACAAAAAAACAATCACAGAAAGGGAAAAGGGAAGCCATGAATTAAATAAGAAACCTTAAAAGCGGATTAACTTTATTTGAAACTAGCATAAGCGCATTATGGCCAAAAGAACCTCGAAGTCAGTCGAGTCAAATACAAAATTGCTAAATTTTGTACTCAAATTAACACCTTTCTTTGTCATTGAGTGTCTCATTGAAATGTTAAAGAATTTTGGCATTTGTATTTAAGTTAAGTTAAAACATTATTAATTTTTCCATTGGCGGACTAAATCGTTCGGTGATCTAAGGAGGTAAAACTAAATGAGGCCCCCGTCTCGACTCAGAAATATAAAATTGTTAATTGCATCTAAAGGCAGATACATTTTTTAAGAATTGGTGTGCCGCTTCGAGGCCTTTTTCTCCATATTTAGAAAGAAAGAGGCAGTAACATTATGTGAGGCCCCTAGTCGACTTAAATATTTACATACATATATTAGAAATAAAGACAAAACAAAACATGAATTTTAAGGGAATTTTTTTAGGATTAGTGTCTCGCCTCGAAATTTTCTCAAGATGCTGAACTTATTTTAGGTTTTTTTAATACAACTATAAATAGTCAACCTTTGGTATGCTTTGTTATGGAACTTCATTTCTATGTTTTCCGCGCATTATGTACTGGACGAAAAAGGTTTTGGGTACAAAGGCTCTAGATTTCACCTCGTTATTCCAAGCTTTATGTTCCAATGTGTGTGTCATAATCATAATTTCATAATTGTACTAATAGTATACCTAACATATTCATGGCAATAAGTTCCTCTATGAAAACTTTGTCCTGGTATTCTATCAATGGCTAATGCTGGAGGAAACTCAAATTATTCATGTGTACCTGTACCTGTTAAGACTTCTTGGTTGAATAACAAGCACGTCGATCTTGGACAAGTAGTTGAAGGGCTTAATGTTGTTACAAATATTGAGTTACTTGGTTTACAGTCAGGAAAGACATCAAGGAAAATTGTTGAAATTATGTGGTAACTATTTTTCAAGGAATATTAGAACCAACCTACAAATATATAATATTCATTTAAAATTGTTTTTTTTTTTTTTTTTCATATAAAACAATAAATTTCAATTATAAATTTTATCTTACAATATTTATTTCAATGGGGCAATAACACTAATAAATGAGGCCCCTGGTAGAAACCGAAAACTTATGTTTTGCTTCTGGGAACAGATATCTCGACTTTCTCGCTTCCTTCGCTCCCTTAGTACTACGCTAGGAGGTTTTCCTCATATTTTTTCCTATATCTTTTTCTTCTACATAAGAAAAACTCTTCTACAATGTTAGCAACAGTGATCGCGAAAGCTTTTTGCAAAATGAAAAGCTTTATAAATTAACAAAATGTTATTTTACTTAACAGAAGTGGCTACTGTTAGCAATAACATTAACATTGAAGGGCTCTGTTAGTAGTGATGGCAAAAAAAAGTATTAACCGATTATCGCAATTAATCGTTAATTGATGAGCGAGCAAACAAAAAAGATCCACTGCCTCTACAGAAAAAAGTTATGAGCAAAAAAAAATAGTTTTCCAATGAACTTTTGATTAACCGAAATAGGTTAACCGACGTAAGGGATTAATCGATTAATTGTACTTTTCGATAGATCGTTGCCATCACTAACTGTTAGTTGAGTATGTGTCGATTATTTTACGTTTCCTGGTTTTTTTTCGTTTTTGTTTGTTGAAAAATTGTATTAAATTATTTTTTTTTTTTTTTGTTTTTTTTTGTTAGTTTTGATTGGTTGTCGATGTAAGTCGACGTCATTGAAATGTTTGATTCTTTGACTTTGGCCCTGCACTGAAACCGGTTTATGTTTTGATGTATTTTCCTTTTTGTTTTTGTTATTTTTTTAAGTTGATATTAATTTTTTTGGTGTTGTTGTTTTTATTGTTAAATGGTTTTCCATTGCGAAATTATTGAATATGTTGAGTGTTTTTGTTATTTTCGGTTTTCATTTGACAAATTAATTGTAATTGATGGAAATACATAAAAATGTACAAAAAACAAATGAATTGCATAAAAGATGAACTTTAATAAATCTAAATTTCATTGAATTTTTAATGGCACCCAATGCATTGGGCACACAACATTCAACAAATTGATATGCAGAAAATATTCATTCGACTTTATAAAAATTATAAGTTTTGTTATTATTTTGACTTGGTTTCTTATTGTTTTAGATTTTAAGTCTTCATATTTTTCATTTTATTAATAAAATGTTTAAAAGTGAAATTATATGGTAAATTAATTGATATTTTCCCAATTGTAGTCAATTGATATTCAGCCATTTGTTATAATTATGTATGCTTATTATTTTGACCATGAGTGTAGATCTGATTAGATAAAATATTAACAAATTACATTTGGTGATCTTTAGGTTGAGATACAAATGAAAAATACTCCCTTTATATGGGAAACTATTTATGATTTAGTGATGATTTGAAAAATGCTCCATATAAGGTGAAAACTGGGTCACATACATTTTTGTATGGGCTTCAGGTATGAAAAACGGACTAGTTTAAAAAAATACACATATTGCAGCTACAAAATCCTATAAAAAGTTTCTTAAATGGTAATATTTTTCTTATAAAAAGTATAAAAAGAAAAAAAATCATACAAAATTCATAAATGTGTTTCATTAAATTTTATTGAGACATAAATTTTGTTCTAATTTGTTCCTTTGGGAAATTTAAAATAAAAAATCTCTTTTTTTTACAAGCAACAATCTTTCTTCATTTTACTTTACTTATTTAAAAAATTTACCTTTATTTTACATACAAAAATTTCAAGAGAATTATTACATTTTTTTTATATTTTTAAAATAACATAAATTTTGTAATAATAATTTAATTCAATTTTTTGGAAATCATTTTAAAAATCAAATTTATTCAGTTCAGTTCTTGTTTTTTTTTTTTGTTTTTGTTGATATTTTGTTTTCCGAAAACTTACCTCAAAAGAAAAATATATTTATGGGAGGCTTTGACAAAAAGCCACTTAAAATTAAATTCAATAAATTTGGATTTATTGCAATGAGCACAATATTTTATTTTATTTTGTTTGTTTCTTTTTTTTTTTTGTTATATTGAAATTGAATTTTATTAATTTGTGTCCCAAATTGTTTTTGAAAATAGTTTTTCTTTCCTTCTGTTGAGTTCACTTTTCACTTTTCTTAAGAAATTTTGCCAAAAATAAAATTTGGTTTTTCTTATTTCTAATTTGTCCAAAAAATCTTTGCACTGAAAAGTCACGCACTCTTCTGCTGTGTGTCTTCTTTTGTTGTTATTTATAGCACAATATTTTCCTTTATATTTCATTTATTTATTTGAAAAAATCTTTCAAATAAAACATTGCACAATATTTTCTTCCAATTATTAAAAAATTTGCTGGCTGCTGCGTGTTAATCCAAGTAAATAAATTTTGTAACTTAGAATGAAGAGCAGCCAGCAGCGCAGCAGTAGATGATTGTTTGTAAGTTTCTTAATTAATTTAATTTTTTTACTTAAAAATATTATAAATTGTTGTTTTCTCTTCTATTTTTTTTTATGATTATAAAAAATGTTGTAATTTTTTAAGTTTTCGCTATTTTCTATTGTGATTTGTGTTGTGTTGTTTTATACTAATTTGGTCAAGAAAATCTGCGACGACGTCACATGAGTTGTTGCAGATTCGAGCGCTCAAACTTGAATAAAACTGCTGCGTTGTTTGGCCAGCAAGTCATTGAAATATTTCCGAATTTCCCGAAAAACCAAAAACTCTGATGAAAAAACATTTTCAGTAGCAGCAGAAATACAGCACAAGCAGCAAACAAAAGCAAACGCAAAAACAACACCAACAACAACAGCAACAACAACAATAGCAAAGTAATATTACATTGATGAAGACGATGAAAATATTGCAGGCCAAAGCAAACTTCCCCTTCAAGGCAAAGGCAAAGGCAAGCAAATGTGTGTTTTCGATATGAGAGCGAACGCAAAATATTATTTTATTGTAAGAGAGAGAGTCTGCACAATGCAGGCGCAGAAAACTGTGCTACAAAGAGACAATTCAAACTGATAACTGATATACGCAAGCAAGCAAGCACGCACTTTATGCACTCACATCCATGTAAGTTGGAGAGAAACACTTCTTCTTCTTCTCTTGCCCAATATTTGAATTTCAATGAAATATTAAGGGGAGAGAGCAAGCATATTTATTTGCAGTACGCACACCGAGAGAGAGAGATAGAGTGAGATTTGTATGAGAGTGTGAGTTAGTGTATAAGTGTTGCAATGCAGTTCATGTGCGCTCGCGATTGCTCCCCTTCCTTTGTATTGTCTGTGCGTTTTATGCTACGCATGGTTTTGCTACGCAATGCGCGTTTTGCGTTTTTTTATGCTTTACTTTTGCCACTTGTGTATGATAGAGCGGAGGAGAGTGAGATTATACGAAAAATAGAAAGAAAGAGAGAGAGAGAGGGAGAGTATATAAACGACTGCATGTGTGAGTGAGTCCAGAGATCTTATAGATCTGTAGTGGTGCACATTGCATATGGCGCTCGTTCAATGGTTGCACCCACGAAGCTTTTATTTTTATATGTTTGTAGTTTTTTTTTTTTAACGAGTTTTGTCTTTTGCATTTGTATTCTTCATTTATATTAATTGTGTATCTGTGTGTGTGTGTGTGTGTGCATTAGTAGTTGTATTTACTTTACTATATGCATGCGTTGGACATTTTGGCGTATTATGCCGCATTTGCCTTTACTTCTTTGGCTTCGTTGCTGTGTTCTTCTCTCTACTCTTTTACTACACACTGTGTACAGGTTTGCTTTGGCATATTTGGAAAAACAAAATACAATAAAAATCAACTAAAAAACTGGTCTTGGGCTCATATTATAGGTGTACGTGTGTATGTGTGCTTCTGTATCTATGTATTTCAAATTACAAATGTGTTTTTTATACAAAGTATACAAGTATGAAGTAGCAGCAAAGGGTTCAATGCAAAAGTCAATTTGATTTAACAATTTCCTACAAAATTTCATTACAAATTCATAGTGCGTCTATCTCGTGCATACTATGTACATACATACATACATTTAAGACCTGCTAAATATACAAAACAATTTTATAATTAAATCGCAAGATGTTATGGATTTGTCAGGCTTATTGAAGATATAAAACTATTGTAGAATAAAATATTTTCAAATTGCGGAAATGAAGACAGGCAAAGAGTTAGGTTAGGTTGATCTCATGGTCATAGTAGCCTCGCATAAGTCAATTGGCGTCAGATGTTTATGTTGACATTAAGTTTTTTTTTTTTTAGCAAATTTTAGGAGAATTTTTGGAACTGAAGGCCTCTCGAGGTATTTTCAACTCTAAGATTGCTTTCATCTCTGGCGAAAGATAGTCATATTGTTAATCATATTGTAAACGAGCGATTAAATTTGTATCCAAAATAATTAGTTTAATACTTCAAACTCAAAATAAACTTTTCCTTTGCTTCTGATACCATTTACAGCAAAGTCTTTATCATTTCCTTTTACTGGCATTAAATGCTTTTACATTTCTTATTATTCTTAACATTATAGTGAAAACTACTTCAACTCTAGTCAACTAAGCTGCTAAGCAACCAATGTATTCTCTTTAATCTTCATCCTCAATCTCCCTCTCTCTGTGTCTCGATTAAACTCTTTAGAATCAAATTAAATGATTTATTGCCAAATTTTCTGCTTTCATGCAATTGCAAACCGCCAAAATGTCTTTTTTACTTATCTTAAACCTCTCTTATTCATAATAAACATTTACGACCGTTACGCAATTAATTTGCATTCCAATTCAAAAGCAAATAAGAATCGTAAACGAAGACGAAGACGACCTTGAGCTAATTATGCAAATTTTCTTACCTCAACCCCCTTCAATACTTGGAACTTACTCACTAACCCCCTTTGGGAAGGATAGTAAAAAAGTGTCAAAAAGTGAACAATTGCATAACAATTCCAATTGTAAATTTTAAAAGGAAGAGCAGAGAAGAGAAGAGAAGAGAAGGAAATACATACAAAAGAAAGTATAAGGAGAAGGACAAACCAAGTAGTAAATGCAAATTTTTTTATTTTCATATTCTTATAATGATCCTTTGAAGCCTTCAATCATTAAAGATATGAAAATATTTAAGTAATCAATAAATAAAAATTGTTCAACCAAATTGTAAATCAATTCTTCATAGTAAAATTCAAGAAACATCCTGAGCCAGGACATTACGAAGGGTTAAAAATTGTGTATGCAATTTGCATATTTCAATTATTTTTGCTTTATCCTTTTCCTTGCTGCTGCTACTGATTTTTATGCAAATTAGGAAAAAAAAAATAGTTGTAACGGTCACAAAGCGAAGATGCATTTTCAAGTACTTGACGATTGAAGATACATTTTTTTTTTTGTTGGATTCCATTTATAAAAATTAATTTTTATTTGATTAAAAATCATAAAATAAAATCAATTTTTATCTACATATAACAAGAACCAATCAGAATCCTTCGATTAGAAATCAATGGGAAATCAAAAATTTCTCCTGCGCTAAAAACAGCGAATCAAATGGGAAACCACCTCATCAATGCTCTTTCGATAAGATTTACACATTCGCTCACACAAATTCACTCACAGACTCACACATCCTTAGGCATCTGTGTAAGTTCTCCTTCACACATTTGTATCTATGTATCTGTTGCATGCTGCATTTCAGTTCAGTTATGTGATAATGCTATCCTGCTTCCACCACTCGTAAATGGCTTTGCAAGGAACTTGGAAAGTGTTGAATATGTTAGATTTTCTGAAAAGGTTCTTTACTTGTTCACGATATTAAGATACTTTATCTTATGTTCTAAATAAGTTCGCAAAGTGCATTCACCTAAGTCAAATGTGACAAATCTTGAAACTCATATCACTTTGGGGTTTTTTTCTATGATTTTTTTAAAAGAAAAATGAAGAAAAATCTCTGATAAGAAAATAGAAAAAAAAAACAAAAATATATCATGCCGCAAATATAATAAGTATGTACTTACAACAACGAATCATGTTTAGTGACACTATCGAGATACCAAAATGGGCACATACCCCAAAAAGTATCTACAACACAAGTATGTATGCACATAAGTACAAACATATTTATGTCTTAGAGTTCGGTTTTTTTTTTTGTTCTTCATTTCATTTCATTTCATTTCATTCATAATCTTATCAGTTTCTTTTTGGTAGTTGTTGTTGTTGTTGTGTTGTTATTCACTGTCATTTTCCCAAGTGAAAGCTGCAATGCAGTTTTTTCATTAGATTTTTATTTTCGAAATTCAATTTCATTTACTGATAATGATTTCATTTGATTTTCATTTTTTGTTATTGTTTGACTCTCTTGAACTCCACAAACAGAAATCTAAAAACGATGAAGCAATAAGATTCATGTCTTTGATTTTCTATGACTCTCAAGTGCTATAAATCATGAAATGAAAATTATTAGCTCAATACAAATTGTCAAAATAGATACCCCTTCGAGACTAAGAACAACAACACAAGGAAAGACATCATTTTATAATAGACGTGTCTTTCATTATTTGTAAATTTGCCACATGCTGCTTCCCAGGCAATTATTACAGACAATAACAAAGTCACTAGGCATGCATGTACTAAAGGCGCTTCTCCTACACTTTGGTATTATAATCCTTGGCTGCTTAAAATATCCATAAACAAAAGATTTCTTACGGATAATTGCAATGTTTTCTGACTTATTGACTTATGCAAAAAGATATTTTTCTAATGCAGTTATGAAAGAAGATAATATTATTTGTATTTATCATCATTTGTTAAAATCTCTTTACATTTCTATTGCTTACTAAGACTCAAGACTCAAGACTCATTTGACTGGATTATAATCAGTAGAATAGCAGATTATGATTAACCGCAATCTCTTGGTGATTTCATCCGGGTAATGTCTTTCTTTCTTTCTTTCTTACTAAAAGAAGATTCAAAACAAAAGTATGCACTGTGAGTGGAGAATTGAAAGAAATGTACTCAGGTAGTGAGTGAACATTTAGCAATAATAAATATGTTAGAGATCAGAACGACTTCCAACTTATAACTGTCACTAATCAAAGTTTAAAGGGACTCAGAACTACAACATTTAGTTTAAAAATTTAGGGGTCTTTAGTTTTCTAAATCAATCTTTTGTTTTAGTTACCCAGATGTCCAGATGTGGCCTAAGAGATAATATGAATGTTTAAATTTAAGATATTAAAATTAAAATTAAATTAAAATAAGCAATTCAATGTCTTCCAATGATCTCTTCCAATTATCTCTTCTAAGCAAGTCCCATTCACAGTAATTGCATTGCCATTATGATTTTCGGCAAAAATATGGAACAATTATGCCTCCACACCAAAATCCCCACCATTTCCAAAGCTTAACAACCATTTCTCTAGGATTTTCTTCAACCCAAATGCTACAATTTTGATTCATGACATAGCCGCCCATTTCAAAATGAGATCCTTGAAAAATTCTCATATTCTTCCTTTTTCCTAATTTAACTAAGGTATGCATTGCTTTAACTCTAACCCTATATTTGCGTCCCAAATCACCATGTCTTCTTCCAATGAGGGTCAGGGAATCAAAAAGGTTGAACACCCCTGCTTCAGTGCTTTGTATAAAATCACAGAATAACTGGAGGCCAAGACGATGATATACTGCTAAATCTGGGCCTGACAATGTAACAGAGAACACAGAATTTACTTAACTTTTTATCAATAACACAATGCCATGGGTTAAGATGATTTTCTCTATTTCTATATGTTTCTATGCTGGATTTCGCTTATCCTTTCAAGAAGATATTTATCACCCTATTCAAGTCCTTCAATTCTATTAAAATAATAAAAATTTATTATATAATAATTTTTAATCACCTCTGATCTTTTTGATCTCTAATCTACATACAATAACTGCATTTCCTAAGGGTGCATTGAACTCGCAATAATTGATTATTTGCAAAACTGGGAAACAAAGAAACTATGACTGCCTTTCGGACATGAGAAGTCAGTCATGTGGGTAAATTTCAATTTGAAAACGTTTCAAGATAACTAAATTTCTAAAGACTGTGAATCTGTGGGTTTGTCGTTCGCCTAAGGGTCAACGACTGTCAAATATAAAATTTTTGCGATAATCAAACGTAAATAAGAAAATGAAAATAGAAAATGATATGGGCACATTTGATTATTATTTGCACGATTAAGTGCCGGAAATGCAAATAAATCTTAGTTTTTCTTAGTGGTTAAGTTTCATTATCAGCAAAACAAAAACACAAAATTGCTTACAAAGAAAACCATCCAATGCGATTACAATTATCACTAAACCAACCAACCAAAAAATAATTACAAAATAATGAAGATGAGGATAGAAGAGAGATTTATGTTGTTAATTACTTAAACAGCAAACTAGACAAAGGTCAAGCTAAACATAGTAAATTCTTTTGTGGACTAGATCTTTTGCAAAAAAAAAAAAAAGGAATCTATTTAATTGCTAGGCAATTTTGCGAAGGACTCTTCAGTTATTCATTCAACAACTATAGGTGAAGTGTGGATGAGTGGAAGAGTGGAAAAGTGTTTTTATGATCGATCCCTTTTTAATGGTTGTTTACATTGTTTGCGTGAATCATAAAAATGTTTCGCGAAATTTGTCAAAGAAACGCGAAACTTAAATGTAATTTGTTTTAAACAAAAAGTAAAAACCCTTTTCTATTTGTATTTATTTGGTTTACTTCCTTTAACCCTTTGCAATTATCATTGAATAAGTTTTCTTTGTTATTTTTACCTGCACACGAACAAATGAATAAAGAGTTAAATTTTCTTGGAAAAATTCTCTTTTGTTTAACTTGAGTAATTTCTCTTTACACAAACTAATTATGAACGAGTATATATTTTTTTTCGCATAGTTTTGCTGATTTTTAAAATTTTCTTTTTTGAGGCGAAACATTCTTTCAGCATATGTCCTTGCTATTTTTTCTGTTATCCTTTGTTGATAAATGGCAAACATATGCCAATTTCTATTTATATTTTCTTTTCTTTTCTTTTTATTTTTCAAATTTTAAGATACTTGAAATTTATAGTAAATTTTTGTGTCTTTTTGTATAGTTTTATGGGTTTCTTTCATTTTGTATTGCGTTCGTTTTTGGTCTTTAGACTTTAAGTGCATTGAAAGGCGAAAATGCATGAGTTTGACCTTAATTTGAAGCATGATTAATGAGATTGAAACGGGGGCGAAAAAGAAAATATAAAAAAAAAAACAAAAAAAACCAACAATTTCAAAGCCCAAGATAAATTGTATAAAACAAAGAAGGTTCAACTTTATTTGATTATTGATACCCTATAGAAAATTTGACTGGATTTTCTTTTAGTTTCAATTAGAAATGTAACCCACAGCTTGGTAAACTAAAGAGTGAAGGCCTATTGATAAATTTGGGATTTTAAAGATTACAAACAAATGATCTATTTATATATTAGAAGTGGCAAAGTAACAAAATATCAACTAACACGACTAACATCGACACACGACAAAGTTCAGTATTGTCTATTTGCTGACACTGTAACTCTTAAGTCTTAATGATAAAATTAAATAAACAAGAATAATTTGTAGGGTATAAATGTGTGATATTTTTAAGAAATTAAGTAAAAAACAAGTTGACCTACGAATTGTCGATTTGAAGACTTAAAAACAATTAATAATTCATGTTTGTTGTTTTGTCTTCTAGTATGTATTTTGTTTTGTATTGCGTTTTGATTCATAAAGTAAACCGCAAAAAGGGTTTTGTATTTTGGATTTTGGATCTATAAAGTAGCTCATGATATTAGAAACAAACATATGTTTGTGGTTTTCAGTAGGAGAAATGTGCATAGTCTTGGAAAATAGTAGTCATTAAAATTTTACGATGAGTTCCTCTCAGACCAAAATATTATTGTATATTGTAAACAAGTTCTGTTACATCACAACACCTAGGAGGTCCCGTGATCCTTGATGGAAATATTACTAGTTTTTAGGAATAGGAATTGCTTGCGTAAACAAGTGGTTCCTCGGAATCTTTGTTAGGATATTTCGAGACTGGCAACTCCTAGGGACCAACCACTACATGAACGAGTATGTTCAACAGACTCTGGTTCCATTCACAATATCAGTTAAGTTGTTGCTTTATGATTAAACTGACATATGTAAAAGAAGAAGAAGAAGTCAAAGGAAAGTTTCTTAATCTCTGTTTACTTTATTTCCTTTAATAAGCATTTCTCACTACTAATTCTATTCTACAATACAATAAATTGCTTGCCCAGCTGTACTGTTGCCAACAACAACAACAACAACAGCATGCAATGCCAAATTTAAAACTAAACTAAACTAAATTCATTTTCCCCCTCAATTTGCTTTGACTTTGCTAAAAATACATTTTTCATTTTATGTATGCGTGTTTTTCTTCAAAAAAAAAAAAAAAAAAAAAACTCTCACTAAAATTGTACAGTTTTGCAGTGAGTTTTCATTAACATTTCCACATTTCAAATAAGAAAAAAATATTTCACATCTACTATGCGTACAAAAATGTACGCTTGCGCGTTCTGCGAGTCTTTTGCGCTTCGTCTGTCTGCTGTCTTTATCTTGGTCTGGGTATGGGTTTATCTACATACACATATGTATCCCTGGGACCCTTGGGACTGTCATTGCCCACACGGTTGACTTTGCATGCGTAACGTAATGAGTTTTTCGTCTCGGGAACCACCAAAGTGAATTATTGAGGGAGGGAAGATAATGTTCACTAAAATGTTATGTATGTTGTATGTAGATAGGCGCGCACATTTTTCACCAACTTGAGTGAGTGAGTGAGTGTGTTGCATGCAACATTGAAGCGGATGAAGTGCTTGAATATACATACATATTCACAAATTTCGTGGGCGCTGCTGCTATTTTTGGACAAAAACTCGCACAAGGAAAAAATATTTTCACATGCAACAAAAGTGGCAGCAAAAAAGAATCCAAAAATGTGCTCAATTGTCGTAATGATAACAGCAACAAAGTCAATAAGATACTCGTACAACAAAATGGCGTCGTCCACAACCGGTGCAAAGTGAGAAATGCAACGTTTGCATTTAACTAAACAAAGTATCTCTCTCGCTCTCTCTCTCTCTCTCTCTCTCTCTTTCTCTCCGAACAATTTGAGATACAACATCTCTCACTTGATATTGGGTTTTGGGTTTTTCGTTTTTTATTTTATGATCACTCTTCGCATTCATGTGGCTTCGCCCAGTTTTGTATTTATTTTTTATTTTGTCTTTCATTGTGTTATTTTCTTGTTGCTTTTTTCGTTGTGCTTCGTTGCAAAAGTGCAATGACCCATGCAACTAAGTATCAAGTCATCAACAGCATTAGCAGCAGCAGCAGCAGCGCAACATGGCGAATGAAAAACGCCAACTCGATGATGACGACGCCACCGATAGATACTATGAACGATGAACGATGAACGCTGAACGATCAACAACAAAATGACGACGTGCTACTTTCCAAACATGCTTACATATTTACATCGAAATATTACAACACACATAACGCATACAAACACATCAATGCATACACAGACAAATAGAGATACAACAAGATACTTCTCATCGCTACAGATACTTACTTTACTTTACTGTTGCCTATAGCAAATGACGCGAACCCGCGATAATTTTTTTTTTTTTTTTTGTTTTTCGGCGTTTGCTTATTTTTGTATTTTACTTTTCTGACTATATTTTTTGTGTTTTGTGTTTTGTGTTTTCTGTGCCTTTTCTTTTCTTTTTCATTTTGCCTATTTTCTTCTTTGACGTTTATTTTTTGTTGTTCGTAGTCATTGAATTCGTTGCATTTTTCATTCGCCGTTCGTTTGTTCATTTGGTATATTTTTCGTTTTTTGTTTGTATGAATATACACTTTGTTTTTGCTGTCTTCACTGTGCATGTATGTGTTTGTGTTTGTGTGTAAACATTAACAAAATTTGTTATCTGCTACATTTATTGTGATGAATAAGAGCATATTTTCTATTACATTTGTCCGAAAAATGAGAACTTTTATAC
This sequence comes from Amiota minor, assembly GCA_037043295.1. NCBI lineage: Eukaryota > Metazoa > Arthropoda > Insecta > Diptera > Drosophilidae > Amiota > Amiota minor. Next base: position 1,121,543 of record JBAMAW010001038.1, read on the forward strand.
TATTGTATTGTACATATTTACTTTTGTCGGTGGAAAGGTTTCTATTTCTTTTGTTTATTCTCTCCTCTTTCGATATGTTTTTCAACAATTTGTTGCATATAACTGCATTCATTACTGTTGTTGTTGCTGATGTACGTTCGAGAGTAGTTTAGTTTTATTTGTTGTTTATATAAATATTTGCATAATCAAACAGCTGCATTTTTATACTCTCATTATACAATACTTGATGCAAAGAGAAATCTATACAAATTTGGAAACTAAAAAGTCAAAGGGTTCTTTGGCTAATTATAATAGAATCACCAGATACATATGTATATTCTCAACCTTGAGAACAAGGTTCCCAATTCATATTGCAAATTATCTAAAGATCTCAATCCCAAAACCCTTAGAATAATAATATAGGACACAGGACACTTGCAGTACCCATTGCGCATTGCTATGCTCTGTCGCAAAGTCCGGTCAAGCTTGAATGCTGATTGCAATGTATGTCCGCCACCAAGTAGTGTTGATGTATTCCCCTATAATGCGGCCAAAATCAAAGAAGTCAACTAAGTTAAATACATCAAACGGCATTACCAACTGCCGACACCTTGGTTATGTGGTTAACACAGTTCACAATCATCGTCATATTTCAGACAACTTAAAACCTAAACCCTTTCTCATGTCTCTCAGTCCATTGGTAAAAACCGTATGAAAATCCGTTCGGTACTTTTTGAGTTTATCGCGTTCAAACAGACAGAAGTTGCGGGAAGACATTCTTTATAATATGTATAGATTATAGATAATGTAAGATCTGAACCAAAAAAATTACAAATGATGTGAATTCTAAACTAAATCGTAATTACCCACAAAAACTAGCTAAGCATTCTAATCTAATACAATACGATACAATAAACCCCATCCAATAGATATTTTCCTCTTTAAAGAAACTCTTTCTAACTATATTAATTCCATGTTCAAAAAAGGACTTAATCATTTAAGATTCACTCACATATTATTGGATCTAATAGGAGCCACAAAAAATAATGTCTATAGTTAAATAAAGCAGTATACAGATAATAACTAAGCATAAGCACATTTGGATCTACCACATTCATTCATAAATATTTGAACACTTTTCTTTTAAATAGACAAAAAATACTTCTTACATTGACTCCACTCAAAATAAATAAATTTAGTTTAATCAGATAATGAAAGAGGTTATAAGGGAAGGAAAGAAATGGAAAATGAAGTTCTACAAACAGATTATTTTCAGATCAGATAAGGCCTTGCTGTCACAGTTCCTTTCAATATGATTTTATTTAATAAACAAAAAAAAATGCTTTATTTATGAACTGCATAATCTATTGTTGGCTCTGTAAATGTTATTGGCTTGTTATGAGACAATTCATTATAACAGTAATACTCGTACATACATAGATTCATAAAAGGAGATCTAATATTTACTTTGCAAAAATAGAGAATTACTTTGTATGTGCGACTTTTCCGTTGGTCTGATCAACATCAAACTATACAGAAACACTTTTCAAACTATGCTAGAGTTTCCATTAAAAATTCATCAAAATCGTTGCAACAGTTTCGGCGACCATAGGTAACAGACAAACACAAAACTCTCAGTATTGTATGCAACATTTGATCCAACAATTACGACTTTTCTGGTAGACCGATCCACCTCATGAAGTGAAGTTTCGTTGCATGCGGTGAGAGCTCACTTTCTATGGGGACATAATAACTGGGCGACTGAGTGACTGAGAGCCTGAACAACACTCTTATCATAATTTGTTTATCAGATCTTGAAATTATCATAATCTAACGCCTACTCGACGTTAAGAGTTTCATTTATAATTTACTCATCTTCGACTAAACCGCTCTCTCAAGAGGATGGCAGACAATAATCTATTTAACCAATACAAAATCCATTAGCACCATAATGCGATTTTTAAGTGCTGAAAAATGCATTTTTATTAGAATTAAAAAAACAACAATAATAAGAAAAGAATTATTTAAGAAATCCATAGAAAATTAAAGTGAAGAAAACTGGTTACAGCGTTGCTTGCCCCTCATTCTTGTGCTTTGTCCAATAAAACCATGTCTAAAATGCACAGCATGAAACATAGGCACACGATCTGTCCAGCTACTGTAGGCCAAAAAAACTATTTCGAATCTAAAGGAACAACAGGAGCAACAGGAGTTTTATGCAAAAAAAAAAAAAAAACAATTAATAGGAAATTTTGAAGACTGTTAAGTGCTAAACAATGCCCAACAGGGATAAAAAAAAAAAGACAAAAAGGCACGCACGAGACTCAAAGTTGGCACACACGTTAATTGCTTTTGTTGTTTGGCGAAGATGCTAAAAAGAATAAAAGATATGTTCTTGTTGATCTTAAGCAGGCAAAGTTCAAACAACATTTGCCGGCAACTTTAATACAATATTATTGCTGTTATTTTTGGTGGATTTAAATTGGATTTTAACAGATTTTACAAATCTTTTTTCTCTTTTTTATTATTACAATTTTATTATTTGTTCGCTCTGAAATTTCTTTAAAGGAAAACATTTTGTGAATTTTCATGACTTTCGCAAGAAAAATACACATACATAGTATGTTCTTAGACCACCTTGGATGTTAAGTGGATGCTAACAAAATGATGTCCGGATGACAGGTAGATCAGATCAACAATAGATAAAATAATGAAGAGTGCAAAATGGTTTTAAGCGAAAGTAAGGGTTGAGATTCTGAGCTAGGAATTTATAAGAAATTTTCTGTTTCTTTAAAAAATTATGCAAATTTGTTTATCTCTTCACTGTTATTTATTTTTCTTGTAAATTTCTCACTGTTGTCGTTTGGGTTGAGTGCATTTGAGAAAAATCTGCATGTAATAAATTTCATTTTCCTCGGTAATTATTTTCTCGAATGTGACAGATGAAAGAAAGATGATGCTTAAGGAGAGGCAGACAGACATTGACTGACCTTCAGAGTTAGGGAAAAATGCTTGTAAAAAAAGGGTTAGAAATTTGCCCTTGATGGTTTTCTTTGTTTTCAGTTTGTCCTTAAGTTTGCTAAAAATTAAAATTGCATTTTTTTTTTTTTTTTATTTTAAAAGAAATTACAAATAATAAGCATTGATATCTTTTAGGGCACATAGATATTTTCTCGTATTGAGACAATAGGGTGATAGATAAATTGGGGTTTTTTTTTATTTTGAATATTAATAGATTTGATGCATTGCTAAAAATAAATGTTTAGGGTGATTTTATAGCTTCAAAAACTTAAAGGGCAGAGCATCAATAAGATTGGAATTGAAAGAGATAAAACTTTATTGAATTTATTTAACTATTGTAATTTATAAAATAGTTTTCTCATATAGTAGAAGTGATTGCATTTAATATAGAGTATCCTAATCAGTTTGAATTTTGGTTCAGTAAAATTTTCAAATTTCAAAGATTTACAGTTTTTACTTCTTTGTAGTGTTAAAATCAATGATAGCACAGACCTTACTTACTTGCACAAAACAGACATAATACTGAAGTAATTTACAGATTTTCTTAGTAAGTGCACTTTTTGGTTGCTTAATTTTGGTTGATGATTACATATGTGGCTCATCTAGAGACTATGGCGCTGGCGGTAAACGTCACAACAGTAAGTTTGGTCAAATACACTGCGACTGCGATATTTCCTGGCTTGTTATAAACTTTTGATTCAATCAAACGGTGCTTTATTATAACGTAATGACAAGCACCACATTTTATTTAATAATGATCAGCATACTATAAGAGGTAGAAAGTCACAGAAAGTCACAGTGATATTGCTAAGAGTTCAAGCGCTTAGAAAAAAAATAAATTTAAGTAGTGTGCCTCATAAGCACAATATGGAAGTGAAACTTCTTTAGCGAAGGGAGGTAAATGCAAATATTAGAAAATGAAATGTGACGAAAATCAAAATGTGATGATGTTTCAGAGACGTCTGCAGCGTAGAGAATGAATGCTTATGCATGAGTAAGAGAGAGAATAAAAATGCTTTACTGATTTTGTTTACTTTACAAAAGAACGTACGAACAAATGGCCAAATGACCGAAAAATAAAATAACTCTTTTGTATTGAAACAATAAAACACTACAATATTCTGTATTATTGCTTGACCATCTTGACTTCAGAAGTTTCAATTCCATAATGTATTTGCCTAAATAGTTCCAATATAATAATGACATCGTCAAATTTTGATTTTCGTCACATTTCATTTTCATATTTTTTTTAGATTTACTCCCCTTCGCTAAAGGAGTTTTACTTAAAAAAAAAATTAATAATAATAATAATATTCCACGCCCTCGGTTTGCAAATCCTACTCTCTAACCACTACGTCATGGATTCAAATTTATGTTCCTATTAGAAAAACTTATTTGTTTTTCGTATTGTATTATCAAACTCAAATTTACACTTTATAAGTGCCTCATCTTTATTCAACAACCATGTAAATTTCAAGACCCTAGGATTACTGGATCGTAAAGCTCTCATACAAACTCCAATTTAAATACATGTTCTTATTATAAGAACTGAAATTCGCACGCTATAAGTGTCTCATTTATATTCACTAACCATGCAAATTATCATCGAGGCCCTAGGGTTACTGGATCACATAGCAGATTATGATAGGAAGCAAGTATTGTACAATGTTCTTATCTTTTATCTAAAATTATCACTATTTTTGTAAGTATAAAACATGCCAATGCCTTATGTATATTTAAATTATTATAATTAACAAATTATTGCTTTTTAGCAATTAAGATTTGATCGCATAGTAAGGAATTTTACTCAATTTGAGACCAAAGGATTAAATACCAAAATAAACTTATGTGCGAATATTTCAGTTCACTGTCTACTCTTTTTTTTTACCAAAAATCTTATTTAAAATGATATTAGAACTGCAATAAATAGTTTTCATCTTATACTTACTTGAGATAGTTTCATTTGATGATTGTAAATTTGTGAGTGCTTTTCATATTTTGTGAAATTTATGCATTTTTATTTAAAAATACATAATTTTTTATTTCATTGTTTATTTTAAGAAAATGTTTTTTTTATTTCAAATTTTGTTGGATTAGATAAAAATAATTTATTTTGTTTTTGCGCTTGCAATTTTTATTATTTTTTATTTTATTATTATTAGGTATTTTTATTTTATTAAAAATATGTATTATTTTTTTAGATTATTTAATGTTCGATTTCCGCGCCACGTTTTATTTATTTACTATTATTTTCTATTCTATTTTACGTCTCCACTTTTCATATATTCAATTCTCATGAATCTCTCTTAACTATTTCACTGTCTCTCCCTTTGAAATTGAATCTCTTTTTCTGTTCTTCATAATAAATTTGCAAAAAATATACATATTCCATTTCTTTTATTTATTTTTATTTTTTTTTTTTTGATAGTTTAAATCACACACTTCTCATATCTCTTGCGCCAATAAAAAGACACCAAATTTATGTTAAAATTGGAAATATTTTTAAAAATTCTTTTATTCATTAAAGAAATCATTTCCATTATTACAACAATTATTATTAATTTTTGATTATTTTATTATATTTTTAGATTTTCAATTCACGTAACACAGTTTCAATTGTCGTTCTATGAAATAAAAGAAGACGCGCGTCTTCTTCATTTTGCAGCAAAATGTAAAAATGAAATAAAAGTAAGAATAAAATGAATAAAGAAAAAAAATCACTAAGAATACTAGAAAACAAAGAATATGTTGCCCAGATAGCTTTACAACAAAAACAACAGCAGCAACCAGCAGCAGCAATAAATTTATGTTGTAATTTTTAGTTTAGTTTACAAGTTTTTATTTTTTGTATTGCTTTTTTTTTCGCTTATTCTAATTCTAGATACTCTTTTGTATCTTTTTGTTAGCCGATGTTGCTACATGTCTACGTGTTTCCAGAAACGTGTAAATGTTCATAATCTTGTAATAGTTTTTTTTTTTTTTTTCTCTGATTCCAATTTCTATGCGATTCTATGAAAGATTTGCACAATTTGGACAAATGCCGCGAGCACTGACCTTGAATACTTTTCAACAATAAAAGAAGAAGGGACAGGGATCACTAGAATATAATGTCGGCATGGCAAAATACAAAATACTGACTAACTGAGTGACTGTAGTTCTATTGCTGACTATTCCATGGATCCATCCATGTCTCTCTCTAGTTCACAAGTGTGTGTGTGTGTGTGTGATATGCATAGAAAATACATAGGAAAAAAGCTTCTTTCACTTATGTAAGCCTTCAGATTTATGCATAAGTATGACATATATGAAATGTATATAGACGAAATCAAGTATATAGGAGCATATTTTACTACATAAAGAGCGGAACGCAACAAAAAAAAGTTCTTTTAGTTGACGACGCCCAACAAATTGTATTGTTTCTATATATTTATATATGTTTTTTTTACAACAACAGAACAACAAAATAAAGATTTACAACAAAAATCCAATAAAAAAAAAGCTCACTATATCACAGAACTACTCTCTCTCTTTCTCTCTCTCTCTCTGTCTGATTTGAATTGATCTCTCTCCCTGAATACCTTAATGTGGATCTCTTTATACTCAGCCCTTTGTAAGTTTAAGTATTCTGACGTCGACAAAATTCTTGAAAAACCAAGAAAAAAAAAAAAGTATTTCGCAAATAACAAAAAACAATAGTTGCCCCCATTTTCAGTGAGTTCCCTTCTCCGAAAGCCCCGTTTACATCATGAACCGCCTCCCCCACCCCGTCAGATTAGCAAATATTTAATAATGAAATGTGTATTCTTATACTCGTAGTTATTTTTATTCATTTATTGTTAGTAATAGATATGTGTTTATCTGGATCGTGTTTTATTTCTATGATGACTACGTCGGTTGTGGTCTTGTTTTTCAGGGTCACTTACGAATATTTTGTTTTTTCTTTTTTATATTCCAAATTCTATTACACAATTTTTGTTTACAGCGAAAAAAACGCCGTCTAGTTTTTGTTTTGTTTTTTTTTATGTTTCTTATGCTGTTGCTTTATTATGATATTCTCAGTCATTTCATTTCAGTATCTCTCTCTCTCTCTCTTTCTCTTTCTCTCTAATGTCTAATTTATATATTATGTCTGTCTGTCTGTCTGTCTGACTGACTGACTGTCTGTCAGTTTGTCTATAGTTTGGCAAAAAAAAAAAAAAAAAGCACAACAGAACAACACAAATTCAGAACTTGTTTACAACGAAAACAAAATTCATAGTTCCATAGTTTGACGTTTTGTTGTAATACATACTATTATTTACTGACTGTAATACTTGATTTCAAGTTGTGCGTGGATTTTGTCAGGGTCGCAATGTCGTCGGTTTGTTGTAAAAAAATTTTCCGGAAGGTCTCTCCATCTCATTTGGTTTGAATTCATTTGGTTTTGGTTGGTGTTCAATGCTAATTTTTGTAAATTGTTATTATTCTTATTGTATTTTTGTATTTTGTTGTTTGTGTGTTCGTTGGTTGGTTGTGTGTTTGGTTTTTGTTCCAAAAAAATATGTTTTTGTTGTATTTATTTGTAAAAATCAAAAAAAAAAAAAAAAAAACTATTTAGCTCAAGGTGAATTTACAATAAAAATAATAAGAACATTGAGAATATTTTTGATTTGAAATAAATGTGCGGAAATATTGCATTAATTTTATTTTACAGCAAAACAATGTCAAAATGTCAAAATAGAGAAATATTGATTGTAATTTTTCTTAAAAATATATGCTAAAAGATTAATAAAGGAAGAGATTTGCACAAGTTTAGTCATAAGCTTTTTTATTGGATCTGATGAGGAAGTCCAATCTAAAATCAGTATTTGAATAAAATCCACAAATCTCTCGTATGATTTCTATGATCTAATTTAATGTTAGTAATTTATAGAGTAATAAGCCATCCTGTTCTCCTTAAATTGGTGTCAAAGTATTGTAAATTATATTACCTTCTTAGTTTGTGAAATATAAATTAAAGGGTCCAAAATGATTGGATTTCTTGGAGATGTAGTAGTCATCATATACAATATGTTTCACTTTGAGTATATTTAATTTTCTCTAAAAAGTTCCTAGGCCAAGAATTCAAACGATCTTTGAGAAATCTTATCAAAAACATTCAGATCTCAGTTGGAGTACATTTACAGTTTAAGATATGAAGTTTCCTTTAAATGTTTACTGCTTTAAAAACATAAGCGACATCATAACCCCACATCGCAAGTTTATTCAATCGGCACTCACTTGTCTTTAATAAAACAAATCTCTCATCTCAGCTTACAACAAATTCTAAAAGTCTAAAGTTCACATTAAATAGATTTGAAATTCATTTTTATGTTTTTTTATTCCTTGTTTTTATGGTTTACTCCATTAGGAAGCACGTAAAGACCAAAAATACTTCACCAGATAAAAATACATTTACATAAATAAATCAAAATTGTTGTCTATTTCTAGACAACATTAACCCTTTTCGTAAAATTCGCAGAAATCCGCCAAAAATATCAAGTAAAAACCTTTTCATGTAATCGTAACAAAATGAAGCTAAATTACAAGAAAAGCAAAACAATTATGACAAAAATTAAAGAACAAAAGCTTATAAAAAAGAATAGGAAAAAACAAATTTTTTTTTTTAGCAATGAAAGTCAACAAGAAATGATGAAAAGTAAGTAAAAACAACAATAATGAAACGTAATCATTGCGTGAGCGAATTGTGTTGACGACTCTTCTATTGTATTCTACGAGTATCTATATACAACTTGCTACACTCACTTACTCATGTCCATAAACTTGAACTTGAAATACTCATAAACAACCGAAAAAATTTCAAGAGCAAAATGCCGGCAAAAAAAAAAACAGCAGAAAAACAACAGAAACCAACAACAAAATAAATAAATAAATTACGTAAATACGCAAAAAAAAGCAAAAAAACAAAAAAAGGCAAAAAAAAGTATCTGAGAGAGTGATGAGATAGATACGAGTGCGTGAGATACACAGAAATCCACCAACCGAACCGACCGAATGGAACCGACCGAGAAACCAAAGATTGAAACGAACACGAAGTTTGTTTGTGCAAAATTTCAATTCGTTTACGGCTTTCGCGAAATTTGCCGAAATTCGCAAAGCAACCAATCAGCGACGCAATTTCGCATAAACAAAAACACGAGCAATGCCAGCCGATCATTGCCGAAGCGAAACGAAAGCTTCTTGTTTTATTTTTTTGCCTACTTTTGTTTTTGCACACAATACAAAACACAACTAACACAATCAACACAATTAACACAAATGTAACCATTCATTTCATACATGTGCAGATAAACTAATCCAGTTACTAATACAGATACAAATACAGTTACTACTGAACTAAGTAGGGGAAATTATCATTGAGTGAGTGAGTGAGTGAGTGAGTGTGTTTAAAGTTTCATTGTGCTTTTTTTGCTTATTTTTGGCAACTGATAAGTCGCCATTTTCGCGCAAAATTTCTAGTTTAACACGTAAACATTTAATGCTTCTTTTCTTTCGTTTGGTTCTTGTTCTTTTCACATATGTACAATACATAAATATACATAAATATAAATATACACAAATATAGCCAGACACGTGGTTTTTATAATTGAGTGTCCAAAATAGAGAGCGTTCTTGGCTCTAAATGGTGGCATTTCTAGATTTTGTAGTCAACTAAACTTTTGAAAGCATCATAATACTACAGACATTCATGCCTATTTGTTATTGTAAGCGTTCTAAGAACTTGTTGATTGTTGAGGTAGAGGAAGAGGAAAAGGAGGCGAGTTTAGGGGAAGTGATTTAGCAAATCAAAAGCGTCTTTAGTTTCAACTAATCATGACTTAATACACAAATTTATAAGCTCATTATACTTTTATAATTTTTGAATTTGTGTAAGAGGAGAGAGAACCTAAGGTGATGAATAGAAGAAGAGATTATTATTGCAAAATCAAGCTTGATTCTATAAAAAGAAATATACTTACTGTACGTTTTGTCATCATTAATCTAATCCACAACAAAAATAATCAAATATAAATCATGAATATTCTAAATCTTCTATACCTAAATCTATAACTTCAATAAACCTTCTTGAAAATACTGTACTTCCATGAGAAGTACAACCCTTCCTTTATTTTATAATTCACAGTAGAATTAAACTATTTAAAATTTCACCCGATTCTTCATTTCTTTCATCGATTCTAAGTAGGATTAGAATATCTTAAACTTCTTACTTGCGTACTTCAACTTTGATTGTTGAAAACCTAAGCCAAGCCAGTTTAACCTGATTCCACTGTAACTGATTAAAAAAGCTTACAATAAATTTTTTTTTGATAAATTCAAGAATTCGTACGCTTCCAAAAGCTTCGTTTTTTGCAAGCTTTCACATTTATGGGACAATGATCACTTTGCTTTTAGCAAGAAGCTTTTTTTTCGCATACTATTTTTTTTGTATCTTCTATAAGCAAACTAAAATTTGGTGTTTGTCTTTACTAAGCCAAACTCAAATTTGTCTTATACTCTAAAGAAATAAAAAATGTATAAATGAAAAACTTATTAAAAATCCTAAACAGAAATATCTCAACAAATTTACCTTAAGCAAGAATCATTTGGATTATTGAGGATAATCATTTGTAAACACGCTTAGGCTGCACAAAACCAAAAACTATAAACAAATAAACAAAACTATTATCCGGATTTTCTCATGTCTTGTTTTGTTGAGGCAAGAAAACCGCAAAATAAATAGAAAAAATGCAATTACAGAAGAAAAATGAATGGAAAAGAATTTCCTGTAAATAAAAATCACTAAAGGATAAGAAAATAAAACTAAAGAGATGCCTTCTAAGGTTAAAGACCAAAAGAAGTGTCAATATATAACTTGTTATAAAAACCACATCCTTCGCAGTCACGCAGTCACGCAGTCACTTTATCTAAGTTCATTTTACTTCACTCAATCAATAGATTGATAGATTTAATACTATACACAAATCTAAGTGCGCTCAAATCCTGGGAATCTTAACTTCGTTCCCAAGCCTCGAAGTCTATTTAATTGAAACAACAACAGACTACATGCAACCTGCATTTTCAGCTGTTGCATAAGGATCGTTGCACACATTCATGGTATCCCGCACCCTCGCGCCGCGTAAAATTTCGTTGTTGTCGTTCGTTTTTAAGTATTTTTTATCAAATAGAAAAAAACTGCTGGTTCGAAATCCTTACGCAACCAACATGTTTCCATTTTTTATGAATTTCTTTCTTATATTTTTTTCGTGTGACTTTTTTGTAGCAGTTGTTCTTGTTGCCTCCTTTTCACTGATTTTTCTTTTACAAAAACAATCAAAAAGCCAATAACTTTTCCCAGGCATCCTTTTTTGTTCATGTGCATGTGCATGTGCATGTGACTTTGCTTACCTTCCTTCTATGCTTAGCATTCATTCTTCTCTTACGATGTTCTTGATGTTGTTGGCACGCATGCCTCGCATGTAATACTACAAACATATCCTGTTGCTTCGACGTGCGTCCCACGCAAGCAACACAAAATCATCATCGTCCTCATCCTCATCATCACCTTCACCATCCTCTTCATAATCAACATCATTTGAGTCTTTGAGTCTCAAGCAACAGAAGCTGGAAACAATTTGTGCATTCGTTTTGGTTTTCTTTCCTTGTGTTTGTTTGTCTGTTACCTTGGATATCCTGCATTGTATCCTTTTCTTACTTTTGTATTTTGATTTTTCGTGAGAAGTTCGCATTGCATGACTTAAACCCAATTTTATTTCATTGCATTATTTTGGGTTATTGAACTATTCGCATTTCTATGGTTTTATTGTGTTTTTTATAATTTGAAAGGCACAGGTGATAATTTTCACTGTAAGTAGTTGATCCTTTTTAAGCCAATAAATATTACGTATTTATTGTTACAATAGAAAATGGAACACCAAAATAATAATGTTTATAAAAGCTTCAAAGGCAATTATTAATGGGAATCAATAAAGATTAGTTTGAATATTCATCTCAAAAGTAACAATTTCGTTTTTCTCCTATATAAATTTATGTATCCAAAATATTTTCATAACTTCCAAACTCCAAAAACACCAAACGGTCATTAACCTGCAAAACATAAAATGGAAAAATGCACGCATAAAAATTCATGGTCACACACTCACTCTATAGAACAGATACCGATCCAACCAACCATACATAGATACATAAAAATGCAATGACGCCAAAAATAGACAAAATCTGTATGTATCTGCAGTCAAAAATCTCTACACAAATACACAAAAACAAGAAATTGTATAGATGATTTCAGCAAAGAACCAAAATGCATATAATTGATAAAAACCATTGTTGTTGTTGTTGTTGTTGCTGTTGTTGTTGTTGGAGTGAGAAATCCATGCATCTTTTTTCTAGATATGTACATTTATTTTCTTTCTTCTTTTGGAATCTGTTTCTATCTATCTATTTCTCAGATAAGCCGCATATATTCGTAAAGGCTAAAGTGCTCGATATATTTTTCCATTTTAAAACAAATTTCATGCTGCATTGAATTAAACAAATAAGACAGACAGCAGCGGTTACAGACAGATCTTTGTCCTAATTGCCAGTTTGAGATACATTTTACAGGATGTGTATCTGTTAGAAAAGTGAAAGGAATAAGAAATAGAACATATGTGTACTTGATTTATGTATTTTAATGACAGACTTTGGAGAAAAAGGATATCGGTAATTATGCTGAAAAATGGAATACTAACTAAATGCAAAGATATGATTTTTTGGTTTTATAATTTTTTCTTTGATGGAGAAAGAAAGATCATTAATTTTATTAAGTCTTTTGTCACGTTAATAAATTAAGATTAATCTATACTAGGATCTTAGTTAAGTTAATGGTATTTGAAGTCATTTTCATTAAGTTCTGAACGAAATTTTGTGCAGTAAATTAAATTAAATTACATTAAATTTAGTAAAATATTATGTGTATGTATGTACTATGCAGATTTCATTACATTCCTAAATAAATTCATTAAATAATGTTTTGTCTATATAATTTGGCTCTAATAGATATGGTTTTTTTATAAGCAGAAATGGAAGAGAAGCCTGAAAATAGAATAAAATAAGAATTTCTTTTCAATTTACACTCAATTCTAATTACTTTGCAGCAATAACGTTGTATATTCAAAATCCTGAAACCCATATCACTGGATCTTCCCCTGGAGTTTGGTTGTAACCACCGCATTACACAGACATTTTGCACAAATTTGTTGGTTGCAACAGGCTTAAAGTCACAAAAGTAACCATTGCAGTTTTTTCCGATTTTTGACGTTAAATTTGTCCTATATTATGACTCTAGGAATCCAATTCGTTCTTAGAAAAGATGAAGTTCATCAAGCGCAGTAATCCATTGATGGAAGTGTTACAAGTTCTCTGTTCTTCCAACTAGTAAGTGTGATAAGCCTGAATATCTGTAAATATAAATAATAAATAATTGGTAATATGAAGTCTGTTTAAAACGTGAAATTATTAATACAATTGATATTGGTGCCCATCAATATTTCTTTTCTTATATTCATAACAGCAGGGATAAAGATTAGAGGTGGATTTTATTAGGATTTACCAAAACAAAATATGATTTATAACAATCTTCAATATTCACCATATCGGAAAAAAATTCTTTTTAGCATAGTTAGCCTTGAGCTACATTTAAATGAAACGATAACTTGTCATTCATGCAATTGCCAATCGAATGCAAGATGAGTGAATGGCAGCCATAAACATCATGCGTTCCACTATCATTCGAAATTGAGTTTTACTGTTGTCATTCAAATGACAAAAAGTCGTTTAGCCAATCCGTTAACAACGGTGAATAACAAGTGTTCACATCAATAGGTATTACGCTGAATGACAATGACAAACACACGCCGATTGCAAATATCGTAGAACAAAGATATAATGAGGTTCGACAGCTCACTGCTGTCAGTTTATTCAAGCAGTCGCTGGTTTTGCTCTTCATTTGTTCTGCAATCTTGTCCCACACTAGCCGGATGGCCTAGAAAATTTTTGTAGTCCATAGACGCTCCTCTGCTTCAAACTACTTGGAGGTTTGCGTTTCAGTTCCCGATGTCGTGAGGACCATCTTCCCCTTACTTATGACTGCGTCGTCTGCTGAAATTCGAGCACATTCTGCGAGTCAGACATTTTCGCGGTAACGTATCAACAAAATACAAGAAAAAGAAAAAAAAGAAATTAAATAGTGTGCCAAAACAATGCGCATTGTCTTGTGTGGGCTTCTCTGCAGCGTAGAGGATGAATGCTTATGCATGAGTAAGAGAGAGATAAAAAATGCTTTACTAATTGTGCTTACTTTACGAATGAACGTACGAACAAATGGCAAAATGACCGATAAATAAAATAACTCTTTTGTATTGAAACACTACAATATTCTGTATTATTGCTTAACCATCTACTTAAGAAGTTTCATTTCCATAATGTATTTGCCTAAATAGTTCCAATATAATAATGACATCATCAAATTTTGATTTTCGTCACATTTCATTTTCATATTTTTGGAATTACTCCCCTTCTCTAAAGAAGTTTTAATTCAAAAAAAAAAATAATAATAAAAATATTCCCTGTACAGGACTCGAACCCCACGCCCTCGGTTTGCAAGTCCTACACTCTAACCCCTACGCCACGGAGACATTTCAATTGCATTTGACTAAATAAATTTTGATTTTTGTCACATTTCATTTTCATATTTTTTGGAATTACTCCCCTTCGCTAAAGAAGTTTCACTTCAAAAATACCGAAACGCCAAATGCCAAAGAGACCTCCCTTGTTCACGCCCCAGTGGCATTCATTTTGCTAAACATAGATCGCTGAGAACCATTTGTACGTCTGAGGACATTTCATGTGTTCACCCTATGACAATCAGTATTTGCCTATAATAATGACAACTTGTCGTTTGATTTAAATGTAGCTGTAAGGTGATTTAGATTTCTTCGAATTCTTCCATAAGTTTATTAATTTTAAGTTTAATTCTTATACATCGATCACTTGTTTTGCTTATAAGTATTGTATGTACGTCTTTCTCTTCTTTAAGCCCAAATTATTTATTTAGACCATAAAAGATAATAAGACGAAAGACCAACTGCTACTTTATGTACATAAGTACAATAGAATCTAAAGTCAACTGACAATTGTCATCTATTTTGACAAGTGGCCGAAAAATTGTCTATTTTTTATAATCTTAGACAAAAAATAGAGGATACAGAAGATAAAAGATAAAAGACGGAGAGGGAGAGGGAGAGGGAAAAGGGGAGAGAACACACAAGAAGAGTTGTGTCAGTTGTGATAAATGTGAGAAGCGTAACTGAAAGAACTTAAAGAAGAATATGTACTCACAAAAATGATCCTCACAATTCTGGAGAGTTTCATATTAAGTGTTGTATAAACAAGGTTTCTCTATTAAAAATAAATCGACACACATCAATTTCATTGACAATTGACAATTACAATTTGAAGTGACATATTCTACTACTCATGGGGTTGAGTTTTAAGACCAAAATATCTGTCAATGTCAAGTTATCAAATGAGTTACAATGAAGGTAACAAGAAAGAAAGGATTGAAGATTTAGTTCATTAAAATGAAACCTGCAATTGATTAAGAGACAATTGCGGTTTTCTAAATGTATAAAATTGCATAATTAATGGGAATGGGAAGCATCAACAATATTTTTTTAATGAAGGATAAACATATTGTACATTGATTGAAAAAGAATAGTATAAAACGCGATAATCAAAAACGTCAAGAGGTCGCGATAACTTCCTCAAGTAGAGAAATGTGTGACGATGTATGAATAAATAAAACTAAACATAGAAGACTACGAAACAAAAATTGTATAAATATAAAACAGACGTGACCGCCAATCAAGCACATAACTTTCAAGTCTAGAAAAAACATTAGCGACCCTAAAATGCTTGAACTTCCAACAGAGTTGGAGTGAGTTGAGCGCGTGAAACACGTTATGCTATTTGGAAAAGGGGGAAAAGTATCAATTTTTCTTTTGATATTGTAAAAACATAAGAAAAAGACAATGATGGTGGTGATGGTGATGGTGATGGTGAAGATCATCATGCGTCGTTGGCCCTACGCCAACATAATATCTGGTAATTTAAAAACAAAAAAGAAAGAAAAATGCAATTAGAAAACCAAAACACGTCTAGAGTTGTTTTTTTTTTATTTCTTTTTTTTTTTTTGGTCTCATACAATGAAATAGAACAGTCGAAGCAAAAATGTTGCATAAGACTCAGCGACTAAGGTCAAGGTTCAGTTACAAAGTAAACTTCAGACACGCTTATTGAACATAAAGTCATGATGAAAAGACAATAGAAGCCAGGATAATAGCCAAAGGACGAATGAGGGAGACAATGAAACGAAAGTGAAAAATAGAAAACACAAAAAGAAAAATCAAACAAAAAAACATTAAAAAGTGTAGAAAATGTCACAAACCCAAACACTTCATAAGACAGATTCTTTTCAATATTCTTTTTTGTTTTTTGTAATCGAATACTTTGCGCCTGCGTATTGAATGTATGTGAATGACTTTGTGTGTGTGTGTGTGTATCTACATTAAATCCTCATGCAAGCGAAATACAATATGAGCAGAGTGCGAGACATTCGTTGGTTCCAAGATAAGAACATTTGGTGAGATACATTTGTGTCTTGTGAATGGCTTCCATATGTTGGCATGCCATGTCGTATTCAATAGTAATTTATGCGAAATATTTATGTATATTTTAGCGTAAATTAATGGTTTTTCAATTTTGATAAAAGTCTTTAAGGGAGGTTTCAATATGTTTAAAAGAAAAATTCATAAATTCATGGCATGAAATGTAGGAGGAATTCGAAAAAATGCGACTCATTATGAAAATAAATAACTAAAAAAATAGATAAGTAAAAGATTATATGTAGATACAATTTCTACAATCAAACTGAGTCCTTTGAAAAACTAACAAAACAAACAAAAACAAAAAACGATTACAAGAAACCATCATCAAAGGCTTCAAAACGAAAGTAATTCATTCAAAAACAAAGTACAAAAATAGTTCATTAGGCTTTTGTATGTAAAGAAAGACTCAACTTGATTTGATGAATAGATGTGATTCTTGAGAATTTTTCTACCTGAAATCTTTTTATACCTGGAATAGCTTAGAAAGCTCCAAAGTTATAAAAAAAAAAAAATTTTCATTGCTTGTTGCCATCAAATAGGTTAATATTTTTTTTTTTCTTCTCTATGCTGTCCTAATATTATTTTTTTAAAACCATTTGAGTTCTTATGTATTAAGGTTACAAGAGTCATAACATTTCAATTGCAAATGAAAAAAACTAAATACAAAAAATCGTTTTTTCCCTCTTCCAACTTGTATTCCTATTTCATGACTCTTATCTACAGCAAAATTGAAATCAAGAAACTCATTTGTCACACTTGGAATAAACTGTACCTGCAAACTCAAAAAATCCACACAACCTAACGCTAACGCAAACCCAACTAGGCAATTTCGGCGGCTGCTGATGCTGCTGCAGCTCCCACAGAAAAGTATCTACATACTTTTACATAAATAAAATGCAATAGAATTTCATCTCGAATGTTTGTTTTATTTTTATTCTCTTTGAGAATTTCTACTTTTCACTTGCACAAATGTTTGTATAAAAAATTCTAAGATCTTTCAAAGAAAAATATTATATTGTAGTATGTACGAATCAACAACGTCATCTTCATCATGAATAACAACGCAACAAACACGAAAATTTAACAACAATGCAACCTTTTTATTGTATTTCATTTGTGGAGGCAGAAAAGACGATGGCGATATTCGTTGTTAGTCGATGGAAAATAAGAATTTCCTCAATAATTTAAGCCAACGTCACATAACAACAACAACAACAACAACAACTACAACAGCAACAGCAATAAATTCTATTAAAGAAAATAATCACCAAAAAGATAGAAAAGAAAACAGGTTTTGCGTAGTTGAGTCAGCGCGCAAGGTTGAAAAGAAAATAATAGGAGTAAAAGGAAAAAAGGGCTGAATTTTTCATCATCATTATGCAATGTGCCCGAATAGGACACGATCACGATCACAGATTGAATTAAAGGGTGGACAGGCGACAGACAAACCACATGAAAGACAGCAACTAAAAGATACACATTCTCCAAGTATAGTTAGATCAGACAGGTTCCTGAGTATAGTATTGTATATATTTGATGGTAAAAATGATAGACACAGAAACAAAGCAGACACCAAAAACTTGGCACATAAATTTCGTGATTTTTATTGTTTATACAATTTAGGTTTTCTGTTTTTCCTTTAATTTTTTTAGGAAATTTTTGGTTGGTCGTGTTGAAATAGGATCTTAAATAGAAGGGGGAAAAATAAATATTTTAGAATACAAAGTCATTGTCAGATTTGAAGCGTGAACTATATAAAGGCAAGTGTTCTACAATACAATAGTATAAAAAGTGGAACGAGTTTTTGTGACAAGTGTTCTGTCACATAAGTACAAAACAATATTATTATTGTGTATTGGAGAAGAATGATTTTGATAATGTTTTTGTTTTATTTTTTTTTTTTTGTTTTGATGCGTTGCTAAATAACGCCATTGAATGACTCAGAACTCACAAAATGTTAAAGAACAAAATAGAGTTTTATGTAAAGGATTTTACTTATTGGGTTTGAATCACACAAAGAAACATGATTTTAAATTTAAGATTTCCTTATTAACATAGAATCGTCTATTAGTTTTTTTATATTGGGTAAATACTAACTAAATTTTAAAGGATTTTTTTCTCGATTTGGAAGCTTTATTGTGCAAAATTGGTACACGGTATTTTATGGAAAGTATTGCCCATCGCTAGCTATGACTTTTTCTAACTTTTCTGGCACGCTTCAATCGCATCGGTGTGTGCCCCATCGATCGTCTGACCACTTTTCAGAAGCTCTTAGTACACGATTCCCTTCTGGTTACACCAAATGAACCGCATGACCTTCTTGCCATGGTTTTTTGGCTTTGGCGTCAATGGACCGAGTTCGCCAAGCTTAATATATGTCTTCTTGCTTTTGGATTGTCGTAATGAATCCATTTTCCATCGTCGCTGATGATACGATAAAGAAACGACTTTCCTTTGTTCCGTTGAAGGAGAATTTCAGAAGCAGAAACATGCCGTTCGATATCTCTTCGTTTGAGTTCGTGAGGCACCCAGTTTCTGACTTTCTGGCCAATAACAATGGCTTTTAACCGCAATGAAACAAATGGATGAGTCACACCAAACGTTGCCGCACGTTCTTATTGGGTTTGGCAGGCACAAGTCTTCGCCCAAAATATATATTGCATTTTTCATAATCAGAAGATGCATTTTTCTTTTGATTGGTGTATGTTCTTTTGCTGATCTTTTTGTTTTTTATTATTGATACCTAATTATTCTATGGTTTTTTCCCATTTTCCTTAATACGTATAATAGTTTTATTTCAGTAAAGTTGGCAAATTATAAACTAAACTCTGTAAAAAGTTAAATGACTTATGAATGTATATAATTATTGGGTTAGATTAAAATTTTTTCTAAAAAATATTTCCTTCTCCTTTGTCCATTTGAACGTGTCGATCGCATTTATTTTTAATTCTCATTGATTTTAAGTACATTTTTAATCAAAATTCATTGCAGTTCAATGTTGTCGAATGAAAACATGAAAATATATTGGCACACTACGGGTCTCGACTGTCTATATCCTAAATTTCGAATATAATTATTACAAATCTATGCATAGGCCGAAATTTTTCATAGAATTATAGCCAATTGTTAAGAAAATTGAGCTATGAGATCGAGAACAGCGAATTATTCTCAAACGATCAAATTTTGTGCTAACTTGTCTGACAAAGTGTAGAAGAAAGTCTCAAAATTTACACAGGTCTAACAACCTAGAACTATTCAAAATTATGGTTATGGGTGAAGAAGGCGCGTCTTTAATTTACAGAAAAGCACCTAATTTTTTAAACAAAAAAAAATTATACCAATATTGATCTTAAAATTCATCTGTTTGTGGAATCTTGATGGCACAGATGGAGGGATTTTTTTAAGAACCAATTTTACTTTTCCAAAAACAATTTTGCTGAAATCTCCGCAATCGTAAGTGGTGTTTTAGATTCAAGCTTGAATTGCAGTTTAAAACATTGCAAAAAGAGAAGTTCAAGTATTCGAAAATAGTCTCCTTCCTTTTGTTAACGCAAAGAGGGATGAGCTATGACAAAAACCGCATTTTTAAAAATGCCAATATCTATACTATGGAGAGACCAGCTTGTTCTCCGGACGTAAAATCTAGAAAGAAAGTGTGGGGATTTTATATAGTAAGATGGGTTTGTCTAAATAATAGCCAATATAACACCATTAATGTTGTTAAGACTGCAATTATTTAAAAATAGGCTAAACTTGATGTTCGCCTTTTAATAAAGTCATTTAAATCAATGAAAAAAAGGATTGTCAAACGTTTTTAAATTCAGTGGAGCTTCCAATCACTACTAAAAAGTCTATTACCTACAAAAATCTCAAAGAATAAATTAAAAGTGTTTTTTATCCAATGAACCAAAGATATTTCTAATTAAATTTGTTCATTTTTTTATACTAAAACATACTTTCCTATCAAATATACTCCGCGTTACTTGAATAGGACACATTATAAACTTTTTCTAAAGCATAATTTTGCAGATCCAGAAAAAATACTTTTTTTTTAATTTTGAATGAAACTATATATTAATTCCAAATCAAATTCAGAAGGATTTCTTTTTGTAACAGCTACAGTTGATTTGTTATAAATGATGGGTTTCCTTTCGTAGGTCCTGGTCCATCTCAACTGAATTTTTTTCATTTGAGAATATGACGTTATGCCACTCCATAGTCCTGCTCATATGGTTACGGCAAAAAGTAAGGCGTTGCTACTTTCGAAGTGCATTCAGTGGAGGTTATTTTTTTTAATTTTTAACCTTTTTAAATGTTCAGCTTTCGATATAATACGCCGAACAGTGGTTAGGCTTGTGTTAAGCCCACATTTTGCCTTGATTTTGGATATTGAGTCGTACGAGTTTGAGGCTACCTCAAAATAAGTCGCCTTTCCGCATCAGAGAGGACACTTTTAGTACGCCCTTTCATGTTTTTTTTCCATATTTTAACTCGTTGGCTAAAAATGCGGATACCATTTGTCGGCTTCTTTCCATTTTTTGTTTTTTTTGTTTTTGCGATTGTAGCAATAGATAGACCACTGTCCTTGAAAGTTTTTATTTTGCCTTTTCCAATCTCCGTTAAGGCTTTTCCTCGACCCATTTTCGTTACATTTTTTTATTTAATAATTCGAACTAACCACAAAAAGCGATTAAACAAAAATACGTGTGCACACAACACATGTAGAAGACTTACTAAACAAAAATTCAAGTGTCGCAAAAATTTGTGCATGCTATTTGATAGATATCAAAACAAAATAGCACAATACATATAACGGTTTATTTCCAGTGCTAAATAGTCATTGAAAAAACACTCAACAAAAAAAAAAAAACCATTAATTTTCCTCTTAATTTTTGAGTGATTTGCACTTAAACTGACAATATACAAGGTGTCCTATTCAAGTGGCGCGGAGTATATATTGTATATAATAAATATAAGGGATATTACACTATAGTTTGAATCCCCTGAATATAATTTATAAGTTTATTTTATTATTTATTTCTTTAAATCGTTGCATCAACTTTTACCAACTTCAAGTCTTCGCCTATTCTAAAATCCCTAAAACAAGGCTCATGAGTCATCACTTGATGATGTTGTCCTAATCCTTGAATACAGATTGATTTTAATAAGAGTGATTCAATATGAAAGTTTGTAGGTAGACCTGACCTCCCCGGGAATATATAACTGATATGCATTTTGTTTACTTAAAATAGCCAATGATCAATAGGATTACCTATAAAAATGTTTCCAAAACTCAAGTTAGATGCCAAAATTACTTACTCTTTGTCTTATCTGACTCCAATTCTAGAAGATTTTGTGTATTCAATGAAACACTCAATTCATTTGCAATAAAAAAATAATTAAATAATAAAAAAAAATATATTATAATAGAATAATAGAATTACAACTACATACTTATGTTATAATTCAAAAGTGACCTCATTCATTTCTAAAACACAAAAACCTTCAATAAAAAAATACGTTACTCTCATTAGCATTTCAAGGATTGACCTTTCTTCAAAACTTAAACAAAATTTCTGCCCAAGTAAGCCACACAAAGTCTAATCCCCAAAATCGTTGTTGCTGTTGTTAGATGAAGTCCTAAATTAAAATCGTGACATAAATAGGTTTGCAATTAAATAATTTACATAATTTTGCAATAAATATATGTATATAAATAGTATAAGGGAATTCAAAGGAACGATCTATGTTATAGTATTCATGTTGATCATTTGACGTGCTACAAAAAAATATGCAAATGAATAAATCAATCGCAAAACTAAATGCCGATCAATAAAAGACGGAAAGAAGAAGTTTGAAAACGTGATTGGAAACCTGGTGTGCCAAAACCCAAACACGATCAAACTATCGATGCACATATTAAACAAATATTGAACAACTATAGGAAGTCAAAGGACGACATTGCAAGGAATATGAAGAGGTAGAAGTTGAAGCAGAAAGAAAAGTATTGAGCGTGAGAAAGTTTCCTTAGCACTACATAGTTGTTTTTCTTTTTGCACGCATAATTTGCATAAATTTTCTTCATAAAGCAAGCAAAAAGCAATAAGGACAACAAAAAATGATCGGCAAGGATAAATTTAATTTGCATATTATCAGCCAAAGGAGCATACAGGATGCACGTAGACGATTCACAAAAATTTTTATGCAAATCAGAAGTGAAATGAAATCTTTCACATGGAGAGAGTAATAAAATAAACAGAGAAAGAGAAAATGAGAGCGATCATACAAGAGAGTCATCTCCTTTTCACCCCTTTTAATGCAATAAGGGATCAAACAAGGACATGAGATAGCAGGAAATTTACAACGCCGGCGTCTAACTCCTGTTGAGTGTATAATTAACCCCTGTTGTGTCTTTCTTTCCTTGACATTCGGCTCACCATAGTTTTGGCCTCAGCAGGCTAGTCGTCGTCATCATCATCATCATCATCATCTCATCAGGAATTGCACTTTTTGGCAAGCAAAGAAAATTCTCATTTCATTTCATTTCATTTCACTTTCATTTTCCTTTTACTAGTTTTGCTGTCTTTATGCAAATGAGTGTTCCTAACCCTTTTCCCAGTTTAGCTCTTTCCTTTTAGCAAGCAAATTTTTTATTTTGTTTTTCTAAAATTATGCAAATTTTTGTGGAAAATCTTTTAAAGGTTCTTCTTCTCTTATAGTACTTTGTGTCTTCCGGCTGGCGATGTTGGTGACGATGATGCCGATGATGATGATGCTCTAATTTTGCTCGACTATTTCTTTGGTGTCAGGTAGTAAGTAGTCTAGTGGATTTTTTTTTTTTTTTTTTTTGGTTTTGCTTCTTTTGACGTTTGCTGAATTTTCGCTTTTCCTCACGCAGCGTGAGAACATTTCGACATTTGCATATTTTCATGCAAGAAAATGGTTTTCCTTTCTTCAAAATTCCCTATTTTTGTTGTTGATGATGAATGAAGATAATCGAACTTGTTGTACGTGATCATCTGAAAGGATAATTTATAATTTTTATTAGATACTAGTTCCTTTTTAAAAGATTTTAAGGTCATTGCCATAGAGAATTCAAATGAAAGATGAATTTTGTAACCGTTTTTTTTTTTTGCTTTTGATCCTCTATGCAAATTTATATATTTCCTACGTGAAATTTGCCAGAATGTGACTGCTATGAGTAATGAATTCAAAGATTGTATTTAATGAAAATCTGTCTTCATATATGAGCTTCCTTAATTCTTGTAACCTAATTTATTTAAGTGATAATCTTCATTTTTATATTTTCCCTTAAAACTTCAAAAAAAAAAAAAAAAAAACGCTTAAATTTAACTTTGCCCATTAATAACCGGAAGATTCATTCTAATGGTGAATTCATTAAGTGTGAAGAGGAGGCAGACAAAAAGAAAATTGTTTGCATTTTCAATTGAAATTAATTTATGCATCTCGTACACATTTGATTCAAGACAAACAAAAACATGACTATTTTAATGAATATAAAAAAAAAATAACGTTTCAAAGATGTTAAATGAAATCATTTAAAACTACCAACATAAAATGGAAAATTAAATTGTAAATTATTATGTTCACATAATGAGATAGATATGTTAACATGGATTGTGTTTACTGAGTATGATAAAATTTGTGAATTTATGATTTTTTGCTTGTATTTGTATAAAGAATTAGGATCAAATTATCAAAATTTTCCTTGAACTAGTTAATTATAATTTAACTAAGCTGTTTCTATATTTAAATTGTCAACAAATCATCATCTACATTATTTGTACTAATACCATCATTTAAATATGTATCTTGATAATTTCAAAGTGATTCGATCCATGGAACTTTTGGAAAATTGATCTCTTATTACAACTTTCTTTCATCTTCCGGAACAGAGTTTCGTTGTCACTGTCTACTTATAAAGGGTGTCTATAGAAAATAATGTATTTCAGTAGACGAACTCAGTAAGAAGAAGAAAAAGTGGGCTAATGCACGTTGCAATGAATGCTGACTTACCGAAAGTTGTTCTTCATACCGTGGATCATTTCCGTAATATTGACCAACCTATCTGTACCAAATTGAAAGGTTTCCATAATTCAACAGAAATATCTCTCTCTGGCAGCTGAAGGCCCTGGCAGCCATGGCTATTTTTCTGTTAACTTCTAGTTTTAACTTTAAGTTAGCATTATACAATATATTGGGTGTATGCATATGATTCCGCCCTTTCCGATAGTTTCGCTAGTATCGCCGCTTACACTTGCACACTAAAATACTAATACTTGCATTCGATAGTGCCTTCTATCAGCTGTTAAACACAGTGTATAACATTCGGTGGAAGCATAAACAACAAATATTTCTAATTCATTGAAAATGTCGAGTTTTATCCCAAGTAAACATCATTTGCGGGAGGTTTTATTGCACTATTTTGTTGCAAAGAAAAGTGCAGCGGAAACTTATCGTTTGCTTGCTGATGTTTACGGTGAGCATGCTCCATCGAATACAACTTGCAAAGAATGGTTTCGACGATTTAAAAATGATGATTTTGACATTGAGGACAGAGAACATGGAAAACCACCCAAAAAATTTGAAGATGCTGAATTGGAAGATTTATTGACCGAAGATTGTTGTCAAACACAATCAGAATTGGCAACAACATTAAATGTTGATCAATCAACTATTTCAAGACGTTTGCAAGCAATGGGAATGGTTCAAAAAGTCAATAACTGGGTGCCACATGAATTGACCGAGACATCGAACGTCGCAAAACCATTTGTGAAATGCTGCTTCAAAGACAAAAAAGAAAAGGTTTTTTGCATCGGATAATCACGGGAGATGAAAAATGGATATATTACGAGAATCCTAAACGCAAAAAATCTTGGCTGAAGCCAGGTGAGGCCGGCCCATCACAGCCAAAGAAAAATATTCATTGTACCAAGGTTATGCTCTGTATTTGGTGGGATCAGAAAGGTGTTGTGCACTATGAGTTGCTGAAACCGTCTGATACTATCACTGGCGATGTTTACAGACGACAACTAATGCGGTTGAAGGTAGCTATAGAAGAAAAACGACCGGAATGGGTGAATAGGCATGACAAATTAATTCTTCAACATGACAACGCCAGACCGCATACGGCAAATGTTGTGAAAACATATTTAAATGGACAAGACTGGGAAGTGCTACCCCACCCGCCATATTCACCAGATATAGCCCCTTCAGATTTTCATTTATTTCGAAGGATGCAGTCTGATCTTACGGGAGAGCGATTCACTTCTTATGAAGATATCAAAATTTGGCTTCATAATTGGATTGCCTCAAAAGACCAGGACTTCTTTATGCAAGGAATCCGTAAATTGCCTGAAAGATGGGCAAAGGTTGTAGCTGCAGATGGGGCATACTTTGAATAAATAAATTTTCCTTTTTCTAAACAAGCAAATTTGTTTTGTTTTCACAAAAAAGGGCGGAATCATATGCATACACCCAATAAATAGATAAATAAATCTATCTCTGGCAAAGCTCCTCTATATGATAGGTGTTATTAATGATTCCAATGAGCGAAGGTTTGGGTTTGGGCCACGCTTAAGGAGTTTGATAAAAATATGCTCGGTAGCAGCAGTACACACTCTAAATAACTTTAATTTTGACTTATGACTTTGCACGAATGCCTTCATGTTGATTGAAAAGCTTGAAAAGTATTAGAGTTTATATATCTACTTGGTTAGAATGGTGTGTTACAATTGAATTGCAATTGAACGCAATAGCTGATCTGGAATATTGTTGGTCTACTGGTAACTCATGAGCCTTTGAGTTAAGGGCATGCAGGGTTACCAATTGGTTGCTCTCTTATTTCTGCTTCATATCAGGGTCACTTGTGTTTTTCAATAGCACAAAAGTTAGAACATCCATGCGGTGGTTGGGTTCCGCTCTTCAGGAAATAAATCGATCGCACAATATATTTAAAAACAGCAATAGAGTTAACGTGTAACTGAGTACCTATAAGCATTTCTAATACAAATATGTAACACCTTCGCATGATAATTTTATTGATGATCCCAAAATAAATAACAAACATTTCGATTTTCTTTGTTTTAAGTTTGCCAAACACATTTATATTACAAATAATTGCGAAGCTTTAATTCTCATTGATTAAAAGTTGCTAAAACTTATATTTGTTTTTTATTTGCTTGGGAGTTTTTCAACCCCTTCTTCACTACATTTATTCCTCATTATTTCTCTCATATATCGTATTTGGTTTTTTGATTCAACGCCATTTTGCAAATAATTCAGTAAATTCGCAAAAGCAAAGTTGAAACAGAAATTGCAATGCTCCACCCTCTTTTCACCCTTACTGACTGACAACCCCTAGAAATTGAAATATGTGATAATAGATACTTTTTCCTATATGGCATGGTATATAAATGATATATCAACCTTGCCAAATCGCCAAACGTTGATTTGCTAAAAATCTATCATAAAACTATTGTATAAATTGCAACAATCAATACCCAAACGCGCAAAGGACTTTCAAGAAGCCCTCGAGCAACCCTCTTCATGTCTGCCACACGCTTGATATGCTTTTGTATAAGATATTTTTGCTAGCCTCAAACCCCAGAGACACACTACTACTACCATTGTATTGAATATGGTAAATGGATGAATGAAAGAATAGAATAGAAGGAAGGGAAATGTCATTAAAAAAAATCCGCAAAACGAGGGTTGGTTGCATAAAGTACTTAGTGAACACTTACCCCAACCCTTGTGGCATATGGTCGGTCCACTGTTCTGAGCCTGTTCACCACTACCACCCTTGACTCACTCATTCACTCACATTTACTTGTGTTTTGTTGTATTTTGTAATTTGCAGCTTCCATGCAAATTTTTTCTCTTCATTTTTTCTGTTTATGCTCGAATTCGTTTCGGGGTTGAATAAAGAATGAAGGAGAGGCGAAAAAATCAAAAGCAACAAAAAACAAAAATATCAAAAAAAAATGTGGAACTGTCAAGGCAACTCCACCCCGCCGTCATCCGTTGCCTGTGCTTTAAGCATGTTTATGCTAAAAAGGCGTCAAGTAGAAAAATGAAAAGCAAAAATCGGGGAAAACAACTTTTCCTTTTTGATATTTTTTTATGTTTTTTTTTTTTTTTTTGCTTTTGTGGCTTCCGGAGGCATTTTTTTTTTTTTTTTATTTTGTTTGGTACATTCTCAGTATAATTTTTTCTGGTTTTCAGTACTTCCTTGATATGGTTTCCTTATCGGTCGTGGGGAGTATTTTATATGTGTTACAAGGCGAATATCAAGTGCGTGAGGGGCGCGTATAAACCACTTACATTTTTTTTTCAAATTTTTCTATTTTGAAAAACTCTATTTGGACAGTCGCGGATTAGTTTCGAATAAGGAAGTGTATAAGGAAGTGAATATGTGAGTGCGAGCTCGTGAGAGTCAACTGGGGCATTAAAATACAAAATATGTTTGAAAATAGCATTGTATGTATGTAAAAGTAGAATAGATAGTAGAAACCAACCACCAACCAAACTTTAAAGTGTAATATCCTGATGCTTCCTGTTTACATTTTTTATATTTTAAACTTTTCATTTGGAGGCTTTTTTTAGAAGAAGTCCTATCCAGGCAGTCAGCGAATTGGCAACGACAAAACACTTCAAAGTTCAATCGAATTATGTACACGAGGCCTATAACTAATCGAATCTGCAGGATATAGAATAGCAACAGAGTAGAGACAGCCAGACTCTGGGACAGATACAATAGATACTTGAATGAGTGGAATGGCTGAAATATTTAGGAAGGAGAGACAGACAGGCGACGTGTGCGTGTGTAATTAAGTGTCGCAAAAAAGTGACAGCCAAGGAAGGAAGAAAACTGCCCGAGCAAGCAAAAGATGGCAGTATCAACACTTCCGCAATGGGATACACCAAGGACGACAACGACAACAACGACTACAAATTCCCTGTTAGTGGGGGAATGGTTGTTTTGTGTTGGATTTAGTGTTCAGTGTTGTCTGGCAAAATATGAAAAGCTTGTTTTTTTCGTATTAATTTTTTTTTGTTTGTGTTTGTGTTTGATGGTTTGGATGGATGGGTAGCTGTTCTGCTATGTGAAGGTCTGGGATTGCTAAATTTTCATGTAAATTGCAAAAAGCAGTAAACTGTATACAAAAGTTTACGAGTAGTCAACACCCTGGAATCTGGTGATGTTGTTCTTGTTGTTGGTATGGCAAACGCGTGTCAAGTGCTGCAAAATAATAGATATGGGAGCAAATCTGATGGAGGACAATACCAAATAATGAATGAAGGAATGAACGAAGGAACGAAAGCAGCATGCAAAGCTTAAGAAACATGAGTTTGAGGGATGACAATGATGATGGCAAGCAAATTTGAATATAGAAACGTACAACGTTCCCTTACATTCAGCCATGTTTTAAATTTAAAATATCCTGGTTAAGGATAACGTGGTATGACAGACCGAACGACAGGCAGGCAATGGCAAATGCTTTTGATGTAATATTGTTTATGTTGTTGTGTGTTGTTGCTGTTCTAATTTATATTTAGCATATGATTTTGTATTGTATATTTGGCTTCATGTTTTTTAAAGTCCTTTGTTCTTCGGAAAAAATAAAACCCATTAAATAATTTTGTGAAAATTTGTTTCATAATTTTTTTTTTTTATAGCTTAACATAAATGGCAAAATGTGGTTGTTGTTGTTATCATAAGTGACATACATACATACGTGTAGTTCGCTTTACCTACCTGCCTGCCTGCATTCGAGAATGTTGGCTTTGGGAGTACTTCACTACATAAATGGGACTTTGAGTAAAGTAATATGAGAGTAAGTAGTAGTAGAAGTAGTAGTAATAGTAGTAGGAGTAGCAGTACATGAGATACGTGTCCAATGGGAGGGTTGTTGTTAACTCATATGTGCACATACATACACATAGTATGTATGTCTTCTCTATATAGTTCTAGAGTTTGTTCCTGTTTTTTTGGGCTTTGCAAAATGTTTAATGAGTGAGAATTGTGTGCGTTTGTGTGTGCCCATGTGATATGAAAGTGAAAATGAGTTTACTTGAGTTGGGTTGGGTTGGGGTTGAAGAAGTTGAAGGTGTCATTTTTGTTAGATTTGGGAGTGGGCAACTGTTATTACTCCTTGTTAAGAAAGAGGTTTATAATGTTGCCATTTTCTATTCTTGCATGTACTTATTTGTTTATTTGTTGGGTTTTTCTAATATTTCCACCGCCCTCCGCCCTCCTTCCTTCGGCCTCCCACTACTGAATTCGATTGTGAAGTTAAGTGTGAAAATATGTTAGCATTTCGTATAGATGTTGCTTGTTTTATACTCGTACTTATACACATACATACGAGTATGTAAGTATTGTATAAGTGACAAATTGAGTGTGAAACATTAAAAGCTCTTTAAAAATAGATCAAATTTTTTATTTTTTTAAAAAAAAAATCTTCTTTTGTAATTAATAGTACAGTCATCATATTTAAGGCAATCTAACGCTTAAGTGATTGACTAATCAAATATACTTATTGTAAGTAAGAAGAGAGTAACAACAGCAATAATACAATAATTGCCTAATTTTAAACTTTTGCCTGCCTCTTTGTCTGTTTGTGTAGAAAAGTAAAGTCAAGTCCGCGAAACTTCCGGTTCTAAATTGACATCGACACACCACCGAAATTTTTAATGAGTTTTTCTTTTAACCACGAGAACGCGAATAAAATGCACACATCTTGTTTTCGGGTTCCCGGATCGGCAACACTTGAAATGTGCACGTTTCGGGACTGACATAACATAAACGTTGTACTTTTAACTATTCTAATGTTGCCGACCACAACAACAGCAACAACAACAACAACAATTTAAATATGAATGCATAGAGGAAAATATACACGAAAAAATAGGAAAAAAAAAATAAAAAGGGAAATGACAACGCGCGATGCGTGCATATTTAATTAACTTTACGCATAATGATTACGAAAATTATTATTATTCAGCGTTGACTGATAAATACAACGACATTTTCATTTGTACGAGTATCTGTGTATTTTTGTAAAATTGTAAATTTATGTGTGTTTTTTTTACTATTTCTTCTTTGTTTTAGTTTTGGTGAAATAATTGCAGATGCAACGAAAATTAAAAAAAATTAATTCAATGAATGTATGTATGAATGTATACGAATGAGCACATTTTCTATGGGCAAGTTAGCACATGCTCTGGGCTCCAATTAAAAGGAGGCTCAAAAATATTATTCTTTTCGTTCCCGAGTATTGCTCTTGCATGTGGTCACCGCAATATAAAAAACATTAAATTCTTTTGTTTGCCCATTGTGGCCTAAACTGGAAAGGCTAATTCCCGCTTGCCATCTTACTCTGATAGGCTCCTTTTCATCAGTCTTTCATCTTTGGTGCACTAGTGCCTAGTCTTCTTTCCGAATTTTATTCACTTTTTATAATAAGTTCTATCATGTCCTTAGCCTTAAATCAGGCCATTTGGGCTAAACATCATTGTCCTTCCTTGGCTTCATGAATCGAAACACACTACAGTCTACAATAATTGATCTGGACGCCGCTTGTTGCTTCACCTAATATTACTGTTCTTTTTTCCATCTCACTCTAGTCGCGGACATGTCCCTCAGGCGGTCATCTCTCTTATCTTATCTTCCTAGAACTACATACAATATATTCTGGAGCCAAATAATCACTATAAAATACCCGAAAGCTATGGTCCCAATTAAATTATCCGGCTACTGGAGATGTCCGGCGACGGAAAATTTTTCTGTAATTTTATTGCATAGTAAAATTTCTGATATCCAAACACTCATGACGTATTTTGTCCGGTTATGGAAGCTTGTGTCTACAAAATTTGTCCATTTATCGAAGCTGAAAGCTTTTATTATAAAAGGTTTTGTAAGAAATGTGTCTAAAATAAAATTTATTAATTAGATTAGGAGTACAGTCAATTATCCCTAGGCTTTCAATATCCATCCACCAACCAACCGGAATGTATTTTGATCTAAGAACATAAGTTGGGACTAAGATATTTGTCCAGCTATGAGAGATATCTACTGACCGGAATGTATTTTTTTTTTTTCTAAGAACATAACTTGGGACTAAGATACTTGTTCAGCTATGAGAGATATTCGCTAACCGAAAGGTAGTTTGTTTCAAGAATACCGTAAAAGATTTGAATATGAACTGTAGCATATCTAAAAACTTTTCGTGTTTTTATCAATATCCATTTATTTTATTAATATCTTTTACATCTTATAAAAATTGTTAAAAATTTAATGGGATCCAAAAAATTAACTTTTATTCAATTGTGATTTCCGCAATTTACATACGAGTAAGTTTAAGAACCACTGGTCTCACTCGTACATAAATATCTTATTTTTTTCAACATAGAATTCCCGAATTTTTAATATATCCAAAGCCTCAACTAGACACAATGTGCCACAGTGAATGAATGAATGATAAAGAAGCCTTAAATAAATATAAAAAAAATAGACAGATAAGCTGACAGAGAGGGAAAGAAAATAAACTCTCTATTTCATTCACTCTGCCGCACTTCTCAATTGCCATGCTCCTCTACTCTCACATGAAGTGCGTGTATACGCAATATTATTCGTACACATTGCACAAAAGTATGCTAAATGAAACTGTTATACTTCTGTATGTGAATGCATTGCATTTCAGATTGAGTGATTGACTGAGTGTCGTTGAGAGAGAGAGAGCTGAGGAGTGTGACATAAGTGTCATACTCATACACACAGTACATATGCATGTGTGTGAGCTCATGCTCTCGTTCGCTTGTTCGCTTGTTCTCTTTTTTGTTTTTCTTATTTTTACTTTGCATTGCAGTTTCCCCAACTTTTAGTTGGAGTTCGCCATTAAAATATTTCTGGTTTCTTTTTGTAAAGCTCTTTCTCTCTCACTCTTATAGCACAAGGTGTCTATCTGATCAAAAATGAATGATATGAAATGGAAAAATGAGAAGCAACGAGCGAGGTTATGTTTGCATGCAGTTTTTTTGTATTGTGTTCGCATGACGGCAGCAGCAGCAGCAACAAAAGGCTTGATTGGCGCTTCTTTGTATGTGTTGGTGTATTTGTGTGTGGAGATCAACAGCAACTGCGATCTATGAGTAAATACTATACGTACATGTATGTATGCGAGTGTATATATGTGTGTATATATGTATGTATATTTGTTATCGCTCATTTTCACTTGTCCGCCATATTTCTTTTATACATTAAATTTTTAACAAAAAGAAATAAAACTTTTGTTTGTATGCGAAAGTCAATGAACTTCTTCTTCTTCTTCTTTGTGTTGTAGCTTTATTTTTGTTGTTGTTGCTGTTGTTTGCTAATGCATACTAAATGCAATATTGTTGTTGTTGTTGTTGTTGTTGTTGCAGTTGTAAATTTGTGCCTTGTTGTTGTTATTTTGTTATTTCAGTTGCGATAAGTTTAATTTAAAAAAACAAAAAAACCCGAAACTAAAAACATGATTCGTCATTTGATCCACAGGCGCATTTTCCTAGAAACCCCAACTATAAGGGGTCTTGAACACAAACCAAAATCTGTAAAAATATAAATCCACACAATCCTGACAATAAATAAATAAACAGTTTGAGGTCCTTAAAGGTTATAGAGATTTTTACAATTGTTTTATTTTTAACAGTTGTGAAAATTATTTAATGCGGTTTTCAGTCCCCGATAATCTGTTATGCCCAGGGCCCCCGAAAGTTATAACACGGCACTGATTTGTTCTATCTCTTTCTACCGCATATTGGGCTAAACTTTTTTCATTTACTCTTATGCACTTTGCTGAGGCCACTGGCGGACTAAGTTCATCGAAGGCCCAGAACAGAAAAAACAATTAGAACAACAAAATTTTGAAACTTGAACTAAAAGGAAGCCGGCAGAGCTTCTTATGTTTATCAGTGCGAAATATAATGAAAAGACATCCATTTGTTTTTTTTTTTTAGGTTTTTCTTTTTATGATTTGGGGGCCGCCCTATGACCCAAAAGCTTTTAGTCCGTCAGTGCATTTGGCATTGGCGCTTTTCATCTACATTTTTCTGTTTTCATTGCTGTCGCCATTGGTGTTTCTTTAGCGAGCATTATGACTTTTGTTGTAATTTTTGTAATTCATTTATATTGTTGTTGTTGTTGTTGTTGTTGTTGCTGCTGTTGATGTTTTTGTTCGTGTAATTTTTATGTTTTGTTGTCTGTGTAGCGAAATGTGTTTTTCTGATCATATTTTATTTTGTTATAGTCTTTTTGAAGGTTTTATTTTTGAATTATTCGTTGGTTGTGTTCATTTGGTTGAAGAATGTGGATTAGGAGAAGTATGGGGGGCGGGGATCTTGCATTGTCAATAAACTAAACTGTTAACGATGTTATTTCTTTGATTAGCACAAGATAGTCTTGTTCAAGTCAAGTTGCCCTTTTTTCTTTGTGAATTGAAGAAAAATAAACTCGTTTCATATTTTGATTTTATTTTATTATTTTTCTTTTTTTTTTTTGCTGTCATGCTGGCGGAGGTCTTTCATTAATTTATAAATATATTTTTTGATTATTTTTTTTTTCTTTTTTATGTATTTTGCCGCCATTTTGAATTTTATGATTGTAGTGTTGCCAATATGCCAACTTAACTGTGCTCCCGGTCACGCGGGAATAGAATGGAATTAACATGGTGACGCTGCAGCAGCTTCCTGGCTGACAGTCATCCTAGGCGTAGAGTGCAATATTTGGAATCACACAAAGAACATATTAAGATATAAAACATCCAATCCTTTCAAAACTCCCATTCACTTCCCTGACTCTTGCGATTGTCGAATTTGTTCAACTTCGGTAAACTCCTCGAGGGTAGAAGGTGTCCTCCTTGTCCATACTTTGGGTAATAATTTGTCAATCAAACACCTTCTGGCTGATTGCAAAAAGCTTGTCAACACTAGACCACAACTCTTCGGACACAAATTGCCTTCCATATTGATCAAATTTCCAGCCCTCAATAATAAACACATAATCCTAGTAATTTAATTTAATCCTTCATTTTTATAAAATGGACCCATTTTAACTGCATTTGTTTATAAGCTAAACCTGTAAATAAATTAATAATAATTTATAATTTATTGTAAGAACCATTGATCTTGCCTTGTATCGCTTGCAATCTATTAGTCCAATGTTTTAAAGAGGCTCAAGTGGGAGCCATTAGAATTCTAGTATTCAAAGGATATATTCAAGGATTTCCTCTTTTTGTTTACCAAAAAACTGAAATCTGCAGGTACTCATTGCAGAGAATCCCAAATGCCAAAATGAATTTAATAAAGGGTTTCCTTTTTTTTTATTAAAAATTAAGATCTTATCAATGTTATTGATTGACTAAAATCCTATAATATGTCTCAATTAATGGCAAAAATATGGTAGAAAGGAAATAATGACCACCTGTCGTTTTTCTTATCAATAAATGGCATTAGAAGGATTTGTGTTTTTTATTTTATTTTTTTTTTTTGCCAACCTTTGACCCGCAGAAAGTGTGAGAATTAGTTGCGTTTTTACTTTATTGAGTAGCTTGTTAAAAAAGGAAATGAAGAAAATCTAATTGGAAAATTTGAGAAAATTATATTTCTGCTGGTTGCATGCGAATTGAATTTCTGACAGTTTTTTCTTTTTCTCATAAAAAAAAAAATGTGGGAATTTGTCAATTAATTGTAAATTTGAGTTTGGAAAACTACAGATGAGTAGGTTGAAATAGAAAAAGTGTATTTGTACTACTACTTACTACTACCAAGGTCAGTTTTGATGATGATTGTGTTGTCATAAACGCTTTTTTTCTGAGGACAACTAAAACCATACTCAATCAATGTCAAGTGCTTGACTCAAATTTCAATGGCTCCAACTTTATTTTATTTCTGTACTCAATCAATGTTTGTTTACTCAACAATTTTGCAATTAAACCCCACGCCATACGGTCCAACAAATGAATAAACCCTTTAGTCTAATCCTCTACCTAAAATATTTTAAAAAAGACATTTGAATTTAACAAAAATAAAATTTAATAGTTTTTCTTTCAAAAACCCATTGCCAAAACCTCTAGGCAAGATTAACATCATCATCATCATCATCATCATCATCAACAATGGAAGGCACCACACACAAAGAATTGAACTTTGCCCATTTAATGGTGTTTGTTCAGTTCAACTTCAATGTGAAATCAACACAAATATCAAACCAACAGATTAATGCTCTCAAATTCATTTCTGATCATGCTACATAAAAAGTACTTTCAAAGGACATTTCACGCTTTATCAACTTAAGTCATTTGCACGCCATCCATCTTTCCAATTGATTGTAATATGAAACTCTACAGTAACAAAATGTATCTCTAAATCGGCATTCTTTTGACTTTGCCTTTGCCTTTACCTTTTTTTACTATCATCATCATCATCATAGCAGCAGCAGCAGCAGCAGCATCATTATTATCAATGTCGACGTTGTTGTCTACGCCAAATGCGTTAATGGCCAAAGCCACCGCCGCCATCTTTTAAATGATTTTCTTTTCTTGGCCAAAAACAACACAAAAAATGCCAGTTGCCGCGACATCATGCAATAGTTTAAAATGAAAATGATGAAGATCGTTGTTGGATCGGATCGCTGCTAAAGGGTCAACGTCATGTTTCTGTAATTTCGACTATGCTTTGATTCCGCTTACCTGCTGCGAGATTTACGTTTATGCATTTTTATATTCTCTATTCTGATATTTCACTTCTTCTTTTGTCTATTTTTTGGCTATAAAAACAGGTCTTTGCTCTATCAGTTAATTTGATCGCAACATTTATGCTTGAATTGCTTCTTCGTCTACAAATTTTCATCTTCTCCTTCTAATTCTTTGTTATTCCCGAGTGATGTTGCATTTGATCTGTTAGAATTGGTGGCTGCGTTGCCTCTGTTGATCTGAAAATGTAAAAATTACTTTAAATGTTTTCTTCTTCTGATTTTATGAAATAAAATTGACAAAATTAAGTGAGAGTTCAGTGACGATTCAAGTGGGAAAATGGTATTGAAGTAAATGGGACATTTTTGGTGAAAATTGAATAAAAAATCTGTAATGAGAATGAACAAGCCAAGCAAGCCAAGGAAATTTGTCATGGTCGCTTTAAATCAAATTGTCTAGAAAAAGACTATCTTTGATCAAGACGAAGCCTACATATATTTCATATAAACTAATTTGGATGATTTAATAGACTGATCAATATTCTTTTTAACAATTTAACAAAAATCATGATGGTGATGTCAATTTTGTATGTAAGCTTCATCTTTCAGTCATGTCTTTTCCGAATATCAACTCTATAGAAAGTATCTAGGGTGAAACTAGCAAGACTAACAGACATATACGTATATTATGTATGGGGTAGGCCATATTAGGTGGACCCATCAGGCAACACTTTAACTTTAAGACCAAAAAGGACAACATTATCGGTTCTAAGGCATCAAACACCCTCAAATTATTGAAGAGGTACTTCTTCTTGATATAAAAGTGACAGAGTGGTCCGGAATTTGTGCAGATATGATTATCGGATGGTTCTTTTTCAAAGACAACAGTGGGAACTCAACAATCGTAAATCAGGGGCGTCATCGGGCTATGATTACCGATTTTTTGATGCCGATTGTTCATGATAATGGTATGGAGCTCTTTTGGTCTCAATAAAACGGCGCACTACCTCACACAGATCGTACCACAATTGACTCTTTCCCGCTAACATAAAATCAAAAAATGGAGATTTTTGCTGGCCTCAGCGTTCGCTTAATTTGCCAACGCCGGCCTCTTTCCCTATAGGGCTTACTGGAACTCAAAGGTTTCTATCAACAATCCAAATGAAAATATGGCGGCTATCATCCGAAACATCTTCAAAAAATGATGTTATCAAACCATTAAACAAATTAAATAATCTCTCACTTTTAGAGTAAACAAAAATATTTCTCTAATGTCTTTTTGTTTTTAAATAAATGCGCATCCCAGTACATGGAACACTATAATATTATAAAAGGTGTAGAAACAAATGATAAATAAATTAAAATTAGATATATTGGTTAGGTTACTATTGTTAGTAGGTACTTAGAAAAGACTTACAATTATAGGATTTTTTGGTAATGGAACATGTTTTATAACTGAAATAAGTAGGAACCCATATTCAGTGTATTATCACTTTTTATAAAACTAAATAACCAAAAACCAACAAAATATATTCAAATAAAAACTTGGATATCAAATTAGTTAAGTTTGGTTCTGGCTTATCATTTCAAAAACCGAGTAGTAACAGTGTTTCCAACTTTACTAAGTATTACATGTATTTAAAGGAAACTATTTATCATGTACGAGTATGTAAGTAATTTTTTAGATCTTAACTCTTCATCCACTACTGTTTTCTCCTCTCCTAGTGATCTATAAACCACGAAGGCAAACACAAACCAATTTGACCTAAGCATACTGAAAGAATAACATACGCGTATAAACATTAATCCCCTATGAGGGAACACAATACGCCTACGATGTTCACAATCAAATGAGCCAAAAAATAATCAAATCAAAGAGAAAAGGAAAGGAAAGGAAAAGGTAAAAGGTGCAAACAAAGAGGCAAGCAAGAAAATTGAATTAAAGAAAGAATAAAAAGAGACAATTTAAGTCTAAAGCAACATACATATTTTTGACAATTCTTTTTCGATCTTTGCCATGATTTTTCTTTAAAGGGTTTTCGTTTATTTTATTGTCTTTTGATTGCGTGACGTTAATCGAAGCAGTGCAGCAGGGGTCAACAATTACAACAACAAGAAAAATGAATCAAAATTAAGGTGCAGCCAAAAAAAAAAAACATAACCAAAACCAAAATCAAAAAAAGAAATGCATAAAAAATGTAATCCCAACAAAGACGCCAAGATATAATATCTTGGCCTAAAAAAAAAAAGTGAGAAACGCAAGAAAGCAGCAAATCACCACAAAAAGAAAAATACAATAAAAAAAAAAAAAAAAATAAAGGTTTGCTGAACACAATTTTTGACTTGGTTTCTGTTTAGCAGACAAATTATGGAAGCTGCACAACCTCAACAACAATAACAAATAATAGTTTTTGGCCCAAAAGATGCAGGTAGCAAACAACAACAAACCACAATCCAACAATAACTTTGAAGCTGCGATTCAAATGCATTTTGAGTTTTTTAAGCGTTTTCATCATTTGCTTTTTTCTTTTCTTTTCTTTTCATTTGCTTTTCTTTTGTTCATGTCTTTTGCGGTTGTGTTTTTCTCTATCTCCTATTTTTAGCTTAATTGCTTTAAGTTTGAGTTTCGCTTGACTTTCTTCTTCAGAGTATCTTGTCCATGCCGGCCTAAGAACGCCCGCTTCGCGGTCGATCTTGGCCAAGGGCTAAAATGCCTCAGAGAGATGCGTTTACACTTTTGTGCTTCATTAGCATCTTTTTAATAAATTTTTCATTTATTTTTAAGATTTCTTTTTGTCGTTGCTTTCGATGCGCTTTTATGTGGCTTGATTTTCGTATATTTTTTTTATTACTCGTACAATATTTTTAGCTGATTTTTCGTTTGTCGTCCCTTTTTTTAGTTTATTTTTTTTTTTATGTTTATTTTCGTGGTTGATTGGTCGCCATTGCATTTATTTTTCGTATATTTTCTTCTGTTTTCTTGGCTTTAAAAGTTGATCATTCTAAGTATGCAGTATGAGATGCTTAACAAGTCATTGACTCTTTCGCTGCGCTTGCGTGCGTTTTTCTTCAAATGAGATTTTTGTGACTAAGAAAAACATAAACCCTATGAGCTTCATGCTTAATTAGTTCTTCGATGTGGGGCCCCATGTCTTTATGAGGTCGATTGGTTGGTTAGTTGATTTGTTCTTGTCTTTCTTGTTTTGTCTATTTTTGGCTTATTTTTTTTTTTTTTTTTTTGCTTGAACAATCAATTATGCATTTTATGTTGAGGTGGGCTTAGTTAGAAATTGGAAATTTGATGTTTCTTCTTTGGATCGGACAAAGCCTTGAAGTAGCATTTCAGTTATTTCAATTAACTGATTACTATTTAATCCCATTCCAGTCAAAAGTGAGTTTTACAGTTGATAGATCAACATTTTAGATTACAATTTACTATTTTATGTTAAAGAAAGGTAACTTGTCATTAATGGTGATTCAGATATCATGAATGAATGTCATTCACATTATAGTTTTAGATTTTTATAACAATTTGAAGTTGATATACAATTCTTAGAACAAGATTGATTAAGGTGTATCAAATATTGTAATTGCTATGCAGGCCCTTTTTTTTCCTAGAAGTTTTTAAAAGCGATGTTTCTTCTATCATAAATTCTTAGTAGATTTCTAATGTGAATTGCAGAATAACATTGGTTTGTTAGTTGGAACTTAACATTTCTTCCAGATGGGTAGAGCAATATAGTCATCTTCATTCCGAGTCATTTTAATCTTATTGTATTATGATGTATTTTCTTTATATTGGTATTTAGAAAAATTGTTTCACCCATCACTTGACTGATTCATTTGCCCCTTGTAAAAAAGGAACTCAAAATCCTAGAAGTTCGGCTTTTTACAGTCCAAGTCTAAGTTTAATACTCTTCTGCCAATAATGTTTGATGAATTGGAACACATTAAACCCATTATTTATTTAGTTGAGCTAGTAGCTAGCTATGCCCTACTCACAGTCACTTGTGATCAGAGACATGTAATCGAACTGGAAAGACAGAATGGGTGAACCAATAAGCGAAGTCTAGTTCAATTTGTTTCAATTCCCGAAGGCAACGAAGGATGATGATGTTAAACACAGAAGGCGAGATCTCACGCGTGAGGACGTGATAGAACTTATTATAAAGAGTTGATAAAATTCTGAAAAGAACATGTAGGGCATAGTTTGTTGTGCATGTATGTACCTATAGCTGAGGGAACGAAGTTTCTAGTTATACGACTAGGGGCACAGAGTCTAAATGGACTCAAATGCACTGGCGAATCAACAATACCGGTAATAAGTTTGTGAAGAAAGCTTTTACATAAAGTATTCGACAATTTTTCAACGAATGGAAATCTATACGAAGAAGCCTGCTTAAGTAAGGCAAACGTATGGTGA
Organism: Amiota minor; assembly: GCA_037043295.1. NCBI lineage: Eukaryota > Metazoa > Arthropoda > Insecta > Diptera > Drosophilidae > Amiota > Amiota minor. Next base: position 1,162,461 of record JBAMAW010001038.1, read on the forward strand.
AAAAGGAATTGCTTCTGTATTGACTCAATGTGGTCTTGATGTTTTTAATATGAGGTACGAACAGTATTCAAGTACTAGGCGGATTAGAGACATGAAATAAACTTGGTAATGAAGTGAACATTAAATTCTTTAGATCAACTTTTAATATAGCCAAAAATACTCCTACTGATGATACTGATGGTTGAAACACAGTTTGGGGTCAAGGACACTGAAAGTATAAAAGCGCGCTAAGCGTGTAAGAAGATAAATGAAGCTTCATATAATCAAACGCCAAGAATTGAGTGAAGTTAACCTACAAGAGGAGTCTAATATGCGATGAGATATCGTTATACGATAGACAAAGTTTGACGAAACGACGAAAAGTTTGACGAAAGTTTGAGGAACGCCATCGACTGGAACTACCTTTTTTTTCCCTTTTGATTATTGGACACAGAAATATTGGGCACTCCTGCTTTAGATCCACATAAATCTATTCAGTTCAGATTAGTAATTATTGTAGCTTTTTGACCTATTAGATTAACACATATTTTCAAACTTTCTTTCAACATAAATGTCTTTGAATCAATATTATTGTACATTAAATAAAATATAAATAAGTCAAGATATGTATGATCATTTTTCAATCAAATGCCCTCTTATTTGCTTAATGGCAAAACAATGCAAGCATCCTGTGACCCCTATAAGATACTTTTCTTAAGATAGTAAACTACCTTTCCCATAACTCAGTAAACACTTTCGCGTTCTGCAAATAACTTTCCTTATTAAGAAATTGAGAAAAAAGAAAAGGAGGAAGAAATTCCTTATAAAAAAAGGAAAAACTTTCACAGAAGATCAGATAGCACCAGCATGAATGCTTTCCATGTTATCCTTGCAACAAAAACACAAATAAAAATTAAGAAGAAAACAAATAAATGAAGAATGAAAATGGAAAAACTATGCCAATGTTTTACCATAGATAAATAAGTTGATGTTTAACCCCTTTTTATTGTGAAAGCATTGAACCCTTCTTTTTCATTCCATTGTAAGAAAGTAAATGTGATTCACAATCGAAAATAATTATGCACATTTATTAGTGGAAAATTCAATAGAAAAGCGTTTTGTAAAGCAGCCCTCATTCCTTATGAAAAAAGAGAAATTTCCATCTTCAGTCATCAGCATCTTTGTCTTGTATCTAAAATGATCACTCAGTCAGTCAATCAATAGTCGCCTTCATCATATTCATAATCATTATAATAATTGTCATCATCATCATCATCAGATCATAATTGATGTCAAATTATTGGCGGAAATTTGTTTGCTTTTTAATTGTTGACCCTTTTTATTTATGATGCGCCCGCTTTTATCATTTTTCCTTCTTGCCTTGTTCTTTTCCCCATTCCTCTATCAAATGACGATCATTTCTTGTTGTCGTCATCGTTGATTATTTCAAATTTACGCACAATTTTCACAAATTTCTTTCCCAAAAATATTGTAGCATAAACGATTCAATTTTATTGGCTTGGATGCGGGCTACACGCGCACTTTGCTGTGTCTAGATACATTTGTATCTAGCACGAATTGCAATTGCAACATTTTCTATTTTTCTATTATAGCATTTCATTTCTGTTCTGTTATTCTTTTCCTCATTCAATTCATTTTGCTGTTTATCAGAATAGAAAAAAAAAGAAGCTAATTCTATTTTGTTATTTTCTAGTTTGCGGTCATTGACTTTGCCCAATTTAAGCGTCAATACGCGTATCTTTTGCTGGTCGCTTTTCTGTAGATACATACTTCTGGTAGAACATTTAGGCGGGCGTGTGTGGTGTGTGTGTTTATATTATATGCGTTCGTTGATGCGTGTTGCGAATGCATATTTTTCCCAATTTCTAGAATTTTCTAACGAGGGCGCGAATAATATTTTTATGTATATATATATATATTGTATTTATGTATCTTTTTGTTGTTGTTGTTGTTGTTATTATTATTGTCATCCAACGGAAGCGGGTGTAGATAAAGATAAATTGCGCGCGTATGAAGCATGGAAAATTATTTGCTTTCTAGGCGACTTTAATTTTTATGTTTAATAAATATTTGTGGGTTTTTGTTGTGAGTGCCTAATTACAATATACAAATATGTGTGAAGATTAATAAAATCTTATTGAATGGGAGATACTAATACTAAATACTAAAGGATACTTTCAGTCTGATATACTCCGCTGCTTGTTTCAGTTACTTGCATTATAAAATACCTTCAAAATAAGATAATTTTCAGCAATTTTAAAATTAAACCTTAAATATATTGTACAAACCTAAACCTATTTGAATGAGTATCTCAAAACCCCTTTAAAAACGATCCCACGCAGCTCAAGAAAGAAAACAATAAACCTTCGATGCCATAATTTAACATAATCAAATAATAAAAGTCATCAGCATCCCCTTTTCCAATTCCTAATTTTATCTTTTTCAAAGATACTAAAACACACCTTGCAGGACACAACAGTGAGAAGACGACAGCCTGCATATTTTCATTATTAAGACTTTTTCACTATTTTTCTTTCTATTATTTTTATAAGAAACGCTATCAAGGTGCATAAATCTTACCAGCGAAAATCAATTTGACTTTACTTTCCCACAGCAAAATCAAACAAAACAAATGAAATTTCATACAAGAATAATAGATACAATTCGCTGTTCGGTTGCGCTATTGTTCAATAAACATTTTATATCAAAAAGTCGCTATCAACAACAACAACAACAACAACAACAGCAACAACATCAAACACATTCACAATAAAAGTCATATACAACAACAAAAGATTTCTAGACTCAAAAACCATTAATAAACGGCTGAATTGAATTCATCCTGAGCATTGCGTAGTTGAATATCAAAAAATTTCGAACCTTTACCTTTTGACACAAAAGCAATGTGCCAAGAAAATATTGGTAACACAACAAAATCACATGGAAGAAGAAGCTGCAATGCAGTGGAAAGAAAGAAAGAATAAAAGTCGAAAAATCGCTTAAGGTTAACACATTGCAACAAAAGACGCGTAAATGGACCAGAAGGGATCGAAATCACCTCAAAATAAGGTTCGTTCCGCGCTGATTTTGAACATTTTCGTATGTGTTTGTCTCAGAGACATAATCCTGACAAAGGAACTCCAGAAACACTTGCTAAGGCAAGTGCAAGCTGTACCTCTTAGCCTGAGTGTGTGTGTGTGTGTGCGGTGTGTGTGTGTGTGTGTTTTGTTATTTGCTCTTCTAATTGGGGGAACATTTTCACAAAATGATTTTGCACTTTTTTCTGTTTTGTGAAAGGAAAAGTATTTTTACAATTTTCCAAATGGAAATAATATTAGATTTACTTTTATATAAAAAAAAAAAAAAAATTGGGGAAATTTGCAAGAATTTTCAGTCTAATTTTATATAATTTCGAGTTTCACTCCCTTAAAACAGGATTTGAAACATGAAATGCTTCTCTACAGGTGCAATGCCAATGCATTTTGTGTTAGTTACCCAAAAGTCAATTTTTTTACAAATAGAAAAACAATTAAAAAGATACAAAATCCACCCAAGTTGCGCAGAGGATGCGCATTAGCCAAAAGAATATACTTAAAAAAAAAAAAATAGTGATGAAGGGACAGGAAAACAAAAAAAGGTATGCGATATAAAATTTATTCGCATTGATCGCTTCACAGATAAAAATAGTAGGAATAAAAAAGCAAGAAAAAAACCTGATAGCGACCTTTTCTTTTCCATTTCCACAACTTTTCTTATAATGTTAACTCGCATGATAAAGCAACAAAATGCAATGAAATAATAACAAAAACAAAAATGCACATAATTCAACAAACACATGCAATGTCAGAGCGCATTTTTCTCTCAAATAACATTGATATTGTAGTAAGTTTGAGATAGATATACATATTGTAGGAAAAGATACATTGCAAAAGGACTTGACAAGAGGGACAGGTTTCTTATTTTTCGTTTACCTGCTGCGTGGCACTTTTGATTGCGTGTAGATATCAAAAAAAAAAAATAAAATAAAATAGAAATAACAATTCAAAATTGCATTGCCATGTAGACAAAAAGATAAATGGATAGATTCATAGATAGATTTTGTATCTGGAATAACATTGCACTTGTTTGTTTGCTGACTTTGAGTTTGAGTGTGTTCGTTTGTGCGTGCTTGTGTGTGTTTGTCTTGCGATAAGGAAATGATGATGATGATGTTGATGTTGATGATTGTGAAGATGCTGTTTTGGGGGACATTAGATTGATGGTTTTGTAGACATCATCTGTATCTGTATCTTAATGGTATGTGTGTGTGTGTGTGTGGTGTGGTGTTCATGTCAGTCACTTCGACAATGTGCAATGTGCAAAGTGCATGCACAGTTCATGCAACAGGATGCAATGTGTTTTATTAATGTGACTTTGTGGTTTTATACATTTTAAAATGATTTTTTGATGCAAATTAAAAGAAAATACAATAAAAAGTTGTTTTTCCATACTTTGATAAAGAACACTTGTTTTTTATTCGCATTCCGGGCCCAAAGGGTACCAAAAGGAAACCTATTGCAGAGACTTCGTTGTCCGTCCGCCCGTATGTTCGTCCTCGGGTCATATCTCATAAACCGAAATATCTAGACAGTTGCAATTTTCACAGAGGGTATAGTTCTATCCGGACATCAGCAACAGATACTAAAACTAAAATGTTTTCGAAAACTTAAAGGGGTCCCCATACAAGAAACCTTTTGATTTGTATGGCAGCTATACGATCCAGTAATCCCACGAACTTGAAATTTGGATTGTAAATGGCATTACATCAGATACACTTATATTATCGAAATTTCAGTTTGATCGGACCACTAGGGAGGGTACCTCCCATACAAACCCATCATTAAAATTCTGGTTCTTATTAGAAAAACTTTTTTGTTTTTTGTTCTATCGAACTGAAATTTAGAAACTATAAGTTTCTGATATAGATGCTGCACTTCTATTGGAATCAACCAAATCTGCCACCTAGGAGGGATACCTCCCATACAAACTCACCATTAAAATTCAGGTTCTTATTAGAAAAACTTCTTGGTTTTTTGTTTTATCGAATTGAAATTTATTTACTATAAGTTTTTCGTATAGGCGCTGCACATCTGTTGGAATCAGTCAAATCGGACCACTAGGAGGAGTACCTCCCATACAAACCCCAATCTGGTACGGAACCCTCCGTGTACGAGTGTGGCTCGCACTTGGCCCATTTTTTTTTTAAATTTAATTTTACTTAATGTTAATGAATTTTTCTTATTTTTCATTTAGTTTACAAATATATTTTCTACATCTGATGGTTTATGATGACAACAGGGAAGGCAATATTCATTAACCAGTTTTCTGCAAGTGAATTCTATTCATTGATATACAATACAAATTGCTTTAGTCGAACAAGAACAAGAAATACATATTTGATGTCATTGCTTCATAAGTTAAGTCTTCAGTTTAATGTATTCCATAGTAATCTTTATAAAACTGCGTTATAGGATACGTTAAAGCCTGGTCTGAGACTTGCACAGGTTTTTGTTATGATGCAAATTACGTGGTTAACTATTTTCGACACCCGAAGATGCGGTTGATGCATTCAAAAAGCACGTTTTGGAGTTACCTCAATCTGAATGGAAAAAGTGCTTGGAAAATTGGTTTAAGCGTATGCAGAATTGCATTGATCTTCATGAAGAATACTGTGGAAAACAATAAAGCTATTTTTGAATCCAAACAAAGTATATGTATTTACTTCCCATAGCAAACTTTTGTAGTGCTCCTCGTACAAGGTGGCAATTGCTTATCCTTCATTGGCTCGCATATAGCCACCCTCTCTACAAGGATAATCTGCTTGTTTACCATTTGAATTTGTGTGCCGTTTCAAACCCAAAATCACTTGTAAAGGGCTCACATACTTCTTTGCCCCCAGTGGCTTTGAAGATTTCTTCTTTCAACAATCTCGGCAGTTCGCTTCCTTAATTGACGTGGGCAACCGAACCTCATACAATTGGAAGTGTACTCACTGTTAATCCAATTGATCTTGCCGCTTATATATTGCAAAAGTTCTCGACCTGGACAAATGTCTCATATCACACACTGCCTGGAGGTCTGGCTAAGCATTTCCAATTGGATTCACTATTATGTAACATTATAATATATTACTTGACCAACTCTATATCCACTTCGCAACTGATATACCAACAGTGACATACTGCATTTCTTGGACCTCCAACTAAAAAACAAGTATAAGAATTTGGTGCATAGTACATACTACAAGGAGGGTGGTCACTTTGCCGCTTTCCAGTTACCAGATCTCTTATACCATGATTTCATTGAATTTGCTAAGAAGGCTGATAAAATTTAAAATTTTTATAAATTCTGAGCAGGCCATGAGTCAAACATTGTTCAAAATCATTTAATACTAAAAGATAAAACGAGGAACAAAATTATATTTTATTTCGGTAGCATAAAAGAAACGGTTTGTTCTTCATTAAGTGTTTAATTTAATTATCCTTATTCAACCTTGTTGCGGAGCTTAATATAAATCCTTCGCAGTAAATAAACTAAAAAGTTGCGATCATAATAACGAAATGGACAAGGGCAAACAAATAATAGCTAGAACAAATAAATCTGTTGATAATTTGTCGCGTCACGAACTATTGCAGTGGATGAACCACTTGGTGCATGGAAATTATATGCATATAGAAGAACTATGCTCTGGTAATTGTAGTAACATAATTGAGGATCCTTTTAAGAATGTAATGGTTTCCTTTACCCTTTTTCAGGCGTGGCGTATTGCCAAACACTAGAATTAATATTCCCAAACTCAATTGGCGCAAACAAAATAAAAGTCCCCGCGAAATATGATCATGAGAAATTTCATAACCTTAAATTGTTTCAAAGTGCCTTATATCGTCTTAATATTGACAATATTGTGCCCATAGATCGTCTTATGAATGCACGTTTTCAGGATAACTTAGAATTCCTTCAGTGGTTAAAAAAATTCTATGACAACCAAGTTGCCGTCGCCGCTGTGAAAACTCCAAAAGGGAATACCAATAAAAATAACTATGATATTAAAAAGCCGCCTATGCAATCCATAAGAAAAGCTAAAGATACTAAAAATCCTGAAAACGGAACTCTTGCGCAAATGAAACAGACTCGCGATAGTTTGACGCAAAAAGTTGAGAAAACCAAGAATGACATAATTGTGGCTTACGAAAAGTTGCTAAAAGTTGAAGATGCTTTGCAGAAAGCCTTGCAAGCAGGTGAATGTACTGAAGAACTGCACAGTTCGTTTAAGAAAATACTTTATGATTAGGCAAGTTCCGTTGCAAGTTCCATTGATATCTGTGTGATATATTTAAAATATATTGCATGTACTTATGTTGCAATTTTTCCCAACTTTATTTAAAGAAATTAAAATTGTTAAAGTGTCGTTAAAATTAATGACTTTTATTATCTGTTTAGTTTGTGTTGGATTCGTCTTCGAGCAGTCTTACTGATCGAACGTTTACCTCGCATCTAATAAATTTTATTTTATTTTTTTTATTAAAGCCTAACAGCAGCAGTTTCAGGAACAACAACAGTGTTCTCAGCTACTGAAATAATAACAAACACTCAAACATTTAATAGCAATAGTAACAACCCAATGTCAGTACAAACAAGCAATAGAAAAAAATTCTGTTACGCAAGCTAAAGCAATCAAAAACACAACTGAATCACCCTTCAGGTAGTCAAAAACCGCGTATGCAAAACGAAACCGTGGAAAATAAAGCGCTATAGGCAAATCCACAATAAGCGTAAACTAAGCCCGCAAAAAAATTATGCAAAAAAATGCTTTTGGAATGTAATAGGTTCCACCTACTTGCTGAAAAGGATGAACATACCAAAAACGGTGACAAAAACTCATCAAAACCTAAACTCGCGAAACCTCCTCCATTATATATTCGTGAAGAAAGCTCGAAGAGGCTTGTAGATACTATCCAAAGAATAGTTGGCAATAATAACTGTCATATTGTCCCTATTACCAAGGGTAATATTAAAGAAACTAAGGTCCAAATTTATACGGAAGCAAACTACAGTTCTGTAACCAATTAGACTAATAGAAACTATTATACCTATCAGTAGTAAAAGGCTGATAGTTGTAATTAATTTAAAGAAAAATGAAGTGCATGAAATATACAACCTTAAATATTTCCTTCATCGTAGGGTAACTGTGGAAGTGCCTCACAAGCGAGTAAATCCTGTGCAATGCACAAATTGCCAGGAATTTGGCCACACAAAATCTTATTGCACCCTACGTTCAGTATGCGTAGCTTGTGGAGATTTGCATGAAACCGCAACCTGTAAACTTAGGCGCGATAATCCTGATCTTAAAAAATGCAGTAACTGTGGGAGTAATCATACAGCCAATTATAGAGGTTGTCCTGTATATAAGGAGTTGAAGAACCGTTTGCAGTCACAAAAATATTCCGCCCGCTTTAGCCGTGAGGCCATCCGTACAGAATCAACGACGGTTATGTGCCCACCACCTAATATTCCTTTAACTTCAAATGTGTCGTATGCAGGTGCACAAACTGCGAAAAAGATTGTGAAGCCTGGCTTCACAGCGCAAACTAGAGCTGATGAAGTATCTAGAGGACAACAATATAGATGTGATGTTAGTCTGTGAGACTCATTTGACTAACAAAAACAACTTCTTTATACCAGACTACTTAGTTTATACAACAAATCATCCGGATGGAAAGGCTCATGGTGGTACATGCATTACTCTACATACATCTAATAATGGTTGCTCACAAGTTCAGGAGAAAATCTTTCTCAAATAGGGGAATTGAAGAACTGGTTGCTTCTAAACGACGATTGAGAAGAGAATGGCAACAGCACAGATCTCCTACTGCTAAACAAAGGCTAAAAGATGCAACAAAAAAAAACTAGCCAAAGCACTTTTTAGCGACCATCTCGAGGCACAAAGGCGCTATATCTATAACCTATAACCCACAAACACTAGATTTTCACTTTGGAAAACACAAAAATCGCTAAAAACTCCTGTGGAACTGCATTCACCTATTAGAGACAGAATCGGAAGTTGGGTACGGTTTGATGAAGAGAAGGCTAATATATTTGCCAAGCATTTGTAGCACGTGTTTCAACCTAATCTACCTACTAACAAATTTTGTGCTTCCTCACCAGACAATCACAAATCCAGTTAATATGTCTCCATTAAAAACAAGCTCAAGTGAAATTTTATCTATTATAAGGACTCAACTGAAACCCAAAAAATCTGCTGGTTATGATGGATTCGTCCCAAAAATGATACCGCGAGCGCGATTAACATTGAAGTTATATACAGAGCACAATCCAAGATACTTAGAACAATCACGGGAGCTCCATGGTATATCAGGAATGAAGACATTCACAAAGACCAGTAAAAGAAGAATGTTCCAAGCGTAAAACTATTTACATGGACAAACTAGTTCGACACGTTAATCCTCTAGCCAGAGTCCTCGTCCATACAAGGAACTCATCTCGTCTGATTCGTAACGATCGTGCAGTATTAGTTGTTAAGAGTTGAAACCTTATTGTTCGTTCTATTCATATATATAGGATATGCAATAAATACCATCAATATAAAAAAAAAAGAAAAGTTTGTGTTGGAGCTATTATTATCACAGGCAAATGCCAAACTTTTTGGCAAATCTTTAACATTTACTACAGTTGAAGTTTCCGATGCCGAACGTTTAAAGACAACATCAGTGACATTTTGATCATTTGTCAGCATGGGTATGACAAAGACGCTGTACATTTATCGGAACCACCTAATCGGACCACTAGGGCTACCTCCCATACAATTCCAAATTCATATTCTTATAAGAATTTTTTTTTTTTTTATGTAGTTTCGAAATGGACACTATAAGACTCTGACCCTTATTCACAGGAGCGTAGGCAAAAACGTATTCTATTTAAGTTGCGAAGCAATATCACAACACAATATAGGAAGAAAAAAGTGCTTTAACCACCATTGTAATACACGTATATAGCCACCATAGAAGAAATGTATACTTTAAGCTACAATACATCGAACCTATTCTCCAAATTAGCGTTAAAAGATTTGGGTCGAATGAAGATGTCATCATTAAAACAAACGCCTTTTTTGAGGATCTTGAGAAAACCTATTATTTGGAAGGGATAACAAAATTGAGAAAATACTGGTCTTAATCTATCGAGCTAAAAGGAGATTAAATTGAAAAATAAAAAGAAATTACGAAACAAAAAATAGACCGTAGGATGTCTGGAGGAAAATGTATCAGAGGCACGCAATAATTATTACAAACGCGATAAAAGATCACATGGCAGGCTAACCCGCCGTGTGAATAATATCAATGATGTTTTTCATGCTGTGGACTAATCAGATCCATTTTTATCAAGTATATCTATTAAGAATGGAAATTAAAAAATAAGAGACCTTTCCCTCAAGATTTAATTACACGTTTGAAATCACAAACTCCAATAAATATTTACAGTTTGGAAATAGTTTATGAATCTGAAGATAATGGATGAATTCTTTTTAGCATAGCTTAATGATGATTAACCAATAAATATGTTTAATATTATATACAATTCACAAAAAAATTCTTTCAGTTGTGGTCTGGCGGTTATGTATGGGAGGGAGGTAGGTGAAGGAGTGGTCCAAGTTGCCAATGTTTGAAGCATATCAGTTAGAATTTGGTCATGTTTGTCAATATCTCATTTTTGGTCAAAAATTATACCAACTTGCCCCGCTCTACTATTTAGATGATTTTTACCACATGACCATTATTTTCAAGACCGCCTTAATGATAGGCTATAATTTTTCAACTATCGATCTCAAGAACGAGTTCATGACCAGTAATTGTAAATCGGTTTGAATTATTGGGTCATGTTTTCAATGAATTTAACCGTTTAAAAATGTGCTAACTTTACCGATTCGATCATCTGGCAATAAATGTTTTTCGTTCACAGCATTTTTTTGATCATTTGATCACAGTCTTCAGGGCCTACGGTTAAATGGGTCCCTCAAAAGAACTTCAATCTTTCTACGCCCAGTAGGTTAAAAGTAAAGTACAATATGCAAATAATCTCTTTAGTTTTGCTGCCTCGCACTTCCGAATAACTTAGTCCAATAGTGAAAAAGATACATACGCGTTCAATAAAAGTTGATATTTCCTATTAAAGGAAACATTGGCAACCACATGTGTATCGGCATACACAAGCCCATACACTTCTTTAACACTAGATGGGTGGGTGGTTGGTTGCTTGTTTAGTCTGACTGTTGTTCCTACTGACCCACAAGACAAAGAATACCTAAACTCGGTTGCTATGACTTCCATTATTGCTCGAAGGCACCAAACAAAGCAAAACTAACTTTTTACCACAAATATTTTTTAAATATTAATATTATATTTTATTTAAATTTTCTAATAACTTCAACAAAGTTTATCGCTTCTATTAATTTTTTTACAAACATATTTATTTACAATTCTTGTGTTAAATATTTTCATATTAAGAAAATGGAAAAAAAAACCTTTGATTGCCACTTTTGCCCTACTTTGTTTTTTTTTTACATTTTTGTGTGTTTCATAATCCTAGAGTTCCTTTTTTGTCTTCTCCTTATTATCGCTATCTTTTGCTTTGGTAACCTTATGCAGACGGAATGTTTCTAAAATATTCAACTTCTGTTGCAATTCCAATTTCTTGGCCTCTGTCACTTTACCCGCCTTCAGACGCAGCAAACGTTTCATCTCTTGCTCCACAAAATCATAACCAACTTCATTGATTTTCCGCATATAAATCAAGTAAACAGTGGCACTTTGTTGTTCTGCGTCCTTTGTCAATTTTGATTTAACCAATTCCATATCGGTTATCAGCTTAAGTTGTTCAAGATCTGATATATTGGCATAGTTCTTCAAGACTTGATTAAATTCCTTGAGACAACCATCACGACCGATAAAAAGTGATGTATGTTGAGTGACAAAAGATTTGAGATTATCCAATGTTATATCCAAATGTGCGGGAAACTTTATATAGTCCTTAGTGTTGCCTTCGTAAAGTATAATGCCTGGAAAGTTCTTATCATCGATCTTATAACGATCACCCAGAGCTTTATTCTCCAGTTCACCATAGTCTTTAATACCCACGGTACCGATTAAAAGTTCATCGGTAACTTTGTGTGCTGCCTTCGAGAAGAGAGCAAAGGCTTCGTGTTTATCGCCATAGGGAAAAGCAATATCGAATTTGACAAGAGAATAAGGAAAACGTGCGATTGTCTTGTCAAAATTGATTTCATCTAGATCAACACAACCGCCACAGGAAATCGCTTCTATTGTAGAGGGGAATACACTGATTAGTACGAAGAGTAATGATAATAGAAACTGAAGCCTCAAACGCGTGCTGGTATTTGCCATGTTTAGTGGGTTTTTTCGATTAATAATTTATTTATATAAAAATGAAATTTGATTTTTCTTTTCTCTCGTCGCGTGCACGTTGCAACAGCAATAATAAAAAGTATTAATAATAGTAATAAGAATAATAATCACTTTAGCCCGTTTTATGATTTTGCTTTGCTGTTTGCTGTTTGCTGCCGCAACACAACACGAACCGGCATGAAATTGAAACTGACTACCAACAAGAATTTTTGCTGAACTCTTGTGTTTTTTTTTTTTATGAATTTTTCGTCTTCTCCAAACGTTTCTTTTTTTTTCTGTTTTTTATATATGTACATAAAAATATTTGTAGGTATTCTAAAATCACCCTCACATGCTCATGTTGCTTACTCTACTCACTTGTACGTCGTTGGTCGCCACTTTGCTTGTTCTCACCGGTTGTCATAATAACAGAGGCTCCCCTTTGCTTGACTTTTTACCTCATTGACTGGTCTGGTTTGGATAGATTTATGCTTTCGTTTGCATTTTGGTTCTTTTATATTCCATGCTACTCTTTCTCTCTCTCTCTCAATTCAGATCAGATCAGGTTTAAGCTGAATACCATATGCTGAAGCTTCTCTCGTTCTCGGTTTCTCACTTATTTCAAGTTGAATGACATTAGACCACGTCAGTTTAATGGACTGCTGTGAATCTTTAGAGATGCTCCCATAATACGCTTTCAGCTCTTATTTATTCTCTCTCTCTCGTATACAATATATATTCTCTCCTCTTTGCTGGCTAAAATAGAGTTTAGTGGTCAAAATCATTTGATGATGATGGTGATGAGTTCTTTGTTGTTGTTTCAGTTGTTTTTATAAGATGATATTTGATCTTTAAAAAGAACATATTCTGAATCCAGGGAACACTGGAAGTTGGGTCATAATTAACTTGTAATTTTTAAGAAACACCATATTAAGATGTCTTCAGATGGTGCTTAAAAAAGAAGATTTATATATCTATCTACTATATTGTATGGCATTTATGTTTAAAGATTAACCAAGCAAACTGTAATCAAAGAAGCCGTAGAGTTCTAAGATATTTTTGAGTTTATAATGAACATTTATTTACAAGAAATTGAAGATTAAACTAAAGTTGCTTGTCATAAACTAAGGAGAATTAATATCTAAATAATAAAAATTATTATTAATATCTTATTCGTCCTTAGTATATTCCAGATGATGTGTTTAATCCAAATGTCTTTTAGTTAGATAGTGAAATTCAACCAAAAAATACAAAAAAAAAAAAAAAAAATGCACGACTCCTGTGACTTTTAGCAACAACCAGATTCAAAGTCATTGCCAAAAAATCGAATTTCTAAAGAATATGAAACTTCATTGTGTGCAGCTTTAAGCGTTTATTTCATCAAAATTGATCTACAGAATCAAAACATATTAATTTTTAATTAAATAAATTAATATTTTAAAAAACTTTTTGGTTTTTGTTTTTCGGTGCTTTGCTGCTTTGTTGTGAACTGTGTATTGTTGTTGTTATTGTACTTTTACTCTCATTTATTATTAACTATTCATTCTGATGTTCACTGAGAGCGGATCAGGAGAGAGAGAAAGAGAGTGTGTGTGTGCTGTTGTTATACAGAGAAGCGTTTTTGTTATATTATAAAGATACACGGAGGAAGTTGTAGGCGCAGCTAGTAAATAAATAAAATGGCTTCATTCCTTTCGATTTACCTAAAACTGACCCAATAACTGCAATTACATATTCTTAAGGACTGCTTTGATTCCATTTGGCATAGTTTGTAACTTATCACCAGTCTCGGTTGGAATTTTGTGCTAGGCTTCTTTAATTATTAGAAACTTATCGCTTAAGATTGTCCCTTAGGATCAAGGCCACTAAAGGACTCTCAAAACCATGTGCCCACCAATTTTCATGAATGCTTTGGATTGATGTCTTGTTGAAACATATTTTCCTCATCATAATGCATTACTGTGTGCAACTGGGACTACTGGGACTGCCAAGTACATAAACCTGTCCACGTTGCCATCAATACAATACATCGGGTCTATCTTTTCCCACGAAAAGCAGCGCCATACTATTACATTGACATCACTATGCTTGACTGTTTTATTTCAATTTTTTTTTTTTTTTTGCACTTAAATTTATATGGTATTCTTTTTGCCTTTTGGACGAGGAAACTTACTTTCTACATCATTTCTAAACAAAATCTGTAATTTTCGTTTCATCACTCCAAAGAAAGTAGCGTCATTTTTCCACCTTCTTTTCCATAGGTGGCCTTGAGATTAAGTGAGTCTGATATGATATATATGTATATTTTTATACCGCAAAGAAATATTCTTCCATTCAATATTTCTTACAATAAATCATTTATCCAATTTTGGATTCAAACTAATAAAAATAGAAATTCTTTTTAGTTTCATGAACACATTTATGATTGCATGTTGTCACTTTCTATGATTTTTAATTGGATTCACGATTATCAAAACAATTTAGAATTTACCAGCAATTAAGCTCAAGGCTAACAATGACGTGCAAATGAAAGGAGGACATTTTCAAACCGAAATCATAATATATTTTATCTATATGAAAAAGTTTAATGTTTTTAAGGGTTCCGGACCCATAGAGTACCAAAAGAAACCCTATTGCAGAGACTTCGTTGTCCGTCCGTTCCTCCTCGGGTCATATCGCATAAACCGCAATAGCTATAGAGTTGAAATTTTCACAGAATGTGTATTTCTAACCGGGAATTAGCAACAAATAATAAAACTAAAATATTTTCAGAAACTTAAAAGGGTCCCCATACAAGAAACATTTTAGTTTGTATGGCAGCTATACGATCCAGTAATCTCACGATCTTGGATGGTTGGTTGCAAGGAGTTTCTTCAACTTGTACAACATCCTTTTTTTTATTTTGTCGTCACCATCGTCATCTATATTTGTTCACGACTGCAGCATTTTTGTTGAACATTGACTTAGTACTTCCGGCGGGAAGAAGATTAATGTTTTCCTGCTGACACCATAATGACGCCAACAGTTGTTGCTGCCAACTTTATTCTCTATTTAACAATGTTTCAGATCTACAGTGTTTGAGTTTTCTTTGGAAAAATACACACTTATCTGAAGATTGTTCTTACAGGCTCTTGCATAAAAAGAAAATAAAATAAGAAATCAATTTTTTTTTTTGTTTGTTCTATGTTTTGTTTTGAGTTTATTTAATTTTTGTCAGGAGAATTTTAAAAAAGAAATTTGGACATAATTAGTTGTGCTTCACTGCAATAATTATTCTGTCTATATAAAAGTATTTACCGAAAAACATGGAGATGAATTGTGGTCATATGAATGTTTGTTAATTTTGTTATTGTTTCCTATGCATCGACATTATTCTGGTCAACTACAATTGAAGATGTTTTCCTGGAAAAGCCGTTATCGCAGTATAGACCGATTGGCCTATTACGATCAGAACGTTCCTGACTTGTAGACAAGTACATGTTCCCGAGCGATTTCGAAGCCAGTTGTGGAAGATCTGCCTTAAAATTTTCTGCAACATTTTTAGGCAAGTTTGTGCGAGAAGCATAGGCTCTCACATAGTTGTCTTGAGGAAGCTGCAGTAGTGATGGTGGTGGTGGTGGGCGTGTTTCCTTCTTACCAGAATAAATAAGCATTTTCGTGTTCTCATCTAAGGTCATCAGGTCATTTCCAATCGAAGAGCTAATCTTCTGAGCTTGCTTCAAGGAAGTATAATGCTCATACGACAATTGCTCTCTTTTATTTTCATCATTTAATCTTAGTGGCTCTTTCTTGGGGATGCATCCGTAGGAAGGTTGTTTTTTTGGTTGAAACATAATGTACGCGAGTTTTCTCGAATTCGCCTCTTTTCTCATTCTGTCTTCTCCTGTCGCAGTTGCCGTGAAACTACGCCGTGGCATTATTGTGCTATCCAACGCAGCGTTAGCATTCTTCAAACGTGATGCAATTGAAAGGCCTTTACGTCTCGGCTTATACTTATCGGTGTCCATGGGCTTTTCCACTCGTCTAGAAGCTGCACTCTTTAGCATACTTATCGCATTGCGTCTTAAGGGCGGTAAACGCTTTGACATCTTGTCTGAGCTGTGCTCAAACCGGTAACAGTCAAAGCCCTTAGCAAAGATGGATGACAGGATAGGGGTCCAGCTATTGCGTACAATTGTTCCTCTTAAATTGTAATTGGTTCCACCGATATTGCGATAAATTGTCAACATCTTTGACCTAAACTTATTCTATTGACCACGGGAGGAACTACGTGTAAATTTTTTTCCCTTTTGATGGATTTTTTTTTTACAAAATTTTTGTTACTGTTTTTTGTTTTTATGGGAAGCCTGACGTTAATGGCATAACCTGTTTAACATTAATAACTATGAATTTTAAAATTGTCATATTTTATTATTTTAGATTTATATTATCTATACTAAATAGATAATTTGCCTTCAACAGACAATTGATTACATGGCATAAGTTTCTGACATAGGCGCGGTACATTTATTGGAATCAGTCAAATCGGACTACTAGAGAGAGTACCTCCCATACAAACCCCAATCATGTACGAGTCTGACTTTACAAAACCAAATATTATTTAAAAAAAATAATTTTCCTCATAGTTGTAATGTTTATGATTGCTGATTTTCAAATCATTTATTTTGGATAGGCAGAGTAAGACCAACATCGCTTAATTAATTTTTGTTTTTTTTTTTTTTTTCAAATGTACTTAGTAAATTGCTAAAAGTATTTATTTAATAATTTATAAACTAAAGAATAAATGTCACACTCATTTTTGTCATTTGTATTTGAACTATTTAAGCCATTTCTATCTTTCTTGTCAGTTTTTCTGTACAATGCTTATGACTAAATCAAATGTACAATAAAAACAACTAAAACGCAAAATGGTCGCCAATATAGTTAAGCAGAACATCAACAAACAAACAAACAAACATACAATCAAACAAAATCAACCAACAAATGAACGAAGAAACAAAATGAACCCAAACTACAATCTCATCAAATATTCTGCGTGTCCAGAAATGCGTCGTAGCACGCCCTTTATTTTGGCCACATTTTTGGTTAGTTAACTCCCATTGTGGAAATTTCATCAAATGACAACAAAATGACAATTGCACGAATGACAATTCGTTCATTTGTAATGGGTGAAGGGGTGATCATAATCAAAAGTTGGGAAAGCATTCAGTAGGATGGCTAAGAACATTAGTAGGTGGTTGTGGTAGCGAATGTACAACAAGAAAATGGACACACGCATGTCAAACATACGCACATGCGAACCCCTAACCAGTAAAATCCGAAAACCGATTGGAAAACAACAACTTCAAACTATCATTAGCTAAGTAGAATGACATTATTGGTTCTACTAAATAAAAAATGATGATTGTGATTGGAAATGGAAAAGAGACACCTTTGTGAAAATGCGCAATTGCTGTTGGGTAATTGTGATAAATATGTAAATCAAAGGAATATGAAAACAATTTTGTAAGAATGTTATTATTTTTATTGAATGGGAATTGAATTTTATTAAAGACGATTTGTACATCGAAGTTCTAAATTTTGAGTATTCCGAAAATTTTGATTCCCTTTCAAATTCTAAATACGAACTTTTTATTCCATTTTTGTTTCACTTTTGAAAATGAGATTTATCTTTTATAATATATTTTTTTTTTTTTTTTTTCTTAAAATTTTTTTCATGACTACATAATCATCAATAATCAAAACACTAAGGCTTAGACTTAAGTTGATGAACAAAAACAATGACAGTGAAATGAATTAAGATTAATTACAATATAACTAGATAAAACTATAGACAAATATTTTATTATTATTATTATTATTATTTTATATTAATATATGACACACATAGTATATTATAAAATAGAATGACTTTTAAGCTCCCCTGAATGGCGGGGTTTTAACCTTCTCCTCGAACTATGAGTTGGTAATTCCTTAGCAACTGGGATTGATTGGAGTGATAGTTTTTCATACATTTCTACCCCTATCTGGGATCTGTTTCGAATATATCAGGGGCACTAGATATTAGAAGCTAAGATTTTGTTTTGCAGGCTTCCCCATATAACCACATAGGAGTGATGATGGACATACTTTTTTATTTAAGTTTCTTAATTTTTGTGGTGCACTTGAATGAAGGAATTCTTCTAATATGATGAGCCCAGGGCAATTTGTTATCTAAATGAACACCTAAGTAGCAATGATAATAGTTTCCGTTGAAATGGACTGCAGGACAACATTTACGTCTGAGTGCGAATACCAAACGCTTCGATCAAATGGCTACTTCGTCTAAGTATTTTTGCAAGCTAGTATAGCTGTATCATTCGCGTAAGTAGCCACAGACTCAAGACTAGACCAACTAGATGGAAGCATGTCACTTGAAAATAACGTGAAAAGGACTGGTTTAAGGAAGCTGCCTTGTGGAACTCCGCATTGAAGAAAACTCTTCAGACCGGCAAAATGAGGAGCAGAAACGATATATTTCGATTTGTGGAGAATTCCTTCACGCCAGACCCTGTCAAAGCCTTGTTGAATATCGAGAAATGCAGAATATCTAGTTGTGTTAGATTCTGAGATCTTCTGAACAACTGTATGAACCTATTCAGTAGTGTTATGTCTTGTGCGGCATCCAAATTGGGGTTTGTACTTCCTAGACTTTACTTACTTTTTGCAATATACATACAAATATTCTTTCGAATATTTTCGAGAAGGCAGAAAGTAAGCTAATAGGTCAGTGTGACTCTACTAGATGATTTGCTTTCCCAGATTTTCACTTGGGTGAGGAAGTGGCCGATGCGTAGATTTGCGTTGTAAAGTAGGACCAGGGTATAGCTTTCTTCGTGAGAGCCATTAAAACTCTTTCGTCAATCCTGTCGATTCCAGTAGCTTTATTCAATTTCATGGAAATAACTTACTCGAATAGAAAAGATACAATTGTAGAGGCGAATAAGGAAGGACTTTGCTGTCTCCACTTCGCAAGCATCAGCTAATTTAAAATGAATAAATCTTGCCTCTAGATGCTCGGCAAATGCCTCCGCCTTATCAGTGTTAGTTCTGCACCAGATATCTAAGCCAATTTTTTTGTGTAAGTTAGTTTATTATATTCATATAAGAATACTGATTTTAACGGGAAACAATCCATTCCAGGACATGAAGAAACAATCCAGTTTTATTTGAAAATGAACCAACTTAATCAGAAAATTATACAATCTTTCCTTCATTAATTTCTATAGCATGACATAATGCCACACACATAACACATAATCTAACAATTCATAACGATTTCAATATTTTATAAGTCTTGTCCATTTTGTACATAATGAATTCTCCTGCTAGACTTTCTTCTCATACCACTGATCAACTCTAATTGCGTGCATTGAGTTTCAAATGAAACCCGCAAAATAAAACCAAAATTGGAAAAAAATAAAACAAGGTCAACATGTGTGTGTCACATAAATATAGATATGTACAAACAAACACACTGAACTCAAACATTAGTTCTGAATTATTAATTGACAATTGCCGAAAATGTTCATTATTTTCCTCAATAGAAAATTCAATTGGAATGAGAAAAATAGAGTTGGGAAAATTCCAAATGAAAATGGCAGCAAATACGAACCAAACCAGTTAGTTAATTTTCAGGGTTCATATGCGTCACACACGTTCCAGATATTCTAGATATATAGTATGTTGCATGCATATATAGAGAGGTACAGGTGCGTGTAGTTAACCACTACAAATATGGAATTGGGGAGGAAAGGAACAAATACCCTCTTCACTTCATTCAATTGCAAATAACAGCAATTTCCTCATGTCCTTTTGAAGCCACGTCAGATACATTTGTACATACGTACATGTTAAGTATCAGGTACACACATGCTTATTGTCAGTAGGTACAACATGCTGATTATAAATACGAAATACTCATTAAGGAATATATGCTTCAATTGATATTTTCTTAGATTTTTTGTTTTTCTTTTTTTCAAGGAAAACACCTAACACGTTCTATTCGGTGCGTTGTTTCGTTTTTCCTTTGATCCAATACATTTTGACCTATTCAGAGGCACGCACATATCTAGATAAATGTATCTTTGAGTAAGTAAATTCATGTGTGTGTGTATGCTGGCATTTCATGCTTCAATGATGAAAGCTTTCAAATTATTTTAATTGTTTTGGCAATTTGCATTGTCATTTTCAGTTTCTGTTTATTCGATTCGATATGTTTATATATATTGCTATCCATGCAATGAATCTTAATGGTTTTAGGCAGATTAATGGACAATATTCGTTGATTAATAAGGCATTGTACTTATACTATTTTATTCCGAATTCTTGTTACCTTATGATTTATATAAAATGATGGAGCCATTGATTGCTAATCTTTCCTGAAAATGATCACTTAAATTCTGTGCAATATTTGATTGTCTTAAGTTTGTTAAGTAAAATGAAATCAAAATCTATCTATTGTAGTATGCATGTAATATGAGTCTTTCTAAACCAACCCTTTTTATTATTCCAACGCCCTTAAACTGCTGCTGCTTCGCTTTTGTAATTCACCAAATAACAATGACCTTTATTACAACAAATTACAGACATGTGTTTGCGTTTGTTTGCCCACATTATATGTTTTTTTTTTTTTTTTGTTTTGCTATTACATATGCACTATATTACAACAGAATATGTAGAAAAATGGACATTAGTTATAATTTCCAATTTGAGATTACTGACATACATTAGAGAGATAAGAGCGACAATGCAAAATTTCTGCTTTTGCTTAGGCATGGAAACCTCAACGAATGACATAATTTTCTTACATTTATTCTAATGTGTCCAACAAATTTATGGATGTGTGCTAACATCTTTGTAGAAAACTATGAGAAAAAAATGCAATGATCGATAAAAAACTGAAAGGTGCACATATCTGATCTTTTGTGCAAAGTTTCTAAATTCTAGATTTCTACGACTGTTAAGAGCTCAACGACTAATGAGAGAATTCTTGTTTTACTGAAAATTAAGTATTCTCAGGGAGCGTATTGACGTTTCCGGAAATGAAATCTCATGCAGACTAACGAGGAAGAAGTTCCAATTTTTGTAAGGGGTCATCAATAATCCAATAGGGTCTGAAATCCAGAAACTTCTATTCCTTTTTAGTTCATAAAGACAAAATCGTTGAACCGAGAATAGTTTTGATGTGGAAACATATGCTAAAAACTAATCTATTTACCCGTATATAAATATACTTAGTAATAAAAGAGATAAACTATTGTTATTATCTAATCACAAGACACAATGATGCCAATTCCGGCATAAAGCCCATTGCAGTGGGAGTCCCACAGGGTAGTGTATTGGGTCCTATCCTACACACACTCTATACGGCAGATCTTCCCGTTCACGCTGATGAGCACTTGCTGGTTGCAACATATGTAGAAGACACGGCATTACTAGCACCTGCATCGGAAACTGTCCCCATTAAGGCCAATGCAAAGTATCTCGTGCTGACCCTGGATAGAAGGCTTAACTGGAAGAAGCATATTTAAAAAAAGAAGAAGTAACTCGCTCTGAAAAGCTGGAAAATGAACTGGCTGTTAAGTCATATACAAGACAATATTGAAATCAATATGGACATCCAATTAAAAATAAATAATAAATATTTCAGCGCTTTCAATCAAAGTTTCTGAGGGAAGTAGTGAGTGCTCCTTTTTATGTGTGAAATTCGGTCCTATACAGAGATCTTCGGATGCCACTGGTCAGAGAAGAAATAAGGCGGTTCAGTGAGCAACATAATACTAGACTTGAGAATCACCCCAACTCGCTGGCTTTAGACCTGCTCGACAACAGCTTTCAAACTAGAAGGCTTCGAAGAGAACATCCGCTTGACCTCTCCTTTCGTTTCCCATTTAATTAGACTCTGTATGCTGAAGTCTGTTTGTATGACTGTCACACTTGTTCACATGTAGTTCACGTCATATAGTCTTCATGTTAAGTTCCTTTTTGTTCCTTATGAATATATATTTATTGAATGGCCATATATGGACAGATTGTAAATAAACAGATAAAATAAAATAAAAACTTAATCAATAAACAAAAAAAAAATAATCTGATCATACACATACAATATCGCTATCGCTGTTAAAACATCATGAACGCACGTAATCTGCACTTGTGCTTTGGACTTTTAGAATACAAAAATATTTGGTAAGCCAATTTTCGAACAAACCATCAACTCTATTCAATCCTGTTTCGCTCAAAAGGTTTAATAACCGTCAAGTGATGTAATGCGCGTGTTTTTCACAATTAGAGACCAATAACACCACAACCACCAGCATATCTATCCTTTGCTTCCCCCTACAAAGTATGGACTAGTATTAAAAGTACGCAATATCACAGTACATGTACACACATGTTCTATGTGCTCGTATAAACGTTTTTAATGTCCTTTGTCCAGTTTTGTCAGGTAATTGTGTCACATTATTATACACCATTTTTGTTCTTTTTTCTTTTTTTTTTTTTTTGTAATGGTAACCCAATTTTTATTTATTTGTATTTTTGTATGTTTTTTTCTGATCAAGACAATGTGTGCGCAATTTACTTATGAATTTTTAAATGAGACACACACATTTTGTTAGGTAGACTACAATTAGGTTTACCAAGAAACATGCGTAACTTCAAACCACACGCAATTTTTCATTAACACAAAGTTGGTTGCTTTTTCAGTTTTTTTTTTTTTTTTGGACAGTCATGCAATCGTTTAAATTGAAATGACGTGAGTTATGGGAACTTTCAAAATTAAACATAAGTTATTCTTTTAAAATTTTTGATAATAAAGAAATTTTAAAATTTTCTTTTTACACGAAACTTAGAAACGCTGCAAGTTAAATATGTACAATACAATATATGAATGCAAATGTAGTGTGGGAAGGGGAACTCAGTTGTTTTTGGTTTTTCCATTTCCGTAATGTTTAGTAAGAATTAACATGGCCATTGAAGTTTAAAAGTTTTGTGATTCATATAATTTTAAAAAATTGACCCCAAAAAACGAACAAAGTTTCCATTGTCGTATGTGTATATAAAATATTGTATTTATGAACAAAGTAATAAATGTATGTCAGTCACTTAATAGAGATATTACATATTTAAGTAAATTAGAGTCTTCAAAAGAACTCAAAAGGATTTTTAGTGTAGTATAAAAATAGGACCAATTGGACCTCGGACCTAATAATTGAAATTGATATTAAAAGATTAATAAAACACCATTTCAATTCAACTGATAAAATACCGTAACATAATACCCTTCAGTTATTGTTTTCTCTTTTCCCAAGTAACCGGTACAGGTGGCCATCATCTTGCCGGATAAATTGACCGGCTTAACCTATTTCACAGCCCGTTCGCCTTCAAAAACCTACTGTTTTGAATGTTTTTTAGTTTCCTGAGTAGTGTATCCATGTTATGCCTATAGTTATGTATCGGCTCAGAAACTCGTGACAATTGCGATGGAACAGCACCAAAATAGTTTTAGAACCGACCACATGATTGCGATTATTTTATACTAAGAGCAAACGCGGCACCCATCTTGCCGAGACTTTTTTCACACTTTATTTATCGTGCATGATTGAAACTACTGTATCACTCGATTTGCCTGAGTCCTCAACTATTTAGGGAATTCTTATTCGTGAATATCTCAAAGCGATATCGTGCATTTCCTCAATTCTTTTCGGGGTGGCCACCTCCATTGGATGTCATAAATGATATTTATCTTTTGTGGATGTAAGGCCACGATTAAACTCATTTATTCACTTGTAAATCGCTGCAAACACAGGGGCAGATATGCCTTAAACTTCATCAAAGTCAGTTATGATTCGTTTTGGTTTTAAGCCTTTTATATAAAAGTGTAATCACCGTGCGAAACTTACTTTTTTTCATATTTACCAATACACAAAAAATCATTGCTTCAATTGACAATAAAAAGGAAACCATGTGGTCGATATTACTGAGATTTCAATAGCTGATTAGTGATGCATTAAATTTAAAAAAAAAAAAAAAAATTAAATAAAAAAATATCGATGCTACGGCCGCCATCTCCTAGAATTTCCAAGGACTTATTGATCGACCCATGTATATTTGCGGTTCGAACATTTAGAACATTTGGACCTGTTCGATATTTATGTATTTGTCTATTTATTGGAATTAAGATTATAATTACAAATTATAACCTAGTATTTTTTTAATATGAGCAATAGCGACAGAGGCCTTCAGCTCAGGGGAAAGTTAAGAAGGAAAGGAGAAAATTAGAAAAGTGCAGGACCAGACTTGCCTTGAGCGGGATTCGAAACCGCGACTCTTGGGATGTCAGCCCAGCGCACTAACCTCTGGGCCAACGAGCCAGTCTACTACCTGTTCGACATAATTTTGATTCTTTTTAAGAAGTCAAAGCAAAAAGGAACTAAGGTAGAAAATTTATATTTAGAAAAAACCCAACCACAGAATTAATGTCACTTATCACAACGTTAGGTCTTCCAAAAAAGTCAAAAGGCAATCAAAGAAGTGGTTTGGGAATTTGCTCAACTACTTACATTATTATTGCTTGCCATTTATATTTTTCAGTTTATTTAATCAACATTTATTAACCAAAAAATTTGACTTTTACTATCTTTTTATACAAGAATGAAATGACTTTTAAGGTTTATTAAACTAAACCAAATCAAATTGGACTAAACTGAATTGAACTGAATTTATCCATTTGCAGTAAATTTTTATCACTTGATTGCCTATTGCCATAATTCGCATGTATGTAGGTAGTACTTTCTTTATGTATGCACAATCAAAAGAAAAGAACAATTTAAAGATGAAGATAGTAAAAGATATGCCACCTAATTGGAATTTATTGAAAATTTTATTTATATTTTTCTTCTTATTGGATTTTTATATTCCACACAACAACATCGTCGTATAAATATTCTACAGATTAACCTTTTACTATTGTGAGTGTGTGTTTTTTTATAAAGTCCACTTTCCACACAATAAAGAAATTATTCTATGATGTAGCGTGGCAAATTGACTTTTATTTTTTATATTTTGGCAATAAACGTTGAATTCAGTTGGTAGGTCGGTTGGTTGGTCGGCCGGTTGATCCTTTTATGCCTACTCCTATGCCAAAGGGTTGACCACGCATGTGTGTGTTGCATACTTTTGTGGGTCATTCGATTTGTGGTTGTGGTTAAATGGCAATTGGCATTTATTGTTTTTCATTTGCATTTATTGCCATTTTTACTGTTGATTTCGGTGATTGAGAAACGTTTAGCGCAAATTTGTTTTCAATAGATTGGATGGAGACTTTCTATTTATTCTCTTGTTATCCTCTCTCTGCAAGACAATTTCGGTTTATCTTAGGCTTTGATGGTCAGTTATTATGGTCATGCATATGGTTTTATTGCACTATTATCATTTGTATTGCAAATATCATTATTACTTGTTGTGCTTTGCATATCAAAAAGTTCTTATTACACTTTGTTTCATTTGTTTTGACTTTATTATTAATGATAGTCATGAATAATTAGTTCACGTGCCAATATTTGTTAAATGTCAGAATGACAGCCAAAAAACAAACACAACCATCAAAATAAAATATAGTCAATTTGTCCTAAAAAGACTAATCAAAGGTTTTTAGAAATCATTAATAGTGAACTCTTTTTCCATATCCTAAGTACAATTATTTTAGGTAATTAGCCAAAAAACAAAACAAGTTGTTAATGAGAAATGCCTAAGAAAATTTAACTTACAAAGACACAAGAAATATCCGGAAGTATTCCACAAATTTACGGAAGTCATACCTTAATGTATGAAATTTACTTAAATAGACTTGAGGAGATAAACATCTGCAAAAGGTGTGCAGGGTCTAGTTGAAAGGGGCATATAACAGTTTTCCTTTTGTGGAACCTATAGCGCTTGCGTCAACTTATCTGTTAACAAAGTCTGCATAACTAAATTGACTTTTGAAGGAAATCAAACAACAACAAAAAAAAAAAAAGAAACACAGAAGGGTTTTGTTTACAAACAAATTCAAATGAACTATGCAGTAAATGGAAGAAGGTAAACCAACTGCTAAAGATGAGTGTATGAAATCTAAAGAGGGACCGCAAGTTTAGCAATGCAAGTGGTTATGAATAATTTAAAACACTTGTTGCATTTGGGCACTTTTCTAATAAAGAAACGCAGGTTCAACATAACAACCGTCATACTTTGACATTTGGGTAGAAATTCCAACTCAAACCCAACATCATCATCAGTACATTCTACTTACTTATTTCACCCGCTATTAAGATTACTGCCGCCTATCTAAGAAATGTATTTTTTATCAATGGAAAAACAACACATGAGTTAACCAAGAACTGCATATTTTATTCTTGTGAAATGCAAAAAACTTTAAAATAGAAAAACTGCGTCATGTTCATGGCCCTTTTATTCTTGTAGTTCCTGTTCCCTGTTGCATTGCGATACAAATCAAATTGTAAATCCAAAGGTAATTACCGACCTATGTACATTCATTCCATCATTCCATCAAGTCTGGACATGCAAATTGCTTTTTCATAAAAGTTTTCCTATTTTTTCGTATTTTTTTGCATGCTTTTTGTTCTTCATTTCTCTCTCTCTTTTATTTTAAAAGTATTTTTGCTTTGTTTTATAACTTTTAGCTATTGCAATCAAAGATAATCACTGTATGTCGACGCCACTTGCCCAATCCCATTAGGACATTGTCCTTTCTATTTTCCATTATTATTGACTACACAACAAAGTTGTGTTGTCCTTCTTGTAAAAACAAAATAAAATCATGAATGACAAACAAAAATTGCATTGCAATGTTGTGATTTTTAATATTGATTGAATGTTTGATCGATTGATTTATTTATTTATTAATCTCAGATAACATGAGTGATTTCGCGTGTATCTTTCGAATATTTCATTGTTTTAACAATAATTTTTTGGTTGGCTTAAGGGGCGTATGATTTTTGTGTGTGTTATAATTGATATTGTTAATTATTTGAATGAAAAGGAGATTTTGGTTTATTACAATACAATTAATGAAAAATGTAGTAGACAATGGTTAGTCATTTTCATATTACAGTTGTGAATATTTAACTTCATTAAAAACAGAAGAGAATTTGGATTAAGGTTTAATAAACGATAAATTTAATGACAATCAAAAATGTAACTAAATTGTGTATTTATAAGGCAACTAGGGTATCCTGCCCGACGTCGTACGGCCAATCGGATTCCTTAAACTTCACTTTCAGTAGAACGCAAGTGGATTGGGCCATACCTACAGTTGCGGTTTCGCACCATCGCTATTAATAAGTTGAATTGCAATTCTGGTATTTCATTTTTGCTTCCCGCTGCACTTTAATTTGGCTAAATGGATAGTCAGTCACATTAATAATTCCAGTGACTTACCAAATCCACAACAATGCACAGCTCCCTGGTCTTGCCTTAAGTGTTATTGTACTATTGAGTCCTTTAATTTATTCAAAACTAACTGTAGTACATTGCGCAGAATCAGACAAATGAAATGCAGTATTTGATCCACCAATTTCTCGACAACAGCGTCACATATCGAATCCAAAAGTACTCTGTTATGTTCAAGGCTAAAACCAACCATGCACGCATTCACAAAATGTCATTGCAATCAGATGAACGAACGGTATAGCCGCGCATAAGACTCAATATGAACACACATAAGAGAAGTTCAGTGACATACACACTCACAGAAGAATTATATATATAAAGATTGTGAATCTAAACCATTCTCAGATCCCCTTGAACACACACAAAAAATTTCATCAAAATCGGTCCAGTCGTTTAAGAGATACACACTCACAGAAGAATTATATATATAAAGATATGTATACTCATCTCACAAGCTGGTTGTGTATTTATTTAAATTTTGCCTATACCAAATTTCATTCCCCATTGATCACTATTTGAGAGCCTAACATGTAAATGATGCAGTCGGATAGACAGAAACACAAGTAGACTAAATCTAATAAATTATCTCATTACTACTTTTTTCAATAGAATTAATTTGATTGTTGTACACCTCGTCACTGCAGCCGCGAATGGGCCTATAGTGACAAACCAGAATATTCTTTGGAGGCAAATTAGCAATTGCATAAGGTTCCATGTACTGGCCACCCATATAGCGAAATCTGGTCCAGATTAATCTCTTACAGATACATAGCAAGTGCTCTGCTGTCCCCTTTTCTTCTACTGATCCTTATTTTATACATATGTTTCATTACGCTGCAATGGTCTGTCAAGAAGCCCGAGATATTCAATAGAATGAAGAACGCAAGCCTGAGAAGTAATGAATCAATAAGAAAATGCTGTTGAGACTTAATATTGATCTAGCTCATATTTGTAATATAATATTGTTGCGATTGACATGTGCTACTAAAGTACTGATTGACATGCGTCGTGTCCCTGGAATGAGATACTCAAGAAAAATGGGAAGACACTTTTAGGATCGAAGAAGAAGAAAGAGAACAGATTATGGCTGTTGCTGAATAAAGAACCACACCCATAGAGTAATAGGTAAAGTGAATAAATAGTTAAACCTTGGAAAAGCTGAGGATTGAAGGGACCAACTTGTTGAGCCAAAATATAATTTAATGTAGAGATCTTGTATTTTTCTTCTACATATAATAAATGTGACACACCATCTGTGCCACCAACAACAACCAATGAAAAACCAACTTTATAACAATAAAGAAATCTAAAACCACAAATTTATAACAATATTTTGCTTGTTGACGGTACAACAAGTTTAAAATAGAATATGTAGAATGAAATCTACAAATAAATATGAAGAATTTTCAGTAATACAATATATTATCAATAATAATCCTTTGAAAAAACTTTAAACCTGAAATCCTTCCTCCATAGAATTCTCGCTATAGGTAAACTCCCGAACTCATCCAAATACAAAAATTGCGGCCATCACAATTAGTAAAATAACTAAAGAAATTCCCCAAGCGCATATAAGAATTACACGAACAGTCAACAATGACGATGGCCATGACGATGACGATGATGATGATGACTACGATAGAACAGTAACCGATAAGAACTTTGCATTAACATGAAATGTAATGAATTTGCAATTGCCAACCGGAAAAAAACCGCAACTGGACGCCAATTTCAACCACAAAAACCAAACTCCACAACACCAACCAAACCCCCAAAGTAATACAATATTTATAGAGCATAATAATGCGCAATAGGAAGGACATCGAGCAGGACCTGTCGCGCTTTAACAACAATAATAATATTATATTACAGGTTTCACTATGAAGAAAATAAAAGGAAAAAACACAAAAATGTTGTGCAATTTTCAAATTGGAATGCAGCGACAACGAGGAAAATTCAAAACATGCAAAAAGTTGAAGTTGCAAGAACAAAATGAAAAAAAGGAAAACTTGGCACAAAAATTCAAAACAGAAGACCAAACCAAAAAAAAAAAAAATGGAACGAACTCAGTAATTAAAGCTTCAACATACATTAAAAAGGTGACTAATGCAATCCAACGTCCTCATTCATGTTCCACTTGTAGTAGGTTCGACTGCAATCTGAGTCTTCTAGTTGACGAAGCGTGTTAAGGCGTTGATGTTTTGCGGTTTTTTTTTTTTTTTATTAGAACAGACGTCATTCAAACATTCATTCATCCTTTCTTTTGGTGCATGACATTAAAAATTGCAATGCGATTTCATCATATTGTACAATACATACAAAAATTTGTGAAAAAAGTGCCATGGGGATTTTTCAAATCATGGTTATTTCATGACTACACGCGGTTCATAAATATACATGTATACTTATTTGTCTACTACAAGAGCAAAAACCATAACGAAACAAACAAATCCGAATGACTGGAAAAAATAAAAATTGTAGTATTTATAAACACCTACAATTTGATGATTAAAAATTATTATGAGACTAGCTAGGGTTTTTAAATTAATGAAATCAGAACCACATTTGTAGGGATCTTTACTGTCCCACATAGAACAATTTTTGCATCTTCCTAGTCCGAACTGATTCCATAAATGCAGATATGAACTCTTGTTATGATAAATAGATTAAATAATTTAATAGACATTTGTTTTTACTATTATGAAATCCGAAAATGTTGCCCCTAGTAGTTGTAACAGGAATTGTATCCAGAGCAATGGGTTATGAAAAGGTTGGCAAAGGATCCAGTTGGCCTCGAAAAGTCATTTATTAAATAGAAAACAAATCCCATATTAGGCCAAAATAATTTGAGAGGTTCCATGCTTTTTGTCCAGGACCTTTTAAATCTCAAGAAGAGATCATGTAAACGTTGCCTCAAATCGAGATAAAAAATCGAAGGCAAGCCAAGGGATCAATGGAATATTATTTGTGCGGTCTTTTGAATCGTTTTATACTTACAATCAATTTTGTTTTAAAAAAATAAGTATAAAAACAAAAAATCATGTTTTTCAAATCAAATTGAATTTACATACACAAATTTTTAAGATTAATGATTCTAAATAGAAAGTATGAAAACTAATTAAAGTAATGTAAATTAATAATTATAAGTGAAGGGTGATTGGTGAGTTCCACATGCTTAACTTCCACTAAGTTTTTGTTTTCTTGTGATATTTTTTTTTTTTTTTTTGTTATGAGAGATTTATAAATTTTTAAAATGCTAAAAAATCCTTTTGCGAAATTTTAAAGGTATTTTTTGACCTCTTTTACCATCTTCCCCTCGTCGTGTTTTTGTTTCTCTTCCTTTGCCTTGTATTGTTTGTAGTTAATAAATATTGCATGTTGTTGTGGCCAGCAAATTATTGCAACAAAATTGTTTTTGGTTCTATTGAGTTTTAGTTTTACTTGTCACGCGGCGTTCCTATCGTTTACAAAACTTTTGGTATTTTGTTTTCATTGTTGTTCCAAAACCTTACATGTACAATAAATGAAGGATACGATAGGAGGACGAGCACGATGACTTTTTGCGAACAATGAAGATAGTTAGTACATATTCGTATAAAGTATGGGTTGCATGTTCTTGTTGTATCTTTTGTGTATATTGTTGTTATTGTTCATTGACTACCTATTGAAATTTTAATGCCATTTTGTTGTTGTTCGCTTAACGCTTCTGTGTGCGAATTTATGATGAGCAATTGAAAGGACAGCAATGCTTGATATTTCCTCATTTTCCATTTATTTTGTTAGTTAGATAGCTTTTTAGATAGTACAAGGATAGCACTTACATATATCCTTGTCCATTGCAGTTAGTGGTGTCTCCTCCATTGCATTGCATGTGGCACATGGTTTGGTCAGAATTCATGTTAAATATTCAATTATTGCTATTAAATAATTAAAAAATAAAACTATAAGAACAAAATTCTTGGTTTTTCTTTTTGTCGTGTACATTTTTATTATTAAATATTTATTCATTTTTCACTTTTCCATCCAATTTAATTTAATGTATTGATTTGTTAATTGGTATTTTCTTTTGTTAAACATTTAGATTTGTTAATAATTTTTTAGTAGATATTCATCATTATTACAAATGTGTTATTTAGTAGGAAAACATAGCAAGTATTGATCTTCATTATGTTTGTTATTAGTAAATGAGGCATTAGTTTTTGATTCAAGGAATTTGTAGAAATATGAAAGAAATTTCTTAGAAAATAAAACAAAAATAATTAAATAAATAATTTAAAACAAATAATGTATGAATTGTATTTGCCAAACATGTATTCATTACAGAGGGGAACACTGATTCCACAGCATGTGATTTATTAGTCAATTTTAGGTAATTTAATTTATTACGAAAATAAAAAATATATTTTTGTTGAATTGACTCTACTTTTTGAGCTAAAGGCAATCCTTTTACTGCTATCTAAGTAAGGCTTTAACAAACTACAATATGTTATATGTCCAAGTATACTATGTGGTGGCAGAAGAATGGATTTTTGGTGACTTATCTCCTATTCATGGATGATGTAAGCTTTTCCTACAGTCAAAGGAAACAAAGGAAACAAGGATATTTAGTGTATCCATTATGCTGAACCAATAAAAAATTTACCATTCTTAAATCTACACACTATTTGTCACGTTATACTTCAACAAATGCACGTTATGAGTTCAAAAATCTGGCAAGATTTTCATTTTAAAATCAATGAATGATTATGTTTTGTTTGTCGTTTGATATCTGATATCAAATCTAATAGATTATTTATACCATTCTCTAATAGACAGATAACAAATTCGTTATAGAGACCTTTAAAAGTTCTTAACTAAGCTTGCAGTAAGAACAATAAGGATTAAAACCACTTAGGGAATGGAATATGATGGGGTTCTTTAAACGAGTGCGAGGGAGCGCTTTGCAAAAACCTGTTAAAGTAAACAAATTAAAACAGTTTTTCTTTTATTATTTTCCTATTGGTGAAAAAAAGAAAAAAAATACAGCATACAAATTTAAAACAATTTTAATGTAATTAGATTAAATTCCTATGCCAAATGGGGAAATCTTCTCAAGATGCAGGCATACAAATAAATTGAATTAAATTATGATACTCTTCATGCAGTAAATAGGTAGTATTATCAGTTTGTCATGAGGTTTGTAACCAACAGAAGGATATATCGGAGACCTTATAAAGTATATACATAAATTCTTAATCGGCTCAACCAGGCGAGTTGATGAAGCCATGTCCGTTTGTCAGTCTATCTATCTGTATGTATGCAAACTAGTCCCTCAGATTTTGTGTTAGAGGCCAAATGCTTTACAATTGTCGAAAAC
Source organism: Amiota minor (assembly GCA_037043295.1). Classification (NCBI taxonomy): domain Eukaryota; kingdom Metazoa; phylum Arthropoda; class Insecta; order Diptera; family Drosophilidae; genus Amiota; species Amiota minor. Next base: position 1,195,764 of record JBAMAW010001038.1, read on the forward strand.
AGCCGAATCGAACCACTAGGAAGGGTACCTCCTATAAAAACGCCCATTAAAATAAATGTTCCTATTAGAAAAACTTTTTTGTTTTTTGTATTACCGAACTGAAATTTGGACGCTATAAGTGTCTAATCCATCTCTGGCAATTATGTTAATTTAAAGACCCTAGAATTACTGGATCGTATAGGTAAACCCATATTGAAATTCATGTTCTTATTAGAAAAACTTTTCTTCTTTTTGAGTTATCAAAGTGATATTTAAACACAATAAGTGTCTGATCCATGTTCACTAACAGTGTAAATTTCAAGACTCTAGGCTTACTAAATCGTATAGCTCCAATACAAGCAGCGATTTAAATTCATGTTCTTATTAGGAAAACTTTTTTGTTTTCTGTTTTATCGAACTGAAATTTGAATAGTATAAGTGTCTAACACGTATTAATTAACCATGTAAATTTCAAGACCCTATAATTACTGGACCGTATAGCTCCCATACAAATATTTCGGTCTCAATGTAGAAATGCTGTATGAATACTACTAACTCTAACCCAAGCGAAAGTCAAATCCATAATGAAATATTTGTGTATGCTAAAACAGGAGTGTAGGCGTATAGAGTATGAGAACTTCGGCATAACCGCTGTTAACCTTCTTTTTCTTGTTTTCTTTCCTTCCAATCTAAAAGAAATGTTTCGTATACCAACATCAAAACTGATTTTAAATCAATTTTTTCTTTTATATTTTTCCTTTCTTGTTTTTGTTTTTTTTTTTTTGAAGATTCTTAAAATTTCCTTTTTGTATAATTTAATTTGATAATTTAAATTCATTTTTTCAAAATATTGTAATTTTTAAATGAACACATTTCATTGATTGGATTTTGTTTAGCAAAATTCTTTTTGAATTTCTTTTTTTTATGACTTTTTATTTTATTTAAGGCGTTTTTTTTTTTTTATTATTAATTTTAAATAGATAAATTTCTTATATATGAAATATATGAAAGTGAAATGTTTCTTTTGGGGTGGGAGGAGGCGACACATGACATTTTTTTTTTTTTCTTTTAACAAAGCTAAGTATATTTCCACTAATCTCATACTATAGAAATTGGATCCAAAATGGAAATGAAATTTCTTGATGAGAAGCAACCAGAAAACAACATGTGTATAGATTTGTTTACAAATTCATTCAAGATTAGATTTCTTGATATAGATTTTTTGTTATATATTTTCCTTTTCAGTTTCTGAAACTGCATAGTTTCCTGAGTCCTCCACAAATGCATATAATATATGTATATTAATAGTTTTTATGGCTTCCTTCTTCTTTTTTTTTTGTAAGTTTTGAAATCCAATTAAACACTTTATTTTGTAAATATTTCAATTCTTTTTTGTATTATTTCGAATTTTTTATTCTGAATGCAATGTGGTAAATATTTTTTCTTTAAATTTTAAATTTTACATCAATTTTTTGTTTGTTTTTATATTTTTTGTATACATTTAAACAATAATAATTAATAATATTATAATTTATGTATTTATAAACAACATTTTTTTTTTGTAATATATAATAAAAATAATCATAATAAAAAATATTTAAAAAATAATAAAAATATTCATTTTTAAGAATTCTTTTCTTTTTTTGTTTGTTTTGATTTTTTAATGGATTTCTGATTTTTATCAATTTATTGTTTTTTATGTTTATAGCTTAAATAAAAAAGATTTTATCTATAGAAAATATTCGGTTTTTATTTATTTCGTTAAATTTAATTAAATATATAATAATAATAATTTTTTTTATTTAAAAAATATCATTTTTTCTGTGCATTTCTTTTCTTTCTTTCTTTTTTCTTATTTTTCGTGTGGGTACAAATTTCTTTTATTTATATAAAAAAGATTGGTGAGTGTACGTGTGTGTATGTGTGTGTGCAGTTTATAAGTGTGTATGCTTTTTATTATTATAAATTTTTTTTTTAAATATTTTTTTTTAGACATTTTGTTTTTATTTTTTTAAAAATATTTAATTAATAAATCTACTGTGTTTGTTGTTGTATCTCTATTTTCTCCACTGTCATGTCGGGGTTCATGGCTGTCGCTTCCTGCAAATATGAAATATTTTTTAATTCAAGTTGGAGTAATGTATATTCTTCAACTTACCTGTATTGCCTCAGCCAAAGCCTTGTCATGATCAATTGGATCGCCATCGGATTGTATAGTGATCTTTTGTTCGACACGGGTTTCAACGATGCCATCTCGTTCGGTTTTGTACTATGAAAAGAAGAAAGAAAGGTTCTTAGTGTATTCCATTTAAGATTATATCCCTCTTTAATATATTCTGTCGTTCAATTCAAAAATCTACAAGAAAAGCTTCAAGATCAATGATCCCAAAGAAATTATGTATTTTTGCTCGTAATTTGGCCATGATTTTACTGTGTATTATAGAAATCTATTGTGCTTGACCTCGTTATTTATAAGTTGACGCCTTCAATAAATTTAAGACTTAATATCTTTTGTTGTTCCATATCCTGGATAAAGTAAGTAAGATAGTAACATTCCTTTGAGAATTCGTTTAAGCGTTCTATTGGGTGTATGCATATGATTCCGCCCTTTTTTGTGAAAACAAAACAAATTTGCTTGTTTAGAAAAAGGAAAATTTATTTATTCAAAGTATGCCCCATCTGCAGCTACAACCTTTGCCCATCTTTCAGGCAATTTACGGATTCCTTGCATAAAGAAGTCCTGGTCTTTTGAGGCAATCCAATTATGAAGCCAAATTTTGATATCTTCATAAGAAGTGAATCGCTCTCCCGTAAGATCAGACTGCATCCTTCGAAATAAATGAAAATCTGAAGGGGCTATATCTGGTGAATATGGCGGGTGGGGTAGCACTTCCCAGTCTTGTCCATTTAAATATGTTTTCACAACATTTGCCGTATGCGGTCTGGCGTTGTCATGTTGAAGAATTAATTTGTCATGCCTATTCACCCATTCCGGTCGTTTTTCTTCTATAGCTACCTTCAACCGCATTAGTTGTCGTCTGTAAACATCGCCAGTGATAGTATCAGACGGTTTCAGCAACTCATAGTGCACAACACCTTTCTGATCCCACCAAATACAGAGCATAACCTTGGTACAATGAATATTTTTCTTTGGCTGTGATGGGCCGGCCTCACCTGGCTTCAGCCAAGATTTTTTGCGTTTAGGATTCTCGTAATATATCCATTTTTCATCTCCCGTGATTATCCGATGCAAAAAACCTTTTCTTTTTTGTCTTTGAAGCAGCATTTCACAAATGGTTTTGCGACGTTCGATGTCTCGGTCTTTCAATTCATGTGGCACCCAGTTATTGACTTTTTGAACCATTCCCATTGCTTGCAAACGTCTTGAAATAGTTGATTGATCAACATTTAATGTTGTTGCCAATTCTGATTGTGTTTGACAACAATCTTCGGTCAATAAATCTTCCAATTCAGCATCTTCAAATTTTTTGGGTGGTTTTCCATGTTCTCTGTCCTCAATGTCAAAATCATCATTTTTAAATCGTCGAAACCATTCTTTGCAAGTTGTATTCGATGGAGCATGCTCACCGTAAACATCAGCAAGCAAACGATAAGTTTCCGCTGCACTTTTCTTTGCAACAAAATAGTGCAATAAAACCTCCCGCAAATGATGTTTACTTGGGATAAAACTCGACATTTTCAATGAATTAGAAATATTTGTTGTTTATGCTTCCACCGAATGTTATACACTGTGTTTAACAGCTGATAGAAGGCACTATCGAATGCAAGTATTAGTATTTTAGTGTGCAAGTGTAAGCGGCGATACTAGCGAAACTATCGGAAAGGGCGGAATCATATGCATACACAATAACATAATTTGCAGTTCTAAGAGTCTGACAGATCTTGTTCCCTAAGATGGCATCTCCTGAAATCACAATGACTAGTGGTATTTAATAAGGATCCGAAGAAGATCTTTATCTTTATTTTGTTCCCTCTTCCCTCTAGACTGCAGGTAAACCAGATGCTTGTAAATTTGTTGTTGTATGGAACATACTATACAATGAATCTTAATGGAACTACAACACAATTTCCTTATACAAAACACATAGTTAACCAAACCAAAACTAAATTAAAATTATGACATTTTTTACAAGATGAAAATGTATTGTTTTAGGAATTTTAAGAAACTTACAATATTCATAGTTCTTCAAAATTGTTAGGCTACAAAAATGTGGGATCTCTTGGGATTCTTATTGGATTCGACAATACTTACGGTAATGGTTTCGACAGTGCGCGTTTTACTGCTCACAGTTTGGGAGGAAACAATTTCGCCATGTCCGGAATAGCCAGGTGTATCTTCACCAATTACGACGCGGGTTTTCTCAACATGTGGACCGGTTGTTGTAGATGTTTCATACAAAGGAGATTCCTATTGAAATAAAAAATTATGCCGTTTTATGTATAAACTTTGCCTTGCATGAAAATTTCCATAAAAAAATACTTAGATCATGGTTGTAAAAAATTAGAATAAATCCAAACCTTATATTCCTTGGTGGATGTGCGTATGACACTCGAGCCATCATATGGCCCATCAATGGGTGTGCCAGAATCACCTGAGCTAGTCGATGAAACACTATCGCGTCGTTGATACTATCGTACATATATTCATGCGTTTCAACAACATAGTTTATTTTACAAACATTGATTATTTTTAAGGATGCAATTACGAAAACAACAAAAATTCAACGACGAGTAACAAAGAAACAAATAAAAAATTATAATTAATTTTACATGCTCAACTTATGGTATATAAACCGGGTGCTCAGACTCATCAGTCTTGATTACGTACCTGATCGCCACTCGTCACCGTCGCTGTGGTCTTGACCTCTTGGGTCACAACACGTTGTTGCTGTTTCGTTGGATCATGTGTGCGTGTTGTGGCAACTGTTTTTTCTTCCAGTTGTTCCGTTTTAGCCTTCTTGCCAAGATCCTCATGGGTCGTTGCTGTGCGGGTCGTGACTGCTGTTGCGGTGACATATGCGCCGCTCAGATCGGCAGTGGCAGGTGCATCAGCCTAATCGATGTTTTGATGTTTAGATTAGTGCCAAGGTTGGTTAGTGGCGTAGTAGAACAACGATAACGAAAAATGTTTAAAAATAATATTAGGTTAATGATAAAAACAAAAAAACAAAATAAACCAAAAAATTAACGAGTTAATAACAGAATGCAACAAGTGGCGAGAGTTAAAGTGCAACGAAAGTTATTTAATAAACTTCAACTAATAGCGAGAAGAAATTAACTAGCAGCTAAACGATTTTAGATCCAAGCGAGAAAAAATTTACATGTAGCGTTAAGAAACTAATGTTTTGATTAAGAAAATAATTATGTTCTGAATGAAAGCTAAGATTTGAAATTTTTTTTGTAAAGAACATTGAAGATCTAATAAATAACATGTAACTATTCCAAATTCATATTCTTATTGAACCAACCTTGTGTTCCTGTGTCGAGTATGTGACTTCGCCGGTTCCAAGATTTCGTACTTCTTCTTCAACATTATGCGTAACACCATCGTCGTTCTTAGTTAAGACTTGTTTTGTCGTTGTCTTCACCACCGTCGGTGTGCTTACATATTTGCCTAGTTTGCTGTTGCCGCCAGCTTGTTGACCAACAGCAACTGGACTGCCTAGTACCATTTCCTTTACCTGTTCGCTTTCATACTGGTTTGTCATGTCATCTTCGGAACTACCCTCTGAATCGCGGCGCAATGCATTCTTGCCAATATGCTTGACACCATCAAAGAATTGTTGGCGTGTAATAGGCACCGTTTCAGTTGTAGTCTGTACCTGATCTTGCTTGCCAAAATGTGATGGATCGATTTGTGCATAATTTAGGATTAGTTTGCCGGTAACTGGATCGCGTACAGCTGTTGCTGGGTCAATATCGCCAGTATTAGGATCAATGTCACCATATTCACTCTTAATGCGTCCAGTAACGGGATCAATTTCACCTGTCAGCGTCATCGTGTGCGTCACAGTGGTACGAGCGCCAGCAAAACGTGGATCATTTGGATCGACCTGTATAATTTCACCAGTTACGGGATCAATCATATTATAAACGTAAACGGTTTTATTGAAGAATTTCAGCACACGCCCAGAGACCGGATCAATTTCACAAGTCTCGGGATCGATCTCTTCGGGACGGCCACGCTCGTCTGTCTTCGAGATAAGCAGTATGCGTACAATAATAATTTTGCCTGTCTTTGGATCGACTCGAGCCAATTTTGTATAGACTTCACCCGATTCGGGATCGACTTGTGTGGCCGCGTACAACGGTTCACCCGTAGCCTTATCCACTTCGCCAGTGGCAGTGTAAATTTTGCCTGAGGTTGGTTCGATTTTGATGGTATTTGGATCGAGTTTGGTCTGTTTCTTGATTTCATTGGTCTTGGGATCGAGATAGCCATAGATGGTAATAACGTAGCCAGTCTTTGGATCCACACTGCTGGAAATGTATTGAGTCTCTTGTGTATTGGGGTCGCGTGAGCCGGTAGGCACCCAAATTTGGTTAGATTTCGGATCGATAATAATATCCTTGTCCTTGGCGGCACTAACTTGTGCAATAGGAGCCTTTGTCTTGGGATCGACACGCTGTTGGACAATGCGTAGCGCAATAATACGTGCATAATCCTTATCAGGTTTATTATTCTTCGGATTGATTTGATTCTTCAACACAATTTGACCTGTTGCCGGATCAATCTTTATGTCACGCGTTACAGTTTTTCCAGATTTTGGATCAGTGAAAGTTATTGTATGCTTAACTAAATCGATTTGTCCGTATTTTGTATCAATTTTACCGGTCTTTGGATCAAATTGACCACCAGAAGTTTCAACTTGTGCGGTCTTCGGGTCAATGACATTCTTCTTTGAATCAAACTTTCCAGCCAATGAGGTTACTTCAACAATGGGATCGATCTGTTGACCCACTTCAATAATGCGGCCTTGATTGGGATCCAATTTGTTTGTCTTTGGATCTGTGATGCCCAAAATGGTAATTTGACCAGTGCCCGGATCAACTTTAACATTCTTAGTGACAACAATTTTGCCTGATTTCGGATCAATAGCCTTCAATTCTCCAGAGCGTGTGTTAATCTCACCATATTTGGTATCCAATAAACCAGTATCTAAGTTCAATACGCCCAATGAACGCTCAACTTCACCATTAACGGTGTCAATCTTACCAGTGGCGGGATCAATGCGACTGGTAATAACTGTTAGCTCAACAACCGGATTATCTTGTGGCGTAATGCAAACAATTTGTCCAAGATTATCATCAATGCGACCCGTTTTTGGATCTGCGACGCCTGAAACCAAATGCAAGTTGCCGGTCTTAGGATCAATATCACCTTGATAGAGCTCTTTCTTTCCGGTCTTGGTGTTGAGTGCTTCAAGTGTGCCCTTCTTGGGATCAATCAAGCCATACTTAGTATCAATCAGACCTGTTACAGGATCAAGAATGCCAGTAGAGTGCTCAATGGTGCCATTTTCAGCATCAATTCGTTTAGTTGCTGGATCGAATTTCGATATTATAACCATAATCTTAACGCGCTTCTTTTTAGGCTTGCCAGCAGCAGCGGCTGCACCAACACCAGCAGCACCCAAGCCAGGAGCAGCCCTAGTAGGTGTTGCTGGTGATTTAGCACCAGCTAGGCCAGCAGCTTGTCCAGATTGACCAGGTTTACCACCTGTAGCAGCATCACCAGCACCTGCAGTACTAGCACCATCAATACCTGCACCAGCGGGGCCAACATATCCGGGCTCTTTATTATAACGTTGCGACTCCAAAAAGGCTGTAGTCGGATCAACCAATGGTTTGTAGCTACCTGGCATACCTGATGCATAACCCTGAGCACTACCTGGACCACCCTTTGTCGGTGAATATGAACGTTTTTGGGCATCTGTCAGAGGAACTGCTGCGGCATCCACAGCGCTACCTTGCAACTTAGCGCGTGTGGTTGGTGAGAGGCTGCCGTCTTGCAATAATTTGGCTTTAGTCTTGGGTGACAGTTTGCCTCTATTGATCTTATCTAGAGTACGCGGCGATAATTGAACCGATTTCAACTTCTCAGCTGTCTTCCTTAATTCATCAGCATCACCAGGTGCATAATTGAAGGCCAAACCGATCTTCTTTTGCTGTGAAGCAGGTGACAACTGCTCTTGACCATCCTGACTACGACGATTAGCATTATTAGGATCCTGATCGTAACGGAAACCACCGGGTATATAAGATTTCCTTGTAGGACTACCATCGCCATCTTCAGCTGCATATTCATAGGGACGTGTAACGCCACCTGGTGTTGTCGAGCCACGATTCTTATCACGACCGGCACGATCTTTGTCTTGATCTTGAGCACCATCACCAAGACCGGTAGTGACAACAAGACCAACCCGACCCAATTCACCATCTTTATCTTTACCACCGGCTTTCTTGGCATCCTTTGCAGGTGAACCGCTCTTGCTCTTGCGACCCGAAGAGAAGAGACCACCACCCTGTTGTCGAACGTCGTCGACGAATGTTGTTCATATTGATGATCAAAAGAAAAATGAACCAAAAAAGAAACAAAAATATTTATGGGGGAGAAAAGTATAAATATAAAATTATAAGCAAATTAAATCATGAAATCATAAAGGGTTCTATATACATAAGTACTACAATTTACTACTACATACTAACTTAAAAGATGTTATAAATTATGAAAAACTGAAAACAGGGATTATTACAGATTATGATACAATCGGTCGGATTCTCATACAGGGCGCCATTCTATTCTTAATTCTATTTTACTATTTTAATTGAATAACTTAACAAGTAAAACATAGAAGATATAATACTACTTACACGTCCTGATTTCTGCGATTTGTTGGAATCATTAAGATCATCATTGCCTAAAAGTACAGTTGTGCATTATTAGATTAGCTTCATATTGGATAGTCTCAGATTTGAATTTACCATTCATTCCTGAAGAGGCGGCAGCAGCTGCAGCCTTAGCGGCCTTTTCAGCTTTCTCTCTTTCCTTTTGTTCCTTGTCTTTGCGTTCTTTCTCCTTCTTTTCACGTTCCTTACGTTCCTTTTCCTCCTGTTCCTTTTGTTTCTTCTCACGAAGTTTAGCATTCTTTTCTTCATCCTAAATTTTTGGTGGAATTTCATAGGAAAACTTTAGTAAATATTATATTTTTTTCTCCGAGATTTATGAAAATAATTATGAAGAAATATTAGCGCAAAAGCTTTTTTATAGACATGCATGGACAACATAAAAGTTCATAGAGAGACTTAGTTTGTTTAAATTTTAAATAAAAATAATGAAAAGGCAACAACACTACATACACTTAAAAGAAAATTTTAAAGCAAATTGATTAGAGTTTTGCGTATTTGTTTCTTGTGTAGTTTATAATTTTGATGTAAATAAGTAGTAGTAAGTAGTTATTTTACAGTTGTCATTATTATGTTTTAATTTTTAGGTAGTTTCTGGTATGAATAAGTATTTTTCAAAACACCAATTAAAATTTTGTAAATACTTTTGTTTTCACTGTTCTATAGACACATTTAAATGTTGATGATAGAGTTATAAGAATTTAATATATACAATAGAATATAATAGGGTGACTTGGAAATATGTAGTAAGTACTTTAGAATATTAAAGAAAAATTGATATGGACACTTAGTTAACAAATGGATGGAAACACTTTTTATATTCTACCATACATTCAAAGGTTTACAGACAGTTAACAAATAAATAAAAAAAAACAATAAAACTCATTCACGGACACGGATTTACAATAGTCAAAACACATAATTAATCTTATTGTTCTATAAGAATTACAAGTCAGTCAATGTTAGCTCATCAGTCGAGACTTCAACTAAAATATTTTTTATTTTTGTATAGACATTTTCCCCCCTCTGAAAAATGCTTTTTGATAATATAAAAAAACTCAACACATCGAAATCAAATCAAAGAAGAACTAAAATCTATCATTTATATAATTCTTTTGTTTATTTTTATTGCAAATCAAAGCCGAAAGTATTGGAGAGAAAAAAAATTAAATAAATAATTTTATAAAGACATTAAATAGAAGAGATTTTTTGTTTATTGGTTTTGTAAAAAAAATTGTGTACAAATAACCTGATTCTCAATTGGATGCATCGTATACACAGCAGATGCTGCCTCTGCAGCGATGTGAGTCTCATAGTCACCTTCGAGTGAGCTCTGCGAAGAGGCGGATGCTGTGCCTGTACTCGATTCACGTATTAACTGATTGTTTGTTTTATTTTGAAAATATTTCAATATTTCATTGATTCAAAATTAGATTTATATTTTTGATTTATTTTTTTGGTTTTCAAAAAAAAAAAACATATTAATTAAAATTTATAAGAAAAACAACATTTCAATTTTTCGCAGTGTAAAAACTGAGCATCGAGGAACATTTTGGGAACTGGAACATACAAAGTGCTTGTCAAACTGTTTGTTTTGTTTTTAAGAGAGAGAGAGAGAGCAACAGCCAGAGTAATAGGGAGCACGATTTTTATGTTTTAATGTGTTTGTGTGGATGTGTGAATGTGGATTGTGTATGTGTTATAAGTGTGGATAGTGTGTGGATTTGGTTGTTGTTGTTGTTTTTGTTAGGTTAGTTTTGAGTTTAAAGTAAACATAAAAAATTATATAGTAAAATATTTCATTACTTCAATTCAGTTTAAACGTTTTTAATAGAATTTTTTATACTCTTCACGCTGCTCAAATTTTGTATGAAGATTTCAGCCAAATCGAACCATAAGGAAATGTAACGCCCAAGCAAACCCAAATTCAAATTCATGTTCTGATTAGAAAAACTTTTTGGATTTTTGTATTATCGAACTGAAATTTAGCCACTTTAAGTGCCTCGCCCATATTCACCAACCATGTAAATTTCAAGACCTTAGGATAACTGGATTGTATGGCTCTCATACAAACAGCGATTTAAATTCATATTATCAACCTAAAATTTAAATTTATTCTCTAACCATAAAAATTTCAAGACCCTAGGATATCTGAATCGTATAGATCCCATACCAAAACACTACCCTCAACAGAAGTCAAATCCATCATCAAATATTTCTGAATACTCTATCACAGAGCGTAGGTTTTCTAGGATTAGGTGAAGAGTATATTAACTTCAGTACAAGCGAAGTTAACCTTCTTTTTTTTTTTTTTAGTGTTGCTATGATTATCACATCATTTACGGATATATTTATCTATACCTTATCCTTTTTGTCCTTCTTCAATGGACTGCGACTACGTGGCGAGTCTAGATCAGGTATATGCTCAGGTGGATGTCCCATGGTGTGACGTTTCTGAGCATCTTTCTCCTTTTCGGCCAACGCAAGGGCTACGTATGGTAATAAATAAATATAATAATAGAATACATTTTCCTTTGGAAAAGTGCTTACCATCCATACTACGCGAGGTCAAACGTTTGCCAGACAAACTACGATCAAATTTGGGTGCAGCACGATCTACAGGTGTCTTTTTGCTCTCGTACATAGTGCGTCCAGAGTAACGATATTTAGAGCCAAAGCGTGGGAATAGGGTTGACTTGTTTGTCGGCTCCGGGGTCATTAAACGGAAGAAGGTGTGATGTTCTACACACGATTTCCATAACTTTTTGGCGGCACGATGATTCGCCAACTTGAAGCCAATAGTAGATTCATATTGTTCGAACTCACCGGGACGTTTTGATGTAGAAATGATGACGCTTATAAGAGATTTTCAAAATCTTGGGCCAAGCAAAGCGATTCATGCGAAGTCTAACAAAGCAAATTGAGTTAAGAGTTGTTCTTGATATATTGTACTCTGTAGAAAACTAATAAAGCACTTTACTTACTTGTCACGATGGACCAACAAACCCGAGGAGCAGACACCTAACATTATGTCCACGCCTTCAGAATCCTTAGCCGGATGCAAATCGACGCCGTACATGGCAAGTTTCTTTGCATTTTCCAAGTAATGCAATTCTGCCTCGGCTGGCGATTGACCTCTGCAACAATTGGAAATCATTTTAGCAATCAAGAATACAAAAATGTAAGTTTTGTCCAAAGCTTACTTATGAGTCTTATGCAAATCCATGACCTTCTCTTCCAATTCCGCTGTTTGATTTGGCGCAATCTTGAAGTCCTTAAGATAACGACGATCAGGCATATCTTTGGGATCATAATCACCCATCTCCGATTGCACCAGATATGAACCCAACAACGCATGTGTAACAAAGGTACCTGGCAGCCGACCTTCTAAGATATCATTGCGTACCTGAAGACAGAGATGATAACGCGTAATATCCTCCTGCAATTGTGATGGCTCCGGTGGATAGAATTTCACAGCAAAATTCAATGGCCATGGATCTGTGCGAAAGAATTTCGCAACAGGTTTCTCCAAATCGAGCCAGGTACGTGGATCTGTAGGCGTTTCATAAGTCAATCCGAAATAGTCCTTCTCAATAATGTTAAGGCCAGCGCAAATGGAATTAATCAAATCGCGTCCCTTAGCTTTACGCTATATAAAGAGAGAATAGGAGTAGATATATTATTAGTTTGAGGGTTGTTTCGTTAAGCATGAAATCTGAGACTTACATCAATGGTAACATCGAGCAATGATCCATCAAGCAAAGTAATACGAGCCAATGCTGCTTTCGAGAAAGTCGAACTTGAACTCTTCTTGCCCTTGGTTGGTGTTTCCGCTTCCGCGGCTGGCGCCGCCGTCTTAGTTTCCGCTGGCATTGTTGCTCTTTTCACTGGTTCTCGAGGGTTCAACTTGATAACAAATGCAGTTTGATGATTGTTTTAGTAAGTAGGGGAGCGTGCTGTAAGCAGAAATGTTAAAGTTTTAGTTAGTTAATGAATGAACAAGGGAACACACCCAGATACACATCGAGATACACAACATTGAACCCTCGACCCTTTACCCAATTTAATTAAGGCATTGTCATTTTGTGCTCGGCATACCAAAGTTTGATTAAATTGAATTTAATTAAATTAAATTTTTGAATAATACAACAACAGAACGCAAAGTTACTGAAAGCCCATAAAAATGCAACAAGCAACAAGTTTGTAAGCACGTTCCCTATTTTTTACATGCTCGCGAACTTGGACATCAAAATGTTGATGAATGTTAAAAAATATCTTGGACACTAATTGAGACAAACTCGTGCGCTTATTCAAAATGAAAAATACAAGTAAAGATGAGAGTGAGTACATTAAAACAAAGAGAGCAATTACTCGCACATAAAATCTACAGCCACCTACCAGGAGACCACACACCCACACATAATACCTCAACTCAACTTCAACGACCGGTAATGGAGCACGACAAGCGGATATTGCAAAAATTAAGTGATTGCTGTCAACGTCACAGTCACCATCACCGGCATCGTTATCGTTGTCAGTGTTGAGTCGAGTCTAACGTGGTAATGGAACATTTTTTATATACAAAGCATCACAGAAGTGTGGTGACGACAACAGACAAAACATCCACCCAACCATCCAATCAACCATTCCAATAAATATCTATACTCATCACTCAGGAAGTATTGTAAATTGCTACTGCTTTCAATATACTACAATATTACACTTAGTAGGAGGAGGAATGATGTGATGAGATGTGTGAATGTTCTAAATGCAAATGACCATACTTATCTACTATGTCAAAGAAAACTTCAAAGTCTTTGCAGGATGCGTAGTAATTAAGCATCTAATACAATTATTTAGTGTTTTATAGGAATAACACTTAACTAAAGTGAATCACCATCATCGTTGAGTGCGTGTAGACATTTATTGAGATGAAAATATAATATACAGGGTGATTAATTAGACCAGCAAAAGCAGCCTTATCAATTCCTATATACAATATACTGGTTGTGGTACCTAAACAACAGTTCCGATATATTACAGATTCATTGAAGTACTGACTTAGCTAGGTAAATACGTTTTGTGAAGCCCCATAGGCCACCTACATTTCTTGCGTAGGTGAAATTTAGAAAAGAAGCAATAGGTTTTAGCTATTGAAATGTCACGATTCGGGGGCTGGTTATATTTTTCCCTCCTGACTGAAACACCGTGAGCTTATAACAAAGAGTATAAGGTTATTGCTACTTAATTGTCATATGAATCTTATAAAAAGGAGGGATTACAGGTTTCATTCCCTACTTCTAAATATAATATAAAGCTGGACATGTTTTGTACAGAGGTGCTTGGGTTGCCTTAGGCTCTTCCTTGTCCCTACACTTACATCATTCAAATGGAGTTCTATTATTCTTTTATCATTCCCATGCTATGCAGTCTAATAAGCTTATTAAATTCCCTAGTGACAAGTTGACTAAGCCTTGACTAGATTTCCCTGTCAATTAATAATACTTATCAAAGAATTAACTTTAATCAGGATTTGAATGATTTACTGGATTGGCCACTTTGTTTAGTCAATCTACTATGTTAAAAATTGGATCCAATTTATTAGCTGCACAGCTCCTTCTAAGCCTATAAATATAGTGGGTGTAGTAAAAACATTTTTATCTTTATCATCAGCGAACAAAGTTAACATCTTCACCATTTTCAAAGCAATTAAAGTTGACATAAAACAACCTACACACTCGTTTCACACACTTCTGAACAATATAAAAGGATGAGAAGAAGTAGTAGTATTTCCTTCAAAATACTAGAATGATAAAAAGTGTAGGCGTCATTTATCTTGTAACAATTTAACGCTTTCCATTCAATGAACATTGTAGTACTTAATTTAAGAAGACATTGTTCATTCTACTAAACATTTTTAAGACAGAGTTTCTTAAACTGTGCTCTGCGGAACAATTCTCAGTGTCCGAACCCTTTGCTCCTTGACCGAACATGTTCTAGAAACTCTGTTGTGAGTAGTCTTCACATCTTTCCTTTTCTTTTCTATTGGTTTTCAACTTTACACTAGTAAAAGTAATGGCGCCAATAGTATAAATATCCAGACTAGTAAACAGGCTACTACTGTACTATTTCCAATACTAAAAGTACCCTATGTAAATATTGTACAATGCACGCAAAGGGAATACTTTGTATATAGAAGAAGTCAGTCAGTCCATTGGTCCTTGTGCTATTTAGTAGAAACATAGTATAAAAAAACCAATTCAATTGGAATTATAGTATAAATTTTTGGCGACAAAATGTCGTAAAAGTTGCAAAACACGCACACCAAAACGCACACGCAACACAAATACAATTTAACATGATTTTTCCAAAGAAATAACAATAAAAATCAAATAGAAACAACGAAAAGGGGAGAAAAACAAGTATGTTTCAAATTATGCTAACAAAAATACTTTGTATCTGGTCAAAAGCATGACGTCATTGCAACATACAGAAAAGCTGTTTTTATGTGGTTAAGAGTCAACAGATAGCAGACATTTGCTTCAGAGGGTGAAAGACAGAACCATAAAGTTAGTTAATGAATTTATGACACAAAACTTTTACTGTTTCCAGGAGAAATATTTACCACCAACACCTTAGTAAACTAAGATAAACTTTGTTGTTCGAAACTTACATACTTAGAAGGATTAGAATAAACATTTTTACCTACATGAATTGAATTTGAATTATTCAAAGTTTAATGTTTGGTTTGTGAGTTGAGTTGGTCTACAATGACAGAGGAAAAAAAAAGAAAAACACACAAGAAACAATTAAATTATTGTATTGAGATAATCTAATGATGGTTGGAAGAAAAAAGTTCACATATTTCCACAATTGTTGAAATAAAATGATACAAAGAAACAATTATAATAAAACAAAAGAAAAGACAAGATAATTAACAATGGTTTTTTATTTCCATATGTGAAGGTTTTTTGTTTTGTTGGCTCTCAAATCTCTAATTAAACTGCTATAAAGTCCGGAACTGCCACATGTGTGCATACAATATTTATATGCATGTCATTTATAAGTACATATCTTTTTTCCATAGTACAATAATATATGAGAAAAATGACAGCTGCTGGATGATGCCTTTAATGAAAGACAAATGCCTTTAATGCTTATTTATTCAGAGAATGTAAAATATCATTCCATAAATGATGTGATGAAAGATATATTGTATGTACATACATATGTTACAAAAGAACTAAAGTCCAAAAGTGTTAAGCCTTTAAATATAGTCCAAGACATGTTTTTTAGTCATATGCACAAATATACATACGAGTATGTAGTAAATTTGCCGGTTCTATAATCTCTCAAAACCATTCATATGATTTCATTATAAAGAAATGCAAATTAAAATTTACTCAATTCAAGTTTAACATCAAATGACATAATTGTCTCTCCATGCGGGCGCGTCTTTATTTTATTCTTTTTTCATACTTTTGTATTTAGTATGTATTTGTTTTTGTTGTATAAATATGTATAATAATTTATTGTGTGTCTCTGTATTTGCGAGTATATGATACAATGTTGTATGATGTCTCTACCATATAAAACTGGCCACAAAATGCTTTCAACACTCAGCGAAAATTTGTTATTTTGTATTTACTTACAATACATTTTTATCGTCTGTTTGTTTATTTCTTTTCATTTTTTGCGTTGGCTGAAATTCTTTTGATAATTTTATATCAATTTATACGATTTTTCTATGCACTTGACCTCATAATAATGATATTTGTCTTGTAGGGAAATAAGAAATCTATTTACGAGTAGAAACCAAAAAATATAATCTCAAAAACCACTTAAATAATTTCATCAGCTATGAATCATTTATTGGTTCATTGAATCATTTTATTAAAATATCGAACTATACATCATTTTCATGAGAAAGAATTTTAATGTTTGTTTCATTTTAGATAAAAACAATTTAAAATTGATTTGATTAATGAAATTGAAATTATGCAGGAAGTTAATTTTTGAGATTATTTAGTTTTTAATTACAGACTTAGAATCGATTAATTATTTGGAATGCGATTGCTCAAGCAAATAGGGTTCCTTGGATTAATCGGAAAGATTCACAGCGCCAAGCACAGGTTAGACATTCCAAATTATTGGAAAGGATTTAGGATATAAGAAACTGAAAAATTACCTTGGTCAAAATTAGTTCAGAGTTAGTGTGTGTGCTTAAAATCGATTATTTCACCATTTTTCAAAGAACAAAAAATTGGTTTTCAATATAAAGTATGAATATATATTTTTCTGCTTATATCTTCAATACTAAAAATGACTTTCTTCTGTCATTTAATTTTTACCAAAGTTCATCTATTTATTCTTATTATGGAACCTTCTAAGTTCACATTTTCTCCAGAATGCAGCAATAAACCCTCAATAAATATTGTATCTTTGTTAAAAAACTATTCAATTAAGTAATAAATTGCCTTTAATTAAGATCAATGAACCAAAAAAAAAAAAAAAAACAATAGTAATAAAGAAAAAAGAGAAATAAAAACAAAAATGAATAAAACTCTAATTGATTTCACAAAATGTCTTTTTAATGAAAACAATAGCCGAAGGCATCAAAAACGCCACGATCGGAACTGGTACTTTCACAAACAAACGACATCATCTTCAAAGGCAAAGACAATAAAGGCAAAATAAAATGAAAACAAGAAAACAAAACAGAATTTAAGAAAAGAAAGTGCATTCAACTAGCAAACTAACTGCATATGCATGCAATGTTAAAGGAGGCAAACCTAGTACTATCCTATGTACATTATAAGTAGAAGAACCGTGTTGGCCAAGCCGAATCTGGCAAGTATGGGCCGAGCGCATTCAGGCCATCAGTCAATTCCAATAAGCAGCAACTTCACTTTGTGTTTAAATGACTATCAACAAAATGGGTTTTATTTTCATTTTATTTTTCAGTTTTTCTTTCTTTTAACCTTTTTTTTTTTTGTTTGTATGCTGTTTTCCTTTGGGGCGTTGTTTATTTGATTTAACTTTACCTGCCACTTCGGTACACCCCTTCGTTTAACTACTAAAAGTATTGTATGTATATAGAAAATGAACATTATTTTTTTTAGCAATTTTCTTTCTTTCGTTTACTGCACTTTTGATGGGTCACCATTAAATGAAGGCATTTAATTGGCTAAGTGCTGCTATGCTATGATACTTATTGATGTTGTCTTACATCTCCCTACTAACCATCCCTCCCCTCTATCTTTCTTTTAATTTCTTTTTATATTTGTGAAAGTTATAATTATTTTTTTCTGAATGAACTTTCAACAAACCTTTAACTGTTATTTTGATAGTAAAAAAAAAAAGAAACACTTGCAAATTTTTATAACATAAAAAGTTTGCAAAAATTCTTAGAAATCATAAAAAAACAAAAGTTCATAGTTAATAAAAACTTTTAGCATATGAAAGTTGCTTTGACAAATTTATTTCTATAAAAGACACACAACACTGAAAACTTTCAAAAAAAAAAAAAACCGCATTTGACAATGTATTTTAAACAAACAAAAAATAAATAAAAGAAAATAGCCAACAAAAAAAAAACATTAATTCAACAAAAAAAAAAAAAAAAACTAGCTCACCTAAAAAAAACCTCAAACGCTCCACAAAAAAATAAATTCTATATATATTTTAGTGAACAATTGATGGCGTCATCGCAGATTCAAAAATATCTATTTGTTACTAATTTTCGCGTTCTCAAAATATTCGAGTTTTGACCAAGAGCAGCCCCACGCCACATAAAAATACAATAAAAAATATCATAAGATTTTTTTTTTCATAAAATAAAATAAAATACAACAAGAAACAAATGTAGCATGTCTACTAATTAAATTTGCCTTCATCTTTTTTATTTACTGATGTTTGTTTTTGTATCTTTCATTATATCATTTTATATAGTCAATTGAAATCAAGCGTCGTCGTCTGAAAACTTTTCAATGCCAAACCTATGAGAGCAAACATCTTTCTTATAGAAATTTTGGAAGAATTTTATTACATTTAGTAGTGTGAAAACCAGTTTTATCACTTGGTTCTTTAAATATTAATACAATACAAATCAAATTGTGATGGATGAAGATTTTAAAGAGATTTTTTTCACTACTATTTTAGTTAAGGCATCAATAAACTTGTTAAGTTGAAAGTTTCGAAATTAAAATTCAATTTTATGTTAACCTGAATTAAGTTTAAGTCAAAGTTTATTTGCCTAAAGGCAACATCATACATGATATGGTAACCACTTTGTATACTTAGTATGTATTGTAGTATGTAGTATATGAAAGAAGAATAAAGAAATTGCTTAATGAACCATTAAATTGCTTTTTCTTTTGTTTGTTCAAACAAGATAAAAATAGAAAAGAAGAGCCCGAGTCATAACAACATTCAACAACAAATAACATACATAAGTACAAATGCAATTTGGCTAAACGATTGTAAAATAAGACAATAATTTGCACTTATAGTGATGGGACAATTAAATAATATCTTCATGACAAATATGTTCCATTCACAAGATAAAATGTGGTGGAGAGTCAGAAACAAAAGAGAAAATAAGTGCAAAAATGAAAGTGATAAAAATGTCATAGAAACTATTTCAAATTCCATTATTAATGGAAGATTCTCTGCTTTCCAAATACCATTAAAATATTGACTAAATTCCAAAACCATTTATTTTTAATTAAATAATAATAGTCTCTCTATTTGTTTCATAGAGAATTTGAATCTTAAAGATAAGCATTTCATAAATAAATCAATTTAAAATAGCTTAATAGCTCCCAGTTTTAAAGGAAAAATACATAATAAATATATCTATATATATAAAAGAAAGTCGTGTTAGTGTACACTGATTTATAACTCAAGAATGGCTGGACCGATTTGGCTGAAAATTGGTGGGGAGGTAGCTTAGAACCAGGAGACGGACATAGGATAGGATAGGTTTTATTTTCGTCCGTCCGTCTGTCCGTCCTCGGGTCATGTCCTAAAAACCGCAATAGCTAGAGGGTTGAAATTTTCAGAGAATGTGTAGTTCTATCCGGGCATCAGCAACTAATACTAAAACTAAAATATTTTCGAAAACTTAATAGTTGGGTCCCAATACAAGAAACATTTTGGTTTGATATGGCAGCTATACGATCCACGATCTTGAAATTTGGATGGTTGGTGGCTATACATCAGAAACTTATATTGTCGAAATTTCAGTTTGATCGGACCATACAAACCCCCATTAATATTCAGGTTCTTATTAGAAAAATTTTTCTGTTATTTTGTTCTATCGACCTGAAATTTGGACACTATAAGTTTTTAGCATAGGTGCGGTAAATTTGTTGGAATCAGTCAAATCGGACCACTAGGACAGAGTACGCTCCCATACAAACCCCTCCGTGTACGAGTCTCACTTGCACTTGGCCCATTTCTTTTTTTTTTTAATAACTGGGCACGCACAAGGGACGTAGCAACGCACGCCGGGTAAGGCTAGTTGTATATAAAGCTAAAAATTGTTTTTAATATTCTCACTTTCATAAGCTTGAAAGTCAGATCATGAATTTGTTTATTTTATTTTTTATAAAAAATATAAAATGAAATTACATAAAATTTTAACAATTTTACATTCAAAACTTAGCATAGTTAAGTAGTGTTGTCATTCGAGAAATTTCTTTTCTTAATGGATCATTTTAATTAAATTTCAATTTGTCTTTGTCCTGTTGCCCAATCTTGATAAAAAAAAAAAACAACTTATTAAAAACTATTCCTCTTCATTAGACTTCATTTAAATAAACTTCATTCCATTAAACTAAAGATGTAAATGACTCAAAATTTTGCCAATACAATACCGGCGATGTCGAAACTGGTAATCAAGGTTTTTAAAGGACCTTTCAGTTTCAGGTCAGTTCAATCTCCGTTTCAGTCAGCGAAAACTAAATGGCGACTGATTATTTGTTAAGGGTCTTTCAGACAGTCAGTTCTAGTGTTGCCATTTATTGAAAGAAAAAAAAAACTAGATTGACGTGAAAACCAGCTGTGATGACAGAAGCTAAAGTTAGTGGTGCCACAAAGGCAAAAGCATCGATATTTCACAGACAGAAGGTTTCATTCCTTCATACATTTCTTCGTAGTTTGGACGAATGTTTGTAAATTAAGAAGAAAAACAAAAGCTGTAAATATAATAAGCTGAATTGATACATATACTTATTAAAAAAAAAAACCGCAAATTTTCGCTGCCATATTTTTTCAGCTTTTACCAGCTGTTCTACTTACAAATAAAAGCTAGATCTAGCGGGAAAACAGCTGAAATGGCAACACTGCTGAGAACTGACGGGATGGCTACACTTATTTGTTTAAAGCCTTTTAGACAGTCAGTTCAGTCTCCGTTTTAGAGTCCGTCTCAGTCAAACTGTCAGTTTTCTTCACATGTAAAGGGTCTTTTACACGGTCACTTTATACTCAATCCAATTGTCAGCTTTCCCTACGTGTAAAAAACGACTGATGATTGATCTGATGGCCCCACCTATTTGCTTCAGTTCAGTTCAATAAAATTTTCGATAATTTGATGAGTGAGAATACTAAAGCTAAATTGCCCAGTTTGATACTGAAAACTAAACTCATCATTTAAAAACAAACCTTTTATCGCACTGAGACTGAGACTGAAACGGAGACTGAAACTGTAACTGACCATGTAAAAGACTCTTTAAATATTAATTTCATAATTATATGTTCATAATTTACATTTTCAAATACTTTTCCACCCCATTTTCTAGTTCTGCTTCCAATGTGTTAGCCATCATTGTATCTCACTTCTTTCAACATAAAAATAATGAAATGGAAAACATGCAAATTGAACGGAAATTGTTTAGTTGAGGCTTCCGTTCGTTCGATATTCGAATCTATTAATCAGTTAACAATATTTTTAAATTGCAGCACAATTCAGAAAGAAAGAGTAAAAGAAAAGTTTATAATTAACAAGTTTCTAAATAAAAACAATAAACGCAAAAAGAGAGAAGCTTGTTTTGTGTCATGGACAACTAACTCACTTAGCACATTAAGGAGAAAAGTTTGAAAGTATAACAAGCAAAAAGTAAATTACAATATTTGCATAAATTAACAAACAACATTTGGTAGAGGGGTTTCAGAATAATATTTTACTATGTATAACAATAAGTTTATTTAAAATATATTTACAACATAACATCATTTGCGAGTGAGTGACGCACTCATACATGTGTTTAGTGAAGTGAAGTGAAGTGAAGTGATGTCATGCCATTAAAAATCTAAAAACAAAAGAATCTAAAATTCAAACAAAGGTCACTTTCACGAAATACAAAAATAAGAGACTAGACTCAGGCACAGAAAAACATTCATATGAGCTCATATGTAAGAACATAGTTTTCTTGATTTTATTTAATTTGATTTAAATTAAATTAAATTAAACAACACATGAATGAAAAAAACATATTTGTATTCACAATTTATTAAAGAAACAGAAATTGAAGCCAAACACAATTGAAATCAAGAAAAAATAGTTCATATACAATATTGTATGAGATACAATCAAAAGTTCTGAGTTCTGAGTTCTGAGTGATGAAGAAAAAGTACAATATCTTAAAAATAACCTACTTCAACTCAATTAGTTTGACCGTAGCTTTAATGGGTCCAGTCGATCTTTGTTCTCTTGTATCTTTTGCAATCTTCTGATGCTGCTGCTATTATGCTATTCTATTGTACGAGTATGTTGTTATATCTCACAATCTCACTCACTGATGAAGAATCTTTTGTTGCTCAATTTTGCATTGCATTAATGTATCTCTTAATGTCTACCATACCATATTGAAGATGTCTGCTGTTACTCTTCAAAGAATAACAGCAAAAATAATTAAATATTCCCATTCCCATTCAATGAAGTCTGTTTAAATTTTTTGCTATATATACGAGTATATTTTTTGTTTTGTATTTTTCTCCTTTTAGTCATTTCATTTATTTCTTTATTTATTTATTTATTGGGGCGTGCGTGCGTATGAAAATGAAGGAAAATATACAAAATGCCATTCTTCTTGATGGATTTCACCTCGACCTCTTTCAATTGGCGGCAACTAGTGCCAGTGAAAGATACTGAAAAGAAGGAGGCTGTGCAATTGTTGTTATTTGTTTTTGACAAAGAATCTGCCCCAAAGCGTGGCAATTTAACTGAAGCGTTTAGGTGAATTATCATGATCTTTGTACGCTTCATTGTGAGTATGCGTGATTCTTGGTGGATTTATATAAATTATATTTAAATACAATTGACTATGTGTACATAATGTATAAGGATGATGTCATCATCATATTTGTTTATTGTGTCTATTGTACTTCATTATCTCCTTCATCATATTCATTGATCACATTTCATTTGATTGTAAATCTACAATATTATTTTGCATGAATGAAAATGAAATACAATAATTTCATAGAAAAATTTGATTCCATTTAATATTGTATATACTTTATTTATGTAGAGATTTATAATATGATAAAATAGATTATAAAGACAAGTTTAAGAAGTTTCAATAGATTGTTGGATTCTTGTTTGGAGGCTTAGCGAAAAGATTGAGAATGGGTAGGTCAAACCAGCTGGGTGTCATCTGTACACCGCAAGCTGCTCCAGAGAAGAGCATTTGCTGTTAAAATAATGTCCTCTATGACTTTCCCAAGTGCGGTTTAGAGCGAAACCAATAAAATGGGAATTTGGTCATCAATCAAGTGACTTAATTCAATATTATAAGATTAAAAGCTTAAGTAAAAAAAAAAAACAATGAGAAAATAAAACTCAGTCCATGCATGAGTAAATCATTCTTAAGGCTATAATTAAATTTGTTACTACAACTTAAATGCCACTACAAATTAAATAATGAAGAGCATTTGTAAGACAATTAAATTTCTATGAAGAGTTTGTAATACATTTGACCAATCTATCCAATATTCAAGTTCAAATGTTATTTAATAGAAAATGATTAAGTTCTCCAAGTAGAAAGCATATAAAAAGAAGATTTTTTTACAAAATTTCAGCTCAATATCTCAAAAACTAAGGGACTTACTATGTAGCACGGAATCAGTTACATTTCCAGATTGATTTCACATATGATTATTGATAATATTCAATGAATTTGATCTATATTTTTTAATATGAATCTTTGACAAACATCATAATAAAACTAATAAATTCAATTCACTTTAAATATGATGAAGTGTATGGGAAAAAATAAAATCAAGTTTATAATGAATGTTATTTTAGTGGTTTCTCTATAGTTGACTTTTCTGTTACTTATTGCTATTTTTTTTTTTTGTTTTTTTTTTTGTTTTAATGAGTGTTTCGCTTCAATTGTTTTGATTAAGTTAAGCACATTAAAGCGTCAGATACATTTTACTTTACTACTTGTATATTTATAATGTTTCTAAAGCGATTATATTGCATACACAAGCCTCAATAAAATGTATCTAATTAGATGTTCATTGTTTTCAGTTAAAATGATGCCCACTATTTTCTAAATAAAAAAAATGAAACTAATCAAGTGCATGAATCATTTAATGAAAAATCACGCGCAACTAATGTTAAATTGTATACTATTTGTGTTCAATGAGAAAAATGCGAATATGAATTCGTGTTTCACACTCTGCTCGATTTGCAAGTTTAGATTTTAACTATTGTTGAATTATAGAGTCTTTTCTCATTTATATTCTAAAATGCTTTTATATATAACAAAATGTGTTGTTCTTTTTTTATTATAATTTTTATTTTTAATTCATTCATTTGAATACTTTGCATGCAATGATGCATTTTAATCGAGGAGAAAGAATGACATTGTCAACATGTTGTATGTGTATTATAGAAAGTATCTTTGTTCATATTCCTTCTATGACAGCCACAGGAGGAGTAGCGCATGCAACAACAATTTTATTTAAATTCAATTTTCAATTCAACATCTAAAGAATGACGGCGTCTGGCAACTGGTCTCGAGCTGATAACAGAAGCTAAGTCAAGCTGACGTACCCAAATCGCGTATATAGAAATTACATTTCGATATGTAATAAATAATGTTTGTATTATTAAAAAGGAAAATAATAAAGCAAGAAATTAAATATCTTTTCTATATGCAAAGTTGACATCATCAAGTTGACATGCTTAAGAGTTTTGATAACATAAATTTGCAATGCGAACATTTCCTTTTGTATTATTATTATTATTATTATTTAAAAACAAAAACTCTCGAGACACGCCCAAAAACATTACTTAGGTCACATATTACTCATACGCAACGTGCGTCAATTAGAGAACAATTCAGTCCAAGTACTATATGAGGCAACAATTACTCATTTTTCGTTGGCGCCAGCAACTCTGCCGCCACCATCGTCGTCGTCATCATTTAGAACAAATTATTGTCTCATATTGAGGGATTATGTCATACACAAAATAACAAATAGACTCTTAATTTAATATAAACAAATACCGCAAATAATAGGAAGAAATAATAATAGTAATAATGACAATTCATGAGAGTTTCAGGCAGATGACAATCATATAAATTTTGCAAAATTTTGGTAATTTTGCAGTAAATTAGTCATAAATTATAAAGTGAAAAGGATAAAAGACAGAAATTTCATAGATACAAATGTGCTAATGAATGCATTTGTGATTCAATGGTTTAATTTTAATTTGCTTACTAGTTTTCTCTTTCTATATAATAAATCGGTAAATTCAATTCACTTCAAAAAATGGTGTTAAAAAAAAATGAAAAGTAAAAAAAGGAAAATATAAGAAATATATTGAAAACAAAATAAAAAAGTATATAAAAACATTTAACATATAAAAAGTAATAAAATTGTACAAAATATTTTACAAAAATTCAAAAGAACAAACTAAAAAAAAGTTATAAAATTAAAAAGAAAATATTAATACAAAATAATAAATTTATTTAATAAGTTCATCAATATTAATATACATAAGTTTATTATAAAAGAAAGTGTACAATGCGCCTGCCGTTCAAACTCAAAAATGAGTGCTCCCATTCATGACGAAGGTTCCCGTTTTTATGCGAAAGCGTGCTTTAGAAAATATAAGGCCAGGAAGTTTCACCCTATAGAAATTCAAGAACATTCGAGCATTCAAAAGTATTCCACAACGTTCCAGAACATCCCGGAACGTCCCAGATCATTTTGGAACATTGTGGACCATAAAGCAAAATCCTTCGTGGGTTCAAACGTCAGTCTCTTATCATAGAAGTGTAGTGAACGAGTAAAACCGTACAGTGAAGTGTGAGTAATCAAAGTAATACAGTGCTAACCGTTTATACCAACTACCAGACAACAATCAACGCCCTCTGCCAGTAATATAATATTGTAATATAAATATGAAAATACGACAGAACTTTTCGAAAACCAACAGGTGTGTGCTTAGAAACAAGAAAACATATGTACTTCCTGGTGACTCACTGATAGTTCAAAACTAAACGCAGCTGTAACTTCACTCGATTCTTACGGGATACCATTTAACTAGTATGGGATTATATAGAATTTTAAATGTGTTAGAAAGCCGATACATAGTTATCATCATTTCAAAGTTCCAGGTAGCAATCGTTTACTCATCGTGGATCATTCTTTTGAGTAGTAATAGTAAATAAAAACAAGACACTAAATTCAGTAGTTGAAGCTATTAGTAAATAAATACAATATGAACTTCAAAAAATCAGTCTGGCAATTTTTCAATTTGGGGCACAATAAAGCAAAATGAGCAGCTTAATAAAAAATGATAAAGGCCTTTGACAGTCGCACAAACAAAGCTGGATAAACGCAATTGTTCCGCTCCTATGAATAATCGCGCTTCTAAAGGCTTCTGAGGAATACAAATGAAGGAATATAAAACAAGTAAATGATCTACACTTTCCCCCCTTTAATTCAATCATTCATTATTGTACACATTTATTTATTTATTTATTGTTTAATAGAAAACTTACATTTATTTCATTCATTTGAAAGTTAAAACTACTAAAAACAACATTTTTTAACTTTGTAGTGGGAGGAAAGGGAAAACCAACGAAGCGTTACAAATAAAAAAATAGTATTGTTTAATAGTTTTATTTTATTTTCTGCTTTTTTTTTATTTCCATTATAATATTTTTTCATTGTTAAAGTTTCATTTTTATGCAAAACTTTGTTATATTCCGACAAGCGGAACTTTTAACTGTCTGAGAACTTTTCTTTTCATTTCCACCTCACTTTATTTGATATATTTTTTTCCATTTTCAAAAACTGTGAAAGCGTAAAAATTTTCACATTCTCCAAAATTATGAAAATACTAGTATACGAACGAAATTTCTACACAATCATTTTCATCATTTTCTTTAATAAAATTTTGGTTTCAGAGTCTTAACAGAATGAATGCAATTCACACAGTTCAATGGCTTTGCGTGTTTACTATCTAAAATGTGTATCTTTAAGATATACATACTAGTAATAGAGAACGAAAAATGAAGCACCAAAAATAAAAAAAAAAACGGAAAACGGGGACAACACACTCTTTAAAAATTGGGTCAATCAATAAACAGTTCTTTAAAATTTCAGTTTCTTCTTTTTCTTAGATACTCGTATTTTTGTCGCTTTTTTTGAACTCTTCTCTGGTGAGTGAATGTTTTGTTCTACTCTGTATTTCTCCTGGTTCATTTCATTCATTCGTTTGACTTCACTTGGGTCACGCAATATTGCAAACAAAAATATATGGAAATTAGTTGAAATAGAAGAAAAAGTAAAAAGAAAAACTTCATTATAACTGTCACTGTAAAGCTAAAAGAATATGAAGAAAAATTAAACACTACGATGATATTTCCAACATATGTATGTATTTATAGTAAATGTTGTTATTGTTATTTGGTATGCGTGAGTGTCTGGTTTTTTGCTTTACCACACCCCAAAAATAGTAATGATCATAATCATGATGATGATGATGATCATGATGTTATTATTGAAAAAATGTTTGCTTTCATCGTTGGCGTGCTTGTGAAAAATCGCAGAACTACGAACGATTGTGTTTATGCGATAAAATAAACAAACAATCAGACAAACACAAAAAAATAAATTGCATGCGAGAAAATTGTCTGCACTTTGCACTAAGCTTAATAACAATGTAAGCAAAAATATAGTAAAATTTCCTTATTTGCTTTAAGCTCATTAAAAAAATAATACTAATAGTAAAAAGGAAACACAGAAAAAGAAGAAATAAGGATAAATTAATTATATGGAGAATGGGAAGTTTAATAGGATTAAAATTAATTTATTAATAATAAAAATTCAAACAATTTATAGACTTAAAGCCTTTTTGTAGAATAGAATATGATATTCAGCTTTGAGGTTCTGCACTGCATTCCAACATTGATACACTTTAGAGATTTCAATCTAAACATCTTATGAGTTCAATGTTATCCAATGTACCCATTTAGTAAGACTTGAGAATCATCTTAATGATTTTACCATAACCCTACTCAACTCAGACTGGTGCTTATACCCGCCATCTCTACTGAATGCAACTATTTCTCTCAGTGTACATTCCAACATAATTACAAAAGTCATAAAAATACGCACATTTCTTAAAGACATAAAATAAAAAGAGGGAAATATATTATGTTAAATTTTTTTTACAACCCAAATATTTAAACAAGCGGCAAGGCAAGTTTTGTGTTGAAAAAGTCAAATAGACAAATAATTTTATGATAAGGAAATTATGTGTGTGCACAGTGCGCACAACTTTATTATAATCGTAGCCAAATCTTATCTAACGGTATCAAATAAGGCGTGAGAAATTCACAACCCATCCAAATCAAGTCTACTCGTATTTAAAAACATCCACTCAACCACAACAAACATCATAAGATAAGCGCAAGTTCCGTTCCCGATTGCAAAAAAAAAAAAATTAAATAAATGAAAAACTACTTTAACATCAAAGCACATGAATGAATCATGTAGTGATGATGATGATGATGTTGATAATGATGTTATGCTTTAAGTAGTAATCCAAATCTAATTAGATGGCAAATCCTGACTGACATACAAGCTGCAGATACTTGCGGAAATTGGTAGCTGGGTAGTCAGGCAGCAGTAGTGATTCCTTTTTTAAAATTTATCATCATCAACGTTGGTAAAAGCATCAACAACAACATTAAGAAAATGTAGTTTCTTCTTGTTTAACAGACTACTAAGTTGGTCCGACAACAAATCAATGTCAATTGCCAATTGCTTTTAGAAAACCAGTTGCACTACATTTTGAGTCACAATAAACAACAAAATTTAATGCACTCTGATCTGATCTCAATTTGATTTTAGTTAAACAAGATTCTTGTTTGCTCATTTTAGTTGTTTTAACACTTTTTTTTTCATTGAATTTGGTCCAATTATCGTCCATGGGGTTAGTTAAATTGAATGGAGTCGATAACCCTCGATACTAGAGACACTTTTTATAAGTGAAAAGTTTTAAAGTATCCCCATGCATCATTATCAGTTTTAAAAGAATTCTTACATTTTGCTTTTAAGATTGTCATGTATTTTTATCTGTCAATAGATTTATACTGATGGGAAAAACAAGAGGAACTACATACTTCTTTTGTTTCATTTTTTCACCTTGGAACAAAAATAGAGACAAACGTCTAAGTCTAACTAAGAAACACAATTTTTTTTTCTTAAATTCTTTATTTTATTTTATTTTATTTTATTTTATCTTAATTAGGTCTAATATATAATACTAAATACTAATTAACGAGTGACTAGTAACTAGGGCCTTCGAGTCGTGATTTAATAATAATTAATTTAATGATTTATCGAGCAGTGACTAACTTTTAAAGTTGGATTTTAAAAAATATTTATTCACATATTTTGCAAATGTTTAAGGGTGAGGGAGTTTCTAAAAGTTGGCATGGGGTTTGGGAACCAAAAAACGAGACACTTAAAGCTTTCCAAATGTTGGCAACAGTCCAGAACAGGATTTGCGGTAAATTGAATGAATAAAAAATATCGTATATATTATATTATATTTTGTTGAGCCACCACGATTTTTAAAAACTTCGGCGTACCTGCGATTGTCAACACTTTTTTCTATAAATCTTCCTTTGGCCGCTGTCGGGTTTAGGCGAGTTTCCACCTAAGCTTTACGGCACATTACGATTCATAATTGTAGAAAAAGGAAGGAGACGGAGGTTGATATGGAGCAAGAGGTATCCCTCAGCCTCTAAAAACAACCCGAAGAATTCGCAAACCGAGCCAGGTCCCCTAAATAGATCAAAAATAAACGGTTTTCCGAGGTTACGGGTTTGCCTTCCAAAGGAACAGGACAGTTGCATAGAAAATGTTTCTATGCACCTCAAAAGATGAGGAAGAACCACAGAACCACAGTACTTAAGGTACGACATAAAACCTAATGTGGAACGTGCAACATTTAGGACATAAGCTCAATTATTCAATTCCCCGTGAAGACTCCCGCCATCATTCGGATTCTTTTCTTATTAAGGTTCGTTTCGTCTGGTTGCAAAGCCAGAGTGTCCTAGCGACATTGCAGCCAGGCTCATTCGTCCACCTCACCTTTTTTGTAACGAAAGGTTGTCTAGTAATGGTCTGTAAATATCAGCCGATTCCCTTCTATCACACTCATCCGTTATCTCATTATCTATAAAACCAGGGTGACAGGCATCCACATTAACGTGAATCAGTGCAGCCGAGCTTGATTAAGAGCTTCCACCGTGATACGATATGTTTCTTGCCCATTGTGTTTATCAACTTTGCTGCATATTAGACATCATATATCTCTGCTTTAAACCCCTACACAAGTCTGGTAGAAAATGCCAGCATCAGTTCCCGGACTCTGACTGCGCGTCTTGCTGCTACATGCTTGACATAAGTGCTAGATTAAGAATGATATCGAACGCTACTTGAGGGATAGATCGTAATGATCCAGTTCCATAGGATTAAGGTCTGGTGATTGTAAAAGATATGCCATCACAGATATTTTATTATCCTTAAACCATATTGTTTTTTGTTTTTTTGCAAACTGCGAGTTGTGTGTGGGGTCATGTTATTTTAAAAACTTTCACTTTAATGGCATTTCTTCCTCAGCGTATGGCTTAATTTTACATTCTATTAAGTATGTTGATGATTCAATATATTGGTCCAACACCCACAGCGGAAAATGCATGAAAACAAGACGCCCCACCATGATTAACAGTTTATATTGATATGGATCGTGTGTAGTATTTTTGGGCGTCTAACATTTGGTTTTTCATCAGATACAAACAAATTCACATTTTTTTGTCTGATCACAAAACGTTTTTCAAATTTTTTATGTTTTGGCATTAGAATATTACATTCTTCTTTTATTTACAGATGAATTATGCATCACTTCAATTTTGGTAAATTCATTCTGATAAATTGTTGATGACTATCAACTCCCTCAAACCAGGGACAAGTAACAAGTGGTCATCATGTAAAACTCTCTCAATTCTCATTGTACAATGATTGATTATTATGAATTGGTTATGCATTTCTTTCCATTATTAAATATTTTATAACTTCTCTGAACACTAAAAACGTAAACCCAACCCTTTAGGGAGAATAACTTACATTAAGTTTTACTTTAGACATTTATTTGTTGGATTTTT
Source organism: Amiota minor (assembly GCA_037043295.1). Taxonomy (NCBI): domain Eukaryota; kingdom Metazoa; phylum Arthropoda; class Insecta; order Diptera; family Drosophilidae; genus Amiota; species Amiota minor. Next base: position 1,227,377 of record JBAMAW010001038.1, read on the forward strand.
TTGTGGTTTGGTCATGTGTTCGTATTCATAATTCACTAAGAGTGAAACATAAATCCACATCTGTGCATCAACAAGAAGTTTAAATTTATAAAAAGTATTAAATTTTTTCTCCTATTTTGTCTTATTTAAAAGTTGTTGCAACATTCCCTAACCACCAACAAATCTGCAACCACATTTCATCATAACTTCATTATAATCATCAACATCATTAACGTCAGCAAACGCGTTTGCAACTTTATTATTATGGCAATTTGTTTTAATGTAGTTGGGTTGTTGTTGCTACTGAAGTTGTTTATGTTGTTGTAACCACATTTGGTTTAAATTCGCACAATTCCACATTGAACAAGTGAAGCAGAAGTTGGTCAAAGCACTGTTGGATATAAAAAATACATACAATGCTAACATATATCTACTTATGTATTTATTCATGTATACGTTTATGAAGTTGTTGCTAGTTAGAAGCCCCTTGGTTTGCCTTTCCATCCATAAACTTACTTAGAATCATACAAAACACTTGTCCCACACGCTTGAATTAATCGAAGTAACTGCGGTGCACTGCACTGCGTCACAACAACATTGCGTTGACCAACCGCGCATAAATCCAGCCAAAGCAAACATTACTACTTGGTTTTTCTAGTTCTACATACAGTATTCTGTTATATTCTAGAATGGTTTGTTGTCTCCTATGTTGTATCTTTTATGGAGTGCACTGACATCTAGTAATTGGACAGACAACTTTGGCCACAACATTGCTTGCGTTATAGTTTAAGCTATTTAAAGAACTTGTTTTTGCTTTAGTTTGTTATTTTGTTGGTGTTGTGGTGGTGGTTGTGGTGATATTTATGTTGCCGGTGTGATGGTGATGGCGGTGGTTAGAATAGCTAAAACATTGGCTAAGCTCAATGTACTCGTAACTACTACGTGCGTAAACTTGAGCATAGCGAAGCGTCCACAGTGCGTGACTTGTGTTTTTTTTTTCAGACGAACTCAGATTGTTTCTTTTTTTACCATATACATACATACATATTGGGTGTATGCATATGATTCCGCCCTTTTTTGTGAAAACAAAACAAATTTGCTTGTTTAGAAAAAGGAAAATTTATTTATTCAAAGTATGCCCCATCTGCAGCTACAACCTTTGCCCATCTTTCAGGCAATTTACGGATTCCTTGCATAAAGAAGTCCTGGTCTTTTGAGGCAATCCAATTATGAAGCCAAATTTTGATATCTTCATAAGAAGTGAATCGCTCTCCCGTAAGATCAGACTGCATCCTTCGAAATAAATGAAAATCTGAAGGGGCTATATCTGGTGAATATGGCGGGTGGGGTAGCACTTCCCAGTCTTGTCCATTTAAATATGTTTTCACAACATTTGCCGTATGCGGTCTGGCGTTGTCATGTTGAAGAATTAATTTGTCATGCCTATTCACCCATTCCGGTCGTTTTTCTTCTATAGCTACCTTCAACCGCATTAGTTGTCGTCTGTAAACATCGCCAGTGATAGTATCAGACGGTTTCAGCAACTCATAGTGCACAACACCTTTCTGATCCCACCAAATACAGAGCATAACCTTGGTACAATGAATATTTTTCTTTGGCTGTGATGGGCCGGCCTCACCTGGCTTCAGCCAAGATTTTTTGCGTTTAGGATTCTCGTAATATATCCATTTTTCATCTCCCGTGATTATCCGATGCAAAAAACCTTTTCTTTTTTGTCTTTGAAGCAGCATTTCACAAATGGTTTTGCGACGTTCGATGTCTCGGTCTTTCAATTCATGTGGCACCCAGTTATTGACTTTTTGAACCATTCCCATTGCTTGCAAACGTCTTGAAATAGTTGATTGATCAACATTTAATGTTGTTGCCAATTCTGATTGTGTTTGACAACAATCTTCGGTCAATAAATCTTCCAATTCAGCATCTTCAAATTTTTTGGGTGGTTTTCCATGTTCTCTGTCCTCAATGTCAAAATCATCATTTTTAAATCGTCGAAACCATTCTTTGCAAGTTGTATTCGATGGAGCATGCTCACCGTAAACATCAGCAAGCAAACGATAAGTTTCCGCTGCACTTTTCTTTGCAACAAAATAGTGCAATAAAACCTCCCGCAAATGATGTTTACTTGGGATAAAACTCGACATTTTCAATGAATTAGAAATATTTGTTGTTTATGCTTCTATCAGCTGTTAAACACAGTGTATGTATCGAATGCAAGTATTAGTATTTTAGTGTGCAAGTGTAAGCGGCGATACTAGCGAAACTATCGGAAAGGGCGGAATCATATGCATACACCCAATAGATACATAGTAATTCACAAAATTATATGGAACAATGGACAAAGTTGGAAATTTTATTTCAATAGAGATGCTGGTCATGATAGCAGTTAGATTTATTTAGTTAGTTGTTAACTCGAGATAAAACAAAAGACAAATGAAGTCACATGTTCAATTGAATATTGGAAGCGTTAGATATTGGAGGAGATTTCTTAATCCTATACCTTGAAACACATCCGGATTTGCTTTAGGATCCTTCGATAACCAAGCAAAGTGAAACTATATTATTCATTCAAAGAATCTTGAATTATCCCACTTAATCCCTTCTAAACCTTCCTGAGTTCTTACTAAAAGCTAAAACCTTCATCAATCTAATGTCCGCAACTTTTCCAACACTATTAATTTAGTCCATTCCATAGGTGGATGACATTCTACAACATAAAAAAGGAATTCTTTGATCAAAAGATCTCTAAAGCTTTGTTAACTTCTTGTCTAATTACTTCATCCCTTAAATTATGAAACTAATTAAACGATGTCTATGATTTATTGAGATTTTTATAGCTTAATATTCACCTAAGACTTCCCAAAAAAATAAAATATATACCATAAGACCCCCGATCAAAGGAAAAAACACTAAACAGAAGAGTAGACAAGGCACCGCAAATCAATAAATAACAATAAAAATATGTAGCATATAAAAACTTATTGTCTGCACAAATCAGAAAGAAAGACGCGAAACTCATATTACCAATCGAGAAAAAATCAGTCAAAGGGGGAGCAATGACATGACATTCATTGCGTGTGACAAAACCTAATTTTTTGTTTTTTTTTTTTATAAGGGAACAACTGAAAATTTGATTGGAAACATCAGAACGAACAAGCAGATGAAGGAAATAATGAACAAACAAACAAATGGATAGATAGATAGATAGATGGGTGGATGAGAAAATTGGTGTGCGCAATAAAGATACGCCAAAAACTGTGAGGAGCTTTTCCCCATCATCATCACCACACACTCTGCTGTTGTTGGGTCTATTCACCTCGGCAGCATTGAATTGAAAAGTGACAGAAAAAAAAAACAGAAAATCTAATCAATATAAAAATAGAAAATTATGGAAACGATGCTAAGGAAAACCTCAGCTGTGCAGCCAGAGAAGTACGACAGATAGACAAACATACGGAAAAATAGAATGCGTCAATGATCATAAGCATATTATAAGGGAAATCGGACCGACTGACAGACCGCCCGACCCAGCAGACCATCAAAAATGTGTACAAATATTGTATTGAGGGGCGTCAAGTGATTTTGTCATTTGAAGTGTGACTGACGGAAAATTCTGACAGATTAAACAAAATTTGATTTCTCTCCCTCTTTTATAAGCCTCTTCTTCTATTCTATGTTTATACGAAAATCCGCTTGAATGATGTCATGTGATTATGCAGCAGACGTGTCGGTGACAATGCTGACGATATGATAAAAATAGCAACATTTTCCTACTCATTCATATCGAGATGATGGGAAATGAAATGAAGGGTTGCTTTGATCCATGGGTGGTAGGTAGTGTTCAGTTGTTGAATTGAAAAGTGCTTATAAAATAAATTTCAAATACTTAAAAACAAATTTCTTTAGCATATTTCACCATAGAACCTATGTATGTTGTTTTTGTTGTCTCTGAAAAAGAATAAAATGCCACATAGTATAAACGCAGCAGGTGTGAAAATTTTTCTTATTTTACTTCTCTCAAATGCTGACAACAAAACACACAACACACATGACAATGATATATACAACAAATTTTAAATAATAATAAAACGAAAAAACAAAATTGGGAACTCAATTATGGCGTCGATGCTATTTTTGTAAGATTTCATTGTTGATGTTTAGATTTTTTTTTTTCTGTTTCTAAAATTGTATTGTATTAACATCTAAGCTAAAAGACAAAAAATAATGAAGAAAATTTATATAAATTTATTATATAAAAACAAAAAAAATTAAAAATATTATAAATATGAATATGAAAATAGAAAAAATTATTGAAATAAAATCATCAATAAAATAATAAAAATAATCTTTTCTCTTTTCCCACTTTTATTACAATATTAATCAACCAGAAGGTTTTTAAATATTGGTATCGTCTTTAGGAAAGTCACATGTGCTTAAAGGAAAATGATACCTTAAGTTCTAACAAAATTCTTATGAGGAGGTCATTTGGGTGAAGCCGTTTTAGCCGACGAGGAGCTCTGTTGTGAATTAGGGCCCCTTGCTATGGGGTTGGGGTGCTTTAGTAAACGATCATTGTAACGGCTGATGAACAAAATTATTTCCTCAATCACCGTTGGCATCTTAAGGTCACAGTGTAGTATGATGTTTCTAACATACCATGGTGCACCAGTTATGCGGCGTAGTGCCTCTGCATGTTGTTGGTAGTAGCTGTACCTAAGATTTGTACAGGGGCATCTACTTGCCTGTAAATTGTACTCTTGTCATTGATCGACAATTTACTAGACGGCCTAACTTTTTGGTAAAAAAAATTATTTATAATTCACCTGCAAGAAATGTTTTCTATGAAATGTAATTAAATGTACCCCGTGTTTGTATCCGGCCAATGGAGCATCCGCTCACCGGAATGTATTTTGTTCTAAAACATGAACGAGAAATTTGTATTTTTGTATTTGTTTTCGAATAAACAATTTGTACTTTAAGCCTGCATCCAATATTCTTAATATAATTTAAGCTTTTGTTTGTTACCCAATTTTCTTTTTTTTTTTATATTTGAATGAAAGATATTTGTAAATTAAGAAGTTAAAATGTTAATACAATAAGTTGCAATTCATTGCATTCTAATTAAAATATTTAAATATAGATTTCTTTTTTTCGTTTGCGCATAATATAGAATTTTCCTTCATGCCATTAGAGTTTGTCTATCATAAAATTTTAATTTTTATTCATTTCAGCGACTAAACAATAAACAAAAATTGTAAATTTTTACAGGTGTCCGTCGATTTTTCAAGAGTTTACTTCACATCAAGTAGTCTGTCTGTATGTTATATTTTTATACTTTGAATGTCGCCATCATAGAGTGAAACAGGAAAATGAGGTGAGGGCATACATTTATTTATTTCATTAAACAATTTCATTTAAATTTAGATTTGTGTTAATGGCAAAGTTAGGAGAGAAGGCAATTTTCCCGCATTTTCGACAATTTTCGTTAATCGCTTGGCTTTTCGTTTGTTTTTCTTGCTCAATCGTTGATTTTTCACAACTTTCACTTCTTTGCTTCTTGCCACATATAATAACAAAGCCTAAGCCTCTCGTCACCACCACCACCATTATCATAAAACCATTCACTCCCTAGTCAGTTATTCAGTCAGTCAGCTAGTCAGTCACTCGCAGTCTTGCAGCAAAAAAATAAAAATTGTGTGAAGTCATTAATCTTAAAGCAGCAGACACAAATCAGCAGAACTGAGAGATTATAGACCCATGGATGGACTGGTATCAAGTCTTCAGTCTTTAAGTTAAGTCAATTAAAGTGTTTTTCATAGTTTTTTACATTCATTTTCATGTGTTAAAAGATAGTTTGTATTTTTTTTTTTTTTTCTTTATTTAAGTTGCATTTTGTGCTTCAAGAAATGATTAATTTATATTAAAAGTCGTTTAAAGTTGATGGGACTTCAATGGTTTGTTTTTATTTAAGAGGGCGGTACTAATTGAGCAACACCAAAGAAAGTCAACACAAAAATGTCTAAAATACTAGTAAAATTGCCTTGTAATTGTGCTTCTCCATTAAAAAAAGAGTCTAAGCTGCGGGTAAAGGGGTTAAAATATTTGAAAGCTGCTTATTTAAAATAAAAAAAAAATAAAAAGTTGTGAAAAACAACCTTCCTAATAGCGTGATGGTGCATTAAATGGCGCTTAAATTAGTTGATCAAGAAGTATTTGTAGTAGAAAGAAAAATTAAAAATTTTATAAAAATTAACTGGAAAATACTGTTAGCAACGTCATGCCCAATTGATGATTGATTGCTTATTAAGGTGACTTTTGGTCTGGGCCTTTCTATTTTTTTTTTATCAAGAAAAATCACAAAAAATAAAACAAAATTCAATTTCATTTCCCCTTATAAAAAACTAAGACTCTGTTCATTTCACCATCCTTCTTCTAAAAACATGTAAATCTCTAAAAAAAATCTTGTACAAGATTTATGCTTTTCAATCCATTCATATTTCTAAACAGAACATATCTATATATTTATCTATTTATATAGATAGATATATTGTACATAGCAATACATATTTATTTTATTTATATTGGTCAAGTCATTGGTGGTCGGTCGACATTGCAACAGCAAACTATATAAACTATAAAATCATGAAAGGAAACAAAAATACAAAAAATAATAGAAATACTTGCAACTTGTTTGTAAATTTGGGACACACGCACACAACTAATGACAACCAGAATAACAACAACAACAATCAGTAATCAACACACACACAATTCCAACAACATCGACAAAAATATTTAACATATGGGTTACATATTGACATAGATAACTTGATGGCATTGTTGTCATCTCTCTACATATAAACTTCGTTCACATGGCACAAATGCGATTGCCCATTTGGCATCAATTTTTTATTATTTATTAGTAGATTCATCATTACTCATACGATGTTGATGATGATGAGATGATTTTGGTCAGCTTGATCTTTATAAATTGCTGTATATCCATGGGTGTAATTTCTCTGAAACAGGTCTAAGGATTAATTTTCATTAATATTGAAATGAAATCTTCAATAGAACAAAACAAGTATTTCAAAGAAATTCTATTACTATATATTGCTATCTATAACTATAACTATCTATACATATTATAAAACAAAGTTTTCCAGATGCGTATGTCTGTCTGAAAGCGATATACTCAAAAAATACCGAACGTATTTTATTACGGTTTTCACTAATGGACTGGGAGATTCATGAGAAAGGTTATAAGTATTCAATTCATTAAGTTTTCGTGTGAATTGGTTGAAATATAATGACGATGATTGTTGAAAATGTCAAACACTCACCAAGATGTCGATAATGTCGTCGACAGCAGAGAGCAGTATAGCTGATAATGCAGTGTGATGTGGGTTACACAATTGATTCGATAGCGGACATACAGCGCATTCAGCACTCAAGCTTCCGTTGAATTTAAACCAGACCGCAAAACCTACACCCAACATCAGCCGAAATTCTGATGTGGCCAAAGTCTTTAAAAAATCCCACGGTTCACTTAGCCTAGAGGGCGTAGCAACGCCGGTTATCGCTAGGTTAGTATGTAACCCACTGAACACATTAAGATTCTTAACTCTTAAGGTCACATGTAAAATTCTTAATAATTTGGATTCGTAACCTCATATTTAATGGTTTAAAAAAAAAAAAAACTGTCAATGAACTCAACTTCTTTGACCTCAAAATAAAATGAAATGATGCTTAGAATGACTTAGTTACTATTGTTTTTTGAAGAAATTAAAGTTTCTTTTAACATTTAGAAAATTACTAGGTCAACTAGATAAAGTAAATTTCTTGTGGAAAACTTTGAATATTCAAATGTGTAAGATCTTTATTTGCTTAGAATATTAGGGAATGAAATCAACCATCCATCAAGCCTTTTTCTTAGGTCTACGCGCATTTTCTTTACAATTTGTATACCTTCGTTTAAGATCTGTAAAAGAATAATGAAAGAAAGAATTGTTTCTGACTACTGGACTCGACTTGTCATATTATCGTTACTTAACATAAGTATAACCAACCCCTTTTCTCAACACCCATTTTATGTAAGCATGCCATTTTACATTGCTCTATAGAATGGAATGTGTTTGCCAGAGAATTACAAACAAACAAAAAAGGTACATAAGATAATTTCATATACCCATAATATTGTACAATAATAAATTTTATCATAGAATTTACAATGCCAAAAGATAATTTCAATATGAGTAATGGCCCCAAACATATGGCAACAAGTGGGTTGACTACCCAGAACTTCAAAACTTTGATGAAATCTTCTATATAATAAAATTGAATGGCTAAATATGTCATATGTATTCCAAGCGCAAAAATCGATGATGGAATTGTTATTTTTGTTGTACTTTTGAGGTCACATGGATGGTTCTTAGCTATATTTGGACCCGGTAGGTGGCTGTGTTGTTAAGATACATATAGATTTTTACCATTTTATTTTGATTTGTACCAATTCTTTATTCTTTAAATGTTTTCTAATGTTTCTTATATAACAAACAATCTGAAGGACATCAATCATTTTGTAATAATCATATTTGTTAAGTACAATATTTTATATTATAAACTGGATTTTGAGTATTGGACTCACTTCAGATGACAAATTCCTCGGCTTTGCCACCAAATGGGGTTTCAGCAACAATTTTATTAGCGTCTACAACCGAAATAAAATATTCGCTTTCAGTGTTTGTGGTGTTGGCAGTTGAAATCACATCACTAAGAAGGCTGTTACCGATCAGATATTGCCAGAATTTATGTGTCTCTCAGCATGTTTATCATCGCCAGGAAATTGGGTCTCTGGCCTGCTAGCAGGTATGTTTTGAGATCTTGACAGTGGCGCGTAATAGTCCACGAAAATATTGTTCAAGATCATAGACATCATTGACCTTATTAGGGATCGTTTACATTCAAGGCAACAATCTTTTAATCTACTTCACCTTTATCGATAAGTGCAACGGTGCCAATTACTGTAACTTCACCACGTTTAGCTACACGGTAACCAATTTCAATGACATCAAAGGGATCGTTGTCACCTTTGCAACCAGTTGACGATTCATTATGGTCAGGATTCTCCCAGGTTTGTGGCAAGTCACCATAATTCCACATCTGGAATCCTCAAGAGAGAAGCAATTAGCAAATTACAAAGCGGTATTTACCCTTTTTTGATAGCTTGTTTCAATGTTGTCTTAAGCGAAATCTCCATTTTAGCATTGGTTGTTTTCAAGGCTTTTGGTTTATTAAATTGAAAATTGCTGACAATGATTCTTTTACCAAAAGTGTAAGCGATTTCAGTAGATTCCCAAGCATGCTTATGACTATTTCTAGCATTTCGAGTTCTTCGACCCAAATTGATCCTACCAATCAAATTTTAACTGACTGAAGAGAAAGAACCGATTTTATGTTGGTAAGAAACAATTATGACAACAACAACTATTACAAAAATCACACACTAACATCAAGTCGGGGGCGTAGCAACGCAAGTCGGCAAAATATTAATAACATTGAAAGGAACTAAACTAATTTGAGTGGTGGATGGGTGACGTTGTTAAAGAGAATTTCTGTATTGATAGAGTCAAAACAAAGGAATTATTATTTTTTTTTTTTGCAATATTTTCTTATCAATGGAACTTGTAAGTATTGTACTTATTTATAATTTTTTTGTGGTTTTTTTGTGATAAGCAGAAACAACGATACTTTTTTGTATAGTAGTATTTCCAATCAGCAAATATGAGAGAGAGATTACATATGCTATGCTATTTATAAAGAATATGACATCAAGTATGCGTCATCATCAATGAATGAAATAAAGTATAGAAATTTGTATGAAGAACACCGGTGAGAAATTGAAAAAAATATATCTATAATAAAAGAATCAAGAGAATAGGAAGTAAATCGATAAGTTTTTTGTTTACATGGTTGGTTAATGAGGAGCTTAAATCTAAGAACCTTATTATTGTTTAGAAGGTTGATAACAAACACACTCCATTATTTGAATGATGCCCTTCAATTCATTTCAATTCTGGAAAATCAAACTATCGAGCTATCAGAATAGGCATGCGTGTGTCATCTGTCATCCCCTGAATGACCTCAATTGCGTGGACGCATAAGTCATGAAAAGTAATCATAAAGCTAAAATACAAAGGGTGGTCTGATGAGATGTAATAGGAAAAGTAAAAACTAAGGTTTGGCTTTGGGGTTTTGACCTAAATTTTATAGGACGTCGTTGACATAAAACACACGTTACAAAATAAACAAATTTGAGTGAAAATTGTCTACAGGTTGCCGTTATACAAGTAACAAACATGAGAAGGTTGAAAATGGGGTAATGGAAGTGGAGTGGTAGCAAAGATGTAGTAGACAAACAGAAGGTAATGTTGGTAGAAAAGGAAATAACCGAAAGTTATACTTAACTTATTGTATTGTACATATTTTCAATTCAATTGGGTCTCTTTAAGGTTATCGACATTTTGGTTTTTACATCACCCACAAACAAAATTTTATGAGGAGTGGCCTTTTTTTTTTTTTTGTTGCTGTCTTTCTGATGTTTTTTGTTTATTTTTTGGTAACAAAATTTCAGTTAATAACTGTACAGAAAGAAACGTGCTTCTGTGAAGAATCAAAGGAAGCAGCAACAAGCATAAAAATTAAAGAAAAGAAACTATTATGGAGAAGACGAAGACTTGGGTAAAGTAAAAAACGCCAACACAAAGCAGACAATCAAAAACAAGTTATCAAATTGAGAGAATCGGAGAAGGAAGACACTGAGAGAAGCACTAGGCGGGGGGACAGAGCGAGGAAAGAGAATGTAGGCAAGAGCATAAAGTGAGCTGAGCTGAGTTCAATTGAGTTGCGGCTGCCGCAAACTAAAAATAAGTCAGTGAGTCTAAGGTGTGGTGTCAATGTGGCGGCTAACATAGACACAATACAACAATAAACCAACTTAAGCTTGAGTTAGAAACTAAACAGCGAGATTCTATTACTCTCTCAATCAAAATCTCGCTCTCTCTTATACATAAATAAACTATTCAGCAATTTGTGGTAACGTTAGCGTAAGCGTTTGTTGTTTAAGCTGAATTATCATACTATTGTATATAGTTAAAAAAAAAAGTTGGCTTAAAGAGATGCCACAATAATAATAATAATAATAATAATGACGATAGCAAGCAGCGGCAGCAGCAGCAGCAAGTGTGCTGGCAATCACTAATAGCAACAACAAGAGTAACAACGTGTAAGCCCGGTTTATGTTTGTTAGCCAGCATCAAACTGGATTTTTAGGTCGAATGCTTTTTATGTTGCCAGATTGTTTGAGAAAAAATAAAAATAGTCAAAGTTTTTAAAGTTTGGAAACTTAAGATTGGAATTTAAACAAGCATGGAATCATTTTCAAATATATAACATCGAAAATATTAACCATGTAACTTTCAGTAATGTTTAAGCTAAATTAAATTAGATATTTAAATAACCCCTTATTAACGAACAATATAAAATTCAAGACCGTAAGATTACTTGGAGGGGTTTCTCACATACAACCCCATATTCAAATTCATATTCTTATGAAAAAAACTTTTTTGTTATTTGTATTATCAAGCTGAAATTTTAACACTATAAGTTTCTAACTTATATTTACTAACCATGTAAATTTCAAAATCCTAGAATTACTGAATCGTATAGCTCCCATACAAACCCAGATTCAAATTCATGTTCTTATTAGAAAAACTTTTTTGTTTTTTATATTATCAAACTGAAATTTAACCAATATAAGTACCTGACCATTATTCACCCACCATGTAATATTGAAGACGCTATGTTTACAAGGAGGGGTTTCTCTCATACAACCCCAGATTCAAATTCATATTCTTATGAGAAAAACTTTTTTGTTATTTGTATTATGAAACTGAAATTTAATCTCTCTAAGTGCCTAATCTATATGTATCAACCATGTAAATTTCGTGACCCTATGATTACTGGATCGAATAGCTCCCATATAAACCTCGAGGAAACTTTGGTCGCGTGATACTTGTAGTGGAATATTAGACTTTTATTAACTTATTAAATGACTGTGGGAGTATCTGATGAATATGTTTATATACCTATAAGTAATGAACTTCTTTAACTTGTAGCATAGCTTTAGTATCACATGAATACGTCATCATTCTCTGATGCTTTGCTATGTTGAATATATTTTCATTAACTACCAAAATCACATTCTTCGTCAATCATAATTCTAAGCGGATTTCAAGACTTCTTAATCTCATCAAACAAAACCAATTGGCATCATTTAGAACAAGTTTTCTCATGATCACACAATCAGAAAAATGAGAACGAGAATCACAAATGCCAACTAAGCCAACAGCGCATACTATTCGATTCAATTCAATTCGATTCGATTGAAAAAGATACTTTTGATATTGAAATTAAAAATGTAAAAGATACAAAAAAAAAAAAAAAGCGCCATGTCGCTCAATAACAAAAACAAATAAAACAACAACAATGACCAGTTTTTTGTTTTTTTTTTTGTTTCTTTTGAACGGAAACTACAAGAATAACAAAAGAAACGTGCTCCCTACTGTCGTCGTCAATTTACTATGGAAGTACAAAAACAAGCAAAGCAAAAGAGACGCATAAAAATGTAGCACAAAGTATCTAAAAGGGAAACACACAACAAGCAAACAGGAACAGGGACAGGGAGAGCAAGAAAGAATGACAAATGAAAGCAAATAATAAATGACAAAAGTATTTTCATTTTGTTGTTGTTACTACTGTTGTCAATAACAACACAGCGACAAAATGTTTGCCAACCAACCAAAAAAATAACAAAAATAACGAAAACTTAAAAACCAACAAACCAAACCAACAAAAATTATGGCTAAATTAATAAAAGATAAAAAGAAGAAGAAGCACTACCAGCAGCAGCAACAGTAGAGAAAAAACACAAACAAATTCAAAATATAAGCAACACACACACAAACGCATAATCTCACTCACAATAAAATTACAACACAAAACAACTCACTCACTCACAAGTCAACAGCTGAATCTCTCTCCCATTCTCTAACATCATGTTACCACTCTCATTGCCATGTTACCACCTCATTTGATTTGTTTTATACTCTTGTATGTACTTGATTTCTAAGTTTCCTCTCATTCTCAGTTTGTTACCACATTCTCCTAAAACTTTTTCTTGCTTCACTGGCTGCCCTGTGCTTGACAACATATATTCTCTCATATTTGAAGTTGTTCTCACTTCTGGCTGCTTGCCTAGGTGCCTGCTTTCACGATTCTCTCCCTCTCTTTTCATATTGTTTTAAACAAGAGAGCTTGTTTGGGTGGTTTTAACCTCTCTCTGTCTCTTGCTCTAAAATGACTTTTGTTCTTATTGTTGTTGTTGTTGTTGTTAGTGGTAGTGGTGGTGGTGTGGTGGTCGCCGTTGATGTTGTTTTTGCTATGAAGTCATACCGTGCGCGCCTCTTATTGTTATTGTATATTATTACTGCTGTGTGTGGTTGTTGTTGTTGTTATTAATGTATAGCGACGTGTGCTTTTTTGTTTATTTACGTAAAAGTGTATGTGGCAGTCTATGTTTGTGTGCATGTGTGTGTTTATGCAAGTTTTTAGTTGAAAAAATCATAAGAAAAAAACGACCACAGCCCAAAATACATACACACACACACACACACACATATGTGCGATTTGTTTTTCTTTCATTTAAATATTTAATTTATCGTATTTAATAATTTTCTTATAAGAAAGTTTCCTCTCCCTTATTGTTCTTTGACTCACCTAAAAATTTCGTTTGCTCTTGTTAAATCCAAAACGTCGTTGTAGTGGTTGATGATGTTATTTCGGTTTTGTTGTTGTTGTTGTAGAAAGAAAATTTGGCGCTTTTTATTTATATTTTTGTTTTTTTCTTTTTTCACTTTCTATTTTTTTTTACGTTTTACTTTTCAGTTTTGTTTAAAGCACGTTTATCTTTTATTTAATTTATATTTATGTATATATTTTATTTCTTTTCACACAAATGCACTCACACTTATGCTCATTTATACAAATTCTTCGCAACTTTTTTTAAAAAAAAAGTTAAATTTGTTTGTGTCGAAGTCGTTTGCAGTTGTTGTTGTAGTTGTTGATTTAACCTGTTGACAAAAAAAATTAACTTAAAAAACACTCAATAATTTCTTTTATTCTTTTTCCTCAGAAAAAAGAAGATATTTTTTACAAATGAAATGTTTTTGAAATTTTTTGTTGTATAAAATTTCTTGTTTTATATCAATTTTCTTTGAAATTGATTAAGCGATTTTCCGCCTTTCCAAAACACACCGATTGACCGTTAAATGCGAATTAATAATATTATTTAAAATATTTTTCGTACTGAATTTTGCCGACGGCTGAAAAAAGCGGCGCCTATTGACACACTTCCGTTAAAAGTCAAATCTCGATTAAAACCGAGCAAAAGTTAGCGAGTAAGGTGGAAATAGCAACTCGAAAGTAGCGAGTGATCAATTTTTAGGTGATTCGGGGTCGCGAGGTTGAAAATAATACGAGTCATGGTGGAATTGAATTTTTTTGTTGTTTTTTTTTTGTTATGGTGAGAACGGGGCAAATTGCGAACAGAAGGAGTGTATTATTTTTTTATTCTCAGCTCTCTATTTTGCTATTTTGAGGAAGCGTTGAAAAGTAGCGAGTTGGCTTTCAATGGCTACAAAACTGTAAAAAAAGGACATTTGAATTTTATTTGTTGTAAGTGTATTTAATAAAAAATTAATTCTAAAAATTAAGGAATAAAGGTTAAAGGTGTTCTTTCATTTGCCTATAATTTGTAATTATTTTCTTTATATTATTTCATCTATTTATGTGAGGTATATGATTCGATAAGCAATCAATAGTTACAGAATATCTTAGTATTATACGTGTGTATCCGAAGTGATATTTTCTTAAATGAATGCAATTATTGTTTTTTGAAGATAAATCAATTGGTAATTGTAATTGGTTGAAGATAAATGTTAAATGATAAATATTGTAGTTACTGTTAATTTATAGCTTTTTAACTCTAAATTAGCATTAAATAATAATATGAAATCCTAATAACTAAAGAATATTTATTACAATCATCATTATAAAAGCACTAAGGTAAGAAGTTTTTTTTTATTTCAAAATTTTACAGTTTTCTTTCTTTACAAAACATTGCATATCAAACTGTAACTATGCCCTTGAAAAGTAGCGAGTAGTATTTTCTTTTGCAAGGGAGCGAAGGGATGGATGTGTTCACTCTACCTGAGAGTGCACTGTACGGGTCATTTTTTAAGGGCGCCCGGTTGCCTATTATTGATATAGTTTGATGAAAAATTAATTCATTTTTTCAGTTCATAATAGAAATTTAGTTTATTTACTTTTTAATAAACTAGTTATTTGGTATGAGAACCTCTGAACGACCGTGAATAATTAATTAATAATCCTAGAATTCCATCCAAGTTTAACTGATAGCAGATTTAAGGGTTGAACTTTCTTACTATTGTCCATCATTCATCAGGGAGTGGGGTGAGAAAAATGATATATCAACTAATTTGAGAAACGAGCACATAGATATAAGGCTAGAACTAATTGGATCAATCAATCAGTCATCATAGTACATACTTACATCGATTAACTTTTTGGTGATCATATTTTCAAGAGATCAATCAACGTACATCAAATGCAAAGACAACTCTTATTAGACTGTGTCTCACCTGAACTGGTGAATTCTTATAAAATATTGTACAGAAAGAAAAGGATATTTCGTATTCCTTTTATATTTGGAAATTTTACACTTTTTGAAGTGAAACGTATTAGGCGCCGTTTAGCAATAATGAAGATAGAAATGTTGAAGGAAGCTATATCTCATGAAACTTAATACGTAGACAGTTAAAATTTCCATAGTGTGTATTTCTATTGTCACAATAACAACAATTAATAAAATTTACCGGAAAGGTCGGAATTAGTGGCTCAACTTTGACATATAATATAAAGCTTAAAATCGTCTGTGTCACAATTCTCATAGGACAAGGCCAGCGAGGTGTGCATTGTTATCCATTTGGAACCAAACCTATCTTGATAGAAGCGAAGGTAAAATCCCTATGATTCTCGGTGGAGATTTTAACGTAGATTTAACTTTCATAAATAATACCAACATTATAAATGTAACTGGTTTTAATTAGTTCAAGTTAGCGAAAGTTGAGTGTATTTCTCTAATTGTGATTTCCACTCAAAGTGTCTCAATGCGTGTTTCACATATAGTTTGAGTGAAAATTTATGTTTGATTGCTTTTGGCTTCATACAACTGAGAGCTTACTTCAGTTTTTCAAAAGAGAGAGAGAGAGAGAGATAGATAGATAGAGAGAGTGAACAGAGAGGTAACGCTCTCGCTATAATTACTATAATTTTAATTTATTTTTACTTTGATACTATCTCATTCGGTCTCTCTTTGCTTGGTATGAGGCTATGCTTATTTTCCAGGTATACACCACATTTCATGAAATACGGTCACCCATAACGTTCCAACAACAAAAATTTTTTTTACCACGGATTACCAATTTTCTTCGCATTGGAACTTTTGCAACACTAATTTTTTAAAAATATTTTAAATTAACTGAAGTGTCTCGGTTATTGTTGTGTTTGAGTTTTTGGATTGAGCTTAGTTAGTTTCTTTAATTCAACATGCGGCGTAGTAAAAAACCCAAATTAAATTCTCATAGACGTAGTTGTTCTCTGAAGATGCTGATGCCGATATTCCTGATAATGTTAGTACCATCACTCAAAAAAGTCTTATCATCATAACATAGAAACGCGTTTGGTTCTCATGGATCTATGAATGTGTTTTTGACAAGACTAATGTTGCATGAATCGCACAACGAGATTTTCTCAGAATTGCAGTATCATCTTCAAATGTACATACCAATGTTATAATGAATACCAATTTTTACACATTCGCGAATACGTATACGAATATTCAGTTTTAAAATCTGGCGCCAAGCCAATTTCAAGACTCAGTGTTAGACAACGCTCCTCACACATCTATCAAGTCCAGTGTTAACCGATTTCTAAGCTCCGCTTACAAGTTCTGTAGCCACGATCAGCGCCTCTTAGCCGAAAGGCGAAAACATTCTCATTCTTAGAAAATGCACAGTTAACTTTGCTATAAATTTGAGAATAAGAAATTTCGTGACCGAGTTAATAATTTTTGGCTTTAGAGTGTGATCAGTCATTTGACAACTTGAGTAAATCGGTAACTAAAGAAATATGGACATATTATACGATTTGCGATGCTGAACGAGCTAGATGCAACCTTTGTAAGAATGAATATTCTCGAAAAGGAAACGAAATCATTAGAAAACAATGCATAAAACCGAGTATTCTGAATTGGAAAAATGTGAAGAACGAAAGAGAGATGCAATTAACAGTCTCGTACTTCCATATCTTCATACAAAGCAATACATCTGACTTTAAACAAAAGTAGATTCAAGAATGCCTCGAGAAGACGAAACATTAAAATGATAAGTCTGAGAGGTTGTTGATAAATCAATAAGTGAAATGATTGCGTTAAAAGATTTGCCTAGTAAAGCACATATGTCCATCCTGTAATTTAAAGTCTCGTCAGTATTTTACTTCATTTATCTGCAACGATTCATATGGCAAGAAAATACATGAATTGCTGAAGTCCTTTGAAAAAAGGTCTTTTACTAGTGACATCTGGTCTGATTTTTGTTCTGGGGTTTCGCTACTAAGTTTTACTTGTCATGGGATTACAGAAGATTTCGAAAGAAAATGATAGTGTTAAAGGCAGAAGTGTTCAATGACAGCCGCCATACCGGAGAAAATAGTGCTTATAAACTTGAAAGAATCGTGACGTCATGGGAAATACCTAAAGAAAAAGTGAAATGCGTAGTCCGGGTTGCAGAGGCAAACATGAAAAAAGGTGGTCAGCACATAAAATTCAAAACTTATTAAAAGAAGGACTGATCTCAATCTCAAGAAACTGTCCAATGCTGCTTAAAACTTTACCCCTCAAGATTATGCAAGAGGGTGCTACTAGATGAAATAGCACCTTTTATATGCTAGAACATATTTTGAAAGTCAAGGAGCCTTTATGTCTTTACGCATCCACAAATGATAAAATTCCCCAACTGACTTCCGTAGAGTGGATGCCTATTGAAAAACTGATCAGTTTACTATGACCATTTGAAGAAGTAACCAAAGAATAAAGTGCGGCCGATGTTTCTGTATCATCAGTAATTCCCTTAATAACCACTTTGGAAAGAATTCTAAATAACCTTGATTCATCCGGTGAACATATTGGTGAGACGACAGCCATTTTAAAAAAGGAACTTATTAGAAAATTTTCAGTTTTGTTGAATTTACTTTATATTATTTACTTACACTTTATGTTACAATATACATATATTTTTTCTGACGCTCATATTCGTAAAATATTCGCATGAATTTTTGCGAATGTGAATAGGAATGTCAAGTAATATGCGAATATTCGCTACATCACTACTTCTACATACATAAGTATAGTGTGAGTCGGGAGTCCATTGGTAAGTCGGATGTGATCAGCATATAAATGAACGGATAAAGAAGGCATTCTTGTGGAAAGGTGACATAACTGAATAAATTTTCTGAATTGAAGGTCACCTATCGGAAAACTAAGTAGTATGTAACCTAATCTAATCTATATAATTCGTCACATAATTTCACATCTAGAGATTTAAAAAAAATAAAAATACATAGTTTGTATGGGAGATACTCACTAGTGTTCCCATAAAACTGAAATTTGGACACTATGAGTTCCTAATTCATTCCACGAACCATGTACAGAGCAATACCGTAGAGTTACTAGATACCATACAAACTTTCAACCTGTTACGGTTCATGAGATACGAGCCCGAGGACGGACGGACAGTGTAGCCTTACCCTCTGTAGCCTTGAAACTCTAAAAATGAAAATCACAGAAATTATTTTTAACATTTAATTATTATTTATTTATATATTTTATATTTATAAATAATAATATTTCGTTATACAAAAAAACTTTAAAATAATTAAAAAATTGCTTTAAATTAGATTTTTTATATTTATCATTATATATTTTCTTATAATGGAGATGATCGTTTTCGTTTGTTTGTTTCCTTTTGAGTTTCTCTTCTAAAGCGTTTTTGCTTTTTGTTTTTTATTTCGTGTTTTTTTTTTTTGTCTTTTTTGCAATGCTTAAATTTGTTTTCTGTTTGTTCTTGCAATGCCATTATTACGTCATCAATTGTTTCTTAGTTACATTTTTTGTGTGTCTTGTGTTTTTGTATTTATTTATTAAACAACTACAATTAAATATTTATTAAATTAATAATAGTAATTTGTTTTTTTTTTTGTTTTTTTCTTGCTTCTTTTTTATTGTAAGCTTGCCGCTGCTGAACTGAGTGAGCATAAATTATCATTTCATATCTTTTACTTTCTTTTCCATTCAAAATGTATAAGTAACGAATGTAAGTATGTATGTGTGTGTGAGTGTATATCCTTGTGATAATGTTTTGTATAAGGTGCGAGTGTGTGTGTGTCTAAAGAGAGAAGTTTATTAATTTTTGTTTTACAATAATCATGTATATTTTATATTTTCGTTTTTTGTTTTTAAAATTTATAATTCTTTCGAGGCTTGGAGTGTTTTTTTTTTATTTCTTATTATTGATGTTGCTATTGTTGTTGTTGCTGTTGTTGTTGTTGTTGTTGCTGACTTTAGATCGGGGATTAATTTAAAATCATACAATATTTTTTTATTAAAATCTTTTCTCTGTTCTTTATTTGTTTGATGTTCATTTTTTCACAATTCATAATAAAAAAAAGTTTATTATTTTTGAAAAAATTGGTGGGAAAAACAAAAAAAAAAAAAAAAACATGAATTGAGGAACTTTCTATCTAATCACCTATCTAAAAAATGTATGGATAGATTTACTAAATGATGAATTGAAACAATTTAATGCATAAATAGAAGGACATTAATTTTATAACAAAACCAAAGAACGCAAACACAAAAATTTTATACATTTTTCGTTTTTTTTCTTTTTTTTTTTTTTGAAATGCTTACATTTTGTTTGAATTTTCTTATTCTTCTCTCTCATTGTTGTTTTCATTCTTTTTTTAAATCTTGTTTTAGTTAAACTTACAAATAAATTTCTATTTAGTAGTCACACAACACAACCAACAACAAATTTACTCAATTCAAAATATCATTTGCATTCATTAAATTATTAATGTATCATTATCATTATAATTGATAATAATTTTATAAAATAAGAGAAAAAACAAAATGAAAAGAAATACATAAACAAAAATTTGATGTTTTAAAATGAATTTTTTAAGATTAAATAATTTAAAAGTGAACAAATTAAGTTCAAATCACAAAAATCTTTATAAATTTTCTTCATACAAAGATACACTTGCATTCGAATTATCATCCAACTCATCCATGGGCATCCAACTCATCTCTTTCAATTATCATCATCCTCATCATTATCATAGTCATCATAGATCGATCATCATGAACTGGCAGGTAAAATGTAACTTAACCATTCTATATATCAATTCTAATAATGATAACAGCAACAACAAGAACAACAACAACAACAATAGTACACAAAAACGACAACAATTAATAACATTAATAATCATCACAACTTCATCACCATCATCATCATCATCATCGTTATCATCAACATCATTAGTTATAAGATTTGATCGACTTAGACTTGAATAAAGCCTATGAATGTTGCTTCTTGTTATATTGATGACGTTGCTGCTGTTCTTGTTGTTGTTGTTGTTGCTGCTGTTGTTGTTGCAGTTGTTGTTGTTGTTCCTGCCTTTGTTGCTTACAAAAATCTTTATAATATAGTAAAGTATCTTCATCCATTTCTGAATCTAATTCAACAGCATCATCCTCATCATAATCATCATCATCTTCGCCGACAATATCATAATCATCATCACAAGCAGGAGTTCCATCAGCTAGGAAATCAGTCTCCTCAGCTGTCAATTCCCTACCATCGGGACCATAGAAAACTGGTTCGTCACTCATTCGTAGCGGTTCAACTGGTTGCACCGAATCACCTTCACCCAATGAATTCGATACTTTCCGTCCCCAATTGTTCTTTTGTAATTTCAAAACATTATCAATAATGGGATAAACATTTGGTTTTGATTTTTCGATTTCATTCAAACTATTTAGCACAACTACCATTTCATCTGGACACTCGGTACTCAAATCATAACCAGCCAACTTTAATGTTTGTCCAATGCAACGAATATTGTTGGCATCCACTTCGGTTTGTAATAATTGCTTCAGTGAATGCATTATATTGACGGCTATCAGATGGATACGGGAATCATCACCTCGCAATTGCATATAGAGTTCAGCTAGGAAGAGTGCGGTCTCTCGGACTTTATGATAATGTTTCTTATCAATATATATACAAACTTCCTGTTGATGGAAATCCAATTTACATTTGAGTAATGTATGGAATAGGGAATCTCTTTTCGGATTCATCATATGCAAAAGATTATATAGTTTAGCGCCCATATAACGAAAATTTGGATTCTCTATAGATTTCTCGAAAATATCTTCCATTGCTATCGAGAGAACATAATTATTATTTTCCATGCCTTCGAATATGGTTAAGAACCTTGGTGCTATTACATCAAATTGTCCTGGATTTTGATTTAGGCAGTGTATAATGGTATCTAGATATTCTAATGCGATTGTCTCCATGTCTGGATGTGATGATGTTGAATCGCCTCCTCCGCCGTTGCCGCCTGTTACTGCTGCTGTTGATGATGAGCGTGCTGAAGATGATTGATTCCTTGTATTGCTATTATTCGAATTTGATGATGAGGCAGCCAATGATGATGATGATGGAGTGGCAGCACTTGAACCACTAGCTGAATTATAAAAAGAATCATCTTTCTGATGTTGAAGAGAATGATGATGATGTTGCTGTGGATGATGATGTTGATTGTGCTGCTGCTGCTGATGATGATGATGCTGCTGTTGATGATGATGCTGTTGCTGCTGCTGATGATGATGTTGTTGTTGATGATGTGGTGGATGATGATACATATTACCGCCGCCGCCACCACTCCGTTGTTGGTGATGAAGCATTTGTTGCTGTTGTTGAGCCAAATGTGGATACTTTGAAAAATTTTTATGATGTGGCTGCTGGTGACTCTGTGGATGATGTTGTCCATAAAAGAATTGTTGTTGTTGTTGTTGTTGTTGATAGGATTGAGCTGTAGTACGATTGTTGCCACCAGCACCACCATTATTAACTAAGCGTAAACGATCTTGAACTGAGCCCAACTGATTACTATTATAGGATAGTTGCTGCTGCTGCTGGTACTGTTGCTGTTGTTGGTTAAGATCCTTCGGTTGTTGGAGGGCATTGTTGTAATAACGTTGTTGCGGTGCTGCCACCTGCTGCTGCTGCTGTTGTTGTGCATAGTACTGAGGCTGTGGATAATGTTGTTGCACACGGTTTTGTACACTACCATTACCATTACCAGCAGCACCCATGCCCGGTGGTGGAAAGTTTGGCACGAATTCATTAGCACTGGCAGATAATTTATGATGCAAAGGAGGAACACCGCCACCACCTTGAGCATTAAAACTACCAATGCCAACACCACTTTGTTGTACTGCCACTGCCACAGCTGCTGCTGCTTGCGCAGCCGATGGTTGCTGATAACCCGCCGGCGCCGCTGCTATTCCTCCAGTTGCTTGTTGGTATTGACTCAATGTAAAATCATTTAGTAATAATGTTGCATCTTCCACAGCACTCGACGTTGGATCGGTTGGTAAAAGGCTGACATTTGGATGCCTCATCGGTTGATATATTTCATCTGGTGTAAAAGGCGCGCGGAAATCCATGCTAAGGTGGCAATGTTATTCTGTCTGTCTATCTGTTTGTGAGTGAGTGTGTGTTGGTGTGTTGTATCTGTATGCGTGTGTATGTTTGTTGTTCTTGGAAATGCTAAGTTAAATCAAAAAAGAAACAGTTTATTAGTGCTTCGTCTGTGTGCTTAACTTGAGATTAAATGAAAATGTTGAAAAATAATTAAACAAAAAACCGCCGCAATCAATAAGCAGAAATTACAGAAATAATAAAAACAAAAAAACACGTCGTCAAATTCGAAGATGATGACGACGGCGGCGGCGACGACGACGACGACGCCATTGATATACATATAGACTACGGCGGCGGCGGGTGTTATGCATTGCATGCGTTGTGGTCGATTGCCGCAGTTCCCCCCTCTTCTTAATTCACACACACACACACACCAATCGAAATTCCACATCAGCCACAATCGCCATTGGCCGTCGTACCGCCGCAGCCGCTTTTTAGCCTTTCAGCTCACTCGGTGCTCTGTCAGAGTTGCGTCGCAACCGAGATCATTGCCGCCGCCGACGACGCCATTATCATTTCCAACTGGGCACATACATTTTATTTGCTCTTTACGTTCTGCCTTTCATATTCATTTCATATATTGAAATAACTAACAATTCCATGTAATCATATTATTCTACTTAATGTTGATGTTTGATAGATGCTTTTCGCTTACCCTTTTTGTATTTTTTCCGTGCTAGTTAATTTCTTTTTGCAAATTATTCGGTTTTTTCTACACTTTTCTACTCTTTTCACTCGTTTTTCTGCTTTGACACTGCTTCGTTGTAGTCGTTTTAAACGTCTTCTCTTCTCTTCACTTCTTCGTATTTGTATTGTTGGTTGTGTGCTGTGTTGTGCAGCTGCTTCTGCTTCTGTTGCTGCTACTTGCGTTGCCAACTTTCGCCTTTCGCTCTATTGCGCTGCTGGCACCAATCGGAATTAATTAGCGTTTTTTGTTTCTTCCACTTTATTATGTATTTGCTTAAAACTCTTGTCGTTGTTTTATGCACACAAATGCAATTAAATGAATTGTCAAAACAAAATTTAATTAGTGTTAATTAATTAATCGGAAGCCGAGCGATGCTTCGATTTTTCTTCTAGTTTTTTGATGGAATTATAATCACAAATTGCTCTAATAATCGGACGACAATGGACAATGATAGAGGCAGCGACTGGAGCGCATTGCAGTGCTGTGAAGCGATTCAATTTTCGACGACATTGAAATGATTTTGCAAGAATGCGATTGGTAGCAGTCGGTCTGGTGGCTAAAATGGCATCGCTTGCATATACTTTTCTTTGCCTTGACATCATTTTTATTTAAAAAATCATTTTGTGGTAATTTTTAATCAATACTTAAATTTATCAGGGATTTGCATGTAAAATATTAAACTACTAAAAGCAATTTAGAATTGCAAGGAAATTATTACAGCAGAAATCTCGCTGTTTGAATGAAAACTGCGTTCCACAAAACTCGGTTTCAGTTGCTTGTGTTTGTGGTCTCAGATTTTGAACGAGCATGTAGGATATTCAAAAATTTTTCTGTATATTTTCCCGTTTGTCTGAAACCTGAATCTCCATCATCATCATCAGCATGTTTCCTCGACTCGAAACAAGGCGTCTTTCGGTATCATATGATATAGTCTGCAAAATACAAACACAGGAAAATTTGAATTAACTCACATATTTTCAAAAATTTAATTAAATTGATGTCATGTCGGCAATGATCGATCTTTGCAGTGCTACCAAGGTGTTCCTGCAATAATTGTTATCGATAAAATCGATAGTCGAGAAATGTCGTTTTCCATCACTTGAAATATTCGCCTGGTCATGCAATAGTAAGAAGAAGCACTTATCTTTGTGCGTCGTAACAAAAGAAAAAAAGGAATAAGAAAAAATACGAGAAATTAAATCATTTAGATAAAAAGTATAAATTCTTGTGATTTTGTTTGTTAAAGTTTCGTTGCATATTTTCTTTCGTCTGCAATATATCCGGTAAAACCCATTTAATATTTATATTGCCAAATAGAACAATTTCACACATACATAAATTCTTAGTTAACGAGAAGCGCTCGCATAATGTTTAGCCGTCAAAGTGGAATCGGTGGTGGGTCCGGTAATAGCTCCAATCTTGTTGAGTTTCGTGCGGGCCGCATGAATATGATTGGCAAAATGGTGCATCCGGACACGAGGAAAGGCCTCGTCTATTTAAACCAGACCGATGATGGTCTTATGCATTTCTGTTGGAAGGATCGGACTACTGGCAAAGTAGAGGATGACCTTATTGTTTTTCCCGATGATTTTGAATTCAAGCGTGTCGAGCAATGCAAGACGGGACGTGTGTATGTTTTAAAATTTAAAACATCAACGCGTAGGATGTTCTTTTGGATGCAGGAACCAAAGACTGATAAGGATGAGGAGTTCTGCAGACGAGTAAATGAATTGATGAATAATCCGCCGCCGGCGCATCAACGTGGTGGCAGCGATAACAATGATTTGCAATACATGTTGAACAATATGTCGCAACAGCAGCTGATGCAACTCTTTGGTGGAGTTGGGCAAATGGGTGGGCTAAGTTCATTGTTGGGTTCAATGAAGTAAGTATCATACTACAGGAGAAGAGTTTTGTTTGTTATTAATCTGATCTGTCTTAAGTTCACGTTCAACATCTGCACGGAATTCGTCAGCTGGTGGTAGCAGTGGTGGTAGTGGCACTGGTGGCACAGCGACTGCCGTAAATACGCCTGAAAATACAAGTGCGCCACGAACACCTTCGGCACCTAAAAAAGGCAGCAACACTGCTGGCTCCAATAAGAATAGCACCGGAGGAGGAACGACCAATTCTGGTGGAAATAATGGAATCACCACCATAAACGCAGCCGGTAAGGAATTAACAACCGGTGGTGGCCTTACCTCTGGTCCTTTTACCAATCTTTTCCAAACCTATTTATCCAATCTTTCCCCCGAACTTGGTGCAGGTCGTTCACTCAATATTGACCTGTCCACTGCCATTGCTGGATCGGATGGCATCAATCAACTGATATCGAATCCGGATAATGTTAATAGTCTGTCAGTGCATTTACCGGAATCTGAAAATGCCAATGAAGATCGAAAACAACAAATCAAGGATCACATCAATTCACCCCAGTTTCAACAGGCATTAAGTCAATTCTCAAGTGCTCTACAATCGGCTCAGCTTGGTCCAGTGGTTTCACAATTTGAATTGCCCGCGGAAGCTGTGACAGCTGCATATTCCGGTAATCTAGAAGATTTTGTCTTGGCCCTCGAGAAAGCTTTACCTGCTGGCACTAAAATAGGTGGTGATGGTGCAAAAACTGCAGCAGCGACCCCTGCTGCTGCAAGCACTAAACGCGATGAATCCACCGCTGCCACAGCAAGCGTCAGTAATAGTAAAGCTGAAGCTGAGTCCGCCGCCCCCGATAGCGAGAAGGCAGCTAGCGAGGATAAGAAGTAGGAAGGGAGGAACAATTTATAAAAAATGGAAAACATTTTGGATTAAAATATTTTAATTTATGTTCATTTATATTTTCTATTTGTTTAATTCTCTTAAAATACACACAAATATGATGAATGGATGATACACAAAAGATTTATTGATTGCACATTTTGTTTACATATTTCTTTATTTTAAACGACTTCGCAATTTGTTTGTTTTTGGCGATTAGTACCTTATTCTTTTTGCATGTGACATTATTTGGAATGGAATTTTACATAGAGAAATTCTTTTGGATTTTCTAACTGGGGGTTTTTTTATTTGCCACCTAAAACTATTCATTATTCATAGCATGCGCAAAGTCATTCGAAACGATTTCCTAAAACGTCGAATGACAATAGTGAATGGCACGTATTGAGACCTATGAGTACTTCGCTAAAACACACTGTGAATGGCAAATGACGTTGAACAAAAATATCAAATTGAAGTAGATTTGGAGGAATGACAGTAGTAGTTTAATTTTGAGGATCGATATGGATGAAAGTAAGATCGCAATCGTTGTTGCCTTATTATTATTAAATATAAGAAAATTTACAATAAAAAGTAATGCAATGTAATGTGTTGTACACCGATAAGTTCAAAATTTCCAAATGCGTTAAGACACTCTGTGTTTATCATTTATTAAGACATCAACACTTGTTTGCTGTCTCCCATAAAATTATGAATCCGATTTCATTTTTTGCCTTCTATGCTATCATTCGCAAAAATCGACTTACACACCACAAAGTCATGTATTTTGCCATTCACAGATGTGTCGTAAGAGGATTACTGGCATTCACTGGAATGTTGTCGTAAGCTTAATTCCTTATTCCTATAGTCATTCACTAAAAATTATGACATGCGGTTTAAATGTACCTAAATTCATTTTTTGCCATTGTGGCCAACTAAATCAATTTTTCGAGGGTATTCTCTGCTCGATTTTTGTGGAATCTACTCGCATTTTTCTCTCTCTCTCGCTATCCTCAGGCATAAGCAACCGCCACTCTCTCTCCTAGACAAAACAATGACAACGACGTCATGCATAATGGATTGGATCTCTTCTGCATCTTCCAAGTTTTTGTGTGAGAGCAAGTGAGATAAAAGCAGAAGATGTATCTGCTATCTCTTGTTAAATTGCTCTCAAGCAAAATCACCAATATAATGAAGTGTGTGCGAATACTCTTATTATTTTGCAAACTTTTTTGCACCGGTCTCTCTCATTAATTACTCTCTCTTTTTGCCGCTACTAATAATACTGTTTATTGTTTGATGAAAATACTACTCGCTACACTCAAGGACATATGTAGTTACGGTTTAATAATTATGGTTTTGTAAAGAAAGCAAAACTGTAAGATTTTGAACCTCAGCATTTCATATTACAAATTATTTTTTTAATGATAACGTAAATTAACAGTAATTACAATAAATTTTATATTAACCATGGCTGACAGGGCCTTCGCCTAGTACATGTTTTGCATTTAAATATCTTGAATCAATTCCAATTACCAATTGATTTATCTTCAAAATACAATAATTGCATACATTATCATTCATTTAAGAAAATATCACTTCGGCTACATACGTATAATACTAAGATATTCTATAACTATAGATTGCTTATCGAAACATATACCTCATATAAATATATGAAATCAAGTAAAGAAAATAATTTCAAATTATGGGCAAATGGGGAAATTATGAATTTTTTTTTTAAATATAAAACAAATGAAATTCAAATATCCTATTTTTACAGTTTTGTAGCCATTGAAAGCCAACTCGCTACAAAATACCAAAATAGAGAGCTGAGAATAGAAAAGTAATAAGCTCTTTCTAAAAAAAAAAAACACTAAAAAAATTTGCAATTCCATCTTAAGTCATATTCTTTTCACTCGCGCGACTACGAATCCCCAAAAAACTGATCACTCGCTACTTTTCGCAAGAAAGTTTTCGCTCTCTACTCTCGCCACTTTCGACCTACTCGCTAACTTTTATTCATTACTTTTCAATCGAGATTTGATTTTGGCAAAAGCACAGTAACATTCTCCGTTTTTTCGCCGTCGGCAAATTTCAATACGAATACGAATTAAAAATTAAATATTAATTAATTTAATAGCAATTTCTATATAACAAGTGCTTAATTCAGAAAATTGTCCAATCTAGAATCCAAATAATTTTTCAAGCATTCTGTGTGGACGGACGAAAGAAAATTCGCATAGCGCGTTCTAGAAATATTACAATAATAATAACAAAAAAAAAAAAATAAACAAAACAAAATACCACAAAGAAATTATGACGAAAAATTGCTTGCAAATGTGAACAAATCAAATGGTTAATAAGTTTTTTATTATTGTTTTTTTGCCATAACAACATCAAGAGCAAAAAAAGTTACTTTTTGCGTCGCAGCTTTTGTTTTGAAACCGAAAAAGCAAAAAAGATAGTGAGAGAGAGAAGAGAGTAAAAAAAAAACAGTTTGTTTTGCCTTTTAGCTTTCGGCAAAATTTCTTCTTTTTTCTGTTTGTTGTCTTCAAAACATTGGAAATTGTAAAAAAACAAATAAAACAACAAACTAAACAGTGCGCAACGCAAAATTTACACAAAAAAATTAAAAAAGTTCAATTGCGCCAACATTTTTTAAAACACAATTTCAGCATTTATTCCCCATGCGCCACCCCACTTTAGCTACCTACCCGCACCATTGCTATAGACCCAACACACAACATCAGCAGCAAAAAATTCACCTCTGCTCTGGTTTTGATGCTTTGCTTTGTTTGTGTTGTTGTTTAAGGGGAAATGAGACTCACTCACGCTCTCACCACAAAAGATTGTTTTGATTCAAAGTTTTCTTTTATTATTGTTATTATTTTAACGATAATAAAAACAGTTTATAATTATTTTCTTAAATAAGATAATTCAAGAAATATTAAGCAAAAGAGATCTGAGTGGGTAAACAGTAAACTAAATAAACAAAAATAAAAAACAACAAACTATGCAAAAATTAAAATAACAAAACAGCGGCAAATTTGTTATTATTCTCTTCTTCATTTTACTTAACACAACACAAACACACACACACAGACATGAACTCATACTCACTCACCCATACGTAACTCCCGTTTGCTATTTGTGCATAAGTGAGAGAGAGTGAGTGAGAAGTGTGTGAATGCAAACAAGCTCCAGTTAAAGTTAAACAACAACAACAATCGTTAATCATCGTTATCGAAAACATCAGCAGTAGCAGCAGCAACAAAATGCATTAACACCGAGAGCAAAGAGCAACAAACAAGCAAGTGAGCTCGCCACTCTTTCCTCTTGTTTTTTGTTTTTTGTGCTCTCTATAAATTTTGCATATGTATATTTTAGCTTTGATTTGCATGCATGTGTGCGTTTGCTTCAGTTTGAATAAAAATATGAATTTGTTATTGCAGGCAATTTTATCAAAAATAAAAAATAATTAAAGTAATTCGAATCCAGTTGCTAACTACATCAAGTCTATATATATAAATAAATAAATAAATAATACTTCAAATAAGTATAGAGTAGAGTGAGTGCAAGCACAAATTATAGTACAACAACGAAAAAAACAACAAAATTATTTGCTTGGAAGTAAAGTTTCTGAGCGAAGAGAAGTAGGAGAGTGGAAAGCAGCATATCTTCTTCAAAAGCTTAGCGCAATAATCTAGAAATTCAGACATTTTCAAGTGACGACCCGACGAAGCTGTCATCATTAGACACCATTAATAAATAAATAATAATAAATAAAGTGTTAATAAGATAATTTGAATTAAAGTTTAAAAAACAAGAAAGCAAAAACAAAACAAAAAAACATTTTTAATGTGCGTCGCTTATAATTTTCCTTTTGTGTCGCTGCTAATGATAAGACGAAAATTGTCAACAAAAGCATCAAGGACAATAAAACTATTTATAGAAATACCAATAACAATAGCGACAACAACAAAACCAACAACAATAAGAAAAGATTTCTTTGACTTAAAGCTGGAAAGCGAATTCCAAAGAAGAAGTTAAACGGGGAATTTAAAGGAGAAGAGCAGAAAAAAGTAAAGAGACAATTCCAAGTTCTGGCAGCTGAGTGACTACACAGCAATCACAACAACAACAACATCAAAGTGAAGTGAATTCGATGTAAGTCATTGTTGCATTTTTATTTTTTATTTATTTTTTTTTCTTCTTTGAGTTTCAAGTTTCTTTACTGATAAGTTAAGTTATACTACAATAGAAACAAACATGGCCACAATGCAAATAAACCAAACTCACTCCCTCCACTCCCTCTGCATATCTACAGTTATCCACAATACAATACATTCTCGTATAGAAGATTTCCCTGTTGACTATTGTGAAATATTCTTCGAGTCTATGATGAATCAAATCAATACATGTATGTATGCATGCATGCATGTAATAAATAAATGAAGAAAGGATGGGATTAACCAGATCCAAAGGACTAACTAACATTTTTCAATTAGTTTCTATAGCCTGAATCTGAAGTAAGTTAAGGGTGAATGGTGTTAGAAAAGGAGATGATGGAGGGAAGAAGGTTGTGCATTGCCTACCGGTTTACCTGTGTATGTATCATAATAAACAGAAGACCACAGTAAAACCACATTAAATTGAATACAATTTTGCATTGTCCATAAATTTCGGAAGGTTCAAATTTGGATTTTGGATTTTGGATTGATTGATTATTCAAGTACAAAAAGCTTTTACTTAAATATTTTAAAAAGATTTTCATTTAATTTTTGTTGTACATTTGTAATTTCAAAACAAATCTATAGAAAAACCTTCAATGTGAACTTTTTGTAAATAAATAAAAATCTTATTGCAACATTTTGAGTTAAAAATTGAATAATTAAGGAACTTTCTTTCTTTTATTTCAAGAGATAATCATATGAATTCTTAATACGAGTCTCTCGATTGATTTTCTGGATAAAGATTTCATTTGCTATATCTAATTGAAATTTAGATCTTTTCTCATCTGAAATTAAAACGAATACAGTTAAACTGCCATAAGTCGAACTTCTATAACTCGAATATTTCTACAATTCGACTTTAAGTTCGAATTTTTCAAGGAAATCCCCGAATGATGTTTTGTGTAAAAGCATCAAGAGTATTTCCTATAAATAATCTGGATTTTGTCAATATACTAGATTGATAATGATAGAAACTTGATGGAAGGGATTGCACTATTACTCTTAAGAGTTCTGTATGTTGCCTATGAGATTTGTACAGAAGGCTCTTTGAAAAGGTTATATACAATATAGTTAGAATTTTTAATTTTATTTTCATAATGTACATACAATATTCAAGTACCCACATAGAAAATTTTGTGTCAATCCGATGAATATTCGCGTAGTAACACACACATTTCTAATGACTTAAGTTATTCAAAATTTTAGTAAAAGATTGACAGCCTGCCGAGCTAGCAGAGGAGGTCACTTGAACGATATTCTATTTCATTATAATTTCAAATCAAAATAAAGATTTCACAAAGATACATCAAATTTGAACTCATTTGAACTGCTTTTGAAACTTTAAACGCCTTATTTTCAAAACTAAGTTTCTAAAATCAATAAAGCAAGGTTTCTTGGAAGCTGCTAAATTTTAACATAAACTTATATGTGCTTCTTGAGGTCAACTATAGCAGCTTTCAACTTACTTAATTATTTTTACAAATAAAAAATATGAAAATACATTTAAAAGTCACCGTAATTTTTGGAAAATCGCTTTTTTGACCCTCCTGACTATATATTCGTATGTATAACCCCTCATATAACGACATTATTAAACATATTGCTTAGAACTATTAAATCCATCCACAAGTGCCTTCGAAGGTCATGTTGACGACTGTTTGGAGGTCAAATTTATTCAACAAATTTCCAAGAATAATGTAGCTGATTGCTTTTTAATTTCAAATTTATATTTACAATTAAATAGTACAACCGTTACCAGAACTGCGTTGCGACGCCCTCGAAGTACTGATGTTGTGTGATTGTTGTAGTCATTGTTCATTGTATGCCGGGAAAATTATATAGGTTTTTCCTCTAGAATGAGTTATCGATGCAGTTCTTATTAAAAAAAAAAAAAAAAACAAAAAAAAAATGAAATAAATAAATATGAAAATATGGAAAAACTAATGAGTTACAACAAAGTGGATAACATAAAAACCTTCTCCATGAAAAAATACATATATGTGGCAACATTCATAGAGATCTGTCAAACGGTGTCGGAGTTTAGCACTGTCAAACAATTTTTTTCATCCAACTGACGATAAATGTTGATAAATTAATGAATATTTTGAGAAACTATAAATGAAAAACCCAATGTTAAGTAAATAAAGGATGCAATCTCTTAAGACGGTGCACTATTGTTAGAGGAGTATCCATCAGGTTAACAGTCAATGGGTTTGGGTAACTAGTTTCATCCAGAATTGTTGGCATTTGTAGATAGTGTCAATGTTTTTGTTATTTAAAAACCAATCTGCTAGCTTTTAAAAAAATTCTATGTCTCAATTCCATGAAAGTCATTTGGATTTTGAATCAAAAATCATTTTCCTCTTAACTACTATACTTGAATTTATCAGTACGATACAAAAAAAAAAACGCACACTAAAACTGGCAAACTGACCTGGATAATGATAACAAACCAGGTGCTTATTTACATATCCATTGTGGCTCCTAATTTGTTTCATGGCATCTAGCTATGGGGCATTCAAATAAAGCAAAACAAAACACTGCATATGATTAGGGGCGCTCCCAGATGTGTCCCCAACTTAACATTGCACTAGGACATAATTTCCACAGCAGCATATACAATGATCGATCCATCAACTCCAACTGCTAGGAAAAGACTGAAGACGCTCCATCCCTACCAGCTAAGTAAATGTAGATTTTAAAGGAAAAATCCTCCATATGTTAATATGTTGTTATTACGCTACTTAATATTTTTCTTTGTTAGACTAATTTTTCTTTTTAATGTTATAGAGTGGGTGACAATGCCTCATTGTTGGTTCTGGAGGCTTTTAGGAGCTCAGAGCAAATAAGCGGGCAACGGTCCAACCCGCAGCCCAAAGCATGTTTTAGGGCGGTCAACTTGAAACGTTTAATTTTTCTATTTGCCTGTCAACTTAAACCGATGGCTTATGAATTAGTTTTAAAAAATTTAGAAGATTTGGTTGTGAATTTTACTGAAAATGTTAAAAAGAGAAAGTATTTGATTTATAAATTCCAATATTTTATTTTATAATTTACTTTAGGATTTTTTGTTTTTTTTTTTTTGTCATTATTTTGAATATTTACTGTTCTTTATTGCTTTGTAACCCTTACCCGCCAAAAATGCACACAGATACACTTACATATTGTACATGCACACACACAAACATCAACCATGACATGAAGACCTGAGCGAATACTTTTATTCTGGAAGGTCCTTTTAATGAAACAGCTGCATTCGGAAAGCGTTATAAGCTAAGCTTTTCTTCTCTTCTACAATATTTTCTCGCAATTTCTCTGATTTTCTTTTCTATCTTTGTTGCACACGTTGCTTCTCTTTTTCATTCTAACAAATTTGTTGCTTGCTGCTTGACAATGAAATTGTATAAAATATTTTTCTTATTGTTGTTTGTTGTTATTGAAGGATATTTGGAAAGGACGACGGTGGCGGCAAGTATTGGGTGGGTGGTTTTGGTAAGAGTTGAGTGACTGAGCATTGCCGACGTTGATGTTGATGATGGTCTAGTCTAGTCTCGTTGAGCATGCCGCCCACATGCAAAGTGGCTGTAGGCAGCCATTAAGGGAAAGCATATGTATGTATATACATTTGTATATACACTTGAGAATGTGTGAGTGTGTGTGTGTGTTAATAAACATAAATGGCGCCTGTGCATATGCTATACAAAATTTGAGCGCAAAAGCATCGTTGAATTTCACCATGGCAAAGAGACAGTTTGCCTACCTCAAACTACAAAATGTTAACCACCAACCATATTTTTATCCTTATGGTATGAGAATCGAATTTCGCCGACAGGGACATCAATAAACAC
Organism: Amiota minor; assembly: GCA_037043295.1. Classification (NCBI taxonomy): domain Eukaryota; kingdom Metazoa; phylum Arthropoda; class Insecta; order Diptera; family Drosophilidae; genus Amiota; species Amiota minor. Next base: position 1,261,929 of record JBAMAW010001038.1, read on the forward strand.
ACACACACACACACGGACACCAATTTACTGTTAGTCGCCCACTTGTTCTTGCTTTCCTTTTCTTTTATGCCCACGCAAGAGAAAGTTTCCATTATGTAAACGATATCAGAGCGAGTGAGATAACTAGTATAGCTCTTTGCATATGCATGTATGTGTGCGAGTGAATCGGTATCTATGTGTGTGTGTGTGTGTTATGTCTATGTTTATGTTTTGGTAGAAAGGTCACACAAGCAATTTTCAATTTATTGTATTTGTTTTTGTTGTGTTCTGTTTGCCTCTCTACTTTTACTTGTTTTTGTTATTCTAATAAAATTTATTGAAGGGCAAACTTTGTCGCGCTCAAATGCAATACACAAATATAGACACACACACACATATGCATATGCAAAGACATACGTATACAAGGAGTACACAAAAAATACATACATAATTCTATGCATAGAAGCCGCCGCTTAATTTCATTGTATTGGTAACTGCCTGTGTGTCGTCTGTTTTTGAGTTTAGACTTTCACTCTTCCTTTTGCTGATGAAATTTCTCAAAAAAAAAAAACAAATTAAAAAAATTTTAGTATTTTCTAAGAAGGCTATGCTTTATATGTATGATGGTGTAATAATTACTAGCGGCGCAAGGAGATTAGTCAACGAGTAAACAATCTGATTTTGAGTCAGACGATGAAACTGGAGGCTTTAGGCTAAGCTGATTTTTGCAGACAGAAAGTCCTTAAGTAAAGAAAGACTCTTCGTCTCTTTTACATTTTGGTTGCAACACCGAAGGTCCGTAAAATCAGAATTTTCGTGATGCCTTTCAACGAAATTGACGCAGTGAATTGTATTATAAATTTGTCATAATGTTTGTAACACACAAAAGGAGAAGTAGGAGACCCCATAAAGTATATGTACATATATATATTCTTGATCAGCTCGACGAGACGAGTTCATTAAGCCATATCCGTCTGTTTATCTGTATGTATGCAAACTAGTCCTTCAGTTTTTGAGCTAAAGACCTGAAATGCACGAAGTTTTCTTTTCACCAGAGGCTGTACATTTGTCGGATTCAGGCGAATCGAACTAACCCAAATTCAAATTCTGTTTTTTTTAGAAAAACTTTTTTATTTTTTTGTAATATTGAACTGGAATTTGGTTACCATAAGTGTCTGACTCAAATTTAGCAATCGTGTAAATTTCAAGATCCTAGGATTATTGGATAGTATAGCTTTCATACAAATCTTTCGGTTTTTATATTGACATGCAGTATGAATACTGACTCTTCCCGAAACATAAGTCAACATATAGGAACGTAGACAAAAATGTTCGGCATAGCTAAAGATAATCTATTTCTTGTTCTCATCTTTATTGGGATAAGCTGCTTCACCCAGACTTGCCTGGTTTGAACTGCTCTTAGTCTTTAACATACTGGCATCATCGATATAGCGATGCTCTTAGGGTCTTTTTACTTAGTCCAGCAAGTTTTAATGCAAAATGCTCATCATAAATAAAATTATTCACAAAATGTCATATCTTTAAAGTTTAAATTAAAACCAGTTTCAATGATTTCTGGTAATGATCCTGTACAATATAATGCTCTCCCTACGATGAATTAAACATGTATGTACTTCCTTACTTGAACTTTGATGTGTATACATATTTATCTGAAATTATTCTTGTGGTGTGGTCGGACTTACATTATCTCCTAATCCGACATCACGTTGGTCGTGTAAATAATAAGTAAGTGAGGGTGACATTATATGCCTAGGTAAGATCAGCTGCTATCTTATCTTATATCTTAACTATGAATACTAGATGTCACCTTAGCGTTAGCACTGTCGCGGAAGTCATCATGTTCATTCATGAACAGACATTTAGAGGCCCATAAAATAGCTAAAAAATCATAGTTTCCCATTCAATGAGAAAAGAGTTTTTATATAACAAATTTCTACAATTTCTGACATTGGAAACAAATAAATAAAACTGATCCTTAATGTACACAAGACTGTGGCTATAAAATACCGAGAAAAATGCTTTTACAGAAATAATATTCATGGGGCCAAGTCATACGATAGACAGTTGTATAGCGTGTAGCCTTCTTTTTCGATTTCCGCATCTCCCGTTTCTTTAGATATATTGTATTAATCTGACCGTAGCCTTTGATTTTATACGATCTGATAAGGTTTAAGATTGCTCAGAAGACATTGAAAATGAAGTATTCCGATTTGAATGTCGGTGTAGTTTATCGTATGAAGGTTAAATAAACTGTAGTAGTTGGATGGCGGAAGTCAAATTTTACTTAATCTTAGCCTAGGGTTATTTTATAGCCATACATCATTATTTATCAAGACGTTTCTAGATAAGCATATTAACTCAATCAAATTTGTAAAATCTGCTTTAAAAGAAACAATAATTGAGACTGTAAAAGAAAAAGGACCAGCGGAGTTTCAAATAAACGAGGCTAGAACTTTATCAGGGACCAAGACTAGCTCAGTTATATAGGTCATTAAATCTGTTGTGATGTTACAAAGAGGGAAAGGGGTAGGAAAGTCGGGATGGCGTGTGGGGGTTGGATGGATATACGACTTCTTTTCAGTCGCCAGAGCCTGCTTTGCGTTACCAGTTTAAACCACTAAATTGACATTAGAATAGGAGAGGCTATGAAGAAGACATTTCTGTTCCTCCGTCTCAAAAAAAATTAATAAATAACATACATATGTATAAATTTTAATGTTTTACAGCCGTGTAAATTTATAAATATGCTTTGATTTTAATTGTCCTTCATTGACTTTCTTTTTCGTCTATGACTGACGTGGCGTATAAGTAATGGCGTATTTATAAACCTATTAAATTTAATAGAAAAAAAAAATCATTACCAACGACGACCCAGAAAAAACAAAAACAGAATGTGTATTTCACTTTCTCTCTTACACAGACACACACACACACACACCCACTTATACCCATGCCCCGAAAACAAATACATTCATCCATAAAGATATAGAAACACGCACATTCGTAAAACTGATACAAATATAAAATTTCCAGACCTAGAAAAACGCAAGAAATGCTCATAAGTTCGCATATAACTAAGTGATATAAATTGACTGACGACGAAGAATGAATGAATCAAGTAAAAATGGGTGGGTGAATGAATGGAAATGGTGAAGTAGTAAATGAAAGGTGGGTGGGGTAGACAACTATTCATATTGAAGCTACTCGTTTTCTTGACATTGAACTTGAGGAATGAATGTTTAAACGAAGCGAAACTGAAACGAGGCGACTACTACTGACATCGTCGTCACGAGTTCTCTCTCCCGAATCGGCAAACAAAACATAAAAGTATAATACCATAACAACAAAAGCAACACCAATAAATTAAAGTAAAACCAGCATTAGAAAAGAATTGAAGCAAACGAGGTTGATATGATAACAAAAAAAAAAACGAAAAAAACAAAATCAACTCAACTTTTTCCAAATAGTAAATGTAAATTTTTCTTTCAAATGTTGAATGAAATGAAGAAAGAACTAGAAAGAACGTTATCTTCGACTATGCCGAAGATGAAATACTCTTCACGGGATTTGTATGGGAGGTACCCACCTTAGTGGTCCTGCGCCTATCTTGGAAACTTATAGTGTCCAAGTTTGAGTTTAATAGGACATAAAACCGAAAAGTTTTTCTAATAAGAACATGAATTCAAATGGGTGGTTTGTAGTTGTCCGATTCGGCTGCTTCCGACAAATGTCCTGAGATGGGTAGGTTTAGTAGGATCTCAAGGACAGCTGTTGGAGTTATGACATCTTTAGCTGCATTTTTATTTCTAAAATTCTGTTGCTGGTCCATATTGTGTCCCTGGCCTTATAGGTACATGGTAAATTGTAGGTGACTGTTCTATAGAAATTTCTCATGAAGTTTTCACTTATTTAGAGAAGTTTAAGTAGATCTGAGATCATGTCTTCACATTTTCCACTAACGAGAACAACGATATATGTCGCGTAAGTCGTGACCATTTTTGCTCAATAATTGAAGGAGTTCAGCTGCTGCAATAAACTGTAGTACCTCTCTCCCCAAGGGCACCGTTGGGTGTGTGTCCTGTAGTCGCATACCAAAGATGGTCAAAGACAAATCAACTGCCTTATCAGTAAGATTTCTTGATCAAAGTGGTGTAAGCAGGGTGTATAAGAAACTAACTATCCACAGTTTAATCGTAATGCTAGAACATTTGAAATACTTTACCATATGAGACTTTAAAGCAGAGCTGTCCAACCCGCGGTCCCAATACACGCAACAGTGTTTCCGAATGCGGCCCAAGTGACAAAGAACAAAAAAGTCACCAATAGAAACCGAGAGAAATTCTTTCTCTATTTCTAAGACTTTACTGTTCAGGCATCCGTCCTCGGGCTCTATCTCATGAACCGTAATAAGTAGAAATTTGAAATTTTCACAGAATGTGTAGTAACAACAAATACTTAAGTTGAGAATTTAAAGGAGTTTCCATACTAGTAACGTGTGTTCCACTATGCATTGCGCACAGTTTGCAAAGAATTGTTACGGCGTTCTCTCGTTCACAGTTTTGTGAGCATTGACAGATGTGATGTGCGTATCCCCGTACAAAAATCTTGTATCTATTTGAAGTATATTTTGTTTAGGTATAATTTTGGCGTTGTTTGAATATTTGTGACAAAAAAAACAACACATGAGTTAACATTGACAGAAAACTGTGGTGTGCAGTGCTTCTCAAATGTTAACTGCCAGTTTACAGAGGATAGAAGAGCCAGCAGTGATACTCAAATGTTGTTTCTTTTTAACTCTTTTTAACAATCGCACGGAACCCACTTGGCCAATTATTTTTTGTTGTTTTCACGCCAACTTTTGCGAAGTCCCTTTTTCGTTTTGGTTCGCCATACTTTCGGCTCAAAAAACCACGAATTTTCCCAGTGAACGGAAAAGGTTGGACAGACAATAGAGATATTGTTTCATCTGTATATTTACTAGGCTCTTTTTCAGTAGCATTTCAGATATCTCAAATATGAAATACTAGAAATAATTACACTTTTTTTTTTTTTTGAATGTCACAGGACTCCTATATGTTTTGGGGGTATCACAATATGTTACGCCTAAGTGTGACGATTCTTGGCAACAATCAAACCTTAACAAACATAAAAAGTATGAAAAATCCTTTGGCGCTTTCAAATTATCAACATTGGAGAAATTCAACACAACATAACTCAACTGAACTCAACTTGAATAAGCTCACACACAAGCACACTCACACTATATTCACCACGCTGCTTTTTGATTGTGTGCTGAGCTGAGGTGATGGGCACCAATAATAAAAATGCAACTATCAATTATTGTTGTTGTATCAAAAGCACAAGCACACACATACACATATACATATATATATAAATATATATTTCTATATGCACTTAGTATATGTAAACAATAAATGCATGGATGCATGACGCACACGCGCGCTCCCTCACTTTGTCTGCTGTGTTTCTGTTTCTATTTACTTTCATTATCTTCCTTCACTCATTCACTCACACTTCTGCAGATATGTATATGTATAGACAGTTATTTCCCGTTATATGTATCTAAACTTGTATCTGCATGTTTGTGTGTGTGTGTCTGTGCTTTGCACATTTCAACAGTTTGTTGTTTTTATTGCTTACTTTTCCTTATCTTCGTTTCTATTTTTTTTTTCTACTTCCTTCATGTACTTTCTACTTTTTGTATGCAATTGTGCTGTTGTTGTCGTTTTTTGACGTTGCTCTTCTCAGCTGCTTTGCTTGACTTTTTAGTTTTTCCTTTCTCTCAGTCTGTTTTTACCCCACACACATTCCCCCATATAGCATCTTCTCTTTCTTGTGTCGTTGGGAATTTATAGACGAGAACAACAACAACAACAATAATAATTTATCGATTTGCATTTTGCAACAACAAAATATGTAATTGCAATACTCTGCTCTCTTCTCCAAGTGCGCGTCTGCTGTTCTCCTTGTAGTCTACTCGTTCTTTCTTCCTCTATTCGAAATACATGTTATGGGCCTTCATTTATCTCTTTCACACCCATAAGGGAAAAAAGCTTTTGCGCCTATGCAGTTTTTATTCTCTGCAAAGACCATCATCCATCCATCCATCATCATCTTCATAATTCTACATACTGTGTGTGTAGGAGAGAGAATGCGTATCAGAGGGAGCAGACATACATATGTCAGGAGATCTTAAACTTAAGTAGTCCCTGCCTTTGTTACCAGCTGCCGAATCAACGAAAAATTTCAAGCCCACTTACTAGTGTCTAAATTTACCACATTCCCCACGTCTTAAAAATGATGGTTTCATGAGAAAACGGATGTGTCTTCCATAAAGTTTATGTATGCATGCCATTAGACCAATGATGCAGTGTCCCCTTAAGATACTCATTATCATTCCAATACTTTCGTTGTTAATAAGCAGGGTTCTGTGGCAACCAGACCAGAGTGCCCAGGTGACATACGTAAGCGTACCAGTTACCTGGTTTTCACTTCCAGATCTAACAGACTATCTTATAAAGGCCTACAAACATTACCATAGTAATCAGCATAAATCTCATTCTAGCAAACTTCTATGACATCTTGTTACCTAAAGTCACCAGAATGTTTGGGTACCCAGATGAGAGCGATGCGTACTGGTGCAATTGGTTGAGAGTTGCCCCATCTTATTGTAAATTATTACATTTTTGATGCATTTTCCTTGCCCGGATGTCACTGTTTCTCGAGCTCTTCAGGGCCCTCGGACCACATAATTTAAAAACCACTGCTTCAGATAGATACATTTATGCATACGTACACATCAATCTTTTGCTACTTTACTCTCAATTTCTCTCTCTTCTCTCTCATTATTTGCATGGCTTTTGCGGTATTTTGTTATGCAGTTGATGCATTTGCTGTTGGTTGTTGCTACTTCATCCACATCTTCTGCATCTTTACCCCAACTACATCCAGTTCAACCATTTCGCAATGCATTTTGCAATTGCCTTTTACAATACTTTCTTTTATTGTGTGTGTGTGTTTGTGTGTGTGTCTGTGAAAAGCGCTACTGCGTCTTTAACTATCCAAAAACAACAACATCAATCTTTGTCTGTCTGGTTGTCTGCTTGTATCCGATAAACTTTTAGCTATGACAACGACCAAAAATGCTAATAAAGTTTTTTTTTCTGCTACTTTCTCTTTCCTCCTTCTTCTTTCATTTCCCGTTTAATATGATATTTCTTTGCTTTCCTTCTTTCCCTTAGACATTACTTTTTGCGCATTTTGCGAAAATTTTCAACTGAAAGTGAATGTTAATTTTTTTTTTTCATTTCTTTTTCAGCACATATATTTTATTTTTTTATTTTTCCATTGAAAAGCATTTCTCTTTTTGTCAGTCTGCGTGCGTGTGTGTATGTATGTATATATATGTGTGGGTGGGGGGCAGTTTGGTGATGAAGGGGTTCATTTGTTTTCTGTTAACCCTTGACTGACAGACAATTGGCGGCAATTGCGAAATTTTCACTTTTCATTTGTTGTGTTGATGAGTTTGCAATTTAAATTTTTAGTACAAATTCAACATTGCCAAGTCAAAAGTTTTATTGGTTCCTGTTCCCATTTTTTATAGTATTTATTAAGTTGGGTTAAGATTATGGGAACAGAGATAAACATGAAATGGTGATAACATTATTCATTGTATAAAAATAAAACCTAGCAAATTATTATTATTATTATTTTTTTTTTTTTGTATAGAAACACAATAAATCAAGACCTAAGAATTTTGAAAGCGAACATACATACTTTTAACCACTTTCAATGATTCAATTAATTAAATTAATGTAACTTTTGAATAAAATTTTGGTAGTAGAGCTTCTCACTTTTAATATATTTAAGATCATTTAACCAATACGAAAAATGATGGTAATAGAACAACATGAAGCGTTGGAAATAGCTGAGCCCCTGTAAACAACTGGCATCACGCATCAAACAAAATTTTTTATTTGCTTATGGTGGGACTGGAAAAGGATTATTCATTTCGAATTGCTTGTGCGGAACCAAACAATTAACTAGGAGCTCTATTATCAACAAATGGAACGAATCAACACGACTATTCAAGACAAAAGATCTAATTTGCAACATGAAGTTATTTTGCTGCACAACAACGCCTGTCCTCATATTTGCCAATATGACATGGGAAGCATGGCCGGCCGTAATATCTCAATTGGGCACTAACGGTTCCATATATTTCAAACTCTTTTCAAATGCTAGGCACATAGTTTCGCTCAATTCTGATGCAATGATGAAATAAATTGAAAAACTATTTTAGTTTTAGTCTCCTCCCTTCTTTAGGATTATTTTAATAAATCTTTTTGGCATACTGGCGATCAGCTTCTGGCAACAATTGAACGGTATCAAGTTCTTAATTTTTTTTTTGCAAATAATTTCAATAATAGTCGATCAGTTGCAAGTCCGATGACTGACTTGGCCAGCCTAGCAAGGTCACAGGCTTGATTTGAAACCGGTCCTGATCAACTTTGAAGTATGGTTAGTATCGTTAATTTGCTGGTATTCCCATCCTAAAGTCATATATTTTTTAGCATATGACACAATGTTTTCCTCTTTATGTATTTGTAATGCGTAAGAGTATCAGAAATCGGAAGTTTGGGCAGACTCCTTACGTTTTACTACTTACTATTCATGCTGTAAATACAATACAAACCAAAATTCAATTTCATGTTCTTATTGGATATTTTTTTTGTGTTTTGTATTGTATTAACAAACTGAAATTTGGACAATTGTCTGACCCATATTCACTAACCAAGCAAATCTTGAAACTCTAGAATTACAGGATCGTATAGATCCCATACAAATATATCTTAATTTATTCAGAAAACTTTCGAAGAATGGGTAGTCTAGTTATTGTTTTATCCATGACTGCTTATAATGATGTATTATGAAGATTATATTTGCACACCTTGCCCTATGAATAGTAACTATTGTAGTACCCGTATGACAGACTAGTCGCAATAACCAGAATTGAATATGTTATGCATTAATCTGTTAAAGGTTACAGCAAGTTTTTATCATGCCAAATTGATAATAAGAAAATTGCCAATATTGATGGGAATTGTAGTCGTATAAGTTATCAAATTGATAATAAGAAGATTGCCAATATTGGGGGGAATTGTAGTCGTATAAGTTATCAAAATTTATTTATTCAAAATTTATTTATTCAGACGCTCTGCTTCCCAGGTGGCCGGCGGACCCGGTTTTGTTTTTTTTTTTTTTTTTTGAATGAGACCTTCCTTGAGGATTTGGGGAGACTCTTTTTCTTTAAGCTTTAGAATGGCCTCCAAGACTTTCGAATGAATTCGACCATGGTAATCAAATTTCTTAATAGACGCAGTCTAAGTGCCAGAAGAAGCTGAGTCAATTTCTTTATCAAAGTCATTGTAGAGACTTTCTTATCTTAAAGTCTTATTCCATTTACAAAAGAATCAGTTGATTAAGGGTCACCAGTGTTTTCTATTTCGTATATAAAAAGATCTGAAAGTTGCATAATTATTTTTTTAACGAACAATTTACGAGTACATAAACTTTATGGTTTTTTACCCATAAAATCCTAAATATCTCCCCTCCTGCTTTAACTTGTTCTGATGCAACCAGTGACACTATCTCTGACCGCCCGCCCTACAATTTCAATGAAATTTTACTCAGAAAGTAAAAAAGTCATATGTTGATTGATATTCAGCCACCCATGTCTCCTGCTTCTCCTTTTTTGTCTTCAAAATGTAAATACAATGTACTCGTCGTCATCATCATCATCTGTCTGTGCATAGCAATTACATTGAAACTGCTTTACAACACAAAAGCCAACAAAAATCAAAAACGCACAAATCATTAAAATTTTAATGCCAAACAGGTAACGACAAAATGCTGTGTGCAACCCACCCACCCTTTGCCCTCACTGCAGTGCCTTCCATAATAATAACACACACTTATAATAATCGAATGTTGTTGCTATGTGTGAGTTAAGCAAGTTGAACTGTTTTTGGCCAACAGATCAGATCAGAGCAGATGATTTTCCGGTTTGGGAGACCAACGAACACAAAAACAAAAGTAAGCAAAAACTGGCAAAACATTTACTTTTGTTTCAGCGAATAGTAAATACCTTACTCACTCATATCGAATCATTCAACAAATTAACAAATTCTGAATTTCGGAACATCATTTTAATCCGATCGATTGTTTTATTTTAACAATTTTTTCAAAATTCCTGGGAGATTTGGGATCTTTACATAATAAGAAAACAAAACCATAAAATTTTGGATCATTAATATGGCAGCCCTATCAGATATTTTGTTTCGGTCTTTGAAAGTTTTGCATATATCATATCCTCATTGTTTTATGAGTGATGATATGTTCTTTTATTTCTTTTATTAATGGTACATGATGGCACAACGAACGAAGATTCAGCGGTACGAAAAAGATTGATAAATAGATTAGATGTTGGAATCGCAAAAGACTATTGTTATTATATATTTTATCGAATTACATACTTATTGTCCATTCATACCTTTTGCTATTTTCCTGACCGTAGGCATGATTACGCACTCATAAAATATTTGTTCCTTTCTGAAAAAAAACTGATCCTGATAATTTTTAGCTTCCTCATTTGAAGTAAAAGTTTAACCGTTTAAAAAGTTTTGTAGAGATGGGAACAAATAATAATTAGAAGGTGCCAGATGTACAGAATATAGTGGGTGTGGCCGTAGGTTCCATTCAAGCTGTAAAAACGTTTGGCAAGTTAAAAAACTTTTCTTGGTGGAACACTACACCTTTTCTGTTGATCAATTCTTTTTAAGTGAATCATTTAATTTGTCCAGATGATGACAATATACTTCAGAATAGATCGTTGTATCCCAACAAACAGACAGTACCTTTGTTTTGATGATTATCGGCTTCGAATTGCCGATATCTTGCGTTTAACATTGTTGTAGACAGTCAATTTGTCAACCCCAGTGATGATGCGCTTAAAAATGGATAATTTTTTTGAAATCTGAGATGTAAATCATAGATCTCAAAGCGGCAGCACAAATTTCTTTCCTTAAAAACGTAGGAACCCATATTTCCAGCTTTGAGATAAAACTTAGGCACTTCAACTGATCATAAGCGGTAGAATTCAATAAATCTAATCTCTCAGCGATCTTATGATTTGTTATTCGTCTGTTTGCATCAATTAATTAAAAATATAATTAAGTCGTCTGTTGCGAAAAAAATAAATTACTTTCCGAGCAACACAATACACTGTTCGGCCCCGTACCGGGCATCAGGACAACGCCAGACCACTCACATGGATAGTGGCTCGTTAGAAGATCCGGAAGCTTGGTTGGGACGATTTTATGCATACACCTTATAGTCAGGACCTGGCAACAAGTGATTACCACATGTTCCTGTCTATGGTGAAAAATTCACCTTTTGAAAATCGAATGTTCCAGTTTTAGATAAGTGTTTCCCAGTTGTTTGCCAATAGGGACGAAGGTTTCTATGAGAGAGGCATAATGAAATTACCTTTAAAATGACACAAGTTATCGACCTAAATCCTGATCCTGTTTTTCTACCAAAGATTATTTGTCCCAATCGATTTAAAATACATACATGAAAAATGTGAAAGTATCATAAACCAACACATTTTCCAGCCCCAATGATTCTATAGGACTGGCTAACTTTCCCGATAGAAGAACAATTAGAACAACCATAGAATACGAAGCCTGGATCTGTTTACATTCTCATATACAAATTTTAAAAGTAATCAATTGGGCGATACAAGCATTCCTGATGAAGGTAAACCCTCAAAGACCACGCACTTTTGGATACAGTAAAATAGGAAGAAAGCTTGGGGAAGTATTGAATTTGGATGGATTAATAACGCATTTACCTAATACTTTAAGGGGTCTTTTAAGTTTCCCTCTGTACATTCAAAATATTACGAAAAAAAAAAAGTTATAACACTCTGTGTTAAATGTGTTTTTGTTTATGGATGGACAAGGCCAGAACCATTTACCTAGTTATGGCTAGCGTATTGTACGTTAATAAATGATTTAAGAGGTCGATTTTTTGACCCAAGTAATGAGTGCAAAATGTCATAAATTTGTGTGAACTTCGGCTAGACAAGTCGTCCACAAACTCTCCGACAAGAACTAGCATCATAATTATGCACCCACCTGAGGTGGGATGACAAACATCATTAAAAAATGATAATACTCTGTGTGAATAATCAAAACAAAAGAAACCAAACTGCAAAACGCGTCATGCATCGTTAAACTGGTTTCTTTTGTTGGTCGAAATCTGGTTCCTGTTAGAGATTCTTTTCTTTTTTGTTTTTTTAGTGTGTGTGTGTGTTGTGTCTGTTGTGTCCTTTTGGTTTGGTTTTTGGGCAGCAGTTCAAGCAGTCACGACACATTTACAACTTAAACATTTATTTGTGCTTTAACATTATTATTTTGCATTTTTTTTTAAATTTATGTTTTTAACATGATCATCAGCTTTTTCCTTTTTATTTTTTTGTTGAAAAGTTGAACATTTTCTTTTTTGTGAATTTTTGGTTTTTAAAACTCAACAGGTTTAATGGTTATGAAGCGCGATAATATGAAGGCAACCAGAATGGTGCCACAAACAAAACAAAAGGCAAACGTATAAAAGGAATCCTCAGTAAAGATATCGGTAAAGGCTGGTATCTCATTGTAGATGTGCTCGACTACAGCCAAAGTACCGCGACTCTTCTTGACCATGTTTAAATTTAGTAAGAAAGATAGATTTTGGCTTTGAGGTGTAGTAGTGTGATTTTAGATAAATCTTAAAGACTCTCTAAAGCACTCGCGAGATGCTGCACAGATTACTTTTTCTTCTGTGGTCTTTTGCCGGCACCACCGCCTCCTAACTTCTGTTTAGCTCCTTTTGTAGCAATACTTGTGGACACTTCTTCTGGTGGTGCTAATGTTGAGACATGTTTATTGCATAATTTCAATAAATCCAAGGTATCGAGAGTGTCACTTTGGAAGTGTATTTCTTTGGCATTAATTTGACCTAGAATTTGAAAAAACTAAATTAAAATTCGATTCAAAAAATTTAGTATATAAATTAATTTCTTACCTTGAGCTGAATCTATTAAAGCAAATTTAATACTCGCCGGTCTACGATCACATACGATATCCGTTTTGACCACACACTTGGGATTTGTTTGTGCCACTTTCGGCGTAGATAAGAGGAATAGAAATTCACTAGAATTGAAATGAGATAGTTAATTAGAAATCTTTATTTCTTCCATTTCTTTGCAGTTTATTTGTATCTTCCTTTAGAGACTGGAAGCTTTTGAAACTGTCTCAAACTGACGCCGACACCGACGAAAATGTCAACGGAGCGTGAGCTGGCGCCGGGGCCAGCTCAGCTCCATACGTTGCCCTTAACATTTCCCGATTTGGGTACAACGTTGCAAATAAACTCGGCAGTGGGCATAATTGGCAAGGTTTATGGTAAGTCTTTATCTTTCATAATGAATTTTCTACATATGTATAATTACCTATTTATTATTAAATAAATAATTTAATATTATCCTTGTGCATTTATGTATGTCGTCTTCTGTGTCAGAAAATCTTTCTTTCTTATGCTTAATTTTCTTTCTTTTAACTAGAAGAACCGTCGTAATGCGCATGTTTTGTAAAACATTGGAAAGAAAATTGTGTATTGGAAAATGAAATTCCAATTCCCCAAAAAACCCACATTCCTCCCCACTCTTATTCACATATACAATAACAATATACTTAAATACTTGAGTATGTAGACAGGGCACAACACTTACCGCGTTGATTTGACATTTTCGGCAAAAGGATCGAACTGAACTGTTATGCGTTTCACGCCTTTTAGATTAACACTTTTCAATTGTTTGCCTATGGCAGAGACAACTCCGCCGGAACGACGAAAAGTTCCGCTAAATGGTATTGACATTTTCCAAATTAAATCAAAATTTCCTTTTAATCAAAAGAAAATTGGTTTGGTTTTGTAATGCGACGACACACAATGAATGGTGCTTAGTGGGTTTTTAGTGTTGTTTAATTTTGCATAGTATTGCTCAATACTTTATTTAAGACACAGAGTTGCATTCGCCAGTGCTGCCAAGGTGCCATTGGACTACGCTGTTGTGTGGCGGTGTGTATAATTTTTTATTGTGTGTGTGTTGCGACGACGACTGTGAAACGCGTATAACTTCGTAATTGAAAATTGCATTTTTCGCATAATGAACGACGAGAAAAGTAATTAAAAATATCAAAATTCTATAGATCAACCGCAGTGCAAGTGAACGCGTATAAATGCAATAAGTGAAAAGTGTTTTTCAGTCGAAAATTATTAATGCGAAAAGTGCACCACATTTTTTTTTCCTCCTCACATCATCATTTTCATTCACACATATAAAGTTGCGTCGCCGTCGTCGTCGCCGTTGCTGCTGCTTCTGTTGTCGCTGTCGAATGTTGTTGCTCTGCCACCTCAGTTTGCTGTCGTTCCTCTAATTTACGCGTTACGAAGAGAACGAAAAAACGAGTACAGACCAGCGATTGATGTTTTCGCTGCTGTTGTTCAACCAAACGAGACACAGAGCCAACCAACAATAACAACACACGATTTAATAAAGGATACAAAACGCGTTAAAAGTAATGATAAAAGAAAATACGAAAAAATCTCGCCTTTCTTAATTTTATATATACATATATCAATAATAATAATAAAAAGCCATAACTGCCTGCCAAAAAGAGAAAGAAGAAGAAAATACATAAATAATTAAGTCGTGCAGCGCACCGCCACAAATGCAATTCTCAATGTTTTTGTTTAAAAAGAAAAATAAATTATTTATTGAAAAATAATTAAGATAAACACTCAAAACAAAACAAACACTACATACCTAATAAAAACGAGGAAGAAAAACAAAATAACGGAAGCTGTGCCTACAATTTGTGTTCTTTATCCAAACAACAAAAAATACAAACATAACATAATACAAAAATAAAATTAAAACGACTTAAGCGCGTGCGACAAAGCGAGGAAATTCCAAAATTTTTAACAAATTTCTTCACGCCCACGCGAAGTAACAACAACCAAACGAATGAAATCTTCTATATACATAAATTTATGTATAAAATAAAAAATTCATTTTTATTAAATAAAATAAACGTGTGATAAGCAAAAAGGCTGAAAACAACAACAAAACAAATAAACGATACAAATTTCAACAACCAACAACAAATAAATCTTTAATTTAGCGAAACATAAAAACTCAAAAAAAAACTTCGTTACAATCAAATTAAACAAAACTAAATAGCGTAAAAATCTACAGAGAAGAAAAAAAAACAAAACAAATTAGTGAAAAATGTATCCAGTCGGACAACGTAAGTGTGCCTCTGCCTTCACTTCCCTTCTTACCTAAACAAATGAAACAATTCATCATGTTGTGTATATATATGTGTGTGTGCGTGTGTGTGTGTGTGAGTGTACATCTCACACCCAAAAAGAACAAAAAATTTAAGTCTAACAATTATTAACAAAAGCAGCAGCAACAACAAAAGTGTGTTGTCTCTTATCTGAATTCCTCTTAACACGAACCAAAGTTCCATACAACCTTTCAACTCCCCCTTCCCAATCCTTTCTCTTTTCTGCTCTGCTCCACGACCTATACTTTTTCTCTCATCTACATATTTATATGTCTAATCTACTATGTGTATCTCTTTGTAATTAGTAAGCTTCTTCCTCTTCTTACCACATTTTTTGTTTTTTACTAATTCGCATTTGGTGTTCTACTTCGTCTTTTTATTGTTGTCGTCTTTCATTGTCTACATACGGTTTATGTTGTTAGTTTAGTGGAGTGAGCGTGTGGCTGATTTAGTGAGAAAGAGAGCGAGCTTACATTAGACTGCAGCTGGTGCCGCTGTCGACGTTAACGTTAGCTCAGCAAGTGACGCTGGCGCTGCATTCATTACTGCAAAAAAACAACAATGTGATGTGATATGATTTTATGTTTTTGTTTCTCTTTGTCACGTTGTGTTGTGTTGTGTTGCGTCTTAGCAAAGTTGGGTTAGTTGTGATTTTATTTCTCTCGTCGTGCTACTCTCGTCGCCCGTCATCGTTGCAAGTCGTTTGCTCGTCGTGTTATGTATATATTTCATTGCATGAATGAAGAACAGAATGCACGCATACATATACATACTACATACTACATAATGAGCAAATGAGCAGGCAGACGAATGAACTGTAGAAATTAAATGAATGAGTGCGTAAAATAATACAATAGTTTTAAAAGGGACAAATTGTGGCTGGATGAATGTAGAAATGTGTTTGTGGGATGGGATGGGGTGGGGTGCCGTGTCGTTGTAGACTAATGAAGTCAAGCATCAAACAGCAGCAGCAGCAGCAAGTAGAGCATTAGCGCCTACACAACACCCAGACAATTTGAGTCGATTTGAAGTGGTGGCGTCTCAGGCAACTTTGAGTGGGTGAATGAGTGAATTCATTTCAAGTGGTTGGTTGCTTTGCCTAGCCTACCCCCACCGTGTCTGGGTGTGTATTTTATTTATGAAAAGAAGGAAGCAATAAAGAAAGAAAATAGACACATAAAAGAAGAAAAATGCGCAGCAGACAAAACAACAACAAAGCAGGCAAAAAGCAATACAAAAACCGATGATTCGTTGAAAATGCCCCACAACAACAAGAAGAACAGAAATTGCATAGATACAAGTGCAGTTGCTTCTACCTCAACTAAAGGTGTCTGTCTAGCTATGAAACTAACTGTGTTTTTCTAGATGTATGTATCTACATATGTGTGTTTCAATGTGAGTGCGGGTGTTTTATTCTCAGCTAATGAACTGCATTTTGAATCATCATGTTGATGTTCGGTATCATTTGATTGAACAATTGTTTTTAATTTTTTTTATAAATATTTTTAAAAAAATCAACATTATTTTCTTCATCTTCATCTTGTTTTTTTTTTTTTTTTGTTTGTCAATTGTCGCTAAACGTTCTCAATAATAAGTTACTCTCTTCTTGTACAAAATGCTCTCTGTGAATTTTTGCAAAAAAGTTGTTTTTTTCGCGTTTAGCTTGATTTGTTCTGAATTGAGAAGAACAGACAACAACAGAACACATACAACAATAAAAACAACACACACAGCAAAATTAAAATAATTAGGTCAACGACCGCTGACGCCATTAGCATTGTCAACATCATTATCTTCTGCTTCATCATCATCAACAACATCAAAGTTCTGATGATCCAAGCAAACAATCGTCGAAGCTTGTATCCAAATGTTTTTTTTTTAAAGTGCGTAATTTTTTTTCTTGTTATTGGGTGCTCCATTTGGATACTCTTACTCTCCACCAACTGCCTCTCTCACTCACTCTCTGCCATTTTTCCCTTAGATTTCGAACAATTTCAGGGTTACCAATGTTGATTCTCGATTGTCTTTCAATATTTTCAAATTGCGTCGCATTGAAATTGAGTGATTTTTTATTTTGCGTAATCATTTTTAGATTGTTTTTTGTTGTTGTACAGATGTTGTTCATTCACTCCAAAAGATCATGAGTGTCGTCTGGGTCTATGCTGAAGCATAAATAAGATCGTAATTAGGATATTGCGCCGTTTCAATATATTTATGTATTTTACAAAATTCTGTTTTGGGGTGGTTTTCTTAAAATTACCTAAATGATAAATTCGTTAGGAAATTGTTCTACCACATTTTGCTATGATGAACTGTGTCAGGAGAAAAAATGGGAATCTTCATTCTTGCAAATGGCATAATTTATGTGTGTCCAGTTCACAAGTTCAATTTATATGGACTAATCCTACTCCTACTTACTGCCTTATTATATATCGGGAACCGACATTCCATTCCATCGTAGTAGAATAAAATATCTAGTTTATCTAGTCTGTTTTGTAATTTAATCGCTTATCAATTCTTGTCATCTAATCGAGCACAATGTCTGTTGATTTCATCATTATTATTATTTGATTGATATTCATTTATACACAATACACAATATTTAACAACGACGTTACACATTTCTTGCAATGTAATAGTACTTAGCACCGGGCACACATAAGCTTAAGCTACATGATAAAAAAAAAAAAAAATTCCTAGCATATTTCAAATGTAAAATGCTTTCACGTGGAGAAGTACAGAAAAAGCTATGTATATATTTTCCAAGTCGCGCATCGGAAACGAAGCTAATAAGCGATGATGGTGTTGAAATTAGAACTTGGTTTCTTACACCTAATTGCATCTTACTTATCCAAATCAAGATCTTAAATGCAACACATTTAACAAAATTGCATTAATAGAAAAGCCGCCTGTTGGCCCACATCCTTCTTTTTTTTTTTCTTTTTTTTTTTTTTTTGGGAAAAGAAATGACATTTCAAAAGTTGTTTAACATCTCATCAGCTGTACTTGCTGGCGGATTCTTGGGACAATTTTGCTATTCAGTAGATAATGATTCTGTTAATACCGAAAACAATTTAAATCCTGAATAGTTGCAACCAGCTGGCCACATTTTGTTGACGTTTCTCAAAAAGAAATGTATGTCAGAGCTTGAAAATACACAAGAATTAACAGAAATCGTAGTTTTTCTGTAGAAAATTTTTCATTTAAGTACAAGAGTCAATCGTCACAATCTGAAGTTAGTGAATAGCTCGCTGGAGATGGAGAAGATGAAGTCACTCGGTAGTGACAAAAATTCCTCCCTTGAACGAATTGACAGCGATGAGTCCTCGCTTTTTCTACACATTTTGGCAATTTGCGGATGCCATTCCAAAAGAAAATTCATGCTTCATCGAAATCCATGATGCACCAAGCCATTCATCCATTTCATAGAATTTTATTAAATGCTGCTCAGCTGGTGCATGTCCCATCGATGAAAACAAATGGTAATCTAAAGGAGCTAAGTCCGCTTAATACGACAGGTGGGGTATGAGTTCCCAACCAAGGGTGGAATGGCGTTGTATTGCTGCTAAAATACTGCCATGTCTTTTGGCCGTTTTTCGATCAATGCATGTTTCAAATGGATCATTTGATGCCGGTAGTGGTTGGTATTAACACAACCAACACCCTTCTAATCTCATCACACACAGAGCATTTTCTTATATCTGAAGCGATCCTGTCTTGCTCTCTATGTTGATTCTTCAAATAAATAAGTTTTCAATTGTCAGTAACAAAGCGATGCAAAAACACCTTTGAATCAGCATTTCGCTCACAATTTTTCGCTTTTCGCTCAGTTCGTGTAGAATCCATTTTCCAACCTTTCGTATCTTTCATCCAATGCTATCAAGCGATCGGAAACTGCTTCTGTGCGACATTCAATTACTCTGACATCAGTTTTTATCGTCTGCATCCAATAATCTTAGCAATTCGACATTTTCAAAGTTTTTTGGTCGATTTTCGCTTTCTTTGTCATTCACATTGATATCACCACTTTTAAATTGTTGAAACCAACTGTTCACAAGTCTTGGGAGTTGCAACAAGTTCGCTACATTAAGAGGTTACAAACTGATGTTATATATAAGTTTCCACAAGAATTCGATGACTTTCCGCGCACTTAATATTGGCTTCAAATGTCGACATATTTGCCACCGGATACTAACGTGGTAAACAAACAAAGAAGTATCATTTTTTAGCGGATGATCATGACTATAAAATAACACTTTGTAAAAAGAAAAACGACATTTTAAACTCCTACACCTGGTAATTTCATTATTCACTTTATGCATACAGTTTTCTACTTAATAATTTTAATAAGGTGATCCGGATTCGTGAGTAGATTGGGCCAGTTTTAATTGATCTGGATTCTTGAAGTTCTATAATATATTGATAAGGTTGCAATTTTTTGAACAGTTTGAATGATTGAATTTATTCAAACTTCATTCCTTGACATAGAAATAGATATTTCATTCCAAAACCCCCATCCCAAATCCCAACCATTTATTCAAATGCACACCGTATAAGTATATGCAATCCCCCATTTACATATTTCTGATATTTATAAACAAAATATAAGGGCATTTGGTAATCATATTCAGAAATATTGATAAATTGAAATGGTTGTATTGTGTTCTTTCTTCTTCTCCCAAAACCTTTAACTAACACACACACTTATCGTGTATGGAAAAACTGTGGAAAAGTCTCCTTCTTCTAATCAATAATAATTTTAATGAATTTACTTTATAAGAAAAAAAAAAAAAAATATCCGTAACTAATAAAATAAATAAATATATAATATAATTATTAATTGCACAACTTTTTCTTTATTCCTCCCTCCAATTTTTATTTAAATTTTTTATTTTCTATATGTTTTCCATTTTATTTTTTTTTTTAATGACAAAAAATGAAATTGGCTAAAAATATTTATTAATTTTTTTTTTTAAATTTATTTTTTCTTTCCTTATTTTTATAATTTGAATATATAATTTTTGCTTTATTTTTTCTTTTTATTTTTCTTTTTGTTTTTAATTTCTTTTTTTATTATAGAATCACAATGGACACCCTCGCCCACGAGGCCTCAGAGCCCTTCTCAGGCGCAGACAAGCTTCGACACGCTCACATGTAAATTTCAATATAAGAAAAAAAAAAGAAAAGATAATTCAAAATCAAGAAAATTGTTAAAAAGAAACTCCAAACTAACCACTTTCCTCACATTTGTTTTTAAGTTTTTCATTTGAAGAAAAGAAACTGAAAATTTAATTTTACATTTGCATTTTTCTATGAGTTTTGTCTTTGTGTTTTTTTTCAACTGTTTCGTTTTGTTTTGTTTTTTTTTTTAAACTAAAAACTAATTTTCATGTATTAAAAATTAAAAAACTTTTATGTAAACAAAAAATATATATATATAAAACTAACTAAAATATGAGTTAACCAAAACTCTTCCTAGAATAGAGGTTTTTGGGATATTTAATAAAATAAAAATTTGTATAAAAAAGAAAAAAAAAAAATATATCATTTACATAATTTTGTGTTGTAGAAATCTCTCAATGTATTCATTCATCATCATGTGCATGTTATTTTATCTTTATATCAACATTATCATCATCATGGTTTTTGTAATCAATAATAAACTAACCAACCTAATAATCATCATCATGATAATCTTTTGAATTTTACAAGTTTTGTTTTGTAGTGTTGTGATGCCGGGCGGCAGCCTTGAACAACGTTCAATAATAAATTTGTATATAAATCTAATTCTTGTCACCTCCCAATTTGTTGTTACCTATTATAGCACCACCAGCACCCGGTTCATCAGTGAATCCCACCGCAGTGACAAGTCCAAGCGCTCAGAATGTGGCCGTCGGTGGTGCTACCGTTGGTGGTGCTGCTGCCGCTGCACAGGCTGCTGTTGCTTCGGCACTTGGTACGGCCGCAGCTGTGACAGCAACGGCGGCAGCTGCTGCCCCAGCAGCGCAACCAGAATTGCCTGTTTTTACATGCCCCCGAAGGCCGAATTTGGGACGAGAAGGTCGGCCAATTGTTTTGCGTGCCAATCACTTTCAAGTGACCATGCCACGTGGCTATGTACATCACTATGACATCAATATACAACCGGACAAGTGTCCGCGAAAAGTGAATCGTGAGATTATCGAGACTATGGTGCATGCATATAGCAAGATCTTTGGTGTTTTGAAACCAGTTTTCGATGGACGTAACAATTTGTATACACGTGACCCATTGCCCATTGGTAATGATCGCCTAGAGTTGGAGGTTACATTGCCTGGGGAAGGCAAAGATCGTATATTCCGTGTAACCATTAAGTGGATGGCACAAGTATCATTGTTTAATCTGGAAGAAGCTCTCGAGGGACGGACGCGTCAAATACCATACGATGCCATTTTGGCATTGGATGTGGTAATGCGTCATTTGCCTAGCATGACATATACCCCAGTAGGCAGGAGTTTCTTTAGTTCTCCAGACGGTTATTATCATCCATTGGGTGGTGGTCGTGAAGTTTGGTTTGGTTTCCATCAAAGTGTGCGGCCTTCACAGTGGAAAATGATGTTAAACATTGATGGTAAGTCAATGGACAATGACTATTTGATCTATAAAAAGTTACTAATTATTTATTACTTGCATTTTCCATAGTCTCAGCCACGGCTTTTTATAAAGCACAACCGGTGATTGATTTCATGTGTGAAGTGCTCGATATACGCGATATTAATGAGCAGCGTAAACCTTTGACAGATTCGCAGCGTGTCAAATTCACAAAGGAAATTAAAGGTCTCAAAATTGAGATCACACATTGTGGCCAAATGAGACGCAAGTATCGTGTTTGCAATGTAACGCGGAGACCAGCACAAATGCAATCGTAAGTTAAATGATATAGAAATCATAGATTTTCTATTTATTAAATGATTTGTTTGTAGTTTCCCTCTACAATTGGAAAATGGGCAAACGGTTGAATGCACTGTGGCCAAGTATTTCTTGGATAAATATCGCATGAAGCTGCGTTATCCCCATTTGCCGTGTTTGCAGGTGGGCCAAGAGCACAAGCACACTTACTTACCCCTTGAAGTATGCAATATTGTAGCTGGTCAACGATGCATTAAGAAATTAACAGATATGCAAACATCAACCATGATTAAGGCCACAGCACGGTCAGCACCCGATCGCGAACGTGAAATTAATAACCTTGTTAAGCGAGCTGATTTCAATAATGATTCATATGTCCAAGAATTTGGTTTAACCATTTCGAATTCCATGATGGAAGTACGCGGACGTGTATTGCCACCACCAAAACTACAATATGGGGGACGTGTGTCCAGTATGACGGGTCAGCAATTGTTCCCGCCACAAAATAAAGTCAGTTTGGCATCACCCAATCAGGGCGTCTGGGATATGCGTGGCAAGCAATTCTTTACCGGTGTGGAAATACGCGTATGGGCAATTGCATGCTTTGCTCCCCAGCGCACCGTGCGAGAAGATGCTTTGCGTAATTTTACGCAACAATTGCAAAAGATCTCAAATGATGCGGGCATGCCAATTATTGGTCAACCATGCTTTTGTAAATATGCCACTGGACCAGATCAAGTTGAACCAATGTTTCGTTATTTAAAGAATACGTTTGCTTCGCTACAATTGGTCGTTGTTGTGCTGCCGGGTAAGACGCCTGTGTATGCTGAAGTGAAACGTGTCGGTGACACTGTCCTCGGCATGGCTACACAATGTGTGCAGGCCAAGAATGTCAACAAAACATCACCACAGACACTGTCAAATCTTTGTCTAAAGATCAATGTCAAATTGGGTGGCATTAATTCTATTCTCGTGCCGTCTATACGTCCAAAAGTCTTTAATGAACCCGTCATATTCCTTGGCGCTGATGTAACACACCCACCGGCTGTGACAATAAGAAACCATCGATTGCTGCTGTTGTTGGCTCCATGGATGCTCATCCGTCACGTTATGCAGCCACTGTTCGCGTCCAACAGCATCGTCAAGAGATCATTCAAGAGCTCAGTAGCATGGTACGTGAATTGTTAATAATGTTCTATAAATCCACCGGTGGCTATAAGCCACATCGTATCATACTTTATCGTGATGGTGTCTCAGAGGGACAATTCCCTCATGTCTTACAACATGAATTGACTGCAATTCGTGAGGCTTGCATTAAATTGGAAGCAGAATATAGACCAGGCATCACATTCATTGTTGTTCAGAAACGTCATCATACGCGTCTCTTTTGTGCCGAGAAAAAAGAACAAAGCGGTAAATCTGGTAATATACCAGCTGGCACCACAGTCGATGTTGGCATTACACATCCAACAGAATTCGATTTCTATTTATGCAGTCATCAAGGTATACAAGGCACCAGTCGTCCATCACACTATCATGTCCTATGGGATGATAATCATTTCGATTCGGATGAACTTCAATGTTTGACATATCAATTGTGTCATACATATGTACGTTGTACACGATCTGTTAGCATACCAGCGCCAGCATATTATGCGCATTTAGTAGCATTTAGGGCTAGGTAAGTCGTCATCTGATCCCCATTAAAGATTCCATAAAATAATAATACTGAATAATTAATAATTTGTGTTTGCTTTTTCAAGATATCATTTGGTTGAGAAAGAACATGATTCAGGGGAGGGCTCACATCAAAGCGGTTGCTCTGAAGATCGTACACCTGGTGCAATGGCTCGTGCTATAACTGTACATGCTGATACCAAAAAGGTTATGTACTTTGCTTAAGGTGTGTTGTGTTCTCCATCCATCCACAAGGCAACAACACAATCACAATAATTACAACTCAAACAAAACAAACGAAAACCATAACAAAATCAACTTATAAATAACCAAATAAGAAAACAAAAGTAACCAATTCCGAAGTGTTAATCGTAAGGATATGTGAAAACAAAAAAAAAAAATATATATAACGATATAAAGATAACAAAAATGATAGATGAAGAGAGCCAATAAAAAGCAACAGTAACAAATATTTTCAATTAAAGCCCAATTTAGCTCAACTTCTCCAAAAACTCCACCATCTCCAAGCAAAAAACAAAGTAACAAAGTTTAATAGATAATAGGAAAACAAAGAAACAAAGAAACTATAAAGAAATATAAAAGAAAACAAAAATTGAGTTTAGTTTAGTTAGTAAGTTTAAATTGTTTAAAATTTCTTGATAAAAGAAAACCGGGACTAATATTCTGTATTAATTTAAGTTATTTTAAATTTTGAAAACAAAACAAAAGAAGAGAAAAGGAAACATACAAATAAACAAACAACAAAATCCAAATACATGAAAAATTGCATAAATAATTTATAAGTTTAAATTTAATTACATTATAATTTATAATGATCAAAGTCCAATTTACACACACACACACACACACACTCACATTTACAAAACGCTCCGTATACATTTTTTTTTTTGTATTTTTAATTTTATTTAATATTTTGTGTAAAGCACAAAAACATGATGAAAAATAATGATCAATACGTGTGTATGCAATAGAGAGTAGAAAAGAAAATTGTGAAATCTATTTTATTTGTATTTTTTTTTAAAAATAAGTCAAGGGATCAAAACTGAGAAACCGATAAACAAAAATTACAAAAAATGTTGCAATATTCTAAAATTAAAACAAAACAAAAACGTAGATAAAAAAGCCTTATATCAATTTATGAATGCTGTTGTATCAAATGAAAAACTTAACGCTATTTATATTTATTTTTAATCATATTGTATAATTTTAAAGCAACGAGGGAAATACCATTTTATTAAACAACCGCATAAAGAAATGACTATAAGTAGTCTCCAAAATCGCCAAAGTTTCGTAAGCGCTCTCCTTACTCAAAATATGATATAAATATAAACAAAAAAGAAACACTTTTACATATATAAAATAATATAAAAACGAACCATAAACCACCACTAGAAGTAAATAACATGCAAACAAAAAACCCATAAATGTAGCTGCGAATTAAATTAAAAAGAAAACTACACAATATAATTTAAGCAAATCAAGAAACATAAATCCACATGAATAATAAAACAAAATAAAAATTGTATACTATAAAATATAAAAAAAAAGAAGAAAGTTAAAGAAAAATAAACAGAGAGAGAGACACAACAAAATATTTAAAAATGAAAAGAAAAAAAATCACTGCAAGGAGCCATTAAATAAATTTATGTATGCACAAAAAACAAAGAATTAGGTTAAGGAAAATGATAAACAAAACTAAATCAATTGAAAATTTGATCAAATTGACCAAACAAAAAAACTAATAAAATGTGTAATGAATTTAATGAAATATATTTAATAATTGAAATATTTTATGTGTAGTTTGGTGTTGCTTCAAATTAATTGAAAACTCGATTTCAAAAACATTAGATTAGATTATCTTTTTGATTCAATTGAATGCAAATAGAATGAACGTACTCTCTGGGCTTGTCTATGAAATACTTTAATATATATACAATTTGCAATCGGTGCACCCTTTCTTTCTGAGGTGGTGATTTGTGAAATCAACTTAAAAAAACTTAAATATCGTATGAATGAAACCTAACTAGTCTATTTTATATCAATTATCAATTAATTGAAATTTACAAAAACAAATTGTACAAATTTAAGTTGACATACAATTTCCAGTAATTAAAAATTGTATTTACTATATTTAAACATAAGAGAATGAGAGATATTTCAACCCACCATTTTACTTTTTAAGTTTGCAAGTTCTCGAAGTTTCAAAAGTATTTTGTTCATTTCTTGTATTTAAGGTGAATGAAATTTTCATTTGCATTGAATGAAAATTTAGTTAGAAGTCCTCCTGGATATATGATGAGATGAGATTACGTTGACAGAGAGAGAGAGAGAGAGAGAGAGAGAGAGAATACTTCATGGATGATAATGCATCACATAAATATGTAACTCATAAATCATGCATTGCCTGTTAATTGTCATCAAACTAAGGATTCACCCCCCTTAAGTCAATAAAGAAGATGTGGGCAAAGGGACTAAGGCAACTCTTGACTGACTGAGACTACTATTTGTTCAAAATGTATGCATGCTAGATAACAATACAATAAATAATAATGTAAAGGAAGGAAAGGAATCATACGTGTGTGTGTATCGAATGGGAAAGCATGTTTAAAATTTAAGTGAAGGAAGATTACTTTTTATTAGTGAGGTTAGCACATAGAAATGTCGTTGTATGTATAATTCAAATTATAGAAATATTCCTCAAATCATCTCAAATGCAATCTATCTATTCTTGTTTCAATTAATTTTTAGCAACGCCTGAACATGAGAAACCAAATTTAAATAAAATCAGAAACTTGCAATTGGCAAATGCACAAAGAAAGTTTTAATACAAAATACAAAAACAAACAAAAAAAGGAACACAATCTATCTTAAGTTATTTTTTATATTTCATTGCATTATATTATTTTTATTATAAAATTTTATTTATTTGATTGTATAAATTCTCTTTGTTAAATATTTTCTAATAATTTTATTATTGCATATCAACAAATTCAAATCGAGACAAAAGAAAAATTACATTATATTTTATATTGTAAAATAAACAAAAGCAAATTATCACATTTAAGCAAATCAACCACGAACTCTTAAACTTAAAATATCACATAAATAAAAAAAAATATACAAAAACAAAACAAAAAAAAAAAAAGAGGTGTACGGGTAATTAAATAATTTATCTATTTAAATATATATTATTATTATTATTCTTGATATTTAATTTTTTATTTCCGCGACCACCATTAATTAATATTATAAATTAAGAAAACAAAAATACAAAAAAAAAAAAAAATACAAAAAAATTTTTTTAAGAATCTTAACAAAACCGAACGAAAGCAAAACATTTACCTAATTTTAACAAACAAATAAACAAAGAAATAAAGAAGGGACACAGTTCAAGTTAACATTATTTGTTATTAATCAATCAATCAATTAATTAATTAAAATTACTATAAATTTACTATATTTATTAATTATTATTATATTATATTATGTAAAAGTGAATGATGAATAATTATTTTCTTATGAAAAAAAAAAAAACAAAAAAACTAAAAAAAAAAAAAACCCAAAGCCTTGAAAAACTATGAAATCGTACCATTTACCTTAATTTAGTTTATTCTACGTTTCCTCTTTTCATCTTTTTTTCATATTCTGATTATTATTTTGTTTTTATTTAATGTTTCGTTTTTATGTTTCTTTTGAAATGCTCAACAAAAATAGAACAAAAAAAAAATATTGTAAAATAAATGAATTGGAATAAAAGAAAAGCGGAGAAGAGGAAATAATTCGAAATTGTACAATTTTTGAGTGCTGGCACGAACTATATTTAATATAATAATTATTCTTCATTTCACAAGTTTCTTAATTAATTTGAATTACCTTAGTTTAATTGAAATAAAAACAAGTAAAAAGAAGTTTAGCTTCGCCCATGCCGAAGTTGATATACTCTTCACGCACCACCCAGAAAACGTTTTTGTCTACGCTCACAAATATTTGATTAATGATTTGACTTATGTTTAGGGTACAGTCAGTACACAAAGAGCATTTCAACACTGCGACCGAAATATTTGTATGAGAGCTTTATGATTCAGTAATCCTAGGATCTTAAAATCTACACGCTTGTTGAATATGGGTCAGACACTTCAGACACTGTTCAAATTTCAATTCGACAACACAAAAAACAAAAAAGTTTTCTAATAAAAAAACCTAAATTTGAGATTAGGTTTCTATGGAAGCTATACGATCCAGTAAATTTTGGTCTTGAAACGCGTTTCGTGGACATTGGTTAGAAACTTACAGTATCTAAATTTCAGTTCAATAGGACAAAAAACAAAAAAGTTTTTCTAATAAGAACCTGGATGTTTGTATTGCAGGTACCCACCATAGTCGTCCGATTCAGCTGGTTCCGACAAATGCATTGCGTCTAGTAAAAAAAAAGACAAAAACACAGCTCTCTAGCTCAAAACATGAGGGTCTAGTATGCATACATACAAACGGACAGACGGAAATGGCTAATCAACTCGTCTTGTCGAGCTAATCTATAAATATACATATACTTTATGGGGTCTCGTGATGTCTCCTTCTGCCTGTTATACACTTAATGACAAACTTAGAATACTATTCACTGCGTGAAGGGTAAAAAAAGAAGGAAGTTTCTTATTTAAAAAACACAAAAAACACATTCGCTTGTTTAATTAATGATAATTTGCCAATTAAGTGAAGGAATTTTATTAATAAAAACAAAACAAGAAAAGAAGCTGAAAAAATACACATATTTTTAGAATTAAGTAAAGTTTCACACAAGGGATTATTAAAACAAGAAAAGGAATTTTTTAAAAATATCAATTTTAACAACAAAAATAAATGCAATTAAAGAAAATTTATAAAATTTTAATTCTCATTTAATAAATAATAATTTTTTTCAAATATAATTTTTCTAATTTAATTGTTGAATTAGTTAAACAAAAAACATTGTTTGCGGTTACACACACACACACACACTCAAACATGTCTGTAGTACAATAAGAAATAAACAAGAAAAAAAAATATATATATATAAATATTTACTCCAAGAATTCAGAAGAAGTTTGTGTACCTTAGAATTAGACAAAAACAAAACTAAGCAGACAATGATGAAATTCTTGTAATTTTTTTGTTTAAAATTAATTTAAAGAAAAACTTAAAAAAAAAAAAAAAAAAATCAACTTCGGCTCCACTGAAGATTTACATACCTTTTACATGCAATATTTAATTTATATATTTAAATATTCCAACTTCTACATTCAAAACTATATCAACGTGATCCGATTCTCAACTTCAATGAGCAAATCTTTTTAAGACTAAGCTACTAGAGATCAACTCTATGGTTTTACCAATCCGATTTTATTTATTTTATCTGAAGTCTTTTTCTTGATATTAAGAAAATTCTATTTTATGGAAAATTTTGATATGGCAGCTTCAGAAAGAAACCCCCTTCAAGTGTAGGGGTGAACTCGTCAGATTTATTCTTCATAAGGCATCTATACAATTTCCTATTTTTATTATTTTTTTATACTTCAAGAACAGAAACATACATAAATTTCTTGGGTTTTTACAATCTAGAAATGTTAACATATTCATACAATCATTTTTAAAGGTCTCCTGTTGTAATCTGTGAAAGGTATGAAACATTGACAAACGTACATAAATGGCAATTATAAAAAAGTTAAGAATTATTTATACACTAAACAAAAAAGACAAAAACAAAACAAAAAAACCTATACATTAATAAAACTATTAATATGCATAAATGCAGCTTTAAATCACATAAAAATATTTAAAAGAATTAAAGGTTTCTTCAAGATAATTGTGTCTCTAAGCTGAACAAACAAACGAAAACAAAATGAAACAAAACAAAAATAAATTGTGAGAAAAACAAAAGCTATATAATCATGAAACTAAAGCAAGTAAAACAATACAATTAAATAAATTAATTAAAGGCTTCTCTTTTTAGTGTCTAGAAAAATATTCAAAATCAATCAATGTGTGTGTTATATTGTATATTATCAAAATATGTTTGTAATGCTAAGTAAATAATCCATAGAGTTTCTTCCTTTATAGGTAATATCCCTTAAAAACAACTAATATATTAAATGAAAGTAAATAATTTAAATGTTTAGAATAGAGATACATAGAAAGATAGAGAGGGAGAGAGTGAGTGAGCAATACATAATCATCTTTAAAACCCATTCATCCATCGATCAATAAATCTACATAAATGTCTCACACATTTTAATGTTCAAACCAACACCAATCAAAGTAGAGATAATGAAATGAATCACAAAATCAATAATAACATATGGGAAAAGCTTTAAGAACTTCGGTTTCATCGAAGAATGTTATAATTTTCAAACAAACAAGTGTCAAAACAAAATAATTGAAATGAGGATGAAATCTCATTATAAAAAGCAAATTGTGACCTATAGATTTCTCATATAAGCTCCCGTTTAATCAAATAGACTCGGACATTTTTAAACGACTTCAAAAAAAAAGGAGGTTATCAATTCGTCTTTAAAAATTTTTTTAAAGGGTATGGAATTTTTGATATCGAAATACTTACACAATTTACAAACTATTTAATTTTAATTAAAAAGGTTATTATTGAATTGAAACTTCTTTAGATGCGTTGGACAAAAATTTATATTAAAAATTTGAGTATAATAATACAAATCGTCACGTTTTTGTGATTCTGTATCTCATGAATCGCACTAGCTACAAACTTGAAATTTTCACAGAATGTGTATTCCTATTTCTATTCCACAGGAAAATCAATAAAGAGATTACAATTATACAACAACAACAACAACAACATGCAGCTTTTGTGTTATAAAAATGTTTATAACAACAACGTGCAAGCAACTAGCTTGTGTGTGTGCAAACACAAGCGAATGTACGAAGTAAATTGAACGAGAACAGACAGAATGACAGATGATTGACATACAATCGTAGCGTGACCTTTCCCCGCTCACGTTGCGAGAGTCCACAAGCAAAATGAAATTGTACAATTAATCGCATAATGTGTGGCCAGTATTACAAACTTTTTGACAAACTTAGAATATTGTATGTAGTTGTATTTGTTTTGAGATGATCTCACGTGTCACGTGTACAATGGCACACGCGCAAATTTTTCAACATTGTTTTGTGTGGATGAATCTCAAAGATATCCACTTGTTACCGATAAATCAAATTAATATAAATGGCAAATCTTCCAAAAACTTTGTAGTAATTCATATTCTTATAATGTTTTAAGCTTAATTAATAATCTCTTTTATTCAGTCAGGTATTGAATCGTAAAAGGACTTTAGAAGATTCAATGTTAGTTCGCTCTAGGCGCCCTTAATGGCTGCCATATTGAGGGACTTTACGGGAATATTGTGATCAGGAGAGTAAGGAGTCCACTTCATTAAAGTAACATTTTGGCCGTTAACTCACTTCTTTACCATTCGAGCGACATGTAAGGGTCCAAAAATGTTAAAAAATTTTGGAAATGATTTTTAGAGCAGGTCTTTATAGCCATAAGAGGATATTAAACCCCACACCAATATGCTACAATCACGGCTATGATCATGCGTCAAGTAGTCCTTTTCTTTTCTAGTGTCATGGTTTTTCATTAGAATAAACCATCCGATGCCACTCGCTGTTCCATGTCATATGGCTCGGAGCAAAAAGAGAGCAAGCATGCTTACAAAATTAAGTCGAATTTTAGCTGAGGAAACATTGGCTTTGAGGCTCCTCGGTCTTCGCAAGACGTAAATGCATTCCTGGCGGGTTTTTTCATATTTGTTCCACAATTTCATGGATTTCTTAGACATCATTCTGACTTTTAGAGTTTTTCACTGATATCTGGCTGTCCGTCAGACTGCTGTCTCAATAGACAAATATGTTGCCCCTTTTCGACCGATTTCACATTGTACAATAAATTAAGCCTAAAACATTATAATAATTTGAATTAACGCTAAGTTTTTGGAAGATTTTGGCATTTTAAGTTTTAACGCTTTGAGTCTATTCAATTTATCGATAAAAAGTGACAATTCTTAGGGTTCACCCAACCAAAAAAAAAAAAAAAATTTAATAAAAAAAAACCATTTTAATTAGAATGCTAATTTTTGTTTGATTTAAGAATTAAATACTAAATAATAAAAAATATATTTACTTAGTTATTCGATATCAAAAATTGTATAATTTATAAAAAAAAAAAAAAAATTCATCTTAAGTCTATTTGATTGATTGGAAGTGTATAGTTTTCATTCAATGGTGGGTGGTGGGTCCCATATATTTATGATATTGTCATAATTCATTTAAGTACATACTTATAAGCTGCTTTCAATACTAAGGCAACTATTTCAATTCAATTGGTTTATATAGAGACTAAATGTTATAGAGTATTTCGAACATCATATGGGAAGATCTTTTCTTAGGCAATAGTTTCATTCTTAGACAAAAAAAGAAAGAAAGAAATTAATGCTTAAAATTCACTTAGGAGACTCAAGAATTTATAGTTTTCATAGAACTCAATAGTGTCATGTAATAGTATTTTGTTATGTATGTAAGTCTTAACTAAGGCTAAGAAATACAAGGACCCCCTAACAGGACTAACAGAAATTGCTAATAATATTAGATTTAAATATTTTATAAACTTTTTATTCTTTCCAATCATTCGGAATTTTGAATAAGTTTCAAACATCACAATACTCTATAAGTGCTGAATATTGTTCAAATTGCTTCTTTTTTTTTTTTTTTTGTTATAAATGATAAAAACTTTTTCACTAAAGTGAAGTGAAATAGTATAAAAGCAACTCAATGATACACTTCATAAAATGTAAGCAATACTTAAGGAATTATTAGAAGAACCGAATCAACAATCACAATATCAAAGCTCATCCTGCCCCTTAAAAACAGTCTTCAAGCAATCAATCTACAATATTTTCGATTTGAATTTCCAATGCATAGGACACTCATAAGTATAAAGGGATCAAATTCCAGACTTTAAAAGTTTTTGAGTAAAATCCCGAAACCCCCTTTTATTCTAACAATATGATGATTCTTAGGGTATTTTATTTTTAACCAACAAACAATCCAAGCAATTTTTAATGAAACATAAAATCATATTGTCTTCTCTTCCAAACAATGTGTTCCCGCCAAAATGATAAGAAAAAAAAAAAAAACAAATTGCTTTAATTTATAATTTTAGTTTGTAAAGAGAGAAACACCTTTCCTGTGCGAGAAGAGTGAAAGTTGAAAAAAAAAAAAAACAAATCATTTACAAAAAACGTATGAATTTTTATAAACATACTTTGTATATTAAACCTTTTATTATTATTATTAATTTTATTATTATGAAAACGACATACCATATTATTATTATTACTA
This sequence comes from Amiota minor, assembly GCA_037043295.1. Lineage (NCBI taxonomy): Eukaryota > Metazoa > Arthropoda > Insecta > Diptera > Drosophilidae > Amiota > Amiota minor. The sequence goes on from JBAMAW010001038.1 coordinate 1,295,393, forward strand.
ATTATTGTATTATTAACAAAAAACTTTGCTCATATCAATGAAATACTACAATGATACATACACGTATGTAAAGCAACCGAGATATAGACAAAAAATACCATAGAGATTAATGTATGAGTCTAATAAGTAAAATAATACACGATAATAATACAAAGATAAAGATGAGAATGTTGAATGTTGAAAATTGAATGTAAATGTGCCAGATTCCGAAAGAATACCAAAATAATCATCTTCACCATAATTTACCCAAAATTACTTACTACTTCCTCCTTCCACATAGTCATCCTATTTATACAAGTATATTACAATACATCTTACCATGATCAATGATATGAGAGACTAAAAGAAATGCACTAGAAAAAAACTTATGAATTCTACACACATGCAACTAAATATTATTCAATAACACGCAGTCCTTGAAATTTAAACTCAAATCAACGAAGAAGATCTTTTATTATATTGTATATACGAGTACAGTGTCGGACAAAACTAAGGCACGAAACTTACCATGTCACTAAAACTGTAAAATATGTCATAAACTTTTTCATTTTCATGAATTAAATTGATTTCTACATTGGTTGTTTTTATTGTAAACCACTTTCTTTAATTTCAAACAGAAATCTTATTTCAAAAAAATGTAACAATATTCTTAAAACCGGCGAGACAAAACTAAAGCACAAAATCAATCAATCAATAGGAGAAATAGTATTTTGTTGACGGGTAGACGTTATCTTTTAGTATTGCTTCACATCTCCGTGGCGGTGGTCAGGAGCCCACGGAACTTGTTTCCGTCCTGGCCAGCGGGTACGGCCCCCCTTGTGGGAGTATCGTGGTGGCTGTGGTTTAATACCCAAATGCGGGTAGAGTAATAACTCGACGTGGAGTTGCGTTATACAACCGGGTGCTGTGACCCAGAGAGCAGCAGAGGTTTAAGATAGGCCTCGCTCCCCACCAAGGAGAGAGTCATATTTACCAAAATAAATATGACTTAAATTTGGGACCTGCGGATATATATCCAAGGGTGGACGTTGATTGACGTTTATCAATCCATGTGCTTGGCACCGTGTTCTTAAGTCTTCACAGACAGGCGAGCACGTAAAACACTGGTACTTCATTCACATCTCCGTGGCATAGAGTCAATAAATTTATTTAAAATTTCAGTAGAAATGTTTTTCCAGCCAATTCCATTTGAGTGAAGAGGAGAGTCATTGTTGTTACAATTTTTGAGCAATATATTCCGGATTACAATTTCCCATAATTCATTTAAATTAAATTTTGATTCATCCAAAAATAGTACAGTTTGCGATTTGGTAATGTCCAGTTGACATGAAATCTTGAAAATTCAAGGCGTCCCACAGGTTTTTTTTATGGCTTTTTCGTGGACCTGTACATTTTTAAGCCATTCAATTCATTTTCTATTTATCTTTCCCAAATACATTAAAAGGATTTTTTTGATCAATTCGAATGACAGCTTTATCATCACATGCTGATGAATGCCATAACCATGGTTGTGGCCAATATTCATCACGGACTCTCCTTTATTCATATTCAATAAGAATATTTTCTTTTTTTTTTCTCTGAAGACAGCAGAATATTTATTTCGTGCAATTTTATTACTTTTTTTTACAATGTAACGCCAAACTTCGATTAACAACCATCAACAATAAATGAACTGATATAGTGAGCTTTAATATTCATCCCACAATTATTAAACTTAATACCTACGAGCTAGAGGCCATGCTTTATTTTTGTCCGACACTGTAAATATGTATAAATATATTTATATATATAAACAAATCAACATAATAATAAAAATGAAAGAACTCGACAATTGCTTTAAGAGAATTTACCATCCCCTTTAACCACTCATTATTAAATAAATCAAAATGATGACCGAGAATATAAAATACAATAAATTTTTGAATTAATTAATTAGCAAAATATTAATGTTTTAAGTGAATTATTATTATAAAAATTATAATTAAATATTAAAAAAAAAAAACAAAAAATTTATGAACAACAAATAATCTACAATATTAAAATTAAGTGTGACTTAAGTAAATGATGGAAATGATGCAGATGATAATGATCATAATAATGATGTAAGAAACAATGAAAATCATGAAAAAATGGTAAGTATACAAATTAAAACAATTTTCCTATCAAAAACAAAAAAAAAAAAAGTAATAAATTGAAAAATAAAAAGAAAAGCCGGGAATATTCATTCGTAAATATTGTAATTGATATAAAAATATTATACAATATGAATATTAATATATATATATATCAAACAAACAAAAAAAAAAAAAAAAAAATTATATAAATGTGTCTATTTGCATTAAACAAAAAATAAAAAGTAATTCATACAATAAAAAAAAAACCAAAAAAACAAAAAAAAAATATTAAACGAAATAAATATGGGAAATTTGTAACTTTGGTGATCTTTTTAAATGTTATTATTAAAATTAAATACAATATAAAGAAAAAAAAAAATCAAAACAAATTAATAAATAAATGTTCTTAATTGTGACTTGAATTAACAAAAAAAAAAAAAAAAAAAATAATAATAATAGAACATGATTAATTTGCATTCAAAAAAATACAAAATTTAGTTGCCTAAAAATTTTTGCATATATTTTTTCATATATAAAAAATTAAAATTTTATGTAATAAAAAATAAACCAAAAAAACAAAAACAACAACAAAAAAAAAGCATTTGCAAATTTAAACGAAAACACATTTCAATTAAATATTTTTATTAATTTTTTTTTTTGTTTTGAATGAAAAATTTTATTGATGTCCCCTAAATTTTTGATTGAATTGAATGAAAAATTTCCATTAATTTAATTTAATATGAAGAGAAAAGTTGAAAGAAAAATCAACATCAATTATGATGATAAAATGCATGAATATCTTAAGAAAGAACGAAAGAAAAACAGAAACTTCAACACCAATTAATTAAATAAAATAAAAAAAAAAACTATGTAAATGGTATGCAAAATAAAATTTATAATAAAATATATGTATTCAATTAATAAATATAAATGTTTTTATTAAACAAAAAAAAAAAAAGTGGATAAATTATTTTAAATCAATATTTTTATTTATTAAGTTCATTCATTCGTATATTTATTTGTTCATTTATTATTTTACTTTTCATTTTTATCAACTGAAGAATTGTCTCAGCGATAGATAGATACATTTGTGTTGTGACACAAGTAGGTACTAGACATCTGCATGAATGCACTTAAAACGGCTTTTGCGTTAGTCATGTAAAATGTGAGTGATTGAGTTTTTGGTTACTACGGTGCACACTAAAGCAAAGACCTCGTGAGACTCAGTGTGACAAAGAAGAAGAGAAATATTCATTCCTGAACATTTTTTTTTTGTGTTTGCTTTTAAAATTATTGTTTCGCTCTCAATTCTGAAATTACAACGATTGTTGGAAACCGTACAATTTCTATTTGAGTTTTTATTAGTCGACACAAATTCTGCTATTGCGACAACACTGAGTTAGTCGGTTAATTTGAATTCTTCTTGTGTTGAATTTTCAATCAACTAGAATTCATTCCTTTTGGTTGAATGCTTGTGCAACTCATACAATTTGCACTCAAACTAAAACAACTCAGTACTCCTAATACTCGGTTTTCACTACACTGAGTGCCGGTTCGTTTGATTGAACTCATGCAGATGTCTAATACATACGCACTATAGTCGAGTTAATCCGATTGATCAATACAAGCAGTGGTGAATGCTTGATGTGACATGATCCGTTCTACATTCCTGATGGACCAAGGATTACCAACACACTCCTCTTTTTGGATTCAATCTAGATCCAAGTGTTCCAACAACAACAACTGCTAATGATAAACAGAATTTCCAGTAAACATTTTGCTTATTAACATCATCATATATATATATATATATATATATTAAATACAATACAATATTTTCAATTTTTGAAACAGCGGATAAACTAAGATCAGGAATCTTATAAAGTTCCCTACGGAAATTTCAATGTTGAGGTAAAAATAACAAAATTTAGTCTGTATCTGAAGTATAAAAAAAATGATTACACATTGATTGCTGGATATTTTAAAAAATAATTCGGATTTGTTTGGTAAGTTTTTGTTTTCTAGAATTTCTAGAATGTTTCCTTGAATTTTTCTTCCCATATAAAATTGATTCTATAAAAATGGTTTAAAGAAACGGAAATTGAATCAGATTTGAAGAGACTTGACACATACTATGTTCTTTTTCATTTTTTACGTGTTTTGATTATGTGTTGCTAAAAGTTGAGGAGATTGTTTCGTAAGTCGTCATGGCCTTCAAAAAGCACAAATCTTGGTAAGGTGCTTTTACCGCTAAAGTGTATTGTAGGCAAGGCTTGACGTTGGATATCACGATGAATATGCGGACGTCTAACAGAGCTGCCTTATCCTTATTTGAAATTTGCCTGGAGGCCGAATCTAAATTTCTTCTCTCTATCTCCGCCAAGGCATATTATTGAAGCACAGTTTTAAATACTAATTCGTACACTAGCATAATTTATTGTTGATGATTGCAATAAATCTCTTTTAGAAAGAGTTTTATTATACTCAATAAATTTGTACTTTCTGAATTAATATAAATTGAAAACATAAAATTTAAAGTTTAAAAAATTAAAAAAAAAAAAAAAAAAAAATTAATATATGTTTCTGCCCGGGATTGAACCGGGGGCCTTCCGCGTGTTAGGCGGATGTGATAACCACTACACCACAGAAACATGTGTGACATTGCACCTAAAGTATGCAATATAATATTTCGAAAAGCATTGCATGCTTGGCAAACGGCATCTCTCCTTCGGTTTCACTTTTCATTTTGCATTTGTTTGTCAATGATACTCATAAATTTCTGCCTATATGTATATATATATATATACACTGCACTACTTGAATATCATACCCCTACATATTTTAAGGGCATCATGCAGTTAGAGACTTAATTTTGAATGTTACATTTTATCACATATATTTTGATATGCAACTGTATATTGGGTGATTTTTTAAGCTTTTGGTTTTTAATTTTAAAAAACACACGCAAAAATTGCCTAAGTGTATGCAATTTTTATTTGAGTTGATAAATCCATTACATTTTCAAGATTATTTCATATAAATGGTGACCAAGACTAGGTTTCAAGTGGCCTATACAACAACTCCAATTTTGAATCACTTTTTCGTGCTAATTCGCTGGAATCTCTTTAATGACACTTTTAATATTGTCTTCCAATGCTGAAATTGATTTTGGTTAAAAAAAAGTGTAACTCCGTCAAGTCGCGGCCAATTCACCAGTCCATAAATCGAGATAAATTGATTACCAAACTTATATCCATTGGTCCATCGATTTGAGTGCTTTAGCGCCGTCTTGCTGGAAACAGATGTCGACCAGTTTTAGTTCGTTCATTTTTGTGCCAAAACAAATTTCGAAATTATTGACCGATAGCAGGCGGGATTGGCTGTAACGTTGTTCTCATCGTCATGATTTTTCACACGAATTTTGATAAGAAAGTTCAATAATTTGTTATCGTTGTTCGGTTGTAATTGCTGTGGTGACATGGCATTGTTAACCGAGCATGTCTCACTTTCAATGCTTTATACAAAGAATTAGTGAGGCTAAACATAAAGTATCACAAAATTTTTGCAAATAAAATCTTAAAATCTACGAGTAAGTATTTGGTAAGTCTAGGATATGATAAGCAGCCAATACATCTTCCGCTTCTGTAGTGTGAGCTTGGCATTTTCCGCCTAGGAGGCCCCAATGACTCCTGCATTTATGTTCACAATTTACGAAAGCAAATACTCATCACTTGAACCTTTTATAAAGTACGCAAGGCATCTCCCTAGTGTGGGGAGCGTTCTCGGTAAAGTGAATGTCAATTTTTTCCATCGATTATGAAGATTGAAATTTGCTCTTCTGTTTTAAAGTGATAGTTGGACCTTTGGAAACATGATAATGCGCCAATTCACACTGCCTGGCTCGTTAAATTGTTTATGACAGCCATGAGATGCCGCTATTGAACTGGCCCCCATACTCACACGACCTAAATATTATCGAAAATGCTTGGGAATGATTGACCAGAAAACTTGATGGGTCTGGACTACAATATATTAAAGCTTATAAGATTTTATGCATGCTATCAAACTACATACCTTGAAACTTTATTTCACTGAATTACATATATGTATATAGCCAAATACCTCAACTCAATTTCAAATTCACTTTTAAATAGTTCAATTTATAAAATGTTAGTTTTATTTCAAGTGGCGCGGTGTGTCTAAGTAATTTGCATAGAAAATATTTCAATAACAAAGTCAAAGTTCATTAGAGACACAAAATAAAGAACTTTCTTGCTGCTGCTTTTTACTATAAAAAGTCCTTTGCCTTTAGAAGATAAGTTGCTTTATGATTAACTCAAGACTCAAGTTAGCTTAACTAAAAAATGTTCAGAGGGAGGTATACAACTTTAATTGGCCTAAGAATTCTTTGAAGCCCCAAAAAAAAAATATTGTTTAGGCATAAATCATGATGGCATGTTGATGAAAAGTTGTAATTATTGTATTTATTAAAATAGAATTTCTTTTTATTGTATTTGTTTTTGTATACTGAATTGCCGTTTGAACATTAGCGCCAACACTGCCGTTGCCTTCCCTTCTCTTGTAGGTCTTTTTTGTCCTTTCTTTTTGTTTATTCTTTATGTTATAAAAAATAAATAAATGGAAACATTCGAGTGTCAAAGAAATAAGCATATATATATAATAAAGTATTTTTATTTATACAAGGAAAACCGAAGGAATAAACATCGAAAACGAGAATCACGCTAAGGAAATACATGCAAAGGATTGAGGGAGGAAACCCCACAAAAGCTAAAGCCAAATGTGCACTGCAAGAATAGAAAGTAATGCGTATCTTTACATAGTAAAGTATATCTTAGGGATGTAAAATATCTCAAGAAATTATTTCAATTTAAACATAAGGCAACCCCTAATTCAACATTTTTTTCACAGGGATAATGGTGAGTTTTTTTAGGCTACGATAAAGTGAGTTCACTGAGAATCTTAGGGCCAATTGTAATGCCAAACTTGTACTGTTTTTAGATTTAGTATTGTTCACCTTCAACGGCATCGCTCACCTACTACCCCATTATCGCGACCATAGGGTTGTGTTTGGGAGCCCCTTTGGTTTGTGAAATTTGACTCTTCACTACAATTTTATTAAGTGATTTATATAAATTTTTAAATAAATATATTTTGAATGAAACTTATTTACTAAAATATACACAATTATTTTTACAAGTGTACAATATTTACAATAATGAAATGAGTAGTTTCAGTGCCAAGAAACCGAATATCACTTTACATATTCATCGGTCCCTCCTATATTCCGTTCATCATTATATCATATGACGTACTCGGCCTCACTCGTTATCCTCATACATATACATTTTTAGTTATGTCTTGTTGTTCTTATTCTTTTTGTTATTATCGTCGACATCGTCGTCGTCACCATATTGATGATATTGTTCTTGTTTTGCATCGAAACCATCATCATCGCCGCCGACGCCCTTGCAAGGTTTTTCTATCATAATATCATCAGACAACAATAGTCAGCAATACTTCTTTGTGAGATTATTAAGTATTACAATTTTTTATTTACTCATAACTCGATACATTAAGTTCCGTTCACATACCACAGATGCTGAAAGACACAACATGTTAGTGTTGCTTTAAGAGTTTTGTTTATTGTTTACTTTATATATTTTCCTTCATAATTCCTTTTCTAAGCATAATTTGAGTAACTCAAGTTAAATCGAATTGAGTCCTCAATAATATCCCAAAACAAATAAACAAATATTGTACAATACAAACAAACAGAAAAAAACCCCATTTGGAACTTCATCATTGCCATTACTGTGCTCGGTCAACGTCAACATCGTTGTCGCCGGAAAGTTTGACAAGGCGCCTTGTGGCATTTATTCATACGCCTATTGCCTTAAAGTTATTCACCCAAACTATTACAGACACCGCCACCACCACCACAACCATTATTGTCATCAATATAAGTACATTCAACATTCGTCCTTTGCACCTTGAGCTCTTGACTATGAGCCGCCTAAACGATTGTTTGTCTGTAGTAGGCATTCTAAATGTTTTGAACCGCATGAACACGCAGTCGAGTTTTGTGCCTTGTGCCAAGCAGTTGGAACAGAGAATTATTACTCTGTGGATTTCATTTTTATCTCGATCGAATTCGCAATCAGTAAACAGTAATTGTCATTCCTTCAATTGAAAAGTTTGCTTCCAAAGTGTCGATGTTGGAATTTTTGATAAGAATTTTATGTCTATTTATTTCAAAGAAGGATACATGAATTACTCAACTAGTATTATACTAGTTAAACAGAGTGGAAAAGTAAACTGAATGAATCAGTTATGTTGGTGGCTCCGCAGGTTGTAGTTCAATCAGATGTTCAATGATATAAGAAGATAAAGCGTGCAAAATAACAAAATAAAGATAAATCAGTATTTAAGTTATGTGTTTTTAAGTTTGTGTTTTTAAACTATAAATGTTCTTGAAAGGATTTTTCGAATGGAAAGTTTATATTGGAATTTTAGGTAAGTGAAAGTGTATTATGAAATATAATTTTAATTTTAAAAAGTAAATCTGCAATAATAAAAATTTCTCATACAATTTTCCAAACTGTAGATGATATTCTTTTAATTTGTCCACTTGTTTCATTTCAAAATTATTCTAAACTATAAATAAGTCGAATCAACCGAACAGACTGATGATCTACGTATCATCCTCTTCATACTTTGTAGTGGACTGAGTCCCAAACAAAACCAAAATGAAGTACCGGTGTTTTACGTGCTCACCTGTCTGTAAAAATACTCAAGAACACGGTGCCAAGCACATGGATTGAAAAACGTCAATCAACGTCCCCTTGGATATATATCCGCAGGTACCAAATTTGAGTCATATTCATTTTGGTAAATATGACTCCCTCCTTGGTGGGGAGCGAGGCCCATCTTAAACCTCTGCTGCTCTCTGAGTCACAGCACCCGGTAGTATAACGCTACTCCACGTCGAGTTATACTCTACCCGTATTTGGGTATTAAACCATAGCCACCACGATACTCCCACAAGGGGGCCGTATCCGCTGGCCAGGACGGAACAAGTTCCGTGGGCTCCTGGCCACCCGTGGTACCAGAAAATAGTCTCTTGTCAGACTTCGTACCCAAAGGTACTACCAATTCGAACTCCAAAAAGTCCATGGGTTGGTGCCCCATATTGTTTTCATTCATGTAGTAGCCAAGAAATCCAATTTATAGAGGATTACCTGGATCACTAAGTATAAATGAAAATAATGTTCCCTCCAGGAATATGAGTTCTATACATCAAGACTATAAAACTCAGGAAAATTTCCCGGAGGGGGAACAAAACCAAAATACAATAAGTTCAGGAGGCCTTCAAAAAGAGACTCCAATCGTTTTCACATACACTAATAAAACTAATAACCTCATTAAGATTTACCGCCACGGGCCATAGTAGGGCTTACACTCCCAGTCCATATAATCCAAAAGAAAAAAAAAAGTTTCTAAATAGTAAAATTTTCTTTTTACCATAGAGTATTTTTGTAATAAAATTCAATGGAAATCAATGTTTATAATTATAATTTAATTCACTGCAAGATTCTAGATATCCCTTCTACTATATGTACAATACAATAATTAATTAACGAAGCAATTTCTATTTATATATTATTTTTAATATGAAATTCGATTAATGAGTGTTTGTTTTTTATCCATTACTAAGTAATTGAACAATTAAGATAATGAGAAAAAAAAAAACTTGTTGAATGCGTAATGATGTATTGTATTTCAATCGGTTTAGAACTTAATGTGACCTATGACGACACAAAATTGATATTAAATCTGGAATTTCAATAAATCTATTTTCTTCTAATCTCGGACATTTTTCTTAATATTTTTTAAATGCAAGAAATTGTATATTCTTGAATCTCCTTTATGGATCCTATACTTCACTCACATTTGAAATTTGTTTCATGGTCATTTCTTCACAGTTCTTAGTGAAGTGTTTGCCTTCGAACTTCCCGGCTTGAGGGAGACTCACTGATAGCCTAGGCTTAGGGTGTTTATAGTATGTATAAACTTTTTAAGTCTCCTTATCACCATAGTTCATTTGGATTTGTTATTTATGAATTTATCAATTTATTTCGTAATGGAATTTTTTTCTATAGTTTTGTAATAGGGACTTCTTTCTATTGTTTGTAACAAAACTTTAGGGGCTAAAAATACATAACAGTGAAGTTTTCTTTTATTTTTATTAGATTATTTTGAAGTCGTTATGTCTATTTCTCTGGTTGAATTCCATTTGTTATGGTACAATGTCATTCGATTTAGTAGCGTAAATTTGAAATACGGTTTAATTTAATTTTTTCTTAGATTCGGATATTGGATTAGGGGAAGGACGGAATCTAGTCACATATCATGTGCGGCCTATTATATGAAACCCCATAATGACAGTCTGGTGTTTATCAAGAATTTTAAGATTTTTCTTAGTAGATAAATCTGCAATTTCAGTTGGTTCTAGGTTCTGATTACCTAGATATCCGCAGTGTAGACCAAATTAAACCCTTACAGTGGCAGACTAACTGTGCTCTGTTCTCCTCTTTTGCTTTACATAATTTATTATAATTGTCGTTTCGTTTTTGAAACAGCAAGGAAGCCTGAAGAATGGTTATGATCCTATGAGGATTTCGAAGATATGTTATATCTTTAAACTTAAGGATTTTTAATTATAGAAATTCCACTAGAATTTCATATATCCATATAAATTTATTAGGGACAAATTTATGTTTGAATTAACTGATTTATAATACAAAATACAACCTAAAAATAGGATTTCATAGAAAACTTTTATATTATTTTAAATGATTTATCAAAATAAATTTGCATTTAAATTGATTTGAATTTTTTAAATATTTTTGTGGTGACCTACTGACAGACAAAGCTCTCTTGGGGCCCGGGTAGTAAAACCATAAGAAGCCCACAAATCACTCCACAATTTGCAACTATGTACTCTATGGACTGAAAAGAAGACGAAACGGGAGGTGGAACCCTTTATTTAAAATTTCTATTTCATTTTTTAGTAAGAGGGCGACGGCTCCTCTTGAACTGACGTTTGCAGTCAGTAGAACGATGGAGGTGGCTTTTTCAGATTTTGTTTAAACTTTAATACCCACTTCGTAATATTTAGAAGCCTTCTGAATTGGAGACCTAAGACGGATCGCTTATGTTCAGTTGAGTTACCACTTCATCTTTCATCTTTCTCATTGAGACACTTCAACGGATCTTTATAAATTCCTCATATATTTTACAACATTTCATTATTCATTTTTTATTTCGTTATATTCTTCAAATTTATAAATATGGTAATTAGACAAAAACAAAAAAAGGAAAAAAAAAACCCATGAACAAATGCTTTCAAAATTCCCATAAAACAATAATAAAAAAAAAAAAAAATTAAACAAACAACTAAAAAAAACAAAGAAGTAAGAGAGAAGAATGAAATAATAAAAAGAATCTGATTTTTTGTTTTATTTTATTTTACTATGTAACTTACACATCACAAGAGCAGCATAAATGTCAAAATCTGACAACGATGACGGCAACAATATCAGTTCCATTTTGTTGTTGTCCGAGTATGTGGTGTATGTATGGTGTAGTTGCACCATTCATAATTCGATTTATCGTACAAAGATATGGATATGGACACGGCCGAGCGGGGAAAACCCTCAAATCAAGCTTCAAGTTTCGTTAACACAGCGTGATGATGGATGAGAGTATGTACAATACTCTTTGCATAGTAGTCGAGTCTACTATTTAGTTACATACGATATATTGTAATACTGAGTGAGACCCCAAACAGATTTAGTCTGTCTAGGTTTGTTGGCGTGTATAGTCAGTCGGTGTCAGTAGTTGTGACGACTGTAGTTAGTTTCTTCATATCATTATTATTGTTAGTGGTATTGTTCTTGTTAATTTTATTGGTTTGTTGTCGGCGGCTCCACAAGTGTTAATAAAGTGTTACTTATTCTGAAGTGAAATATTGTCTGTGCCACAGAGAAATCAAAAATTTACAAAAGTAAATAAATGAAATTAACTTTGTTTTCGTGATTTCAAAAAATTAACACAGAATTTTTGTTTTTTTTTACAAAAGAAGAGAAATTTTAGTGAAAAAACCAATAATAATTTCTTGTACTACATCCATGTTAGTGACACAAATTTTACTGCACAAAATACTATTTATATAAAATATTTTAAAAAATGGGTAAATATTATTATTATTTTTTCAATAAATTTATTAATAATAATATTAAAGTTATATTTTATTTTATTTAAAAGAACTTAACTTATGCTTATGTCATAAGATGACTGAAAGTGAAACCTTCTGTCTTTCTTTGAATTTTCGTTCTCTATTTCATTCATTTATCAACATTCATTTGCCATTTCTGCCCTTTTTTTGAACATACTTTCCTCTATGGTTTTGTTGACATTTTCATATTGAAAAGGGAAAGTGAAAAATGAAATCAAAACAAAACAAAACAAGTATGCAAAAGGCAAGTAAAGTGAAATAAAACCAAACAATGTAACTCACCTGTCAAAAATAATATTTGCATAATAGAACAAATAGTTGGAAATCTGTTGATTTTTTTTGGTTTTTTATTTAATTAATAAAAATCATTTTTTTTTTTTTTTGTTTTTATTATTGAAGTCAACAATTAATCAAAAGAAAAATATTTATTAATAAAAAGAAGGTGGAAAATAGGTCAAAATTTACATTTTCACAGTCATGGAATTAAGTTTGTCAAAACGATTTGATCGAATTTTTTCAATTTTACTCAAAATGACAAGTTTAAGTGCTGTAACTCAATTGTACTTCTAATTTTCGGTCTTAATGCGGTGAGTCCGACAAATGTTTGCGATCTGGTTCAGTTCTGGAGATCGCAGAGTGCTGTCCAATTTTAACAGATAAGGCCTGACATCCGTGTTGATTGGAGTGTGGTGATCAAGATTCTTTTAGCGTAGTAAGGTGATGAAGTGTTAAAATTACCGAAATATGAGAAGCCCCCTAAAAATTGCATTTTAATAATATTGTCTTTTGTGGATCTTGCACATTGCTTCGAAAATAATCTGAATTAGCTAAATTGAACCAAATTAGTTTAAAAACTTGCTTTAAAAAAAGAAAAAAAAAAAAAAAAAGAAAAGAAAATTGAGATCGAAATATTTTTATGGAAGATATGCGATCCAGTAATACTAGTTGTTATTGTTGTTGATGATGTTGTTGTTGATAGTACAATACAATATTCTTGTATCGTCAGTCATTTTGGCATTAATTGTAGTAGTTTGTAAATTGTCTCTAAAAAATTGCATTCCATTTTAAATCCTATTGTATGCCTGGTGCTGGTTGCCCCAACTCACTGGTGAAATCAAATAAACTGGCAGCGGTTGTCCGTGGATGTGTCAACGACGTATGGTGATATCACTGGTGTGATTATGATGATGATAAGGATGTGCATGATGAGCAACCAGGCTATTCTTGATGGCCGATGTCTTTAGAAGACGTTTTAGCATGCCACTGGAGCTACGATGCTGCAGACTCTTGTGTGTGGCCAATGAGTTTTTGATGCGATAACGCCAATGACAAAACTCACACACATACAAGGTATCGGATTGTTCAGTTCACATGAATTAGAATCTATGGGAGCTTTAAGATCTAGTAATCCATGAATTTAAGTCTGGGTTTGTATATGAGTTACCCCTCCTAGTGGTCCGGGACTTATTTGCATACATACAGACGGATATTAATAAAACCAAACAATTTCAATTACATGCAAACTGGACTTTGAAATGGCCAATCCAATGCTAATGTGCCAAAAGAGTTTTGATCAGGGCAAGGTGAGCTTTCCTGTTGAAGAACAAATATCTTTCTATTAGACTATTACCTGAGGAAAATTCATAACCGCTCAAAATGCTCAAATATTGATTTAAATTCATTGGAATATCAAAGGGCCCCAAATCACCCGAAATTTACCCTCAGAACATAATACTGCTGCCATTATGGCTAATTTTCTGACAATCAGGTGCAGCTTTCTTGCGAGTCTTCTGGTTTAATCAAACAATCGATGAGGCCTAATATTGTGTCTAGAGCAGGGCATTGGGAGAAGTCGTGGTGATCTGGGCCGCAAGTTGTAGGCGAGTAAAAAGGATAAGTTTCTCGCTTGAAGTTGGCGAACTATAAAAAAAAAAACCAAAATTTTTTTCGGTGCTTTGTCACTTGGGCTACATTGAGCCACACTGATACGTGCCTTGACCACATGCGGACAACCAAGTTCTATGGGAATTACCTCCAATTTGAGAATCTACTGGGCCTAGCCCCAGTGCCTATCAAGCTTTCTAAGTCTTGCTATCCCGTGGAGCGTCTGGAGAGTTGGCGTCTTTTTCATTAGCCCTCATATCATGTGTTTGGATGCAGTAGCAGAATTTCCCGGTTATTACTAAAAGTGGAATGCAACGGTTCTCTATTGTCCATTCATTACCTTTTGTACCCTCACTACGTTGCTCAGTTAAAAGCTTCAAGCGATTTTTAAGGACTGGGTTTTTCGCTCTGGCTTGCATTCAATGGAGCTTGATTGCTGTATGCGCTATATGTCCGCCATCTACTACTGTTGAAGCAATTGCCGATGATGAGACCGAAATCAAGCAATCAACTGTGTAACCCACATCGCACTGCATTATCAGCTACACTGGCTTCTGCTGTCTACAACATTGTCAACACCATGGTTATGTGGTTACGGCATTTTTTTTTCTGATATTTTCAACAATCATCGTCATATTTCACTCAATTTACACAAAACCTTAATGAATTATAAGCTAGTAAAATCTTTCTTATGAATCACCCCGTTTATTGATGAAAACCGTATAGAAATATGTTTGGTACTTGTTGACATTATCGCTTTCAGACAGACAGATGATGCTGGGAGATTGTCTTTTGATACGTAGAGATTTTTAATATAGCCGCTTAAGAAATACTTATTCTATGTTTACATATTGTAGTTCATGAGATACAGCACGAGAACGGATGAACGGACGAACAGCGGAGTCTTTGTAATAGGGTTCCACTTTGGGTACGAAAACCTAAAAGAAAAGAAAAGTGCCCGTTAACCTAAGTTTTGGAATCACTCCAAAGTTATATTTTTGAATATTGGAGCTATTTAGGCAAATACAATATGGAAGTGAAACATCTAAAGTAATTATGATTTTCATCACATTGCATTTTCTAATTTTTGGATTTACCTCCCTTCGCTTAAGAAGTTTCACTTTCATATTGTGCTTATAAGGGTGAGGCACACTACTTAAATATTAGTTTCTCCAACATCAGCCCCTCATGATACAATGCTATTGACCCCTTCTTTCACTATTTGATTTCTGTAATTTTTGTTTAAAAAAAACATAAGGTTCTTATTTTGAGGCGCTACTTTTGTATGTATATGTCAGCCTCGTATGTTATTGAATAATGCCAAGAAAGGTGTTAAAATGGTGTTTTCTTCTTCTTTCACCTTTTACATAATTCCCGTTAGTTTTATTTTATGTTTTATTATGAACAATTGTTTCTACATTGCTATTTCTAGAGCACAATAAAGTTGATTTTGTAGTGACTGTATTTAGTATGTACAAATTCTCATTATGGCTAGGAACCCCGGCTCTCGATTACTGGTGATATCAGTGATGGGTATGAGGATATTAATTAATTAAATTAAACTTTTCTTGAATCGTAGGATTATAATCCACAACTAAATACTTAAAATCTACTTCTAAAATCTAGTAGGACTCTAGGACTCCTGCAATTACATATTGCATGAAACATTTGTATGAATATATATAATATTCACGTGGCAATTAATATTAACTGGAAACCTTCAACTTAGAAGGTTATTAGGATTGAGCGTCTTTAAACGGTGTCGTCTCATTCCATGAGTGAGATTTGTCACCAGACAGATTGGATGGCTTACAAAGCCTTTGTTGATGACAATTGCTGATTCGCAGGATTTCGTCACGTACCATGGGCATCTTTAGGTTCCAGTGCAAGATGGTGTTGCGACGAAGCACCTTGCTTTGACAAGCTTGAACGGTTTAAAAAAAAAAAGAAAAATGGAAATCATTCTCATTAACTTAAAGTTTAATTCTCTAATATATAAATAGTAATACATATTTATTTATTTGTTTGTTTGAGTTTTATGCGTGACTACACCTTTCATTTGATTGCAATCAAATCTTATGTATGTGTATGTCTGGTTCCAGTCTTGAATATAGGATAGTTTTCGATCCCTTAAAATTGGTGGACCAAGTTATGCATATAAAACATATTTTAAAATCGTTCAAGTTGTCTGTGCCAAAAAACTTAAATAATACCACATGTCACAATACAAATCAAAGTATTTGAATCGTCTGATATTTGCAAGTGTCTTTCAAGTGCTACGCAATGTATGTAGTACTACAGTTTGTTTTGAGTAAATGAAAGGATTTTATAATACAATAATACAGAGGACAAAACTCTAGTACTCTAGTTGTGTATAAGATTTTAGTCCCGTAATCTCATCAAACTTCCTAAAATCTTCTGTCGTATACGAAGAAAATAAATTGATTCTAGCCCGATTCTCTACAAATTAATTTATTAGTATTTGAGCTATCAAGCTCAGGATAGATTTCTTATTATCATATAATATTTTCCAACCGGAGTTCCCACATTAATGCAAGAAGTTTTTTCCAAACAAAAATCAAAACAATCTCTGCTGCCAAACCGCGTCTTTGTATTTTATAATTTTCTACAATTTTTTACAAAACAAAACCGATCGAACGAATACATATGTCATATATGTATATACATAGTTCCCATACTAACTTATGTATGATAGAATAGTAAAGCAATAAGTTTTTGAATGAAACCCCTTTCGTGCGAAAGATAAATCAAAGATTGGATAGATTGGACCACAATACATTGGACAGAACTGAAGTTCTTGCGGTATGAAAGAATTGTAAACATTAATGCAATCAGAGTTAATGTCTCCATCTAAAGTTTTCCATTAAGAAAAAAATGCATATAAATTGAATTAAAATTATTTATGTTATAAGTAACTAGAAGTTTACTAAATTTAAAGTAGATTTCAATACTATGTATGATGGCTGTTTGTTGATATGTCTGCATTGGAACTAACGCCAACTCAACTCAGCTGCAATAACTTAATTAACACTAATTGAGCAATTGAAGAAAAACAAAAAGTCAACTTCAATTTGAAAAAGTTCAGCACTTCAAGTGTTTCCAATTCCAATTAGTATCAAATTGAAGCATTAAAAAAGAAAGTAGCTAACATAGGGGAAGTTTTTTGAAGTTTTTTCCCAATAAAATTTAAAATTTCAATCATACAAGATGTTTTTAAATTCAATTCTTTGCTGTTACTTTAGCTTTAGTAGTTTAATTTTAATAAATGTTTAGTTATTGTAGATTTGACAGATAGTTAGGTTAGGTTACATTGATTGCCGGTATATAGATCAGCTAAGTTAGACCAATGAGATGCCACAGCAACAGTGTGTCCTGCTTCCTAGGGATCCAACCTATAGACTTTACAGATAAACTACAATTTTGTAAAGGACATTTTGTGACCCCAGAAAAGTATAAGAATCTAAGAAATACAATTTTAGAGATTTAGAAATTGATTAATTAACTTATATATTTGAATAATTTTCCACAGTGTCTCCCTCTTTCCGCCCAAGTCTTTGCTTAAGATTAACTGCATGTGTTCTCATTAGACGAGGCTACGCTTAATGACTTCCGCCATGAGGCCTTTGACTTTCGCAACCACTCTACTCTGGTCTGGTCTATGGTATTAGCTAAGCGTCGTTTAGTCTGATATCAAGCGCCACTTATCACAAACACACGCACATAATACACATACACACTACCCTTAAGCGCCTACACTTGGAAAAAGAGTGGAGCAAAATGAAATTAAAGAAATTACAATAAATTTACGCACGCACACAAATTATATCAATTATGTACTGTACCTGCTGCTTAGAAGAAGTAGTGTAATTTATAGAAGGGGAAGGCCATTGGAGAACAGAACGAGCTACATGCATCCGTTGAACTTTATTGAATCTAAACTGAACTAGTTCAGTGTAGCGCGTCGTAAAGCGATAATGTGACGACACAAGTGAAACCATCCATTCAACCCACCAACCAACCTACAGCGGATCAACGAATCAACAACAAGAACTCAGAACTCAATTCAATACGCGTTTCAACACGACATTCGAGTGTAATTTGGTTTATCTCGGTTTCTAGTAAACGGTGGACAGACTATTAGATGTATTTTTTATTCTTTTTCTTGTTGTTGCTGCTTTTGTTGTTGTTACTAATTCCTCCAATTGCCATAGAAATGCACATTTGTCAGTTTGCATTCGTTATTCTGCAGAACAAGTTGGTCATCTTCTCTTCATTGAATTGTGGATACCTTAAGTTTTGCCAAACCAAGGGTTCAAATTTAACTGTTTTAACTGTAAATTTTCTTTAAATCAAAGAACTTCAAATCAAATAACTTTGCATAAAATGCGTTTGAAAATCCGTTTGAAGTGTCGCAAATTTGAAATCTGGGGTAAGCAGTCGAAGTTGTTGTGATGTGCAACCAAACCCATAAACCATAAAAAGTATCTAGAACCACATTCAACAAAATATATAAACAAACCTACAAACAAAGCAATATTATGTCGCATGCAATTTATACAATTTTTTTTATTTTTTATATTTGCATAATTTAAGCACAAAATGAAATGAAATTTTCATGTAATCAGGTCAAACGCACCCATGGTGCTACAAACTAAATTATGGTAGATGCATATCTCCTCTTTCTCTGTGTGTGTGTGTGTGTGTGTGCGTTTTAAGTATCTTGTATCTGTGCATATTTTGTATCTTTTTTTGTGCTTTGCATTTTAATTAAAAAACAATTGAACGGTAAACGTTGCAATTTTGTTAAAAATACAAACAAAAAAAAAAAAATAAATAAAAACATATGGTATATAAATTAGGGAAACCCACTCCCACGCAATTGGTCCCACTCCAACACTCTACGAGACCCTAAAGATAAAGTCTTTAAAACCTGTCAGCACATTGTGTTTTTCTTTTAGTCGCTTTTGAATTGTAAAGTGAAGTTGGTTAAAATACTTGTACAATATCTCGTGTCACCCACCACAGGCATTGTCAAGTTCAGTCTGATATGGGTATGTTGTGTTGTGCTAAAAATGGAAACGAAACGTGCATAATATTACAATAAATGATTTGGATGAGTATTTATTACTGAGAAATGTGCGAAAGTTTTTATTTCAAATATTTAAAACTTTAAAAACAATAACATAAAATATAATCACGTTGCAAATAACAAAATGTATTTACGTATACAGAATAGATCTGCGAGATGTGGTTATAAAATAATGAAATAAATAAAATATTTCTACAAACCGAAAAGGTCTTTTGATCAAAGTTTAAAGTTTTGTTTTTTGATTCTCACCCCTCTTGTGTTTCAGGATGTATTACTGGACATTGTCCTGTTTCATACTTGTATGATTTGTATTTTTCTTTTTTTTTGGTTCTCGAATATGTTTTCATAGTGTTTAGAATTCTAAGCAAATTTATATGTATGTATTTATTTATTTATTTATTACTAGCGTTAACCGGCGTGCTTTGCTACACCCTCTATGCGTTGATTGGGTGTTTCTTATAAAAAGCTTTGTTGTAAAATGTGTAATTAATAATTTACAATATATTTTAATATTCTATTATAACCTAAGCAACTTTAAGAATCATTTGTTCTTTTAAAAAAAATAGGTTCAGTATATTTTGCACCAAATAAAAAAAAAATTTAAAATTGGCATAAAACTATCTATATTTGGACAACAGAGCTACCTACCGGATCCAAATGTAGCAAAGAACCTGACTGTAACTCCATGAGTACAAAAAAAAAAACTAAAAACCATCAAAATTGGTCCAGCCGTTCTCGAGTTTTGCGTGGTCATACTATTTTTTGAGTGTTTTATATCTATCCCGAAGCTGACTGAGGCGAGCCTCACGTTCCGTTGACGATTTTTCATCTCTTGCTGAACGTAATCTTTTGGCATTCACTGTACAACGACCTATGTTCGAACGACGACGTCTTTCAGACATGACTTTTTAATTTCTTGATAGTAATAATCAGACTTAAATAAAAAAAATCTAAAATCACATTTGAAGAAACTTTGCTGTGTAAACAATGAGAAGCTGGAATATTGTAGTGACAGTTAATGCTTTTTCCATGAATTATAACACTATGCCTACTTCATTAATTTTAAAGATAGGCATATAGGTATATGTATAGTGAAAATAACAGTATTTCTGCACTATTTAATGGATGTTATTAAAAATATTATAAATATAAACCTTCCTCTTCAATCACTCTATCTATTAAAAAAAAAACCGCATCAAAATAGGTTGCGTATTTTTAAAGATTGAAGTTGTTAAAGGAAAAAAGCGACTTTGTTTTATAATATGTATAGATATTAGGTAAATTATACAATAAGGTACCTAATGATACTAGAGTACTTGCTACTTAGGTCTACGACTCTACATGTGTAATTAAATAAAGCATAAGGCAAAGGCAAGGTGCGTATTTTTGACAATTATGCGTTCCCGAGTCACTATGACTCTTGGCAAAATCGAATAAGAAAATTGAACAAATCGATAATTTGATCTGTCCTCATTGACAGTTAGTTATTTCTGATGTTGTTGAGATTAAAAGCTTAAGACTCGTTAGCACCACATTCTTGGCAAGGAATTTCTAGCTAAAGCATTAGACCATTAATCCCAGTATCTTATTAAGAGACTTTTATTTGTTCTGTATTTAATAGGAACAAAATTTCAGACCATTATAGGCATCTCACAGAGAAGATTTCCAGTTTTATTTCAAACATTAGAGAATTCAATTGGAAAGAGAAGTGGGTGACATATTTAAATTTTAATGTTTTATAGCCTCTTAGTCTCGTTATTTGATACCCACATCTCGTGTCATGTAACACTTATCATAAGTCAAACAAAACGCCCACAATAAAAACAGAAGTAAAAGAAAAAAAAAAAAATGGGCCAAGTACAAGTCAGACTCGTACACGGAGGGATCCGTACCAGATTGGGGTTTATATAGGAGGTACTCCCACTAGTGGTCCGATTTGACTGATTCCAACAAATTTACCGCGCCTATATTAACAAATTATAGTGTCTAGATTTCTGTTCTGGACTTGCTGTCCAAATTATTATCAGATATCGATAAGCCACCAAACTGCCCGAATCTAGTCCAACTTTTTACTGAAATTTTCAAAAAAAAAAAAAACCATCGTAAATGTTTTTTATACCCCTTGCGGTATTACGCCACAATAACTCACTGAATTTAGTATTGATAATGAGAATGAAGAAGATAAAATTGACAACATTAATCACGAAGCTACAAATTCTCCACTTTCAAAGTGTGAAATTTTTTTTTTAAAAACTCTAAAATCATTTTAAAAATTCACTTTTTTTCATATTTCAATAATCAGGATATTTCGATAATTCGGAAACTTTCTCATTTTCAACTGTACCAATTATTAAGTTCATATTTTAAACAACAATATCATAAACCTCTGTATAACAAACTTGTTTGGATCGGAAAATCAGAAGTTCGATTGATCTACATATGCAATGCATATGAAATAAATATGTAGTAATTTATTACAATTTAGGTATACACTTTTTTATAATACAAAAACATTTTATAACCGGGAAATTCGATTATCTGCTAAAAGAAAGTTAAAAAAACGATCTTCAATTGTGATTTAAGTTCATGAATTACTGTTCCTCAGGGTCGTTCCAAGAAAAGCATAAATCAGAATAATACAGTGGAATCTCAATTATCCAGACCAGACTTTTGCACAGCATAATACAACCCTTTATTGAAGAGGAGTGCTTAAAAATTTCAGAAATGGTCATCATACTGAAATCTCCACATTTGGAAAGAGTAATTCCTCTGAGATGCTCCAAATCACAATTAAAGAACATAAACTTTAATTGCTTGTTATCAGAAAACCCAAAAATTCAAGAGCGTTTAAATAATTAAAACTTGCTGTCAAAATTATTATCAGATATCGATAAGCCACCAAACTGCCCGAATCTAATCCAACCTGTTACTGAAATTTTAAAAATAAACCATCGTAAATCTGTTTTTTATACTTCTTGCGGTGTTACGCCCCAATAATTCACTGTATTTAGTACTGATAATGAGAATGAAGAAGATAAAATTGAGAATAATTAGGTCAAATGAAATCCAAGTTCTAAGAATTCTCCACTTTCAAATTGTTCAAATTTTTTGGAAAACAGCAAAATCATTTTTAAAATTCATTTTCTTTCATATCTCATTAATCAGGATATATCGTTTTTTTTTTTTTTTTGTATTTAATAGGTAAAAAATTCAGCTCTCGACTTTACGGTTATCAAAAAATGAATTGACAATAAGGCGAAAATGACAGTTGTTAATTTACATAAAATATGTGACAGAGAAAACAAAAATTTGACATTTAGAAACAGAGGCGACGTCCACTTTTGCGTCCGTGCACAAAAAGGTCATCAGGGTGGCGACGTTTGAGCCTTCTCCTGACGGTGTTTATAGCATGAGCAGAAGCTCATAAGTTGACATGCGTTTTTAGTCGGTCATTATACTGGCTTGTGTGAAGGTTGATGTGCTCACGGACTGAGAGGATTCTCAGATCCCTGGATATGACATCATTCCACATAAACTAAGGAGCAATTACTATCTGACGGAGGGCAGAGTTCTGCATCTGGATGAGATAGATGTTGGGCTCGGCAACAATGCCCCATATGTGAATACCATATGTCCAGGATGGGACAACTATAGCGTTATAGATTGTAACTTTGTTACTTAGGCTAAGAAATTCCTGAGTTCTCTCAGAAGCCTCGCTGGCACTGGAAGAGCTAGCGATAAAAGCAGTGCCAGGTGACAGGTACTGGTAAATCAGCAGTGTAGACTGTATACAAGACAGGCCCAAGGACACTGCCCTGGGTTACACCAGCACAAATCCTGTGGATGCACGATCGTTCCTCCCATGGTTTTTGTTTGGGTCAGCATTGCATAGCAATGTATTAAAGTATTCGCTCTTGGTGTCATAGAGCAGTTTAGACAATTTGTTTTCAATTCAGCTTGATCTAGCAGATTGCAAACGAATTGCATTTAGCGACGACGAAGACCTCTCTTGAGCCTCACCAGATCCATAATCTCAGGATTTAAAAGAGGCCGAGGAGGTCATTCCAAGAAAAGCATAAAAAAAACAATAATACAGTGCAATCTCGATTATCCAGACCTGAGTTTAGTTAGCATAAACACTTTATTGAAGAGCAGCGCGTAAATATTTCAAAAATGGTCATCATACTGAAACAAAACATCTGGAAAGAGTAACCCCTCTGGTATGTCCAATGCAACATAAAGAACATAAACTACAATTGCATATTGTCAAAAAAAACCCCAAAATTCAAGAGCGTTTAAAAAAGTAAAACTTCTTGTCTAAAATATTATCAGATATCGATAAGCCACCAAACTGCCCGAATCTAATCCAACCTGTTACTGAAATTTTAAAAATAAACCATCGTAAATATTTTTTATACTTCTTCCGGTTATACGCCCCAATAATAAACTCCCTCCCCCTATGATACACCAAATATAAAGTCTTTAAAACCTGTCAGCGCATTGCGTTTTCCTTGCAGTTGCTTTTAAAGTGTAAAGTGAAGTTGGTTAAAATACTTGTACAATATCTCGTAACACCACAGGCACCCAAGTGATATGGGTAAGTTGTGTTGTGCTAAAAATGGAAACGAAACGTGCATAATATTAAATGATTTGGATGATTATTTATTACGGAGAAATATGCAATAGTTTTTATTTCAAATATTTAAAACTTCAAAAACAATAACATAAAAAATAATCACGTTGAAAATACCAAATTTTTATTTACGTATACAGAATAGATCTGCGAGATGTGTTTATAAAATAATGAAATTAATATTTCTACAAAGGTCTTCTGATTAAAGTCTAAAGTTTTGTTTTTTGATTCTCTCTTGTTTTCAGGATTTATTACTGGAAATTGTCCTTTTTTATACTTGTATGATTTGAATTTTTTTTTGTTTTGGTTTGGTTCTCAAATGTGTTTTCATAGTGTTTAGAATTCTAAGCAAATTTTTATATGTATAGTTAAATGTTTATTTATTTTTGACAATGATGCGTTCCCGAGTCACTATGACTCTTGGCAAAATCGAATAAAAGGATTGAAAATCGACAATTTGATCTGATCTCATTTATAGCCCCAAATTCTTGGTAAGGCATTTCTAGCCAAAGCATTAGACCATTACTTCCAGTATCTTATTTAGAGACTTTTATTTGTTCTGTATTTAATAGGAACAAAATTTCAAACCATTAAAAGCATCTGAAAGAGAAGATTTCCAGTTTTATTTCACGTTTAAATTTGAATGTTTTATAGCCTCTTAGTCTCGTTATTTGATAACACATCTTGTGTCATGTAACACTTATCATAAGTCAAAATAACCCACAATAAAAACAGAAGTAAAAACAAAGTGTAAATTTGAAATGCTGCATATCAAATTTTGTAACAATTGCTTACTTACTACAATGAAATCCCCAAATGTAATATTCCAATTAGAGGGAAAAGTAGAATCCCAAAAAATGACTTGGTGCCAAATAGACGCTTGCCAAAAACTGCCGCCGTGATTGTCACTGGCATGAAGAGATTAAATGCAATGCAATGCAATTCGGGAAGCAACAAGTTGTCATTAATAGAGGCGTTTTGAGTAGTCGATGGCTTTGGCAAAGTAGAATTTCAGGGATGCTAATCACAAGTATGTATAATGCGTATTTATCATATTGGTTTAGTTTTAAGTTCATGAATTACCCTTCCTCAGGGTCGTTCCAAGATATTTCTAACAAAGTAGGTGAGATAAGTAATTGAAACTATCAAAAAACAAGAAAAAAAAAAGAGTAACTTCATGCACTCCTAGAAAATGCTTTTGTGATTGATCATACTGAAATATTTCCTTATTGATTTGACGTAGGTATGTTTAGGGTAGAGTCAGTACACATGCAGTATTTCAACATTGAGACCGAATTATTTGTAAAGGAACTATATGATGCACGGATCTTAGGGTCCTGAAATTTACACAGCTCGTCGATATTGGTCACAAACTTATAGTATCTGAATTTCAGTTTAATAGTACAAGAAACAAAAAAGTTTTTCTAATAAAAAATGAATTGGAATGTGGGTTTGTATGGTAGGGACCCTCTCTTAGAGGTCCGATTCGGCTAGTGCCGACAAATTTACTCTGTGTTCGTGCAAAATTTCAGCTTTCTAAACCAAAGCTGTCAAAACATTTTCGTTCTTTAGCCCGCATTGGGAAAATACGTGGTGAATTGGGCCACAGGTGCAAAAAAAGAAAAAATAAATAAATTTATTTATTATTATTCATTGGCGAAAACAAACAAAACAAAAATAAAACGGAATATTGGCAAGCAAAAAAAAAAAAACAAGGTTATTCGCCTGGGTCGCATTCAAACTTTCCTTGGACAGCCATGGACATGGCTTAATCAACTCGTCTCGTCCAGTTGATAAAGAATTAATGTATGTATTTTATTATGGGGTCTCGATGTCTTATTCTTTCTGTTACAAGCTTCATGACAAACTTATAATACTTATTCGCTGCATGAAGAGCCTAATACAATACAAATATAAATTGACGACCCGAAATGCTTGCGGCCCGGGTTTAAAGCTAATTTTCTTCGTGAGGTTAGTGTAGCCCTGCCTGTCATTTCAGCAAACGAATTGTAGGACTTTTGCAGTTGTTGATGTTGTTGCTGCGGTTATTGGCCGTGAGAAAAATGACTCAAAGTTCAATCAGAAACACGAGACAGAAGTAGTTGGACAAACAAAGCTTTCTCACACAAACAAACACAGATGTTCGTTCATTTTACTCAAATTGATAAACTGAAATGGAATAAAGATAAAAATATACAAAACATGATTATTATAAAAGCTATAGTATGCTTTATATATTGTACTATATACACTTAAGTATATAGTATAAGTATATGCACATAGTGTCACTGTATTTTGCTCATAACTACATAATGTCAAATAAGTAAGTCTCTAAGTGATTTTTGTATAGTTTCACATTTAGTTTGCTTCTCAACGCGTTGCCATCATCACCATCAAGTGTGGTGTAAAAAGCTTTCATTAGCTTGGTGTTTACGTTTGCCAAGAAATACAATTGAGAGAGGGCAGAGAACAAGAGCGCTATCACGTGAGAGCGTATTGCTACTCAAGTTCTCTTTTTGTGTTTTATTTAGTTTTTATTTTACATTTTTTGTTTTCTTTCATATTATGGGATTACGTCGTTTGTTCAAATGTTTGTTATTAACAAGAAATTCAAATTAAATTATTTGCAAAATATTTAATGAAAAAAAGTTAAGAACGCGCGCGTTTTTTAGTGGCGCATTATGAACTGACATAATTAGTCACTTTTATTAAAAGAAAATGATGAATAATATGAAGAAAGTTCAATGAAAACAAGTTTTTAAAACAAAGTGATGGGAGATGAAAACGTCATCTCAATGCAGTGGCTTGTTATTATATAATAATGGATTCCTTGGGCAAAGTGGAACTTTGGGAAACTTAACCCCAACTAAATAATATTCATTACATTCACTGGTCACCGTTTGCTTTAAATACCCTTTAATGTAAGAATAAATCTTTGGCATTTTGCAATATTATTGGGAGATTGGATGCATTTGCCCACGTGGCCCATTGGCGCTTAAGCCTCTAACCACTCGGAAGCACTTAGGGTGAGAAAGTCACGTTTTCACATTTGTTTTTACTGCAGCGGCCGGCGGAGGCTTTTTTGTTTGTAAAGACAGCTGATGATGTTTTCCTTCAAAGACTTTTGTTTATTCTCTTTTATGTTAATTTTGCAAATAGAGAGAAAATTTACTCTCTCTCTCTCTCTCTCTTCCACTTAGAGTGAGTATAAAGTTTATTGCTCATTGATCCAAATGCGCGTGCTTAACTTTTGTTTTGTTTATTTTGAAAAAGAATGAAAATAAAATTGTCTTCTTATTTTTGCATTTATTATATTTTATTGTCTTTCGTTTTGTTCAATTGTTTAAATGAAAATGTAAAAATTGTATGAAATATTCTATTACATTTTTACCGTTATGGCCGTTACGCACTGATTTCTCTTCTCGTGATATCTTTTACTATGGCAATGTAAGTACCGTTAATACCACATATGGAATATTTGTTGAATTTACTTCAAATACAATAGATTTATTTTTGGTCAATCTTATCTTTGAAATTTGTTTGGTGCAATAATTGAAAGGTTTCTCATTTAGATTGATAAGTTTATTTTTTCTATTGTATTATTCTGTAGATATGAGAAATTTTTTTACAGTGGAGCAAATTATTAATTCGAAAGATATTTTTTGTACTTGACTTTCAAATATCAATTCAATTCAATTTTACATTTTCTATAATATAAGAACTTATTTTCTTTAGCGTTTTCACTGGTCACCATGGTCGGTGTCCTCTATGTTCTGCATATGACTCTAGCACTTGTTATACTCAATAAGGAAGTTACAACAACCAAAGGCATGCTTTATCCACGTGAATCCGAGACCCGTGACGTTCGATCACTCGATGGTGTTTGGAATTTTGTACGTTCCGATGCAACAAATCCAACGCAGGGAATTCGTGAAGAATGGTTCAAAGATGATTTAAGTAAAGTGCGACCAGTGATACCGATGCCAGTGCCAGCATCATACAATGATATAACAACAGATGCATCATTAAGAGATCATGTGGGAACAGTTTGGTATGATCGGAAATTTTTTGTGCCTCGTGCTTGGTCACAAGATCAGAGAGTTTGGTTGCGTTTCGGAAGTGTACATTATGAGGCTTTTGTGGTAAGAAAATACATAAGGTTTCTTTATCATATCATAACTATACTCTTCACGCAGTAAATGCATAGTATTAAAAGCTTATCATAACGTTTGTAACACACAGAAGGAGACATCGGGAACCCCATACAATAGCCATATGCTTGATCATCTCGACTAGACGAGTTGTTTTAGCCATTTCCGTCCGTCCGTCTGTATGTATGCAAACTAGTCCCTCAGTTTTTTGCACGATATTTTTAAATTTCAGCAGACGCTGTATATTTGTCGAAACCAGCCAAATCAAAACACTAGAAGGGTTACTACCCATACAATCCCAAATTTCAATTAATGTTATTATTAGAAAAACCTTTTTGGTTTCTGTATAATCAAACTAAAATTTGGATACTATAAGTGCCTGACCCGTATTCACTAACCATGCAAATTTCAAGACCCTAAGATTAATTGATCGCATAGCTCCCATACAAACCCAGAAACAAATTCATGTTTTTATTAGAAAAACTTTTTTTGTGTTTTGTATTACTAAACTAAAATTTGGATGCAATAAATTTCTAATCCATATGCACCAACCGTAGAAATTTCAAGATCCTAAGATTACTGGATCGTATAGCTCCCATACAAACCCAGACTCAAATTTATGTTCTTATTAGAAAAACTTGTTCGTTTGTTTTATTATTAAACTAAAATTTGAACACTGTAAGTGCCTGACCCATATTCATTAACCATGTAAATTTCAATACCCTAAGATTACTGGATCGCATAGCTCCTATAAAAATATTTCAGTCTCAATGTCGTAATGCAGTATGAATACTGACTCTAAATATAGTAATGTAATATTTCTGTATTTCTAAATCCTAGGACGTAGGCAAAAACGTGAGGCCTGAAGAGTATTATATATTCGGCATAGCCGAAGATAACCTTCTTTGTTCTTGATTTTGATATAAAATAATAACTTCAGTGGGTCAATGGTGAATTGGCAGTAAAACATGAAATCGGTCATCTGCCATTTGAGGCTGAAATAACGGATTTATTAAAATTTGGTGCAGAAAATCGTATAACTGTACTATGCGACAATGCTTTGATACAGACAACAGTTCCACAGGGCAAAATCTCTGAAGTTTCCAAGTAAAGATTCTTATGAATAATCTAGAAAAACTCATTTTGTTTATGAAACCTTAAATTACAGTGATGATGGTGTTGCCATTATTCAGAGTTATTCCTTTGATTTCTTCAATTATGCCGGCATTCATCGTTCCGTGCAGTTGTATACAACACCAAAAACTTTCATAGAGGAAGTTGAGATAAAAACGGATCTATCAAATGATAATAAAGGTTGGTTAATGTTACTACTTATACTATAAAGTAAAAAACAAATTTACATAGAATTTTGTAATCTATTTTAGTTGGTTATATCTTCTATAATGTAAGTGTTAACGGTACCGTGGATAATGAAACAGATAATAGAGTTTATGTTCACGTACAAATTGTCGATCGTAAAGGAAATATTTTAGCTAGTGGTAAATCAGATCGAGATAATAAGGGTTCACTTAAAATAGATGATGTTAAACCTTGGTGGCCGTATTTAATGCATCCTGAACCGGGTAATTTATATCAGATGGAGTTATTTCTACATGCAGCAGATAATACCCTACTCGATGTCTATCGTATGAATGTGGGCATAAGAACATTGAGTTGGTCGAATAGTACATTCCTTATTAATGGTAGACCAGTTTATTTCCGAGGTTTTGGCAGACATGAAGATTCTGATGTAAGTAGTGGAATGGAGATCTTTAAATTCTGACTAATTGCATGCTCTTCAGATACGAGGCAAAGGCTTGGATTATGCTTTATTGGCGCGAGACTTCAACTATTGAAATGGATTGGTGCAAATGCTTATCGTACTTCCCATTATCCTTATTCCGAAGAATCTATGCAATTTGCCGATGAGCATGGCATTATGATTATAGATGAATGTCCCAGTGTGGACACTGAGTAAGAATATGCAAATATTTATGAAAAATGAGAGAACTTATGAATTTATATCCTCTAATTGTCTAGAAACTTTAATCAGGCTTTACTGAATAAGCACAAATCTTCCTTGGAGCAGCTAATACATCGTGATCGCAATCATCCCAGTGTAATAATGTGGTCCATTGCCAATGAACCTAGAACAGCACAATATAATGCCGATACATATTTCCAGTAAGTTCCATTTGATTTTACTTAAACTAGAATAATAATACAAATTTCTCCATTTGACTCATATAGATTTGTTGCCAATTATACACGTTCATTGGACAGTACACGTCCAGTCACAGCTGCAATTGCAGTGTCCTCAGAAGATGATAAAGCGGTTAGTTGATTGAATTGTCTCTTAATACTCTAGTTGAATTTGTTTTCATTGAGAGAGAATTTCTTTTTTGTCATAGGGTAAATATTTGGATATCATCAGTTTCAATCGATATAATGCTTGGTATAGTAACACAGGACGTCTGGACATGGTTACAAAACGTGTTATTGATGAAGCTATAGAATGGAATAAGAAATATGATAAACCTGTATTAATGTCAGAATATGGAGCTGATACCCTTGAGGGTTTACATATGGTAAGATTACTTAGAATTATCTCATTTTCTTTAATCATTTCAATTAAATTACGAGTAAATTTATTTGTATTTACTTACTTATGTGTATCTTGTTCTAGCAACCTGCATTTGTCTGGACAGAAGAATTTCAAACGGAAGTTTTCTCTAAACATTTCAAAGCCTTCGATACTCTACGCAAGAAGAAATGGTTTATTGGTGAATTCGTTTGGAATTTTGCCGATTTCAAAACGGCACAAAGTGAGTTTTCTCCTCAATTTTCCTTTTTTTTTTTTTATTGTATTAATTTTGGAAAATAATTTTTTGGGAATTTCTTCCTGATCATAGCATACACCCGTGTTGGCGGTAATAAAAAAGGTGTCTTCACACGGTCACGTCAACCCAAAACGGTTGCGCATTTATTGCGTAAACGTTATTTTGCTTTGGGTCGTGAAGTTGATCAATGTAGCTTCCCAGAGGATCTCTTTACATATATTACCGATGCGGGTGGCAATGCAGAAAATGATCGATCGGATTTATAGAACATTTCATAATTATGATGATAATGATGGTGATGATGATGATTGTTGATATTGATCTAATTGATGATGAAGATGAAGATCGGATTGACTGAGACACTGCCAACAACATCCAACATTCAAGCCATGCGAGTCAGTCAGTCAGTCATGCTCATACAGTCTAATCTACAAATTCCAAAGTGCATTTTATATTTATAGTCGTCGTCATTCATTGTCTCCGTTGTGTCTTTATTATGTGTATACTTAACTAAGAGAGTACAATAATTTTCATTTAATTAAGAAACAAAAACGTTTTTAAATGTTAAGATTTTTCCCCTCCTCCATGAGTCCTTCATTAAGAAGAATTAAACCAAGCAAACTGCCTACAAAAAACCAAACTCAACACACTCACACAACACACACACACACACAATGACAATGCCTTAAGTTGTATTTATAGTTGTATGTTGGATCTTATTTTATTTAAGTATAAATCTAAAGTTTTACAATGAATGAATGAATTTACTGATTGTTAAAAGAAACAATAAAATGTTTAAATGAAAAGAAACTAAAACAAAGCATTTTAATAAATAAATTCCCTTCAAAGCTCAAATTTCCCTATCTGCTTCTTCTATCATTTCATATTATACACAAAGTACAGTCAGGACTTATCTATAATAAACTTCCACAGAAATAGAACTCCTCTATGTATCAAAGATTTTCAAGGCCTTAAAAAAAAAAGAAGAAAACTTCTCTATAATCGAATTCATTTGAAATATTAAAAAAAGTTATCGAAATTGATTGACTCATAAAATTTGTTAAATTCGCATCGTCTTAGAGGCCCGTATTACTGATACATTCAGAATCCTTTTGTGATGTTCCCAAAAAAGTTTGTGAGTCCTTAAATATGCTATATTTTAAAGTAAAATAGGGCTGCGAACCAAGCTTTTGACCTAAGGGTTGGGCAAATCGAAAACTACTAGTTGTCTAATGAGGTATATTTTCTAAATACAACAGAACTTAGTTCGTCATACTCAGAACGCCCATGACTAGAATTTCATTCATATACTGAGACTAAGAAGGATCTGTTACATACATACTTATGTATGAAAATATTGATTAAAACAAAGAACAGGCGATTTTGTAGTTTTTAATCAGAGATGTCCGCTAGTAGAGATTTAGTCTTATGCAAAATTCCCTTAAAAAAAAATGTTCTTTCTTTGTAGCTCAACAGCCTCAACAGTCAATAGAATAATCTTTGAAAATATTGAATCACTTTATTGTAGAAGAACTGTACAAAATTGTTATTGTCGTCATAGAGGAGTTTGACTGTACCAGCGGAGCTTAAATCAGCTGATTTCTATTATGAATTTTCTTCTTGTGTTTCTATTGCTGGTGGTGTTTCTTCTTCTTGTTATTATTGTTTATTGTTTTGTTATTAATTCTTTTATGAAAAAAAAAAAAAAAAAGGAAAAAAAGAAAACACGTAAAATAGAAAAAGAAGTGAAAGAAGAGAAGCAAGTGGTGGCATTTGCTTGTTAGTTGGACGTGAAAGATAAAATGCCGCTATTCATTATGGAAATGTACGTCGATGGCAATACGCAAAATAGCAAAGTGAAGTGCAAAATTGAAGATTGAATAAAAGAGTGTGTGGGTGCAGCAAGAGGAAAATAGAATATAATAAAATATTGGAATAATTTGCCATGTTGTCGTTGTCATTGTCGCTGCCTCTTGTAATTTTACTACTACTACTGAATTACTTTGATTTTTGTGTTCGTGGCTCCTTCATTGATATTGATTCTGATACATATGAAGATGATATTAATTTTATGCCACAACAACAACAACAACAACAAGTGTTTAATTATGCAGATGTATCCAAGCCAGAGCCACAACGTGGTTTACTTTATCCACGTGAATCGGAGTCGCGTGAAGTGCGCATTTTGGATGGCATCTGGCGTTTCCTGAAATCCAATGAAACTGATCCAATGCAGGGAGTAAGGGAGAAATGGTTTAAACGTTCATTGGACACGGTATGTTGTTAGATGAAATTTGAAATCTGAAGCATCAATTTTTTAAGTTGCAGCGCAATTTCAGTGTGGTCCCACTATACAAATGCCTGTGCCAGCTTCATATAATGATATAACAACAGATGCTTCGCTTCGAGATCATGTGGGTACTGTTTGGTATGAACGTATTTTCTTTGTGTCAGCCAATTGGGCTCAGGAGCAGCGAGTATGGTTACGTTTCGGTAGTGTGAATTATGCAGCAATTGTTGTAAGTTCATAAGTACCAAAACAAAAAAAAAAGAGTATTTGGTTGATTATTCAATTCCTTTCAGTGGCTAAATGGTGAACAAATTCTGCACCATCAAATTGGTCATTTGCCCTTTGGAGCAGAGGTTACACGTCATCTATATCATGGTGGATCGAATCGTTTAACTGTTCTCTGTGATAACACACTAACAAATATTACTATACCACAAGGTAGCGTGGTGCGTGTGCCGACAGATAAGGGAAAAAGCATAGTGCAAACTTATACATTTGATTTCTTCAATTATGCCGGCATCCATCGTTCTGTCCATTTGTATACAACACCAGCGGTATATATTGATGATGTATCAGTTGGAACCGATCTCTTTGGTAATGGCACTGGTCATATACATTATAATATCACAGTAGATGGATTGAATAACATCATAATTGATGCGGATTTAATGGTTAATAGTATGGAACCTCTTTATGTACATGTCCAGGTGCGTGATAAATTGGGTACAATTGTTGGACAGGATCGTGCAAAACAAAAGGAGGAGAATCAGTTCAAAGGCAGCATAATACTACCGCAAGTAAAACCATGGTATCCTTATCTAATGCATAAGGAACCGGGTTATTTGTATACAGTGGAATTGTATTTGCATGCCGCAGACAATTCGTTATTAGATGTTTATCGCTTGAAGACCGGAGTTCGAACATTGACATGGACAAATGCAACTCTTAATTTGAATGGAGTCCCAATTTATTTGCGTGGCTTTGGACGACATGAGGATGCAGATGTAAGATTGATTGATTTGCCTTTAATACAAAATATATTTCATTTGAATTGGTTTTACTTATTTGAAAATAGATTCGCGGCAAGGGTTTGGATTATGCTCTATTGACACATGACTTTAATCTCTTAAAATGGATTGGTGCCAATGCTTATCGTACTTCTCATTATCCTTATTCCGAAGAATCTATGCAGTTTGCCGATGAACATGGCATTATGATTATAGATGAATGTCCCAGTGTTAATACTGATGGGTTTGAGCCTGCCTTATTGCGTAATCATATGTCTGCCTTAGAGCAGCTGATACATCGTGATCGCAATCATCCAAGTGTCATTGCTTGGTCAATTGCCAATGAACCACGCTCACAGTACAAACAAGCTGAACTTTATTTTGGGTTTGTCTTTCTTTTTTTTTTTTTGAACAATTCATTTTTTTAATTTGTTATTGATTTCCTTTTATAGAAAACTTGCCAACTTTACTCGAAGCATAGCTGGCAGCCGTCCCATAACAGCTTCAATTAATGCCAATGTGGATAAGGATTACTTAGCTCAATTTCTAGATATAATAAGTTTTAATCGTTATAATGCTTGGTATCAAAATGCTGGCAAATTGCAGATGATCACCAATTTGGTTACCACAGAAGCCAAGATGTGGCATGAAAGACACAATAAACCCGTATTAATGTCAGAATATGGAGCGGATACAATGGAGGGGATGCATTCTGTAAGTGGTCATAGAGAGAATTAATGTTAATCTAAATGAATACTTTCATTATTTGTAGTTACCCAGCTTTATATGGTCAGAGGATTATCAGATTGAGCTCTTTTCAAAGCATTTCAAGGCATTCGATGAACTTCGTAAGGAAGGATGGTTCATTGGGGAATTTGTTTGGAATTTTGCTGATTTTAAAACTGAACAAAGTTTGTTGTATTTGTATCTTAATTTGAGGTTACATAAGTATTTATGTATGAATTTATTTTTTAGCTTTCACACGCGTTGGTGGTAACAAGAAAGGAGTATTCACTCGCGCCCGCCAACCCAAGTCGGTGGCAAACGTTCTACGCCAACGCTACTTGGTCTTGGCGTATTTAATAAATAATGCTCCACTGCCGCAGGACACGTTTCCTTATATTGTGTCTGATCAAATAGCAAATTTATGAATTTTATAGGATGTGGCACAAATATTCTTTTTTTTTATTGTTTTCAATAATACAAAAATAATCAGTCTTCGCCTTAAGTTTTGTTTTTGTCTGTTAATTATTATATTATAATCTGTTAAAATCTAATTTAATATTAATTCCTTGCGTTCAGCTTCGGTCATTGGTTCTATTATTTTGAGACACTCATCTGCAAACTCTGCGAAAAGTGGCTCTTGCATAGCAGCATTCATACAACGCCAGGCACTTGGGGCCACATCGATTTCGGTTAGAAGATTACGTAGGTGAGGATTGTAAAGAAGTTCTTGCAAGGATTTACTGTCACCTATTACACACATATGGAGATATATACATACATATATAGTTCAAATATAGTTGAGAGGAAATTCTTGGAATATTATTAAAACTTACGTAGCGCTTCTAGTTGTTGCCGCGAAACAGTGTCATCTGTACTAAAGGGTTGATGTATTGTCGGTTCATTATTATGAAAAAATCCTGTTGTTCTACCAGTTTCATCAGCAGCTGTTGTTTCTGGATTAAGTGCTTGCTGCTGTTGTTGGCAAACTATGGAGTCTTTGTGTATTTTGTAGCATTTGACCGAGCAACTAAGTAAAACAAAAGAAGACTTGTTAGCATTTTATTGCTTGTTTTTCTTTATTCCACTATATACTTACTAAGCTTCTGAACATTTGACACATTTGTATTTTGCGGTTTCTTCTTTGCAAACTTTGCAAAGCATTTTGCTGGACAAGGATAAATGTGAATAAAATATTTTTGAAGTCAATCAAAAAAAAAAAAAGATAAGCATGTGTCCACAATCTTCTTCTTCTATGTACGCAATTACCAAGCAATCAGCTGATAGTTTCTGGTCATGTGTTCGATGTCGCGAGCTGATTACTAGTTGTATTTTCTTCTAGTAAATAAGTCAGGATTGGTATAATAAGCGTAGACAAGATTTAAAATAAACGTAATAAAAAAGAATGCAATTAAATGCAAAAATGTACGCATATATGGAATATCTAAAAAGCCTCCTTGCTTTGGTTCTTCTTTGCCTTTTTCGTCTTGCGAGCTTTTACTGGAGCTTCCATGTTTTCGGTTAAATTTTGATTTTGAATATGTGACAGTTGAAGAAAATCAAGTATTGACTAAATATTTGATTTCTTAAAAAATAAGCATAAATAAATTGATATTAATAACGAATTTGTTCTATGTTTCAAGCAGAACTGAGCAAATATTTTGAATTTTGTAAATAACAATACAAAAAAAAGAAGATTAAGATCTCATCTAGCTCAAGGCCTTAGTTGCTTCAACTTTAATGTTGTATTATAGAATTAAGTTGTCTATTATACAATAAATAAATAATTTTGCATTTGGTCAAGTTTGTCAGTCTTATTGTTGCACAGTTTCATGACTATGTTTATCGAAAATTTTTAAAGAGAAAATATCAATATTGTTGTAATACACGTACCCCGTTTCATCATTTTACTAAATCAACCATTCCAAAACTAAACATGATCATTTATTCTTGAGGCAGCCTTGCCATATTTGATTTATTTTAAAAATAAGCATACCCTAATTTTCCTTGAGCTGCCAACCGATGAATAGAAATGAAGGCTGGCAGCACTAGTAATGAACGATCACTTTGTTTATTTAATAGAAACTTCATAATTTATAAAAAGTTTTAAAATAAGTAAATAAAATTTATATACATTTAATAAAATGATACAATGCGACATATACAAGTGAAATGAAATAGGTTTTCTAACAAAAATGTGACATCTATTCATTTACCCCCAGAAAATGAAAGTCATGTGATTTCTTTTGATTAAAACTTAATTATCTTTATTGATCTTAAGCATGTTAGGGGTCTGCGGTGCTAATGTCTGTGATGAGTCAATACTATTTTGACATTAAATTTTCTAGTAGCAAGATAATATTATGTACTATGATCGTTTTACGTTCCACAATTGTTGACTCTAGCGCATTTCCGCCCAACTGCTCATTAATTAACAGCTTGTTGTTTATACATACATATATGTATGCCTCCTAGAATTTAACAACTACAATCAGTATCATTAAACACGATGTGGTTCAATCATAACGAGGCAAAGCGCATCTTTAATTCCTTGCTGGCGGGATCTGTTCGATGGGTTCTTTTGTAAAAAATCCCATAATTACAGTTCCTACAATATTCTGATATTAATCAAGAATTCCAAGAATTTCCTGGAAGATGAATGTGTAATTTTAGTTTGTTCTAGGTACTCGTAGCCTGTATATTGGAGTCTGGTCCAAACTGAGCCTTCACAGTGGCATAGGAACTGTGGAACTGTTTTCTCCTATTATTCATTACATAATCTACATTGGTCTGTTAAGAAGCCTGAGACTACTATGATTAGTATTAATTGTGATATTTTGCTTGAGATAGAATAACAGTTTTGTTTGACCATCCAAGCTATCATTTGAGTTATATTTTAATGGAATTTGGCCCAAAGAGGATATTGGATGTTCAGAATTCTGTTGAGCATGATTAGAAGGAAAAGAACTGAAAGTACGGTACCATTAATTAAAATCCTTAAAAGGCAGATAAGTCTTGGTTCTGTTAGATTGTGTTTTACTTTTTATAGATTACCATGTGTCCTTTAGTAAGGGGGCACGGGAGCGTTTGTTCATATTTCATTATACTTCATATTTCGTTATATTTTATTAAGGAATCAATTGTCATTAAGTTTTGTGAACCTTTGTGCCTATTGTATTGTATAGTGCCAGAGTCAGGACAGCTATTCATTAAGAATTCCAAGATTTTCTTCGGTTATAAGTCTGGAATTTTTGTTACTTTTAGGAAATGGCGTTTGTTTCATATTGTATTAGACAAATCGTCAGTGCAATATCAAATAATGAAATTATACAAATATGCATGTTACTGTGAATTGAAATGAAGGTAGTAGAAGTAGTCAGTATCTGATTTAAATTTAATCTTATTTGAACGACAATTTTTACTCTGATACACAAAAATCCAATAAACCGCCACTATGATATTCTATGGTAATTTGAAAAATTGATAATTTCCAAGTTTTAAATCATAAATCAAAATTTAATATCTGAAAGTGAGATGCGTGCGTGACTTGCCCAATTGGTTTCAATTTCGTTTATCTATTGAATATATTTAAAAATAAATTGCATGCCAATGCACAGCAAAAAGCATTGAAGCAGAAAACTAGTATCAAAATTCTCATTGCAAGTTAAGTTAAAACTAAAACTGGGGGATTGCATGTCACTGAAATTAGTTGCTTCAATCAATGCAACTCAAAGTGGTTAAAAAAGAACGAGTAACAGAAATGAAAGAAAATAAGGTTCGCGTTCCTATTAAATGCTTTTTTAAGTAAATATTAAAATATATATATTTTTTTTTCACATTTTCCATGTTGGCTGAGCTCCACCACTTTTCGTGTATATGAGAAAATGAAAATCGGAAAAGGATAAAAGCAATGTAAAGAAGTTTTAAACACGTGACACATGAAATTTCGTGTGCACCATTTATGAAGTAAACTTCATGAAAAATATATAAAAAATATAAAAATGTGGGGTTCTTGTTCAAACTATTGCACATACCTACTACTTACTAGAAGGAGGAGAGTTCATAACGCCAATACCGTGGTTTCGTTTCTTGCTTACTACAAGCGTGTGATGTCATGGAAAAGTTGATTCTTATATCTTATACTTCCTATGTATATTTGGTAAAAATGTAATGAAAATATGTTCATATCTTGTTTCACAAGAGTTTACTCAAATTTATTAACAGAAATCATCCTCATTTAGAATATAACAAGCTGTTTTTCTATTCTATTCTAAATCTTATTATTTGAAAAAGTATCTAAAGTTTGTGATGGATTTTTTTATATAAAATATTATAAGGAGATTGTATTAAAAGTAGAGCATAAGCTTCTTCAATATGCAAGCAGCTCAAAAGCGAAGTTGAAGGGTTGTTGGTTTACTCAGTTGAAGTGAGAAATTAAAAAATTAAAAATTGTAAAAATTTCTGCTATTTTCAAATTGATATTAACTACGAAATTGCTCTATGTTAAAGCAGAACTGTGGGACTTAAGCAGCCCACACATTATGTGAACGCTTTTCACAACATCATAGAATTAAATGGAATAAAACACTGCTTGTTGGCGGGCACAACGTGTGCGGGTAAGTTATGTTGTCGTATAGTTTCGTTACAATTTTTATCGAAAATTAAAAAAAAAAAATTTCAATAACAATATCAATTGTTGCAATATGTGTCCCGTTTCTATATATTAATCAGGTCGAAGGTACCGAAACGGGTGTCAGTGTATAAATTTATGCAATCAGCTGTTCTCGGAAACACAACTGCCAAGTAATTAAAAAAAAAAACCTAAAACAAGCGAAAAGACAAATTAAATGGCAATAAATGACCGCCGTTTTCCCGTAGATAGCGCCAGCGCCGCTAATCGGTCGATAAGTACAATCAGAAACATAGCCAGCTGAGGTATCGGTCAACAACTCTAAATAACCTCGCTTGTGTATTTTGACTGTGCTTTGTCCTGTTCGTTAGCGAAAATGGCAAAATTCGAGCACATCGAACGGCGCCTTTGCATGTGCGAACAACTCCTCCAATGGCAAAACAGAAAGGGTATTTTGCATCGCATCGTGACCGGCGATGAAAAGTGGATACATTATGACAACCCGAAGCCCGGCCATACATCAAGTTCGACCTCAAAACCGAACATTCATGGCTCGAAGCTGATGCTGTGTATCTGGTGGGACCAGCTCGGTGTAGTGTACTATGAACTCTTGAAACCAGGGGAAACCATCACAGGAGCCCTCTATCGGACTCAAATAATACGTTTGAATCGAGCGTTGAAGGAAAAACGCCCGTAATACTCGGAAAGATACGACAAGGTGATACTTCTACATGACAACGCTCGGCCACATGTTTCCAAGGTAGTGAAAACATACCTGGAAACTTTGAAATGGGACATCCTACCCCACCCGCCGTACTCTCCAGATATCGCCCCTTCTGATTTTTATTTATTCAGATTGATGACGCATGAACTGGCAGGACCCTACTTTCGTTCTTTCGAAGAAGCCAAAAACTGGATTGGTTCGTGGATCGCATCAAAAGACGAACAATTTTTCCGACAAGGAATTCAAAAGCTGCCAAAAAAATGGGAAAAAGTTGTGGCAAGTAATGGAAATAATTTTGGAGATTGAGTATGTAACGAGTTTTTTATAATAAAGCCTCAAATTATGAAAAAACCGGTGATTTTCTATTTGTGCGCCCAATATATAAAATATATGTGTACCTCCATTCATATAATTTCGTTAGCGTTGCCAGAGCAATGTGGCAACGGTAATATTTTATGCAATTTATTCAACTCAATCGTCGCACAATTTTACGCAAATATAAAAATGTTTTTTATGTAGACTAACTGTTACTTAGTTTATGCAGCGTATGTTTATGCAGTTTTTGCAAACTCGTGAGGACCCTGAATAAATTTACCATTCCATAACCAAAATGACTGATCATGTGGTCTGTTGATAGTGTTGCCACTGCTGCCAAAGCTTTACAATTGCAGTCTGTCTTCTTATTTCTTTTTGTTGCGTGTAAACACAAAACACCTGATGTTGATTTCAGATAATTTCAAATGATAAAAGTTTTGTTAAAACTTTAATAAATCAGGAATGAAAAAGGAAGTTGAAAGAAATTAGCACAACGAGCGCGCAACTTTCTATATATGTGTATAATGAAAACAAACAACAGCTGTTTTTGAGTAAGCAAAACAATAATATGAAAGCAATACGAAAAGGTTTTTGAAACAAGCAATTTTTCCAGCACAGTGAAAATGACTTTAATCAAATCAAACATCTTAACATAGATGTATCAAAAAATTACAACTAAACTAAGATAAATATAAAGCTACAAGGCCTTAAGCTTACGTAAGATAAACTCTTGTGTTGTTCGGAAATCAACTTCGGTTTTCACAATAGACGACTTAGTTGTATTCACACTAACATCATTATATCTATTTTGACAGCTTATATACTAAGTATGTGGCAAGTCTTGCGTAAAAGAGATCTATTGATTCTGCGCAGTAGTATTTGGTTGGTGCTAAATCAAATATGGAAAACATGCCAAGATGTTGGGCACATTTTACGTACGGAAAGGGTACCAAACGGAACCCCATTACTAAGGCTACGCTGTCCGTCCGTCCGTCCTTCGTCCGTCCTGGGGCTCTATCTCGTGAACCGTAGTAGGAAGAAAGTTGAAAATTTTGCAGAATGTGTAATTCTATTGGGCCTATAGCAACAAATACTTAAAATCAAATAAAGTTAAAAATGCGTTCAAGAATACAAAAAACATATGGGATTGTATTGGAGCTGTAGGATCCAGTAACTCTAAGGTCCTGAAGTTCCCATGGTTGGATTAGAAACATCAAGATTTTATATTTAAGTTCGATAGTTCAAAAAATAAAAGTGTGAGTCAGACTCGTACACGGATTGTTCCGTACTAGATTGGGGTTTGTATGGGAGGTACTCCCCTATAGGTCCGATTTTACTGATTCCAACAAATGAACTGTGCCAATATCAGAAACTTATAGTGTCTAAATTTCAGTTCAATTGTCTAAAAAACAAAAAAGTTTTTCGAATAAGAACCTGAATTTTAATGGTGGGTTTGTATAGGAGGTACCCCTCCTAGTTGGCCGATTTGGCTGATTCCAACAAATGTATCGCGCAAATATCAGAAACTTATAGTATCTAAATTTCAGTTCGATAAAATAAAACACAAAGAAGTTTTTCTAATAAGAACCAGAATTTTAATGGGGGCTTGTATGGGGGGTACGCTCCCTAGTAATCCGATCAAACTGAAATTTCGACTATATAAGTTCCTTGTGTAAAGCCACCAACCAACCAAATTTTAAGTTCGTGGAATTACTGGATCGTATAGCTGCCATATAAACCTAAATGATTCTTGTATGGGGACCCCTTTAAGTTTTTGAAAATATTGTAGTTTTAGTATTTGCTGCTGATGCCCGGATAGAATTACATATTCTATGAAAATTTCAAACAATCTTTCTAGCTTTTGCGGTTCATGAGATATGACCCGAGGACGGACGGACGGACAACGAAGTCTCTGCAATAGGATTTGGTAACTTTTGGGTCCGGAACCCTAAAAAAGGTTTTTTTAAGAAGAATTTCAATTTTAAGGGATGGTTTTGTAAGGGAGGTACCCCCTAGTGGTCCAATACGACTAGTTCCAATAAATGTACTGCGACTATTCTGGAAACTTATATTGTCCAAGTTTCAATTCAATAGGGCAAAAACCAAAAAAGTTTTCCTAAAAAGAACATGAATTTTAATGGGTGGTATGTATAGGTGGTAGCCACCCTAGTGGGACGAATCGGATCGACAAATTACTGCGTCTAGTAAAAAGAAAGGTTCGTGCAAAATTTTAGTTCTCTAGCTGAAAAACTGAGCGAATAGTTTGCATACATACAGACTGACAGACGGACATGGCTCAATCAATTCTCCTTATCGAGCTGATCAAAAATATATTTATATACTTTATGTGGTCTCTGTCTCGTTCTGCCTGTGACAAACTTCATGACAATCTTATAATACTTACTACTCACTCCCGTGAACAGTATAAAAAGAATTGAATATGAATGTTTACGAAATATTAAACTAAACTGAAGGTCACACAACTGCAACAATAGCGTTGATGGCTCTTTAATTAAAGGGTTTACAAAAATTCATAACTTATGCAACATACAAGTATTTCACTGGCTGTGAGTTTTCACACTTTCATATCAATATCAATATTAATTGATTTTTAATTGGATTTAACTAGCATTACATGAAGGGAATCTCGTTGTTATAAAAGGACTTGGTTGGACTATAATTGTCAACAGTTTCGCTTGGGCAATCAAACTTTGAGTTTTAATATTTCAATTTTGAATAAGCCAAGAAGAGAATGCTATTGAAAAAGTATTTTGGAAGTATCTATACGAAACCACTTGCCGCAGTAGTGAATTCAAAGGATGCGAATTTATATCTATTTCGTTCAATCATGTACATGGGTATTCATCCATTACCTAAACGTCATGTTATTCCATATATTTTGTGGGCATTAACATTGAATTTTTTTACAACGGTATATCAGCCAGTTGCGATTGTTTTGTGCTTATATAACAATATGAGTGAGTTTTCACCAGGTCAGTTTCTAAGCTCAGTGCAAGTGGGTATCAATACCTCGAGTTGCTCAGTCAAAGTTGTTGCCTTTTGGTTTATGTTGCATAGACTCGATAAAGCCAATGGAATACTAGATGAAATGGACCAACGTTGCACACTGAAAGAAGAGCGAAAAAAGATACGAGTAGCGGTTGCTCTTAGCAATCGTGCTATTTTTATTATGATGATTATTTATTTCGGTTATGTAACTTGTGCTTTTCTAAGTGCAGCCTTCAATGGTAGACCACCATTTGTTTATTATTATCCATTAATAGATTGGCGTGCCAGTAGGACTCAATTTTGGATACAAGCACTTCTCCAGTACTTTTCCTTGATTGGAACATGCGCTCAGGAAGCCTCAGTTGATGGATATGCAATTGTTTATATTGTAATCCTGCATGCTCATGTTAATATACTGAAGGAACGTCTACTGCAACTGGGCACTAAGGAAAATCAAAGTAATGATGATTTGTACAATGACCTGATCAACTGTATATTGGATCATAATAATTTGATACGGTAAGTGAACAACTCTGAACACATTCGTGTGCATTTCTCAATTTAAGCAATTATGTATTTCCATTATTTTAGCTACTACAAAACCATATATCCAATAATTGGTGTTACGGTTTTTTTACAATTTTTATTTACGGGTATTGTGATGGGTATCACATTAATTAATCTTCTATTGTTTGCTGATTTTTCTTCTGGTTTGTCAAGTGTCGCTTATATAGTTGCCATTCTGTGTGAGATAACACCACTTTCTA
Source organism: Amiota minor (assembly GCA_037043295.1). Lineage (NCBI taxonomy): Eukaryota > Metazoa > Arthropoda > Insecta > Diptera > Drosophilidae > Amiota > Amiota minor. Next base: position 1,339,908 of record JBAMAW010001038.1, read on the forward strand.
TCTTGTGTAGTTTTCTCATACATGATTACATGCAACTAAGTGATGCCGCCTTTCAATCCAATTGGACACATACCGAAACCCGCTATAAGAAAGCTCTAACCTTTTTTATTCAGAACTTACAAACACCAATTGTGTTTAAAGCCCTCAATATTATACCCATAAATATCACTACTACTATCAGCGTAAGTAATACATATTCTATTGAGATTCTATTTCCTTAATTTGTTTTATTACATTTTTGGTTTTTTGCAGATTCTGAAATTCTCATTTTCAGTATTTACCGTTATTAAGCAAATGAACTTTGCTGATCGAATAGGAAAATCGAAATGAGATTATAAATCCTTCATAGCCTAAAGAAACGAAATAATTATAATAGTAAAGTGATTGGATTCATCACCTTCACTCTGATGAAATTTATGGCATGAACATAAATAAAACATATCTGCTTAAATTGTTCAGATCCAATTAATTTATCTACTACTAAAATTCTTTTAAACATATCCCACAGTTAATGAAACTGAAATTTGTATTTGTTAATTTGTTAATTAATCCCAATTCCAAAGATAACTAACTCATACTTTGAGATATCGACACAAAATACAATAGAAAAACAGAAGACTAAAATATTTTTTATTTTATTAGAACTAAAATTATAATTACAAATTATAAATTAGTATTTATTATGAGCAATAGCGACAGAGGCCTTCAGCTCAGGGGAAAGGTAAGAAGGAAAGGAAGGAATTACACAAGTGCAGGACCAGATTTGCCTTGAGCGGGAATCGAACCGGCGACTCTTGGGATGTCAGCCCAGCGCACTAACCTCTGGGTGAACGAGCCAGTCCAGATATTTTTAATCAACAAGTTTAAATAATTTCCACATGAAGTTTTTTCCCTAAGAAATTTTAAGGAAAACAAATGCATCTTTTACCCCCCTTTACCTTTATGATACAAGAGTGACTTTTTAAATAATAATATTTTGCTTGTTCTCATGACGTTTTGGTTCATCGATTGAATTCAACTAGTGCAATTAGGTGGTAAAAAATAAACGTACATATATAACTACAAGTTAAACAGCTTTAATAATTTTGATGCCTCTTTAATTAAAGGGTTTACAAAAAATCATAACTTATGCATCATACAAGTATTTCAAAGGCTGTAAGTTTTCACACTTTCAGATCAATATCAATATTAATTGATTTTTAATGGGATTTAACTTGTACTACAATATACGGATATCGTTGAAATAAAAGGGCTTGGTTAGACTATAATTGTCAACAGTTTCATTTGGGCAATCAAACTCTAAGTTTTAGTATTCCAATTTTGAATAAGTCAAGAAGAAAATGCTACTGAAAAAGTATTTTGGAAGTATCTATACGAAACCACTTACCGTAGTAGTGAATTCACGGGATGCGACTTTATATCTATTTCGTTCAATCTTTTATATGGGTATTCGGCCATTACCTAAACATCATGTGGTGCCCTATATTTTGTGGTCTTTAACATAGAATATTCTCTCAACGGTTTATCAGCATGTTGGCTTTCTTTTGAGCTATTTGAACAATGTGAATGAGTTTTCTCCCGGTGTCCTCTTGAACTCAGTGCAAGTCGCTTTCAATGTATGGTCGTGCCATAAGTTGTTGCCTTTTGGTTCATGTTGCATCGACTCGATAAAGCCAATGAAATACTAGATGAAATGGACCGACGTTGCACACAGAAAGAGGAGCAACAAAAGATACGAATAGCGGTTGCTCTTAGCAATCGTGTTATTTTTATTATAATGATCATTTTTATGGGTTATGGAACTTCTACTTTTTTAAGTGCTGTCTTTTATGGTAGACCGCCATATGGTTCTTACTAGCCATTATTAGATTGGCATGCCAGTAGGACTCAATTTTGGATACAAGCATTTCTGGAGTATTTTTCCATGTTTGGAGCGTGTGTCCAGGCTGCCATTGTTCATGTTTACCCAGTTATTTATGTTATAATCCTACGAACTCATGTTAATATACTAAAGGAACGATTACTCCGACTGGGAACTAAGGAAAATCAAAGTAATGATGAGTTGTACAATAATCTGATCAACTTTATATTGGATCATATTAATTTGATACGGTAGGTGAAATAACTCTGATCACATTCGAGTGAATTTCTCAATTTAATCAACTATTTCCATTATTTTAGCTACTACAAAACCAATTTTTAGTTATGGGTATTGTGATCACACATTAATTAATCTTCTATTATTTGCTGATTTTCATACTGGTCTGCCAACTTTCGTTTTTTTAGTTGCCATTCTGTGTGAGACAGCACCATTTTCCATCTTGTGTAGTTTTCTCATACACGATTGCATGGAACTGTGTGATGCCGTCTTTCAATCCAATTGGACTCATACCGATATACGCTATAAGAAAGCTTTAATCTATTTCATGCAGAACTTACAAACACCAATTGTGTTTAAAGCCCTTAATGTTATACCCATCAATATCAGTACTAATATCAGCGTAAGTAATCTTTTTTTTAAATTTATTTTCTTACATTTGCGAACTTTTCCAGATTATGAAATTCTCATTCTCAGTATTCACCTTTGTTAAGCAAATGAACATTGCTGAACGCTTACGAAAATCGGAATGAGAAATGAAAATTTTACATTACCTAAAGAATCGTAATAATTATAATAGTATAGTGATTGGACTCACCTTCCCACTGATTAAATTTAGATGCATAGAGAAAGGAACTAAAATTTACTTCAAACTTTCTTTGGAAAATATATCTGCTTAAATTGTTGAGATCAAATAAATTTATCTGCTAACAAAATCCTGTGCCAAAGTTACTTTGAAATATCGACACAAAATGGAAAAACAGAGGACTCAAACAAACTCCTTTGTGGCCAGTCAATGTTCAAAGCAAATCATTTTTGTTGGAAAATTTGTTTGTGAAAAAAAAAGTCATGTTAAATGAAATTGTGTAAATCAACTCAGTTGGTATTGCAATTGTTGAGGAATATGCGTACAATTGCTTGCATCTAGATATGGTCATGCTTTTTTGTATATTCAATTTTTATTTGTATTTCATTTCTTTATTTGCGGGCTAATTAGTTCCGTGCCAACTATTATGCTGAATTTTAATTGGTAGTAGTCCGATTCGGCTGGTTCCCACAAATGTTTGCGTCTATTCTGGAAACTGATAGCGTCCAAGTTTCAATTCGATAGGACAAAAACCAAAAAGTTTTTCTAATAAGAATATGAATTTAAAAAGGGGCTTGTATGGGAGGTACCCCACTAGTGAGGCGATTCGGTTCCGACGAATGTACTGCGTCTAGTAAAAAGAAGGGTTCTTGTAAAATTTCAGCTCTCCAGCACAGAAACTGAGGGACTAGTTTTTATACATACAGACGAACAGTAGGACATGGCTTAATCATTGCGTTTCATCGAGCTGATCAAGGATAGACTATATACTTTATGTGGTCTTTGTTGTCTCCTTCTGCCTATTACAAACTTCATGACTAACTTATACTACTTTTCACTGCGTGAAAAGTAAATTAAGATAATATAGAAGATATTAACCCGTCTCTGACCCGTTGGAGGAATTTTATTTGTAAGCTATGCCCCTACTAACAGCCATTTGTGGTCAGAGACATATAATCAAGCTGGACAGACGGGATGGGTGAACCAATGAGCGATGTCTAGTTCATCTAGTCGCAGATTGTTCCAACTCCCGAACGCAACGATGATGTTAAGCGTAGAGAGCGCGATCTCAGGCGAGAGGACGTGATAAAACTTGTTAAAAAGAGGGCATAAAACTTGGAAAGGATCATATAGAGCATAGTTAGTTGTACTTGTACATATAGCTAAGGGAATGAAATTTCTAGTTGTACAACTAACAACACAGAAACTTAGTAAGAAGACCCTTAACATTTTGATATTGCATAGAAAGATTTTCAAATGGGAAAACTAGTTTATCAAAATTGAGTTCGAAATTTAAGTTGAACTAGTAGAAGGCACTCTAGCAGACCATCAATGTCTTTTTCGTCGAGGTTTAAATTCATGGGTGACGGTATGCTCACGTCAAAATTTTGCATCACAAATAGTATGGAAATTTTGCTATCGGGAAGACAATATATTGTGTGTTTGAGAAATTAAATTTCTGAGTATTCGCCTTAACTCTAATTTTAGCTGCAATATAAGAAATAAAATCATCACAGATTGTATTTGCTGCCAACCTAGAAATGAAAACATATTGATGGGGAGCAACCACAGTAAGAAACAGCAGCTGATTACAAAATTCTAATGAACAAAATGGATTTATAATAACTCCATATTGAGATTTAAAACTATTCAATGTCTATTTTGCACTCAATTGAGTAATTTTATTAAGTAACTTTTACATCACAATGTGTCTCAATATTATTTTGTGCCTCTTATTAGGTTACAAATTCTATTGTATTAGTTTATTTTGAAATGTTTCTGTGAAATTGAATTAATTAATTATTTTACCTAATCTTAATGTGATCTCTTTGTTCTCAAGGGAGGCACCCTTGACTTTCATTGTAATTAAGTAGGTTTCTTGATCACAAAAGAGTTTTTACTAAGTCTGCTCTGTGACCAATTAACCGTTTTAAATTCTATTGTATTTATAGGAAACAAAGTCTTGTCATGTGTTGCCTATGTTAATGCGAGAATCGTCCAAAACAGAAAAAAAAAAGAAGAAAGGAAAGGGGGATAACAAATAATTTGAAGAACGGCAAAAACATTTTGAGGCACTTAAAAACGACACCTTGAAGTACATAGGTGTTACTCACTAAAAAAAAAAAAAAAAAAAAAAAAATTAGAAGAACCAAAACGGTTCGCGTGTTTTATACCTTTATTGTCCCTTTTTTTGTTCCACTGTGATGCCCGCCTCACCTCCCCCTGTCTTTTTTTCATTTGTGCAATACCCTTTGGTAGAGTGTGATGTGTACTACTTTTTTTTCCATTGCTCCATTGTAGTTATAGTTCTGGTAGTAGTAGTATGTTTGGTTGTATTTGTTACAATTTTTTGGGTACACAAAATGTTTGTTGTTGTGTTTTGTTCTTCTTTCGATTTGTTGTGTGTTGCTTGTGTATGTGTATGGAAGGTTGTAAATCAAAAGTAGGCGAGTCACACGATGCGATGGCTTCCTTTTAGCCGCGGCCGCACTCGATTGCATTGAAGCTGGCTTCGTTCGACGACTTGGCTTTTGGTTTTTGGTATATCTGCTTGCTTCTGTTTCTGAATCGGATTGTCTTTTTAATATTTTTTGCCCGTTGCCCGTTTGACTGGCAGTTGGAGCGGATAACGCTGGCAATTATCGCGCCTGTTGTTGCACGAAATGCGGAAGTGGCAGAGGCGCCATATTCCTATATTTTTTTCTCTACTTATTACAACTGTTTGCTATCGTTGTTGTTGTTGTTGTTACTTTGGTTTTTTGGCAGTTCATTCATTTACACGTACGCCAACAAAACAAGAAAAAACAGAATCAAACAAGAAAAAAACAGAAAGCCAATCGCGTAAAAAACCAACAACCAACAACTAACCAACCAAGCAAACAAGTAACATACAATAGTAGTACGAGTAGTACCAGTACCAGTTCCAGTTCCAGTTCCAGTACTACCAGTACCAGTGGTAGTACCTCAGCCAGTGCCTCATTTAGTCAGTCACTCAGTCAGTTAGTCACTAAAGTCATTTATTGCATGGCATACGAGGAATTGTAGTCAGTCGTCTTTCCTTTCCTGTTTATCGTTTCTTTGCACTATGTTCTCTGTATGAAGGTTTTTTTCATTCTGGTTGATACTTTTTGGTTGAAGTTGGTTTGGTTTGATCTACCTTCTTCTTCTATTACCTTCCGTGCAGGATATGTTTGCAATTTGTGGACACGCCGACCGTCATTTGGCAACTTTATATTCTCTTGGTTGATTTTTATGGTTTGTCTTTTTTATTGCATATTAAATGCTTTTTGTGTATTGTATTTTATTTAAATACTTTAAATGCTGTTTCACATTCAATTGAATCCTTTTATATTTGGTATTTTGGTACAATACAATTATTGCTTTTCTGCTTTCAAATTGTGAAACAATTAATTAAATTAATTTGTCTCGATTTTTTAAATTTGTTTATTGAATTTACTTAACCAGATATTATATTTTATTAGGGCTCTCTTAAGTTGGGGTTTTGTTATTAGATTAAGGAGTGTTGGAGCTGGTAATCTCGACACTGCGGTCTCAATTGATCTTGTAATATATACTCAGCTTTTTACAGACTTTAACTTTTAAAGGATAATCAAAGTAAGATTCTTTACAAACTTGAGATTAGCGTAAAAAATATTAGAATGATAAGAGAAGCTTTTAGTTTATTGTTTTCCAACTATGTTGGAATTTAAAATAATAATTGTAAAAAAAGTAATAACGAGTCAGTGGGAACGTCAGGAAAATAATGTCATTTGGTAAGGATGAATAGTGTCAAGTTGGCAGTCGGCAAGCACCAGAATTCGGGGAAGGCGGGTTCGTCAGCTCCGTAAACTCTGCCTCTTATTTAAGCATGTTTCTTAATTGAGATTTTTGCTCTCATTTTTGATATCTTTTCCACTAATGTGAATATATACTAGCATCATGACAAAATGATGCTTGTGCCGAATCATAAAACATTTCCACGTTTACTGGAAAAAAAAAACAACAACAATTTCGGATGACACTGTGAGTTTTTAACATTTTCATAAAATATCTTTGACTTCTAATTTTTAATTCAAAAAAGTATCCAAAAATTGGATTAAACAGAAATATATTGAACTAGTTACCCAGCGTGCGTTGCTACTCCCCTATGTGTTAATTGGGTGTTTCTTCTAAAAAGCTTTATTTTAAAATGTGTACCTAATAATTTACGTGAATGAAAAATATATTTTAATACTCCATTATATTCTTAAAAAAAAAAAAAAAAAATACAATACTAAAATCGGTTCAGTAAATTTTGCGCCAAATGAAAAAAAATGTTAAAGAAATGACATATGACTATCTATATCTGGACAACAGATCATTAAAATTGGTCCAGTCATTCTCGAGTTTTGCGGAGTCACACTATTTTTTGGCTCCCATATAAATTGTTTTTATAGAAAAGTCCTCATTAGTTTAGCTGGGGGTCGAAAACATTATGTTTGGTCTTCTTTGGGAAGAAAGCTGGGTAATCATTTTATACAAAATGACACAAACGTAGAAAGGGCTTTACGATTCCAACGTGACATAAATCGCTGCTTGGCTCAATATGAAGAAGTTTACAAAGATCTTACAAAAAATTCGAAGCAATTGTTAATAACCGATTTTATTACCACCTCTCAGAATGTAAATATTTCTGCTTCAAACATCGAATCGGCACAAATAACTTCGAGTCATGAAAATGAATTCCAACCGGCGATTCCGAAAAAAAGAATGAGAGTAATTTCCGATAGTGATGAAGGATAATAAAACACCTTTGGTTTTATTTTTTGTTGTTCTGTTACATGCATTGTAATTAAATAAAAAAACAGTGTTTCCGTAATATATTACATATTTTAACCTGTCAATGCATTCTATTTTTATTTCTGTGTGCACCTAAAAATACTGAAAAAATCACAACTGTTAAATAGCAAAATTATGCATTTTCTGCAAGCTTTTCGATTTACACGGTTTTGACTTGAAAATGTTTACTTTTCGATTTACACGTTTTTCCCAGGAACGTATCTACCGTGTAAATTCGGGGGATAGGTGTATTTATCTCTAATATGATGACAGTTCATATATTGTATTGTTCTATGGATTTTTGAATCCACTAGAGATTTCAATAAGCCTTATTTCAAAGCACAATAACAAAAATTGTCCAAGTGAGCATCAGACTCGTACGCGGGTTCCGTACAAGATTGGGGTTTGTGTGGGAGGTACTCCCCTCGTGGTTCGATTTGATTGATTCAAACAAATGTACCGCGAATTTTTTAAAAACCTTTAGTGTCTAAATTTCTGTTAAAGATTGAAATTAAACAAAAAAGTTTTTCCAATAAGAACCTGAATTTTAAAGGTGGGTTTGTATGGGAGGTACCTTCCATAGTGGACCGATCAAACTGAAATTTCGACAATATAAGTTTTTGATGTATAGCCACCAACCACCCAAATTCCAAGATTGTGGGATTACTGGATCGTATAGCTGCCTTACAAACAAAAATGTTTCTTGTATGGGAACCCGTTTGAGTTTTTGAAAATATTTTAGTTTTAGTATTTGTTGCTGATCCCCAGATTGAACACACATTATGTGAAAATTTCAACTCTCTAGCTATTACGGTTCAAGAGATATGATCCGAAGACGGACGGATGGATAACGAAGCCTCTGTAATAGATTTCTGTTTGGTAGCCTTTGGGTACGGAACTCTAATAAAAAGTAGCAAATCTAATATGATGACAAAATCATACACATCATTGGAAGACATCGAAAAGATTTAAGCAAGTTTATTATTTTGGCGTTAGTTGGATTTTGCTGTTGGCCTCGTTGTTTGAGCCGCAAAAGCCGCATTGAAGTAGTCACATAAATCACAGAGAAATATTGAAAAGAAAAAGACAAGAAAAACGACAGTATAAAGTAGTGGAGGAAGCGTAAGAGAATGCGTCATTGAACACACAGCAAAGCAAAACTGAGCAAAGGATAATCGGGCAGGATGATGTGATGTGTTTGTGTTGCAACTAGCGAACACATTGACCAAAGAACTGGGCATGCAGTGGACTTGCTACTGCAACAGTATTTTTATAGAATGACATATGGGAAACAGAAGATATTGATGATGATAAGAGCGAATAGAATTGTGCTATAGAGATTATCGGGAGTCAATATTGTATTGAATGGTACTTAGCTAAATGTAATGGTTATATAACCAATGATGATGATGAAAGGCTTAAAAAGGTATTTTGATATTTAATCTTCATTTTCTTCCTTTTTATTTTTACCTCTAATTTATTATTATTGTTGTTGTTTTTGTTATTGTCATCAACATCCTTTAATGATTGATGATGTTGCTGAATACTTTGACTTTGGCAGACAATAGTCCATAGACCAAAGACCCAACCGACCGCAATCAAGTGATATTTTTTTCATTTTTCCATTTTATTTTATTCTTTGGCATCAAATAACAACAGCAAATTGCGCTGGCTACGATGATGGCTTACTACCGATAGATAACTGTAAATCATTCGCGAAGTATGTAGTATTTTTGTTGTTGCGAAAAAATAAATACCGTTAGATAAAAGCTTAGCATAGAGTGGTGTGGTGATGATTCAAAGTAGAGTAGAACGAGCGCGCGAAACTGTACTTTTAATTAAGATACAAAGCAATTGGAGTGGAGAACAAAAAAAAAAACAAAAGCAGAAAATCTAAACAAAACTAAAGGAAAATGCAGCTGCAAAAGATGGAAAAAAGGATTAAATGAAAAATAGAGAGAAAAAGTAGAAAACTTGGCTAAGATAAATGCGCAGCGTGAAAATTTTGACAAGCGTTGCGCCATCTATCAAAGCGAGTGCGCAATTAGATGGGCAAATACATTGAAAACTACAAAAACAATGCTTTGAAATAGAATGAAGGGGAGGAAGAGATTTCAAGTATTTTAGAGAAGAGAAGGTTCCCGATTCACAGATATAACAAAAAAATCTGCTACATGTGATTGCAATTGGAACAAAACATCAACTAAAAATGACGTTGCAGTAGTGAAAAAGGAAGGAAAAGAAAGAAAATAAAATGAAATGCAATTGCGATTGACAGTGTTGCCAACGTGATAATTTATGCTTTCGCTTGCAGTGTGTAGTTAAATTAAGTTGAAAATTGAAATAATAAAAATCACAGCAAGCGACCAACAAAAGCCATAAACGCGCAAATAACTAAATTAGCTAGAGCAAATGACAAACTGCATGATGATGGTGATAATGATGATGCTGATGAAAAAGTTGAGAAGATTCAACCTCATCCTAGTCATATGTCAACATAGTACATACTTTATGATGCCCAAAAAAAAACCCCCTTAGTAAGAACAACAATAATAACATTGAGGGCACTAACAGCAATAGTAACAGCAGTAGCAACAACAATAACAAAAACAGTGACACCAGTTTTTATGACATGTAAATTTTTTACGAGCACCATCATCATCATCATCATCATCATCATCATCATCATCTACATAGATCATCCTCATCCTCATAGATAGAAGATAGAAGATAGAAGGCAAAGTAAAGTATTTTTCAGCTCATCTGCAAAGTAATCATTGTGCCATTGAAGCGGCACATGAAAGCGTTAAAGTCAAAGGCTCAAAGGACAACGAAGTTCTATACGCATGAAGGGTGAAGGCTGAAGGCTGAAGGACGACAAGTATGTACGAGTATGTAAGCATATAGAAAAAAGATGATAATGATGACGACATTGCGTCGTTGCGCTCAAATAGTCATGCATCATTTCGTGCCTTGTTTGAGTTTGAGTAGAGTTTTAGCCTTTGGTCGTCGTTGTCGTCGTCGTCGTCGCTTGATTTTGAGCTTGAGTATTACCAGCGAACGAACAGCGAACCAGACCCCAAAACCTATTTCTCATTTATCCATCCAGTGCTAAGTTCTTGCATCAGTCTCTTGATAGCTTTTCATATTGGCTTTCTCTTTATTTTTTATTTCCTTTCTTTTATGTATTTTATTTTTTTTTTTGCATATTTTTTGCAACTTTTCGTCATGGCGTTAGATTTATGACGTCGTCGTTCTTTGTTCCTTTACTCGTTCGTTCGTTTGCTATTCCATTCCATTCATTCATATATTCATTCTTTCGTTTGGTTCCTTCGGTCGTCCGTTCGTCCTTTGGTTGGTTGGTTTTGCAATATTGTAAATCATTTCCAAATTATTTAGTCGCAATTCATTTTAGAAAATTTTATTTTATGGCATATAAAGTGAATGTGCCACGTGATTATTTTATGAATTATGCACGTCATACTTTTTATTTTCCTTACCGTCTCGTTCTTTTCCTATGATTCCTTTATTTTCTATTTCTTTTTTTTTTTTTTTAAATTTGTTTTCCTGGTTTTCTTGTGTTGATTTTTTTCTTTTATATCCTGATTTTCTGAGTTGATGTGTGGTGTTTATTGTTTATGAATTTGTGAGTATATACTTTTATTATTAAAGGAAAAATTGCTTAAGAAGATAAATTCGAATTAAATTTGCAAGTAAAATAGGAGATCAGTAAGAAATTTCTAATAAGATTGTATGATGGGTGTATGTATGATTTGTATGATGTGTAAATGGCTTCCAGAGGTAATTTTAGTAATGTAAAAAGACAAGGACTCTCTTTTCTTTTTGGTTTAACTTATATCATATGTTGGTCACATATGTTTCTAGTGGTCGAAATTTATGTAAAAAAATGAATCAGAAAGACAGACGGTTGTTTGGAATAATCCTATTCGAATTTCAGTCCGATGATGATTACTTTATAAAAGTTTTCCCCCCAGGCAATTCAGGCAAATGACTAGGTAAAGGGAGAAATTGTTCAGGAATTCTAAAATTGTAAATCCCCACAAAAGACTCCGTGATAAAAAAATGTTCGCAATTTGTTGCTTTAATCGTATAAGCTAATCGGGTAAAGGGTTATCAGCTAGTGTAGCTCATCACTCGCAGATATAATATAGGTAAGATTTTTGAGGTAGCCGATACCACAAAAAGTTCACTTAGGTCATTAAAGGTAAAGGTGCCTTTTGATATCACGGAAACGAAGAGGGTTAGGATTAGAGTAGATGGTGTTGAAAGGAATGGATATGACGCCTTCTTTCATGACGGAGGTGTTGACATTAAGACAGAAGAGACTATGAAGACGACACCATTCTCCCTAGAGACCTCAAACCGGAGATGTACAGTTTTACAAATTTATCAGCAATCCGAGTTTTACCGGCCCGGAACTCCGTCGTAACTAGCTTTTTCAATTGTTTCTTACTTTTTCAAGGTTTTGTCCTTTTTTTGGTTGGGGTTATAGGCAATGAGATCTAATCAAAACGCGCCATGGTTTTACCATATTTGATTTCTAAACCAAAGGTCGAAGTAATAATAATAGTATTTAAGTTTAAATTTTGAAATTTTGAAATTTTTGAACGAATTTTTAAAGAATTTTGAGCTATGAATCATTATTCGATTTTATGGATTTGTTTGCTTGTGAATATTTCATTTAAAATTTTCAAAAAAAAAAAAATTGACAGGAACTTAGATATTTTTATAAATGAGAACAGACAATTTTTCTTTTTTCGAAAATTTGTGCTAATTATTTAAAAAGAAAAAAGGAAGAGAGAAAAGAAATTTTCTATATTGATACGGTTTATAATGTACGGCAATGACATAATTCGATTTAACTTAGAAGGACTCCTTAATAAATCGGTAAAGCAAATCCATCGACAAATTATCTTTGACAAAAATATGTAAGTATTTATTAAATGCGTTTACTTCTCTTACTGGTACAAATTACGGATTTCGAACTTCCGCAAAATTTCCCATTAGCTACAATGTCATTTTCGTACTTAAAAATGAACAACTCATCATGAAGAATATCAAACGTTTTCAATTCTCGAAGAAATGGTCAAAACGTGTTAAACGCCGTTTATCAAGAATGCAATACCAACGTAAACATAAGGAAAGACCTGAAAAGCAAATTTCAGTAGCTAATGGTGAAATCTCCAAGGACTTGGCTCCTATCGATTTACACAATTCAATAATAGAACAACAACAGAAGCATATTGAAAATGCAGATGAAAAGTCCGAATCGGTAAATGAGTTGTGCAATTCACTACAGATTTTGACTTTGTAATTTTAATATAAGAAGCATGGTTTATAAATAAATAAAATATTTTCAAAACAAATCTGCCATTATTTGCCCCGTGACTTCCAAAGGTATGTTCTACTTGACTATATTATAGCTTTGATAGAGGCTTTGTAACTCCGTTTAGAATTGAAAGTTTTTTTTTCTGTTAATTGCAAAACAAGGAATGTACTTCGGCATCCACAGTATTAAGTGCATTAATAGGACATTTTTGTTTATAATTATGATACCTAAGGCTACAATGGCCTTTGAAATATCACGTAAATATCCGGAAATAACTTCTAGAAGATCCCCTATCTGGTTTAAGGAGACATTTTGCTTGACTTTGGATTCATTCTTGTGCCAGCAGCCAGAAGAGAAGGAGAAACTAGTTCGTCAGTTGCTTTCAAAGATCCCCTCTGCAGAGTCCACGAAAGCAGCCAGGTCCTCTAGTCGAGCCTTTGCCAAACTGCTGAAATCCCCAAAGAACGGTTTCCCGAGGGTTAATATTTAGGTAAGTGTGCAATCCTTTGAGACTTGTCAAAGTAACAACGAGTGCAGGTGAAGGAAGACATTGAGAAAGTGCAGGAAGCGACCATTTACCATAAATCGTGTACCAACTTTTGAAGTTTTCAACAAGGTTAGAGACAGCAATTCCCGAGCTAAGGCATAGTTATGACGCATGCTTTCTACTTTTGTAATGACAATTTAAGTGGAGAAAATAAATAATTGCTTGGCAATAAAATGCGGTGTTTTTCAACACAGTTCCAAATTTAATTAATGTCATTTCTTTTAAATTATTAATTAAATAATTGTGTGAAAGATTTCATTTAAGTAACATGTCGCTGTACATTGAAAAGAGTCGTGCAGTTGTGTTAACTCAAGGTGTATATCGTCGAAAATATCGTGGTCATCAGGCACAGTCTAACAATACTATTCGTTGTTTGGTGTCGCATTGTGTTGAGCACGGGACAGTGGGAGATCGTCAATATGCAATGAACTGGTTAAACCGGTCAGCAATAGAGTTGCCCAGAACTCAAAAGAGTCGCTTAGCATTTGGCGTCAGTGGATTTTGCACAACAATTTTTTTTTTTTTATTATTTAATACAAAAAATATTTAATACAAATCGCTCGAATGGTTAAGACTGAACCTGATTTTTGAAAACAACTTTTGATGACCGGCGAGGCCCAATCACATTCTCTAGCGGCATTATCAAGCAAAATTGTCGCATTCCGGGAAAGGAAACCCAACACGAGATCCATTAAAGACTGTTTGGGCCACAGTTTTCAACAGAAACAGTGGATAGAAATCGATATCGGTGGATCTTGGCTCATTATGTTTGACCGCAAATGCGAGATGAGAGGAAAACAATACTAAAAGTTACAGTAGAAAGGTGAAATGCATTCATTTGGGAAGAATACATTTATCTGTTCATTTTAATTTACTACTTTTAGCTTTATTTTTATGAATTTTAAGTTGACAGTACTTTCTCAAAATCAATTAAATAAATAAATTAATAAATTACATTACATTTAATCCAACTAACTCTTTTTTTTGTGAAAGCTTTATTTTAGATGCTCAAATAAGTTGACAGGACGAGGAAAAAGTAGTATTGTGGTAAACATCAAAGAATTGTTTTTGAAAGATATGCATGCAGATAGCATCCGGAAAGTATGAAAAATAATGGGTCTAACAGCCTTGTACCGCGTAGGAAGCCCTATGATGAAAAGAACTATCTGAGTCAAAGTAAAATTGGGTTTTTAGAGTCAACGATGAAGTCATTCAATTAAATGATTATTGTAATTAAAAAAAGTTTAAGTAGTCTGCCTCACCCTCATAAGCATAATATGGAAGTGAAACTTCTTTAGCAAAGGGAGGTAAATCCAAAAATTAGAAAATGAAATGTGACGAAAATCAAAATGCGATAATGTTTCAGACACGTAGGGGGAGACGCACAAAACAATGCGTGTTGTCTTGTGCGGGCTCAACTGCAGCATAGAGAATGAATTCTTATGCATGAGTAAGAGAGAGATGAAAAATGCTTTACTGATTGTCTTTACTTTACGAAAGAACGTACGAACAAGTAGCCGAATGACCGAAAAATAAAATAACTCTTTTGTATTGAAACAATATAACACTACAATATTCTGCATTATTTCTTGACCATCTACTTTAGAAGTTTTACTTCCATATTGTATTTACCTAAATAGCTTCAATATAATAATAACATCGTCAAATTTTGATTTTCGTCACATGTTATTTACATATTTTTTGGATTTACTCCCCTTCGCTAACGAAGTTTTACTTCAAAAGTGGAATAGTGTAAAACAAATCATTGAATTAGAATTTGGCCAAGAATTTCCCAAGCACATATCACATAATGTCAACCTATACTGTTTAATACTAAAAAAACCAATTGGATTCACCGTCATAATCTCCCGATCTTAATGCTAAGGAGAATTTGTGTGATTTACTTAAGCGTAGGATTCGACTGAAGCCAACATCTTCGGGGTGAAATACCACCAGTCTCCCGCAAAATTCCAGTGTTCGGCTACGTTTTGTGACACTTCTTCATTTAATATTTCTTCTTTAATTTCACACATATTTAATATTTTAAATCTTTGCAACATTTTTTACTGCATATTTTTACTATTTCTAACACTAATATATGGTTGTTGGCCTGAATAAATGTTTTAACATGGTCGTGACTTGTAGATAACCTCGTTTTCTGAATTTCACTTCATTATTTAAATGCATTTTACATGCCAAAGCACTCAAAATGGCATCAACCATACCATACTATACCATGCGTAAGCGCCTACAAATATGCAACACTTCATTTGCAAGCGACAATTTTAATTAGTTGCATGCCACGCCGCCGCACTTCACTCACTAACTTTAAATGGTTTGTGTATTTTAATGCTAATAGTTCTACCCAATTCATGACTACATACATATATATATACACATCTACATATTCAAATCGGAAAAGTGTCAAGAGAATTGACGAGACGCAAAACACACATACAACACAAAGACATACAATATTACATAGATACAAATAGTGGCAACTAAATACATTCAAATGAATGTCATCGGGATTTAACAAAACAACAAAAGCAAAAAAAAAAAAAACTGTGAGAGAAGAAAAGAAAAAAAAAATGAGAACAGAACTAAAAGCTTTTAACACTTATTTGCGCCAAAATACTGCAATGAAGGAGCACAAGATGAGGATGAGGACGCGGATGACAAGGACGAGTCAGCGTGTACATTTGTATGTGAGACTGAAAAGGCTAAAATATCTCCCAATTGGCATAAACAGCAACAGCAACAGCAACACCAACAAGGACAAAAGGACAATTGCAACAACACAGTGACGTGACGTGCTGAATTGATCTGAGCCGCATTTGTGGCAAGCAACTGTAAAGTGTCCAATTGTCTGTACTATATCTATCTATCTATCTATTTGTCTGTCTCTCAGTCTATCTATCTATCTGAATGATTGTCCGTCGTTGGTAAATTGAAACACGCATTCGGTGAATGAGAGCAAAATGCGAGTCGAGTGAGGCAAGTATTGTATGTTAATAAAGAGCATGTGGTGGAAGCATACTCAAACTCAATTGAATGAATGAATGAATAAATGTATCTGACAGACAGTCTTTTAGTGAGTGAGTCAGTTTTCCATGTTGCTGATGGTCAGTCTGACATTTATGCAGTCACTCATGAATGCATTTACATGCGCTCCACCAAGGTAAATAAGCATTTTGCGGTCGGCATCAAGAGAGTGCATCAGGATATTGCATAAGAGATCTCAACAACAGGCAGGCACAAATAGTCCAATGAAAGGACATACAAATGCATATATAGAGTTTGTTTGACGGCATAAAAATATTCAATTTACGCAAACTTAAGTGAGGTTGAAAAAGAAAAACTGTTGCGGTTCCGCTACAGAAAGCGTGCAGCAAAGCGAGCGATTCTCACATAAGGGTTCTCTGAAACAATAAAGGACTGAAGAAGGGTAAACCGTGCAAGCCATTTAACAGCATTTACAGTTACACGTGTAATTATTTCATGAGATTTATCTGCAGAGCACTTTACACCAAAGTGTGCTGAAGGACGAATAAAGAAAGGAGCTGAGCAAAAGAAGTGGAGGAACAGTTTTAAAAGGGTCACAACTGCAACTGGGCGAACACTTTGGTAAATGCGACAAAAATTCCAATTGAAGTGCGAAAAAAAGTAACCTGAAACAGAGTTTCATGCAAACGTTAAACCGCAACAACAATCCAAGCAAAGTAAAAAGGCAAAGCAAGGAGGCATTGGGCTTCAACTAAAGCTAGAATTTCCATAGGCGACAAGGCGATTGTGTGGCACGCATCCCGCGAGAGCCGCTGCGGACAGGCTCAAGTAAACATAAAAAACAAAAAAAAAAAAACAAAAACGAAAACAGAAGGGAAGAACTCTGAACTGAATTAAGAGTGAAAAAATGAATTTGCCACCACTAGGACATGCCACAAGTGACCGAATCGACTAGCGGCGTCGCATTGTCCGCGAGCAATGCATCTTGTAACGCTGGAGACTTAACGTCGTACGAGTAACGATAACACATGCCACGCGTATCGCTTTTGGACAGACTGATAGACAGACAGACAGATGGACAGCAGATGGGTAGCAAAGGCACAATGCAGCATTTGGTTGGTTACTTGTGGTCCTGGCTTGCGGCTACGATGCCGGCCACCGCACACACTTTTAATATCGAAGATTTAAGGGCGCACTGCCTTGATAAGCTGCCACTCTGCCAGCGCAGACAGAGTGTGCTCTGCCTTTCACATACAAATTCATGCATTAATCAGGAGCAGCAGTAGCATGGAGCAGCATGGAGTAGTAAGTAGTCGCAGCTTGGTAGAAAGATGGTAGGCAAGCAGGCGGGTATTCAGTCAGGTAGAGGTAATAATAGTGGTATGTAGAGTTGGTGGAGGACCACAGTCAGGTTGTCGCTTGAGTGCATTCGTGCGCCAAGTTATGCAACGTCACAATGTTGCTGAGATTGTTGTATTGCTGCATGCATGTGTCTTTTTCATCAGCGGCATCAGCATCCTATCCAATCCAATCCTGTTCTATTCTTTAGGCTATCAACTCTCGTTCTAGGTTCACTCGGTCGGCAGGCTTGAAGCGCCATCTGTTGTGGTTTATTTTCGTTAAAATGATTGGATGTACATCATATCTATCTGACTTGGTTTGGTTCCGGCTCTGACTGCTGCTGCTCGTAATTCTTTTACTCGCGTTTGCCATTTTTTCTCATGATGTCTTTTTGGTTGTTTCTTTTGTTTCTGTAGTAGTAAGAGTACATAAGCGCAGCGTGTCAGTTACTTTATATCTTTGTGGTTTTCTTTTTTCCTTTTTTGTTTGATTTCTTTTTAGCGCTTTACAGTAAAGTGCGTTCATCTGTATGCTTATGTGTATGTGAGTGTGACTGTGGCATATTTAATATGCAAAGCAATGTCAGATACAATATAGGGGAATAAAAAAAGGGAATGATAGCAAGCCTTTTACTACTTATATGTATTTGCCTGGATGTATTCGTATTTGTGTGTTATCAGTTTTTGTGTCCTTTTGGGAAGTTACCCACTCTTAGCGAGTGTTTTGCTATAAATAAATATGTACATATTTATTTTTTTTGAGTGTTTCAATTCATGGTTTATTGTAGTTGTTGGATTTGATGGAATTACACTGAACAAAATAATGTATTATTATGTGTATATTTGATCTTTGAAATGTATCTGCGAATGTCAAAAATAGTCTAAAGCGAACTTCGCAGACTCCATAAATCATTCAATTTAAAGCGCCTCATAAACTCATGGCCTTATTTTTTAATGATAAACTTCAGGATCTGTACAGTTTTAAAAGACAATAAACGAATGCTTATGGATCCTCTATTGTTATGTTAAACTACGCAGCTCATCGCTATGGGTTATTCGAATATGCACATTTGTAACAAATATTAAGTCAATAAAAGTGGCGATACTGTGCAAAAATGTGTAGGGGAATATTTCAATATTTTCATTACAATCGGAACGATTATTATATCATTTACATTTAATATAATGCCGTATGGAAAATGATTATACATATATCGTCAAAATACTCTGCTAGGCATCAAACAGTGCTGGCGGGACTATGGCAAGTTTGATAGCAACAATTGATGTTCTAATTTAGGAACACGTCATAAACAAACATGTTGTAGAATTGGGGTTTTTGTTTTGGTATTTCATAGTGCATGAAGCACACAACATACACACCAGAGATCTGTAACCTGTACTTGGTTTGTGTGTATACTTAATCATTCACTCTGATTTTGTATGATGCATGCATTTCACTCAGAAAGAACGAATATGCGTTAGTGACTTGTGAGCGATGTGAACATTTTGAGCAACGATTGAATTCTAATCAAACTTGATCATTCATGAACGAGACCGATTGCAAATTCTGTTGGAATAATTAAATCGGATCAAATATTCAGTCGTGATGATTAAATCTGAACGAAAAATTAATCACGATGATTCAAGCTGATTGTGCAAGTGTGAGTGTTTGCTAATCGAGTAAATGCGCATACACAAAATTTACAAGTTAATGAAATATTTGAATTTTTGTTATAATTAAGTCTCATAGAGTTAGGAAGTTAATGAAATTTTTTTTTAATAATAAATAATTAATAAATAAAATATTCCAATATTTGTGCAAATACATTTATCCTTTTGATCGTCCAAAAAATATGTATTATATGATACATCAACTCAACTCAACTTTGTACACTCATAAACAAATCATTCACAATCCAACAAAAATCAATCACTTCGGGTACCAATCACTCAGAGTGAATAAAACACGAAGTTCAAAATCATAAAGCGATTTAAACAGGAAACTCGCAATCATGTGAAAATCATAAACGAATTTAACATGTGAATAAAGGATTAATACTAAAAATATTCGTTTCATGTATGCAATTTTAGCGAACATGTAGCGGTCGGACGCTAAATTGATTGAATTGTATTTTTAGCGTGAGTGTTGGAACCAAAAAATTTTACCTAATTCGGCGCATAACTTATCTTGAAAAAGCTATGGTTAAAACTGTAAATCAAAATGACACTTACAGTTAACTATGTCAAAGCATAGATGAATGTCAAATCGCAGTGGCCTAACAATGGCATCAGCCCAACTATGGCAATTTTTCACCTACAAATCATTCACTTTCAATTCTGTTTATCGTGTAATTTAATTGCGTTGATGCGCTGAAGTCAACTTATCATCTTTCAGCTTTTGAGAAATTCTAGATAAAGTTGAAAATTTTCTTTTGGATAAAGTCAAGATTATCTTTTAATTTTGTTAGAAAGTTTGATATTTCATAGTTTAATAAAGGAAATATGTCATGGTTTTAAAGTTTTTTGAGTAGGTTAAGTTATCTTTATCTGGCTGCCTCTAACGATATCAAGTGAAGTTATACAATTAATTGATGTTACAGTTGGCAATATAGTCAAGTTCTACTATAGAAATGTACAGATTCTTAGCAGAATGGAGATCCAATTTCTCCAGTTTGTTTTGGATGGAATACGATTTTAACGGTTTTCTAATAGTTTCGTTTTCTTTCTTCCTATTAAGGATTCATTATTACATATTTGCTATACAAAGTTTATAGGATTCTAAGTTGTATTGATAATAAGTATTGCTATTATGGTTCTCCAGTCTTTATTTATATATCTGACTTTCTATCCAATAGCTTTTCACTGATCAATTTCTATTCATTTTGTACAGTGTAAAACGTACTTCTCTCAACGACACTTGAACGAATCACAACTGTCCAACTGTTGTCGTCGTTATTCCTCAGCACATTGCACCTTCCTGCCCCCATCTTAATATCAAACCCCTTGTCCAAATATAATCAACAACAACAAGAACAACAAGCACAATATACTGACTCAATGTGCTCGTTTCCGTCGTATATAACAGACTTGGTTGAAGTATTGTAGTAGTAGTAGTGTGACAGTATAAGAGAGCGACAACACAGGCAGGTAGGCAGTCAGGCGGGCAGGATATATGCCCATGAGAATTTTCAATTTTACTGCATCATAAATTAAATTACCTCTCATTCAATGCGAGTCTATGAATCTGAACCGAAAAACGGAGACATAACACACAACACACACAAAAACAAAAAAAAAAAAAAAAAAGAAACAAACAACACCCACTTACCTACCACTCTAATATCAAACCAAACCGAACTAAAGCGGTCCAAACTTCCTTTATCCTACATCCTTTTGCATTATGTGCATTTGACTTTAGTACAAGTATCTATCTATGAATATCTATCTATCTATCTATCTCTCTATCTGCGTTGTGTGCAGATTTCGTACAACTAAAGGGAAAAAAGGCAATTTCTTTTCTTGTTGTTGCTGTGTCTTTCTTTACAACTTTTTATTACCCGCGCGCTTCATAGCAACAACACGAAGAACGGACAAGAAAACTAGCACCAAAGGAGAATATATGGAAGATATAAAAATGCAAGCAACAAGAGCAACAGCAACAGCAACAGCAGCAGCGAAATAACCTTTGACTTTGCCAAAAATGCCAAAGGTATGCGCAAAAATCTACCTACTTACATACACGTACTATGCATTTGATTAGACTATACCAAGCTTACAGACAGGATAGATGAAGAAGGGAGGGAGTTGGACTAGTATAAATGGTGGTGATGGTGGGTCATACACGCATACCCACATACTTACATTCAGATACAGATGAATGCATTGAAGCAAAAACCGTAACCAATTCCCAAACTGCAGCAATGTATTCACTCGTAATATTCTGATAGAATGTAACATGCTACGAACAACGAAATATATCGGTGAAATACGTTAAAAGCGTCGAAAAGAAACATCACCATCATAATGATGATGATGATGACAATAACAACTACAAAGACTCACCAAAGAAATTTAAAAAAAATTTATATATATATATATATAAATATAGAAAACAACAATCAAGTGGAAAGAAGAATTAAAATAAAAATGCAATATTACGTATACGCAGTGGTGCACCGCTTTTGGTAAGCAAAGGACGAAAGACCAAAATTAAAGAAAAATGTTTGTCCTACCTGTGTTGTATTTTAATGAAAATGCCAACTAAACTGACAAAAAAAAAAAACTCAAAACAAAAAAAAAAAAAAAAAAATTGAATCGAATTCGGTTGCATTTTTAAACCGAGTCCAAATTTTGTTTGTATGTATGTTTTGTTGTTGTTGTTGTTGCTATTTGTGGTCAACATTGCGTATGCGCGTTGTTGGTCAAAGTAAGCGCATAAAAAATTATATTAGTACACAAGGTTTTTGGATGTTTAGTACTTTTGTTGCCATCATCATCATCATAGTTTCATTATTTTCCTGCTACACACCACTCACTCACTCACTCACTTCACTAGATTGCTTATCGTGTGTCCTTTTATGCTTTCCTTATAGTTAAACCATTCATTCATTCCGTCGTTGGTTTGTTCGTTGGTTGGTTTGTTGATTCGCTTGCGCATCTTTACACAAGAGTCCATTAAATTTGCAGCTTTGATTTTGTAATCGCTGCCAAAAACCAAAATAACAACAGCAACAATAGCAAAAAGACTAGAAGTGCAAAAAGGACTCTGATTTAGAATATGCACTACAACGATGACGATGATGATGACGACGGTGTGTGGCCTGCCGGCTTGCCATTTGGGCCTCATGCAAAAAGTTAATTTATGTAATTTTGTAGTGTTTTTCGGTAGCGGTTTTTCATCGTCGTCGTCGTCGTCGTCGTCATCTCCAAACGAACAAAACCTGACCAGCGCAATTGGCGGCTTTCCATAAACAACTCAAAGGACTTTCACACACACATTGGAAACACTGCAGCAGGATACACATGTACACATGGACACATGGATCACAACGACATGGTATGGCATGCATATGGCACCAATGTGACCCGGAACGGACCATAATTAAAATTACCTTGTCTACCTGGTTTGGATGGTTACGTGTGTGTGTCTTTTTGCAATATTTTTTTTTTGGGGTTTTTTGTTGTTGGTTTTATATACTCTTGGTTGTTGTTATTGTTGACCATTTGCGTTGACGTGTTTTTGGTTTATTACCTTACATTGCGGATATTAGCCATGTTTGTGTTGCCAAATTGTGATTTTTTTATGGCTTTTACATTTGTTCATTCGAGTTGAGTTCAGTCGAGTCGAGTCGAGTTGAGCTGAGTTGAGTGGGTTTCTGCCAAAAAAAAAAAAAAAAAAAAACTTTTGCACATGTCCCACGTGTGCGTTTTTGTATGCGTTTTGTCTTCTTGTCCGTTTTCTAAATCTATTCCATTCTATTTTATTCTGTTCTATTATTGTTGTCTATGAAAAGTTGCGGTGATTTTGTGTTTTTTCGGCTTTTATTACTATTGACAAACAAAACTCTGCCATCATAACAGATATATGTATGTAGAGAAATGTTAGTCTCCGTCCATTGAAATATGAAGTAGTTTTATTAGCTATAATGGCTTGTCATAGACACCTGAGTTTTGTGATTTGCGTAAGTCATTTTAATAGTTTGTTTTCTGCTTGTGTTTTTCCTATCGTCAAACGTTGACTCGGTTTTGTTGGTGGGTCTGAGTAATTTAATGCATTGCGGTTTGGTATTTTTGTCCTCATATTAGTAAGTAGAAATTTGCATTAATGTCAATTTTGTCTGTTTCTAAATATTGCAAAGGAAATTTTAAAAAGCTTTAGAAAAGAACCTAATTAAAAAAGAGAAGATGTGTTTGTATTTAGGGAAAGAAAAGACTTGTTTTCATCATATAGCTTTATTTGATTTTGAGTAAATGAACTTTTCATTCTTATTTGCATTTAAATGATGGCATTTGACAATCCTTAGACTAAGATAAATAAAATTCTTTACTTGTTAAAAAATAGTGCACTACTTAAAATAAAATCCATGACAGCCAAGTAGAAGAAGAAGATTTCTTTATGCTTAAGTTATTATCTGACCGAAAGTCCACATGAGAAGTTGAAGATGGAAACAAAAATTTAGTGTAAATGTGTTTTTTCCAACGCAAAAAGAAAGAGCCACTATAAGCAAATGAATCTAATTGATTTAAATGAAGTCAATAAAATTTTGGCTAAGAAAGTCTCTAATAATTGGTGTGAATCTCCAATTTTAAAACTTTTTTAATAATTTATAGAGTAATTTAAGCAATTAATAGTGTATTTGTTTTGGAAGTACATAGGTATATGCTCAATATGACTGATCGATGTTCTTGAAATATCTTCAGCTAAGAATAGAAAAGTTTACGACTGGCAAAGACGTGATATATTGAAACTAAACTCGAAAGAGTTCCATATCTATTTTATTTTAATTAAAATCTTATATTTTCGATAAAACATAATCTCGAAAACCATTTTCCATCATTCTCATAGATTCCATACAGAATATTCTGACAGTAATACACAGTTTTAGATAGTGATTGAGATTGAGCTACATTAAAGGATATTCTTCTTAGTTTTGCAAGTACAAATAAATTTACACCGTTTGTCAAAAGAAGGCGCTACCAGAAAGTTGTGGTTGAAGTTTTCAGATGTAAAACATCATATCGTTATATTGGACATCTGGCAACAACATAACTTTGAAGTATTAGCGATAAATATGTAAATTATCATTATAATGTTAAACAAATAGATTATTATTTTCCTTGAACAGCACCAAATAAATAATAAATTGGAATTCAATAATTTAATCTATTTGCTAACATTCTATTTCGTCATAATGGGCCGTCCGTCTGACACTCATCGAAGCACGATGTACTTCGATGAGTGTCAGACTTAGACTAAACTAAGAAAGAAATTGTTATCCAAATCAGTCCAGCACACTTCTTACTATTGAAAGCTATACCTTTCCAGCGTTTCCCAACTGTTGCCATAACTTGTACATATTGTTACGAAATTTTATAATTATTTAAAATTTGGATTGGGGTTACAATATTTGCATTAGTTACAATAGTTGCAATAATTACAATAGTTGGCGAGCGGTCATTTAAAAAAAATTATAATAGTACTTAGCAGTTCTTTGGTATAGTGATAATAATGCTGATACACGTGGGGATCAATGAAGGTAAGTGGTTTCTTGATGATCCAACGGCGACTCGCAGCATCACAATAATACAGCGGCATAAACGGCGATCGATGGAAGCAAGTTGTTCCGTGATGATCCAACGGTGACTCGCAGCTTCACAATAATACAGCGGCATAAACGGCGATCGATGGAGGCAAGTCGGCCACTCACACAATAATTCAACGACGCAAATGGCAACAAAACAAAATCACGCAAAACACGAAACAACAATTAAACACAAGTCACAAAAACTTATTTTCAAGTACCAAACCCAGTCGCTTCCTTCGCTTCCAAATGCTTTTTCCAGAATCGTCAAAAAAAAATGGCTCCTTTTTTCTCCAATCTCCAATCTGTTGCGCTATTTAATTTTTCCATCCTTCTTCTTCTTTCCTTTTCCATCTCACCACCTGATCCTTGGCATTCCAGGGATACCAAACCTAACACTCTATCAGTGCTGCCAGGCTGTTAATTTCATGACCAGAACATGTTCGGTAATCCCATGACCGTAACAATATTATAGATCGAATCCGCCCACTACTGCTCCAAACACGACAAAATTATTCTTGTGCATGATAATGTTCATCCCTATCCTACGGCGACGGTCAAAACATAGTTAGAATTACTCAATTGTGAAGTCCTTCTTTACCAGACATTGCTCAGCCGATTATCTCTTGTTCCAATCAATGGCACATGGTCTGTCTGAGCAGCACTTCAAATCATATCGCGATACCAAAAATTGGGCTCTGCCAGAAATTTTGGGGTAAAAGTATGGACAAAACTTTAAATAAATCTTAATGCACCATGATTTCATAATAAATGCCCAATTTTTGATTAAAAAACGAAAACTTATTTGTTCTCTTAATATTAAAGAAGAAAAAGGGAAGGAAACATGTATATGATATTTAAAAATTCAAATTTATTTGTATGCAAATCCATATCACTTACAAATCGGATCATAAACTTGATTTAGAATAAAATCAATTCAATTTTTAAAGATTTTTGGTCTGGATTTCTGTTTTTTAGCATAAATTTCACAAACAATGTGTACTTATAAATTCTCAATGAAATTTAGTCCAATGTCTGAAGAAAGTTATCCTTTGCAAATAATAGTTCCATAAAATTGTTACGCCCTTCACAGATTCTTCATATTTTGCTTCAGATTAGAGATAACTAAAGACCTCTCTACTGATTGTTTATAAGGAACTGTGCAATTTCTTCAAAATGCAGTGTGATAGAATACTAAGTAACTCTTGCGATCTGTTTGAGTTTTAGTTTCCCAACTTTGTTCTACTTACGTTAATCTAAAACTGTAATATTAAGTACATAATGCTACACAAACATTTATAATTTTATTATTTAAATCTCAAGTTCCTTATCAGCTACATGAAACTGATTTGCACGTTGATATGCTTGATTCAGTTGCATGCAAATGCTTAAGGTGTTTATTTCTACATACAATTATATTTTCATACTTAGATCTGCAATCGTCTTAGATTTATCTACTCCATCATATCATATTGGTCTCAAGCAAGCACAATATTCCAGATTTAATTAAGGGTTTTTGAAATCTGCCAAGTTTATTTATTTTTATTGACATTATGTCTGACCAAAAGACTTCATAAACTGACTAAAACATCTACAGATTAAATATAGTTGACAATGTAGGAAATATATTTACAAAGTAAATATTTCATTTCAATTAAGTTAAATTTACAAATAACAATTACTACTATATAAGTAAATAGTTTCTCTGCAATAATTGTGTTGTTCTTTGTTTTGTTTCTTGGAAAATTTATAACAAATTAATAAAAGAAAACAAGTTGTAACATGAATTACAACAATAAGTTTCTCACCTTTGGAAAACCGCAGACAAAAAGCATAAACTTTATTGACAACAATTTACATTTTTTTTTTTGATTATGTTGATTTGTTTTTGTTGTAATTTTATTGTTATTTTTGGTATTTTTTGAGAGGGAGGAAAAACATAAAATTTTAAGTGTCAAATTTTCGTATTGAATTACTGCATGTGTTAATTAATGCAATGAAGAGTTGAGTTGAATTGAATTGAGTTGAGTTGAGTTGAATGAAGTGAAGTCAGCTAATTGGAATTATGTTGCACAAAATGCCAAATATGCTCAACATAAAATTGCAATAAAAATTTTTTAAATTGCACACACATAGAAAACAAATGAATGCCACACATACATACTCATACTTGTCGATGCACACAGATAGGCAGACACATAGACTGACAGAGAAACATACAAAAACTCAACCACAAAATGATTGCAGATTGCGTTAAAATTTTGCGAAACGCAAATTGAGATATTATATTTTCATAACTTGATGATCATTCGATGGCTTCTTGAATGCAATATCATAATGATGATGATACTGATGATGATGATGTTGATGAAATATCAAATGAATTTATATAGACGTGTACTCGTATGTATTTTGTTGATGGTGGCATGTAGTAATATATTTGGCGTCAACATGGCCGCCGGATGTACGCAAAAAACATTGAAATGCTATGCTGTGATAGTAATAGTTATAAAGGATAGGTAGGAGCTGTATAGTGGGACGGATTAAATGTTAGCCTGGTACTATCTTCTTTTTTTTTGATGACGCCAATGGTTTTTGCAACAATTTTTTTTTTTATTTTTTTTTATTTATAATTTTTTTGCTTGATTTTATGTTTTTTTTTATTTATATTTTGTTCTTTTCTATGTGTTCCTCGTTGTATTGTGTTCACGTTTATCAATTTTTATGGCCAGTTGTAAATTGTTAAGAGAATTTTATTTTATTTTTTTTCCTCCCATTTTTTTTAAGGGTACATTTTTCTCCATTTTTCTGTATTTGAACAAATTTTCGTTTAGAAAATATTTCAAGTAAAGAATTTTTCAATTAAAGTCAGTTTTTGATATTGTTTCTGGTTGCTGTTTCTTCTTTCATTGCCCTATCTACTGAATTTTTGTATCTGAGAATGTGTTTCTATTTCTTCCTCAGTCTTATATTTAATACTAAAAACCCATAAATCAGAGTCAAATATTTTGATTGCATAGCATTATACTTACAATATTTTCTTAGCATATGATTTTAAAAATAAATATCATGTGAAAGAAGTTTGTTTTCATGAGGAGGCATACTTTGGGGCGCAAAGATGGCATCTACACACGCACTGGAAGGTCTCCATTCTTTCTGTCTTTACTTTAGTTTATGAATTTTTCATTTTATTGCAAAATGTCACAAAAATATACATGAGGTTTTTTTTTTTTTTCCATTCACTGTTACTGGTGTTGCTGGTGTTGTTGTTGCAACAACTGCCTCACGTGCCATTGTGTTGCGCCTTTTAAAGCTATTAAGATGCATATTAAGCTGGTTGGTTGTCCGGTCGAGCGTTTGTCCGGCTATATTCTGTTAAAGTTTCAAAGCTCCTCTCTAGTCTCAACTCTTTGCTACACAGTTCAATTGCAGTTGTAACACTTGCTTGCTGCTGCTCCTGCAGTTGATGTTGCACGTTTTATGACCAAAGCCGCAGTGTTTTTGTAAACAGGATTTTACAATATATGTACTTTACTTACCCTATATTACCTTTCTTACTTTAGTATCTACCTACATGTACGAATATGTTGTGTGTAAAGAATTATTTCATTTTATGGTATATTATTTTCTTTTATTTTTTTTTTTTAAATGGCACCAGCTACTGATTCACTGTTGAGCAGCAGGCGCAAGTTACCACCTTAAACAAGTGTGTATCTGTGTGCATGACATTAAGTTGAGTTGAGTAGTAGACTGTGTACGTACAAAAGTGAGTGAGTAAGTGAATGAATGAATGCCTGCATGAGTGTAGATTGTTTCTGGTTTACTGTTGTTTGTGCACTAAAAGAAAAATGTGATTAAATGGAGGACAAATTGTAATGACTGCCCTTTAATAACTTGATTTTTACTTACTTAGTTCTTATTAAAATGTTACCAATTACTTATTACTAATAACTTTTGTCATGCTTATAAGAGATTTACCAATATTTTGCATCATTCCTATATTTATCAAGTCAATTATGAGACAAATGTCAAATATTTTATTAATGGGCAATTGGTACAAAATGAAAATATCACTTAGTTTTAGTTTATAAATGTAAGTAAGCCATTGAAGACTTTTTGCTTACAGTCAGCACTTGAATATATACATCATTAGTCGCTGACTTGAAAAATGTAAATATTTTTTTTATTTAGAACAAATACAAATTATATCATAGCTTGGTAATATGGGTATTCACGAAAGCTCAGAATCCTTTCTGGATACATAATTCCAATACTTTACAGTTGATGTATCGCATTTCTATTTGTTTATTTCCATATAAAAATCGGAATTGTTTATCCAATGGATTCGATAATACAATATTTTAAACTGTTTTTAATTTTTTCTATAAATATTTTACTGTTATTCGTTGAACAACCAAATAAATAATTAATTGATGGAATGAAAATTTAAAAAGGCAGTTTGGAAAATCTAGTTTGGTTTGGTCATGTGCTTTTGACATATAAAATTTGTGGTTTAAGTGAATGAATTTATATTGAATAAATAATTCGTCGTTTTAAAATTTTATTAAATACATTAATCTTCAATACACTTGTAATAATTTTATGAATTATAAATAAGTAATTACTTTTTATAGTTAGAGTTAGAGGTGTCTAAGAGCACAGTTTGAAAGGGAACAAATTTTAGTATGATATCTTGCCTAGAATGTGAAAGTATCGTACATGGCCCAATCTATTCTTCCCGTTACGTTGATAACGCTATCATTTATATGTACTGAAGATCATTATCGTGTCCTTAGGGCCTTTGAAGCACGGTTCTATGTCTATGAAAAATTGTAATGTCTATTTATAAGGACAGATACTTTTCAAAATCTCTATTTATAGTACGAATTGGAAAGATACAAACTTCACTGACGTTTTGTCAAAATTTCATGACCAGCGTTCATGCTTAATAAGTAACATTGTGTTTAAGTTTCGTTTACTTTACGTCAGATCTTGTATATTGAGAAAAATACAACAAAACAAAGAATAAGTTTGGAGGTGGTTGGTGATTTTGTAGTCTCGAGTAGAGGATGATATTTAGCAATCCATGGAATCATTTCAATTTCAAATTTTAATTTTGGACATCCAACAACACAATTGATTCTTATTTTATTCCTTCTGGTAGAAATATATTTCATTTACTGCAAATATTTAAAAAAAAAATCCATTTAAAGTTTTCAATTTACAATTGGCTAAGAAATATTTCTCTTCTTAAGCGGAGAATATGTAAGTTATTAACATGACACAATGTAAATTATTAGTAAATGAGCGCACAGACTTTATTTACACATCTACTCATAAAAGTCGGAGTTTTAGATTATTAGGACGAAATACTAATTACTTCAAATTTTCAAAGAATTTATTGGTACATAAAATTTTGTTTCAGTATAGATTGTAGGGGCAATGCGTAAGTCTTACGCTTAATTTATTTATCATGCAAATTTATTATGCAAATTTTATTAGTCTTCAAATGATATTACGCAAAAATTTCACACTTACGCAATGTGTAGAAATATTAAGAATGCCATTGCTTTATAGTTAGAATATAATTGCAAATTTCTACATCATTGTAAACTTTATGCCTTCAGTCAATATTTGAATTCGAACAATTTTAGTTGTATTTTAATCGAAATATACTGAAAATGATGGTGAAAGCAGAAGAAATAACAATTATTTCGATAGATATTGGTGGTTTGCAATGGCTTGGAAATATATTTTCAAAACTTAATATCATATGGCAATTATATACCGTATTAATCTCTGGAACTCTTATGAACATATTCCAAATGTTCTTTTCGTAGTATGTGAAAAGCAGAATGGAAGTTATTTCTTTCCATTTCTTTTTTACTGTGCCGGTAACAAATATTATTTTACGCATTCTTTTCACGACTGGTTATAGGTAAGACTTTGAAATTTTTTTCTGGTAAATTGTATAATGATGTTGAGGTAAGAATTGCAAACACCCTAGATACATAGAATACCTTCTGACAATAAAGTACCCGGAATTTGTCAATAAAAGGCAAAATTTTTAATTTTCATCAATATTTATTGGATCACCTTCAAAATAGGCTTCATTTAAAGCGTTACACATATGCCAATGATTCTTCCAACATTTAAAGTTTTTTTTATACCGGAGAGCGGTATGGCTTTCAGCTCCTTCAGCGAATTTTGTTTGATGGAGTCTATGGAGTCATGTCGGGTTCTCCGATGCGGCAATTTGAGTTTGGGGAGCAGGAAAAGTCACACGGAGCTAAGTCAGGTGAATAGGGCGGCCTTATAATCGTTGATAATCGTGGCTCACAAAACGGTTAAATAAAAGTCTTTATTGACCGTCTGGCCTTCCGGAACGAACACATGGTGAATCACTCCATGGATATCGAAGAGAACAATCAGCATCACCTTGATTTTTTAACGACTTTTTCGAGGTTTTTTCGGTTTCGGGTTATTTTGTTTTTCTAACGATTCCGATGATTGTTGGCTCGTTAGCATGCCGTACTAGTAGACCCATACCTCGTCACCAGTTATGATGCGTCCCATGATCAGAATTAGCCCGATGCAGCATGTCTTCAGCGACCTTCTGCCGATACTCTTTTTGGAGAAAATTCAGCTAAATCGGAACGAGCTGAGCGGCGACGCGTTGCATACCCAAATAGTTGACGGAAACTTTTTTTTTTTTTTTTTTTGTTTTTTTTTTTGTGTATTTACTGAATCTCCTATATAATACATAGGACTAACAATAAGGTTACAAATCTTATAAAACTAATACACATGTGTCCCTCCTACAATGAAGAGGAAGGGGTTCACTTGGCACTACGAGCCTCTAATTAATCAAAAGGGCAGCACGATCATTACGGATCAGTCGAGATGAGTTCCTTGTATGGACAAGGACTCTGGCTAGGGGATTAACATGCCGAACTAATTTATCCATGTAAATAGCTTTACGCTTGGAACATTCATCTTTGACAGGTGGTACTTCCAGGTCCTTGTGAATGTCTTCATTCCTGATATACCATGGCGCACCCGTGATTGTTCTAAGTATCTTGGATTGTGCTCTTTGTATAACTTCAATGTTACTCGTGCTCGCGGTACCCCACAATTCAGAACCATAAGTCCAAATTGGTTTAATAACAGAGTTATACAGCATTGACGGAAACTAAACGAGCTTTTTCACAATTGATATTGCTCATTATTGTTCACGTGCTATCTCTCTAATACTAACATGACGATTTTCGAGCATGATTTCTTTAACTTTTTTGACGTTATTATCAGTACCAGAGGTCGATGGCTGTCCGGAACAAGACAAGTCTTCGACGACATCCCAACCGTCTTTAAAGGCTTTGTACCACTCTTAAGCCTGGGTTTTCGATAAAACAGACTTACCGTAAGCCTTCTCCAACATTCGAATCGATTCGGTACACGAAATTTCGTTCAAAATACAAAATTTGAGACAAACTCTTCGTTCAATATATTTTTCCATTGCTAAATTCGTCGAGAGCTACTGAGGTGGACTGATTAAACAAGCTGCTGTAAACAAACTGGTTGACAGATCGCGCTCATTTTTGGCATAATAATTAAGGACAGTCCTACTAACATACAGAAAAAAAAAAAAAAATACTCAACAGGCAATTCAAATGACAAATTCCGGGTACTTTATTGTCAGAAGGTATGTCTTTATGTTTGTAAATGATAATAAAATAACTTATAATTTCATTCCGTTGATGATCAAATTACCCGTAAGATACTATTAGATGCGACTTGTCTGGCATGACAAAAATTTAATCTCATAGCTTTGTATACTGATATATATTTAATTAATATATTCCCCTTATTCCTTATTCGTAGATGTAAGATATTATTCGATTTGACATTCTCACGTTTATATGAAATCACCTACATTCTCGAAATGTTTCCGATAACTTTTCTGGGATTGCATGCCTTTTATAAATATGTTTACTGCAGTTATTATTTTTAGTTGCGATATACATATAATTCAACGACGAATCGGATTGATTGAAACTGATACCTAAGTTAATGGATTGATTGATTGTATTAAGTCTTATGAAGTAATAAAACAGTGAGTAACACTAAGATTATACAATAGATACTATGAATTCGTTCAAAAATAAAAAATCCATTCTTTTTAGAATTATCAATGATTTTAATAGTTTGGTAACTTATATTTTGGCAGTTGAATTTCTAATTTTTGGTTGTATTTTAGCTGTGCTGATGAAAATCAGAAATGTTTTTCCAATGGATTTTCTTTTAAATATTTCTTATAAATATTTGCTGGTTATGCGTCGAACAACCAATTAATTGATTGAATGAAAATCTGAAAAGACAGTTTGGAAAACCTGGTTTGGTTTTATTGTAGTTCGTGTGTTTGGCACTTTAGTTTTCTATCATAAATAATTTGTAGTTATTTTTAATGTTGTTGAGCACTAAAATATTTATATGGAATACTATAATAATCATCAGAATCGTGTCTCAATTAAGGTCTATGGAAGGGCAGCTCTTGAGTTTCATGGTTAAAGTTACATTTATGTCTTCGAGAAAAACTGTATTCAAGTCAATGGGAACAAAGCGTTAGACACCTGGGAGTTGTCTTAGGCACAAAAACCATTTTTAAGAATATGGTCCTTGCCATTAATAAAGTTAATTGTTTTATTAGAATTTTGTGTGGTGTTTATAAAGAGAAACCCTCGCTTGAGAACAACATGTATTTCTCCAGATTAGTTTTTCAAACTATTGTCTTCTATGAGGTCCAAGTTTGGGCTGATATTGTTCGAAGCTATTAATACATGCATAGGCAAGCCAATGTTGAAATGGTCATTGACAGGTTCCCCCGATTTAATCAAAACTTTAATGATAAATGTAGATAATCTACTTATTCACATAACAATGAAATTATTTGATATTAATTGTATTTATTTTAAAGTTGTTAAAACCATTCTCAGTGGTTTTTTGACAATTTTTCCCCACGGAGATCATATTATTAAAATTGTTGTAAGGAAGCGGGTTCTTTGTGAAATTAAAATAAAATTTTCGACGAGACAATTTTTAGCTTATTCAACTTCAGCCAAGCTTATTGAAGAAAAGTCATTCTATATCAATCAAAACAAGTGGTTGTCAGAATCAACAATCTCTATTAAATGAATATGGTGAGGTGAGAAAAAACTTCCCAGTGAAAAAGTACTTTTAGCTCTTTCTTGACGTCTCTTGTTCTCCATAGTCGAGCATTGACATTGACATTAAGCAAAGCAAACTTGTACTGTTACTCGTATCTTTTGTACTGTATTCTGGTATATTCTCATGTATTGTAAGTATTACTTTTGTGATGAGTTGTGAAGACTTCTGAAGATAAACCTAAAGATGACATTAAAATAATTACAATACATAGTGCTAATATTATCTGTTGAAAATCAATTATATATCAAATATTTTCTTACAGTGTATGTATTTGCATAAAAATATATTCAGTAAATGACTATAATCATACTCGCAGTATATGACTATGGTTTGCGATGCCGTATGGCCGGCTATCTTTTGGTTTTTGGGTCTCCCCACAGCCTTATCAAGTGCTTGAGTACTAGCCAGGCTTTAGTTTATGCTTGTAACTTGAAATCGAGGCTTTACATGTTTGACACATTCACATTCATTCTATCAGCTATCTTTCGTCTCTTATGCTAGCTTTGGCCTGACTAAATTCCAACCAGTCAGTGAATTGGCCTGGCTTGGCCAGCAGGGCTTATTCGTTTACGGCTTTGCCAAACATAACTCAAACTCCAAGCAAACCAAATACGATTTACTATAGTACCAATGAGAGTTGCTACTACTTCCACCAATGGCATAGCCTCATCCTTCTTCTTATGGTGCATTGCATAGAGATCAAGGCACCATCATACCAATTGCAAGCGGTTAAGGGAGAAGAAGCAAGTGAGTCGTGCATTACTCTACTAGGCCTATGCATGGATGCATGCATTTGTAACTCTTTGTAGACCCGGTTTTTTCCGCTCCGTTCTGTCCTGTTCCATTCTTTTCTGTTCAGTTTTGTTCATTCGTTGTATGCTCGTTTGGTTTGGTTTGGTTTGGTTTGGTTTCGTTCATTTCATTTTATTTTATTTTACTTTACTTTAGTATTTTATTTTGTGGCACATCATGGCATGGAATATGGGTCAAAGTGCAGTTGAATGTCCTGAACATCCGCATTGCCGTAGTTTGACTTTATGTGTGCTCAGTTTGTTGAGTGTGTCTTTATGTGGTGTGCTGTTAGTCTATCTGGATGTGGATGTGGATGTGAATGTGTGAGCTTCTGTGAGTGTTGTTTCTGTATGGGAATCGCACACAGGAATATTTTACTTTCGTCTTGTTTTATCCCAATCTACCACCACCACCACCACCTCCCTCCCTGTTTTTGTTTTTTTACTTTTCTTTTAGAGGAACCGCTTTTTGCGACAGTTTTTTTTTTTGTCTTCTTCTTATTTATTGATAGTATTGTTCGAATCGGTTGTTGTTATTGTTTGTTTGTTGTTTCGGCAGTTGTTGCTTTAAATTTTATTAGTGAGTTCGATTGTCATTCGGCAACAATAGGCAAACAACATCCAAAGCTACATCTTCCTTTATTCTCCTCTAATGCCTGCATAAGAATCAAATATACAAAATTACGTATACGTAATATTGGTTCGTTGGCAGCTGATCCCATTGATGAGTTGGGCGGTGTTGTTGTCGTTGTCGTTGTCGTCATCGTCATCACAGTTTGATTGGGCGTATAAAACGAAAATAGTTTTCAAATTAAAGTACAAATTGATTTAAAAGTGTAGAACCAACAGCAGCAGCAGCAGTAGTAAAAGAAAAACATCTTGTTCTTTCTTGTTACTCTACTCGTATGTAGTAATTTGTGATTATTGAAGTTTTTCTTCTTTATTGAAATAAAAATTGTGTTTTTGTTTTTTATTTCGAATATTTTTTACTGGTTTTTTCTTTTTTTTGTTGTTGTTGTTGTGGAAACGCCTCAATTAGAGTTTTGACCATATAGAAAGGCATAGAGGACAACGATAAAATGAGTTAAATAAAAACAATTTACGAGCAACAGCGGCAGCGGCAGTGGCAGCGGCAGCAGGAGAGGACCATGTGAGCTTAGCTGAGAATAAAAATTGCTGGCGACATATGCAACAAACAGCAAACTAAAGGATCTAGGCAAAGGATAACGACAAAAAAAGAAGAGGAGTATGAGAAGGGATACACTGGAATCGTCCATTTAATTTCATGGCGCGTCTATCTATAGTGGATTTCTTGGCTTTTGATCAAAAATCAAACTACAAATTAGCGCAGAATGATGGCTGGCAATTTTTGCTGTTGTTATTGTTGTTGTTGTTTTTGCTAAGGATATAAAGAAAGGATAAAGAAAGTTATTGCGCTGGGGCTTGCCGCAAAAGTTTACGGCTAATTTTAAAGATTTGTGTGCCGCAAGCCATTAAAAAAAATTTCCTTCGTTTGTTGTCAACAGGAAGGCAAAACATTCATTCACATAAACACACACACACACACACACAGAGATACTCAGATACTTCAAAAGTATTGTGTAAGCGTATGTGCAAGGCTAACAAGGATACGTTATAATTTTCGTGACAAAAGTAGCAATTGCAATAAATAAGTAAAACGATAAATTAATATGGAGTACGTTGTCGTCGTCGTCGTCGTCGTTTTAAAATGGGCAGTCCGTGTGCACTTAAAAACTTGTCAACTGACAGGACTTGAACAAACAAACAAGCAAATAAATTTTGACTTATACAAAAGGATTTCATCCTTTTTGTGTTCTTGTTGCTGCTGTTGTTGTTATTCTTGTTTGTATTTTGTATGAAAAAGGTTTCGTAATATTTTTCCCTTTAATATGAAAACAAATATCATTCGTGAGTAGTCATTAAATGTTCGATGGTAGGAGGAGAGGAGAAGACACTGCATAAATGTTAAATTGAAAAATAATAAATATAAACTTTTTACACTTTTGTTTTTTGCGAATCATACAATAAATTTTGTTCGATATGTTGAAATATAAAATTCACTTAATTTTCTCTATTTGTCTGATAAAATACAGGAAAGAAAAAATGGAAAATTTATTGTATATGAATTGGGATTTTTTATATTTCAAAACAGAAAACAAAACACACTCTATCGCTACTCTATCTCTACTTAATCTCAATTTAATCTCAACTCAACATCAACTTATTCTCAATTTAACTTCAACTCAATCTAATCTCCATCTTGATTTAATCTTTTCTTAATCTCTATTTTAACTCAACTCAATCTACGTTCAATTCCAACTCAATATCAATTTATTCTCAACTTATTCTTTACTTAATCTCAACTCAATCTCAATCTCACCTTCATTTTGTCATTACTTCTTCTCAATCTCAATTTTAACTCAACTCAATCTAAACTCTTTTTCAACTTAATCTCAACTCATGCTCAATATCAACTCAATCTTAACTAATCTCAACTGAATCTCAAATCCATCCATTTCGACTTGACTTAAACTGAATCTCACCTCCATCTATTTTGACTTAATCTTAATTTCAACGCATCTCTATCTGAACTCTATCTCATTTCAAACAACTTAAATAAACTTGAGAAGTCATTCTCAATTTCGGCACAATCTAAACTAAACTCAACCCAATCTTATTGTATGTTCATCTCAACATCAACTCAATCTCATTTTTATCACAATCTCAACTTATTATCAACTTAATTTTAACTTAATCTCAATCTCAACTCTAACTTTTTTTTCCATTTTCAATCAATCTCTACTTCATCTCAATTTAACTCAATCTAAACTCAATTTCAACTTATTCTCAACTTAATCTCTACCCAATCTGAATCTTCACTCAATGTCACCAACCTCTTGAAACAATCTCTATTTAATCTCAACTTATTCTCAATTTCAAGTCAATCTTAACTAATCGCAACTCAATCTAATTTCATTTGCAACTCAATATTAACTGACTCTCAATCTTAACTCAATCTGTACTCACTTTTAACCTAATCTGAAGTGAATCTCAACTCAATCTCATCTCCATCTTGACTGAATATTAACTTATTCTCTATTTAATTGCAACTTAGTCCCACTTCCACTTCTTCTTAATTCAGTCTCCACTTAATCTCAATTTCAACTGAACTTAACTCAATCTAAACTCTATCTCACTTCAATCAACATAATCTCAACTCATTTCCAGTCTCAACTCAAACTTAACTAAATTCAATCCAATCTTAAATAACTTCAACTTTCCCTTATTATTTTCAACAAAATATCAACTTAATTTCGACTTAATTTCAATTCAAATAAATTTCGGCCCAAATTCAACATAATTTCAATTAAATCTTTCCTTAATATCAATCTCAACCAAAAACTGGACATTATGAATTGCAAGAACAATTTTAAGGGAGTCAATCAACAATTTCTGACAATCGCGAGAAAGTAAACTTAACATTAATTGAATTGCCCAGTCTATCGATATATAAAATAATGGTGTCTGACACTATGATTCAGCCTTTCTTACTTTGTAAAGACTTGCTAGGGATAACCTTGAGCAAGGTTCTTTAAATAGAAGAATAAGCGGATAAATAGTAGGAATGAGAGAGAAGGATTTACGTCAAGATTATTTAAGTGGAGTAATGTGATGAAGTATTTAAATTATAGAAACAAAAGAAGAACTAAAATAAACGTCCGATTCTTTTAAGCTGTGGTGAGAAAGTAATATTGTTATATTATATATATTATATAAGTAGTGCGGTTTTTTAGGTTTTAGTGATATTTAATTGTCCTGAATCAGAAGAACAGACAACTGATCCCTGTGACAAATGAACATCGCACAACATTAAATTCAAACAATGCTAGTGGCTATTACTCAGCTTATAGCAGACTTAGTTCCGTTCGCAAGCAGAGACATTGATCTCAAGCCAATACTGGCGGCGAAAGCTCACTTTCTATCAGGACATAAGATACGATACAAGATAAGATAAGATACATACGATATAGGCAACAAACAGTGCGAGTAACTTAGAAATTATGTACTTGAACATATCTAATAGGTTATTCTTAATTTTTTGTTTCCCACTTTCATGATTTGCATTTGCTATCCTCTATTTTGATTATGTATACTTTACTACATACGAGTATCAACCATGATCTATTTTATTTCTTTGAACTACCCAAGTCTAAACAATTTTAACTGATCTATATTCTATTTTAACTTTTCTCCTGTTTGCCATGTTACTCAACTGTTCTCTATATATGGTAAGCTGGGTGCACCCTTCTCAAACGTAATTTATTTATTTTATCTATATTTTTTTTCTATTGTCTATGTAGAATGGTATAGTATAAAAATCTCATAAACTAAACTATTGTATCTTTCGTTAGGAGAAATCTAATATATTTTTATATTGAGAACATTTGTCGCTTTCCATTAAAGTCTTGTCAAATGACATTTTTCATTAGCCTTGTTTTTTCACTTTTTGTGAGTGCTGCTACTTTATGTGAGTTAAATTAAAGTCTACATGATGATGTCAGTGCGCCTTTCAAAGTGTTGAAAGGGTTACGCTTCAAAGCATTTTCAATGTTGATTATATTCAAAGGCAAGCAAATGCAAGTTAAACATTTCAACCGGGCTTTGTTTTAATATGCACGCAATATCAAAGATGTCTGCGGGCTTGATTACGCATACGTCGTGTTGGCTTATGAAAAGAAAATATGTAGAAAAAAAAAAAAAGAAACGGAAAAAGAGAAAAGGGAGAAAGAGAAAAAAAGGTTTGAACTTAATTGAAGAAGTGTGTTTGCTTTGGCAAATGGAAGGAAAAAAAGTGCGTAGCGAAGCAAAAAAAAAAAAAGTGTTTTTTGTTGGAAATACTAAGTTCAAGGCAAGGCCAGACCAAATCAGACCACACCACACCCAGGCCTAGCCCAGGCCAGGACATGTCAGGTCAGCTAGTTGGTGTTGTTGGTCACAGTTCAAGCATATGTTGAGCATTAAAAGGCGATTTGTTATGGTGCCTTTGGTCCTTCTTTCTTTCTTCATTTAAGTTGCAAGAAGATTTATGAGCTGGCAAGTAATTAAAAAGTAGTTAATAGTAGTCGAGTGTAAGACGAACCAAAAGAACCCGCACGCATATGCAATGCAATATGAATTGCAGACAATAATTATTTGTGGAGGAAGGAGGAGAGAGTGAGTTTCATTTTTGGCTTGCGCTAAAGCTCTTCACAGTTCCATATTTTTTTCTTTTTTCGGGGTATTACACGCCAAAGCAGCAACTGTCAACAACTTTTTTGCCATCAACTTGCATAAAAAATTGCTGCAGGTAAACGCCACAAAAAAAGGTGGCAATCTAAAGGGAAAGAAAGAATATGTAAAAATTCATGCGACAGAAGAAAGGTACTTCGTTCGCACCTTTAAGGCGACAACGACGGTGGCAGTGTAACAAAGAGGTTTATATGAATGTGTTGAAACCAATCGTCGTACGCCGAAACTTAGTTGGGTGCACGACTCAACTTCACTGTGTTGTTGTTGGATTCAAACTCTTACTGGGTGTAAGCCTCACTGAGTAATTGTGCGCAAAAATGCGCGCAAATTGAGCGCATGAAAGTCTATGAGGGGACGAAAGAAATTGTAACGAAGTGGCTATGGCGCCTTCAATATAGTAGAGAAGCCTTTCAAAAGATGTTTCCGAAGAAGACACCAAGACAGTGTCAAGAGTGTTTTTTTTTTTTACTTTCAAAAACGGCAAAGGAACGACCAAGTTGCGTGCGAAAAAGTTTCATCTTCTTTACCACATTCATTGCTTCTCTTCTAGTTCTTCTTTTCTTGCATAAATATTAGACTTGTCTACTTAACAAGTTTTTCTTGGTTACTTGCTTTATTGCGCATACTGGCTAAAAGCATGCAACAAACAACGTTAAAGGCTTAATGGGCACTCGGGGACCAATGAGGGGACTTGGGCTCGGGATGAAATGTGATGCCATCGAATGTCATTTGGAAGCATTAAAGCTTTAGGTTTATGTACTAAGAATAAAGCCAAAACGTTATGTTTGTGAAACTTTAAAAATCAATGAAAATTTTATCAAATTTATAGATTTGTAAACATACTTTGCGGTAGCATAAAAGATTTGAAGTGAATTGTTGTTTGTGGGCAGAGAGGCATTATTGGAAATCTTGTTCAATATTTTTGAATGTGTTAAGTTGAAGTTATGTGAGTATGCTATTCCTGAAAGTTAAAGAGAGAAAAGAATGCCGAAAACATCAGAGAAATGAGTGAATTTAGTATCTTGCGGCATTAAGAAAGATTTTTGGTTGGTTTTCCGTAAACTTTAACACTTAAAAAGAAACTTAATGGAGCTTTGAAGTGTTCAAGTCGAAAGGTAATTGAAACTATTACTACGAGTATAATATCTTTTGATACATGCAATTTTTGGTTGCATACATTTAAGTGTGGAAAGATTTTAAAGTACTTAAATTACAAATTATGTATAATAGTTAAAAAAGCGAAAAGTTTGCAAATTTATTAGCAAACTGAAAAATATCATTTTAGCTCGTGAGAGTAAAAAGATTATGTTGGTTGGTTGTATAGTAATTTGTATTGTCTAATATCAGAGCATAAAAAAATGAAATCAAATTGAGGTTAATCGGTTGTTACAATCATGTGATATGTTTACTTAAACTTCGTAGGCGGCTATGTATTGATTTGTCGAGCTATTTACAATTTATAAGTCAAATAGGAAGAAATACATTTTGGCTTAATTCTTCTCAAGACTGGCTCGTTGGCCCAGAGGTTAGTGCGCTGGCTGACATCCCAAGAGTCGCGGGTTCGATTCCCGCTCAAAGCAAGTCTGGTCATGCACTTTTTTAATTTCCTCCTTTCCTTCTTAACTTTCCCCTGAGCTGAAGGCCTCTGCCGCTATTGCTCATATTAAATACTAGGTTATAATTTGTAATTATAATCTTAGTTCTAATAAATAAATAAAATAAATAAATAATTCTACTCACTCAAAAGTTGCCGAAAAGTTTTTTTTTGTTGGATACATTATTTTCTTGTAATGGTTCTTTCAATCCTTTAAAATCTTGTTTAATTTGTTTCCCTATTTCTAGCTTTTTATTCGTTTATTTAATTTCATATAATTTCCAAAATTATTGTTATAAAATATTATGAAAGCGACGAGTCACAAATTTCAACCATTACTGCATTTTTTTTGAAGGCTTCGCAAGCCAGAAATTTAAAAAGTATAAA
Source organism: Amiota minor (assembly GCA_037043295.1). Taxonomy (NCBI): domain Eukaryota; kingdom Metazoa; phylum Arthropoda; class Insecta; order Diptera; family Drosophilidae; genus Amiota; species Amiota minor. Next base: position 1,382,261 of record JBAMAW010001038.1, read on the forward strand.
ATGAAAAGTTATCCAGCAAAAAAAGTGTTTTGCGGCAAAACGTTTAAGCTGCCCCAAAATTTGTATTCCTTGGACAGAATGACAGACTCAACTGACTAACTGCATGGAAGAAGACCGAATGACTTCAAGCAACTTAACTTCACACCAAGTGCAATGAATGCATTTAGATATGCAAGAGTGCGGACTTCCATCGTAACTTATTACACACACACACACACACAGAAAGAGAAAGAGAGAGAGAGAGAGAGAGAGTGAAAAGTCAAGCCTTCTTCTTAATGTATGCCGATGCCAAGTTACTTCAGTGCTGCGCAAGAAAATGCGTTTGGCAAAAGTTTGAAGCTGTCGCTGAACTGACAGTCAGACAGATAGAAAGACAAACGGGCACATAGTACAGAAAGGCTGACAGTTATGAAGAATAGAATTGAGGAACGATATGAGAGAGACATCGAGGGAGAGAGGAACGGTAAGTTGCAAGTAAAGTTGGCGCTAAATTGTGGCGCGTGTAAAGGACAAACTTAAGTGGCTTAGTGCGTTTGGCAACACAACAAAATGCACAACAAAATCTACACCAAGCAAGATGAAAGAGAGTCTAGCAAACAAAAAAAGAAAAAAACATTCGAAAAATGTGAAAAATGTGCATAAAAATAATGGCAACCACTTAAGCGTCACAAAGTCTGCGGGTTGTCTTCTTTTCCTTACATTTTTGTTTGAGTTATACGCCTGGTTTATCTACTCTTCTCTTCGCCTTCTTGTTGTTATAATAGTTCATTCCTCCACTTCTTCAGTATTAACAAGCTGCCTTGACTTATGCGTTACTAGGACACGCCATGCCATCATTATCATCATCATCGTCGTCGTCATCAAACTATGTGGACGAAGGACAACACGCCGCGTGACAATCAATCAAATGCGGCGATAACGAGGAGTAGGACAACGACCATGATGACGACGGTGTGGACTATTTTAAGGAGAAAGCGAGAATAATCGATGGTTTAGATAAATTTTCATAAAATCAAATTTACAAAAACTTATGCATGAAAGTATTTAATAGACTTTATGTCTATGGTGTATTGCATGATGATCATTATAAAGACGAACGAGATAAAGGTGAAGATAATGATTATGTTTATATTGTTCATTATTATTACGTATACGCCAAAGTTAAACGTTTAATATTATTGACCAGAGACTTACTGCTTGACTACTATTGTATATCCAAGGCTAATAATCAGTTGTGCTCCTTCAGAGCTAAGCCTTTATTTTACTGCTGTTGCTTTTGTTTGACTTCACCTTTCCTTTGCTTAAGCAGTTAATGACAAAGCGTAGCACTTTAATTACTTAAACATTAACTTGGTTAAGCAACACTTGCCGTATATTGAACAATACAAAATAAGGACACTAATACTCAAACAATACCACAACCATAAGGACAATGAATGACTTCCTGTTTACCGATTTAACGCTTTCAGAGCTTTCGCTACGCTAGAGCAACTTAGTCGTCGTCGTCGTCGTCGTCCTCGTCTTCATCGCCATCTAAAGTTTGTGGCTTAATTAGATTTTCGGGAAGCAAATTTGTCAGTAGGAACACAGTACAGAACAGCAAGCTATGGATAGCAATATCCGGCTAACGCTACTTGTCGAACGACTTCATACGGACAACTGGCCTTTGTTTAGTTTAACCGCAATACGAAGACGATAAGTTCTCTGCGATTTTCTATCTCCTTCTCAATCTACTTAATACGCACAACATCACAAGTTTTGGGCCTGGTGAACATAATAATTTATGTTTGGCACACGCATTTCGGTTATTGTCTAATGTTGTCGACGTGTTGTTTATTCTGCACCATATTCTCTCAGCTTTCTTCTCTTCTCCTCCTTTCCATTTTTTCCCTTTGGTTTTGTTATCGTTGTTGTTGTTATAGTTGTTGTTGTTTAGTTGGTTCAATCATTGCCTTTTTAGGTGGTTTGTTGGTTTGGCTTAAAACCAATTGATTTATGTTTGTTTATTGTTTATTGAAGTTTTCGGTTAAATCGAATAAGTTTATGGGATTCATTACAATGAAAGCCTCATTAAATTGTTAATTTACTTTAGTGTTTTTCTATTGTAATCTTTTTAGGTGAATTTATTGTGATTTAATGTGTATTAGATAAAATTTAATAGTTTGTCACTTGAAATATTTAAGAATTTATTGAATTTCTCCTTAAAGCCATGTTTGTTTAGTAATTAAGATCATTGGATGTAATTGTATATTTTCCACAAATTATTTCAGATAAGATTACCAATCAATTTCATAATTCGCATTTTGAAATGGTTCACAAAAAGAAAGAAAGAAATAAGATAATTAAAGCAAAAGATGCTTAAGATTTATGTAAGGCTAGAAACAAAGTAGTAAAAGTAAACGAACTAAATTAAAGAAGGTACAATAATATGATATCCATTTTTATAAGAAGACACTATTTTGAATAGTCAATATCAATTTTCTTGTTATCTTGGCTTTGATTTCGATTCAGACGAGTTGAGTTCCTTGCATGGCCAAGGACTCTGTCTAGAGGATTAACGGTTGGTCCATGTAAATACCGTTAGAAACATAGCAAATAATTGCCCTTTTTTTTGGGAAGTTTAATGATCGGAGGATAATAAACTTATTGGAGTGATGACAATAATTTATCAAATAATATTGTCAATATTTACTTTACTGACATACATTTGCTTGATAATATACAATAAATTAAATTAAAAACAATTATAAATAAATACATTGATGTTTAAATTACTTATTTCTACGTTAAATGTTGTTGTTGTTCTGTTTGTCATTTAATTTTTTTTTTTTAAATAAAATCCTTGAATTAAAACAAAATCGTTTTTCTTAGCCAATTCTTCCGTCTTTAAATTGCATCAAAACCTTTAACTGCAATAATGTAAAATAGAAGAATACGAGAAAAAATGATGTAGATAAAAAGGAAAGAAAAAAAGAAATGAACAACTATTAAGGACACGCCACAAGAAACACTTAAGCAGTTGTTCCATTGCCATTTACTCTGTTCATAGTCAAATTGATTATGCTAATTTTGTCACAGTTATTGCCGCAACACTTTAAACATGCCACAAGCCATGTCCATGATATAATCACGACCACCCACCCACTGTAGGGTTTGTTTATGTTTTTACCCCTTGGCACCCTCGAAAAATAAACTCATTGCTGGTCTGCTGCAGTTGAGCTATTAACAACAGTTAATGACTCCCATTAAATAATGATAGCGCATTATTTTACGCGGGTATTATGCGCTCAGTGTAAATATGCAATGCTGCTTTGCCTTTCTGTTGCCTGCTGCAATTCAGTTTACAAAAATTTAAAAAAGAACAATAAGAAAAATATATTCGTACAATCAAAAAGTACGCGATAGTAGCAGAACTAACTAAAGTTTTTTATACGCTAAGATGCGCTCAGCTCGATTTTGTTTGAATAGTATGGAAGAGGACAAGCGACATGGATGAGGATTGAACAACAAAAAAAAAAATGTCATTTAAACATGCAAAGGCAAACAACGGAATGAATAAACGAATTTGAATTCGAATCCAAATCGCAGTTGAATGTGAATGAATGAACGAACGAACGAGCGAGCGATTGAATGGGAAAATGGAAAAAATATCACCAACAAAGCCGTAAAGTATGCAACATTAAATTTGCATTGCCCAAGCGACGATAGTCGTCACCAAATAATAGTTGACAACCCCTCACAAAAAATTATATTAAAGAAAAAAAAAAAAAATAATAATAGAATGAAAACAAATTCGGTATTTGACACAAAAAATAAAAAAAAGTAAAAAAAAAAAATATGTATTTTGAATGCTCAGAGATACGAGTGAGTAGATGTGCCATTATACCAATTCTCAGTATATCTACAAAAAAAAAAGGAAGAATAAAATCGCAAATTTTATAACAATTTTGGGCTAAAATGGAAATTCTATAAATTGGTAAAGAAAGAAGAAGAAAATGCAAAGTGAAAATTGTTTAAACAAAAAATAATTTTTATTTACAAAAAAAAAAAATATACACAAATACTAGAATGTAATCGATATATTGATTTAAAATACAGATAAACCGATTCCTTACTCGCTGAGGAAGTCTTCCATCTCTAAGAAAATGATTTGATAAAAACTGAGAACAAATTTATGAAAATCACAGCAAAATGTATGAAATAAATAAGCTAGAAAACATAATAAAATGTCTGATTTGATGCGACCGAATTCATAGTTTAAACTTAGGTCAAAATAAGGTCTGTTGTAATGAGGATCTGTTATAATATTACAATGTGGAGATAAACCCTATGTCACTAAATCATTTTTAGTAAGTTCAATATATTTTAAAAAAGTGAGCATTATTGTTAGATGAATTTGTGTAATATCTGAGAAGCTACTGAGAAAGATATATTACAAATTCAACCAATTTTTATACAGAAGATAATAATCTTGATGAGATAAGAAGTTTTGGTTTTGAAATGCAATGATTACATCTCCTTTCTTCTTCTGAAATTATTTCCACACATAACTGAAAGGTGGCATTGTCTCGAGAAATCAGCGAATTTCTGTTCAGTATTCAAACAATCTTGACAAAACAAAACGACATCAACCGCATGTCATGGAATAAACAGTGCAATGAAAACGATACGCAAACACCATAAGGAAATGCCATAAATGGAGGAAGTAAAAGGAGTAACAGGAACCGCTTAGTTATGATCGATGAATCGATACAAACTCTTGCAACCAATCCAAGTGCCTCTATAGAGTAAATGTAACCCAAATTTTGATGCCTGAAAGAATTGCTTAAGAAAAGAAAGGAAAAAGAAATTTGAATAAGAAAAATTGGTATTTTCCAAATATCGAGCGATATCACCATAAAAGTATCCTCTCGATATATTCGAGAAAGTACCAATACAAAAATATCAGAGGTATCAGACGTCCTAACTTGTGAAACTCAGCTGAGTAGCCGGTATCAATGCAGAATTGATTCTATCCGCAATTAGAGTAATAACGATTTTTCGAACAACTTGAATGAAGAATAATGACTTATAAAGCGATAATGAAATTTAAGTGATGCATAAGGTTGCATTAAACATCTCAGAAGTTTAAGATGCTTTCAGTAAATTCATCATTTATTGGTGTTGACAGATTGAGATGTCGAATTTTTTGTTATTTGTAATCAACTGCTCATATCAGTATTGGTATACTTTGAATGAATCTTCTCAAGAGACAACTTAGAATGATCATTGACGTTACGTCCCACGATTATATTCAGTCTGCTCAATGCTCTAGATTGATTGATAAGTAAAGTGATATGACGACTGCTACCTGATTAATTATTTTTTAACTTTTACTACATTTTCTGCATCATTAGTATGTTTTTTACAATAAAACCATTTAACTTTTCCTTATTTGTTATTCAATCACTTCACTATTTAGAAGAAGCATTTGTGCTTTAGGCGATTTCGTAATGGAGGAGTGTTTATTAAGTACACATTTGTACGAAAAATTCTTTTAAGTGAACTAGGATTGTACAAATTGGTTCACATAATTGAGCTAATAGAGCCTTGAAACTATGTAAAATTATTCCACTGTTTCTTATTCCTTTTCATCACAGATCATCTGCAAAAGACGCTGTATAGATGATCCAATATATTAAGACGTCTACCAATTAGAAAGTTTCCCGAATGTACTCCTATATTTTTTCTCATAACTAATATGGCAGTTATGTGACTCAATACATCTTGTACAGTCCAATAATGGACATTGATTATATCTAGCTTTCGAATCGATTTCCTAAGGACTTTCATCAAAATTTCCATTTAAAAACATTTTATAATCTGAAAATTTTTAATTTATTTATCATTTCCAACAAATAGACTACTAAATAACCACTATAAAGCTATGAACTAATTTTCCAAAGAATGACTAAAAGTGAGTTCTATCATTTCTCTATTTACCCTGCTTCACTATTATCTTGCCATTAAATTTGTATTTTGTTTATTGTTTAGACTCTTTTGTCATTCATTCTATTTTTGTTTACCATTGTTTGTTGTTGGCTCTGATGTTGTCACTTTTTCTTGTCGCTCAAGTCAACACAATGTTGACAGTTTCGCCATTTTGTTATTTACTCATACCTCCTGCATCTCCATTTACATACTGTTTTATAAATCGCATCTCTAACGAAATTCCCTTGACATCTCGTACTCCCTTTTGCTGCAGTTTCGAAACATTAAATCAGATTTGACTTTTTCGTTTAATATTTTCTTTTTTGTTTGTTTTTTTGTCTATTTTTGGAAATTAAACTTTTTTTTTTTTTAATTTTGTCACTTTTTCTCTTTTCACTTGCAACGTTGCGACAACAGAATTACAACAAAAAAAGCCAGACAACTTGAATTGCACCAATTGGTTTCACTTGCTCGACGACTCAACTCAACACCTTCTTTAAATGGTAATGGTATTGCTGAGTCCCTTCCTCATCCTCCTATGTTGATTCTATGTATTTTTCTTTTTTCAGTTGTTGTTCTTGTTGGAATTGTCAGGAACATGCAACTTTTTTGACATTTAATTGATGGTGGCAAGCGCTGATTGGTGCCCGAAATGTGCAAAACAAACTTTTAACAAAAATTAACTATGAAATGCTTTTTCTAATTAGAATGACTTAAACGAGAAACGAACTCGTAGTCATCATCATTGTGTCTTAGTTAAACTGGAAACTCATATTCTTCATCCAAAACATGTTGTGCTAAAAATTCTTTTTAGAATTTTGGAAGATTTTTTTGCTTGCTGAAACAGAAAATAAAAAATAAACACAAATGTTTAGTTTGTTTGTAAAATATCGTTTAATTTTTAAGTTTTCATCTTGTTAAAGTTAAATTTTCGTTGGTAAATATCAAATGTTATTAATTTGGATGCAGTTGGTTTTCAAAGAAAAGCAGTTTTGAGTTGAAAATACATAAATTTAAAAGTCTATTATTTGTAGGTTAGTTTTACTATAACATTTGGTATAGGCATAAGATAGGCCTACAATAAACAATTAACTTTCATTACCACACTGAATTTAAAGGTCTAATGCGCTTCCATGAAAAATTACTTTTTACTTTTAACTCTGAAAGTATCAAGTATTATATGATCGTCCCTAATAACCGCTAGGTTGTACTAATGGCCCTGATACAAGCGTTTTGTTGAGACATTGAAATCATTTCTGCGTTTTTAGTTCTTGTCTGTATTGCTTACATTCCATTTTAAGACTTCGAATTTTATGTGGTGGTTAAGGATATCCGATAGTAGGGTTCTATACAACAATAAATTCAAATTGATAACCCAAAGATAAATGTCCAATAATCTGCCATAATCTGATACTCTTTTATATTGGATCAGTTCAATAAATCTATTCAGTAGACCTTACTACTTCTGGGTAACCTGTGCTCTGTTCATTAGTATCTATATCTCCTCATTAGTTTTAGTATAAAAAATACTCAACATTTTTTAAATGCAGGCAATTTGTTTCAATCAGAGTTGTCCTAAACTTGATGTCTTCAAGATAAGTAATAGATGAGTTTTTATAAACTAAAAATACTAAAATATTAACTCATTTCTTGCCATTTCGTTTCGAAAACAAACCACTATTTCATACTAGTCTAATTTCGTTTCTATAATAGATATTATTATATAAAATAGTTGTGATAAAGATTTTTTACCCTATTACCTATTGAACGTCATCAGGCATGACGAGCTTTCAATTTCTATAGACGGCTTTAAGACGTAATAGGGTACTGGTGCTGTCATCTTTTCGGAGGAGCTAATAGCTTAACTATCGTGCCGTCTTTATGACTGGTATAGTGTTTGTCAGGCGGCAACTTGTTGGAAACCACTATGAACATATCGATTTATATTGGTATTAAGGCCCTGTCGACCAATAGCATTAAGAGGAAAACTGTCCGCAGCACGGTGGCCGTTCTTAATCAAGATCGGCAGCACTCTATCACGCTAAATTGAGTAACCAGCTATTCTTGCTTCTCATGTAACGAAGTGACGGATGAGTGTGCTAAAAAGGGATCGACACTGTTTATTTTTCTAGCATTTGCTGATATTCACAGACCCTTATAAGACATTTGTTCAGAGCTGGATTTACACAGAGTCAAGATCGATGATTTTGACACAAATTTTTCGACAGTTTTTCTGTGTCTAGAAACAGTTGTTTAAACTTTTAATATGTGGAAAATACATACATGATTTAGAACACTTTGCAGGATATACAAATAGTTCTTGCAGCCCTCTTTTTCATTTTCTACATTTTGAAATTGCTTAAAATCATCATCAACTGTTTGGCGCGCAAAAAAAAAAAAGAGGAAGACAATCAAAAAACACCAATTCCGGCAATCTTATTACATCTTATTACATCCATACACATATTTTTAGTCCTGAATCTCTGAAATTATTTGTTCTTTTCTTAAGTCTTCTTAAGCGAATTAAAGCTTAACTTAAGCTTCTTATTCTGCTAACATCTTCATTTCTCTTATGTTCATTCTTAGTTGGCTTGGCTCATCAGATTGGTTTGGATTTCCTTCGTTCTTTGCGTTGTGTGTTTGTCTTGCATGTTTATTCATGTACTGAGTTGGCTTAAGGCACCACAATGATCCGGAGTTTAAATTATATTATCATTGTGTCGAAATGCAATTAAACGTTGATAGCCTACGGTATGTCAATCAAGTACAAATACAAAAGGATGAAACATGTGAAGTTCATCCTTCTACCATGTCCACCCTGTTGGATATACATACATACATAGTTGGATGTCATATGAAGAAGGATAATGATACGCACACTGTTTAATGTAGCCATATCAGTAGTAACAGCAACGACGAGTCTTATAAACTGATAATAATGTTAAAGTGCGTAATTGGGAAAATGCCAGATGCAGAGAGAAAGAGAGAGAGAGAGAGAGAGAGTAGTCAAAGAAGTAGTAGTTACCATGGCTAGTTGAGGTGTTGAACACATACCATACAGCAAGTTACATTCTTCTTATTACCCTCATTCATCAGAGTTATCATATTGCGGGCAACAATGACAACAACACAACAAGTTCTCGTTCGACATATCAGAGACATTATTCCTTGTCGGCATCGTCATTGAGCGCAAATTGACTTTTGCCGCATGCTGCCTTCCGTTGACGCCTGTCGTCATGACGTTGTCGCTACTTCATCTGTGCTCTACTGTTTGCCTGTTTGCCTGCCACTCTTTCGTCCTTCGACCAATCGACACACCCGAGCGATCGTCCGAAATACCATCGAACCACGCTTTCATCGCGATAGAGTTAAGCATGCGAGGAAGTATGCCAAGGCAAGCAGGAAGCGTTAACAACAACAAGGAAAGCGAATGAATTTAACTGTTTTCATGTGTGCATATGTGAAAGTATCTGTTGTGACTGTGCGTGAGTGTGTGTATATCACGCATTGAAGTGTAACGTGATAATTTGTCTGACGTTGATACTTACGTATCGTTTCAATGGTATCGTCGTCATCATCATCCTCATCATCATCATCATCATCGTAGTCGTCGTCCATGTTGTAAGTTGCCTTCCTTTTGAATTCAGTTCAGTTCAGTTTGGCTTGATTTGACTTGGCTTGGTTTGGTTTGCTGACATTTTCGTTACGGTGACGGTTTCGATTTCTCTCATGCTGTGCCAACTTTCATACACATCTCTGTACGTTGTAGTTATTGTTGTTGTTGTTGTTGTTGCTTGCCACGCTATGCCAGCAAATGCATTCAACAATCTGTCACCTGAGTAACAATTATAGCTGCAGGCATTTTAAGTATTTCATGTGTGTTTGCCTTAACTGGCAATCATCAGGCAAAAGCAAGCAAGGATGGATTACTTACTCATGATCATCATCATCGAAGGTCCTTACTGCATTGCCATTCGTACATATCAACGCTTGTCGAACGCTTAACCAAGCCACTTTGTCTTAACATGTTTCTACAACAAAATGTTGCAAAAACCGAAGCAAAGTACACAATCGGCAAATTATTGAATTGCATTGGTTAGTTAGTTCACATGGTAAATCTTAGTTTGTGTCCTTTTTAATTTGCACCAAAAAGGATACACATTTTTCCTTCTAAGCGCTAAAGTTACAATATTGTATAATTTGCAAAATTTTGGATGATTGGTGTTTTGAAGAAAATTATTCGATTTAATCAATTTGCTATTGTATTTCCAATCTTTTGTATAAAAACTACCAAAAGCTAAATGGAAATGATTAATTGAAAAACTATTACTAAAACTATTTTGTGAACTCAAAAAATAAAAACATTAAATCTAAGTCCTTTGGATTTCACGAATCTATTCATAGCCTACATTTAGGCAACATTTTTTTTTTACTCTGACCTGCAATACAGAAAAAGCAAAGACTTTTTTCATACATAACTCAATTCGATTTGCAATTTCTGACACTTTTGCACTTCCTAACCCCTTTTCCATTTTATTTAAACTTGCTGCGTTACTTAAGTCATGGAATAGTTTATGTAGACATGCATTGGAGCAGTTCTGACCAAAGTAAGCATTCGACCTACTTAATAATATTGCAGTTATCCAAGTACAAGTAGCTCAGCCAGTGAAGCTAGGCCGACTGACTCAATTCCAATTCCAATTGGAATTCAATACTGCTGCTGCTGCTGCTGCTGTTGCCAATAGTTATTTTTAAAAAAAACATTTCTCTAAAGTATTTTGTGAAACAGAGTAACATTTCTTTATGCTGAACTGCGTGCCAGTGACGCAGTACACACACACACACACACAGAAATAAACACTTGCATAAGGACACTCACTCACTCACTCACTCACTCAATAAGGTGAAGAAGTAAGCGGCATTCGGCACGCGACATACTCTTTTCTCAAAATAAAGTGCAACTAGGAAAAAGAAGGCTATCTAAAATGGAAAACAACAACAACAACAACAACATCCATGGATATACTATTGTATATTTTTGTAACAATTTTTCCTTTTTTTTCACTTTGGCATTTTAGTTAGTGCATCTGCAGCACATAACTAAAAGTCCTGCCGACGACGACGACGATGACGACGATTTCTTTTTACAAGGCGCAGGTTTTTGTGTTGTTCTTGTGTTTCGCTTGTTCTTCTTGTTGTTCAAGTGAAATTTTACGCCATGTATTTTTGTATATTTATTGTGCAAACACTTAGAAAACTGCAAAAACAAGTGTTTTGCTGCTTGTAGTTCATTCCTTTTTCTACTTTCTTCCTTCCTTCCTTCCTTCCATACATTCTTCCTGGCTTTCGCTTGGAATCTATCTCTCTCTCTATCTCTCTCTTTCTCTCTCATCCTGACTTTTGAGTATTTTTCAACTTATGCAATTTATTTCATTTGCCTTTGATGTGCTCTAAAGGCAGTGGCGGCGATGGCGGCGGCGGCGTCGTCGTTCGAAAGGAACAAGAAGCGCAAAGCGAACACAAGGAAGCAAATAGTAAAGAAATCCATGTAAGAGGGGCTAGTGAGCGGTGCTTGTGAAGTGTTTTGTGAGCCGTGTTATACAACATGCACTAACAAGACAAAAGGACACGTTCACTCATGCTTATGCTATTGTTTTTGTGCAATGCCATAATATTTTAGTTTTTTTGTTTGAATTATTTTTAGAGCAACTGAAACAAAAGAAACACAAAAATTGAATCGCCTTAAACAAAACAAAATATATAAATTTATCATTTATATTTTTATTTTATTAATATTTTTATTTATTTAAAAAAATATCTTTGGATTTGCATACATTCATAAAACGAATGAACGAAAGCAATAAGAATAAAAATGAAATTATTATTATTGAAAATATGCCGCCATTAAAGCTCAAAGGCAACACATTGCGTATGAACATTATCGATAAATAAATGAATAAATGTATGAATGAATGTACGAAATGAATGAATGAGGCGCACATTGCATGCGTGGCATGCTCGAAATTCCAATCAACATTTTTATAAATCACTTTTTGTGGCATAAATTTACAGCTGTGTCAATACGATAGATGCCACCATGCCATGCCACCAACACCAGAGCGGAGAAATAGTATAGCGATTCTACCATAAAAGACACACAAGGCATGCCATCCATTCCAACTTCTCTTCCCTCTTTCTCTTACGTAAAATTTGCTCGCAAAATTTATGAACTTGCGGCATACTTTAACACCAAATGCCATCCTGCTACTATACACCATCATTGCATTCTGCGACCGATCCTTTGTCCAATTCGGCATACACTTGTTCGTTCACTTGCTGCTGCGCTGTAAGCGATACTTCACCATTATAAATGTATGCGTGCCAAGACAAATTGTTGTACGCGACCACGTTGCGCCGCATTTGTTTCGACTTTTGTTCCGCAACTGCCACAAAATGGTAATGGTAATGCCAAATCTAATTGCCAAAGACACAAGTCACAGGATACAGGATACAGGACACCAGACACAAGACACAAGACAATGAAGACGGAGGCGTACGCGCCAACAAACATTTATCGAATGTTGTTTCACTGTGATAAAGGACGATGAGTAAGTAGTAGTAGAAGTAAGACAAGTAGGGAAGGAGACTTTGGTGTTGCGGCCAAGTAACTTCACGCCTAAGCCAAATGAGAAATGTATGTCATTAAACAAAGTTTCTTGTTTTGTTTTCTTATTGTTTAAGTTGTTGTGTGTGTTTTGTTTCTATTCTCTTTTTTTATATTTTTTTTTAAAGTATCTTTTTTAATAGTTTAAAAGTTATTACAATAAACATTATTCATAGATTTCACGACATTAAATAAAATTTAATCTGAAATTTGAATGATGATGTATGAAAGAGTCCTCTGCATACTTGTAGATATTTGCTGCTCAACTATTTTCTGTTCTTAATTTCTTTTGAATTAAAATAACTTGATATTTATATATACATTTTAATATCCTTTTTCTGTAAAACACAGTTCAGTCCATAATGCATTGATTGTCCTTTAACAATTACCATTCCTTCACTATTATTATTTTACAATGTTCATTTATTGCCTTCAACGCGTCCAAAACTTAGTTGTTGGCTGTTAACCGCACAATTTTGTGTAACAATATTCCAAGTAGTCAACAAAACAAGAAAAAAAAACACACAATATAAAATTAAAAAATGCAAGCAACCAACAAAACACAAAAAAATAAAACCCAACATGGCTTAAACATGTTGCCAATAGTTTGTTTTATTTTCACCTAGTTTTTTATCGTTGTTCTTGTGTTATTCTTTTACATACTCTAACTTGACACTACACACTACATTTATAACTATTTTATTTTTCATATATGTATGTATATATTTGTTTTATTTTTTTATTTTTTCGGTTTGCTTTCTCATGCTGATAGTTGTACGAGTACATACTCGTACTCCTCGCAACAGAAGCCATACTCATAGTCATAGTCATTGTAAAATGTCGTTACTTCCGGTTTATTGCGCTTGTGAGTTCATTTTGTTTGTTTTTTTTTTTGTTATGTTTTAACATCTTGGAATGTATTAATGGAAGGCTTAACTATATACAGATTTTACAACCAGTTGTATGAACAATATTCGCTTATGTCAGAAGAATCATATTTGACATTATTGAGCCATGTTTGTTGATCATTGATTTCATATGAAATATCTTTGATTTGGTTATGAAATTCTTGTACCTTGCATTAATTTTTAGAATTTTTATGGTAATTTAACCATGGTAAATTTCATTTTCTTGTGATGTAAGAAACTTCAGCCTGGAAGGAATGTATACAATTTTGTTCGCACCCTAAAGAACGCAGATGACTTTCCTAGAGGTTTCAAGATTTGAAAATCTTACAGGGAGTGAATGCAATCCTTTGATACTCTAAACTATATAATCTTTCGTTAAACGAAATAAAAAAGGGACTTGTATGCCTTCGGAGAGCTTAACTTTCATAAATATTATTTTTTCCATTCCAATTTATCATGAAAAAATTGAATTTGATTTTGATTGTTCATCCCATGAATTTCAACTGTTAAGCCAAAATGCTGTAAGTCCTTTTATCATCATACATTTTCTGGTATTTCCCCTACTATTGTATTTCCTTGTCAATTGCTATTTTTTTTTTTTGGTTTTGTTTTAACTTGTTTGTGTTTTTTAGTATTATTTCATTTGCTATTTTTTTCTACAGTTTTATGTTTATTGCCACACATTTTGAGTCTCTACTACTAGTACAACAATAATATTGTACAATATTATTATTTGCTGCTCTTGTTGTTGTTGTTGGTGTTGTTGTTGCTGTTCCTGTCGTTGTTATTGTCCTTTATGGCATAACATTGTAGTTTTTTTTTTGTACGTTGAAATAAGTTATTTATATGTTTATCGTATGTTTTCCATTTCTTTTATATAATTTAAGTTTGTTTTTAGCTTTTTTCATTGCCATTTTCATTTTATCTGTCGTGCGTGAAAAGGTAATGATTTGTATGCGATTTGTGTTAAATGAAGTTGCTACTTTCATAATATTTCTATTATTGTATATATGTTTATTTATTTAATAAATATTCTATAAAGCAGCATGAGTTGTGTGTGACTGGGAGGTTTGAATGAGGAAGACTATAATAAAAATTCATTAAATCTTTGCATAAATAAACAACAAAACAAAATACTAAGATTTAGAGAGAGAGACAGAGAAAAAAAAGGGCCAACAAACAAGTATTTGTGTCACACACACAAATAAACATAAAAGCAACGTCAACAGTGTAAACGCAAAATCGTATAGCATACTTTTGTGCTGAAAATGGCAAAAAATGCTTACAATGACAATATAAACTTGGCCACAAATGACAATGAAGAGTAACAGCACAACTATGACTATGTCTCTGTCGTTTTTTAATGGTTGCTCCTTGCCTCCTTACCTCCTTTCGCCTTTATTTTTTCTCTAGTACTGTACGCCTCAATGTTTGTTTGTTTATTTCGGTTAAAACGCGCCAAAGCACAGCAAACAAAGCCATACATGCCACTACCATCACCACTATCACCAACACCACTCACTGACCCTTTCTAACCTAGTAACGCTGGTTACCCTGATATCTTTCGGCATGTGGCAAAACTACTAACGCAACTATAGAAGCGCTGACAAAAAGCGCTTAAACATAGGCCAAGGCACGTTTGTTAAACATTGCTGTTGGTAAACTTCATTAGAAATGTGCAGAACAGCAACAACTCTGAAAAAAAAAAAAAAGATTAGACAACATGACTGAATAATAACGTTGATTCACCGAACTTTACATACCTTTCACATTCTAATTTTTGTACAATATCCTTGCAGATCTACTTAGTTGTGAATTTAAATTCATTTGAAAACAAATGCTTGCAATGCTTGCTTGTAATTAAAGAGATTCAGATGAACAGACATTGTAACATCTTATTTTCATTATCCTGATCATTGGCACATATATTTTAAAGAGTCTCCC
Source organism: Amiota minor (assembly GCA_037043295.1). Lineage (NCBI taxonomy): Eukaryota > Metazoa > Arthropoda > Insecta > Diptera > Drosophilidae > Amiota > Amiota minor. The sequence continues at coordinate 1,397,747 of JBAMAW010001038.1, forward strand.
TCCGACTGCTTTGCGTTACAAACCTCAATCTAAAACGATAATACCTGTTAAAATTGGTATGAAAGTTATAAACAGGAGAATAAAAAATGTCACTAAAAGCAGGAAAGGAAATGAATGGCAAACTATAAACGCTTCGTCTGTGTGTGTGTCCGTCCGTGGGTCCATTCTATTCAAAAGCCTAAGCATTTTGGTTTTTTTTTTTTTTAAATGCGAGTACTTTGGCCGATTTTTGTTTTCTTTTGTTTTGAGATGACATTTTTTATTTTTTTTATATTTTATTCTCTGTTTTGCTTGACCAACACGCGAGAATTTTAATTAGTTAGTCGTTTTCTTCGAATATTCTCTAACTCCTATTTTGCTCAGTTTGGAGTACGGGAAAGACACTCCGATCCTGGAAAGGACAACAAAGGGCATTGTTAGAGAGCCTTACAAGTAACAATTAAAAGTTTGAAAAGTTAATGCGGATATGTTGTTGTTAAACTGCGGTCAACAAAACTTACCAAAAAAATAAAAGTCTAACTTGGAACACAACAATTTAAGTTAAATTGTAGCAAATCCTAAGAAAAAACTGTTACAAAGCGTTTACGCTGTTTTTGTTAGAGTCTCATTTAATCAAGTTGCGTTGTGTTGAATAAGAGTTGTGAAAAAAGTTAATTTGTTGGCGCCATTTACATTTGAGTTGCATGAACAACAATGTAATGAAGCCTAGAAATACTTATATAGTGGCTGGAAATTTTCTAGGCCTGGGATGCAGATTGTGTTTAAATTGGGAGATTGTTGACCCTAGACCAACAAAGTCGGGAAAGAATTTTTATAATATGACAATAAAATGGGTGTTAAATGATTATTACAAAAGGAGCAGATGTGGATAAGGATGGGTAAAAGGCAGGGGAATAGAGTAACCCGGTCTTATGGATTAGAATGTGCAAAATGTATAGAAAATGTCTTCAAATTAGTATCTCTATAAGGTTAAATCGATTTGGTAATGTCATACATCTATGAAAATCTGTAAATACTGGTAAAACCTGCTAAAATAATGAACTTCTGTTAAACTTGTGAATATCATTTGTTTTTGCATAAAGAAGATGAATGCCAAAAGAGAAAAACTTCACTAAAATTTACTTTATTTCCTCATATACAATACTTGACCACATCATGGTGAGTATAATTTATTTGAACGATAACAAGGTTTGTACGTTTTCATGCCGGAAATTTCATTTTTCAAGACTTGCTTCGCCTTGTACCGAAAAATTGGACCAATTTGATATCGCTAAGGATCTTGGCATCCACCTGCTTCAGACCATTTACAAAGGCTTACAATGTATGGATTTGACAGAAAATAATTAAATTGATAGCATTTCAATTTACTTAATGTTACTGAAACGGAATGATTTGGAACATTTTCCATCCAAATTGGTAACTGGCGATGAAAAATGTTAATGTTAATGTTAGATATGTTAATAATGTGGTCTAGACAAGGTGAGCTGTGCAAGTTGCTGTGCATTTGGTGGAATTGAAAAGGTCCTGAGTTGTTTCCATCTCGGCAAACAATAAATTCAAAACTCTAGTGCCAAGACTAAATGAAATACTGAAGGAAAAAGGAACACATAGTTTTCTACCAGGACAACGTTAAGTTACACACATCCGTTATGACTCTGCAAAAATTGAGGGAAATCAGCTGGGAAGTGTTAATGCACCCAGCATACAGTCCAGACTTAGCACCATCTGATTACCATTTATTTCGTTCCACACCGATTAATATTGGTGGCGTAACAATGAGTTTCCTAGGTGACTGCAAAACTCCACTAAGCCAGTTTTTTGATCAGATACCCCTGAATTTCTACGGATGGGATTATAGTTTTACCTGAAAAAAGGCAAGAGGATATCAATAACAAGAGAAAATATTTGACAAAGTAAAGTTGTTTTGATGTATGAAAATAAAAACAAAAAATAGAATGTTGAAAAAATGACTCTCATTTCCCACCAACCTAAAAATATATGCATACACTTTCTTATAATTGTGACAAACAGTTATAGTTTAAAGAGAAGCTCCACTTTATCAAAGAAATATGCAACAATTTTTCTAAATTAATGTTACCACAAAAAGTCTAGCATATTTTGGAACAGCTCACCTACTAATCCACATAATTGTGCAAATTTAAGTGCTCATAGCTTTATAGTGAAGTAATTATGAAATAAATAACCTTCCCTTATCAGGCAACAAGTTAGTTAATGAACTTTAGAAAATAAGTAACTTAGTTTCATAAATCTATAAAAAGAAGTAAACATAAGTTGGAAAAAGGAAGCATACTTTCAAGGGCCCTTACTTTTCTTCATGCTACAAATAATTAAGTAACAAAATGCTTTTGATGATACTTTTAAATTTAATTTAGTTAATAACATCATAACATTTATTAGAAACACTTTTGAAGTGTGCAACGCCAAGGTTTAACAACTATTCGAAAAGAAAATGAAGCATACTTTGTGGAAGTCCTTCATAAATCTAGTTAAGAGCTTAACTAAAAAAAGGCCATTTATCAATAGTGTAATATTAGTTTTAGTGTTCACAAGATGGTTGAATGAAAAATGTAAAAAAGTATAGCATACTTTTGAGCAAGGATTAAACTCTGCTGCTCTGCTTAAACTCAAACTATGTACTCGCATTTCTTTAACCATTTAGGTATCTAGTATAAGTTTATTGCCAAATCAAAATGTTTCAAAATAAATACAACTTGAGTGGGTAATTTTAGTTTGCTGCATTATTTGATTATGGTAGAGTAGAAATCATAACCTCATAATCAGAATGAATGGGTTTTGCAGTTAAGACAATACAATAAAACTGCAATAACTGATTTCTGATTTATGTTAACACAAAATTGATGTAAACAATGTCATGCAATTAAGCATCGGTAAAAGAGAAAAACTTTAGACAAGTAAACCACAGTAATTATAAGAAGAAACACACAAAGCAATCAGGATAAACAGGATATTACAAAATTATTTTTGGTTTAGTTTATACATATACCACATATACGTTTGTATATGTGAATATATTTGTGTAAGTGAGTGTTTCTGTCTATGTTATCATTGAACAAAACAAATAAACCAGAATTGAATTGTCTGATTTTCTCTCATGAAAAGGAAGAAATTAATGATGGTTAAACAAGAGTATCAAAGCATCCAAAGTTGATAGATGTATTATATACGTACAATACTTGCAATATTTGTATGAGAGTCGAGCTCTCGACTCGGAGGTCCTTTAATTGTTTTCAATGGGTTTTTGAAAATTTTCGTGTTTGTGCGTGTGTGTGTGTGTGTTTGTGAGTAAAACTATTAATCCTGCTATTCTATTTGTCTGTCTGTCTATGTGCAATTTGTTTCATCATGTGCACAAACTACTCTTACTGCCTTTGTCATACTTTTGTTGTAAGAATAGCAGTATAGGGTAGTGTATATCTTTGTGTGTCATGTAAGAGATTAACGCATTTACGCTGCAAATCCTGACATTCGACATGTCTACATATATAACTACATTTACTACATATGTATGAATGTATGTTTGTGTATAAAGGATAACAGCATGGATAACATACAATGCACAGATACTCATATTCATACACTAACAAATTAATATATTGCATAAGCAAACAACAAGTTGTGCTTTAGTTTATACATTGCGTGCCTCATATTTTATAAATGCATAAATTTTGTAGTCAAAAAGGACGAAAAGGACCAATGAGACCAACAAGGCAAAACCTCCAGATAGACAAACAGACAGTTAGACCGACAGACATAGGGAATTTAACATTATTTTATTTATATTGCAAGCCACTTGCTTTATACTTGTATATGAGTGTTGCCAGACTTTTACTGGCCTCTTCATATGTACAATATACAATACTTAAATATATATAAATTAATATTTGTGTGTGTACGTGTAAGCATGGATGTGTGTATGTGCGTGGTTATTAAATCGTGCTTAGGTGTTTATGTAAGCTTTGGTTTAGAGCTTTTCAGCTTGATTGTAGCATAATTGAAATGAGTTTTCTAAATATTCTCAGTATATAGTAAACTAAAATTGTTAAATATTTCTCAATTTAAGTGGACAATATACAAAAATATCGGATATGTGTGTGATATGTATGGAGGAGGTAAAATTGAAAAATAAATTAAGAGCTTAGTTCATTTTAATCAGTTATTTATTATAATAAGGGCATATAGTTTTTTTTATAGAACATAATTTGGTATAAATTAAGAGTTCAATTTTAGTTTAGTTTAGTCCTTTTCATTTAATTTTTTGCTGAATTCTTATATATTATTATGCATCTTTTTCCCACTGACAATGTGATACTGCAGATCTGGTATTAATTTGAATAAATTTGTATATTTATAAGCTATTATCTTCTCTGGAATGTTATTAGGGGTAATAAACAAAGGCACCGGGACTAGATCAAGCTATCTGGATATACTCCTAATTGGGGACAGACAGATCATCAAGAACAATCTAAGGATACTGACAAACATATACATTGACTTAGAAGTCAAAGGACATTTTTGACTCTCCTAAGAATGATTGAGCTATTACAAGTCAAGTGATACAAGAGATCAATGATGATCGAAGCCTATTTGCTCCTTCTTATTCATTCAATCATTTATTCTATTCTCAGATGGTTCAACATTACTTTTATATCTTGGACTAATTGACCTTCAAGAAATCTCATTCTCCACTCTATGCTAGTTAAGCGATAAAATAAGTTGATGTAACATAACATAAGCTAAAACGTTCCAAGTCGAAAACAGTACTCACTTAAATATATTATATGCAATTCTTATTTATTATTCTAGCATTCGAACAGTGAAGACGTGTTTCTTTCTTCCGCTCCTAAGCTCAGCATCGAAAAAAAAAAAAAAAACAAAATTTCTATTGATTGCAATTTTTTGTTGTTTTAAATTTAGTTCCCTTTTCTATGCAAATCTTTGCATTAGTAAAGTAAAATTTAAAACATACAAAGAAATCAATAGAGATCTACAACAAAATCGTTAAGATGAGCTTTGCTCATCAAAAAAACAATTCAAAAACAAAGGCGACGAGAAATGCATATTTCTCGTTTGTCTCTTCCGGTCCTAAAAACAAAAATGAATCCTCATTTTTAACCACCAAGTCGCCTGAGCGCAGGGCAAGTTCTTGTTCTCCAGTTCTTTGCTCAGACAGCGCAACACCAGGTGCTCCTTACCATGGAGCACCCAATGCCCTTCCCCACAACCGCCCCGTGTACTCTACCCCACAACCGCCCCTGTACTCTACCCAAGCTGCAACTGTATCAGCAACTACAACAACTATAACACAAAGCACTGCTTGTACATCTACAGCTTCATTGGTTGCATCAACAACAACAGTTTTCTCAACAACTGCTTCGATCGCGTCATCGTATGCAGTTACCGCAACAACAACTAATCCTAAAACTCATATCCACAACAACAACAACGATTCGATCGCTTCTTTGCCTACACCAACAATTATCACAAAAGTACAAAACTCAAATAATAAAACTGGATCTGAACAGTTAGCTTCAAATAAAAGAAATAGAAAAACGCAATCACCAACCATACCGACTGATCAATCCCCAAACATTAACAAAAAGCCCAAAACTACCAAAGCGTCACCTACCATATCTTCTAATAAACCTAAACAAAAAAAAAGCAGACCACACTTAACTACTGGCTTGGCAAGCCATCTTCCAATTATTTTGGCATCTTAGATGTCGACGACGACAATTTAGAAGAAGCGAAGAATACTATGGACAATGGTTCCAAGCGACCTCCAAAAAGCTAATAAGCCACCACCTATTTATGTGCAGGGGGTAGAAGAAATCTCCATTCTTAATAATGCTCTGTACGAAATTGTAGATCATAACTACGTACTTAAAACATTGCCCAATGATGAAGTACGTATCCAACCGGCAGAGCCCCTACATTATAAAAAAATCATTGAATTACTAAAAACCAAAGAAACGAAATATTACACTTTCAAGCCCAAAGATGAACGAGGTTTTAAAGTTATGTTGAGACACCTTCATCAATCAACAGACACCGACGACATAAAACGCGAACTGAAGATATTAGGTCATGAAGTAATAAATATACATAATATCCTACAAAGAACAACCAATAAACCACTCCCTTTGTTCTCAATTGAACTTAAAAGTAGTTCAACTAATAAAAATATTTATAATATTACGACATTACTACATACCAAGATTAAATTTGAGGCCCCCCACAACAAGAGAATGATAGTGCAATGCAGCAACTGCCAAAAATAGGCACACCCGAAACTATTGTACCAGGGATCCAGTATGCGTCAAATGTGCTGGTAAGCACAAAACAATCGACTGTTGTATGGAGTCAACTATTAAAATAAAATGTGCTCTATGTGGTGGAGCTCATACAGCCAACTACAAGGGTTGTGAAATATACAAAACCCTTAAAATCCAACGGTTTCCTGCCCTTCGACCCAAAATATTGACGGATCTCACAAAAGTTCAGCAAATGCCCATAACATCCCGTAAAGTGGAGAATGGTATAAGCTACGCGCAAATTACAGCTGCGACTCCCCAACCCCAGCCAATCAACCGACCAACCCAAAAATCTAAAGTCATCTCAACTGAGAATCCGACCATAGAAAGTAATTCCTCCCATCAAAACAACAATAATATTATGCCAAATGACGATTCAGCTGAACTTAAAATCATGATGAAGCAATTGATTCAACAGGTGACTAACATGATGAATATAATCACCATCCTGATAACCAAACTTGACAAACAAAATGGACAATAAATTAAGAATTATTGCGTGGAATGCCAATGGTTTGCACAAACATATCCTTGAACTCCAACTATTTCTAAATGACAATATGATTGACGTAGCTCTAATCTCTGAAACCCATTGCACAAGTAATCACTACTTGACCATTCCCGGATATAAAATATATAAAACAAATCACCCGGATGGTTCAGGACATGGTGGCACGGCTATCATTGTTAAAAACAATACTAGACACGTTGAACTAGAAAATTATCAACACGCTCACATTCAGTCGACCAAATTGCTATTAGAAGACAAATATGGACCTTTCACAATAGCAGCGATTTATTGCCCACCTAGACACTCAATCTCAACAGCTCAATTTAAGGACTACTTTAAAGAGCTTGGTCCAAGGTTCTTCGTAGCAGGTGATTACAACGCGAAACATGTAAACTGGGGTTCAAGGCTGACAAACACCAAAGGGAAAAACTTGCTAAGTGCAATTCAAACGATTGGGGGCATGCACTCTGAGTACAGGTGAACCCACATATTGGCCAACAGATCGGACTAAAATACCGGATTTAATAGACTTCTGTGTATTAAAAAACATGAGTATAACACATTTCAAAATTGATTCCCCGACTTGAACTTTCTTCCGATCATTCACCAATACAAGTTGAATATAGTTGCGCAATAAAAAAAGATCAACCCGCGTGCAAAATGTATAATTTCAGAACTGACTGGGAGACGTACAGAGAATTTATTGACAATAGCCTCACAATAAATGTACCTCTTAAAGAACCTGACGATATTGAAAAGTCAGTGATATACTTGAATGACATTATAAACGAAGCAGCTAATAGAGCAACGCCTGATCTTAATCCAAAAGAGGACAACTATATTTTCCCCCGCTCAATAAAAATTCAAGTCGCGAACAAAAACAAACTGCGTAAGATCTGGCAAAGGACGAGAGATCCAAATGACAAAGCAAAACTTAACAAAGGAATCAAAGATTTGAAAATCAGTCTAAGGAATTTTAAAAATGAACAATTTGTAAATTATACAAAAACATTATCGCCGACATCTGACACTAACTACTCATTATGGAAGGCTGCTAAGCACTTCACAAATCGCACCTTCCACCAGCCGCCACTTTTGAAATCGGATGGTACTTGGGCTAGAACCAATTATGACAAAGCTTCACTACTGGCTGACTATTATGAAAGGGCTTTTACTACCAATCAATCTAATAGTAACACCAATTGGTACAACAGGACTCCATCTCCACAATACTGTACAAAAATGATTTCAAGCAATGAAGTTAGGCACTGTATTGAAAAGCGCACTAGTCAGAGAAAAACGCCTGGTTATGACCAAATAACTGGAAAGTTACTCAAAGAGCTCCCTGCGAAGGCAATCGTATTTATTAGGAATTTGTTCAATGCGATATTAAGACTAAAGCACTACCCATCTTTATGGAAGGTTGCTGAAATAATAGCCATACCCAAACTGGGCAAAGATCAACCAAGGCGTCCTCGTACAGACCAATCAGCCTATTGCCCTTACTTTCTAAAGTATTTGAACGTCTCCTACTTGACCGAATACAACCAATACTAGATGTGAACAGAATCATACCTGACCACCAATTCGGGTTTAGACAAAGTCACTCCACAATTCAGCAAGTCCACAGAGTAACTCACAAAATTTTAAAGGACCTTGATGAAAAAAAGTTCTGTGTTGGTGTTTTTCTGGACATAGAAAAGGCCTTCGACAAAGTCTGGCACTACGGCCTACTGAGTAAAATTAGGACCGTATTTCCAACTGATCTATTTGAAATCATTAAAAGCTACCTTGACTCTCGCTATTTCTACGTTAAATGTAAGGATGAATCTTCTACGCTAAGACAGATAAGAGCAGGAGTCCCTCAGGGAAGCGTGCTTGGTCCTATGTTGTATACTTTATACACATCAGACATCCCGACTCCAGGAGATAGCTCGGCAATGGTGGCTACCTTCGCTGACGATACAGTACTAATGTACTCCCATAAAAATTTAGTTGTAGCAACAACTAAACTGCAGAATATTCTTGACAAAGCTTGCAATTGGTTTGATAAATGGAAAATAAAAGTGAATGAACTAAAAACGACGCAAGTGATATACACAACACGGACAGCTTATCAGCCAAGACAATTAAAAATAAAAGGTACTGACATTCCATTAAGTAATGTGGCAAAGTACCTGGGCATGCATATTGACAGTAAACTGACGTGGAAACATCATATCCAAAAAAGAGAGATCAGCTCATATTAAAATTTAAGCAGCTATACCCGCTTCTTAACAGTAGATCTAAGTTAACAACCAATGGGAAATTGGTTATATACAATAGCGTAATTAAGCCTATATGGACGTACGGCATGCAATTATGGGGTACAGCCAAGAAAACTAACATTAACATCATTCAGCGTCAACAATCAAAAATACTTCGATCAATAGTTAATGCGAACTGGTTTATCACTAACTATGAAATTCACAAAGACCTCGGCGTAAATATGATTCAGGAAGAAATCATTAATGCTAGCAGGAGGTACCACAAAACATTAGAGCGACACACCAATCTAGAAATAACAGACCTTCCATCTCACGAATTGTCTAGACGTAGACGCTTAAAACGAAGCAGACCAGTCGATCTGACCTAACTTAGGTTACGGGTGGCGCTGAGAGGCCTTTTCCCCTCTTATTGTTAAAAGTGTACTTAGTGTTTTCTTTTATATTTAAGATATAAGATGTAGGAAAACAATAGTACATATCCAATCGGGAACAAAAAAAAAAAAAAAAAAAAAAATTCTTATTTTACAAAAGTTTTATATTTGAACTTGATTCTTCATGTTGTTTTCTTCTAGTAAGGAATAAAAATAAAGTTTTATTTATACTATTTATAAAAAGAGAGAAGAACCTATCTTGAGTCGGTTGTTTTGAAGAAGCTTTGAAATTTGTTGAAAATGCGACACAGCTTTATTATTAAATACATCTGTAGCTCGCTTAGCCTCTGCCTTATAAAGGTGATTCTTCCCAATGCAACTTCATAAAATCTTCGGTAGCATCAACTTCTGACTGTACTCATTCAGAAGTTCATTGTATCAGTATTATGCTCTTTCAGGCTTATCTCATCAGCCAAAAATACAAGTTCATCTATCCTGGCTCCATAGACTCTACATCGAGTCCAGCCATATCACATTTGACAAGCTCTCTGGCCAAAGCTTCTGCCAGGAAAGATGTGTCGGTTCTCTTGCTTACATCTTTCCATGCCTTTTCGATAATATGTCATAAGGTAACAATTTTGAAGTGATGTTTCCAAAAATATTTTATAGTTAGCCAGATACGCCGATGACACTGCTTTTATTCCCAGATCATCCAGCGCCTGCGAGGCATCTGAGCTCACTCAGCAGTTCATTATTGGTTTCAGCAGGTGGGCAGACCGCTGGAACATTGCTGTGAAGATCAAATGTATTGTAAAGACGCATATGAACAATTTGGCAGCCTCTATGGCTACAAACACCCCCAAGAGCAGGCTCAAGTGCCTTCATCCTGATTGTCTGTGAGTATAGGGACGACAAAGAGGACGTTGTCTTTGTCAAATGTTTTCTGTTAATTAATTAAACTAAAAGCCATCTACCATTATTTAGTAATATGAATGAAAATAAAGTTGTAAAAGTGCTAAATCTTCTCAAAACTAAACTCTTCAATGAGTTTGTCTTGTAAGTCAACTCAGAACAAGTTGCCAATTTCTATAGATAAGTGGGTATATTTATGTCGAATTTCCTTGCTAATTATGCCAATAATAAATATATACACAATTCCTGTAGAATTATTTCTCAAATAATAGAAAGACACTAGTCTTAGGTGCAATGCACATAAAAATATCAGCAATAAAAATTAAGAAACTAATAAAACATTAACGAATACATTTACTACTCACATCCTCATACCTTTCATCACATTTTTACTTGAAGTTTTCTCCATACATTTTTTTCGTCCATAATTTTTTGGACAAAATTTCTTTCTCTATATACAATACTTTGCCTTCATGTGATGGTCCTTTGGTTGTATTTTTTGTTTTATTTTTATTTCTTATTTCGAATTTGTTTGCTTTTCCTCTTGTAGTACACAGAGCAATTGAAAATTTATTTTCTCTGTGGTCATTTTGCACCTAATTTTGTACGACCACAAAAACACAGAATAAAATGGGAAATAAAAACAAAATTAAGCCCAAAAAAAACAAATAAAAAAAACAAATAAAAAAAAACAGAATAAAATAAGAAATAAAATAAAATGGAATGAAAACAGAAAACAGAAAAGAAATTCGTAATAAAAAGACACAACTTCAAAAGTCATTTCATTGCAACATCGTTTTCTACCATACCAAACTATTGTCATGTATTGCATTCTATATGGTATATGTTGTCATATAAGTAGTATGGCATAGTTCATAGGTATGTGTATGTACGAGTATGTTATATCTGTTTTTCATATCCTGCTTTTCTTTTCTCCAGTTTTTTTTTTTATTTTTTGTTTTTGAGAGTTCGAGAGGCCTTCGTTTTCAACTTGAATTTTGAGTTTTCATAGCAAAAGTAGAATTGAGTTGAATTCACTTGAAGTTGTACTGATTGTAGTAGTTGTGTGCATATGAGTATGTATGTGTGTATGTGCTATAGTTGACTCTTCTGGCCTTCGTTTAGCACTTTGATTCTGACGGACTGACAGACAATCTATCTGTCCGTTGGTCTGTCTGTTTATATGTAATATGTATGTATGTATGTTTGAATGTTTGTATGGAAGTCTGTTTGCCTTTATGTCCTGCTATATTTATTTTAGATTTATTGTAATGTCGTGCAAAAATTTCTGCAGCTCTTCATCGTTTGTGACACGCATTTCGTATGCAGTTTGCGTGTCTTTGGCTTTTTCGGCCTTTGGGCAATTGTCATTGCTCGTTCCCCATTCTATGTTTCCCTCCTCTTTCACTTCTTGTTTAAATGGGAAGTGAGCACCATCCTTACTCAACTTAACTCAACTCAACTTAGCTTAACTGGAAGCAACTTGATTCAGTTGTCTCTGCTTATTTATATCTATGTACTCTGTTATCCTGTTGTTGTGTAACTTTGACTTTGTCTCATATTGAAAGTTGTATTTACGTTTCCGTTTCCGGCTTGTCTTTTTTGAACTGAATTCGAGCTCAGGTCCATTGAAGCGGTAACCTCCTTCCTATATGAATCACCAACCCTACCTCCCTCCCTCCCCCGATCATCAACATAATTTTACCAATGTGTTTTTCATTTGTAGATTTGTCAAGCTGAAAGACAATTTGTGTTATATTTCTCTATCTTTTAGACACACACACACACACACACACACACACGGAAGAACACATTTACAATTGGGATAGAAAATAATTTTTGGCACATCCTTTTTTAAGTGCATACTACTTTTTGGGGTACAGGAAATGAATCGCAAATGTTGCTGATTGCTGAACACTCAGTACACATTTGACTACAAATTTACCACAAAATTCTTATTTGATTACTTTTCAATAGTTTACTGTTTTTCGTATGCCTTTTCCTATTTATTTCGAATAAAACATTCTTTCTTTCTTTCTGTTTTGTTTGTGTATTGAAACAAAAACAGGCTTAAGTCATTTTTAAGTAATTTTCTAAGGGAATGAAATTTCTACAGATTAAGAATGAAAATTTTTTTAAATTCATTTAAAGGCAACAATAATTTCGTATTGGTTTTTATTATACAATCTGTCATCGAAGGATAATAAGGAAATAAATTGCAAGGTGTTTATTGATAGAATTGTTATTTAAGTTTAGTATAAACATCTGAAACTAAGGAAACATGAATGGTTTGTGTTAAAAACTAGAATCAAATAGGTTGAGATGTCAAGATGAATTAATTCGAATCTTCTTGTGATATGTTAGGAATCATGATATATCATGGAGCATCTTCTTACACAAGAATGATGATCGGAAGCTGTGAAGTATCTTAATGCTCAAAATCCTAATAGATTAGAAAGCATAAGCTCTTGCCTACAGAGAGCTTCAATCTGAGGTCAAGAAGCCAAATCAATCATTTACTTTTGGTATTTTGGCGATTGGGCTTAGAGAGAAACTGTTCCTTCAGTCTTCTATTTAAGTTTAGCTCAAGGTATTTGGTAGTAGATGGTATTTCAATAAATAAACTTATTACTCTAGATTCAGCCAATGTTGGAATTTGTAACTAAGTACTAAAACAGGATGAAGTCATTCGGTGGATCATAAGAATATAATAAACGATAGGTCTCCTGGGTAGATAGAATACAGAAGTGATCTGAAATCAGTACCTTGCGAGAGGTACTCTTAAATGCGTTTAATGGCTTTGACTTCCGACATATAACTAGTATACATAGTATATACAATAATATCAAACAGCGCGAGAATTGATTTTGTTTTAATGAGATTTTTAATTTTTACCTTCTCGACAAATATGTTTGTTATTCCAACTGCAAAATACTAGAATATAAACGAAATATTTTATTGCTTACGAAACTCGCATTCATTTGAAACATTTAAGATTTTTATGGTAAGAAAATTATTTTATCATGAATTTACTTACACACATTCGAGTAAAGTTTTTAGTTTGTATGGGAGGTACTTCCCGTAGTGGTCCGATTTGAGAGTAAATTTCAGTTCAATAGTCCGAAAAACAAAAAAGTTTTTCGAATAAGAACCTGAATTTTAATGGTGGGTTTGTATGGGAGGTACCCTCCTTAGTGGTTCGATCAAACTGAAATTTCGACAGTTTAAGTTTCTGATATATAGCCACCAACCACCCAAATGTCAAGATCGTGAGATTGTTGGATCGTATAGGTCCCATACAAACCAAAATGTTTCTTGTATGGGGACCATTTAAAGTTTTCGAAAATATTTTACTTTAAGTATGTGTTGCTGATGCCCGAATAGAACTACTACTAGACTAGAGGCGAATCACTGAACAATATTTCCCTTTTTCCATTTCTGTAAAACTGACCGACACGCTCGCTTCCAAAGGCTATCAAAACAAAACTAATGAAGGGAATTGACTGAAACTTTGACAGTCGGCTACTAAAAGAATGTACTGCACGATGGTAACACTTTTTTGTATTAGAAGTGTCATCGGGCGGTGAGGTTAAGTACTTGTTGATTGACCCACGTAATATAGATTTGACGAGACTGAAAATAAATAATTTTTTTTGGATTCTTATGATTATGGGACGCTGTATATGTTCAAAGTTTTCATTATCAAAGATGTATTAAAAATACTATAAACACATGTATTTGAAATTATCTATTACAAAAACAACCAACAATTCTTCATTCAATTCCATTACTACTGTTATTTACTTAAAATCTGCTAAATCAAAAGAAATCCATTTCGTTATTTACAAAATATACAAAACTAAACCAAACTGATAAAAAAAAAAATAAATAAAAATTCTATATACTTTCGTAACATCCTTTATTAGGAAAAACACACACATCCTAATAAACAAAAACCTACTTTGTACTTTGATCTAAACAAACTCATTTCAATTAAAGGTTTCAAAACAAGAAATATAAGAAAAAGATCATCAATAAGTGATGATGTTGTAATGCCAAACACAAACCACAATGGTGAATACACACAAAACAAAAAAAAAAAAAAAAGAAAGAAAATAACCATAAAGAATGTTACAATTTTTTTTCGATGGCACTCTTTATTTGGAGCTTTGAAATTATGACAACTGTCAGTCAGGCAGTCACCGAACAAAACAAGAAATAGAAAAAATAATAAATTTTCTCGGTTAAGAAAAACCTCAAAAAATTGCTTTCAACTAATTAGAAAAATCATCAATGAGCACTGAGCGCAAAAGAAGAAAAACAAGAGGACTGACTGACTGACTGACTGATTGACTGACTAACAGATGACTGACTGTTTGGATATGATGGAATGTGCTTACCTCTGACATTATTTGTATGCTTTTTCTAACCGAAAAACTACAATAATATTGTGCATACGTAGCGTATTACGGTATGGAGATGATGATTTCGTTGATGGTGGGTGTGATGGCAGTTGTGCTGGGCACTCTTATCCTCGGTCTTATAAATTTTAACATAATTTTTTTCAACGCCCTTCAGTTGCTTACTTAAATTTTATTCTTGTTGGTGTTGTGCTAATGTGGTTGTTGTTCTTGTTATTATGTTTCCGACATTCTTTTGCTAGATGGTTTTGGCTTAGTTAGATACTTTTGCTGTTTTATTTAGTCAGTGGCGCATAACAAAATTGCGCATTTAGCGAAAATGCAAAAGTGCAAATACAAACTTCCGCTTCCGTTGCATCACTTCAATTCAATTCAGTTTTTGTCTTGTTTTCTTGTTGTTGCTTTTTACTTGGTATACCTTTTCGAAACTGGCAGAGGCAATGGACAGAAAGGCAGATGACGACGACGAAGGCTTTCACATGTTATTTGTTCAATGAGTGAGTGAGTGAGTGAGTGAGTGGCTTTAGTTGTTGTTGGTATTATTCTGACTGTCGTTTCCGCCCACTTTTTTGTGGTAATTTTTGGTTGATTTTTTCTCAATTTGGGTCCTTTTTTTCTTTTTTTTTTTTTTTTGGAATGATTTTTTCTTTCTTTCTTTCGAGATTGGACATATGCCAACATAAAATTTGACATATGAACTGAAAACCAAAAACGTTGCAGCCTTTTGGGGGCGTCACGGGTGCCTCGCCGCTCGCCGCTTGTTGCCCATTTCCATCATTTCTCCTTTTTTGGCCATGAGCAGCCGCCAAACGCCAACGCGGCAGCTTTTATTGGAAAATTTAAATGAGAGAGAGGTCAGACGAGTGCAGAGCGGGGAAGTTAAACTGCATTTGTTGTTGTTGGGCCTTACATCATTGAAGTAAAGTGATGTATGTGATGGTCTCATATCGGAGGGCTTCACATCAACGAAATACAATATGTAAAGAAATTGCAAATTGTTATTGTTGCTATTGTTGTTGTTGTTGTTGTTATTGTGCACTGCATTATTATCAACTTCAATTTGTGGAAGTCATCATACACATACGAGAAGCATAAGAGTATCTGAGAAAGAAAAGAGGGACTAGGAAAGGAAGATAGACAGGCCATTGCTTCTGACAAAAGGATTATAAATTGTACGATGCTACTATATTGTAGATGAGGAAAGCGCTGGTACTTTTTGTGGGCGCTGCTTAACCAATAAAAAAAAAAAATAAATAAATAAAAAAATATAATAAGAAAAAAAGGAAAAAAAAAGCTGAAAACAAAAATAAAGAAAAACCTGCCCTGCATATGTTATTTCTTTGCGGTTCGCGTCGCCAACATCATCGACAATAACAAAAAATCACCAAAAACCAAGAAAAAACAACAATGATTTTTATGCGATTTCATTTCGCTTTTTTACGAGATTTTTTCTTTTTTTTTTTTTTTGATTTGTTTCGTAGCCACAAAATTGAAATTACATGTTTTACTTATAAGTTGCACACACACACACACACACCTACACACATGAAGGGGGAGTGTAATGAGGGTGAGAGATGAGAGTTTGTACAATGCTAAAAGGATGCAAAATGTAAAAGGAAGAATGCAGGAGCACGCGTTTGTCGAATGCTCATTAATTTGCCAAAAGTTGAGTGGAATTGAACGACGAAGCAGCAATTCATTGCATGATGTCGTCGTTGGTAGAAACGCACAATGCAGATTACATTGCGGGAATAGCAACAGCAAAGGATATCCCACATACAATAAGGACAACAAATAATGTTGTATAGATGCTCACATATACGTAGATAGACAGATGCTTGTGTGTGTATGTGTGTGTGAAATCCAATATGGCGCCAATTTTCGCACGTATGACATTTAATTAACACAAATATGAGCGAAACAAGCTCACTTAGTTGGTTCGTTGGTTCGCTGGTTGATTGGCTGACGCTGGTGGAACTGGAGTAAAGTAGATCGCAGAAATATCACATCCATAGATACAATATAACAGATATTGAGGTTAAGGTGAAAACGGGGATATACAAGTGAGTAGTAGTGCAAAAACACGTACTTAGCTTTCATTAAAACCGTTAAGAGTAGCAACTTATGATGATGAGGAGCTTGTGAAATGATCCGTTGCCAGTGCTGTGGGTCGTGAGCTTGGCATGTCATGGCAACTATGTTGTGTAAATTATTTGCTCTTTAAATTGAATGCAGGCGGATGGTTGGTTCAGTGTATCCATAAAAAGAGGTTATACAAACAAATGTGCAGTCTACTTTAAGGCGTTCGCGGTTTGAGCATATTAAGTTTTATGCTTTGTTTAACTTGGTAAAAGAGTGTTGAACTGAACATTATATCTTTGTTATATGTGAATACGAGTGAGATTGGAGACGTGTGTTCATGATAAAAGTTATTATTATTAATAATTTTTATTAAAAAAAAAACAAAAGGAGGAGATTACTCAAGGTTAAAATTTATGTGGAAGGTCATAAATTTCATTTGCTTTTAAGGATCATGAACTAAAGATTTTAATTTAATGTATGCATTAAATAACTGTGAAATATGATGGTAATTGTTTGTCATAATTAAGTTACATTAAGTGCGATAGTTGTGTGGAATTGATTGACATGGGAACTCTTCCAGAGTTGATTATAAGGGCAGTTTGATAAGCAAGACTTTTTTGAGAAAGCTGCGTCATTTAGATTGTGAAAATGGGAAAAAGGGAATAATCAAGGAAGGTTTTACAAATAATATGAGGAATCTGCACCATCAATTTCTATGGCTAAGAAATGGTTTATTGAATTAAATGTAAAATCCATGGAATGATACTAGATAATCGAAGAATGAAATGCTTTAGGTGACTGGGGCTGTAAGCATCTCAACTAATTTAGACATGAAAAATCTAATCGAGCGATACTTGCCTCGATTGCTCACACTCGACGGTTTTGTAACCGTGGAGCAAACATGTACCCACCACAACACACAATAGTCCAAGGAACAGTCAAAAAGTGGACTTCTCCTGGTGAACGTGCAATAAAGAAGGCCAAGGTGGTTTTAGCATCCAAGAAGATGATTATGGCAATTTTTTGAGATGCAATATGTGTCATTCACATCGATTACCTTGAATAGGGTAAAACGATCACCGGCGAATATTATTCAGGGCGGTTGTTGTACAGATTTGACGTTGATTTGAAGCAAAAGCAATCGTATCTGTTCCTATTTCGAAACCTGAATGATAGACTTGTGTCGTATAAAGAGAGATGTAACAAACCACTATTTTGATTACCTTCAAAAAACCTATTAAGTGGAAGGGATAATAATAATCGAGATATAATAATAGGGATAGAAGTTTTGATTTAAGAAAATCTTACTTATAAAATTAATTCATTGTTCTAGGCTTTCATACTTAAGTTCGTCAAATTTAAATATGTATCTTTTTATATCTAACATTTCTCAGAGGAGAAAGTAACGTAATTGTGAACATACCAAATGGTTTCTTATGTTTATTTTTTCCGTTTGCAAATTGCAACGGAACATTTGTTTGAATTACGCAATTTTATAATTTTGTTTTTACCCCTTATGTTTCCTTTCACTTTAGAAAAATTATCCGAAGTCTTCATTTTATGTATCGTCATCATAAATTAATAAGGAGACACAATACTTTCAAATATACTAACCGTTTCTGAATCTGTTTTATGCGGCACCCAGCCTTGCACATGTATTTAGAGTTGCAAAATTTAAATGTTTTTATATTTTATTCTAAAAGCTAACAAACGAACAAATTGCGGGTGGATCAACTCCCTCCGGGGCACCTAGAAACAATTAAATTTTGTTTTATATTCGATTGAGTTGCTAAGAAAGCATTGAAACATTATTATAGAAAACGAAAACAACAGTGAAAAAAAACGTAATGAAGCGTGTAACTAGTACATTACATATTCTTTAAATACAAATTTAAACTTGTCTTCATTTCTTGGTTGTGTTGCAATTACCTGTTTTGTAGAAAAATTAACCATTGAATTAATTCACCGAAATAAGGATTCATTTAAGTGTTGGTATGTTGTATCTAGAAGTCGAGTTAAGCAATTCCTAGTGAACAGCAAACTAGTCTGTTCTACTTCCCACTTATCAAATCAATTTTTTTGTGGCATTTGCCGATATATAGAAATTTCAAATGAATAAGCTTAACTCAGATAGCTCAGACGGCTGTTAAAAGTATTGACGCGATTTAAGGCATCCACTACAAAGGCGACTTAAGTTGATTCATGGTGTTGGATCGATGAATATTTTATGTCCTTTTGTGTATGATGAAAACTTTCCGGGTTGCTTTAATCGGTCATAACGAACTCTTAGATTCATGGAGAATAGTTAGACATTACACTAATTGAGTTTATTGACAACATAAATGTGGGAAAATGGAAATAAAAACAAGATAGTGTTACAAATGACACGGCAGGAATAACAAAGGAATTCTTTGCAACAAGAAATAAACTAGTTTTGTAGTGATCGGCATTTAGTCCTGACCCAATTGAGGAAATGTGGGGAATCCTTTCAGCGCATGTATATACCATAAAAGATATTTTGAGACAAATAAACAGCTCAAAATCGCGTGCGTGGAATTGGGTAAAATTGGCCATTCCTTGCCAAGTAAACTAAATCAAGTTGTTGTGACAAAAAAGAGACAAAATAATTAGAACATTTGATAAACTTAATTGTTATTGGATTGTTATTTTATATTTCACCCAACTCTCAAGAATGAGAATTAATTTTTCAAAAGATTTGAAGCATCATTCAGTGATGTTTTCCAATTAGAATATTGGAAGTTATTAGTGGTCTAGACTTGGTTATTTTGCTTTTAGAGGTTTCTTATTTATTATTTATGTATTTATTTATATAATGCTAACCTAAAGTTAAAACTAGAAGTTAACAAAAATAGCCATGGCTGCAAGGGCCTTCAGCTAATTCTTTATTATTATTATTGTGAAATTATACTTATTTGAGCTTAAGTTTCAATAAAATAATCTCCATAAAAACATTTTTATATAACCATCAATGGAGTGATCCTGTCCTATCCTTAAGAAATGCTAATCCTTTATAAGAAATACATATGTAAGTTCTTCCTGCTGGAAAACAATTATTAGAGGATTTTTTGTTTTATAAAACATATTCATTATAGTCGAAAGAAATAATTCCCAAACTTAGAATATTCCATGATTTGTATTTTAATCACATATTTTCCATCATAAGGAATGTTATAATCATCTGTATTATGATCATTTCATTTTTTACTCTAAAAAAGAAAATAATTTAAGTAAAACAGATTTTCATTTATTTTTAACACAGATTTTTCAAGTTAAAAAAAGAAAAAAATAAAAATGTCTATAACTGATAACACACAAGAGAAAACAGATTGAATTAGAATTCAAAAGCCAACAAATGCAAATATTTAGATGATCAAAGAAAGAATGCAATGCAATGAGATATGTACGTAAAACAGCAGACAAATATTTATGTGATAACAGTAAACGACAAAATACAAGTGCAATTAAACTTGTTTTGTTCATACAAATGACATCTACATACTTGGCAAAAACGAAATGAGAAAGAAGAAAAGAAATGCAATTGAATAGTAAAAGATGAAGAGAGACCTAATGCAGAATTCAAGTACAAACTGGAAATAAACCAACCTTCAATTATCTGATAAAACTTATTGTAACGTAAGAGATACCTTCAATGCAATGCAATGCAATCATAGAAGATACAAACTGAGAGTGGGTTAAGAGATACAAGAAACGATCATCGGATTAGTGCGTATGAAAAATGAATTGAATGTTGTGAGTTGAGTAAAGTGCAATGAAGTTCGTGTAATGGAGTCAAGAGAGATCGGGAGCAGCAGTTGGAAAGAGGGACGTGCAAAACATAGACAGACACCTATAAGAAACGCAAAAAACTACGTCAGTGTGTCAAGTTCGTTCAGTTGTTCGTTCGTAGGCAGTCGATCGTTTTAAGCAGAGCAGTAACAGAAACATTTGCAGTCGCAGAAGTATCTGCAGCAGCAGCAGCAGCAGCAGCAGTTTAAAAGAGAGCAAACTTTACATAAACTAAACTAAATTCTCAGAGAGAGAGATAGATTGAGTAGTTTAAAACAAAGAGCATAGAATTCTCCCACATATTTTACACACAGTTACTCACTCATTCATATTGATTCATTCATTCTAGTTGGGTTGAGTTGAGTTGAGTTGAGTTGTGGGTGTGCGAGGCATTCAAAGACAAAATATCTTTTGCCTTATAAAGCATGAGATTTTCAATATTTCACTCCCACGATTCAACAACTGATCATATCATCATTATCATCATCATCATCATCATCATCATCATATGATCATTCTCTCAGCTCTTTTCTTCTCTCTATTTCACTTTAATAAAGGTCTCTTCCACTCTCTCCTTGCAAATTGTTTGCTCAATTGTTGTTTTTGTGTGTAGTGAAACTTTTTCAAAAGGTAAATGAACTTCCGGTTCGCTTAAATAAAATGCTGGAAATTCCATAAACATATATATTTTTTTTACTGCTGCTGGTGCTACCCCCACTTGCGTCTTTCAAAGTAACAAAAAAAAAAACCGGCTACAGATGTCGCCAGCATATTGTTATTGTTGATAGTAAGCAGTCAGAGTCAGTTATAGTTGTGGTATCTCGATTTGCTTTGCCGGTGACTTGGACGCGCTTCTCTCCTCGTATCTGTATACTTTGCCATATGTTGAAAATTTCTTCTTATAAGAAATTCAAGTGTAGAAAAGACAACAAAAAACGATTTAACATTTCTATAATCGCAAAAAACAACGCAATCTCTATATTTGTACAATTGGTTTAGGTTTTTGTACGTGCTACTATGTGAGGAGTGTGGTGTATCTAGATACATATGTATGTTTGTATGTACTAACAAATAGACGAAAGTCAGACAAACGGGAATGGAATGGATGAAAGAACTGATGAAGGGTGGGAAGGGTGGTTGGGTTGTTAGATAGATGAACAGAGCAGGCGGCTAACGCCATTCAGATATCAACACACACAGTTTAAAATTTTTTTAAAATTTTTTTTTGGTTTTTGTTTGTTCTGTTGAGTTTTTATTTTGTACACATTTGCGCAACAAAGTTGCTAGTCTTTCGTTCTTTCCATAACTTTTGTCTATTTATTTAGTAGTATTATATTGTATCTATCTACCCATTGTATCTATCGCTTTGTATATACAAGTATGTATTTGTGTTGTCGTGGTGGGTATCTACATTTCTATTAGCAAAAGTATTCTATTGCGAATTTACTGAGTTTAGCATTTTTCGACAATGTTCGATCATTTGTTGAGTTCTACTCATCTTTTCTTTTTTTTTTTGTTTGTATATTGAATGTTTGTACTTTGTGTTGTTTGTGTTCTATCGATAGAAATTTATGTTTTACTTTTCACAAATTTTGTTACTGCGCAATTTGATTTTCTCTTTCATTAAATAAGCGGTTGTTGTTGTTGTAGTTGTATTTTTGCATATAAACATTTACTTTGGACATTTGATTATGTTTTGCGTAATTTTTCATTATTTATTATGGTTAATTAATTTGTTTTTTTTTTTTATTGTGGATATTTGCTGCTGCTGCTGTCTTACCCACCAGCAACATTTCAACTTTATGTGTAGATGTTTTTGTGTAAACCTTGAAATTTATAGTAAATTTTCTTTAATAAAATTATAAATTAATTAATTAATTATAAATTTTAATAATTTCTTTTTGCATTTCAGTTGAAATTATTGAAATAAAGGATTTTGTTGATCATGAATTGTAAAATGAAATAGAAATTTACTGATATTTTTATGTTGCACGAGTTAATTGTAGAAATTAATTAAAAAAAATGGGCCAAAAGCGAATCAGACTCGTAAACGGAGGGTTCCGTACCAGATTGTGGTTTGATTTGACTGATTTCATTAACTTATAGTGTCTAAATTACAGTTCGATAGTCCAAAAAACAAAAAAGTTCTTCGAATAAGAACCTGAATTTTAATGGTGGGTTGGTATGGGAGGTATCCCTCCTAAGTGGCAGATTTGGTTGATTCCAACAGATGTACCGCGCCTATATCACAAACTTATAGTTTCTTTATTTCAGTTCGAAAGAACAAAAAACAAAATAGTTTTTCTAATAAGAACCAGAATTTTAATGGGGGTTTGTATGAGAGGTACCCTCCTAACAATCCGATCAAACGGAAATTTCGATAATATAAGTTTCTAATATATAGCCTCCAACGGTCTAAATTTCAAGTTCGTGGGATTACTGGATCATATAGCTGCCATACAAACTAAAAGGATTCTTGTAAGGGGACCCCTTTAAGTTTTCGAAAATATTTTAGGTTTAGTATTTGTTGCTGATGCCACGATAAAACTACACCTTCTGTGAGAATTTCAACTCTCTAGCTATTGCGGTTTATGAGATATTACCCAAGGACGGATGGACGGACGGACGGAGAGACAACAAAGTCTTTGCAATAGCGTTCGTTTTGGTACCCTTTGGGTTATATCAGATAGAGTCAATCTCAGAAAACTAAGACAGGAGTCTGTAGACATTACGATTAGATAGACGGGATGAAGATTACTGTTGGTGAACCATTATAATCGATTTGCAATTACCCTGCTGGGCAACAGCAGACAGACCTGAATAAGAAATCCGAACGGGAGATCTTTGATGACATCTGCTCCCAAGAACATTTCTGATCTTTATCTAGCTGCTTTATATGTATCATACATTGGATTTTTCATGACATGTCCTGCGTAGGCTGCTGTTTTTTTTTTTTACTATTGTTAACACAATAATTTTCGATCACAAAATATTTTGCTTAAACTTCATTGTTGATAACAAAATCTGTCAATTATATTTTTAGAATTCTTTGCCATAACTCAAATGACTCAAAATTGTTGATGTCTGCTATTTTCATAGTCCGAGTTTCCATGGCATAGAGCAGTTTTGATCAAATGTATCGTGTTAGAAAGCGAATTTAGTCGTAACATTGAGATCATGACTGCTAAATAATAGTACATAATATTTTACATGAGGAATCCCAGATTCTGAAACGGAATGCACTTCAATCTCACACACCTCATGAGTTAGATATTTCATCGGTCATATCACCGTTGATGCTTACATGGGCAGATTGTTGCCAGTACAAATTTCTTATGCAACGAATTCCTTTCCCATCGACTAAGAATTTCCTTCAGCTTGTTTACAAAGCAAGGCCCCTAGAGTTTAAAATTCTTTTTTAAAGCCAAATTCTCCATTGTTTCTTTGCATTTTCAGTACATTCTGATGTGTAAATTTTTAACAAGTGTCTTGAGTGCTTGCGCCTTTAGGCTAATATGTAAGCCTAAATTCCCTACAATATTTTTCATTTTTCTTCTTAGACTGTGTTATGAAAGTAAACTTCAACATGCCTTCATGGTATTCATTGTCCAGTATCGTAAACATGATTTAATACGAGGGTCATTCAATAAGTAACGTTGCAAATCCATGTAGCTCAGAAACGAGTTGTTTAACCAATACAATAATTTCAGTACGTCATCCTTGTAATTTTATTCTAATCAGCCGTTTGAGGTTTTTTGGTAAACATAGCCTCAAATGTATTCTGCGAACAATGGCGAACCCGCTCGAGCTTTGGACTGCGGAGGAACAACGCACAGTGATTAGATTTCTAGTTGCAGAGGGTAGCAAAGGTAATAAAATCCATGAAAGAATGTTGTACAGGAATAATTTTTTGATCCATTTTATTTACAAATGGTTACAACATTTTATAGGCAGCCGTGTAAGTGTCTGTGATGAGCAAGGGAGTGGACGACCGGTTGAAATTGCAACTCCCTCCCTCGTATCTCGCAGTAATTCTTTAATCCAGGACAACAGCTGAAAAAGTGCAAGCTAGTGTTGGCACTGTCCAGAGCATTATTCAGTATAAACTGCAGCACAAGATGGATTTTAAAGGAGACACAAAGACATCAAGTTTCTCATCAGTCAACAGTTGAAAATTCGATGTTTAATTGAAAAAGAAGATTGAGATGTGATGAAACATGGGTTCACCATTTCACGATCCAATGGAGAAGTTTAAAATCAGATGAAGAAGTGGCTTTGAAATCTTCTTGCTTATAGAATGATTCTCGTAGTTTAACTTCAAAGCATCTTATTTCCTTTATCTATAAATTTTTTAATTTCGGATAGTAACTCATCCCGCCCAGTTGTTTTGTTATTTTTCATTGATTGTATGGCTTTTTCTATTTCATCTTTATTTACATATAATCTTTTGTTTTTTTTATATTAGTACACATTTTGAGGCATGTTTTCTAACAATTTGTGAACATGGGTACTATCAATATTATGTCATTTATGCAGCACTCTACTCCAGATACAGATCTTCATTCGTATTGAGGTCAGTGCTATGGGTCTTTCCTTAAACTGAAATGATGATTCTGACAGCTAACCCTAGATTTTATGCGCAGTGTACTTTGGGTCATTATCTGACTGGATAATCTCTTCAAGATTGGGATTCGAAATTGCGTCAACAAAGTCGTTTAGTAAATGCGTAGATAGGTTTGTTTTTTTTTATAGTATGACGATGTGATACATTTTCAATCATCTGCACAGCAGTTTAGCCCGGTTAGAGCAACTAAAAGAACTAAAAGAAGGGTACTTTACGTGCCAAAGATTTTTTGCTCTATACAGTATATCGGGTCTCATAAAAAAACATACTCGTATGTCTGTTTCTACTGGTTTCGTTCCAATTCAATTCATTCAAATGCGATAATTAATTAATTAATATAAACAATATTTAAGTAATAATTGTTCCAAAGTATTAGCCTTATTACTTTTATTGCTGTCATATGAACAAAAGCCTTCAAGCCTTAAAGCAAAGGCGTCATAAGCTTCAGAAAGAGCCGACCAACAGAAGGCAATACTGAGAACCGATCGAAAATGCAGTGCTCGCTCCATTATTATATTTTGATGCTGCTAACTGGTGATGATTTTAGTCTTCATCCAAATTGTTGTTGATTACCACCAATCATCTCATGTTTAATGATATTGTATTTATGTATTTTAAAAACTCAGAATTATCTTTGTTTCATATCTTGCATAGAATTACAAGTGGCCTTTGCTTTGTTTCTTTGTTTATATTTAATTAAAAGCATTACAATTTTAAATAAATTATGAGTTTAATAAAAAAAAAACGAAGAGAAGAAGAATATTAATTTACAATATTAATATTATTATTATTTTTTTTCCTTATGTTGTAATGAGATATATAAATGTACTTCTTTGTGCATCTTAAATTTGATTAAAATTAATTTCCTTCATTAAAAAAAAAATGTTATTAGCCATTTATTTATGTAAGAAGAATTCATATTTTAAAACTTTAATTTTGTTGCATGCCACAGAAAATCCTCTTTTTTAGTTTTATACAATACAAGAAATTTATGCATGAATGAAGTTTGCCACCTTTTTAGAGCATTTCTAACTTGCAACTTACAACAAGATAACCAGGCAACTTGTCTGCCTGCCTACCTGCCTACCTACCTGCCTAACTAAGTATCTATAAGAAACTTAAGTTGCTGCTTCTATTTCTGTTTCTGTTGCGAGACAAGATTCTTATGAATAACTGCGCATGTGCTACTTGCACAAAACACGAATAAGAATAGAAGCCACAACAATAAGAACACGAACAGCAGCAGCAGCAGCAGCAGCAACAACAACAGCTGATTCTTCTTAATGGTTATGGCAATTCTTAAAAAAAGAAAAGAACTAAAGAAAGAAAGAAAGAAATCCAGTCTAATAAGCCTCATACATATGCAAGCTTGCGGTAATTTGTGGCATGTTGTTTGCCTCAAACATAGCTGTTTCTACACTTGCTGAGCTCTGGAAACTTGTTGCTTGATTTACTTTTTGCTGTTCTTATTGCTGCTGCTTGGTTTCTAAATATTATTTTTATTGTGTTATTCTGTTTTGCTGTTTTTGTTATTGTGTAGCGCAGCCACGCAGGCGACAATCTTAACTAAAGAAACCGGCAATACAAGCGGCAACTAGTCGCCACCACTCAGTCAGTCAGTTGACGATGGCGGCGTCGCGACCATGGCACAGTCTGCTGCGATCACCACCATAATCATTCCTCCTCATCCCAACCACTTTCGCCACCGCTCCCTTACTTTTGTTTAGTAAGATGATTTCTTTGCTTTCTTCTTATTCTTTTTTCCTCATTATTCTGCAGTCTTACTATACTTAAAGTATCTTTCTTATATTTGTTGGATTGAACTACTCTGCTTGTTGTTTTTTAAGTTTATTTCTGGATCTACTGTTGTCGTTGCTTGTTACTGTATTGTTGTTACTGGCACTTTATGTTCTTTTTAGTAGTTTTCTTGAAATTTGGAATGCGGAGAAAGTAGGCCGCCACAGTAACAACAACAACAACAACAACAACAATAGTAGCAACTACAATACAACATTTGCTATTAGTACAATAGTTGAGCAAATGCTAGACACGACTCCATGCCACCGACCGTTGCGTTCGTTCTACCGATCATTTATTTACCTTCTCCAACTTCCCTTCCACCCAACGAACTGCTGGATCACCTTGCTTCAATGAATGTCGGTCGTTCTAACCGACTGTCGCCCTGTCTGTCTGTCTGTCTGTATGTCTATAAGTTTTATACAGAGTCTAGTATGTCGCGTGCATGCAACATTCCATGCAACATCATAAGCAGTGCAACAACATTTCTATCTTTTTACTGTTTCTTTTTGTTTTTGGTCTTTTAATTTTGTTTCTTTTTCACATCATTCTTAGTTTTCCAGTTGTCGTAGTCGTAGTCGTAGTCGCAGTCGTTGTCTGTCTAGTTTGTGTGCTGCACAGTTACTAGTTCCGTTTGCCACAAAGCGGATTTCAGTGCTAGCCACTAATTGGTCTGAATGTATCTCTTCTGTCTGTCGTTGTTGTGCAGAGTATGCGCACGATGATCGCATCGTCAGACGTCTTTAAGTACAAAAAAAAATGTGTTAAAAACGCTGTCAGCATTTTCTTCTTTCTACATTTCATCTTTATTTTTTCATCTTTATCTTCATCATGATTTGATTTGCTTTCTTTTCCTCTTGTAGTACAATACAATGATTACTTTATTTTTTTTGTCTTTTTTAAAACAAAACTTTTGTTTGCACATTACAAATGCTGCAACATTGTTGCAAAGCAAATATCGTTAAGTCGCCGTGTGTCTCAAGGTGAATTGTTAAGTCTTTAGCTTGGTTATTGGTTATGGGCATGATTTTGTATGTGTAGGAAATGGATGTGAGTGTGACACTTATCTAGACATACATTACTTATAGAATTGGAATTATCTCGTAAGATCACAAACATCCTGATTGAAAATGTTTATAGGTAAAAAGATGGGAAAATTTAACTGATAACAAGAGTAGCCAAAGTTATATTTCTTTAGAAAATCTTGATCTGATCAAATGTTCGCTAAAAGCAAAATCCTTACAAAAAATGCTTATGAAATATTTTGTTCCGCCTGCAGTTTAAAATAACAATTATAAATTTCTGAGACAACTGACAGCATCATTTAGTATTGTATAACCTTTCTGGCCCCTGAATAGGTTAATCTGCGAATGTATGGAGGTGCAGATTTTATAGGACAAAAACAAGGATCAGTTAAGGAAGAAAATTATCATAAAATTGAACTCTAAGTGTGGCAAGAAAGAATGGGTACATATTACTCCAAAAATATTTCATTAAGGTTTATATCAATTCTCTGTTCTAATTATGAGTACTGAATATTCAAATATTGGTTAATAGATGATTGTTTAAAACCTAAGTCCTTTTGTATAATTATTATTCAGTTTTCCAGGCATAAAGTTCATGCATTTAATCTTATTTGTTATTCTTTCAGTGGTTTATTAAAAAATTCATATGAGAAACTTTATTGTAAATATAAAACAATTTTAAAAGCCATACAATTTGATAAGACTGAGTGAAAAACGGAGTTAATTTAGAGACTTGTAATTAAATAATAATTAGGGTTTTGATCTTAAACTGTAATAAAATTCAAGTGCATGACGAATTTTGATCATTTTTATGGTTTGAAAGGTATAAAATTGTTAATTAATAGAAATTTGTGTTATACATTTGAATTAGATTCATTTATCAGTTTTGTGTTTCAGTGCATTTTCAACCTAATAAACGGTTTTTTTTTATTTTCTTTCTTACTTAAAGAAAATTACTTTACTTTACTACTTTGCTGCATGCATGGTTAAGCAACGAAATATAATTTTTTGAAGAGAGAACCAAGAAAATGAATGCATACACAAAAATGCACAGCAGAGAGGCATAGATAGATAGATAGATAGAAAGTTAAGTTAATCATCAACGTCTTACAACAAATTCATGCCACAAAAACATGCCAGGGGGATTGCATAATTTAAACAAGGCAAACGCCGTTTAAAACGCATTCACCGGGGGGCAGGCATAACGCAAACAAGTGAGTAACTTTGTGAGTTAGTCAGTGAGTTGAGCGAGCGTTTGATGACCACACGCAACAGCAATCGCA
Organism: Amiota minor; assembly: GCA_037043295.1. Lineage (NCBI taxonomy): Eukaryota > Metazoa > Arthropoda > Insecta > Diptera > Drosophilidae > Amiota > Amiota minor. The sequence goes on from JBAMAW010001038.1 coordinate 1,427,200, forward strand.
GTTTGAGTTAGTTTATTTTGCCCCAGCAACTTTAACAAAAGCAATTCATAAACAGCTGTTTAAACGAGCAACAACTGAGCTGAACTGAGCTCTGCACATGCGCACGAATGACCTGAATGTGATCATCGTAGAATGAATGGCGCACGTATGAGTAACAAACAAATATAAAGAAATAAATACAAAAGAGTAGCATAATTGTATTTATTATAAAAAAGACACTTGAGTTTTTTTTTTTTTTTGTTTCCCAAAACTTTCATTGCTTTAACATCTTTATGACTCAGATGGGAATGTGATTCCAGTATCAATTCCTACACTAGGTGAAGTACAATAATTTTGAAAGATTTTAAATATTAAAATTTGTACTGGCATTTTAAACATCTTTCGCATTGATTTAAACTTTTCTAGATACCCAAAATGAGGGTGTAGAAATATGGATATTGGATCTTCTTATTTCTTGTATTAATCATTTCAATTGCGAATATTGGTGATCATATAACATTGAATTATAAAGATTATTTTACATTATTGTCATTATCATATATTCTGGGAATGTACTTCTGTGTTTTTCCTTTGCATACTGAAGAGTTTAATGTTTTCCAATAGCAAAGCGCACAGATATGTGTACCTATGGTAAGAGACACCTATACGTTGTGGATTGCTTTTTTTATTCACCATGAGCATTACTGGATTGGTAGGCCCTATCAGTAGCTAAACTACCGCCAGCATCGCTTTCTGAATCACCGTAACTATTGAGACCCTTATCATATCAAAATATTGGATTATATAAAAAGTATCCGCGTTTTTAATTTTATCACTAGAAATTGCGAAACTGGTGGGGCACGACCAAGACACAAACTGTCCGAAGATAACGCACTAAGCATGACAGTTTGGAATCATCTCAAAAGAGCATGCTACGCAAAAATGCTCGTTGTTTGGATGCCACTTGATTAAACGCAAATAAATTTGAGTGACTGAAATACCATCAATGAAACGGTGCTCAAACGCAACGAAATCAAACTATTTTTGAAGTGAATCATTACAGGCGATGAAATACGAATTAATTACGAGAATAAGCAATGGACACAAGCATGATCAAAGGCCAGTGAAACTCCTCAAATGACTTCAAGGCATGGATTGACGATAAACAAGGTTATGTCTTCTATGTGTTTTATGGGATTGGAGGGGAATTGTCTATTACGAGCTAATCCAGTCAAATGAAACGGTTACTTCGGTGCTCTACTACTCACAACTCGACCGCTTGAATGAAGCAATCAAGCTTAAGCGACCAGAATGGACCAAGAGAAATGGGGTTGTGTTCCAATGCCAGGCCGCACACTTCTTTGATGAACAAATTGATGGAAATTGGTTGTTTAGTTTTGATGCATCTATCGTTAGACTATCTGGCTACCATTTGCTTCGGTCTCTGCAAATCTCTGTTAATGGCAAAAAATTGAGCAGCAGAAGGGGCCAATTTGGCCAAGTTTTTCACTGATAAGCCACAGCAGTTCTACACCACGGGAACTATGAAGTTACCCGAAAAATGGCAAAACGGCTTAAATAATAATGGATAATATGTACTTGATTAACATACTTAGATTTTCAAAAAAGAAAATATTTGTTAAAAAATGTTTGTTTTTAATACTTTTACATAATAATTCTAATGAAAATGCGTTCTATTATAGTTATTCGTACAAGTATATTGAAATGTTCATCCAGTTAAAATAGAATTGTTAAGAATAGCACAACATTTTTAAGTTATTTTATTATGTCAACAAGAAAGAAAAGATTGCAAAAGGGACTTACTGTTCTAAGTTACAATAGGCCGTATTGAGGCCGAAGGGACAAGATGACTAGTTCCCGCCCTCCTCCGAATCTATGTTAGACTCGAGAATTCGCAGGATTAAACCTTTCCTCATTTTCATCTCAATTCCCTTAAGTGTATGTTTGCCTGTATAGAGTACAATAAATAGTTTTTCCAGTACATATTAATAATGTTCATTTGCTGATCAAGACATCATTGTATATCGTATAGCTTTCGTACGATGTTGGAATTTACATCAGTCACATAAACGGAATAATAGTAGTGACTAGTGGACTAGTGGAAGTCGTTGGTTATAACATATTTAAATCATTATCGCTTTTTGAGTAAACCCTTTCTTTGCGATCACTAAAATTAAGCAAATATTTTGCTTGTAAATTAAATTTAACTCAGCTTCACATTATGTTCGTTCACATACATACAGCTGCATTTAATTTTTTGACCGTCGTCAGACTCAGACTCAGACTCAGCATCAGCTTCATCTTTCTGTTCCAGCCTTAAAGTTGCAAAAAATACTAATATTCCTGAATTTCGGTCCCCATTCCCAGTTATTGTATATTTAAATAAATTTCGTCCTTCGCTTTACAGGGGTGCTCAGCGATACTTCTAATTTGTTTTTGTAGAGACTGTACTTACCTAGACTTAATTAACCATTTACTATCGAAGTGATAGTCGTAGTACTTTATGATCATGAATGGTCACAATTTGTCAAAAGCTCCATTACTTCATGTTAAAAATTTTATGTACCATAAATTAATTTGTAGTGTTCTAATAGAAGATTTATGGATTTTATTATCTGTGTTAACACATTATGTTGCAAGAATTTTTTTTGTTTAGTATTGTGGCATTTGTCATTGACGCCGCTTAGTTGAAAGTGCGTTTTAGTGAATTGAATGCTCTGCATTATTTGCTTACCTTACATATTCACTTACTTCTTTCTTCTTTTATTTATTCACTTTAGTGTTTAATGACTTCATTCATTCATTTAGTCATTTAGTCAGTAATTTAAATTGGAAGTGTGGCAATACGCGAGCGCGTGTAAGTTGTATTATTATTTTCTTTTTTTTTTTTCTTTTTCTATTTTTATTGTTGTTTTGTACCTTTTGCTACGAGTTTTTTTGTTTTTTTTTTTGTGATTTTGTGCTTTATACTTTTCATAATCTTTTTCATGATTTCATGTTTGCTAACAATAACAACAACAACAACAACACACAGTTCAATGATCCCAAGTTCATCATTATGACGAGTGAATTTTTATTTTATTTTTAACTCATTTTAAATCTAAAAATAGTTTGTCTGCTTAAAGTTCAAATTCCAATTCCAAGTAATATTGAGCACGGCGCTTGTGTGTCTGAGCTAAGCTTGACTTGAATATACGAGTATGTATTTTTTATCTGTTATTCGTTCTCATAATTATTTTTCTTCTCTAGTAATTTTCCAAAAGCGGCATTTACTTTGATTTCCTAATTGAATTTTTCTTTTATTATCGAAATTGTATTGATGAAATTTTATTGTTACTTATTTTAGTTTACTTGTTTGATTTTGTCCCAGTTCTAGTGAAATATGAATCATAAAGTGTGAGAGTGGCATAGTTTGTGTGTGTTTGAATGTGTCTCGTATGAATTGATAAAAGAAGCTTTTACTAATTGGAATCTTTGGATGAAGGCTTTTACTTAGTTTGTATTAACTTGGAATAGGATTTTCGGTTTATGGAATCACTTTATTTTTGACATCGTTAGGCATCATCAATTAGTACATACATACATACATATCAAGTTGATTTTGTAAGTTAAGAGATTTCTAGTTTTACTTGTTTGTTGTTTTTTTTTTGCATAAATTAGGAGATCAACGGAGTTTTCAGCTCGCAAATTTAATACCATGAAATGTTAAGGTGACCCTTTTTTTCTTTTATATGAAAACTAAATTTTAATACAGATTCCATTACAAATAATATAAAACCAAAAATATAAATTGCAAAAGATAGCCAGCCAAATTGTAAGACGAATAATCGAAACACCAAACAACACCGAAAATTTCCTAGTATTTTGATATTTTCATTCTACACCTTACGATTACATTGAGGACACCAGAAATGGTCCAAGATTTTAATAAGTAATTAAATAATAAGAAAGACTCTTTTCAGACAATAATAAGTTCTAGAGCGAAGATTAGTGTATTAATTGAATTTCGGATTTTAAGAGTTTGATTATCAACTCAGTAAAAATATTACAATTTATAAAGAGTAGCCAAGAAGACTCGATTTAGAATTCTTAATTTGGAACTCCAGTCGATCTGACCTAACTTAGGTTACGGGTGGCGCTGAGAGGCATCTTGCGTTTGTTGGCCTGCCGCAAGTAGCTCTCAAAAATGAGGCCTAAGACACCCAGTATTATTATTCAAGAGACAATTCGAAAATGTTCGATATTGTCCACTGCCTTTTCCCCTCTTATTGTTAAAAATGTACTTAGTGTTTTCTTTTATATTTAAGATATAAGATGTAGGAAAACAATAGTACATATCCAATCGGGAACAAAAAAAAAAAATTTGGAAGGAATATGGCAATGCTAATGTCCTTGATCAGCAATAAGCTTTTGACGGAGTTTGGCATAATTGGATCCTTAGACTTATATGGGACACAACATCGGCATGCTTCATAAAATGCTACAAATACTGCAACATAAATTTCTACGCACAATGGTGTGGATCCCCTAATAAGTCCGTAACAAAACCTTGCTTCGTGACCTACTTGTATTATTTATAAGTGACGAAATAAACAGACATAATTCTGATAAAATGGTAAGTCACATTCTAACTACAATAGACCCATGAAAAGACTGAAAATATCTCATCCTTATGAACAAATTAATAGAAAATCTAATTAAAAGAAATTATTTATTATTAATTTTTTTTTGAGAAAAGAAATATGAAAGCAAATTGGTAATTTCAAGTAAAGTATTGGCCCCTGAATTTTTTCGCTTACTTGCTAAGCCTTTACTAATTTGAAAAATTGATGGATCAAATTTTTGTCTAATTTTGCGTCAGACTTCTAAGCCGGTTATTTTATAACGCCGTAATTTTGTTAGCAATCAATGCTTACCAAGTCAAAGCTGACTTCTGCTAAATGTACCCATGATCTTTTTGACTCTAATAATCCAATGAAACTTTAATTATTTGTATTGCAAAGTAATCTTTTTTTTGGAAATCAGTTATTTCAATTTTAATACCATATAAATTCTCCAATTCTATGATACGCTTTCTGTCTCACTCTCTCTGTCTCTCCTATAACTTTTATTCTTTCTAACTATTGATTGATTTATTAATTGTTCTTCAACTTGACAACTTTTCCCAAGGAAAAATTTAAAATGAACATAGTATTTGTTGCATTTTTGTGAATTTTTCTTTTCTATTTTTTCTTTATTTCTTTAGTCAATTGGCAATTGGGAATTGCATACGCACGCAATGTTCCTACCTTGGGTTTACTTCGGTCAGGTCTGTCAGGATTGTCTACAATAAGTAAACGTTATCAATATCTTCTTTTAGACATTCAGAAGGAAAGTAGGCAAGCAAACAAAGACCAGACTAGATTACTAAGAAGAAACCCAATTGGCATGAACTCATTGCAAATCAAATCAAATCAAATTAATTTGATTTCGTTTTGTTGTCCTCAAGGAATTGTATGCGGCTAGTAGATACATATGTATGTACATATCTATGTAGATATGTAAGTAGCAGGATCAATGATTGTGTATTGGGAGAGAGCGTTGAATTCAAGCAAATTAGATGTGCTCTAATTGTTATTGCGTATACGCAACGACCAAACTAAGCACATTGGATTTTACTTCAATTTGCGAAACAATATTTAAAGGACGAATAAAAAGTGAAGAGGGAAATGGTATTAAAATATTTAAGAAAACTTAAGTAAAAGCGAGAAATTTGTACAATAAAGGAAAAGGATGGAGATAAATATTTTCAAGGCATTTGTTGTGAGCTTCACGCTATGTTGTCTCTGTGTATACCGCAAGGAATTACAAGGATAATAAATTAAAGTGCCACTAGTCGTTGAATATTTTATGAGTTCTTTCTTCCATTCATTCCTTCATTTGTTCGTTCATTTGCTTGTTTGCTCGCTCGCTCACTCATTCATTTGTTATTTCTTTAGTTTTCATTACGTTTATTCATTTCTGCTTTGTAACATGAATTATATGCATTTTAATTCATAAATAGTTGTCCCTTTTCCTTGTACTTCTGCATATCCTTTTACTGCTATGATCCTCTTGCAAGCTTTTGATAATTAGTGTTCTGTATTTTGTTGTTCTCACAACGATTTCTCATTCAAATTTATCACATTTTAAAGCGCATTTTTCAATTTATGCACATTACAAACATTTTTCAGCTCATTTATTATGTCCTACGGATGTGTCCAGAAATGAAACACAAAATGAAAAAAGGAAAAAGAAATGAAAGAAAAATTGTGGCAAGCGCAGCATTTGTTATGCATGAAAGCTCAATTTTCCTGTCGTTCAATCAGTTCAGTTTAACTCCCTCTCTGCCTCAATCTCTGTCTCTCAATCCTCAATATCCTGTCGTCTTTTACTAGCACCTTTGACATATCCTGTATCCTCCTACCTTCCCTTCATTCTTTATGCCTTCTGCCAAATGATTTTTTCCATTTCGTTGTTGTTCTTGTTGTTGTTGTTGTTATTTTTGTGTTACAATTTCTCCATATATTCGTTCAATTGAACAGTTTAACTATGCACATGTGACAAAATTGACATGTCCAGTAAGCGTATCCTTTGAATGACAAGCCGTGGCGACCACCATCGATCGAAGTGAGTACGAGGGAATCTGACAAACATAGTTGCCAACACTGGCTGTCATTCCTGTGTTCGATTTGGCAGGATGAATTGTATTTTTGTTTTTATTTTCATACTTAACTTTTGTCATTCAGTACAAAATTCATTGAATTTCAAATGTTGCTCCACTTTTTGACTTTCTCTCGTTTATTTGTCTGAAAATCCACTCACTCATTCGATTAATTTTTTTTTTTTTTTACTTTTAAGCATCCTTCAATGGCTAACCGCCGCTTAAACCTTGTCACTATTGTCCTGTAATTTTTTTTTTATGGTAACTTGGTTGCTGTTTTTTTTTTGTTATTATTGTTGATTTTTTCAATTGTCGAATCAATCAATTTTCATGTGGCAAACAGGCAAAGCAAGAAGATTTCATTTGTCATACCATAAGTGGCTCATATATGTGCAATATTATTGCGCAAATACTTCTATATAACATAAAAGTATTTATTAAGGTTGTTGTAAATGATACTCTTCTCATATCATTTCGCCATTTCAACTGACTCTACTTAACATATGAACATCTTTTATTATTCACAATGTACATACTACATTTATTGAACAACCTTTTCCATTCAAAAAGTAAGAACCAAGGTTCTAAACCTTTTTCTTGATATCAGAAAAGAGGGAACTTTGTTGCACATAAACAAAATTACTTTGAGAAGATTTTGATTCTTTGAAATTCAGTTTTACCTAAGATCCTCATAATTTAAAACACGCCACTGTCGCAAAAATATTGCACTTGTATGGGCCACTTTAAGTTTTGTGGTACACAAAGAAAGAAAGAGGATGGTTTTTCCTTAAAAACAAATTTGTAATATTTTGAAATTCAATACAAAAATATTGTTGAATTAATTAAACAATTAATTATTTTCCAACCTGCAGCATTTTGAATTCAAACTTTTCTTTCTGTTGTTGTTTTGTATTGTTTTGTTTTTCTTCTCTCAACACTTAAATGTAAGAACACAGATACTCGTACATAGGTGTACACATGTATTGTATGTACAGATACATTGACAATAGTCACTCACCAATATACAACAGTATGGCGAACATCAAAGCAAAGCAAAGCAAAGTTAATTGAAGCAACAAACACAAACACAAGTCCTTTTTTTTGCATTTACTGCTTGGCGTCGTCCTGTAAAAGGATCTCTTGTCTAAGCCGAAGGTGTAAATGTGAAAATTGTGTCAAATGTACGAAAGAAGTGTTGAAAAAATAAAAATAGAGGACGACAACGACAACAGTGACATAGTAGAGAATTGCAAAATTCCTTTTATTTCGCTTGCAACATGTTGAGAATAAGCGCAAAGGACGAGACTGGTGATGTTCATAACGATGATGATTATGATGCTGAATATGTTGATGATGATGATGACTAATGATGTTGGGAGCTGCTGCGTTACTGTTTGCTTGCCCGCGGCCATTAGCTAAAGGATATGCAAATGTCCTTTCAACATGTAGATGCATCAGCAGCAAAGTATCTACTTCAAGTTTTAGCTAACAGGTGAGCTGAGGGTGACCTCATTTTTATACCCTACACAGTTAATAGGGTGAACTTTTTTGCTTAATAGATAATGTTGTATGAGATAAAGGAGATCATAAAAAGTTAATTGTGAAGTGAAAGTTCAATATTTAAACTACAAGCGATCCAGTGAGGTTCACCAGATTAAAGTAACAAAATTATTGGCAGAACAAATTAATTCGGTCAGTTTTTTGTGTTCAAAAAAGTGTTATTGAAAAAAACTAAAAAATACATCATTCAAAGTATTGTCCGCCAATATAAATTTTTGAGTCTACTTACTGGACAGTCTCATGCTGCCTGGGCACCTAATCAGATTAATTCGCCAGATGATTTGAATTATTGAGCATTAAAATTTCTTTCTCAGTCAATGAAGAAATTTTATTTGAATGTTTTATTCTTCTAAGTTCATTTGTATTCTTATTTCATCTTTATCAATAAGGAAGTGTACTTAGTGATTATTGAAACTGAATATAATATTTGGATATATCTTTTTTTTTAGGTATTTTTCAACATTTTTCTACATGTAAATGTCGCATTTATGTCACTAATAAGAATTACAACATTCAACGCATATCTGCTAGTTAAAACATGAAGGACTTTACAAAAAAGGACTCTAATCAGGCAAGTAATTATTAACATAAGTAAATGTATGGCGGAAAATATAGCCAAAAGGTCTGTTGTCAGTATTGTAAGTAGTGAAAAAAAAAAAAATTAAAAAAAAATGGCAAAAACTTTTTCAAATCCAAAAAGGTGTTGACTTAACACCTTTCAAGTGTGCTTTGTTGCCTTCTTCATCACCATTATTATCATTACCACATTACCATTATCATATCACTTCGTCCTTTTTGACTGTAAATCATCATTTAGTGTTTTTGGTCGTCGTCGTCGTCTTCGTCGTCATCGTCTTCATTATCATCGTTTCACTTACTCAAGCAAAAGTCACTTACACTTAACTGTGAATAATGATGATAATATTTATTTTGCTTATTTCTGTTTTTTGGACTTTGCCTGAGGTTCAACTTGAGTTTGTTGAAAATTGCTGAAATATTGTTAAGAATATCTTTTTTGTTTTCAAGAAGATGACAATTTTGTTGTTTATATTAAAGAAATTTCATCATATTTTATAGTCCTCGCTACTGCTATGAGAAGTAGTTGAAGCTTTGGGCGGTTACTTGAATTTTACTTAAAGTTTCGGTGGGAATTAGAGTTTATTTAATTTAATTTTATAAAAATGTCACTTATAGAAATATCTATATGTTAGTTATTACATATTTCTTGTTTTCATGTAATCAATTTTAATAATGTTTTTTAAATAACAAATTAAAATCCATTAAAATTCAGTAAGAACCTGAAAAAACATTTTTTGTACCATCAAACTGAAATTTGGACGTTATAAGTTTCTAACCCAACTCTACCATCCTTGTACATTTTAGGACCCTTTGGAATATCCAAAGTTAACCTACGTTTTTCTTGTTTTTTTATGGTTCCGGACTCAAACTGTACCAAACGAAAGACTTCGCTGTCCGTCCATCCATCCCTCCTCGGAACCGTAATAGGTAGAGTGTTGAAATTTTCACAGAATAAGTAGCTCTATCCGGACAACAGTAAGAATTACTAAAAGTAAAAAAAAGTTAAACATTGAAAGGGGTCTCCATACAAGAACCATTTTGGTTTGTATGGGAGGCTATACGATCCACTAACCCCACGATCTGGAAATTTGATTGGTTGGTGGAAGTGGACTAGAATCTTGTAGTGTCGAAATTTCAGTTCGACCGGATCATTAGGGAGGGTATTCCCATTCAAAACCCAGCAATAAAATTGAAGTTCTTATTCGAAAAACATTTTTATGGTTTTCACTATTGAACGGAAATTTAGACACTATAAGTTTTCCACATAGGCGCGGTACATTTGTTAGAATCAGCTAAATCGAACCACTTTATAAACCCCAAACTGGTACGGAACCCTCCGTGGACGAATCTGACTCGCACTTGGCCGATTTCTTTCACTTTTTGAAGGTAAATATAATTATAAGTTTTTGTAAAGTTACTGCAATACTAAGCACAAAACATTTTCGTACGTTAGCTTCTTCATGAATTTTCTTTGATTCTATTTAGTGTTGTATTTTTTCCTCTTGCGCTCATCATTCTTTTCTTTCTGTGCTCTTATATGATGTTCACTGAGAGCGGAGCAATAGAGAGAGAAAGTGAGGGAATGTGTTGTCGGTATTGTATTTCTATTCTATTTTATTATTAACTGAATATGCACAAGCCACATGAGTGCGAGAGGGAGAATTATTTATTATTTAGAATTATTTTATACACTTATCATCATTCATCAATTAACAAAACAAAAACTCATTGTATTTGTCAAACATCTGTTTTTCATTGTAAGATTTTAAGAGTTATAGTATTAGCTTTTAGAATCTTACATAGTATTAAATCAAAATAAAATAAAATAAAATTAATTTACATGATCGGAAGGGCCGGAAAGCTGGTATTATTTCAGAAACTCTAAAGGATATAATTTTTTGTATAATTTTATCTTTGCTTCAATGTTTTTTATGTCACTGTATTTTTCAATTTCAATCAATGTGTTAGTTTCATTTAAATAAAGCAACAATGTAATAGAAAAGTTCTCAATTGTGCTTCCCGTTCCTCGCCTGTTTTGTAGAACAACCAATGTTGTTCTCGTTCTCGCCTGATTGCCTTGTCAGTCTTGCTTGCCAACTATGATCATTCTGAATGTAAATTGCTTAGATCACATTTGTGGATCTTATAATATCATCAATGGAACAAAGTAACCTGTATATTTTTTTTTTGGTTCACACTTTCATTAGACCAACTTCTATTGTACATAATTTTACTATGTTACAATATAATATTGTATATATTTTTTATGTGTTTTGTGTAAGAACTCTATGGAATTTTGGTTCTATTTTTTTTTTGGAGAGCATTACTTACTTATCTCTTAGAAATTGTCTAACTCTTAAGCTAACCTACCCATCTAAGCCAACTTGTGTGGCATAAATGATGATCAATTGCGTTGGCGGCGACACTCGAACTCGTATTTAACAATTGTGTCTCATTTACAAAAGTTTCTTCTTTCAAGCTCTTCAAACTCTCAACAACAATACACAAGAGTTACTACACTCATACATACACACACACACACACAGATACTCATAGTAACGAACGGATTCACACACATACCAACACCACTCCAGCAATCATGAAGCGAATAAGTAAAACTTGTGCGAGTACACAAAATCAAATAATAAGAATAAAAAATACTTTTCGTACGTCCTTGTTGTTGTCGTATCTACAAGATACTCTGCTGCTCTTCATTCTATTCTACTCTCCTGTCTCCCTTCTTGATGGTGTTTTCTTCTATGACTTTGTAGTAGTAGTAGTTGAGCTCATTTATAACATAACAGGAGGAGGCTGTTGCCTGCCTTTGCTTGATATTCTTAGTTGGTTGGTTGCTACTTTCTTCTTTCTTTCTACTAGTATTATTATTAACGATGACAGTGCGCAGAGTGCAAAGTTGAATTGTTTATGTATTTGACTTTTTCTTTTTCGTCTTTGTCTTCTTATTTTTGTTGTGTTCTTTTGTTTGTTTGTTTGTTTGTTTCTTTCATTGCTTGCATGCTTCTCGTTGTTGTTGTTGTATGTACTTATAAATTTGCTTGCAGTAAGGCACTGCCAAGTGCTGTTGTTGTTGTTGTTGCCTTGCGGTTGTTATACCGTTTGATTCTTTTATTACACCCTGCAAAATGGTATATTAAGTTTGTGCAAATATATGTAACATTCAGAAGAGGGAGGGTAGTTAAATCTGGAATGAAAAAGCTTTATATAAGTTAGAAAAGCACCCAGGGTTTGTAACTTAAAGAATGATAATTTTTTCCCGTAGCACAGCAACTTTTTGCTATATTATGTTGCCAATTTTATCTGGTTAGTTTATAGCAGCTGCTTTATCCAGTAAACCTAAATATAGAACAATGGGTTTGCGGTTTTCTTTGGTCTACTTTCTGATGCCATTTCAAATTTAAGATCTCAGTCTCATCATCAATAATATTGCATTCAATGAATATAGGATCAGAATTAACGCGCTTTAGCATACCCAAAGAGTACAGAGGAATATACATATATTCTTGATAAGGAGGATGGAACGAATGGATCACATAATATCGTTTATTCTTGTCCATTTTTTTCCCAGCTTATCGACTTACAGTTCTAAAACTACTCCAACATTTCTACATCATCCAGACAATCGCATCCTTTATTGAACTTGTTATTAATTTTAACCAAGTTGCTTGTTATTCTCTTCATGTCGTCACTCCATTTTGTGGATGATCTTCTAATTTTAGTCCTATTTTGTTGTGTATATTCCTCAGACCCTATACAACCTAGATATTTAGTTTACTTACTTGAAAAGAGACTTACTCTGTTTCGCTACTTTTTGTTGTCCAAACACTAAATCAGACTTAGACTATAATCATATCTTGTTTGAAGACATCATTGCAATGTTCAGAAAGTTGTGCTATATAAATGTTTTGATAATTCTTCGCCCTTGATAATCGGATGTAGTACAGAGTATTCAAAAGTCAGACCCATTTGACTTTGGAATTTTGTACAATTTCATTTCATTTGTTTAAATTTTTGTTACACTAACAACAGACACGACTTAACAATAACAAAAATAAGAAACAGCATGGTGATGATGATGATGATGATGATTATGAAGACTTCTTTTCTACTATTATTCCTTTTTCTATCTTTTTGCTGTTCATAATGATGATGATGATGATGATGATGACAAAATAAGCAAAAACAATTTTTTACGCGTGAATGTAAATTGTTAACTCTGTTGCGCGTTTCTATCTCACTTTCTTTCTTCATTTCATTCCCTCTCACACATTGGTATATGCTCTTTGTCTCTCATCTTGAACACTGATTGTGTTCTGTTCTTGTCAGAGGCATTATATGTTACATTTTGCTATCGCTCGCTTGAGTCGCAAAGTTCAAAAGTTATATTAGTTGCAGTTAGTGCAATTTTTTCACTTTGTCGTTCTTTTGTATTGTATCTCAGTCTCCTTCTGCTTGTTGTTCTTCTTGTTCGTCTTCTTCATTTTCTTTTTCTTGGCATACTTTATTATGCAATATTCTTGGCGCACTTGTGTCTGTTGTCAGGTGTTGATATGTATACATATTGTAGTCACATAAATATCTATGTATCTTTTGTATCTATGTATGGGTATGTGTGTGTGCGTGTGTGTTGAGTTGGCAACACTTGTAGATGCAAATCTCAATTCAATGTAGCAGCTGCCTGCTCTGTTTGCTACTTGCATTGTGCTGACTTGACTTAGTTGGTTACAAAAAAAAAAAAAGAAAGGAGACACACTGAGGCTGGGCGCGAGCACATGCTTAAGTGGTCTAAGCGTAGATACTATTTCGTTTTTCCATTCTTTCCTTCTCTCATTATTCACCTGTTCACATGTGGGCTTATGAAGAATGAAAAGAGTGAGTGTGAAAGGGAAAACTGTAATGCAAACTAATAGAAGAAGTAAATTTTCCTTTTGTTTTCTCCTTTCTTCTTTTTTGATTTGTTGCTAATTGATTTACATATAAGCAAAAATCCTTTTTAATTAACAAAAAAAAAAAAATCTTTTTTTGAGCTTCAGTTAAAGTGAATCTGACAAGGATATAAACGAAGAAGAGGAGGAGTGAGAAAACCTATAGTGAAGCTTTTGAAAAGTATCTAAAGTATGATATATATGTGTGTGTGTGTTTGTTGGGGGTGCCACGTTTGACATATTTTCATAGCATAAATCTAAACGTTCCACAACAACAACAACAACAACAACAACACCAATAAACAGATGCAGAAGGACATAAGTGCCAAGTCTGATGACAGCAAACATCCAAACAAACAAACAAACATGAAAGCTAACAAAATGGCGACCACTAAACGCGCGCTAAATGCGGTTGAAGCTGAAACTGATGCGAAAAACGCGTCCTCGTCGAAATTATAACAATTTATCCATCATCCTTACCCACTCAACTTCGTTCCTTCCTTAGATTCGCTTACCATCTCGTTCATCATACTTCCTCCCCATTTCCTTACTACTATGTCGTATGAGCAATGCACAAATACTGTTACCCTGCGTATAAATGAATGACTGAATGAATGAATGAATCCAGAGAAAGGAAACAGGATTTTTCTGCAACCATGTTTGGCTTTGTGAATGTGAGTGTGTTTGGCAGAAGTCAAGTGTTTAGCAGTTGACCAATGCTATGTGGGCATATTTAAGTGTGGATGGGGTTCTGAGGTTCATGTATATTATGGATATGTGTGGATGTGTAGGTGTTCGTTCCAGTGGCGTCATTTGTTCAACGCGTTGCTTTGGTTTGGTTTGGTTTGCTTTGGTTACCTTTAAAACACTACTAACAACATATCATGTTGGTAAACATAGGTGTTTGTTTGTTGTTGCAATTGTTGTTACTGATGGATGTGTGTAGATGTGTTTTTGTATGTATGTGACTGTGGCACACCTCAGCGCAAACACTCTGTTTAAGATGATTAAGTGCTTCCGTGGTCAACGTGGCGTAGAGCATAGAGTCCTTTACTCGACTCCACGTGGCACGTTGTGCTTACTGTGTGCTTATTGTTCATCTTTTGTTGCCATCCGCAATGGATTCTGGTTTAAGCTTCAAATTTTCATTTTTAACCGCAGACACTAACACACACACACACACATACAGATGGTGTTATCTCAAATGTGTTTATGCGTGTAAATGTGTGTTTTTTGTTTTCGAAAAATGATTTTTCCAAGAAATCCAGAGTGATGATGATAAAATGAAAACAATATTTGCCATTTCGTTTAGTCGAAGCAAGGATACAGATACTTGTACATATCCTTAATATCACTCTCGATGGAACAGAGAAGAGTCCTTAAAGAGAGTGTGTATATCTGGTTTTTTGGATGTCAGTTTGTGTATGTCATTGTGCTGACTAGCACAGTTGATAATTGTGTTTGTACCCAAAGTTATGAAATACATTCTCTTTTGTTTAATACTTTAAACCTGAAAGTTTCTTTACTTGAAATCATTTAATGATCATATGAGGTTAATGTAAAATTGTTATTGTGAACTACAATAAATAATGACATTTCGGACAACAATGAAGACTATATGTATATATATGGCAAAAAAAAAAAGGAAAAGTGCTTTTTTTTACAAGTTTTTCATGGAAAAACTTAATTCGATTTAATAATTTAGTTTGTTAATCAACGTCACCAAATCCACTAAGAAAAGACATTTGTCCAGTTGCAACTTTTAACGTAAGCATCATTCTGCAAATAGATCAATTACGAAATCTCAGTCTGATCCTGGGCAAATAGGCATTAACGGCGAGTTGTTACCATAAACTTAGGAAAATCTTTAACCAATAAAATGTTAAAATATAATACCTGTTAGTGGTGACACCTGCTTGGCTTGGTTACGCCATCCGCTTGCAATATTATCAAACTGCAGTATTGCCAGAAAAATGCAGAATAAAGATCACGGGCACTCCTTGGTTCTTCCGAAATATTGCAACAATAAAAGAGTTAATCAAATTGGACAGCAGTCGTTATCACACAAAGCTTGTGATGCATCCCAACCCACTGTCCAACAAGGCGAAGACTGAATAGGCTTCACCCGCAAGATCTTCCCCAAAGAAGGAAGTAAAAGCCTTCTCTCCTCTCATAAACGATATTGTATGCACTTCATTATTCTTATAGCCATTCAAAAGTATTATGTAGTTACTGCAATAAACGTTGAGAAATAAAATGGGCCAAGAACGAGTCAGACTCGTACAGGGAGGGTTCCGTACCAGATTGGGGTTTGACTGGTTCCAACAAGTGTACTGCGCCTATGTCAGAAACTTATTGTGCCTAAATTTCATTTTAATAGTCTGTACAAATTTCAACTCTCTAGCTATTGCGCCTTATGAGATGTGATCCGAGGAGGGGCGGAAGTATAACGAAGTATCTAGTAGAGTTCCTTTTGGTACTCTTTTGGTCCGAACCCTAAAAATTAGTGAGTTTTCTTTCACTGTAGGATATCATACATTTTTTTAAATTTGAATTAATGACATAAATTGTGTATTGCACATGGGATCCGGTTAATAATGAAAACGATAGTCGTTCAAATGACCTCCTCTGCTAGCACATCAATAATTTCAAATCGAACCATCTCTCGAATTTGAGCTCCATTCACAGTAAATACATTACCACCAATAAAGCCACCACACCAAAATCCACACAATACAGTAACTTTTTTTTTTGTTTCATTGACTTTTTAAACAATTCTCTAGGATTTTTTCCAGTCCAAGTTTGACTGTTTAATTTCCTTAAAAAAAACTCTCAGTAATTTCTTGTTTTTTTGCTGTAGCGTTCCATTTTAACAATTTACTTCATAGAAGAAAAAATATAATTGTAATTTAGTACAAACCTATAAATAAATAATTATGGCAAATTTAAAAAATATAGCTTAAATTTGAA
Organism: Amiota minor; assembly: GCA_037043295.1. Taxonomy (NCBI): domain Eukaryota; kingdom Metazoa; phylum Arthropoda; class Insecta; order Diptera; family Drosophilidae; genus Amiota; species Amiota minor. The sequence continues at coordinate 1,443,934 of JBAMAW010001038.1, forward strand.
CACCCTATAGATTGGGATGGAAATGATAATTTCAACAATTTCCAACCACCCACGCATTGAGATATTTTCCCAGGACTTGGAAAACGACCTTAATTGAGGTCAAGTTCAAAACTCCGTTATAGGTCACCATTGTTGTAGATATTAATCTGCACTGGCAATATTTGTGTGCAGCTGTAAATTTACAACAATTTCGATATTAAGAAAATAATGGCATAACAGAAAAATTATAAGGCAGAGCTTATATGGTTATAGATATTAGGGTTATATGTCTTTGATGATTGACAATTGACATATCTATAACATTCTGAATATTCATTGCCATGACTTCAGTAACATTAATATTTTATTTATTTATTTTTTTACAAACTGTCGATATATGACTAACTAATAAATCTATTCAGGAGGAACAAAAAGGAACTTAACATGATTAGTGTGAACAAGCTTGACAGATCATAAATATACAATACAATAGTACAAAAGACACTGTCCCAAACAGTCAAGTTTCGATAACAATCATTTCAACGATGGAATGTGCGTCACTTTGAATTTACAATGAGCATTTAGAGCGTGAAGCTTGTCCAGTAATAAACCATAACTCTAGTATCATATCTCAGGTTAACCAAGTTCGATCGCTTGGTCTGACAAGTCCTGGACAAGTGTCATGTAAAATATGTCACTGTTTGCCACTTCTTTAGTAGCCGTTATAATGATTGAGTGCTACAACACACCACCAATCTGGTAAGGACCGAAAGGAATAAAATCTCAGACAACAAATTCTTCGAAGCATACGTGTGTAGACTTTATAAAAATATATTTTTATATCTCTAGATCTAAGGAATTCATGTGTTTGATTTGGTTTGCCATGTAAACTGTTTTACTGAGAAGATCTCAATTAAAATTAATATGCCATTTGTTTACTGAAACAGCTAGCAACCTTTATATTTACAACTTTAGCATAATAACAAATGTATTTCGTTGATTTCCCGTTGATTTGCACACAACAAAATATTTATGTAATTTGGCAGTTTTTAACGCCGCTTGTCACTTAAAATGAGCAACTTACAAAATTTGCAGTTGCAGTTGCAGCTTTCCTCAAATCCCTCGAGGCTGTGATTGCTGTTGCTGTTGCTACTATAAATGTTAATACAAAACGCACTTTATACGCTTATGTCATACATTACCAATCTGCACTCTCACTGTCTCTCCTCTTTCGATTTCTGTATTCGTATTACTAAGCTTCCTCTTCAACCTCCAGGCACTTTTGCACTACTAACATAACACCCACTTTTAGTGATTGTTTGTCCTGCGCGCAATTAGCTTAATTTACAATGTTTTTGCGTGTACATATTTGCAAGTGAATGCATTTGTATTTATGTGTAAATGAGTACATATATGTGTATGCGTGTGCCTATATTTTCATACTGTTGTTGTCCTGTCCTGCTGTGCCTAATTTGCATGCGAATCCATTTTATCAAAGTTAATCCATTTGAATTATCTCACAAATCGCTTTCATTGCCGCAAATGCTTTTCAAATGCACTCCTTCCTTTCTCAATTTTACCAAAACCTCAACCCATTATTCTATGAGTACTTCCAACTCTTACTTATGTTTATGATTTTTGGTTGGCTTTTTACACTTTTTTTCTTTAAATTTGTATTTGTATACCTTTCGCACTAGTAAAAATTTGTAATTAATATCACTTTGTCATGATGTTTGTTACGCATTGAATTGTATGATGGAGACAACATAAAGTATATGCTATATAGGGGAGTGATTAACGTGACGCTTAGAATGGTATAGGCCAAGTCTGGGCATAGGCATGTTATGCTTTTAGCTTTTGAGCTACAAATGATTGGCTTCTTTTATTTTTTTGGTTCATCTTTTATTACGCCAATCAAATACCCAGGTGCTTATAAGACATACCTAGGTCTCATACATTGACAGGGGAGAATATATTGTATTATTAATTAATATTAATTTATAGTTAAAAATATCGTCGTATAAAGCGCCAGCGACGCAGATCACTAGGGTAGAGGGTAAGGAGTTCGTTAGCAAGTGGATTGAGGTGAGAGATCAACCGATCGTTATATCTGCTAATGTGCCTATTGATTTTCTCCCAAAACTGAAGACATCTGGAGATAATTATGTAGAGTTCTATTTTTGACGAACCATGGCACATCGGTTATTTTTTGAAGGGCTTTTTTCTATGTGACTTGAATACGTTAGATTTGCGAATAGGATGCCAGACCCCATAGCTGTAAACTGTATGTCCAGGATGGCTTGACGATTGCTTTATATCAGTTTGGCATTTAAGCTTAATGTGCTCGTGGGATGTAACAGCCAGTTTAGCTTTTGAAGCTTGGTTAAATATGTTTTGGTGACCCCAGTTATGTGTCGTTTCCATGTCAAGCGTCTATCCAACTGTATCAAGAATTAAATTTAAAATTTGTGTAGCCTATTCATTTCATATTCTTTGGCTTAACAATCTGTTTCTATGCAAACTGCTAGACTCTAAGTTTTTATTTTGTCAAATTGAAATTTACTACATATTTTATAAAGATCATATTTCAGGAGCAGAGTTCATTGTTTATTGGAAGAGGTAGGTCCCTAGTATGGTAAAAACAACATAACCTTTATTTTCCAAAAACATTTGTGGCAACATACCTTAGCGTTACCTGAAGCTGGTTTCTGGAGCATCTGTCTCACTCGCACATGAGGAGTCTGAGCGACTCTGCGTGACGACATTTTGATTTTCCTGATTGGCTTGGCTTGGTAGGGCAAGAAGTGTGACGCGCTTGTATCAAGAAACAATTAATTTATTAACGGTTGATTAACAATAAAGAATTACAATATAATAAAACGTAAAAGGTAGTTTACCACATATTCTTCCGTACAGATTAACTTCTAAAATTAGACTATCGTATGACTAAAAATTGTCCAAAACTTCAATCACATCAATATTTTATAAAACCCTCGCATAGGCATGAGTTTTTGTATTGACAACTTTTGAATCTCTTATGATACTTTACAAATAGTTTGCTAATATAAAAAAGGAGCTTCGCTCTAAAAATAGTAGGATTTGAAAAAGTAGTTAATAGAATAGATATAATTGTTCATCAATTGATTGTGAAAGGTATAGAGACTTCGATGAAGTTATGTTTGCCAAATGAATGTCCAAGTCTTATTATTATTTTTATAGATATTTAAATATTGCATAAATTTGTATAATTTATAAATAATTTTTAGTTTTAATAGCGCCGTCATTATAATAAATATTAAAAATCACCATCATTTTAATAGAAAAATTCCTATATTTTTTTTCTCTCTATTACATTCTGTCAGTTTCGCATTTTCTCACTTACTCATTCACTCATTTGTGCTTATTTCAGTGGTAATTTTTATAATAAATCCCTTGGGATGCAGTTGCACAAACTGACTGAACAGAGTTGCCATTTTATTTTTGCTACTAATGCTGATTAGTATCTGCGCAACATTTTAATTGTGGCACATGGGAAGCTTTTGCGCTGATAGTTTGTTACTTGTTGTTGCCTCTTAATGTTGTTGTTGTTGTTGTTGTTGTTGTTGTTACTGACGTAGTGTTTTAATGGCGGTAAAATGAATGCCACACACACATACAACCACACACATACATACAAAAAAGAAAGTGCAGAGTGAGTAATCAATTTCGTTTGGTTTGGTTTGGTTTTGGCCAAAGTTTTGTTGGCTTGGGCAAAGTTTCTCAAAGTGCGTTAACAAAAAATGATATTGCTGAGTGAGAGGAGTGGAGTGAGTGGCTGAATAGAAAATTACAACAGTTAGAAAGGAGCGGAGAAAGTATTGTTGTAAAGCAAATTCATGTGAATCTATTAAAAGTTAAGGGCAAACCGCGTGTTCATGTATAAACAGCTGTCACTGCACAATTTTCTAATTGCAAACATTAAAATAATATTAAAAAATTAATAAATACACATATTTTAGATTATATTTTGGCACTTAAAATATATTTGAAATTATTCAAAAAATTAATATGTAAATATTTTGTTATTAATTTTTAAAACGTTTTTATATAGAAGTACAAATCTTTTTAAATATTTATACAATAGAATTGCAAAGTGAACATAGATGGATAAGCAGTTCAGTCTGGCGTTTAAAATCAGTTCACCTTACCTAAATAAGTTGACATATCCATTATGATATACAAAATCAATCTAAAATATTGTTACGATTTTTGTGCTTGTAAAATAAATAATTATTTTTTATTAACGAAAAGTTGATTGGCAACACAGCTGGCATTCACATACATTTCCAAAAGTAGAAGAGATCACGAACCAGAATCACAATTACACTTCACACGTACCAGTCGGTCTCCAGTCTTTTTTCAATTATTCCTAGGGTGTCGTCTTCTTTTACTTTTAGTTGTCAACAGAAACACGTACACTCAATTGTTTTAAAAATCTCAAAAATCTGCTGCTTAGCGCCATATTTGTTCTCCTCCATCTTCTTCTAACCATGTAACTCAACATTCCTTGGACACGCGTCACAGCAATCCGCATCTTGGCAACATTTGCCGATGGCTACGATTCGATTTGTCCTAACAATATTTAAGAAGACCCCTTTATAGATTCGTAAGCGACGAGTATCGATTAGGCAAAGTCCGTCTGCCCCACTATACATCAGAGGGTCATGATATTGGGATGTTTGCCGGTCTCCACTGAGGCTTTGCAGATTTTGCTGGGTATGGTTCCTCTCGATCTGGAGGTCAGGCAAAGATCCATTGACTTCAAGATCAGAAGAGGATTGCCATTGCTGCAAGATGAATGGTTATATGGGATGGATGTGTGTAAGAGAATGTTGAATGAGTGTGTCCTTTTTGACTGGCAAATCAGATGGGACAGATCTGAGTGGGGGCGGGTAACATACAGGTTCATTCGGGATGTCACATTTGTTGTCGGTCGACCGGACTTTGGTTTTAACCTTTGTCTCGGATTTCTGTTGACTGGTCATGCTCTTTTGCATTCAAGGGGCGGAATGTGGCTCGACGGACGAGACATGGCAACATGTTCTCTGTGAATGTTCTCTGTCTGATGATCTAAGAGATATGAATTAGTTCGGTATTTTGAGTGTTAATGAGGGTTTTGATGTTAGTGAGGTGCTCTTCAATAGGGATAAAGTTAGGAGATTAAATGGATTTGCATGTTCAGTATTTTTGAGATGTCGTCCGATTGTAGCTTGAGACTGTCCGTTATGTGTGTATGTGAATGTGGGTTGGATTAGTGTTCCCCCCGGGGTAATCAGTCCCTGAGCTTCATGGAGCTCTACTGGTAGTAACTTGGTTACGCTGCCTTACCAGAGGTATTTTCTGGTACCACGGGCGTATGGCTTTGCAGCGGTCTTAGCCTACTACCCATTCACGTAAAGTGCTTGTGACAGTGGGGACATATGCTCGCCTGATCTAGATCATATAAATGCTGCCAATTGGCGGAAGAGGTAGGGATACACCTCACTCCGAACAATGAGGCAACTATATCCATGAGTATAGCTTTACACTATGCTGTGGTTTATGACCCAAATGCGGGTAGAGTAATTACTCGGCGTGGAGTTGCGTTATAAAACAGGAGGGAGTCATATTTACCATAATGAATATGACTCAAATTTGGTACCTGCGGATATATATCCAAGGGCAGGTTGATTGACGTTTATCAATCCATGTGCTTGGCACTGTGTTTTTAAGTCTTCCTAGACAGGCGAGCACGTTAATCAATGGTACTTCATTGCCCCACTATACATCTAAACTTTGAAGCGGTCATAGCTGATTTATCAAGATCGGAGTTCTTTGTTTAAAAAAATCACCTTAACATCATGATTGTTATTGTGTTTTTATTTTTAAATACTCCGGAATGAAAATCATTTAAATTAAGTTACATCGAACTTAATTTTGCTTTTTATTTTCTGTACTTATGGTGATAAAGTTTAAAGTATAAATGTGAAGAGGGGAAACTTTGTTTCAAACGAACACTTAAATACACATTAAGTATTTGTTTAGACTATTAAAGAAAGACTGTGTAGCAGTAACACTTTAAAAAGTATCTTCAGCACAACAAAATCCTCTAAATTACAGAACCTTGTGAACATATTTAGTGACACAAGTTAAATTAAAGCGTGGGTTAGTGTCGACACAATTGCAATAATTTAAAAATCTTTGCTTTAGTTTTTTTTTCTTTGTTCAAACCAATTTGGTTGTTAGAAAAAATATTTTAATCAAAAACAGAGTAGAATTTTCGTAACTGAATGAAAATTTCAACCAAATAATTAAAACAATAACAATGAATCCCTCTGTGAGCGCCTAAAAGCGCACAACAAAATTAGAAAATTGAGAATTCCAAACAAAATAATAAAAGTTTGTGAGGCAAAATATATATTTTTGGTTCACTAAAATGAAAATGGAAAATGCAATGAGTAGGTGAAAAATATTTGGATTTAAACGGAAAACGTGGAAATTTGTTAATTTGTTTTCAAATTAACTTATAGGTTAAAGGATGCATGAAAAAACTGCTTACTAAGACCTCAAACTGATTGGCCAACATTGAAAATCGCATGCAAACAAGAACAGAAATAATAGCAAATCGTTGCCACACTTAAGTCGATTTTTAAAATGAAAATCCACGGTTGTGTAAACCAATTGAAAATTGTGGAGTAGAAACTGGTCTGGTGATAGTCAAAGGAGTTAAGAGAGTGAAAAACAGGATGTGCCGCGTGCTGCTGGTGCTGTGCTTGTGCTGTCCAAGTTAGTTGAGCTAATTAAATTCAACATTTCACTTAATCAAGTTGAAAACGAATTCAGTCGTCGTCGCAAAAGTAGAGTAGAGTAGAAGAAATGAAGGAAATCTTAAGAGTAAGAAACAAGCAATAAAACGGAAAACGCCAAACAGTAGCAAGGATAATACACAAAAATCCTTGGGCTGTCTGCTAACTTGCCCGTGTTCCATGTTATAGACTGACAGCCAACAGCAAATGGTACAGAATAAGAGTTAATAAAGAGTAGCAGGAAGAACGATGGACGAAGAAAGAAGGGATGGATACTGTGCTGGACTGGTGGCGGCGCGCGTGGCAACAGCTTGCTTTGGCTAATTAAATATTTGCATAGCAATTGGATGAAAAAACACTTAAGGATAAACCAAAACAAACGAAACCAAAAACCCAAAAGCGAACACTAAGATGACGATGACGACAACGACAAAGACGACGACGACGAGACTGAGAGACGTTAGAGAGAGCGTAAAGAGCAAAAACTTGATCCTAAATAGAACAGGAAGTCATAGAGGAAGAACTAAAGTGGCTAAAGTCAAGTGCTGTTGGGTTGTCTAGGCCAAAAGATATGCATATGTGTACGGCACAGAAAGAAAGAAAGAAAGTTTTTCCACTTCAATTGGAAAACAAGTATATACCTACATATATTTTTTTAGTTACAATATAATTTCATTCAATGAATGAAAATGTGAAAATAATGAAACATTAAAGAAGGAGGACGCAAGCAAAACAACATTGTCTGTCTAGTTACAATAGTATCTCGTCGTTCTTGAGCAATCTAATCTAGTGCAAATCATACCCAAACGAGCATTATGGTCAAGTAGTCATTACTCCTGTTGGGCCCTTTCCATTTCTTCTTGAGTTTTCTTACATTTTGTTTGTAATTTGTTGCTTGTGCAAGTTTAGGGAAACTTGGATGTAGTTTGATGATGATTTTGGTTATAAAGATGTACTCGTACTAAAAGTTACAAATGTCGATTGAATACTTTGCTTATGCTCTGTTTACTAACTTGTTTTTGTTTGTCTACTATGCTGAGTCATTGTAGAGATTGGCAAGGAAGTGTGTGTGTGTCTGCCATCCTGATGATGACGACAAAATTTGTCACAGCTTTATAGATTTAACTTACATACTATTGTTGAAGCTGCGCTCCTATGAAGAAATGCTGAACAAGCAGCAGCATCAGCAGCAGCAGAGCGTAACAGTGCTGCGGTAAATGCCCTATGCGAGATACTGTGGTGAGATACTTACAGACTCAAACTATTCTTTGCTTTTAACATGCCTGACCTGCCTTAATGTAACAACGCAGCATGGCTTCTTTTTCGTAGTCTAGTCATCGTTCACACAAAACGATATAACGATAGCGATTGTCGATGGCGATGGTGATGGCGATGACGACGACGCCGCCGGAAACGAGATTCCTAAGGGCGCAACATAAAAGAAAGCATTACGGCCATCCATTTCTCCATTCTCTCTTTTATTTATACATTTAAGTTCTCTTAGTTTTAATAGTGAATCTCTTCCTTTTTTTGTCAGAATAATTTCTCTTAGTTATTGTTGTTTTGCAGTGCCCTTTTTATTGATTCTCTGTGTCTTCTATGCAGTGCTTAACACACTCTTAGCCAATTGTCTGTCCTTTTTGTTGCCTGCCCGCATGCCTACCAACCTCTCTTTTGCCTATTTATCTTGTGTCTATTGTTCCTTCTGCATTGTATTTATTAAATTACATTTTATGGCTCTGCCACTGCAACGGATTTCTTCATTCCCTTCCCTTTTTTTGTCTCTTTTTTTTTTTTTTTTGTTTATTATTATCAACATTGTTGTCTGGCACTGCTTCGGTCAGATTCAGCTATAACTTCGGTTTCAACATTGAGTATTCGGTTTTTGGCGGATGCACTGCAAAATGCCGGCTAAATTGAAGTTTTCCGTACGCTTCCGGATTGCGGCCTACTATATAACAAAGTCTGTGAAGGAAGAGCAACCTAAGGCAACCACCATTCGACTTCCATGAATCTCCACTGTATTATCATTCTCTTCTCCTATGGTAGCGCGAACGCCGTACGTTCTGCACTTATGCTTTTGTCTCCTACTCGTTGTGCTGCTTGATTCACATCCTTACTTCGTCGAGTTTGGTCGAGTGCTTGTCTCAATTCAACTCAACTCCATTTGGCTTGGCTTCGCTTGATTCTGAAGTACGTTTTTGGCTCGTCGCTTGCTTCAAGTGCATATTGTAATCTGTTCGTGTAATTTCTACTTTGTTTCTCAACTTCGCATGTCCTTCTCTTCTTTGCTCTGTTCCACTCCACTCCACTCAACTCAACTCCACTCTACTCTACTCTACTCTCTTTTTATCGGTGTATCTTTGTTCGTATTTTGTATTCCATGTGTGCCCTTGTGTGTTGCATCTGTGTGTGTTTTTGTGTTGTTGGTTCCATTGTTATTTAAATTTGAAGTTAGCTTCTCTTTTTTTTGTTTTTGTTTTTATTTTTCATTCTTTTCCGCGCCCCTCTAGCTGTTCCTTGCCTTGCCTGTTCCTTCGTTGGCAGCTTATTATGGGTTTTACTGCTGTTGCCGCGTTGCATTATTCCCAATAAGCATTTTCAGTTTTCATTTTTTTTTACATAAACATAAAATGTCCTGAGCTTGTTGTCCTCTATTTTGTTCTGTTTTTGTTGTGTTTTGTAATGTTGTTTTGCTTTCTTTATTCTTCTTTATTTTATTGTTGTTTTACTTGCTGTTGTTGCTTTGTTGCTTTCTTTTATGTCAGTCAGTAACTGCTGCACGTGATTAATGTCATATTAAATTCACAATTTCAAAAAAGAACAATAACATTTTATTATATTTATATTTCAATACGAAAATTATTTCATAAAATCATAGAAAATATTTCATTACATAATTGTGTTCAATCATCATATTAATTAATTAATATTAAAAAATAATGACACATTCACCATTGTGTAATATGCTTTTGAAAACTGTTACTGTTTAAATATTGTAATTTTGATTGCGCCAAAGATTGCGATAGATGGATGTGAGGAGTTCTTAATGTGATCGAAGGAAGCCACCATACCTGCAGTACGTCATTAGTAGGTATATCACACATATGTTTACGTCCGTCGAATTTTTAAGTTACTTTGACAGTGGCCCATCGTTTACTGTTCTTCTCTAAATATGCTCATTATAACATACAAATTAGTGATTCCCAAAAAGAAATGAATATGTTGACCCCATATCAGTTTTAAAAATTTTCAAAAACCCTAAGGCAAAAAAAAAAAAAAATTGACAATATTTGTTAATCTGTGAGAGATCTGGTTACTTGAGTCTAAGACCTTTTTCTTGAACTTAACGATATACATTTGATTATCGGACATTGGGATTCGTTGTGCATAGACGAAATTAACATAAGAATTCAGAAATATTTGATTTGATTTGATTATTGCTTTGACATCTGTATCGGGTAGAGTCGGAATACGTACTGAGAGACCGAATTATTTGTTAGGAAGCTATACAATCCAGTAATCCTAGGATCTCAAAAATTACATGCTTGTAGTGTCGAAATTTCAATTCAAGAGTATAAAAAACAAAAAAGTGTTTCTAATGAAAACCTGAATATTAATGGAGGATTTGTATTCCAATAACCAAACATGATTTTCAACTTGTTTCTATAAAACAGTCCTTAATAAGTTTTGTCCTATATAGATGGATATATTTCTAAAAGGATTGTGATGGTCATCAAAAATATTATCATATCTTTAGAGAAATAATTGGATATGGTGGATTTATATATAAAAGATATTGTATGTACTAATACATTTCAATTACTGACCAGTGCTCCCTCTCCCTATTCTCACTCACCAATGGCTTGTTTATGGCTACTATGAATGACACTTCGTAATCGTAATTTGTTGTGTATGCATTGCTTTGAAATTATTTACGCCGTTTTGACATCTTCCAAAAGGAGTAAAAAACTGAAATTAGAAGATCTCAAAACTCAAGTTATAAAAGCGAATGACAAAGAGAGAAATGTGATATTGTTTCTTAATGTTTGTAGGGAAAACTTGTATTACAAAGCGTAATACGATTCCACCAAATATTGTACATACATACTACATATGTATCTCTCCTAACCTTACATTTTTTTCTCTATAATTTCTATTGTCGTCCATAATTTCTTAATTCAGAAGCGCTAACGAGACAACAAACTCAGAAAGCTAATTATAAGTGCGAAAAGCGTACAAAAGAAAAGTAATGAAAGAGTACATTTAGATTTTATGGCGCCGATTTAACGGGTTGTTATAATACTATAAAGAGCGTTAATTATAATTATGTATGTATGTGTGTGTGTGATTGTGAAATGGATTTGTGAAGAAATAAAAGAAATAAATTGCATACAAAAGAAGAAAGCACAAGAAGACACAGGAAGTAGCGGTTAGCCACCATTTAACATAACCATCAGCATTAAGGCAATAAACGGGTTAAGAATTACAGAGGCTTTAAAATACATAATTGAAATGAAGAAGATATATACATATACATATATTATATAGTATATTTTTGAAAATTTACATAATGTTTAACAAAAACAAAGTTAATTTTTTTAAGTAAGTTAAGACAAAAAAAAAAAAAATAAAAAAAAAAAACCAAAAAAACTGTGTCATCACAGTAAAGGAAGTGGCTTACGCAGTCACTGAGTCCAAAGTCCATAGTCCATAGTCCATAAGAATGCTACATTTACACCAAATGACATTGTCGTTTGTCATACGGCTATGATAAAATGGGCAGAATGGAACCTTAAATCGCCATGCACTCACACACCTTGTCATTCAAAGTTGCCGTTCACTTCTGTATCTCGATTGACAAAACGAGTTCTAATCAATCAAGTACGAACAATGAATGGCAAGTGTGTGGACTGGTTAAGGTGAGCTGGTGTCTTTCATTTGATTGTCACCAGGAGGCACATATTCCTTGGGTTTTTGTTTCTGTTTGTTGCAGTGTTGGCCCATCTGATTAAAGATTAAAAATAAACGACTAAAAATCATAATCTAAAAATTTAATCAATCATAAACAAATTTAAAATGATTTAGATTAATAATCTTGAACTCGTTGAAATAGTAAATACCGAATTTAAAAACAATTTGATTCCCTTGCTTTCCCTCTCACCTTCTCCTATACCCTTCAGTGCCAACAATTTCAACGTCTTCTGGTCCTCCTAGTACTGCAAATGCTCTGCACCCCTTCCTGAAGCTCAAACAACCAATTCCTGCTTCTCCCCCTCATTCCTCTAATCGCATTTCTATATCCTTAACTAAATCCTTATTAAATGATTGATGAATGACTAATTTCATGCCTTCGTCTTATTCAACTTGCGTCAAATCAGCTCCTATTCTTAGTGTGATTACTCCCCGTCGATAATTTTTCATTTCTAGGTTGGCAGCAAAAGCAACCTGCGAAGATATTGTTTCTTATATTGCACACTTTTAAATTACGTGTTCCCGAGGTATCATGCATTTGCTCTCAATCAAAAAAATATGAATCCGCTTTCAATTTTGACATTCACTGTCATTCATTAATTTATACCACATTTTGTCATCACCGCCATTTATTTGAATCTCGTTGTGAGCGGCATCCACTCACACTATACCAATAGCAATTTACCCAAAACAATGACAATATGTCAAGCGGCTTAAATGCACCCTATTTCGGGGAATTCCTGTGAATGTTTTTTCGCATTGCGTTTTCTTCGGTGCCTTGTGTTTGTTGCTGTGCGAGACTGAAGAAAATTAAAAAACAATAAAAAAAAAAAGAAGCAAAGAGCAATAACAGAAAAGACAATAGTGGAAAAACAGAACAGACGTTGCCGACAAATAAAGAGAGTAGTAGCGCGAGCCTTTAGCTTGATTCCAAACCATTCATAAATAATGGGCTCATGAGTGAGCGCGCCTGAGCAAATGACTATGAAGAGAGTATGCAAGTTAGTAAGATCTGCCTGCATTTCTGCTGCTGTCGCCGCTACTGTAAAGCAGAACTGCACGATATCGCCTCAAGGCTCACTCACTTGGAACCATCATCATCAAGTCACCTGCTCTCTTTACTTCATTTTGGCCAACTCTCTCTTCCCATTCACGACTTCTATAAACAAACTTCCTTCATGAAGTTTCGCAACAACCAACAAACGAACGAATGAACGAATGAACTTCGTGTTAACGGAATTCGTGTTCTGTAGGCAAAGCACGATGAGTTTGGACGTCGGTCGTGTAGAAGAACATAATGTATACACTTATATGCATGTGTGCGTGTGTCTGGTTATCGAGTTTTTGAGTTTACTATGCCAATGCACTGTTACTGTAAATCGTGACACATGATGCTTTTGATGGTACCTCTGACTGGGCGCTCGCTCTTTTACTTACTCACCACTTAACCACAACTCCCTGATGACTTTAAACATTGCATTGCATAGAAATGTATGATGTTGACGCAAAGCGCCGGCGCATATCAGTTTTTCATTTATTATACAATAATAGAAAAGAAAAACCAAATAAGCCGGCTGTGGCAGTTCGTCGTGTTTGATTCTGTCTTTCGTATATTTCCTATAGTTCCCCTTTACATAAAGTACTCTCAATGCGAATGCATGCTGCTGCTGCTGCTGTTGGTGTATGCTGCCGCTGCCACCTTGTTCTTTGTCAATAAAAATGCTTTGCCGGCATATCTATCGCTCTCTTTAAAATTATTCTTCGCTATTAAACTCCTCCACTTCGTCGTTGTAGCTTCGTCACGAATTCATGGCATTGCTTGCATTCGTTCGTCGTATTCGTCGTATGTTGAATCACTCATTGCGTTGTGTTTGGTTCGTGTAGTTTCGTTTGATTACCCCACCTCTCTCCCTCTTGGTTGTTTGTTTTAACATGGTCACCGGAACTCTTTCTTCTTCTCCTACTTCTTTGATTTCTGTTCTGTTTGTGAGAATCTGCATTCATGTTTGTTCTTGTTGGCATTGTGCGCCTATTTCATTGTTGGTTGCTCTTGTTCCTTTTAGTTGCAGTGAATAGTGAGTGGTGGTATTTGTCTGCCTCTCAGTCTGCCTCTCAGTGTATGTATGTAGGTACAATGTTCATGTGCATTTGTGTCTGTTGCTAACGCAAACAACAAATTTCACGTTGTGCAAGTCCCGCATCAAACGAATAAACCAACTCAACTCTCAAGTCAAGCAGCAGTCAGCAGTCAGTAGTCAGTTGCAGTGCAGCAGCGGCAGCAATCGTTGCCAAGAGTTTGTTTCGTTTGCTTGCTTGGCATGCAAGCAAAATCAGTTAAAACGGAACATTCGCATCGAACGGTTCTTCTTTGTCGTTGGCATCATCACTGTCACCATCACCGTCATCGTCATCATCATCTTCGTCGTCTATCACATAATATGCAACTTCTATACTTCGTGCTATTGACTAATATTGCCAACGACATATAGAAGACCACGACCAAGCAGCGTCTGTTTCCTATTGGTTTCTTCTTCCGTAATCACATAACCGTAACCAAAAGACGTAAGAAGTATTACTATAGTTATGCTTGGCTTAGCCGTTGCGCGCCAGTATCAGTCGAGATTAGACAGTTGAACGTGAGAGGCCTCACGGTATCACAGCGGCAAACAAACCAAATGGTAAAAAATATATGAAAACGCGTTCATTGTGAAAAACCAACATAAAGAAAAGCAAAATAGAAAACTGAATAAGTGAATGAGTGAGTAAGTGAGTGTGAATTAGTTGGCAATGACGGCCAAATTATAATACTAAGTTGTTAAATCTTTCCAACTAAGAATTTTAACTCTGTATCAGCATTATATTGTAAGCTAACGGTAATAAATACCGGTTTCTTAAATACATGCAAACAAACATTTGTACGTATGGCAGCATAACCATTCAATTCATGCTCACGTATTAAAACACTTAATCAAATTCGAACGCACGCACTCAATCAATCAATCAAACTCATGTTAACAATCAATCTATTTATCAGATTGACGAACAGTTTGTCTCGTTCGTCGGTATTTAATCAATTAAACTACTTAATTCATTGTGCGTGTGCTTTACATTTGCTGCGCGCGTGAATTTACACGCACAACATAACGCAACGAAACACATCATAAAATGTTATTCCCCTGTTGTATCTGAGTCAAACTTGTTTAAATGGGTTAATTGCTCGCACTAGTTTAACTATTACAACAACAACAACAACAATAACAACAATGACAACTATGAAATATAACAATAAAAAAAAAAAAAAACAATACGTAATATGTTTATAACATTTCATCGTATTTTGTAATAAGACAAACTAATAATATCGTGTGATTTGTGATTTAGTTTTTATCTTTACTTTTTTCCCTTTGTTTTGTTCAGTGTAACTTAATTGTTCATTTTATTAGTGTTAGTGTGTTACGAAGACAATCGTCATAAGAAAATATCGAACTTCAAATTAAGAAATCTTATCAGAAATCTTAATTGATATTCATTTATTTCTACGGAAAACTGGAAATGAAAATTCACAACATTTAATAAAAAACAAAAGAAAGGTAAGTACTTAATTTATTTTCATAGAAATCATAATGAGATTTTTATAGCAGAACCATTCCACATTAGTTTGCAATGAGGTTTTATTTCTTTGTCATGATATTTTTTCAAATTACTATACTCGTAACCCATCAAAATGATTAGCTAAATAAGGACCATCGAATAATTGGGTCATTTCCATCTGTTTCTTTGCAAACTGATCTACTTAGTATCTTAGTTGATCTCCAAATAACAGACGTGTATAGTTTTGTATGTGAAATGTGTATGTGTGTTAAATAAAAAAGGAAGCTTTTTTCTAGATAACTTGCACAAACTCTTCCGAAAATTCAATCAAAGGATCGCCTTAACTTTTAATATGATGTATGTAGAATATGTATGTAATAGTCTTATAAAACGTTGAGTACTTTGAGCCTTGTTTTTTTATGTAGAATTTTCACATTTCCTATGATAGAAGAAAATGCTTTGATTTCTTTTGTATTTCGGTTGGAAGATGAATCTTGTCATTGTTGGAATGTTAGATTTTTCCTCTATCTTTTTAGTAAAGTTGTAATAGAAGACTTGATCTTTTTTTCAATGATGTTACTGTGTATTCGGATGTTTATATTCGGATGATTATAAGAACTGCTTTGCGCCTTTTAATACTTCATATCTATATATATTATAAAATGAAGTACCTCATCTCGTCTGTCTGTCTGTTTAAACGCGATAAACTCAAAAACTACCGAGTAGATATTCATACGGTTTTCACCAATGGCTCATATACAATATGATGATGCTGGCTGCTGAAGATGTTGGAAAACATGATGCCGTGAATTGCGTTAACCACAAGATAATATCGTTGATATCAGTAGGCACTGTAGATTTTATAGCAGTGTGATACGTTGAAACCCCTCGAAGTCATTTGTCGCATCTGTCTGTCTGTCTGTCTGTCTGAACGCGATAATCTCAAAAACCTACCGATCGGTCAAATCGGTTTTCTTGGGTACAAACACACGAAGGCCGATAAAACATCGATCGCAGCACTTGATCGGAATCTGCGAGAGGTTATCGCTAGTGAAGTGTAAACTTATTTCAACCACTGTCCACTTTGAGCGGTAAAAAATTTCTAGTGCCCTCAAAACTTTAGCTTAAGTTGGAGAAAAAAAAAAAAGAAAGGTTATTGGTTTAAGTTGGCAAGCCGCATTGAGCAGCACTTGGAAACGCGGGTTGGAATGTCTCGGTTTCGAAGATAAATTTGTCCATTGACCCTTTTGATTGTCTTAACGCTCCGTAACCTGCTATAAACCTTCTACTGCCCAACTGAAACCCTCTAGCGCTCACAAGAGGGCATTTTAGACAATTTTGGGAGGCTGTGGTGTATAACAAAATTTCACCATCACATTTACTTGGGGCTATACGAACTTTTCTTCCCAGCCCAATTTTGGTCAATTCAAAAGTTCTAATCACTACGCTTCACATTTAATTCAGATTTAGATTAACTTAAAAGAATATTTTTCCTCTTCTAAAGAGTAACACACCCATTCAGATGTGTCCAAGTATATTTAAGAACAAAACTCTTTACAAGAAGTACAATCCCCTTGGTAGTGATACGAGTATCTTTCAAATTCTTGGTCTTTGCAGACCATTACCGATAACTTATTTATTTATTTGTTTAAGAAAATCAGTTTCATAGCAATAGATTAGAATAATTATAGAGATGAGGTAAGATATAAGATTATAAGATACAATATAATGTGTAATCACAGGTTAGGGAAGAACTAATCAAAGTAGAAAAAATTGATCACAATTTAAAATGACTTGAGATAGGATAAGTTGGTTTGCTTGAGATCCATTCTTTACTCGTGACTTACTGGAATTAGGTTTAACAACAGTTAGTCATTTAACGTGTGATATTTACCAATTAGTTTGAGTAGATAGTATTTTCTTAAATTAGAGTAAATTTGTTGACTTATTTAAATTTAAATTTCGAAAAAGGTATTTAACATTAAAAACATTTCTTGAGATAGTTTTTGCCTTAATTAAGAAAATGGGCGTGTCGCTTGTTTTGTGGGCGTGTTGTTGTGTTCATTGTCTACGGGGATTTTTTCGGACTATTTCATGATTTTTTTTAAGGCCGCTAACATTTTTCACAGGAAATGAAAAGCGAACAAAATTAGATGAATGGAGAAGTACAAAATCAAATATGAATTAAAGTTTTAAACGCTTAAGGTGTGCTGAGCTTTGTGCCGGCTATAAAAGAAGACAAGGGAAGTGGAAGGAAGGGCGAAGCAGAAGTAGCAAATATTAAAAATAAAAAAAAAAGAAAAGATGAAAGAAGAAATCTACGGAAAAAAAAAATTCAGCGCATAACGAGTTTTTATTGAGAAAGCAACCAAGTACAATAAATAGACAAATAAAGTGAGTGAGTGAGTGAGTGAGTAAGTGAGTAGGTGAATGGTGGAGAGAAAAGCAAAGAGGAAAAAAAAAAGAAATGGAAAAAGAGGAAGCATAAGAAATGCTATAAATGAAAAATAAAATCCCCTCCACAAAAAATAAAACCAGCCAAATAACTGCATACCGAACTCTCTTTGCTGGTGGCTAACTTAGCCTAGGAATATTTTGGTGGCTTGTCTAATAAGAAGAAAAAGTAACAGCATTTCTATTTGACGGTTTTTGTAGTTCTTATTCTTGTTAACGTTGGCCGGCAAAAGATGAAGTCCAAAAAAATATAAGTTAATGTACAGTGGGCATTCAGAAATACGAACTTTAGTATGATATGAAAAATTCTTTATAAATATGTTCACTTATCTGAAGTTGTTGGACGTAGCTCTATCTTATCCTGGTACTACTGTAATTATAATATGTATGTAGCAAAAGAAAGCAAACCAAGCCAAGTTTGAGGCATGCCAAAGCAGACAAACTGACAGACACACTTACATATCTACTTATAACGTAGCGACCGACGACCAAAGACAGTAAAGAATTAAACATCATCAGCAACATACTTTCATAGACACATACAAGTACATTTATATCGAAAAACACACATACCTACATGTTTATGTATATGTATGTGAATGTACATACATACAAACTGTCGACATTCTTTCATTCGTACAACGACCTCGACTTTGATTTGCAGCTCAACGCAAAAATCCAAATTGAAATCTAAAGAGAAGGCAACAAAGCTGTATCATATAGAAGAGCGAGAGATAGAGAGAAAGATAGACAGAGAGAGAGAGCGAATGTTACAATAGTAAAGAGCAAACTTAGTAGTTTGGATTTTTATTTTTCATTTTGTTTCCATGTTTAATACCAAAATAGGCTTAAGTTCCGAACGGCCTTTAGACGACCTACACATTAAACTATGAAGAGAAATGAACAGAGATAGTAAGAGAGATATAGAGAGAGAGATATAGAGAAATGTATTTGAAGAGAATTAAACAAAGGAAAAAAGTGGGTTTGTGCAGCAGCAGCAG
Source organism: Amiota minor (assembly GCA_037043295.1). NCBI lineage: Eukaryota > Metazoa > Arthropoda > Insecta > Diptera > Drosophilidae > Amiota > Amiota minor. The sequence goes on from JBAMAW010001038.1 coordinate 1,462,757, forward strand.
TAGCATCAGCAAAGCAAAGAGCAACAAAAAGTGGAGCTGCTTTTACTAGTAATGTATGATAAAGTGGGAGATTGTCGTCGTTTGTCTTGCTGCAGTCGTTGACGTCGCTGTCGCAAAGCTTCGTGTGCGCCGACTGTTGCTGCTGTCGTCGTCGTCGTTGTTATGTGTCGTCTTCGTGTAAATGCTTCGTTTACTATCGTCGTCGTCATTACCAATGGTAGTTTACCATGGTCGTCGTCGTCATCGTACTAGTAGACGTCGCTGCTTTTGCTAACCGAGCGAACAACCGATGTTAGTTCGTTTATCGGTTCGATTCGGTTCGGTTTGGATTTGCTTCGTTTCTCAACATCAAGTGTTCTGTGATGTGGTATGACTTCACTCAAACGCTCGCTTGATGACTTCGTTCATTCGTCGTTCGTACATCGTTTGAGTCAGTTGAGTTACTTATTTCATTCAACAAACTAACTAGCAGTACAACAGTTCAGTGCTTAAGTTAGTCAATCAGTCGTTACGTTGCAGTTGACAAGACAGAATCAATTGTGATCGACTACTAATAGAAATAGTAACTCCTACCATGCCAACATCTTATTTGCCAAGTTTATTGAAGTTCTCAGTTAGCGCGAGTTTGTAGATCGCTTTTCGATTTTGTGTGTGTTGCAAATATAAACATGAAGAAGAATAAAAAATAATAAAAACAGCCTAACTATAAAAGAAACAAATAAGTAAATAAGCAAAAAATAAAATAAAATTAAATGAAATGCATTGTGTTCGATTGCAATAAAAAAAAATTAAATAAAAGACAGACGATACGCGAAAAAGTCATCATTGTTCATTCATTCATTGAGTCAGTCACAGTCACAGTCACTTATAATTGGCATAGACAAATTAACATCAAATAGAACATAGAAAATTATTTGGTAAAACATAAATGGAAGTGCAAGTGTTGTGACTCTATAAACAAAAAAAAAAAAAACACAAATTTAAAAAAAAAAAATTATTAACAATAAAGAAGCGTCTACGCCTGTCTATATACACACGCACACTCACACTCATACTCAAAACAAATATGTATGTATGTGCGTGTAAACAGACAGACATCTTCTTACACATGCAAATAAGCAGATATATGTATGTACTTACTATTTTCTATATGTTTGAATATCTGTGTAGTCAATAAATGAGATTGGAGGCGTCTCCGGCTATAAAACTACGGCTACGACACTGCAACAACAACAACAGCAACAACTATTCATATATATAACATATCAACTTTGTTGGACTCTGAAGCTTTGTGCTTGCCTACTCGCTCGCTGGTTGCTTGCTTGGCGGCGCTATACAATCGAGTTATCAAGAGTCAAGTCAAGTTGTCAAGTCAGACGACGTCGACGACGACTACAACGAATATAATTCAACAGCAACAACAACAAGAACAACAACTGTCTGCGGATATACTATATCTATCTGTATAGTCAGTCATATACTCGTACAATATATGAATAAAAACACATGTGAACACACATATGTAAGTATATTTCAAATACAAACAGATCGCCTCCGTCTGCTTGATGTTCCCATTATACTGAATACTATTGCTCGTGTCTATAACATTGCGTGAGTTTGTGTTTGTGTTTACTTTATAGACACAGATATTGTATTTTATATATACGATGTTTGACCATGACTGTAGCGTCTACAAATGCCAACTGATTGCGGTGAGACTGCGCAAAAAGTAATAAAACATATGAAAAAAATCGACGAATTGCAAACAAACAAAAAAAAGAAAAAAAAAAAAAAAAAACGAAGAAAAAGTGAACTTTCATCGACAACATATTAATGTCATCTTGATAATCAGCATCATCATCATCATCATCTGCGTCTTCGTCATCAGCATCCACAAGCACACAAATATCATTGAAGTTGTTGTTGTTGTCATCATCGCCGCCGTCTACGCTACATCAAAACTAGCCGGATGCGCTACTGGAATTCATCATCTCACAGATGCTTTTCAAATACATTGCGCATACGCACTGTAAGCCTTGCAAGCATATGAAATAAAATGAAAATAATGTTAAGCAAGTAAAGGTAAGAATTGAAGTTATGATATATTTAAGATCATCAAAATAATATTATACAATAATAATAGATTATCAAAAGATAAGGTAAAAAGGTTAGTTTTTCTTATCAGGTACAGAATAGAATACACAATATTTTCTACATATACGAGGCACAGGTGACTGAAAGCGCATTCATTTATTTATTAAGAACTATAGCGACAGCTCGTATATATTATTATTTTTTCTTTATTATATTTTTGTAATTTTTAATGAATTGTTAACTTCAGTTGAGTTTTGAGTCACATCGTCGTTGTTAACATGTTTTTTTTTTTTATATATGAAATCAACATGTCAACATCATCATAATCTCTGAGTAATTTTACTTGGGTGCAATGTCAACGAAGCGTTTCACCTTTTTCATTTCTTGCTTACTTTTTCATTATTATTTTTGTTTATTTTTTTTTGTTTAAATTTTTTATTTAGTTTTTATATTTTCTAAGCTCTTAAAATACAACTTCATTCATTCATTGCTCATTGCACACTCACTAACAGATACTGAAATTTTCTGATATTTGTGTGTGTTTGTGTATGTTTGTTTGAGAGACTCTGGGAGAAAGAGTAAAAACTTTAAAGTCATAAATTGTGTGACGTGCTTTTGCTTCGCCTTAATGGATTTTTACTGAAACGCAATATCGTCAAAAAGGCGACTGACTCTTAATTAACGAAGTCAACTCAGGTCTTCATGCTTTCAAAATACCAGTCAACTTTAGTTTTATTATCATTTTTTATTGCATTTTCTTTATTTTCTAAGTTTTTGAATTTTCATTTAATTAATTTTAGCACCAAACAAAACAAAACTAAAAAAAATATGTAGCCCTTGAAATTTAAGAAGAGCGATGAAAATTTCGTAGAGTAATTTGTAATTTTTATTGCATTGCAAATATAAAAAAAAAATTAAATAAATATGTGAATTTCTTGAAAATATCAATAATTTAAAAAAACAAATATAAAATGTTATGTTGGGTGTACAAATCATTTTTGATGTATTTTATTTAAAATTACTTATAAAGCTCTGAGCAAAGAAATTGGTAGAAATCATTTTAGTCAAAGTATTGCTCATCGTTAGCTACGAATTTGCTCCATCTTTCAGGAAGCTTAAAAAAAATTCACGTCTTTTAAGGCGATTTTTAAAATCAACCTAATTTGTTGCTTCTTCATAAGAAGTGAAATGTTGCTCGATCAAATATGAGTCATTGGCTGGAGCAAGTGGTAGACGGAAAGAGCAATATCTGGTGAATACGTGAATATCTAGTGGTGCCTTCAAAGGTTCCTGGACGACTTTTTAAACATGTGGCCGATGGTAGACGTGCTGAGAGATCACTTTTTTATGTCTTTTACCATACAGGAGGCGTCTGAGCTCCAATGCTCGGCTGAATTGTAACAATTGTTACAATTTGTTGTTGATGGTTTCGTTTGGATTAACTGATACTAGGTCACTTTGAGTTGATCCCACCAGATCCACAGCATTATCTTATTGCCATGAATATTCGGTTTGGCCGTTAAAGTTGCTGCATGGCCGGTCTTACCCCATGATTTTCTATGCTTTGGGTTTTCATAGTCGATCGAAGCAAAAAATTCTTACGATTTTACCGTTCAAGGAGAGTTGTTCGCACTTTGCAAAACGGTGTCGACGTCTTTTGGCTTGAGTTCATACTGAGAAGGTTTGAAATTGCTTGAAACTCTCAAGGTTTCACCGAGCTCCTCTTGAGTTTAGCATGAATATTGGTCCAATAATCTCTCCAACTATCCGTCTTCAAACTTTATCGTTATTTTTAAAATGCCGGAACCAGTACTCAGCAATTGATGTCCATCAGCTGCATTGTTCTCTAAATCAAAACAGAAAAGCAGAGCTCCACGCAAATTGTGATTTGTTGGCACAAGGGTTGGGTTGATGTGGTGAGAGATGATTCCAATGCGATTTAATGAAAGTTGCGGCAACTTTTATTAATCCCTCATTACTTGACTGTAGACCCAACATTTTACAATATTACAGGCCATTTCTATCTTTGACTTTGGAAAAGTTATAGAGAAAATAAAAAAAATTATTTCATATTTTTTATTCTCACACACTTCTGTAAAGTTTGAGTTCATCTTTGCAGATCTTCCTCTCTAAGTTTGCATTTAAACTAGTCTATATAAAAATAAACGTATCTCATTTTTTTATTCGAAATAAAGTAATAATAAAATAAAATAATAAAACAAAATGGATGAAGCAAAATTGATGGGAGGCTTAAGATTTTTCTGGAAATATAAACTTATAGAAATATGAAATAAATAAACATGAAATTTATAAATATGTTTTTTATTTTTTTTTTTTACAAATATGTTTTCCCAAGTTAATATGAGTAATCTATCTTCTTGAATATGCATATTGTTTATAATCAGAAAATGGGTTTGCTTATCTTTGTTTCAGTTAATTGAAAATTAATTATTTTATTTTGATAAAATTAAGTTTTAATTCTAAATGAATAAAATTGAGATTTTCTATTAATTCAAAATTAAATATGTTTTTACATCAAATCTTTCTCTAGCTAATTAAAGTAATTTTATATTATTCAGTTGCTTCTCTTCTCAAATCATTTTACTTTTTGCTGTTGCTTTTCACTTTTTTCTTTGTTCATGAAAAATGAACTTCAGAACAAAAAAAAAAAAAAAACCTCATTATCAGCTAATTTCACAAACCTCAAATGGTTTGAGCGCTAATACACCCCTTTACCAATGGTTCCGCCCACAAGTTGACGACGCAACGAAAATGATACTTATTTAAGCCATCAACATAAAAAAGACAAATGATAAACCAAATAGAAAAAGTAAAAGAAAATGAAAATGAAAATGGAAAAAAGGGTGAATGTTCGTTCGTTCACATGAAGTAACACAAATAATAAAACATTTAATGAAAACATTTAATTCCATAGAGGAGACGTCAGCAAAAGCAGCAGCTGATGTTAGTATAAAGAGAGGAGTGTGAAGATAATGGAAGGGAAGAATGTTCGGTCTGTCAAGATAATTACTTTTGCATATAAACATATAATTAAAATATAAACGTAAAGTGTCAAACTTGACTCAAATATAAATACAAATACAAATACATGTACGAGTATGTAAAACTCCAAAGGCATCCATGTGTATATTTTCCTTTCCCCATGCATGCAGCCATTGCAGGTATATAAGTACAGATACATACATACAAGTTTAGTATAAGCACATACATACAATTAAACTCCATTTTATAACGCAAGTGGTAAGTGAGCGGTGACAATGCTACTGAAGTTTTATCGCCCGCATTCAAAAAAGAAAATGGGCACCAAAAATAAAATAAACTTTAGAAAAAAAGAGAAAAAGTGGGATAAAAATGGAAAAAGAAAAGTAATTCACGAGACGAAAATTTTTGATACTATTAGTGCAACAAAAAATAAAAAAAAAGAAAAGAAATGCGGATTAAAATTCTACTTCAAATAAACGCGAAAAGCGGCAGTTTTTTGTATCATTTTCGTTCCTTTGTAGTTGCTACTTTCTTTGTTGCTATAGCTGGGTGTACATAGTGTCTGTAATAAAGATAAGCGAGCGATACAAGAATATTTTTGCAATAGATATGTAGATACTGTTCATTTCCTCATCTCCCCCACATCTAATGCTGCTGCTATTAATAAAATGCTATGGACGAGGGGAAATATATTCAAGTTGGCACGAAAGAAACTCATCTTGGTTAAAATTGTATAGAAGTATAAACATTTGGAGGGAGTAAAAATGGGAATGGAATTTGTATTTAAAAAAAAAAAAAAAAAAAAAACTAATGCGCGATGCTTCTTTTCTGGTATTTTGTTTTTTTTTTTTTGCCACAAATATGACCAAAAATACAATACTCAGACCAAGGCTATAGTGGTCTACTAAAGGGAATGCGGGGGCAATAAGCGTTGTTACACCCACGAAATACTGTGGGAGAAAAACTTAAATACAGTATAGAAATTATTAGAAGTAGTGGAAAAGCAGCAACAACAAAATAAGTATGTATAAACATAGATACAAATATTTCTGATGGGTGGGTGTGTACGAATACATCGAAATAAGATAGCGAATTTAGTATAAAAAAAAAAGATAAAAAAATACACGAAACAAAGGAAAAAAAAACAGAAATAAAGCACATAGACAACTAATTGAACAAAAGAGTTTTTCGCTTTGCTTTGTTGTCGTTATAAGAATGAAAGTTAAGAAAAATACAAAAAATATATTGTAGTTAAAAGTAAACAAGAAATTTTTTAAAAATCTGTAAAGATTTTGAGGAGTAGGTAACAGTGGAGAGATAGATAAAAATGGCTTCATGCCAAAAAAAAAAAAAAGAGGAGGGAAGGAATATTTTTAGAAAATTGCATAAGGAATAGAATACATTTGAAAGGAATTTCGGAAAGAGTGTAAAATTAATGGAAATGGGAGGAAAAAAAAAACCGGGAATTAGAAACAAAAATGGAATGGAATAAAAGGAGTAGAATATGTATAAGGGAGTAGATAAAAAGAAAGTACAAATTAGTATTGAAATGTTAAATCAAAATACTGGGAAAAGGAAGAAAGAATAAAAGAAAAGTGTAAAATTATTAGAGAAAAGGATTTCAAAATTGTAAATAGAAAAGCATTCGAAAATTAAAATAAATACACTTTTTATATAAAATAAGTCTAGAAGTATGAAAGACCAAAAAAAAACAAATTGGAAGCCTAAAAAATTGTTATAAAATAAGAATTTAGATCTTCAGAATAAGAGGATTAAAAGTTGTAATAGATAGAATATGAAAAATTTTGAAGTCTTTTTAAAAAATTAAGCAAATGGTTTTCAAGAAATTTGTGTGCTTTCTAACAGAATGGATATATTTTGTTATCGTAAATAGGAAAGAGATCTGTTTGGAAGATGGAAGTAGTGTTAGAAATATTAAAATATAGAGAATTTAAAGGAATAAGAAGGCTAGCAGAAACTACACCACAAATAATTAATTCTTTTCTAGGAAAAACTTGGTTGAAATATGAAAAAATTTTGAAAATAAAGAAGTAGAATAAAACACTTAAAAATACAGTTACAATAACTAATAACTAATTGTTAAAATATAAGTAACAAAACAAAAAAATATAAAACAAGGAATACTAAGAAAGAATGTATTTTACTGGGATCGAAGAAGAAGCTTAAGAAATGGAAAGAAGTATGAAAATTGGGTAAACAACAATGAGAACAAAAGATTTAGAAATGGAATACAAAAGAATTGATGTGTTTTCATGCAAAAACATTAGCGTTTCAATGAAAGTGTAGAGCAAGAAGTGAAAGGAAAAAAGGCAGAATATTTCTTACGCGAATACATAAAGATATCACAAGTAAAAAGTAGTAAATTTGTTATTTAAATTTGCGGCAAATTCTGTTGAATACAGAAAGGAAAGAAAAAAAAAAAAACAGGATACAAATGAAAAAAAAAAAAAAAACAAAGTTAAAGCATAGTCAAAGATGAAGACAAGAAATCAGAGAATCTGAAATGAATATGATCGGAGAGGCGCCAACTGAGGTGCTACCGCTGGTGATGGTGATGGTGCTACATTGACTGGAATTTTGAGGCAAGAAGGAAGTGGAGTAGTAAGTGAAGTAACAGATAGACAATTTTAATATAAAATGCATGAGCATGAAACCAATTCAATATTGGCAAAAAGAAGAAAGAAAGAAAAAATACGTACAGATAAATATACAATACAACGAGACAAGTAAAAACAAACTTATAGAGTAGAGGGCGCCATCATCATACAGATACAGAAACAGATATGAACAGAAACAGCAATAGTAACAACGAACGATGACGACGATGAACTAACAAACTTACAGTTTCATTGTATCGGTAGCAATAAAAAAAAAAGATATAGATGCATATATAAGTATATACATATACTTGTATAAAAAAGATACAAAAAAAAAAATGTATAGAAAAGAAGAAGCATTAGCGATAGACACCATAAAAAAACCTGCTTAAAAAGCAAACAGTACAATACAAATTTAAAACAGTTTCAACAGAGTAAAAAATAAAAAAATACATTAAAGGAAAGAAACAAAAAAATGGCGCAAAAATATAATACTTCATTGACTCTATGGCTATGGCGGCGGAGTGGTGGAAGAAGGAGCATCGGAAATAAAAAGGAGAGAAGAAAAATCTTCTATACGAATTAATTTATTGATACACGATTGAGTTAGTTTGTTCGCTTTTTCATTCATTTCGTTGTAGCTAGTCGTGACAACCCCCAATCCTATGAAGGGTCAGGCATGCCCGGCAGACTCTTTAATCTCTCTCTATACATATAGACTATATCAACAGCCTTCATTGAACCCCAGAATCATCCCCACCCCATTACCAGGACTACAGAGTTTTATGACATTGGCTTGACTTGTCCTAGGCCCGATGGCGACCATCACTATCACCATCATGAGATGGTCTGTTGTGGGTTAAAGTGTTAAAGCGTTGAGTTACTTTTTACCAACGATAATTTTTCTCTTTTTTTTTTTATGTTTCAGATCGCAGTTACATTTTTCTTTATTTAATTTTTTTTTTTTTGTTTTTTTGTTATTCTTTGTTTGTAACGAAAAATGCGCTTGAGATAAACGCTTAATAGTTCTAGTTTTCGTTAGCTTTCAATACCCCATGGCAAAAGAGAGATACAATTACTAAGTGACAAAGAGAGTGAGAGGGGTGTCGAAAGAAACTGGATGAGAGTGAGAGGCACTTGTCTGCGTTGAATTTAATCAAATGTTCTAGCAAAGATTGGGAGGAAAAAATGACGAACGAAAGAACAAAAATTGTTGTAATGATGAAAATTTTTGAAAAAGGACAACACTAAGCCACGTTGATTGGGTGTAGTAGGTTGAAGTTAGTTAAGTTGTCTATTGAAGTAAAAACTTAATTGGAAGACATTTGTGTCTATTGTGCCGAATCATGGGGCATGTGAGGGTTGATGATGAAAAGAGATCAGATACGTTGAAATATCAAAAAAAAAAAAAAAAAAAGAAAAACGGAGTTTATATTGCTTAAACTTTAAGGCATCAAAGTTAAAATCTTATGAAGACGGTCTTTTAACTTATAATTACAATTATTGTGCATTCAAAATTAAATTTAAATTAAGTTTACATTGAATTTATTGTAAGTACCTTTAAGTATCAGTAATTTAGTAAGGTTAAACTTATTTGATGATGAACTTGGAACAAGTAGTTTCTCTTTCTCTTTCTTTTACTTGCTATTTGTCTGTCAAAAGACATGTTATCTGTGGATCATACGTCCGGGAGCGGAATTGGAGATCCCGAGGAATTAGCAGCTCTATCGCTAAAAAGCTCTGGCCTTTCTATCAGTCAAAAAATACATCTGAAATCCCGCATTTTAACAAGAAAAGGATTCGGCTGATGACAGGAGTTTTAATGGGGCATTGTGCAATCGGGCGAATGGCTCAGAGGCTGCACGTTCCTCACCAGGACTTCTGTCGTAGCTGCGAAAAAGAAGAAAAAGAAAACATTCCTGTTTGATTGCCCTGCACTACTTAGAAGTCGTTCCCGCTTTCTTGGAAGACCCTTTTTTGAGGACTTGGGTAGTGTGGCGAGAGTATCACTGGAGGATCTGGCTTGATTCGTAAATTCTTCTGGCTGATTTCACTAGCCAGCACGACCATAATTACCTCTATTCTCCTACCCCATCCTCTCCTTTCCGCCTTTTCCATCCCTTTGTTTTTCCTTTAACAGGCATCACAATGGGCCTTTGGGTGAACTCGCGAGTATTCGTGTTCGACCTGCATAACCTAACCTTGTGGTTTTTACAATTTCTGGTAGGAGATTTATTCCATCACTAGTGATATCATTGCGGCTTGTTATAGCAAAGTTTTGACAAACGTTGTGATTTTTAAATTTAGCTTAAAACTATTATTATTATTTGAGAGAATCCCACGATCATTTTCATGAACGTGGGCATGAGGCCAACGATGTTGAACATGCATTAGACACAAATTGAGAAAGAACAACGAGGAAATTGATGGCAGTGCAATATGATAACTGTTTGGATGTAACCTAAAGACGTATAGACATAGATCCCAGAAAATGGTCCGAACGCAGGTCCATGAGAAGTCATAATTTGTAGTCAAATAAACTAAATTCTGCCCTGAATTACGATTCTTCTATTGAATACAAGAATGAGCCTGTCGTGTCAGTAGATTCAATATCTGTTATTTGCGTATATTGCTCTGCTTTGAAATGGAAGGAAAAAAAAAATTAGAGCAAATGCTTCCCGAACTACTACCTACTACCAGCTCTATAAACAACAATTCGCGAAACTGGGGTGGATTGCTAGATGTTGATAATTGATGATACTTTTTAATGTAGCTTCACTTTTGGTGATTCTCTTGGTTTTTGTAATAGATTTATAATAAAAGAAAATGAAAGAAATCTCTTTCTTAGAAATCTATTGGAAGAACAAAGCATAGGAATACTTTGATTTAAAAATTGCCATATTATTTGTGGTTTTGGACACATTTTAATTTTTATATCTTAGATTTGGATATTTTTTTAAGTGTTAATATCATTTTATTACTTTATTTTACTTTTCTTCTCATTTCTTTTATTTTATTTTATTATTTTATTTTTCTTTGATTTACAAGCCAATCGAAGACATCTCTTACTTAAGTAGTTTTATTATACAAATACAGTAGGCTTAATATTTAAGATTTTCATTTACTTTATTCTATACTTTGCTCTTCTACAATATTTACTTTATTGTCTAGAAAAGAAATTTTTTGTTGTTATTTTAATTTCAATAACCGATAACATTTCACTTTCTGACTTTGACCATGTACATTTCATTGTTTCGTTATTCAATTCTACAATATTTGTCCAAGTATTTCTATCTTGTTGTTGTTGTTATTATGTAGTTCTTATTCTTGTTGTTGGTTTTATTAAGAAACAAAAAATCTCTAATTTCTTCTTGTATTTTTTTTTTTAAGCTTTTGTTTGGTTTTTGTTTTTGTTTTTCTCCTCTACTGGCATTCGATTTAAAAATGCAAATTTTTCTTTTTAATACTAATTAATTTCGTTGTTGTTCTTCTTCTTTTAGTTCCAATAGATACACAGATACAAACAAACAAACAAAGACAAAAACACATATAGTAGTTTATTTATATTTATTTATTTTTATTATTGTTTTTATATTTTTTTTTCTGCTCTTGGATTAATTTTAAATCATTTTTTTGATTTATTTATATATGGGAGAAATAGATAAAATATTTATTTATGTAGTTTTGTGGAAGCTGTTACAATTTATAGCAACAACAACAACAACAATAACAACAAGAACAGGAATAACATTTATTCAATTAAGAAATACAAATAAAAATAAAAAACAAAAAAATGGAAAACAATTGTGCATATGGAAATTTGTGTAGAAATTTTATTTGTAGAAAATTGTTTTCTATAATTTAATTTTTATTGTATATTTTTGAATAGCATTTTTTTATGCACATAATTCATAAAATATTTATAAAATATTTTAATTTAATTTATATCACTTGTTTAGTTATTTATAGTTTAGATATTTTAAAGTTGTTCAACTGTCTGTGTCAGTTTATCTGTCTGTCTGTTATAATATTTTTCTACAATATATAAAATTAGGAATGCGAATGACATTCTAAAAATTTCATCATTTCACAAATAAAAGAAAAAACAATAACAAAAATGAAATGTTAAAGACCAAATCAAGTAAAAAAATTTTAAATTTTTTGTTGGTTTAAAACCATAAGTTTTGTTTTGTTTATTTAAAAGTCCAAAAATCAATGAATACAAAAATATTCTAAATTTATACGCATTACGTCAGCAAAAGTTTGCTAAACAATTACAAAATGGCAAAATAAGAAGATACAGAAAAGAAGACAAAGAAACAAAGTTGCTCATAAAAACTGAGTATTTATTATATATTTTTTTTTTTTTTTGCAAAATAAAGAAGAAAAGTGAAGAAGTGTGGAGTGTTTTGTATTGTACTATGTATATAAATAGTAACAAATGTATACTAAGCATTGCTTGATTCTTTAGTATTTTCTTTTTCCATTCTTCTTTATATTTGAAAACAAAATATTGTATAAATTTAATTAGAAATGTTTAAGAATTTGAGTAGACAATTGTTGGTGAAAATGCTCTACGACTAAGTTCTAAACAAAATTTTGATAGAGTTAAAACAAATCCAATATTTATTGTTGTACTTTTGTAGAAAGTCTATCAATGTACATGATTTTTTAAATAAGAAATGTAAAACTGCTCTGCAAGTTATTGAATTTCGATTTCCTATTAAGGTTTCTAGTTATGTGGGATTCATAATTAGTCAATCAATCAATTGGTTTCTTTAAAATTGATATTTTTATTATTTAGTAAAACTTGTGGAATTTATTTATCAGTAATGGTTTTGAATTGAGATCCATGAAATGAAGTAGCAGATATTGATATAATTTAGCGTCATTAAAATAGTCATTTTAATTGCAAAATTTTGTAACTTTTTATTCATCAACATAGTAGGCTGCTTCAAGAGTCAAATCTTTTGTAGACTAATTGAGACTTTGGACTCAAAAGATAAGCGTATGTTTTGGCTTTGATTTTTAAGGTTTTCATGCATATCTCTTTCCCTGGAGTATTGTACTTTTCTTTAGTTCTGCGAACTGGTAGTAGTCGCTGAAATCCAGATGCATAGAATTCCTCAGAACAGGAATTACAATAGTTTAATTTCAAAGTTGTTCATTTAAATGCATCAAAAATGTCATTTTTTATTTGCTATTGATGATCTCAAGACAGTCGATGAATAAAAATCCCTTGCTCACAACTTCATCCTACCAATATTTAATCAACTGCTGTTTATTTAGCAATCTCACGATCTAATATTGCATAGAAAAACCTTTAAACTGTTCTTTGAGTAATCTAGACTTATTGGGTGATGTTGTAAATCATGGACATTTCTCTCACTAAAGTTGCAACTTCTTATTATCGTCATATCATTTTTTATTTTAATATTTTAAAAGAAGATTATTGGTCCTATGTTTCTGAAAGTGGTGTCACTTTTAGTCGCCTTAAAATTTATATTGTATTATTTCAAAATATCAAAGGTGAATAGAAGAAGTTAATCAGTTTATTAAATTTACATTTAAATCAAGTCTGATTTTTCTTTATTCTAAAAGGAAATATTCCTTATCGTGTTTTCTAGGGAAATAAAAAAAAAAAATGTTCATATAAAATTTTAAACATCTCATTGTGGGCGATTTATTTCAACTAAGCAATATTCTCTAGAATTTTAAACATAATAAAAGAAATGGAAAATAATCTAAAGAAGTTTTCAATTTTTATGTGTCATAGGAATCTTTGTCATTGGTATTTTATGCCTTGTACAATAGAAAACGGAAGATTTTACAGGCAAAGAGAAACTTCTTGCCAGGCAACGATTGATGGTTATGGAGGCGACACCTACACCCTTCACAATCGAAGTAGGTAACTGTTGCTTTACACAACACTAACATCAAACACACAACCAAGTAATCTTTAAGGGTTACTTCTGTTACTACCGTTCGTGTCATGCCAACCCATGCCATTCGTATACCCATCAAGAAACGTGTTTAATGTCGCACATAAATTTTGTAACGCGTTTGGCGCAAATCAAAATCATTTCATTGACAGCGCAGAGACGTCAGCAATGAAGGCATGATGTGTTGAGTTTGCTTCTAGTCAAGGCTGCATGCTTTCCTTGTTGTCGAAGCCAAGCGGCTCCTTGCAAAGACAAAGTTTTGCCAATTTATTACACTAAGAGGTTGTTGGCTTCCTGTTCCTCTGGTTGCATTCATTCACTTGGTTGTGTAAACTGAAACAAGTAAATGTTCAGGCCGAGGCACTAGTCTCTAAGTTTCACTCATATTCTCTCTTTGAATATCATGAATTGAGTCGGTGAGTGAGTGAGTGAGTGAGTGAGTCAGTCATTCATTCAGTTTAAGACTGGCATAATCCCTAGTGCCAATGTTTGTGGTGGCAGAGTAGCCTTCTTTCTTGCGTGTAATTCCCAGTAGCCACATAAAAGCATGTGTTCGCGTGTACACGATGACTTTAAGTGTGAGTCCCTTTGGTTACTCCTTTCATTGCTTTGCCTTGCCTTCCATTGTCTTTTCTTCGCTATTCTTAAGTATAGAGGAGAGTAGCTTTTACTTACTACTATAAAGTGATAGACGCTGAGGCGCCAACGTATGCATCCCAAGAATGAACAAACGACCGACAGAAGATTGATTGCCCGTTGAATTGTTGTACTTCTCTCAATCTTGCAATTTTCCTCTTTTCGAATTCCTTAAGTTTGACCACTTGCTGCCTGCCACCTGCCACCCTTCATTGTGCCACTTAGTGTCCGAAATATGTAAGTGAGTAGTAGCCATGGCATTTATGTACTTTGGGGATTGTACTTACCATCATCATCATCATCATCATATTGTTCGCTTTACTCCATGAATCCTTTGCTTCTGCTTCTGGTTGAGCTTCTTTTGCTATCCTTGCAATATTTTGTGTTTTTATTAGCATTCAGTTGCCGCTCTGAGCATCTTTTTGCTGCCAACTTTGGCTCATTGCTCATTTTTACTGCAGTTTCTCATAACCATTACGTTTTGTTTTTTGTTTGTTGGTTTCTTTACTTTATTCATTGCTGATTGCATTTTGTTTTTCTTGCCATTTGTTACTTACTCCCTTGTTTCGCGTGCCGTTTACAGAATTTTTTTCTTACACATGTATCTAGATAGTATTTTTCTCACAAGATTTATCATGTCTGTTTTCATTTTTTTTACTGGCATATTTCATCGATATTTAGTTAAAAATACACAAAGGACTCTGATAAGTACGTGGCTCATATTTTTCAAGTCAATCTTGCATCATCAGTGTATAAACAATAGTATTCTTTCAACATGTTACTTGAGTTGAATTCTGATTAGTTAAGTTGTGTGCCCTAAGATTTATGTGTGCATACTAAAAAATTTCTTAGTTTATAAGTTTTCGTGAAAAGTTTGTAAGAAATTTTTGAAGAATATTTAAACTGAACTAACACAAATCAAAAATGTTATCAAGAAGAACTGTGACCACTGAATAAATTGCAGAACTAGAAACGACACAATGGGATTGAAATTCTTCATAAGCGAGTTTTAATGGAATCTTTATGGTAAACTACTACTTCAACAAGGCTACCTACAACATATTGATTCTCTGTAACCATCATGGCGTATGATTAATAATAATGTTATGTATTACTCATACGCTCCATATTTCTGCATACAACCACTTCCGGTAACACTGTTTTCCAGCACTTCATCGTATTTGTCTACAATGAATTTAATTATAATTTCATTATTTCATGTTTGTGACTAAATAAAATCAACAATTTCAAGCAATAAAATGGTAAATTAATAAAAGGAAAAATACAAAATAAAAAAGGTAGATGGACTACGCCTTTTTTTCGTTCTCTTTACATTTTTCATGACTTTTCATTTTGTTTACATAAATTTATTTATTATTTTTTTGTTATATGTTCATTACTTCATCATTTCATCACTCGGAATTCATGTCCAATGTCTACACGCCACATTTCATGGTGGCTCTTGATGGTGGATGGAGCCCATTTTGTGTCCATCAAATTAAATCATTTAATATGCATTAAAAGTTCCATTTCTACCTACCAAAACATTTCATGATGGCTACAAAATTTGATTTTTCCTTCTACTTTTATTTCATGCATTACGCAGCATTTTCGTTTTTATTTGTTTTATGTAATCAATTCGCATCGCTTTGCTTTGCCTTGCCTTGCCTTGCCTTACTTAAACTTGTGTTTTACGCTGAAGATGGAAAAAATTGAAAAAATAATAATAATAATAATAATAATAATAAAATCAAATATGTTGTTTGTTTTTCCCAAAAATAATGTACAATAAAGTAAGCAACACACGAGAATATACAATACAATAAAAGCAATAATAACTGACAGCAGCTGCCTGCCCAAGAATTTATACTTTACTTATTTTGATTTGTTGTTTACGTTTTATTAGTTTTCCATTCACATACACATACTAATTTTCTACTTATATTCTTATTTTATATAATTTTATTCTTGTTTATCTGCAAAAAAAAAGCGAGAGAATAAACTAAAATCGCAAAATATTTGTGCCAGATTTCAGGACACAAAAATGCTGTGCGCTTCGCCTGACTATCTACTACATGGATACTTTAGACTTAGATACTAAAGCCAACTAAAAAGCGTTTGAAAGTATGCTTGGATTTTTCTTTTTTTGGATCATTTTTTCTTCTTTTTTTGTGTTGTTGTTCAACAAATATTAACATGCCAAATGTTGTTTGTTGTTATTGCTGCTGCTGATGTTGTTGTTTTCATTATTGTAACTAAGCTCAAACCTTTGCCAAAAAATGTTCTCAAGCACTAGAGAGAAGCAGTCGAAATATTTTGCAAATAGGTTAACATAGACCCAGATACGCCTACATTAGCACTATGAGTTTGTGGGGTTTCAAGCTTTTTGCTTGAGTTGGTTGAGTTGAGTTTGTTTTTCATTAGCGGCGCCATTTTGCTTTTAGTAGGTTTCACTAGAATTCTTCTTACCTACACCACCTCAAAATTTCTTACTCTCTAGTTCCTGGCTGTCACCTCCGACTACCTAAGCTTTCTTGGTGTGCTGATTTTGTTACCTTTATTTGTTCCATATTCTGCTTTTTCTTGCTGCACTGTTTGTTAACTTCTTTTTCATTTTGCTCTCGTTTACCACCTTTCTCACGATTCGTTTCCCTAGATCTCTGCCTACTTTTGATGGCTTTCTTTGGATGTTGTACTCCCCAAGCTACCTTTACGTGTTTCTAGTTTTTGTTTGCCTTTTCTTCTTATTATCATTCCTTGTTAGATGCATTTGCTCCTACTCCTTTTTCCTTTGGTGGTGGTGTGGTTTCTTCATTCATTTTCTGGGTCTTTTACATAAAAACCAGAAGGCTGCGCGCCAAAATGTCTTTTTACCTAAAATGGGCTAAAATTTGAAATCGGAAAAAAAGGATAAAAAAATGAAAATCAACCGCAGGCTCTTTGGCGTCAGTGGGTAGCAGTTAACTGAAGTATTGTATTATGGTAGTAGAAGCAGTTTAAGCAGTTGCTACATTAATATTCGAATATAAGTGTGTGTGTGTGTGTGTGTGTGTGTGTGTGTGTGTGTATGATTGTGTAAGTTTGTTTGTGGTTTCCTGTTTGCCACTTGGCCATTTCCTGATGCCTTACCGATTTTGTTATATATTTAAAATTATTTGGCGGCGTTTGTTAGTTGTCTTCTTTTGCCTTTGTGTATGCACCACATGCGGTAAATTGGCAAAACCTTGTACATACTTACAACATATTCTCTCGTTCAAAAGAGCTGCATGTGCTGAAATTTTGGCAACACTTTAACTGGTAAAAAACTGGCATAGCACAAAAAAGTTCTCTTCATCCCTTTGGTTGTGGGTTCCTGATATATCAAAGATGGACGTGTGTTTACTGTTGTAGCCCACACCTTTCTACACTCACATAACCATAGAGGGGATGGCAGAAAGGCAGTCAGGCAAGCAGTCAGGCAGCTTCCCATAAGAGTTACCCGCATGATTTATGTGCACCGCAATGTAATTTGGCCACCTTTTTCTCCTTTGGCATATCTTTTTGTTTTTCACATTTATTTCTCTCCCATTTTTTCATTGTGGCGCATTCACAGCTCTTTAAAATAACATAAATAAAACTTTTATATATATTTTTTGTTTCTAAATACAAAATCTAATCAGGCATATTTTATTTCATTTTCGATACTCTTGAGTCCAGTTTAGTTGAGTGAGGTCCTTGTGTCCTTTAAAGTCTCTGTAACAAAATGCTGCTGCAGGGTTTGTTTGTTTAATATATTTCCATATTTTAACAGAATTCCATCATCTCGGTCTTCCTCCCTTTCTTTTTGCAATAGCGTTTCCTTGTAAGAGTCCCTTTAAATATTTTAAAATCAAAATATTTTCAGAGGCTTCATATTCTATTCTTTTATACTACAAATATTTTTGATTCCTAATCAAGTTTTCTTTTAGTTGTTCATTGTTTGTCTTTTGTTCTTCATCGTTGATTGCCGTTGGTCTTTAGGTTAAATACTTTGTTTTGTTTTCTCTTTGTTTCCCTTTTTCGCTTTTACTTTTCCAAGTAATCAAATTATATTTCTTTGAATCTTTTCTTTTTTATATTTGGGTGCTGTAATTCTACTATTATCCTGCTACTTCAGAATGTAGATGTTTTGGGTGCCTTTAGGGTTTGTTTAAGGGCAGGCGTAGTCAATTACGGTCAGAGGACTCCAAGTATAAACAATAAAAAAATCAACTGTTGCTTTTGAAAATCTATATTTTATCTCAATTACAATTGCTTAAGGGGTTCCCTGAGTCCTATCTATTTGTTGTTCCATCTCTTTGGAATTAGTCTTTTGATAAGAATTGTAATGAAAAATTTTTTATATGAAAATACTTTAAAATAAATGAAATTTAATGGACTCATAAAATAATATTCTATACATTTTTGTTTTACTTAAAGCTGATACATTTATTATTCTGTCATAAGTTTCATTTGCTATTTTAAAATCTTTTATTTTAATGTGAGATTCTGTAATGGAAATGAAAAAAACATATAAAGCTTTCTTCATTTGATTATCACTTAAACTAAAAGTATGCAATCGGATCTTTAAAGAATTTACAATCATCATTCTGCTCGCTCTATTTCACATCGTGACTAAAAAATTAAATAAATATCCAATCTCTCCTATTGTAGAAAAGCGATTTTCATTTCATGCTTCTATAAACGCAAATTGTTTTGTAAAATTATTTGGAACAAAACAAAAAAAAAATAAAACACAAAAAATCATCAAAAATTCACCACAAATTCTCCTTAAGTTATTTAAATAATTTTATCAAGAAAAAAAGGAAGGAAAACAAGATACTAAAGTGCTCCCTGTGGTATGCTATAATATTTTACCTAATTTAAGATAAATTTCCGCTACGTGTCTTTCAACATATATATTTATATTTGTATGTGTGCCAAGCATATCCAAAGATACACTTATTTCTATATAACAACAATTGCAGTATTATACTTACTATGCTACACTACACTACACTATAGTACACAATTCTATCCACACTAAAGGACACTATACTACAATAGTTTTTTGCATTCTGTACACATTTTGTTTAAGAGTATCTTTGTTTTCTTTATTTCTTTCTCATGCGTTGGCATTGTCTTCGAGTTTTTTGTTGTAGTAGTACAATATTTTGTTGTTGTTGTTTTTTTTTTACTTTAGTTTCTTTCTTGTGCAAAACCAGCAACCAGCAACCAGCAAGAAGAACATAATGTCGCCTAGCAATACTTACAGCTTGTAATGCTTTCGAATACAAACTACACGACACAGAAACTGCAATAGCAACACCAACACCAACACCAACAGAGCAGCAGCAGCAGGACTAAGGACACGTTGTATTTTCACTATCTGTCTGACTGAATTGTGTCTGCTTGTCTGTCGCTTTTCTTTGTCTATTCTTTTTAAATACAAAACTATTTTAGTATTCTTCACTTGTCTTTCGTTTGCTATTTCATTTCATTTTGTTTCGTTTCGTTGTTGTTTTTGTGCTTTGTGGTTTGTGCATTTGCAAGTTTCGCCAGCAAGTAGACTATAATATTTTATTGTAGACTGGTAGTTTTCTTGTTCTATATTTTTTTGTATTTCTTTGCTATAGTATTTCTTTTAAAAACTCTGGTCGCTCGCTCTGTCATTGTCTTTCAATTCTTCGTCATTCTCGTACAACATCACCCACCTCCGTAAATCGCTAACAACCACTCAACAAAGGCGACGATAATATGGTGGCTATACTTCTGTACTTCTGACTTTCTGGTTATGTTTCATCATTGTCGTCCTCGGGCATATGAATCTCATAATACTATTGTATATATAATATTACAAGACATACATAAATGTATGTATAATATCCTCTCTTCCCTTCTTTTGTATTATAGTGGTTCTTTTTTTGTAAGTCGCCATGATGTTGGTAACTTGTCCCTTTTTATATTATTTTTAGAAATATGGAAAGAAAATATTGTATATTATGGTAAATTTAAAGGTAAAAATTCGTGTATGACAATGAAAATAAAGACGGATATTTTTAGGAGAAAAAATATGTACATATGTTTGGTTTTGTTTATAGTTATAGTTATTTCGTGTATATTTTCTCAATTGAGTCTTTTAAAGCATTAAAATTAATCGGTGTTGATTTTAGTGAGGATTTGTGGGTGGATTTGTCTTAAAAGGGAATATAAAACACATTACGTATACGCATGGGTAAATTTAATAATGAGAGAAAGAAACTACATGTTACCCTGATTGTTTTAGAAGGAGTCACTTAAAATTCAATATAGTAACTTATCATGACTTTCAAAATATGTAGTTTTACTATTTTGCTTTAGCTTAGTGGTTCTCTTCCTTCCTCAGTACATATTTTTTGTTTTTTATGGGACTTTTACAATAAGTAACATGTCACGTCTACTAGAGTGCCTCAAAGGCATAAACGCACGCGTACAACTTTGAGTTGGCCAAAGGAGTAATGAGATAGGGGAGAACTTCCATTGACTTCGCATATCCATTTTTGTAGAACATTTCAAATGTGTTTCTTTTCTCTACTATTTTTATATTTTTATATATTTTTTCCGCTGTTCCTGTCACTTTTTATTTATTTTTATTATGATTATTTCTTGTGCTACTATTATGTAATATTGTTTTGGTGAGTGTGTGTGTGTGTGTAGGTGAAAGTAGCAAGGAATAGAACAGAAGACATGGCAGCTGCATTGTTGGCCAAAGTCATGTGCATGCGGCAGTCAGTTTGTCTGAGTCTCAATGTCTATGGCTTTGTATCTTCTTGACTATGTGTATGGTGGGTGAACGACAAGTTTCCTTGACGTATATGACGTTGAATAGACTGGGACAGTATAACATGGAGGCGATGAAGATGACGACAAACGCTGATGTTGATGCAGACGATGAGAATGTTGATGAGCATGATGATGGAAATGACAATGACAACGACGACGGCGACGATGGCAATGCTGTTGTTGAAGCTGATGACGAGTAGTAAGTATAACTTCAATGATGATGGTATGATGATAACTACAAATGTCTGCTGGGCAGCAGCAACACATACTCGTCGTCATATAACTTGTATCGCTTTTACCAAGTGATGAGTATGTCTGTAAATCGTACGTGCTTATCACAGCATCTAAACAAAGTTACAAACATCATCATCGCCATCATCATCAACAACAACAGGAACACAACTGAACGTTTGTTGTTCTGTGTTTGGCCTGTTTGCTTTATCATTGATGTCAGACAGTTGGACAGGCAGGCAAACACACAGAGAGAGAGACAGACATCATTGGAATCTTCAGCTGACTTGGCTTTTAAGCTTTGACAATTAGTGGGAAGACTGAGAATGTTTAAGAGATAGATGGATGGATGAATGGATAGCGATTAGGGGTGTGTTGGGTGACCGCACATTTGCAGTAATTGTTTGCGGTTCGTTTGCGTGCAAATCGCTCGCTTGCTTTGTGCTGCGCAACTTCCTTAGGCTCAGGTTGTGGCCTACTCAACTCAACTCAACTCAACTCAGATACTTTTCTTTTGCTTTGCTTTTTCATTTATTTTCTTACCCAGTACAACCAAACAACCAAACCCCCTGCTCATCAACATCATGCTATTATGACGCTATCGTAAATTCTAATGAGGTCATTGCTTGACAATTGCATTTTGCGTTTGCGGTATTTTACTACTACTATGCCAAGCCTGCCATTTTTCCTTTCCTTTCCTCCCGCCGCGTCCTCGTTTGCTGTCAACGCTTTGTGATTTGTGTTTCATTGCGTCATTGTCGTTTCTGTTTCTGTTACTGTTACTGTTGCCATTGCTGCTGCCGCTACTGTCGCCGTTTTTCATTTTGTGCCCTTCTGTGTGTTTGTATGCAATGACGGTGCTTTCATTTCCGCTTCCTGCACCACGTTGCGTTTTTCTCATTTCATTTTTTTTTTTGTTGCACGCGTTGCTCTGCTCTTCTTCCTTTATTTTTTTTTTTTTGGTGTCATTAGTGGCACACGCGGGAAATATGCACTTGGTATATTCCTTTTTTTTTGTTTTGTTTTATTCTATTCATTGCTGCCTCCTCAGTTTTAGAGGCTATTGCTGTTGCTGGTGGTGGTGGCTACATTTCATTTGATTTTAGTTCATTCGAAATGTCTTTTGTTTCCGCTGCGTTCTTTGCTTGCTTCGCTTGCAGCTTTTTCCATTAATTTTTATTTTGTTCCTGTTTCTCCTCCTCCTGGGCTGCTACTGACTGCTGCAGTTGCTTCGACATAAATTATATGGAAGCGAGACAATGCCAAGATAAATTTTATGCGCGCGTCTAAATAAATTAAAGCGCAGCAAAATTATGGTTTAAATGCGACGCCATCGCCATCGCCATCATCATCATCATCACTATCACTGTTGCCTGCCTTCATAGTTCCTCAACCGCATCCTAACCATCCATGGCCATCATCCTCAACGGTGCCACACTCTTTTTGTGGCTGCTGCTGCTGCTGCTACAGTGTCGTGGCTGCCGTAGTCTCTTGATTAATGCACATCGCTTTTAATTACGCTTTACGCGTTTCTTCTTTGTAATGGCCAGAATGGCATCCAAATGCAGCGAAGCATTTTGCCTATTTCCTTGCCCGCTTTCTGCCACTGCTCCGATTCCGATTTCGACTCCATCTTTTGGTGTTGGTAGTCGTTTGGTCGGTTTTACTCTTGATAAATACCCAAAAGCTTTGTTCGAATTTCTCAACTACTAGTAGTGAGTAGTGTGTTATAATCTCATTTAACACAGAAAAATAAAAAAACAAAAAACAAGAAAAAAGAAAAAAATCTTGAAAAATCGCCTTATTTCTGTCAAAAGAAATTTCTATATGTTTTGCATTTATTACTCATTTTTAGCTTAATGAGTGCCTCAAAGTATGCTGTTAATAAAAAGAAGTGTCTTTGCCTTTGAAATAATTAAACTTTATGGAGGATTTCTAAGATATGCAGTTGATGGAAATGGCAGAAGATCCTGAGAGTGTATTTAGAAAAGGCGAAAAAGTATCAAAGGATAACTTGAAAGGATTCATATTTCTATGTGGGCATTTGTATTTACAAATTTATAATTGTATTTTCAATTTCTGTTTACCTTTATGGGAACCTCGAATTATGTTTGCAATGAAAGAAAAAGGAGAAGCAATAAGACTTAATTTCTAAGAGACTTTCATTTCATTAAAAAGTGTTAGGATTTTGATTTTGCATAAAATAAATTTACAAAATAAATGTTAAAGCCGATTTTAATTAATTTCTGTTATTTCTTTTTTTTTTTATCTATTTTCAGAAGCTCACAATGAAATCCTTTACAAATGAGTCATTTCGTAATCACCCCTAAATGTATACTACACTTAAGTAATGGTAAGTAGAATGTCATCAATATTTGTATTAAAATTTGGGTTAAAGAAATGTTTATAAATATAACTTAAGAAAACAAAAGAAAAATTCACTACCTCATGCAGTAAATCGTATTATAAGTTTGATTTACACAGGAGGAGACCTCGGAGAACCCATAAAGTCTATATACTCTTGATCAGCTCGGCGAGACGAGTTGATTTAGCCAAGTCCACCTACCCCTCTGTATATATGTAAGTTAGCTGAAATTTTTCAGAAAGTCTTCTTTTTACCAGACACTGCACATTTATCGGAATCAGCCGAATCGGGGTACTAGAATGGGTACCTCCCATACAAACCCAAAAAACTTCTTTGATTTTTGTATCATCGTATTGAAGTGTGGATTCTATAAGTGTCAGGACCATATTCACCAACAATGAAAATTTCAAGATTCTTAGATTACTGGTTCGGATAGCTCCCATACAAAGTTTCTAGGTTCAAATACATTTTCTTATTTGAAAAACTATTTTTTTGTTTGTATTATCAAACTGAAATTTAAATGCTGTAAGTGCCTGACTTATATTCACAAACCATGTAAATTTCAAGAGCCTATAATTCCTAGGAGGGATGCCTTCCATTCACATCCAGATTCAAATTGTTCATGTCCTTATTAGAAACCACTTTTGTTGTTTTGTATTCCCGAACTGAAATTTGGATATTATCAGTATATTCAACAATCTTGGAACCCTAGGATTAATGGATCGCATAGATAACATACAAATATTTCACTTTCAATGTTGAAATGCAGTATGACAAAACAAAAAACACTAAACACCCCAGAAGCTCTACATCACATGAGTTTAATGGGTAGGTACATAGTTGAAGATGTGGGCAATTAGATATATGAACTTTGAACAATAATCAGAAGATATAAAAGTTGCTTGAAAAGTTTTACAACTTCTGCATAGAGAAAGATAACTTTCTTTTTTCTTATTTCCATTCAAGTTACAAAAAATCTATATAATTTTCCATTTCCATGCCACAAACGCTTGAAAGTATGCTTTAAAATGATTAAATTCTTTAGTAAAGCTAAGCAAAGTAAGTAACTTTAGGGTTGCCATATCATTTGAGTTTGGTGGTTTTGCATATTAAAATATGTCGCTAATTCACCAAAGCTAAACAGCGTTGTTGCGTCCGCTAAGGAAGGATAAAAGGCAAAAGGGCTGAACTCTCTCATGCACATACACATACACATACACATGCACATACACTTAAACATAGATAAATAGACGACATGCCTGCAGCTGCTGTCATTTACTACATGTATGCTTTATATACCATACATATATATATATATATGCATATCTATGTGTATGTGAGTATGTAAAATGGCATTTTCGTGCTTTTGTTAATTAAAAGTGCAATACACAGAACAGGGATGAGATACCCTTGTTTCAGCTCTCTCTCTCTCTCTCTCTCTCTCTCTCTCTCTTTCTCTCTATCTCACTCTCTCTCTCTCTATATATATATACATATATATATATGTGACTGTGAGTGTACCATATTATGGTTAACTTACATTTTAAACAAGCTCAACGTGCAACCCAATGAACATAGCGCCACACAAATGACATCTGTGTGTGTTTGTTTTGTTTTTTTTTTTCTGAGGTAAACCATAAATAATGAATGAAATTAACAACAGCGACCGAGAGTCAGTAAGACAGACAGGCAAACACATACTACGAGAAGAAGGCTCAACAAGAAGAGGTTGATCACATAGGGACGAAGTAAATGCAACATTGCAATACACACCCGGTTGGGTTTTAGCTAACATGGGATAATATCCATACTATGCAATGTGGAGTACGCTTGGGCTCATGAACTCACTCACTCATTCACTTACGTGACAAGTGCGTATGTTGTGTAAGGTAGACATAGAACAGAGTATTATAAGAGAAAGCCAGATGAAGCAAGGAGGCACATAGTATTAGAAAGTAAAATAATTTCATATGAGAAGCAGAATTTACATTAACTTGTGGTTTAGAAATGACAACGAGTCATAAATTAAGGCAAATACAAATTTCATGTTAAAGGGTTCATGTTTTGTTTCTTGAAGCAGCTGTTGGTTATTTTTGTTCATTCAATATGCAAGAAGCCAAAAAGTATTCCAAGTCAACATTTTACACTGTTTATTCTATAAACCACTACATAGTTCTAAACAAAAGAAGGAGGATCTTAAGACTTAGACTGATTCAACCAGAAAAAGAGTTGAGTTCTTTTTGTATATGCAACATGTTTTCATGCATTTTCTTTATTGCTTTGTGTTAAGCCTTAATGCTGCTTACTTAAGAGTATTTTAGAGATTTATTTTAACCAAAGACAAGATGACTTTAGCAGAGATGAAGTCTCACGATTCTCGTACACCATAGCACACCACAAACGAAAGCCGATACTCGGTTTTAAGCTTAGCCTGCTAAATAAATCATAGCATAAGACAAGGCGTTAGAAAATGAGCATGCAAGCAAGGAATAGCAGAGAAGGCGGCATTCCATGACGGTAAGTTGAATCAGCTTTGCTTTAATATTTAAAATAAAAATCGCGTCTAAGTCAGCCAAACGTTGAATGAAGATGGCACAGAATGCCAGAGAAATATGGAAAAATGTGGAGAGCAAGAAAAATAAAGTAAAATATAAAGTAAGAGAAAACATTTAAAACCAGCAGACATTTAAAATCAGTCAGGCAGTGAGCCTTGTTTAATACCAACTCTTTAAGGTAGATATGGTGGTGGTGGTTTGGTTCGGGCAACTGCATGCGGCGCACTTCCGTTTCCGGTCCATGGCGTTTAATAAAAGAAAACGATAGCGCGTGTAATTTTGTGTGCCTGCATTCAAAGACAGACAATGAATGAAGGAGTCGCCTGGATGATAAAGCTACTAGTTTTCTTTTGTAAGCAATTCTGCGTTGCCTATTCCATTGCTCCAATCGGGTTTCTGCCCTTAACCCTCAATTGTCTCACACAAAAGCCATACAAATCTTAAACACATTATTTATGTGCGCAATTACTCAACTGTCAAGTGAAGCAGCAAAACTTAGATTTAGAGATTGTAATTGAGATTTTTCCCCTTTCTAGTTGCTTGCTCTTGCCTTTGCTTTGCTTTATGTGCCTTGCCAAATGCACAAAACAATGTTTAACTATTGCATACATTCAAGTCGGCATTACTCATACGCATTTATTTTCTTAAGATTGTTATCAGATGCAATAATGTTTAAATGTCTACATTAGACAACAAAAAAAACAATAAAAGATAAAACATGTTATGTGGCATAATTTGTTATGCTATCATTTTCTAATTGGCTTTGCCTCCCCGCCCCCAAAAATGTTGCTTTGCCAGATGAGAATGAATGAACGGCAGAAATGTTAATCTCTAAAAGGGAAAAAATATTCATTTATTTTGTTGGCAACGAAAAACAAACCGAACAATTAACATGCCTCCAATAAACTCACACAAACTCATACTCACAATCATATATAAAGACATGAAAGGATAAAGCAAGGATAATGGATATGAGTCGTTCAGTTTATATAACGAAAAATAAATTATACGCCAAGTTGCCACAACCAACAGAAGTAATAGCAGTAGTAGTAGAAGTGGCAGTAGCACCAGCAGCAGCTCAACCACTGCAACCATGGCCAACTTTTGAAAGAGAATGATTATGTTTGTATGTGTGTGTGTGCTTTATGTATGTTTGGATGATTTTGAGTCGCTTAAGTAACTTCGCTTGGGCAGCCAAGTGGCAGCAAGCGTTTGTTCATTCCTTCATGCTGCATTAAAATCGCCAACAACAAATGATGCCATCGCAGCCATTGCCACCGCTTGGCATTTGCTTATCTTAGAGTCTTTGTTGGTCTTTGGATGCATTGCTTCCCAATGCTACCCGCTTCCATTATCCCACTCTCGTGGCCACTTTATTTCGTTGTGCATTTTCATAATAAAGAACAAAGCTTGTAAATGTAGTTTGGCAAATGAAGAGGAGACGACGACGACGACGACGACGACGACAAACAACCACAACAATGGAAACAGTATCAGAATATAAAGATGGGGTTGAGTTTCAAGCAAATACACCAATAGAATAAAGATGTGAACCTTAGCTGTCTGTACTTTGATAGGCGTGGAAAACAACTTTAACGGCAAACTAATTTCTAGTTTGATTTACTAAAATTCTACTGCTGCTGCTTTTGTTAGATCCTTCGATTGCTTGCTTCATCTTTTGCACTTTGTACTAGCAAAAAATACTCTATACAACACTAAGCCAAAGTAAAAACCACATTAAAAAAAAAAAAAAATGGTAGTCTCCTGTTAGAGTGTGTGAGCCTTAAGAGTATGGGTGTGTGATGTGATATGATACGTTTGTATGAGTGTGTGTGGGTGCGTGTATGTATCTTTGTATAAACCAAGGCACCGCAATGTCTTACGCCTGACTGAGCAATGCAATTATTTATACGAGTACACTACACTACACTTTACTATGCCTTTAGCTTAATTTTTCTTTCTTTGCCTTCTTAAACTTAGTCATCATCATTATCATCATCATCATCATCATCCTCTTTAGTTAGTGGAAAAATTCTTTCATTTTTCTTATTATCTTATTATCTTATTGATGTGAAAACAATCCAAATGTAATGAAAATCAAAAGAAAAACATATACAGAATTCTCAGAACCTCTTCGTCTCCAATATGTG
This sequence comes from Amiota minor, assembly GCA_037043295.1. NCBI lineage: Eukaryota > Metazoa > Arthropoda > Insecta > Diptera > Drosophilidae > Amiota > Amiota minor. Next base: position 1,491,170 of record JBAMAW010001038.1, read on the forward strand.
GTGATGATGATGAGCTCAAATATTTAATATTGCTTCAAGGCATTTTCGTGTGTAAAATTTTGTTTCTTTAGCTGTTTGTCTTCTGAATTATTGCATGCAATGAAGTGTAAAGATTCTGGTTTTAAATAGGGGTGCGTTATAGAAAAAAAAAACCAAAATCGCATTTGAAATTAAAAGAAAATTAATTGAATGAGTTTAAAGTGAATTAGTATCTTTCGAATGTGAAGGTGATTTGAAAAATATTTGTGCAAAAAAAAAGAAATTTTTTAAAATCGGAACAATTGGGCTTCTTTAGCGAAGGGAGTTAAATCCAAAAATTAGAAAAAGAAATGTGACGAAAATCAAAATGCGATGATGCTTCATAGAATAGTAGGGAGGCGCACAAAACAATGCGCATTGTCTTGTGCGGGCTCGTCTGCAGCGTAGAGAATGAATGCTTAAGCATGAGTAAGAGAAAGATAAATAAGGTTATATTTTTAACAGATCGAAATAATTGATTACCTTCTGCTTGGTTTTCATAAATGTAATTTTAATATAAAGCAAAGCAACAACAGTTCTCCATTGCGGGTCTGTTGTAGTTGTCATCTTGTACACAACAAAAACACCAACAAAGCATCAACAACACAAGCAACCCGCGCAGTTACCTTCTCAACACACGCTCGCTCGGTCTTCGACCACTTGTTCGTACGCTCTTCGTAAAAAGCATTTTTATCTCTCTCTTACTCAAGCATAAACACTCCCGCTACGTCTCTGAAGCATCATCACATTTTGATTTCCGTCACATTTCAGTTTCATATTTTTTGGATTTACTCCCCTTTACTAAAGAAGTTCCACTTCAAAAAACCAAATCATTCAAAAACATTTATCACACCTTATAGAAACAATATGATGATATAATCCAATTCTCAATTGCTATGCTGTAAAATTAAGTTCCTTTTGAATTCCTTTTTTTTTTGCCGTGGTTTCCCTTATATTATTTCTTTCGAAAAACCAATAAATGATTTTATAAACTTTTGTAAAGTCAACTTAGTCGCAAGGAAAAGTTTCTTTGAAGTTAAATACTAAAAGTTGAAATAAGAAAAGAAGAAAACTTCTAAATTTTCTAATTGTCGCATGTCACATGTCCATTTTTCCACTTACTGCCTGCAAAACTATTGTGGCTTAATGAAAAAATCCACTTGAAGTTTCTTAACAAACTCAAGTGCTTATATGCTTTGCAATGTTGTCCTCTGCGGTGATGTGTTGTATTCTTCTGTGTATTAATGCAGAGAGAAATCTGTGCACAATAGTCTGCGCCATATTTTCTTTTCAACTTTAGTTTTCCTGTTTTCGTTTGTTTTTGATTTTTTGTTTTACGTTTTCTTTATTTCATTCCACACACACTCACATAAACCAACAGGACACGGACATTTAACTACCGCGACACACACGAAACTATTGTATAATAAAAAAAGAAAAAGAAACAAAACACATGCAAAGAAACAAAGAAAGAATAAAAGAAAATGGACCTGGTTGGCATGTTGTTTGTTGGTTTTGCTTGGTCCAAGTGAATGTGATAGGTAGATACATGATACATATAGAGGGAAAGAGGAGACAAAGTGGAGATAGTTGTGAGAGTTGAATGCAGTAAAGTGCCAATCATTGTTGTTCATTTATAGTTCGCATGTGTGCTTTAGTTTTATGCGAGGCCATTGTTTTATATGAAAATTTCTTGTTCCTCATACTTTCTTTTTCCTTTTTGTATATTTTTTTTTTTTGTCTTTACAATTGTTTTGTTTTGTTTTCCATTTATATTTTGTGCATTTTCCAACTCTTAATGTCCTTTTACAACTACTTTATGTTTTAGTATTTTTGTCGTTGTCATTATTGTCCTTGTTGCTGCTGTTATTGCTGTGTTTGTGGTTGATGTTAGTTGTTGCAGTTGTATTCTGTTGTGTTGGCCACAAACAAGAAACGCTGCTAATTAGCACACTGTCAACGACAAGCACCAAACTATAATAGAGCCGACTAGACAGATAGACAGACATATGTATAAGAGACATGTGTATGTATGCACATTAAGCTGAATGGACAATGATGATATTGTGTATGAGTATGAGTATGTTAAGGACAGATGCATAAAGAAATATTGTAGTATAAATGTGTTGGATGAATAAAACTACTATTGTAAGACAAATGATAAATAAGAATTTAAAACACATTAACTTTGATCAAATTCCTCTACTATTCTTTCAATATCCTTAAATTGAAGTTTACAAAAACAAAATTTGTATAGAAGCTGCCACGATGAGCAGGAAAAAGAGACAGTCGAACATGTTTTGTGTATATAGACGAAAATGCATTTAAAGAAATTAATAAGCATCGCGACAAAATTTGACAAATAACAAATAACTGTAACAAGACTCCTTACTTTCATTAGATGTAATTTATTACAAGAATCTAAGTAAGTAAGAGTAGTAAGGAGTAGTTCTGATGCTGCCTTAGTCTAATATCCCATTTTGTTTCATGTGCTATTGTCTTCTCAAATGTTGCAATAAACATTAAATAACAGATTTTTTGGTCAATCGAAAGATTAAATACATTTAACACAAGTTGGTGATCTAATGAAAAATGCATACATTTCTACTTCTGCTGTAGTACTTCAATTGAAAAACAAAGATTATTCATTAGATGATTACGGATGAATCTAATTTTCTGTCACAATAAGACATCAAATGACAATCTTTATGATTAATCTAATTATTCTAATTAACTTTATTATGAGCTGTTCCTATCCAATTGTTTATCAATCCTTTTTATAGTGGCAATCCCATCATCTTTTTTCCATAAAGTTGGAACCTTTAAAATGCAATTAAAGAACATGACTTTAAAGTTATTGAGACAATTACTACACATGATGGTTTAATAATTGCTTAAAACATATAAGTTTCAATTTTATCAAAAGAGTTTCTTTTACTATCCAAAACTGTATTTCTACTCCTTTAGCTCTTTTCCTTTGTTATTGTATTGTATGTTAGATCGATTAATGCACTCATTCACTTATGTAAACTTCTTTCACTAGAGTAATATCACAATTCTAATCTACCATAATAAAAAAGCAAAGTTAAAATAAAATTAAAAAAAAAAAAAAAAAAACCAAACTGTCCACATTTGTCGTTTAAACGACCACTTAGCCCAACGCTTAGTTATGCATACAAACGATATCAGTGGTCAGCGCCACAAAGTATGCAATAGAAAACGAACGACAAATACAAAAATATATAAAGAGCAACTCATTGTTGTCTCACTGCCACCGTTTCATTTATTCAAGTGGATTTTACTGTGATTTTTTTTTTCTTCAATTCTTTTCGTTTTTTATCTTCCTCTTTTTTTTTTTGTTTTTCAGAAAATTTAATTTTTATTTTTATTGCCACTTGAATTGTTTGACTTGACTCGACTGCTACTGCAATGGTTTGGCGGTGTCGTCGACTATGATGGTGGTTTTTGTATCGTTTAACCATTTTATACAATTTCTCGCTATATACATTTCTATTCTATAGTACAGAGTTGCTTTCTCTATGCCATGCAGTTGTATGTTGTTGTATGGTTGCATGTGCATGTTAGTGTGTGTCTGTGACAGCCGCAAAATGTATGCAACACAAAAATTTGTATGCAATGGCGGCAGGCGCAGGAGCATGCATGTTGAACAATCCTTTTGTCTTTACTCTAGAAAAAAAAAAAATCATTTGCTGCATGGTTTTTATAAGCTTAACAAAAACAGAACAGAATATAGGAAATAAAAGTCGACTCTCAAAGCCAATGCCGGATTTGAGGTAGTGTGGCATGGCATGTGGCAAGTGGCAAGTTGACGCTGGTCATGGAATTTTAAATCGGTCGTTTGGCTTATGCAAGAAAATGGTAGGATCAAAAAAAAGGGAAGAGGGCTGCGAAGAGGCTTTGGAAACTTCATTTCTGGGTAACAGCAAACAAGCGATTGAACGAGTCCGGTCACTTCCGTGCGGATGCGGAAACACTAGTTGTCGTTGGCAGGTTGGTTGGTCGGTCGATCGACTGACTGACTGAGTGAGTGACACCAAACAAAGCACTACTGCATAGGAGACTGACTGGGAATGTTGGGTATGTAGAATTACTAGGCATAGTACAACGAGTAACTGAAACAAACGAGCAACAGAAGGCGGCACACTACAAACTATCAAAGAATCAGGAAGTTTAATATGAATATGGTTTTGCTGCTGCTGATATTGTTAGTGAAAGGTAATGATGATGACGACGATGGTGAATCCAAACTTGTGCTTTCTTTACTTCCTACTATTTTATCCAATTTCTGCGCCAATTTTGTTTGTTTGTTTTTGCTTTTCAAGTGCAATCGAGAGTGACAGAAATAGGCAGACGAAGCAGCTGGTAACGAAAAGGGCTTCAATCTACCTTGTTGGCCAGTGGGCATGAACTTCTCCACTTTTATACGTGCTATACTCGTATATGCATATATGCCTTGGTTATGGTTCCTGTAGCTGTTGTCGATCCTATAATGCATGCATGCGTGTGTGTGTAGTTTGTTTTGTCTTCTTGTTATTAGGTAAAGCAATTGATTTGCATTGCCATCGTCATCGTCATCGTCATCAACATTATTATGATTATCATCATCATCATCATCATGAACAACATCATAGTTGTCGTTCTTATTGTCATGTCCTTCTTGTTATATGCATTTGCTGCTGCCATTGCTTTTAACAACATTTCGCTTTCTCATGTTTGTTGCTGTCGTCGTCGTCGTCGTCGTGTGCACAATTTTCCAAATGGCGTCATTTGTTGTGAGCCATTTTGTGGAAGGTAGTTTACTCTTTGAACACATGGACGGACAGGACACACGTTTTATAGTGTTGCGAAAAAACTTTAGTGGTTTCTTGTTGAACCATGAATTTGAAGTTAAAGAAAATGAACTAAAGAAAGGAATGTAATTTCATAAATATGAAAATTATTTTAGCTGTATTTGATGAAAAATACCATGTACATAAATGCAATTAAATGACACGCATATCATGCATGAGTTGCATTAGGACATTTTTTATACAATACTAAGAGGCCATATGTGCTTATCATTCTATTCTCAAATTTCATTGTTAGTGCTTAAGAGGCAATTAAGGTTAAACTGATAAGTTTTTTCCATAGCGGATAATGCACACAAATATTTTAAAGTAAGATAAATAAGAATCTTAAATGTGATGTTTTAGAAAAACAGAACAAAAATAAATTACAGAAGTGCAGTTAATTAGTTTAAAAAACTTAAATATCAATATTTCTTTGTTATAAAATCCTAGATTAAAAATGTTGAATGAAAAAGCTAAAATTGTGATTGTGTGTTCCTATAATGATGAAGATAACCAATAAGAATGCAATTTTTAACAATCCACTCCCATAATGAATCATTAAATAAAAGTTGTCATGAAATATGTAATCAATAAGACAATCGTAAGCATTCAGCACAGTGTTTGGATAAGGATGAGATACAAAATCGCACCCTGAAACATATGATTCATCAAAAGAATGCCGATTTTATTAATATCACGATGCTTAGCACATGGAATGATAAACGCCAATCAGCGTCGGCTTGGATATATGTATATTCGCAGGTACCAAATTAGAGTCATATTTATTTTAGTCATTTGACTGACTTTCTCCTTGGTGAGACCCTCCGTCTCTGGGTGGTAACACACTGTTGTATAATGCAACTCTATGTCGAATTAAAAACTCTACCTGAATTTGGATATCAGCAACACAGCAAGCACGATACTCTCATACAGAGTCCGTACATGCTCTTCAGGACGGAACAAGTTCTGTGGGCCCATGACCACCCGTGCTTCCACGCGCAGCTTCTCGCCAGACTTCGTACCCGAAGGTACTATTTATTTAAGCTCAACAAACCAAAGTTGGGCCCATTTAGTCTTAACTTCTATAGTAGAAAAGAGATCCAATTTATAAAGAATAACCTGCATCACTAGTTATTAGTAAAAGACTCTCTAGGAATTACAGTTTTATGCATGGAGGGCTTGTATAAAATGCCAAAAATTTCCCAGAGAGAAGAAAGTTTTGGAAACTGTTTGGTGCTCTGGTGCAGGTATATGACGCTTTATGGCTTCATGAAATCTCGATCAACGATCACAGCTAAAGTATACAGGAACCAACTTAAGCAAAAACAGCCTTGATTGGTCAACACATTGACTCCTATGTTACTGAACGAAAAATAGCTGTGGAAAAACTACAGGAATTGGAATTGAAGCTTCTTCAACAACATTGACAGCTTTTTAATAGGAAACAATTTAATTCTGACAAGATCGTAAAACTAACCTTGTAGGAATATTGACTCATACTGAACTTTCTTTCGCTTCGATAACAAATCTTGCAAATCTCCTTCATTGTAGGAGGGACACATGTGTATTAGTTTTATAAGATTTGTAACCTTATTGGTAGTCCTATGTATTATATAGGAGATTCAGTAAATACTATAAATAAAAATAAAAAAAAATAAAAAATATATATATACAATAGATAATATGGGTGCAGGCTTCTTCTTATAGATCTCCCATCATTGCAAAATCGCCGAATTACTCTTGGTATAAGCTTTCTTCATAAACTTATTACTGGTAATATTGAACCGTCAGTACCTATAAGCCAACTTACAATAGTTTCTGTGTCCCTAGTCGTACATCTAGAAATTACGTTTCCTTAGGTTTAGGTACATGCACAACTAAATATGCCCTAAATGATCCTTTCCAAGTTTTATGCACTCTTTATAACAAGTTTTATCACGTCCTCTCGCCTGAGATCTCTGCGCTTAACATCATCGTCCTTCGTTGGCTTCGGGAATTGGAACGAACTGCTACTAACTACTACTAGATGAAAAGGACATCGATCATTGTCTCTCACATCCCTTCTGTCTCTGACCACAATTGGCTGTGAGTAGGGGAATAGCTTGGAAAAATACCTCCAATGGGTCACAGATAATTTAATTTTAAGTAATTAATGTTGTTTTAAGATTAATCACTTGTTTTGTTATTAATTATGTTTTTCTTTTTTTTTTATTTTGTTTTAATATTAGGTATTATGTTAATAACCTTTTATTTTTATATTTGACAGTATTTTGTCATAATAAATAAATAAATAATAATTATAATAGTTTGATGTATAAAATAGTTACTTCTTGTATTAATATACTTTGCTTTCAATTCTGCAAATTTCATATTGCACGACCCAATAATAGTTCCAAAGGGATCTTCACTGATACTCGTATTGTTAATATTTCATACATGCGAAGGTTTATGCTCTCTTAATTCTGCTTTTCTAAAATAGGCGGGCAATGTTATATTTTTATTATCTTTTTATGTACCTACAAATTATTATTGACAATGTCTCTAGGAGATTAAATGAAACTAAAGTAAAGTAAAGAAAACATGTTGTATTATTTTCTTTTATATTACTTTGAAGTTTTAATCTTTATTTTCCAGCATTCCCTCGTTCATCTTTTCCTTCACATGTAACGTTCTATTAAAAAATAATTTTCTCAATGCATTCACCTGTCATTTTTGAAATCTGTTACCTTTTCTGTCATTTTAACTATTTCGCTATGGTGACCACTACAAAAAGAGAGAAAAAAAAAACAAAAATAATAAAAAAGGAAAATATGAAAAAATATCTGCGAGTCTTTACGAAGCCATTTTTTGTGTTCATTGTTCATTGTGTCCTCTTCATGTATCCCCCTCCATTTTTTTTGTTGTTTGTTTTTATTATTATTCTTATTTTTTTTTTCTTCTATGTTATCATTCAAGTGAGCGTGTGCAGCTGTAAAAACATACACAAAAATCAGCAGTTATTGCCTTAACGTGCTTATGTCCTGTGCCACATGATGACGACGACAAGTAAAACGATGCCATAGCTATAGTCATAGCCATAGCTATAGCTATAGTGATATCCATATCCTTAACGTGCACAAGACTAGAGAATTACTCGGTAGCTTACTTACCTGTCTAGTTAAGGTCGCTGCTCTACATTGTAGTTAAATAGAGGAGCTGCTGCACTATAGCAGCTGTCATATGCTTGCTTCCTTGCCACGTTAGGACAGGACAGGCCAAGTTAAGCTAAGCCAAGCCAAGCCAAGCTAGGCAAAAGAGTGAAGCCTTGTAGTCGAGCCAAAAGAGCGACGAAGCCAGACAGACAACAGAACAGGACATGACTATGGCGCATAGCTGTAGTTATTATGCGCATTGCGATTCTTTTTCTTTTTTTTTTTGCTTTTTTTTTTGGCGTGTATTCGACCTAAAATGTGTTTTTTTTTTTGTTTTTTTGTGTTTGTTTTGTTGTTTCTACTTTTTCTATTCATGATGGCGTTCTAATTTTATTTCTCTTTCTTTTTCCCTTGACTGCCAAAAGTTTAGAGTAGCTTATACTCATATCCTCTCCATATGTTTTGCCTGTAAGAACATTACTGTCCTCATATCATCCAGTGTGGGTTTTTTTTGTTAAGTTTATAGCTACATTCGTGTGAGTTTTTCATTTCATAATTTAATATTTACAAAGTAAAATCATTCTGGAGATAGAAAAAAGAAAAGAGACGAATTAAACTAGAGACACGCAAAGCTCACAAAACTCTAACACACTATCAACGTCACCATCGTCATCATCATTGTCACCATCAAAGTGTGACTGACCATCAGTTCCTTCAGTTGTGTTCATGTCACAATCTCAGTTTTTAACTTGCAATCACCAGCGAGCAGAGGCAGCAACAGCAACAATAATTTTTTTCAACTCAACTCAGCTTAACTCAACTTGAATCTACTCATCTCGACTCATCTCAACTCTTCAGTTAAAGTAAATCTTTGAATTCTGGTAGACTGTATTAAAATGCGCTTAAACAAGTAGCTTTGGTTCGTCATTCACTCGTTGACTCGTTCGTTCGTTGTTTTTTTTCCTTGTTCACCATTGACAGATTTCCCACTGATTTAATTTTTAGTCTGAAAAATCAGGGTACTCAGTAGTGAGGTGCGGCGACATGTATGAGGCATTGCGTCGTTCGTTTGTCTGGCTGACGTGCATTTTAAAAATTTTGTTTGCTTTTAATTAATTGCACGCGGTGGTCAGTCAGTTTCTGTTGCGAGGCAAACAAACAAACCGATAGAAAGGCAGTCAGGCAGTCAGGCACTCAGGCAGAGAGACAGCAGACACAACATTGGATTGGATTGAACTGGACATGTGGTGTGACATATGACGACTACTCTGACTACTACTGAGTACGTGTAGCCTAGTTAGCGTGTTAGTAAGTGATTAAGCGCTTAATGTGCTCCTTGATTTTTAAGAGATAATATGAACGAACTTCTCACCAATACAAAGTCCTGGCTACTATGTTGCCTGTTGGTGATAGTAAATTGGGCGTATTTCGAGTTGAGTATTGTATATTATATTATATTATGTATGCAGATTTGAATGAAAGGTTTGGGGTTTCCTTTTTGATGTGATAAAAGGAATAATAATTATTAAATAAAAAAAGGAAAATTTGTTAAAAATACCAATTTGATGAGCGCATTTAATGTAATTTTAACTTGTCCGAAACTTTGGCCTTTAGAGCCACTCAAAGTGTAAGTATCCTTAAATTTGCTCACTTGCTCCTGTCTGTACTATGTTGTTTTTTTTTTCTCTCATTTTTTTTTTCAATTCGGCTTTTCTCTTTTGTATTTGTATTTGCAACCCTGAGGGTTGACAGCATAATTTGCATAAATTTTAAATTTCAATTTGTAACAGACCGAAAAGCAAAAAAAAAAAAAAAAGGAAAGCAAATATAAAAAGGACTTACAACCAATAACCAAAAAACTAAAATAAAACAGAAACGCTCAAAAATTAGCACCGGTTTGTATTCTACAATACAATAGCAGGGAAAACAGGGAGAAAAAGATAGAAATGAGTGAGTTAGATATGATGAAAAAGAAACTTCAAATACTAAAACTTTATGCCATTGTACTTTTGACTCTCTGCTGCTGCTGCCTATCATATCTTCATTTCAAAGAGTTCAGTCTAATCCTATCTTGTTCTAGCGCACTCGCCTATATAATCTTTGTTTTTTTTTTTTGTAGTTCGTTTATGCTTATAACTTGTGTATTGGTGTCCTTATACTTATTCTGTGTCCCTTCTATTTCTATTTCGATTTTTTAATTTTTACTTTTCTTATGTGTTTTTTTGTTCTGCTGACCACTGCTACTGCTTGCCTGCAGTAGCCGCAGCTTCACAATCAACATAACTACAAACTAACTGCCAATGGACAATGTAAGCAAGGATAAAGGATAACAAACGCACATAGGAAAACTTAACCTACGAACTGCGTTGCCGCCTGTTTGGCTGCCATTTGACTTGCTCTGTTAGTATTTCAGTTTCATTTTATTTTTTTTTTTTTTTTTTCGTCTCCCTACTACAGTCTACAGTTGTCTGTATATGTGTGTGTAACAAATTCTTACATATCCGTTGGTGTTGTTGTTGGTTTCTCGGTAATATTTTTTTTTTTTTGTTCTTCTTTTATACGGAAAAGGAAACACTGGCATTGGCAGGCAACATCCAGTCATAGAAGCGTAACAAACGAACGCAAGGATAATCGTGATGACAACCATTTCCTTTGCTTTCTCTCTTTGGTACTTTCTATCTTCTCATATGGTTTATTGTTACACTAACTCATCTCGTTTGTATTTGTATTTGTATTTCATATGCGACATGCCGGCCACAAACTCACATACACTTATTGACTCTGACTCCTCTAGATACTCTTCAATTCGCAGTTGTTTTCATCTGTTGTTGCTGTTGCTGTTGCTTTTGCTTGTTCTTAAAATGACATTAAAGTGTTCATCTAAACGGAATGTTGGCTTTTGTTTTTGTTTTTGTTCGTACGTTCGATTCTTCTTTTCTTTATGCATTTTGCTGCTGGCTTCACTGATAAGGTTTTTTGTTATTTTACTATTTCTAAGTTGATTTTCATTTTGGAAATTGTGTTTCTCTTGGTTTTGTTTCTTTTAACTGAAAAAAAAAAAAAAAGCCTCAATTTGTAATAAATCACATCAGAATGTGGCGTGGTGGCGTCGTGTAGTTGTGAAAGTGATAACGTTTTGATTTGAGAACATCTTCAATGGTGGAAATCCACAAAATTCAGTATGAAAGCCAACTTACATAGTTCAATAAATTACACATATTGAAGTCGGGTGTTTTTTCATGATTCATATGGAAACAGTTTAGTTATGTTACATTTGTATTATTGTTGAATGAAATATGGAAAATGTTTTATTTCTAAAATATTTTTAAATTGATTTTTGGAATTTTAAAATTGGAATTTGATTTATTGAGATTTTATTCAAATTTTTTTCAATCAGCTGAAATTATTCATGATTGATAAATTGAATAAAAGTTACCAGCAAACAATAGAAATTCTCTAAAATAATAGAACTTGTAAAGTTAAATGGACAAAAATTTAATAGATTTATATTCAATCACTAAAGATAAATACAAAAATAAATATTCTATCTGATTAAGGCCACTTTTGCAAATGTTTATTTTGAGTCGACGATTCCGTTTTTCGTGTTTCCACAATGTGAAGTACTACAGTGAAATTCCTATTTATAAATTTCAATTGCTTTTTCACGCTTGAACAGATCAAACGAAACAAACTTCAAAGGAAAGAAATACCTTTTATTGTAATTGGGTTCGTACCGGTAAAAAAAAAAGGAAAAAGATAAGGTTTTTTTTTTTAATATGTTTTCTTCTGTTAAACAACCTGAGTCTTCATGTCAATCCTTCGCACCAAGCCAGTTGCACGGGGTTAGTAATAACAATTTCCTTAATATGTGAATTATTATATCGAAGTGAATAAAAAAATTTTAAATGAGACAAGATTAATTGTACTGTAGAATGAATAATGAAGAAAAGTTGAAATTTATATTTATTTATTTGTCTCTCTAAGATGACAAAAGTATATTTATTTATATAAATATGCTACTGATTGAAAGACATGAATCTTATGGTTTCAGATTCTTTAAACAGAGAAACTATTCACTTAAGCATTAAATATTACAAATGTTATAAATTAAAATTTAAAAATCTAGGATATGATATCTTGTTCCAACAGCCTGACAGTATTATTTCTGCTGAAGAGATTTTTAACTAATTCGTACTCATTCCTACTCAGTCTCTCCAAGATCGATTTCATATACTCAATTCTGATTTGGATTTTCACTTTAAGTTGTGCTTTTCACGTTAGACTGCGATCAGGGTGCAATCCTAGGTATTTGCTACATTGAGGTTTCATTTAAATGCACTTTAGTAGACAACTGATTTCTGAGTAAATGTTACTTGAATAGATTTGTAGTTGCTGAAGTTGTTGAATTGCTATAGTCATCAGCATATGTTACTATGAGTACATTTACACATTTAGAGATAGAAATAACGGCTGTAAATTTATAGTGTAGAGCAAAGAAGGTAGTACACTTACTTATTTTATTGTTGGACATTTATTTTTTTTTTATTTTATTTTATTTATTTATCATAATTAAATCTAATATATAATACTAAACTTAATACTAATTTTAACGAGTAACTAGCTGCTGGGGCCTACGACTCGGACATTTATTTATTTTATTTATTTATAAACAGTTTGAGTGCACTAAAAATAGAAATTAATATCTGTTACTAAGAAAAGATGGTAACAACAGAACAAATTTAACACACGGCAAAGTTTTTTAAATTTTGTATAGAATGTCGAATGCTTTCTTAATAATATCAAGGAAAATATTCGTACAATATTTTTGGCAATTACAATTGATACAATGATATTGCTCATGTGACTTCTTCGAACTCAAATATGAATATGTAAAGATAAAGCTTTTTTTTTACTTAATTATCTTTAGGTTACTCGCAAGTCGTAGAATATTTAGTATTAAAGATGGTTGATTATGTCTAGAAAACGTGCTTCTGGATTTTAATCTGAGATGTTCCTGTGTTATTTATACCTTACAGTTTATGTTATGGTTAGTGTTTCGAACATTTAATCTTTAAAATAATTATACTTTTTTTTCTTTAAATTTAATAAGTTTTCTATTGTTGTACACACTTGCATAGACTAAAATATATTTAATTAACAACAAAGTTTCCGCAGTTTTGAAGTGAAACTTCTTTAGCGGCGTTAGAAAAAAATTTATACTAAAAATTTGAGTGAAAAAATACAAATCGTCACGATTGTGGTGGTTCTGTATCTCATGAACCGCACTAGGCAGAGACTTTAAATTTTCACAGAGTGTGTATTTCTATTTCCATATCCCCAACAACTAATAAAATTTTTGGAAAATCCACCGGAAAAGTCTTAAAAAAGAGATCACACAACAACAAGAATTAGACACGTCAAAGAAACCAAAAGCAATATATAGACGGACAGACAGACTGACAGACTTTGAGATGAGTTTTCTCTGTTTGTTTCACTTCTATCACGTGCACGATGGCATACGCGCTTTTTTGTTTTTATTTTAACATTCCTGATGCTAGTGAATATTGTTTGCCTAATGTTTTACATTAATGACAAGGGAACTGTAACTTAGAAAATAGAATTGCTAGTTAAGAGTTATTTTGCCCGTCCTCATATGATCATGGAAGCTACAATATTAAAAAGAATGACTTGCTAGTGCTGTCATACCCGGCGTATTCTCCCGATTTGGCACCAACGGATTTCCACGTTTTTCAATCTCGTTGAAATGCTGTGCGCGAAGCACCGTTCAATACTATTTCAGGGTTGAGCACTTGGTTGGATGAATTATTTGAGTCGAAACCCCATGATTTTTTCTAGTGAAATATTGAAAACATTGTTCAACGTTCTAATAAAGTTGAAAGCAACAAGGGAGAATACATTACTAATTTTTAGTTACAGTAATACAAAGAAATTATCAAAGAATATAAAATTATAGTAAAAATTAATTTAATTTTATTTTATTTCCTTCTATTTTTGTTTTGCAGATGATTATTCGATGAAACTGAACTATTGGCCAACAATATTCACTTGAGGTAAGTGACTTTTGGTTATTACGCATACGCAATGTATACTTAATATTAATAATATGTATAATTAAATTTTATTATTAAAATCCACACCACACTCACACACAATGAAGTAACTAATGAAGTGCCACACCCATTCGATTGGCCATTTGACCAGCAACTTCTGCTACTACTGACTACAAATTGTATTATGGTTTATCAGTCTTGTATATGGTGGCATACTTGGAATAATAAAGCCGACAATAACAAGAAATATAAGTTTTAAGTATGTAATTTGTGTATTGTTGTGGTATGTGTTGTGTTAAAATGTTAAAAACTTTATAAATTTTTATGCAATTGAAGCGGAAGTTACGCATTGTTTCCGCTTTTAATAAGTTCGCATTGTGTTAATAATATACAAAGGCAGAAACAAGCAACCGACAGAATGTCAGACACACAGACAGACGGACATATGTATAAAGACGGACGCAATATAGGAGTTGAATATGTGTGTGTGTGTGTGTATTGTGTGAGTTAGTTATAAATACATATAAACTACATTATGCACACATTATGAATAAATTGCCTTTGTTCATTTGGCGTCTCTACTATAACGAACTCCAATCTGTGTTTGTGTGTGTGTGAGTGTGTGTATATAATATTGGTATAATAAATTGCATTAAATTGCATTTAAACGTGTTGAACAGGTTACCTACCAACCAAAGAACCAAGCAATCTCCAACCTACCGTCGAACAATGTATCCTTGGTCAAAATGATGGTTAAAATGATTGCTACCAACATCTGCTGCAATCTTTTGTCTTTCAATTCTTTGGTAGCATTGCTTCATATTGAATTTTCATATAGAATATTATTTTATTTTTGTTGTTGTTATTGATGATAATGGTAATGATGATGATAAAGAAGGAGCACCAGCAGCAGCAGCAAAAGTAGACAGGAAATACTTACAGTTGCCGCAACATACTGTGCATTAAAATAATTGATTATAAATGTAATTTTTATACTATTCACGCAGCAAGTAGTATTTGTTATAAGTTTGTCATGAAGTTTGTAACAGGCAGAAGGAGACATCGGAGACCCCATAAATCATATAGTATATGACCATGTTCGTCTGTATGGATGCAGTCCATCGGTTTTTGAGCTAGAGAGCTGAACAATTGTCGGTATCTCTCATACAAACCCAAATTTAAATTCATATTCTAATTAGAAAAACTTTTTAAGGTTTACATTATCGAACTGAATTTTGGCCAGTAACTCTATCTGACCCATATTCACCAACTATGTAAATTTCAAGACCCTAGATTTAGATTTTTCTATTTATATTCATGTTTTTATACGGAAAACTGTTTTTGTTTTTTGTATTTTCCAATTAGTATTTGCCTGATCTATATTCCATATCACCACGAAGATTTCAAGATCCTAGGATTACAGAATCGTATAGCTCCCATACAAATATTTCGGTCTCAATGTTGAAACGCTGTATGTATACTGATTCTACCCTCAACATAAGTCTAATGAAATATTTATGTATTCTCTTAAGTTTTCTATTGAATTTGCTGAGGCCATTTCAAAACCTTGATGGATTGTGAATTTAGCCAACTTTTGACAAGTCGAGAACAATGTTTTGAGTCATTAGCAAGTTGCAATGGTAAATTTTTATCGTAGTCGTTAGACAAATGCTCACTTTATATATGTTATTCTTACTTCTTCACTTCGCAAGTCTTTATACTGTTAATCCTGACCCCCCGAATACCCTGAACGATTATGGATGAGTTAAGTTGTTTTACAGTCCTTTTTTTTTTCCTTTAAGTAAAAGACGTCGCACATGGGGTCTAAAAAAAGTACTACTACTCCAAATATGCAGGCCTTTAGAAATGTGTTCCAATGCTAATCGAAGACGCTTTTTTTGGGTCTAAAGGAAGGAACTCTTTTTTTTCACAGAATATTCTATCCTGGCATTAGCAACAAATACTAAAAGTAAAATATTTTCGAGAACTTAAAGGGATCCCCATACAAGAAACATTTTGGTTTGTATGGCAGCTATACGATCCAGTAATCCCACGAACTTGAAATTTAAATGGTTGGTGGCTATACATCAGGAACTTATATCTACCAAAATTTCAGTTTGATCGGACCACTGCGGAGAGTACCTCTTATACAAACCCCCATCAATTTTCAGGTTCATATTAGAAAAACTTTTTTGTTTTTTGTTCCATGGAACTTAAGTTAAGACACTTTAAGTTTTTGATATAGGCGCTGCACATCTGTTAGAATCAGTCAAATCGGCCAACTAGGAGGGGCACCTCCTATACAAACCGACCATTAAAATTCAGGTTCTTATTAGAAAAACTATTTTGTTTTTTGGACTATTGAACTGAAACTTGGACACTATAAGTTTCTGATATAGGCGCGGTACATTTGTTGGAATCAGACAAATCAGAACACTAGGGAAAGTACCTCCCACACAAACACCAATCTGGTACGCAAACCTCCGTGTACGAGTCTGACTTGGCCCATTTTTTAATGATGTTTGTCGAAGACACCAAAAACTTTTGCCTGCCAATTCATTTATTCAAATTCTTGCAAAAATCGCCTAATAGTTTGTGATGATAAATTTACACCACAAACAGTTTCCATTTAAGCTCTAATTTGCGACGAAGTCAAAAACGGATCTGCCTTGCTTAGGTTAACACCTCACCTGGAGTGAGATTTCTTTTTCCTTAGCGCTATATATTTTCAAAACTTCCATTATTTTTATAATGATTAATGGCATTTGTGATTCTACCTCGCGTGAAGTTTAAAACATCCGCTACTTTCATTTTCAAAACATTCCTATATTATTCTTGTTTCAGTAGAATTTAAAGTTTTTTGTTTACCCATCGTGTTGCAGTCGACTTTATATTATGTATTCATTATTAAGCTTTAATGAATTTATTGAAACAAATAAAGTACTACACCTATGACTTAATTGTGTCAGCACATCGTATGTATGAACAGACAATTGTCAATGATGATCATTATGAGAATGATGATTATGCCTTACGGTCTAGTTCATTAAGTAGTATGAGGTAGGTAGGAAACTCTTTAAAATATATTAACTAAAAAAGTTAAGTAAGTAAGGCTAACATTACGAGTGGCCATCATGCTATTTTAATCTCTTTTAATTGAAAAACCTTTTCCATTTTAATCAACTTAATATGAAGTTCTTTTATAATATCATAACCTAACTTGTATGCATGCCAAGAAAATAAAATAGGAGAAAATAATTTTCTTGCCTGCATACAATTGCCTCAAACATAGTAAATCTTATTCTGGCCTGGGCAAACTTCAAGGCCTCAATGTTCGTTCATTCGCCTCTTTTGTCAGCTTAAAATTTGTTCATAAATGAAGGAAACTTTTATTGTTCCTAATTTGTTTTATTTTTTCCCCTTAATTCTTTGGTCCTTTAGAATTTTATTTTTATTTTTTTTTTTGTTTTGTTTCTCCTATAATCCTGAACTTTTCATTCTTTGACTCGACTCGACTCGACTCGAGTCGACTCCATGGAAAAGTTTATTTTAGTTTTGTTTGCTGCACTTGATAGGCGCCCACTGTGCGTGCGTGTGAAAGTTTCTTGTTCCTGCTCTCAAACTTACACATACCACTGTGCATTGAACACGACAAAAAGGAATTTACAAGCAAAACAGTGCCACGAAGTATTGTAGTTGGCTATGGATGGATAATATAGTGCTACGACTGCCATTGAGCTCAGTCCTCCGAATTTACTTTTACTTAATGTTGTGCCATAAATTATCGCATGCGAGTCGTCAATTAAATAAATTTACCATACATTAATTGTACCAAAAGTTTGCCAGTTCTTTCATATAAGTGAAGTCCAAGTCCAAAATGACGTCACTACCACCTGGCTTCATTTTCGACTCTACTCAATGTAATTTGTAATCTTCACTTCACTACTCTCCTGATGATGGCGACCATGGTGACGATGACGACGACGACAACAAGGACTTAAGTGATGACGCCCACTTTAGGTTGGGATTTTGTATGAGTGTGTGTGTATGTGTGTGTGTGTGCTTTGTGTGTGTGTGCCACATGCTGGTGGTCCTTGCAAAATTTTTGGTGTGAACTACCTAAAGGTTTACCATTACCTTGAGCCGCTTACAAACCACAACTACATGGCGTCAAGTGCTCTATTTTTTCTTTTCTTTCCTTCCATGCCATGCCATGCCATGCCATTCCATTCTTCTTTCTTACTATTTTCACTACAATATCACACAGTTGGACCTGACGATGATATATTAATGCAAAGTGGTAGTCTATATAATATTGTATAATACCTTTAGCATGACTGACTGCCGGCCTGCCTGCCTGACTGCCTGCCTGCCACATGCTGAGCACAAGTTAAATGCGTAATGCATGCCACATGAACCGCAAAACGAGAGAGCGCAAAGAAAATCAGCTTTGAAAAAGTTTTCTTAAGCAAGGCTTAGTTGCCCCTACATTTTTCCAACAATTTTCACACATTCACACTCATGGAGAAGGAGAATAAAATAGAACGGTGGTAGGAAAAGAATGGTGTGAAAAAAGAAATGCTTGATTAGCATTTTCTTTGTTCATCACAAAAGGCCTTGCCGCCATCGTCATCATCATCATCATCATCATCATCATCATCATCATCATCACCACCATCACCAGTAGAATCCGTTGTTCCACACTCTTTCACACTCAATAAGTGTGCGCGCGTGTCTATTGATGCGTGTCTAATTGCTCAGCTTATGCGCTCGTTTTACAAGTGCCACCCAACTGCCATCAACCATATGCCCACATACAATAGTAGAATAGTACAAACCCCTTGCCTACAATGTCCACACCCGATCAGATAAGACCAGACCCATTCAGTCAGTCAGTCAGTCAGTCAGCTAGTCAGAGACTTAAAGTATGGTGGTACACTTAGACTCAGACTTATGCAACTGCTTGCAACAACTATTGGCCATATTGTTAGCTGTCTGACTGACTAACTCACTCACTCACTCACTGAGCTAAGACACCATGCTATTTTTTTCTTTTCTATTTTTTCGATTCTTATTATTATTTTTTCCTTTTTTTTTTTTATTCTCTGAATTAGGTGCTATAAAGTGTTCATAGTACTTTGTGGTTATACTAAATTGCTATTTCTAGTTCACATGCTGCTTGCTGCTGACTGTTGACTGCTTTATGCCAGCATTTCTTCGACTGTTCCTCAAGTTCCTCTCCCTTTTTTAGTTCATGATAATAGTATCCTCAGTCTTGTTGTAACAAGGAAATCCGTTTGAGTGCTTTATAGCACTTGGCCAAGTATTCATAGCGGAAGTTATCGAAGACGTCTATGATGATGTCTATGAGAGCACATCGACTTAAGACAATTGCCTTTCTCACACACAACTTGGTTAGAAGTTTGCTTTACTCAAACAATCCTGATAAACCTTTTCCTCCTTCCACAAATAATAACAACTAAAACGTTTTCATTGTTTTGTGTATCTTCTCCTCAACTCATTCATTCATTTATACTCTCATACTCATAAGTAGTAGACAGAAATATACTACCACATATAAATATGGATATGCTTGATTTTCTGTTCTATACACACACACACGCAAACAACAACCATAAAGTCAGTCAGTCTGTTAGTCATTCAGTTAGTCTTAACATACATAAATGTTTGTGTATAATTCTAATAAATTATGTAGATACTTTTGTGCGCTTCATTTGAGTTTAGCTTCCTTCAGCTTTTGCTTTGCTCAAACAATGTGAGAACAACTTTATTAATTGCATAACTTGTGCTTTACTTGAGCAAATTAACAAAGTTAAAGTTTGTTTTATACCTTCGAACTTTTTGGTTCATCAAGTTTCATAGCCACAAAGCTTCTTGATTACACAAAAGCCTCACTTACTCTTCTTCCTAGAATTATGTTGTATTAAAAATACAAAACAAAAAATGGGATAAATAAAGAAAAAAGGAAAATCCCTTAAAAATCGTTTTAGCAAAGTAAAGTAAAAAAATGCGGAGGAAAAAAAATCAATTGTAAACTATTCAAAAAAAAAAAAAAAGGCAAATGAAGTACTCAAATCTGCTTAGTGATATGTTTAGCCTTAAAGTAGACTACAAACGATTGACTACAACACAACAATATCATAATCACAAAAAGCAGTGTGAGGAAAAAACTGAAACAAAATTGATAAAAACCCCATTTGAAACACACTAACAATGGTTGTATAACAGTGGTAGAACATGCAGGGTATATTTGCTTTTGACAGTAAAAAAAAAAAGATACACACAGACATGTTAAGTCATTTTTTGACCCCTCAACAAAAAAAAAAAAGAAGAAAAAAGAAAAGAAAAGGGAAATATGTTTGCCTGTAAAGTCCAAAAAACAAATTGGTGCAAATCAGACATAGAAAAGAACTGAAGCATACGTTTAGGCGGAATCTGGCTCTTTTTTTTATCAGCACCACTAGTCTTTGTATCCTTAGATTTTTTACTCTTGTGTGTGTGTGTGTGTATGTTTGTACTATGTATGTGGAGTGTGTCTGGCCTCCCTTTGTTTTGTACCGCATCTCATGTTGTCAATCAGCCTCTCAATCTGTGAGTCTGTCAGTCAACTAGTCAATGACACATCAGCAACAGTCTCAGTCTTAGTTTAACTGGCAGTCAGTCATTCAGTGAGTTATACAGTCGTCTGTTCAATTATTTACTAACTTTATTCAGTTATTTTGTATATCTGTCAGTCAGTCAGTCAGTCTGTCTGTGAATCTGATTCAGTTAAAATCATTCACTTGTTGAGACAGTCTCTTCTCAAGCTCACATCAACAAAGTCTTCGTCTTTGTTGCCAAGGCAAAAAATATTGATAGCATGGCATTTATTCAGTCAGTCAGTCAACCAATCAACCAGTCAGTCAGTCAGTCAGTAAATGTGTTTGTTTGTCTATCTATCTGTCACTAGCATACACCTACACAGCACACACAGTATGAAAAGAACTCGCTCAGATACTCTACACAATATGGCAATATTGTAGCATCAACAGGACACTTCGTCGTCGTCATCGTCATCGTCATCGACATAGTCATTGTCATTGATGTTGTTATAGTGTGTGTGTGTCTGTAACTGTGTGTATGCTTAAGTTATCTCCGATTGAATAAAATGACATATGTGGTTGCATGAGCTCGTTAAACATTTGACACTTCTGACAACGTCATCAACGCCCAACGATAGATTCAGATTGGTATCCTCGTCAATATCATTACTTATAATTGCGTTTAATAAACCAAGTTAAAAATAGCATCATCAAGTGATGTATTACGTACAGGCCATAAATCTATTTCAAAGTCAAATTGGACCCTATAATTTTATTTAAATTGTAAAATACTTGTATGTGCGTGGGTGTCGTAAATCTAGAAAAAGGAAAACCCCATTTGACACCCACATTCATGATGGAGTCATTCATTTACTTAAAAACGCACTCAATTGTACTTCCTTTCGATAACAACTTACCTCATTGTCTATTAATAGTAGTATAATAATAATAATAATGTCTCATTCCTCTTTTTCCTCTTCTGAAATATTTATCTTTTATTCATTCTTTTAGCCCGGAAATGTTGAACTGAACTTTTCTATTTGCTCAATGACGCAATTCAACATGAATATATTCTATTTACAATAGATACAATGGTATGTGATTTTACAAATTTGAAGATTTAGTTATGCGTCTTTATCGCATATCCTTTCTGAGTTTATCACATAAGATAAAAGTTGCGTATGATGTTTGTTAGCTAAAAGATATACAGTTCGAATTTGCAAAAGTTTGTCATATGACGACGTTGCGGTGATATTTGCATATTATGTCTATATGCAAATGATGAGTTGTCGTAAGTCGTCTTCTGTGGTGTGGCATGTGTGGCTGCTGTCGATGCCGCATTATTATCATCGTCATTGTCATCGTCATAGTCATCGTCATCCTTTTCTCATCCAACAAAAATATATTTTTTTTATGAACATTTTCATCTTGATCATCATCATATCTTCTTTCTTCTTATACTTGCACATAGATGGGGGGCATGCGACGACTTCTACGTGTGTTCGCATTAACATATCAATCATACTTTCTCTGTTAGTTTATACAAGTATAACAAAAAGGAATCAGAGAAAGGACATGAGAGAACGCAATGAAGGGGTGTTGTGACATATGCCTCAAGGCATGAAGAATGTAAACGTTTAATATTTGCTTTTCTGTTGTAGATTTAAGAATTTCAATTTTACAATACATACACCATATTATATCTCTGCAGTTTGTCTGATTGTTTTTCTTTTCTTTTATTTAATTCTTGAATTATTTCTACTTATGATAAAGTTTATTCTTCTTCTGTATAGGATAAGTAGATCTTTTTGTTTGTTCATTATTTTGAGTTAAAGGCAACTCATTTATAATGAGATGCAAAGCTGTCATGCTGTGTTTTATTTATGATTAAAGATTTATCTTAAATTTTTCTGTTTCTTTAATACAAACTGAAGTTCAGATGAATAAAAAACAAAGAACAATGTCAGTCTTTTGCTTTAAAGTAACATTTTAAATAGGTTTATTGTCAACTTCATAACATTTCAATTAATAAAAGTCACATTCAGATTTCATTTGTCTTTCTAACATAATTCAAATTTGAATTCTTTAACATTTTTAAAAGCAATATACTTAATTTTATGTAAAGTATAGTAGAAAGCTTAACATCAAATGATTTTTCATAGTAGTGCAAAGGAAAATTTTTGACAGTCTCGATACGCAGAACTTCTAAAGTATACAACGGATTTTGGTACGGTTTTCACTGTCAATTAGAAAATATTTGAGAAATATATATTTAAATGATTCCACAATAAAAAGACTTTATTCATTTTGAAATTAATTAAAGAAATAGTCATTTTTTACTGCTACTACAGGTCGCTAGATTGCATTGGACGTAACTGGCCACTACAGTGCGCTGTGTAATGATTATCAAATATCTTTTGGGTATTTTATAAGTTCTGGTAGGAAGTTTGTGTCAATTCTTGCATCACTATTATTATTCATTGCAGTTTCTCATTTTTGTATAGCAGCAATGTTTCTTCAAAAGTGATTTTGAAATGTTGCTTCAAGTAATCAATTTTACAATTTAAGTTATATCAGCTAAAGGAAATAATTGTTCACTTGCAATTTAAGGAAAAATCTCCAAAACACAATGCTTATTATTGTGCAAAGCAGGAACGGGTTTTAAGTTTATTTAATTTGTTTTCTCGATTTTGAAGCTTTATTGTATATAATTGGTACACAGTATTTTATTGAAAGTATATAAGTGTTCGTCTTTGGAGGCCGGAAAGCCCAAACCCAATTCTTATATCTTCAACTGAAATGAAGTGTATTCCCGTAAGAGCCTTCTACGTCTACCATAACAAATAGTAGTCTGATGGTGCAAGGTCTGGACAATAAAATGAGTAATTAGGACTTCCAATCCGGTACGATCGAAACAGGTTTTGACCACATTTACGACATGCGGCCGAGTATTGTCATGGTGAAAGATTAATGGCTCATGTCTGGTTGCCTACTCCAGCCGTATTTCCGTAATTGCTTGCTTCAATCACATCAGATATTGTCTGTAGAAAGCGCCATCAATCGTCAGTCTAATTTTCAGAAGCTCGTAGTCACGATTTCCTTCTGGACCCACCAAATGCAGAAAACAACCTTGCTGCCATATATGTTTGGAATTGCATACGTCTTTTTGCGTTTTAGATCGTCGTAATGAATCTGTTTTCAATGCAAAAATGTCATCCCTTTGTTCCAGTGAAGGAGCATTTCTGTAGCAGTGACACGCCGTTCGATATCTCTTGGCTTGAGTTCGTGAGGCAGCCAGTTTCCTTCCTTCTGGACCACACCAATAATTCTCAATCATAATGAAATGGCTTGTTGAGTCACACATTAACGTTGCCGCAAGTTTTTCTTGGGCACGGGTCTTCGTTCAAAATGTCCTCCAATTCGGCGTTTACAACGGTGGCCTTTCCTTGCGCTGCAGTTGTGTCAAAATCATGTGGTAAAATGATGATGCTTACTTATAAAGTTAGTTCTAACATGGTTCGGTATGATTAAACTCTTGGCCATCCTTTAAAACTTACTTGCATACCCAATACAATATTTATACACATTTGTAGTGCGCTTAATGAACCATAAAATTATTTAGAGACTTTCAAGTCATTAGTGCTAGTTTTATATAATTTCTGCTTTAATGAAATTTATGTTGGAACTAAGTACGCCATCTGAGGAGGGGAACTAATTACCTATATCCACTTAGAAACTCGCTTTGAGCACACGTCCAACTGGCAACTTTGTCAGCCTCTTTCCTTTTTCCATCGCGACAAGATCAGCGTCACTTTATTTCAACAATAGCATTCTTCTATTATAAGATCTACTAATAAATAAATTGTGAACTAAAAAGAAATTAACATATCATTCTCATAGCTTATATCTACCACTATTTTGAATGATATCTTCTTGAAAAACGTTCCAAGCATTGTATTTTGAAGAGATCATGTTATATTATGTCCTTGATCATATCTTTTAAAAACAAAAGACACTTGTGTATTTGATTTTAAATAATCATTTATTTAAATTTAATTTATTTAACACTAGTTGTCCCGGCTCGCTTTGTTAAGCCCCGGCCTTGGTTGGAAGCTGTAAATAATAAAAAAAAATAATTATAATAGTAATATTAAAAAAAGTTTTTTTTTTAAGTGAGTAAATTTTTTGACAATAAATTTCCTGTGATTGCCATAATTTATGAAAATCAACAGTTTATTGAAAAGTTTATTGCCAACCACAAAATGCAAAAACATATAAAATAATAAATTAACGCCAACTAACGCGATTCAAGCCAAACCATCCAAAAGCCATCAGCCAACATTGTCAACGAAATAAACTTCCTGTGATATTATATCACACACAAATAGCAATTACTGTTCCTGTTGATGATGATGATGAGGATGAGGATGATGGTTGGGTTTGGTTGTTTTTTCTATCCCAATTTTTATTTTGTACTTATAAATGAATTTTTCAATATAAAATAAATACAATATTTTGTTGCATCCCATCATCATCATCATCCTCATCCTCATCCTATTGTTTATGTAGATAGATGTTGATGTTGCTGTTGATTGTTATTTATTTATTTTTTGTTGCACATGCTGTCGTTGATTGTTTAATTGTGGTTGTTCCATTTCCATTATTAATATACTACTACTATAATCACATACATACATGCATACATACCACTTATCTACAATATATTGTACACATATTGTAGATATAAATGAATATGTTGAGAATTGTTATAAATTTATTACATTTAAACAAATTAGCATTTTATTTGACACATTATTAAATGATAATTATTTTTTTTTATTTTATTTTATTTATTGTTCATTTTAATATTCATTTGAATATATTGAGTCAGTCAGTGTGAATGAGTGAATGAATGAGTGAACTTGCATTTCAGCTTTGCCACCATTTTCTGCTAAAACAGTTGACAATTTACCATAACAGTTTTTATTTTTATTGTTTAACAAAAATAAGTATTTATTTTATTTGATATTATTTTCATATACAATATATTTTGCTGTTAATAAAAACATTTAATTTATTATTGTGTGTGTGTGTGTGTTGTCATCTGTTTGTGTAAGCAACACACGTGCCAACGTTTTAAGCCTTTTAACTTTACTCAAATAAAAACTATAAATACTTTTTAAGTGTTTTTATTTTATTTATCCATTTCCATTTTAATTATTTTTTTTTTTTTGTATTTTATGATTGACGGTGATTTTACGTCATTAAAATTTTTTGTAATATTGTTTTGTTTTATTTACTTTGTCGTTCGTCGTCGTCATTAAGTTGAAACATTTTTATTATTTTTTATTTGATTTATTTATTGCAATCTTTCAATTGTCAATTGTTGGGTTGATAAGCGAGCATTTGAGAATGTGAGTGCACTGATTTTTTCTTCTTTTTATTTATTTTTTTTTTTTGCTTTTATCTTTTACATTTTAATCAAACAAATTTGTTTGTATTTCATTATTACTTTTTGTTAGTTTTGGTTTTTGTTTTTTTTGTGTTTTTTTTTTTGTTTTGGATTTCGTACATTATTTAAAACAATTATATTATATTGTAAACTCGTTTTAATCGCATATTATTATTATTCAGCATTAACATCATTAATTGACAAATCGTGTCTTTATTGATTATTGGACTCATTCTGAATGTTTTCCATTTTCTCTTTTTTTGTAGGCAAAGCTGGTTAAGCTAAACTAAGTTTAGATCCAATTACTGAGGGTTGGTCTCTTTGTATTCTCACTTCAATTGTCAGGGGTTTTTTGCAATTTTCCGCTTATCTTTTCTTTATCTTTATTCCGATACTTTCTATCTACCATGTGAGTCTTTTGTCAGGTTGCTTGAGTAACTTACTCATTCATTTATGTCATCCAAAACTGTTTGCTCATTCAGTAATAAACATAAGCAATGTTACATCATATACAATATTAATGTTATTATCACTTGAAACTTACAAATAGAATAAAATATATTTTAATCATTAATTTTAAAATTTTTTTTTGTATTCATATTTCAATTTTTCAGTACAAGTTTATTTTTTCATTCCAATAAGATTGGAGATTCTCTATATCTGATCTATTGTTACAATTTTATAAAGTAACTTAGATTCAAAGACAAATCAAGTAAAGAAATATTTTTGAATTTAGAAGAAATGTAGTTAAGCATTACAATCCTTAATTACCCTAAAATCATTCATTAAAACTAGAGAATTTGAAGTAAAAGTATATGTGCAACATTGTTTTAAGTTTTCTAGTTACATTTGCCAAAAATATTGTATTCAGCAATTCTTGTTTTATATTATAGTAAAAGATGCTTCTAATTTGTTTAGCACATGATTATTGTCTGGAAATGTAAAGCGTTATATAAACCTTTCCTCCGAAGCATCGTCATCATTTCCCATGCCACTACTTGAAGTTGGAATTATTAATCCTTAGCGATAATTTGGCGTCATGTGAAAGAAATCCTACTGTACAAATCTCATTGGTCACATCATTGAGGATAATCTCAAGAGTGGAAGTGATATTATCATTCAATCTTACCCAAGCTTTGTAATTTAATTCCATTCAATTTTAGGCAGGAATATTGACCAAATCCAGTTTTTTTTCAAGCAAACATTCTTGTTGTTTATATTCCTTGCTTTTTTACACAGAATGTTTTATACAGAATCGGAGATTTACCCGAAAAATTCGACCTAAAGTTCGAGTTATGGGTGAAAATTTGTATAGAAAATTCATTGCAACTCAATTTGGTTTGATTTATTGAGGTTTGAGTTATGGAAAAATCACTGGAATTGATGTTTCTAATTTCGCACCTGATCAATTTCTGTCTTGTGGTGCTGTATTACTTAATGTTACATCCTTCGTCTGTGAGTTACATGTTCACAGCCTATTAAGTCCCTTGTATGTTGAGTTTTTTAAATCCGTTAATCTTTAAATTTACTTACAATTGACAAGATCAGACGCAAGTCATTTTTACTGGACTGTAGCCACACTTACGAAATGAACATTGAATCGATAGGATGTTACTTTCTCAGTGTTGTAATAAAGATTTAACTGGAAATCAAGAAATTAATATTAATAACCGCAACTTTACTTTACTTGATAAATCTACAATTTCGATGTTTCGATGGACGTTGGTCTCATAGTATAGGAGCGCTTGCTCTTGTCGAGTTATAGGACGTTGTTCTCATAGCAATAGTCTTGCTTGGCTTATCCCTTGCAACTCTTTACTAGAAGTTTGTCTATTTTGTGATTTTTACCATTCAAAATAATTTATTCAATGATTTATTCAATCTATGGAATTTTGTATCATTTGCCTCTTATTTATTTCATTTAGGCATTTTTTATTGTAATTTATTTTAAAACTATTTATTAATAAAATCGAGTAATTGTATTGTTCTTTTTTTATATATTTTTTTTTAAATATAATAATTTATTATTAATTCTCTCTTATCTTAATATTCTGATTCATATTGTCATTGTTTTTCTTTTGAACTGCAATATGATTAATTTTTGTACATGACGTCACCGTTTTTTTTTTTACCCATTTAATTTTATTAGTGGGTTTTTTCTCTACAATATAATATTATATTGTAATATTATCCGTGTTCACATATGCGCGTATAAGGGGTTTAGTTATGTATTTGTGTATCTGTTTGTTTGTTTGTTTATTTGTTTATTCACATGCTTAGCTCTCGTTTATGGTTTTAATTATATTTAATTAGAATTATTGCTAATTAATAATAAGCAAACGTTGACGGACATGTGTTTTGCGTATAGGAAATTAAATTTATAATTAAATTGAAATTAAATTTTATCAACAATATTTTCTCTATTATAATGAAATTTAAATGATTTAATTTACATAAGTAGAAAATTAGTGGAAGAGCTACCAAAAAAAAAAGTAATAATAATAATAAAACATATAGATAGAATATTTTTAAGCATGACAAAAATGAATTCAGCTTTTGAGCTTTTGAATTTTTTGGATTTTTTTTATTTTTGCCTTTTAATTATTTTTTTAGATTTGCTTTATTTATTGTATATTAATCAGTATAAATTTTGTTTTTTAAAATGTCTTTCATTTAGATTTATATTTTAAATGAAAATCAAAATAAAAATAAAAAAAAAAACCAAACCAAATTAAGCGTGTAAAAATTGAAGCAGAAAATTGCGTCATCTCATATTCCCAGACTCCATAAATGAAAGCTTAAAAATAAAACTTATAAAATTTGAGGGAACAAAATGCAAAATACTCGTCTAGAAATAAAATCAAGCGAAAAGAGACGCGTTCATTTGAAGTCGTGCGCATTGAGCTTGTTAAATTATTTAGCAACAACAAAAAATTACTTATTTTGAATAAAAAAAAAAGGAAAACAAAAAAAAAAAAAAATCGACAAATTAAGACGAAAAAAACCCCAAAAAAAAAAAATATAATCTACACGTACATTGTGTTAAGCCAAAGAAAACAAGTTTCATCCACCCGACGCTTCACTCAGTCACTTACTGAATCACTTATTGATTTACTCACTCATTATTTGTTCGCTTGCTCGGTTGATTCGCAATTCAATTATTTGCTACGCAAATTCTTCGCTATATTGAATGTATAAATGAAATAAAAACTGTCTGACTGTGACAAGGGCGATGTTAGTAGCATCAGTTCTACTTATAAAACAAAAGCTGATTTCCTTCCTCTATTTAACGAAGTATTACCAGATTATTCTGTCATTCTATATATTCCTCTTTTATTTCTTATTGTGGTTGATCGACTTAATACTTTTCATAGATTTACTGTTGCGCTTCTTTAATTGGCTCTGGTTTTCCCCATTTTCAATATACGAAAATGACTTTAATTTAGCTTTAGAGTTAAGCTAAATGATTCTTGGGTCTGAAATGAAATGATGCAAAAAATGATGCTATAAAAGACATACTAAATGAGCTTTGCCAATTAGCCAAACACTCTTCACTTCTTCTGTCAATAGCTCTAATTAAATAACTTGGAGATAGAAACTCAATAAGTGTAACTTTTTATCTGCTTTTTCCCTTGCTAGAATAATTCTGCTAGTAGTTCGTACCTTTAATATCTTTGTATACACACAAGTAAATCAAATTGTTAGTATTAGTTGTGAAGATTCATAGATTTGTTGGGAATATAGTGAAAATCTCTTCGGTTGTGTTAATGGCATATCACGCAGCTTTACTCTATCAGTTTGCATGGAAAACTTTGAAAGTAAAGGAAAAGCAAAAATATAATTTAATGAATATGTAATAACAGATTCCTTGTCATCTTGCCTTCGTGCCAACAGTATTTTTTTGTATTCTCTGTCACCAACATGCACGCATATTTCTTCTCCCAATCATTTTACTACTTTTCTTACTTTTTGCCCAAAATTGACTTGCATTTCGCGTTTCGGCATATTCTCCCCTATTTTTTGTTCGTGGCTTTGAGCAAATAATCCAAAAATGTACATTAAAAAAAAAGGAAAGAAAAAACCCTACTACCAGGAACAATGTTCTTGAGGCAGTTCATGATGATGATTATTAAAAGTTGTTTTTTTCTTTTTGTGCCCGTTGGTTTTTTCCAATGTGAGAAAATTGCGTTGTGTTGTTCTTAGGAAAGGCAAAAGTTATTTGATTATTAAATTTTTGTAACAACCGAAAACAAAGAAAACGAGAATATGGTAAAGGAATCTTGAATTGAGGATGCCTGAATTTATTTAAATATATAAATTGAATGTGGTTTATAAGGATTACTTGCTGTTGCTCTACTATGATGATGATGAGTTTGAGAGAATTTGATTCTGACAGTAGCGAGGAGGGAATTTAAAATTGGGATTATGAAGGAATGGTAATTTGAAATTTTCCAGTAAACACAAAACGGGGTTAATTAAAGTGTGGAGTGGTTAAGATATTTTAATAAGGATATTTTCTTCTGTAGGGGGAATTTTCCTGTTTAAATTGGAGGAAAAAATGTTAAGGGGGTAAATTAAGGAGAGATGAAAGTTTGGTGATGACAGAAATTTAACAAGTTTTCATTAACAAAACAGAAAAACTGCAAAAAAAAAGAAAAAAAAAAAAAATAATAATAATAATAAAAGGAAAATTTAAATCAGATTTGAAAAATGGAAACAAGTTTTATTGACATCTTGAAAAAGTTTTTGATGATGAAAACTGATGAACAATTATGGATCAAAGAAGATAAAATTTTCACTTCAAAGTAATAATACTTTGATATATGAGATCGATCTGTTGAATACTGACATCCTACAAACTCATCCATTGAAAAATTACGACAAAATAGAATATGATTATTTAAAAAAAAAAGTATAGGAATAAAAAGGAAGCAAAACAAAGTAGAAGATATAAGGGATATTACAAAAGTTGAGAGAAATTTAATATGTAGATATTTTAAGGCAGCTTTTGTTGATGATGAATCTAATGATCCTTCTATAATTTTGAGTAACAATCAACTTTAGTGCACAAATAATCACCAATGTGGCTATTGTAATTAGCAAAATCAGCATCAGATTTTACGTGACATTGGGATCTCTATGAGAGTAACACGTGTGGGTATTTGATTTTGTTCCTCAACTCAATACGGCATAACATTTCTAGTGGGTGATTACGAAAATACCGGGTATTTTGATGGATTTCAAGTCAAGAAGGCAGAAAGATGACATCTAATAGAAACGTATCAAGTTGTCGCCCATTCGACCAGCGGAACATTGGCAATACGGAAAAACATCGGAAACATATGAAAGCTTTCTTCAGTTCTGGGAACTGCTTTCACCATAAATGGCAACATGTGGCTTCTGGAAGGTCGCCATATATGTGTCCAAAGGTGACTGTTCAGACTTGACGTACTCATTTCAAATTGCTACTGTCGTTGATTCGAAGAACCCTTCTCACAATGATCATATCCTTTTTGCTTAGCACAAGATAATAATACAAGTTTAAGAATTATTCACTTCCATTTGAAAGAAGTTTTTGAATGTGAAAACTGCTAAACAATTACACCAGCCAACACCATATCTTTAAACTGCAAGCTCTTGTATTTTCTTTTATATGATTTTCTACTGTCATTGAATGACGAACTGCTATTCTGTATAATCCAGCAGTAAACAGCCAAGATATGCGCATTCCAACGGGCAAGGAAACGTTTCTCCCTAGTCCGAATATCTTGATGGAGATGATTCTTAATGAACGTGCAAGCTCTTCATTGCACTCGACATAATCATTACCGTTTCTATTTCCTAAGAAAAAAAGAGTCAACATTGGAACTATATCATCTATTTAAATTATGCTTAATTTCCAGAAAATAAACTCTATTTATGATACTCGTATGGAAGAGATGCGATCGATCAATTGAAATGAGTCATTCGACAATTTCCTCGTAGTACTTTTCACTTTGAGTACAGAATTTCCAAAGAATAAAAAGATTGCAAAACAAATTTCTGTAATACTCACATTTCTTAAGAAATTGTCAAAAAAATATTAGCTGAAATTACTTGCACATTATTTTTATAGAACTTTACATTTAGTCAAGCATTAAGCTAAGAAGTTTTGTCCACAAAATTAATGCAATTAATCACAAAAAGGTCTTCAGAAAGTCAGTTTAATCACAATATTTGACATATAGTACATCATATTTTCAGAAACCAAACATTTATTTTATCATAGGGCCACAATATTATATAATATTTTGTAGTTTAAAATGAGATTAATGTAATTAATCACAAAAAGTCTGTTGCAAGTAAATTATTATTAATTTGTAAACTAAGTTAGACTTTTATAAATTTTTTTGATTTTTGTTTTTTTTTTTTGATCTTTAACCTCATTTTTATTATTATCATTATTATTTTGATATGTTTTCAAATTCAAATCAAATTAGCTTATTCTGAATATTAATTAACATAATTTACTGTTCTTCATTTCAGACTGAATTATTTCATTTTACTTCTTCTAAAATCTATGTAAGTAGAAACTTTAATTTATCTTTGTCTCTAAACCAAATAGCCTCCTCACATAAACAAAAATACCGGAAAAACCAATTAAGTAAAGCAATTGAGCTAAACCGAAGTCATAAATATTTGACAATGACAATTTCCTTAAACAAATCTTTTAAACACACAAATATTTTATGTCCTTTAATCTTGGATGATTGTACAATATATATAATTTAAATTTGATTTCTTTTCCTTTTTTTTTTTGTTTTGTTCTGTTGGTTTTTGTATTTTGCTTTAGTATTTCAAATTTTCAATTGAAGTAGTAAATCTTTTTTGCTTGTTGTTTGTGGTTTTGTATTTTGTTTTCAAAATTTATGCGAATCATAAATGTCAACTGCAATGACACAATCACCTTACCTTAACCACTCCCCCACCATATTAAGGTGAGTGAACATTGCATAAATCTATATGACAATCATTTACATGTGCATACACACAGATACTTAACACCACTAACACAGAGACTGGCACAGTTAAAAAGAGGATGGAAGATACAGGAGTTGAGATGTTTGTATGTGTAGATATGTACATTCTCAATGCAATTAATCTTGATAATGCTCTGCTCTGCCATGTATCAGAAAAATATTCGTACATGCGACTTTTGACAGTGCCAAACGCAGGTGAGCCAAAAAGATCTTCAATGATTGTATGTGGGAGTCAGAGTCAGAGTCAGTCAGTAAGTGAGTGAGTGAGTGAGTGAAAACGAAGTGGGTTTCATCTAGAAGATGTTGTTGGTGGAGGTGGTGATACTGCAGGGAATACATACTAAATTTTTGTACAAGTAAAAACCATTTATATAAATAGGACATTTTCTAATAAAATATTTCATTTAAAATTTACAACACGAATAAATGAAAGAAACCATATGTCAATTGCAGTGCAAAAGGATAACACACAAACTCAGATTGAAATAGAACAGAATGAAATAGAAAAGAGAGACTTGTACGAGAAAGGACATGATACTCATACAAATACACATCACACGTACACATAGACATAGACATGGCACTCATTGCAAGAATAATAAGGAGCGATGGGGTGCAGAAAGTTGTAGTTGTGGGGAGAAAGAAACTTGTGTTGAGACACGAAAACAATATCATGTCAAGTGCAAAATGCAAACGAGCCACCGCTCAACCGCTCGACTTGTGACTGTAGAGAAGACTTGAATTGGTTTTGGTTTAGTTTGGTTTGGTTTGGTTTGAAACGGTTTACTTCAGTTTGGGTTGGGTCGAATTTAGTTAGATTGGGCTTACTTTTGAATATATTCTGGTGTTACATTTCAGAAATTGAACATAACATCTCAATTTTTTCGTTTGCCTGCCTCTTTGAATTATTTGTTATTTGCTGTCCACTTGGTGATAACTACACCTATTCCTTCCTACACAACATCCTTTTCTTTTAGACTTGTCCACTCTCCTCTACTCGACTTTACTTTCCTGTCTGTTCCGTTCCATTTTATTTTATTTTATTTTATTTCATTTTAGTTCTGTTTTCTTGTTTTTTTTTTCTTTTTTTTTTCATTTTGCATTTGTTGAAATAACCATAAAATCAAGATAACTTATTGGATTTGCTGTCACAGGAAGCAGGAATAAGCACTTTGCCCCCAACAGCACACTAGGCCAACAATACCAGACCAGGCCATGCCATGCGAGGCAATCTTATTTAAAAGCAGCCAAAAGCAAATGACGAAGTGAAGTCGTCGTCAAAATTTATGTAGAAGTACGAGGAAGTTTGTTGTATAGCAAGTATGACTAGCATGAGCGTCATTCGTCCTGTTTGTCAAAAAATATATACAGAGGCAGAGAGACTGGGAAAAACTTAGCGACCTAACCGACCTACAGCAGTGTCGTAGATTAATTGCTTTTTTGGCATTTATTTTCGGTTTATATGAGTCCCTGTGAGTGTGTGTATATGGAAGCTTGGCTCACTTTTCGCTATAATATAAATACTACTTTTATTTCCGACGAATAAGCAAAGTCAAGCCAAACCAGCAAAGCATGGAAATCATGAACCCAAAAAAACTCGTAACTCGTAACTCGTAACATAGGCATAGGCATAGGCGCAATGACAATGCTTTGACTGGTCCGGCGAACACTTGGGATTTGCCTTCTTTTCATCTATTCATCAGGGACAACGACGATAGCAAGGCTATCAAGCACGACTAGGGCTAGGTTAAGTGTTGCTCGACTGATTTTCATTCATGTTGTATACGTTTAAAACTGGAGTAGATATGCCAGGCAAGAAAAATTACGTGGGGACGGAGAGGATGTAACACAAAAGGCGGCTTAGCACAATCAGATCGTGGGTGAGCTGTGAATATGTTTGGATTTTGAGGTTGACGAGTAGAGTAGTTTTATGGGTGGGCGGGTCTTGTGTTAGAGGCAGACCGAGCAAGTGGTAATACGATTAAGCCGCTTGTTGTGGCTGTCAACGCGCCACAGTCAGAGAGAGTCAGCGTTAAGCCAACGTAGCTTCTTTTGTAATTCACTTAAGTGACAGACGGTCTGACCGTGTGTCTTTCTGTCTTTTTACTCAGAGTGAAATGCTTAGGTAGAGGAGTCAGGGCCAGGGAACATAACCTGTAAAAGCGCATATAAAATTTGTTATTTGAAATTTTATTCTTTGGGTTAGCAAATAGAAAAGGGGTGCCGAAAAGATTATGATGATGATGATGATGATGATGATGATGTCTTGTATCGTTTCCCCTTTTTTAAAGTACTTGTTGGCCAAAAAACAAGTAATTCTTTCCCCCATTTTAGTGGCAATTCCCTCTCATTTTATATCCGCTTTGTCGTTCGTTCCTTTATTCGTAAGGGGTTATCATAAATTTAATTTTAGCTGAAAAGGTATGCAAAGCACTTTGCTTCAGTTGACTTGAACTATGATGATGACGATGTCGACGACGCTTGTGGACAAAAGCAGCTGTGTGGCTTTGTGGTTGGAAATATTGTATTAAAAAAAAAAAAAAAACAAGAAAGTAATAATAAATCGTTGCATACTGTGGAAAAAATATTCCCTTAGTTGGCTTCTACTGACAATTTTTATACAATTGTGTAGCATACTTTTGGGTTGTAATGCTACGATTATGTCTGAATGAGTTGATTTTGATACTTGAGTAAAGAAATTTGATGGAAAAAAGCTTGAAATAAAATGATATTAAAAAATGGTATTGTGGTACAAAAGAAATGCCAAATCAACATTTAACATGATTATCATAGCATACTTTTGACTGTTTGCGAATCAAATCATCGTACAATTTTCAATTAGATGTGTTGCCAATATAAAAATATTTGTAAATGCTAAAGGCATCAAACACAATTGATTTGTTAAATTTTATGTGAACTTAAAAATAAAATAAATAAATTGTAGCATACCTTTGGGCTCATATTTCATATTTCAAACAATCAGCACCCTTTTTGGATATAAATCAAACAAAGTGGCGAACAAACAAAAAATAAAACTAATTCAATAAATGTAGAGTTAAAAAAATACAACAAAGAAACTCATGAAATTGCTGTCAACTGATGATGATTTAACCCTTTAATGGTGAGAGTTTTTCTTCTTTTATTATGACATTATGGCGTGTTTTGGTAATCAGAACAGCAAGTTGTAAATGTTACAGTTCGACACGCCTGGAATTTTTCTCACATTTTTTCTTTTCTATACAAATGGCCAAATTCAAACCCTCAGAAAAAAAAAAATAAATAAGATTAAGTGCGTTACATTTATACCCAAACTCAATGTGAAAGTATGTAAGTAAGGATGAAATGATGGAAGAGAGATGTGATGAGTAGGGTGGAGTTGAATCGAATTGAGTTTGGTTAATGTAGAATCAAGTTTTTGTGGGACATAAAGTTGAATTGAATTGAGGTAAACAGTTAGACTGGAAGGCAATCATCATCACCATCACAAATGGGTCTGAATGGGACAAGTGAAGTGAGGCTACTTAAGTCGTAGGAAAAAAAAAGAGTTTATTAATTATATTTAATGTGTAATGGAAATGCTTTGAAGCTATTTCAAAGGTATTTACAATTGTTGTAAGTATTTGCTTTTATTGTTGTAATTATATTTATGTCTGTGCGATTATTTGTGAGTATTTAACATTGCTTATTATACGCACGAAAAGAGCATGTGTTCGTCCTCATCAAGGCGAACATGAATGGGTAAATGGAGTGATGAAATTCTGTATGGGGTTGGAGAAGTTGAGGGTACGACCAATTGCGTGTTAAGTCTGCTATGCAGCTTAACTGAATTGCGTGTATAAGCATCTTGGAGCGCATTAGCAGCATATAAAAGTGATTTTTATAGCATGCTTTTGAGCGTTTTTTTTTTTGTTTTGTTTTGTGTAAAAGTGGAACAAAGCAATGCAAACATCATCATGGTACTAGTAGTCATAGTACAATAGTACAAAGCAATTACTCAAGTATTTTACATAAAATTTTTTATAGCACAATAAAATTGTGTAAATACACAGATTATTATTACCCTCCCAAGGGTGACTTCAAGAAAAGAATAAAAATGAGAAAAGAAAATATGTCCGACCACACAACATCATGGCAAATATATAATATAATAATTTGCTTATCAACTTTTCACTTGACTTATGTGCAACATCATCATCAACATCATCATCATCATTATATCAAGACAAACAATAAGAAAATATATGAAAATCATGCTAACTTAGCTTAAAAATGCTGTAATTTTCGAATAAATATTTATTTTTGTAAGTAGAAGCATAAAATATATTTTCATGCAAACTCATTTATCAAAGCAACAGTCTATAGAAGAATAATTTTGTAGCAAAATCATGGAAAATAAAGAGAAAAGTAACTCAAAATATATTTTTTTAAAAGAAAAACAAAAAAAAAAAAATACAGATCCTTTTTTAACCTCATTCTCAGTTAAATATATACCTACACTTGTATTATATAGTAGAGAAGATACTCTCCTACTCCTACTTTTGTTCAATTTGTGTTTATACTGTTGCTAGGGTTATTTTTATTTTTTTTTTTCTTCAATTTATGCTGAGTGCACGACGATGCCATCTTGTAAATGCTTAGACTTGTGCAAGCACTTCCGGTTAAGTTAAGCTTAGCTAAGCTAAGCCATGCTAAGCAAAACAGACACAAAGAAAGAGATACGAGATAAGGAAGGGAAGTGGGGAAAAAGGCGAGTGCGTTAAGTTAAGTAGTTTCTGTTGTTGTTGTTGCTATTGTTGTTGAAGTTAGTGGCCAAAAGCATTCACCATCCTTTTGCTTTTGCCATAAGGTAATTATGCATATTTAAGCAGTATTTTGTTGAGTGTTGCCTAAAAGCATGCTTTAAATTAATTATTTATGCAAAGTGATAAATGTTCTTCATCATAGGATGAAAATGTTTGGGTGTGTATGTGACTTTGTGACAAGACACATGCACATGTACACATATCATATAAGTATGTACATATGTGTGTGTGGAGTGAAGCATATGCAAACATGACAGCTTCGCTTCGCTTCGTTCAGTTTTGTTCATTCGTTTAGTCCTTCGTTTGATCGTTCGATCATTTGTATTCACTATAAGCGTAAAGACTATAAGCCTTAATAATGTTTGTCTATTTAATGTTGCATACTTTGAAGCACTCAACTAAATAACCTAAAGCTATTTAATTAGTTGTGTTTGGGCAGTTTTGCGTGTGACAAACAATTTCAATCTTCTCCTTGTTGTGCCTCCTTTCTATGTATCTTCATCAACTAAATGTTGATTTCAACAACAATAAAAAATACTTTGATGTTTCATCATCATTAACACAACTTAAAGAAAATAAGAGAAACATATTTTTGGTAGCCTGATTTAAGGCATTGTTAGTTTGGGATTGTCATGCGAATGACAATTACAACTTGTAAAAAATATACTTATATTTTAAACATTCTCTCTTTCCTTGTTGGGGTTTCTTTAAAATTTTTGTTCATTTATTTAAAAGTATTTTGTTTTGCTTCGCCGCCTTCCTCTTCGTACTTCTTTTTCTATGTTTGCTTTTAAATTAATTGTTTGTTAACTAAAAGAAAATGAAAAATACAAAAAAAGAAAAAGAAAAGTTTTCTTTTATCATAAATAAAGCCTAATCATCATGATGAGTTAGACAAATCAACAGACAAACGGACAGACTCAGATACTTTGAATATTTATGAATTTGAAAAGAGAAAAAAAAATATATTAGAGAATTGGTATGACGTTAAATAATGTAGCGTACATATTGGTGGTAACGAACGGAAATATATTCAGTTTCACTTAAATGCATGTTTGTTTCCTTGATGTATTTATCATGATCCTTTATTTTTATACTTTTCATGCATAAGTCCATCTCAGTGTATGCAAAAAAACCCCTCAGTTTTTAAGCTAAGATCTGAAATTTTGCTCGAAAGTTTCTTTTCACCAGACGCTCTACATTTGTTGACAACATTCTGTTCCGACCAGTAGGAGGAGTACATCCCATACAAGCCCAGACTTAAATTCATGATCTGATTAGACAAACTTTTTTGTTATTTGTAGTATTCAACTGAAATTTGATCATTGTAAGGGGTCTGATCCATAATCAATAACCGTGCATGTTTCAAGAACCTAGGATTATTGGATTGTATAGCATCCATACATGCCCTGATTTAAATTCATGATCTTATTTGAAAAACTTTTTTTTTTGTATAAGTGTTTGACTCATATTCACTAGGATTACTGGATCGCATAGCTCCCATACAAATATTTCGGTCTCAATGTTGAAATGAAGTACCGGTGTTTTACGTGCTCACCTGTCCGTAAAAAGGCTCAAGAACACGGTGGCAAGCACATGGATTGAAAAACGTCAATCCACGTCCCCTTGGATATATATCCGCAGGTACCAAATTAGAGTCATATTCATTTTGGTAAACATGACTCCCTCCTTGGTGGAGAGCAAGGCCCATCTTAAACCTCTGCTGCTCTCTGGGTCACAGCACCCGGTAGTATAACGCTACTCCACGTCGAGTTATACTCTACCCGCATTTGGGTATTAAACCATAGCCACCACGATACTCCCACAAGGGGGCCGTACCCGCAGGGCAGGACGGAACAAGTTCCGTGGGCTCCTGACCACCCGTGGTACCAGAAATTAGCCTCTGGTCAAACTGATGGCAGCCAAAACCATTTTCTAGGGGTGCCTGAGGTGTATTACAGCTCCATCATAACCTTCTTAATTCTTGTTTTTTTTCTCTCTATGATTTTTGTTTTCTACCTACGAGGCACCTTTCTCTATTTCCTTATTTTCTTTTGTAAATTAAAAAACTGTTCCCTAAGATTGATCTTTAGAACTCAATTCGGGAATTGAGTTTTTAATTAATTTATCATTCAAAAGTAGCAGACTCAACTATTGTACAACATCAACAACACCAACAACCATAGTAATTGTTTTCGTTTACGTGAGGTAAAAGTTTAAAGTTAAAATTTCTTTGCCTACATTCAGGCGTTGCTACTAGAAATAACAGGCATTAAAAGAAAAACTTTTAGTCGAAAAGAAAACGAGCGATAGTTTCGTAAAATATAATTAAATCATTTCTTTTCAACTTAAGAACGAAACTAAAGAGATTAAAATTTGAGAAAAACTAAGAAAAATTGTCAACAATGAAAGATGGGAAACCAATGGAAATTAATATAGTTCTATGCCTTAAATGAATTGAGAAAAAAGACAAAAGACGATTTGGGTAATAAGAACAAAAGAAAATTTCATTTTATTGCCATCAAATGATTGATAATGATCCGATTTTAGAAGTCCATGTACGAAGTTTTACTTTCCTAGATGCTGAAAAGATCTTAGAACTTCTTAAACCTTTTCTTGTCGCCTTGGCCCTTGCTGACTTTCAGAAGCGCACGGTTTTTGACAATGGGCGGCACTCGCCATGCTCAACATCCCTGAAGGCTGTTGAGCAATGAACACGCCGAGAGAGAATGCAGATTATCACGACGAATCACGATAGTACGCTGCATCTTAGTTTTGCATACAACACCGGTTAGGATGCGACCACGAATCCTTACGTTGCCGGTCCATGGGCACTTCTTGTCAATGTAGGTGCCATCAATTGCCTCATGCGATGTCTTGAAGACCAAGCCAAGATAGCGATAACGGCGCAGCTGCTTCTTCTTGACAAGACCGGGCTTTTGTTTACGGTTAAGGTTAACACCAAATTATTTTTGGAACTCTTTTGAAGCGAAGGAAAAGAAGAAAATGATTTTAATCAGAGATAAAATACATATTAAAGTGTGACAAATCTTATAAAGCTTTACTGTCAACCAATCGATGCATTTCCATGACCAAATGCAAAAATGAACACATTATTATGATGAAAAATAGCATTCAAAATATTTGAATGAAATAACCCATTAGAATGTTAATGCATTTC
Organism: Amiota minor; assembly: GCA_037043295.1. Lineage (NCBI taxonomy): Eukaryota > Metazoa > Arthropoda > Insecta > Diptera > Drosophilidae > Amiota > Amiota minor. The sequence goes on from JBAMAW010001038.1 coordinate 1,532,296, forward strand.
AGAATCAAAATTTGCCATTAAAAGTTTGCTTGGATTTATCAGGGCGTTGGTTTTCTCTATCAAACTAAAATGACACTTAATGTATGCAATGCTTTGCCAATTTCCGTAAAGATTTAGTTTGGCGATTGTTAAGATAAGTTGGCAAGCATGAAAGAACGAATGAAATCAAAATGAAAAGAGCCCAGTAAAGAACTTTGGTAAACTTTTTAGTTTTTGCTTTTAGAGAATATCAAAAACAAAATGGAGCCTAGTGGCCTTGCCGTATAAGGGTATTGGCCAAAACCAATTGTGAAAATCTATAAAACACACTAAACGAAACTAACACAAAAGTGAAATGTAGGTTTAAACTGGTCACCAAGACAAAAAAAAAGTGTGCAATGCTTTTAATTTATTGATTCATTTGGTAAAACGCGACCTCAAGCTGTGGCTGGCGTCAATGAGAAAGTGAGAAAGTGTGAGAATGACAACCACACACCAGATGCACAAACACACATACTCAGGCACACATTTCAAGAAATTTATAGGTTTGGCCTAAATGGACTTGTGGTTAAAAGTACAAAAAAAAAAAAAGAAAAGAAAATAATAAAATAGGAGAAAAACCAAAGTCGGTTTAAAAAGAAAAAGGTTTTATAACAATAAAAAGGAGAAAAAGTACTATGATAAAGGACAGAAACAAATAGTAAAATGTTTACTTAATTGTGCCTTATTCTTAATTTAGAGACACACACACACAAACACACATAGAAACACACATACCAAAGCCTAGGGTGTATGCAGATAAGGGTCGCGCTTGACATAAAGAACACTGAAATGCGACCACTTCCGGCGAAACAAAGAGGATAGATAGAGAGAGGAAAAGGAATAACAACAAAAGAAAAAAGAAAAACAGAAACACTTTGGCATTATTTAAATATTATTTACACAACTATTTCTTCTGTTTCTCTTCTTTGTAGTCCTGTGAAGTCCTTTTTGTGAGGCATGCAAAGTATACAGTTGGAGAGGGAGACCAAGACCAAAGAATGGGAATGCGAAAGTATCTCTAAATATGTTAAGCATATTTTTGGGCGTGCGTTTGTTTAGCACAGCAAAAATATATTTACTTTCTTCTTTTCTTTTTTTTTACTTTTTTGTTGTGTACGCAACAAGCAAATGGGCGCCACTTCCGGTTTCTGTCTCTGGTTTCTTATTACTCTTACTAAATATGTCGATTGTACTTTATATTTGGATTTTCTTTTATATAAAAACACATACACATATTGCATATGTATTAAATTGATTATACATATATAGAAAAGTTATTTTTCTTGTTTATTTATTTGTTTTTTCTTTGTATGTTAAGCTGATAAATGTTGACGCACACAAAAATAAACACATAAATCAGTGCGTAATGTCTGAACTATGAAAATGTTATGCAAAAGAATTGCTACTAACACCATCGTGTTTAGATTAAGCCAAAAAGGCAAGTGGTTCTAATAAAAGTAAAGTGCGAACTTATGTCTCACATTCTCGACTTACAAGATGATCGAAAGTTTGCATTAAAGATATTGGCTGATAAATGACTGACTGGGTCAATAAATAAAGTCATGGTTTTAAGAGAAAGTTACAGCGTAAGATATTTGAAGATTTTAAGGGACAAATTTATGTGTACATCATCATTTCTTTTCATCTAATAACTCTAAATATTTGCTGCTTCATACATGTTATTATATTTTTATATGTTTCTTGAAGGAAATCTGTATATGATGATAAAATATGCATATATTTAATATAAAGGCATTTATGGAATTTTGATCAAAGGAGAAGTAGCCTTCATAAGATTTGCAGATTGTTTTAAAGAAACTTTGCTTTCAGTAAATAATTTGATAATAATTTACTATTTGAAATACATTCATACCTATATCAGAGAACGGTAACATATGATGGAAGAAACATTCATACATAATCAATCCCCTTCAATGGATGCTTTTGCGTTCAAACCTGTTTAAATATACATAGTTGATTTGAAATGAATCAAACCTGTCATTTGGTGTTTGTTCGTTCTCACCAACACTGATTATTTTGATGCAGAATAAATCACAAAATGCAATAATTAACACCAACTTGTGATAACAATTTCGAAATTAGTGTTACGATCAGACGATATGATTTTCTTTCTTACGTACGGCTATCATAATTGCTTCATATCTGCAGCATATGTCTTTATGCTCATATGGTTGGTGTTCATATCTCTTCATTGCGTATGCAAGGTGTTCATAAACAATTCGTATTCATACGTATGATTACAATGTCTTCATATGCAAACACATTTTTATGTTATGTCTGAAAATTGAAATATGATGTACACACGAATTTGTGTTTTGATTTTTTTTGATGTTGATTGTATTCAAAAATGAGTTTTGTTAATTGATTGAATGTGATTAAGTTCTCTGCTATATAAAATATATGAAGAATTTATTTCTTAAGTCAATTTGGGTATTGGCAATGTATGAGTATAGTAATTTATTTTTCATTCACACATTTTCCTTAATAAAATTTAAACTTTCTCATCTTATAAATCAAAAACACTGCTACTGTATTTCTTTTAAATTCATTTGCGTAAAGGGTAAGGTTTTTTTTTTTTTTTTGTGTAGAGGCTTTTGCAGAGTTCCTTTTTAATCTGTGTCAATAATTTCTTGGAAGTTTATTAACCAAAAATGACATCATTAAGTATAAATTTCCGAATTTCTTTAAAGAAATCTTTCTCCGAAAATAACACTACTTAACACATTTTCAACTTTTTATTTGATCTGAGGTCTCATTACGTAATTATTATTCTTTGCCAATGGTACAATATACGGCAGAGTATTTTGTTTTTAGAGTGACTACTGGCTTCCCTCTTGTATTGGGATTCAAGGGTATCTCAAAAAAGGCTCCAACAGTGATCTTCGAGCATAGCTGGCTTCCATCTACCTTGAAAACTTTTCAAATGCAGCAATATCTTGGTGAAAGCGTTCTCCATGTTCATCACTGACGTAAGCTCGACATAAATGATGCAACATAAATCAGGACTGTTAACACAAACTTGCGACATATTAGAATTTAGCTATTACAATTTGCAGGATTTGAAACAAAGAGACAAGCAAAATTTTGTCAAAAATCAAGCAATTCTACTAAATCTAACGGAACTTTTACAGTTATGCCTAACAATAGCATGCCGCTGCAAGTTATTACTCATTCTTCGTTACTCTGTAATTCTCATATTGAGTTAAATTCTGTTATCACGAGTGATTAAAGTCAAATTTTATAAGTGTCATATAAATATTTTAAGCACTTTATATCCTTTATATCCAGTTCTAGATGTGATATCATAATAAAACGCCTATTATTATAAGTCAACCTCATTATGAAACAGTATGAACCGGGTCAGATATTTTTTTAGTGTTGAGTAGTTTAGTTTGTATAAAATTTATGAATACCGTTTACTCCAATCAAATATTACATAGATTGTCGGAGATGTATCAGAACCCATTTTCAACCTAATTTTAACCGAATTGCAATTCTCGGTGTGTCATAAATCGCTTTACACGATTTGCAACCTACAAATTTTTTAGGGTCTATTTAGTTAGTTTTTACCCTTCACTGAAGTCATTTTAAAAATTATATACGATCAACTGTAGGTTATTGTTTTCACCGGTAATCTGCATTAAATGAAATTAATTTCGAGTTGTTTTAAGTATACTTTTTTTTCTGTTTAAAAAAATCCCTTTTGGATTAAAACAAATCAACCAAGTCAAAATAGATATGCCAACCTGTTTTAACATTTTCGAAGATCTTCAATTCAGTTAATTGTTATGTTAAAAAAAAAAGAATGAATATTAATAATAAAGCTGTGATTTTTGTCTTAAAAAGGCGAAGACGTAGAGAGTGATTAGTTTAATGAAAATTTTTAATATTCTCATTGCTGAAAGTTGGCATGTCTGCATTTTGTGAACGTGCTGATGAAGTCGGTTTTTACAATAAGTAATTCTGCAGCAAAACTCTCTCCCGCAATTTTTGTTTTTCTTCTTTCGCGTATTTTGGCTTTTGTAGAGTGAGAGGATTGAGAAATTGTCAAAAAAGTTGTTTTGCGACTGTCGCTGAGTGTAAATGCAAGCAAGAGACTTTAAAGAATAATCAAAGATAAATGCCACAACACAGTCACTAGAGTTGAATGGCAAACATCTACTCCTTTGAACATCAAAGTTCGAAAAATGAAGTCACACAAACTGCTGGCACACTTTTGGGTGAAATTGAAACCAACCGAGAGATTTCTGGCACACACTTCTATATTTAAGGAAGGTTGTGAAGTAGTGACACTTATTTTAAAATACTTTAGGTAACCTTCATTATACCCAGCAGATAATTTGGTAACAGTTGAATATATTGAATTTAATACTAAAGTACTTGTGTTGCTTCGCTCCTGGTGTTGATCAATCAAATTCTTAGTATGCACAAAATTGTTTGGGTTTCTAAATATTTCCTTTGATGTGCTGTAATTATCGCAGCAAATTCATTATATCATTTAAGTGAATTGAATGTGAAGGGTATATAAGAAGTTCTGAACGATTTAAGCTCCAGCACAGAGTACAATAAATTTGTTGCACACATTTTGGCATACTTAACTGCTCACTCATTCACTCACTTACTCAGTCAGTTGTTTTAATTTCAATATAAATGCTGCTGCTGCTGCTGGTGATGTTTTTTTTTTTTTTGGTTATTTTGGTAGAATTGTTCAAATGCCAATTGGCAAGTGAATGTTGCCGTTACATTGTTATTATTATTATTATTTTTGGCCAAACGCAACACAAAACAAAGGTGCAACGGAAATCATTGCAAAACATACAATTGCTTCTACACACACACACACACACACAAATATACACGCATGCAAAAGTCATATACAATATATACATATATTACAAAATAAACCACAAATACAAAAATTTACAAGTACAAACACATTTTCATTCAAACGCCAATTGGCATTGCAAAAACGAATTGAGTTCTTGTTTGTTGTTGTTGTTGTTGTTGTTGTTGGATTGTATTTGTTTTTGTGATTGTGTATCTTTGTGTATGCATTGCAGCTTTTTGGCCTGATGCAATAACCTCAATTTGTGCATACAAACAAATTCTCAAACTGAACTGAAATTGAATGTGGGACAAGAAGAATAAGAGAAAGTACGAGCAAGTGAAGGTGGAATGGACTACAAATCTACCTACACTAGAACTAAACTAAAGCAAGCAAATAAGCAAACAAACAATGCTTCTAGTATTGCAATCGTAGTGCAAATCAAAACACACACACACACACAAACAGACACAGAATCATAGATTTGTAGTCCTGCTGCTATTTCTGATATTTGTGGCCATCTTTGAAGTGCCAAACTTCATACATATGCAGGAGATTCATATGAGTTTTGAGTGTTGTAGTAGTAAACGAATTGAGTCTGGAGGCTATGATGATGATGATGACGATGGTAATAGTGAATTGGTTAAGGCTAGCACCAAGCACTAAGTTTGGTTTAGGATAGGCGATGGTCCATGGCAACCGCAGCTGCCAAAATTTATGCCAATATTTGCATTAAATGCCAAAAATAAGCCAACAGGAGGACGACAAGGACGACCGACGATCAGTTGCATCAGCAGCAAGCAAGAAATAATCGAAAAACAACAAACAAAAATAAAATTGAAGCAGTAGAAAGAAGAAAACAAATCTATGTATCTGTGTATTTATTTGTGTTTGTGGTTAAAACCAAAAGGACACCCAACAATAGCCAGAAGGGCTACCATGACCATGATGATGATACTGGTGAGCATGGAATGCTTCGTTATTGCTTGCATCTTCTTCACTTCTAGTAGAATATTTATGCAATTTTGATGTCCAACATTCTGGTCATGTTCTGATATTGGTTTACAGGGCGTTGAAAATTTCATATTTATTGTGTGATTTCTCCTGTAGATTTCTACTTAAATTTGTGTGCGTGTGTGGCATAGAACTTTGCCTACTGCGTTTGCCATAATTCAATTGCACACCTACGCAATTTACTGACAGATTTTCATATATTTTTTCGTCTTTCTTTGTTTTTGTTTTCACTCATCCTTGTTGTTGTTTACTATTATGGTTTTAAGCTTATGGTGTTGTTTTTGCTGCTGCCGTCCATTTACTTTGCTGACTGAATGACATTCCATTCCATTCCATTGTTCCAAGCAAAAATGCAGTTAATGGTGCGCATTAAACCACTTTTGTTTTAAATATCTCCATGTGTGAGTGTATCTATGCATCTGTACATGTGTTTGTTTGTATTGTTGATTTTGTTTGTGTGGTGTAAAAATGACTTTGTAATGCGTTAAGTTGATTGTTGTTGTGGTTATGCAAGGCATGCAGAATTAAATGTGAAATACTTTTAATTTTCGTATTAAGTTTTTATAATGATAACAGAAAATAAAAAAACAAATATTAATATTACATTATAGTATTAATACATTAATAATTGTATCTTAATTTCAGTAAGATCTCTTAATATATAAAAATCGAGTGTACGAAATATTGTGACTCTTAATCTCCTAAATGGCTAGACGAATTTTAATAATTATTTTATTTTTTTTTTACTTATGTGGTCACCAAGATGGTTTATGCTTCAGTTGGATCCGGTAGTTGGTGCTGTTTTCGAGATAAAGGCACATTTTTACCAAATTAATAACATTTTTTTTATCTAGCCGATTTTAATAACTTTTCTTTTAAAATGACAAATGAATCCTAATGAAAAGAGCTGCATACTTATTATTTTCAGTTTTTAACTTTTAATATGATATTTTTAGGTATTAAGTTTTTTGAAAACTTCTGCAAGACCGAGCATAATGTTGAATTCATCCCAACTTTCTTCATCCTTAAATACATTTACATAAGAGTTTTTTTTTGACTTAGTCAAATATTGCACAATTAATTCCCATTTTAATGGGCCTCAGTGCCTACATGAATCAACAGCAAGAACAGAAAAACATACAGCCTGTTTGCTGCTGCAAGGAAAAATGGTCACAAACAATAGTTTCTTCCTCAAAGCACTTTTATATTAAGAATTTGTTGAATATTCAAAAGTAATGATTGAAAATTCTTATTTAATAACTTCCACAGTCTTTTTATTCTATGTATATTGTTACTAAGCTACTGAATAATTAACCGTTCTCAACCAGCAGAAATTGTTAACGACATTGCTGTGATGGCGGTTTATATTAGAGACCAGCACTAGTCATCACTACTGTAATGTTAACAATCGACAATCACACTGTGCGCACTATGAAAACTTGTCAAATGTGCTTATGAAACGAGTATTTTGCTGAATCTATATAGTCGTGCGACTCGTGTCTTATGGAATGATTCGGTGTTGCACTATCATGAAAATACTATAACAAAGCGAGTGTGAGTGCAAGCGAGAGGAAAGGAGAGTGTGCACAGTATCAAAAACACTATAGACCCTATGAAAAATAAGTCAAGTGTGTTTCTGATTCGAATCATTTATAACATTTTGTCTAAACTGCCGTGTCGACTCGTGTTTTCTCCTATGACTCGGTAACACACTGCCTTTGTTAATGAATTCAATTGGATCATTGATTCATAACACCACACGAGTTGAGATGTGGAGGTGTTCGAAAAAAAAGCAGTGGTAATTTCCCATTGTAATGAAAAACAATGTGAAGCGTTAAAGCATTTGATTATTATTATCGTTCTCGTGGAAAGTCACTCCTTTGCCATATCGAAATGTAAAATATTATTAATCTTAGTTTTTGTTTCTCCACAATCCATACAATGTGTTCTGCCTTCTCGAGAGTGACACATAATCCTCATCAAAATCATAACTGATTGCCAAGCACCAGTCGAGCAAAACCTCATCTGGTTTCCAAATGACTAAAATAACTTTTGTTTTAAATTAAATAATTTTAATATGATTCAAATACATTTTAGAATGAAATTGATTGAATTCTAAAAAATATGCTTAATATAAATTCATTATTTTTATAATAAAATTTTCAGTTTCTTTTTATGCGATTATGTAATTTTGTCAAAAAAGAATGAAAGGAATAAAATTGTTAAAATTCCATTTTCATGGAAACAAGATTTTGTATGCCATAATTTGATTTGTTTAGCTGCCAATAAAATGTCTAATATCAAACAGATTTACTTCCTACCCAAAATTATGGAATAGAAAAAAGGGGAAACATATTCGGCAATATATTTTATATTTATTTAGTAATTTTAAGTTTTGAATGAAAATGTTCAATGATTTTCTTTTGCTATTTTTTCAATAAAACTCCAATCGGCATGTAAAATATGTTTTCCAATTGAGCTCACATATGGTGAATATTTTTTTAAAATTTTATTTGTTTTGGTTTTCTGTTTTTTTCCCTTTCAACAGAAATAAATTGTATTTCTATATCCAAGTAATTTGAGGAATAAAATATTTGTTAGTTAATTTAACGAACAACTACAATAAAAAACATTAAAACAATTTAATGTGAAAAATAAAAAATTGCAGTAACAAATTCAAGTGATTGAATCAAAAAGTTATGAGGTAGCTTCATTCCACCAAATCAATGGCACATTTCTGGCTGCCAAACAGCAATCAATTGTGTTGTCGTGTAAAACAAACAAAAAGTGCCGCCTTGAAATGCAGTAAACCAAGAAGATTATTATAGTAGTGGAATGAAGCTATGTAGTAGGAATAGTGAGAGAAGTAAAAGGTTTGCGACAGCTGCATTTGACAGTAAATCGTGCATCTGTCCTCGCCCATATTCTCCTAACGGGCGGGCGCACTACTTACAAAGCCAAAGTACAGACAAGTTAAACATTTGTCGATGTGTCAATTTTGAGTTGGGTTCAATAACGAACTACAACTACAACAAGAAAAACATATAGAAAACATATAGGAAAAACACAACAATAAAAAACTCAGACAAATAGAGTGAGTAGTAGTGAGTTGAACTATTGCAACATGATGACGTTGCTTTTGAGTTAAGCGACTCAAGAAGACTAATGTCGCTTGATCCTCGGAGGCGCCTCTAAACCGGGCGTTTCATGATGCTGCTACTGCTTACTTGCTTGCTTGCTTAGTCATTGCACAAAGCATGTAATGAAGTGTAACGTGAACAAAAATACAAAATGAAAAGAGAAAAGAGAAAAAGACAAATAAAAAATTGTAGCATACTGTAAGGCGCTAGGATTTCTTTTTCAATTGTCGCCCACGTTCAACAAACGCTTGAGATCTCATAGAAACTAAATTGAAGGAGATGCCAGAGCATTGGAGCTTGGGATAGGATTGAGGCAAAGTTTTGCTTCACTTCGATTGGGTTGTTGATTTTCTGCTGATTCGTGCAATTTGTGCAATATCTTTTTTGTATCTGTTTTCATTACAAAATACACACTCACACTTATAGAATCATGTACATATCTATCAACTTTAACATGCCTTTAGCTTAGTTTAGTTTAGTTTAGTTTTGTTGTTTTGTTATTTTGTTCTTTTCATCTTTTGTTTTTGTGGCTACTTTAGTTGGTTTCTTTTTGTCTTCTTGTTTGCTTCTTCATGTATTTGACAGTTTAAGGGTTTCGAGTATCGCACTCTTGTCTCTCTATCTGTCTGTCTATCTGCCTAACTCTCGACATCCTACATTGGCATTTATCTGTTGTTTGCTAACATATTGGCAGGATGTGTGTGTTGACTTATATCCTTCTTTGCTTTCCTTGCCTTTCCTTTCCCTTCCTTTCCTATCGTTCATGCTGTTAATTAATAAGACAATATTTGAACAAAATTTCTGTTGTCAATGGGAAACTTGATTTTGGTCAAGCGAAAATGGTTTCCATGCTTGAGCAAGCAACTTACTGACTGAGAAGGACGAGATGAGAAAGTATTGATATTTAACATTATTAGCGAATTAATTGATAAAACGGTTTGTGGTCTTTGATTACATGGAAGTGTGGATAATAACCTCAATGAGTGAAGGCCAATTATTATAAGTTAATAGAATTCAAAGATGAAGTTCTTAAAGCGAAAGTCATTTGCTTCAGTTCATAAGTGCTGAGTGAGTTTTTTTTATAAAGATTTAGTATTTTTCGGATATCAAAGAAATTTTCATTAAATAATTTTTAGATCACAAGTATTTTATGCAACAAATACTTTACAACCCAAAATTCTATGTAAATGGAAGATCATTCAAATATTTTCCATGAAACCAGAAGCAAGGATCACTTCTTTTCTTGGACATTTTTCCAACAATTGGTCAATTTTTGTTTTTATATTATTATTGTCTTAAGTTCAAGGAAATGTTTTTTTTTTTAGTGAAACTTGTTTTAAAAGACTTTCTAAGCAAACAGGCAATGTAAATTGGGCTTAGTATAATGATAATTTTTTTTTATTTATCACTATGATTGCCAAGGTATTATTTACTCTAAAACTTGATGCCCATTTTATGTTTAAGACTTATTTTCCAACCACCATAAGGTTTGAACCTTTATTAATAATGAGAATTCACATATTTCTGTATATTAGTGGCGACTGCATCGATTGCTAAGATTGCGTCCAATGTCGTTCCTATGGACATACCAGGATGCATTCACAGCACTTCTCAGCACTTTTTTCTGAAATATTTTTATTTGCATTATGCTGCTTAAATACGAACATCCCCATAACACTAGTACTTTATTGTAGGTGGATACAGCAGTCCGCTAGCCTATGAATCAATACATCACATGTGAATAAAATGTAAAGAATAGGACCGAATACACTTCGCTGGGGAATTCTAGCTTTTATTTCCTTGAGTTCTGAGTAAGCGTATTGTTGTTAACATGAAAAAAAATGGGCCAAGTGCGAGTCAGACTCATACACGGAGGGATCCCCCTAGTTGTCCGATTTGACTGATTCCATCAATTATACTGCGCCTATGAAGAAAACTTATAGTGTCTAAATTTCAGTTCAATAGTCCATAAACAAAAAAAATTTTCGAATAAGAAACTGAATTTGAATGAAGGGTTTGTATGGAAGGTACCCCTCCTAGTTGTCCGATTTAGCTGATTCCAACAGTTATGTAGCGCCTATATCAAAAACTCATAATGTCTAAATTTCAGTTCGATAGAAAAAAAAATATAAGAGTTTTTCTAATAAGAACCTGTATTTAATGGGGGTTTGTATGGGAGGTACCCTCCCTAGCAATCAGATCAAACTAAAATTTCGACAATATAAGTTTCTGATGTATAGCCACTAACGTTCTTAATTTCAAGTTCGTGGGATGACTAGATTGTATAGCTGCCATACAAACCAAAATGTTTCTTGTATAGGATCCCTTTAAATTTTTGAAAATATTTTAGTTTCAGTATTTGTTGCTGATGCCCGGATAGAACTACACATTCTGTAAATTTTAACTCTCTTGCTATTACGGTTTATGAGATATGACCCGAGGACCGACGGACGGACAAAAAAGTCTCTGCAATAGGATTCCTTTTGGTATCCTTTGGATCCGGAACCCTAAAAAACGATCAGTCAAGTATTTGTATTTACTTTATGTACAAAGTAAATCATTTCAGTTTGGTATCCAATCGAAGTACACGTAGCACACAATGAACTCATTCAAAAAATTATTCCATAAATTGTAGCCATTCTTATGAGAGAATTGTATTTTTTTTGGCTTGGCTTTTGTCTTCACTATTTCTATTCTTTTAATTTTTAATGGCACGTAATAATTGTCAATCTACAGTTACCATTCCCATAAACATCTTCTTGTATATGTAATTGATAATTCTAATTATCTTTATTAACCATCAACAAAATACTTAGTATCATATTGTATAATGTAATTAATTGCAATCAATCGAACTACTCATACTTAAACAAAAGGTGAACACATTATCAATTATTTTCTTAAACCAGAAAACAATTAAAATTTTCCTCTTTTCCTAACTCAATATTTAGTCTTTAATTTAATGCAACTCACATTCACCTTTATAGCTGAGTAGTTAGAGAACAGCAAACTCATGAAGCATTTTAATTAGCTTTTACCACTTCTTCACACCTTCTACTTTACTGAAATGCAACCTCATTTCAAAAACAATAACAAGCTCAACAACAATGACAATAACAAATAAACTCGCAGCTAAATTAACCATGCTAATAAATTGCAGCACATACAATGCTCCTGGCCTGGTGTCCTGACTCTCTAACCTATGCCATAGTCCTTGCTTTATATTTACTCATATCCTTAATGTAATATATGATGAGAGCATGTTGCTGCACGTGCAACATTTTGAGTCTTGGTTTACCCAACGCAAGCAAACGCAAATAACACACAACAACACCTCTAATAAATATACACACATCTGTAAATACTCCTCAGGTAGAGTGCTACAAGTATTTATATGAACAAACATACTCATAGAAACATACATACATATGGTCTACATATGAGTATGTATATGTGTGCATATGAACACACATTCATAGAAGTTGTAGAAATCTGGTTCAAAGTTTGGTACTTCCATTCCCTTTTTTTTTCAGTTATGCATTCTGCTGTGGTAATCATTCAAACAAATAGCAAATAATACAAGCAAAGACAAATGCCATGACGAACGAAACGAGAGAAATAAGCAAAACTTTTCACAAACAACTAACAACGAATTTTCCATTTTTCGCATATGTTGACGACAATAGACAAAAACAACAAGAACAATGTCTTAGTATAACAACATCAACATATGAATACTCATACTCATCCTCATACAATCATTCATTCGTCCTGTTGCAATATGTTCATGCATCACACCATCACCGTCACCATGAGGAGTCACACTCACAACTCTACTTCCAGCATAGTTTTGTTATATTTCGAGTCGGAGGAGCATCGCTTGAATTCTTATGTCCTTGTATGCTCACTGTGTGTTTGCATATCACCTACGCTATTGTGTTTTCTCAGTTTCTGCTGAGCTATGTAAATGATGCCAGTCAGCAGGCATCTGGTGAAACTGTAAAACTATGGCGTCATTTATCCGAGTAACACCATCCAAATACCCTCCCTTACTTCACAATTTCCCGCTGTTTAGACAGAGTCAATTCAGCTTGAAAATGCGCCCAACAAAACACACTGCTGCTCCTGCTCCTGCTGCTGGTTCTGGTTCCTCTTGATGCTAAACTCAAATTGCATCCTATATTACTTCAGTTGGCTCTTGTAGTAAACTCTTCCCTTCTTCCACCGATTACCCTTTATTAAGGAACCAACCTTGCCATTCAACTTCAACTTTTGCTGATTACAAAAGTAAACTCTTTTTCTTTTTGTTTTTTGTTGTTTGCGTTTTTCCACTTTATTTTTTGTTTAGTTGCTGCATTTGTTTTTTATTTTTTTGATGCTTAAAAAAAATTTAATATTCTTTGGTTGGTGTTGACTCAACTTGACTCGAATTGCCTTTCCTCCCCTCCAACTGGCTTCCCTCGACCTCTCTCTACTAACATGGCTAGAGTTTCGTTGAGTCTCAAGTTGAGTTTGAGTGTTTGTTGCATACACTACTTGAGTTGCACTCTTGCAAAATACTTTATTAACACACACACATACACATACACACACTCAAACGAGCATAGCACATAGATACTTACAACTAACAAAGAATAAAGAGAAACGAAATTTATCTTATGTGTACTTGAGTTTAATAGTGTTTTTGTTGTTCCTGTTGGAGATATGTAAATCATGATGTCTGCTTTGTTGACTATAAAATGTTTTTAGGTCCTACAACATCATCATCATCATCATCATTATTATCATTATCATCATCATTGTTGTTGTTATTTTTTGTGTGTTGATAGCATCAAGTTGAAGTTGCAACTAATGAGCAATTCCAAAGCATCATAAATAGCAACACTTGTTTTAAAGTATTTATTTGTAGTTATATAGATAAAGGATATTCAGGAAATGAAGGTGTTCTGTGTTTAGTATGTAAATGTATGACATGAATTCTTCCAAATGCAAAATAAGAAATTTTAAGTTAATAAAATTTTAGTCTTAATAAAATTATTTTTAATGATTTTTTTAGAAAATGTCTTCAATTGCAATATTCCACCTAAACACTAAATTCCTTGCATTTCTTTTTTAAATATTTAGAGTTGCTTCCGAGTTATGTACCCCAATTTCTGTTGCAATGATACTCAAAGATAGAAATTGATTCTATTTCAATTCTCGCTTGAAATGAAAAACTGCCCTTTAATGATATAAATAATATATATTGTAATTAATTAATAATATAATTAATTTTTTTATTGAAAAATGAATACATTTTCAAGTCCCTTAACTCATATGATTATATTCATCTTAAATTGCAACATTGTTAAACCTTCCCCTACTTTATGATTGTTTGATTTTATCTAACATTATATGATCCTTTATAATTCTTAGACGAAATTCACTCATGCAGATTACTACTCTTGCTACTATTCAAATTGAAACCAACGAAGGATATAACAATTGCTGTGCACTTTCAGTGACAAGTCAAACAAAACGCTTCAACATGTCAATACTATTGTATAACAATAAAATGCATGCCATCTGACGACTTCAAATCTCTCCACTTACAATAATATATAATATACTCGTACAATAATGTAATACTGCAACCAAATTCTATAACAACTGCTTACCGACTTACGACAATTGCATTTCTTCAGAAAACTGAGGCTATGTAAAAAGAAATAACATCAGCAATATTCCTACGCTGCGCTGCGCTTAATCTGAGATTTCAATGCATTGCACGTACAGTTTTTGCTTTTGCTGCATGTTGCTTGCTTTCACGAGTTTTCCTAAGTAATTGAGTTGAGCTTGTCAATGCATAAGAGGAGATAGTGGAGAGAGAAAAATAAAGAGAATATTTCAGTTGGCAGCATTTTCTTCTTACATATTTCTTGAAACTTGAAAACAAATCCAAGTAAACCAATGCTTCAAGTTCTTTTCGAGTCTTAAGGTTTTTCTTAAAGAAAATTTACTATGTTTTTTTTTTTTGTCTAGAAGAAATAATACAAATTCTGGTGCATTGATAATAAATGTCACATATCATATATGTACTTATAAAATGGAAAAATTAAATGGAGAATAAATTTTAAGTAATAAATAAATTTAATTATAACAATTGATAATAAACTTAAAGAAAACATTGTATATTTTTAAGTTTTAACACTTGGAATTTTTGCTAATAAAATAAATGAAATATTAAAAGCAATTTAATTATATTGTTCTTATGGTTTTCTTGAAGCAAATTTATTTATTATATTCTTATTGGAAAAATACAAACATTTTGAAGCATTGATTGCATAAGGACATATTTTGACTTACAATATAAATAAAATAGAGAAATTTTATGAAAATATAAATTTGTTTTTTTCTTTTTTATTGAATTTAAAGAATATTTTGCATAATTGAAAACATATTTCTTAAGTCTTAACACTTTGAAGTTTGCTTTTAAAATACCATACAAAAACAAAAGCCAATATTCAAAGAAAATAATGCTTATAATCCAATTTAATGAAATATTTTCCAATAAAGTAAACACAACAAATAAGAATGATTTCATAAATCAGGATATATATATACTTATATAGACACATTTTATTATAAATTTTTCTCAATTAAATCTCTTAGTTTAAAGTGTTTTTAACTTGTGATATTGTGAATTTATGAATTAAAACAAATTTCTATGATTTTTTAATAAACATTGCATACTTCAGGGCTGAGGGAGAGATAGAAATACAATAAATATTTGGAAAATGTGCTATAAAATATTTGCTCTCACATTTACTAAATTCACTCATTTCTAGTGAATTGTTAGATATTTTTTTGATTTGTATTATTTTTCATAAATGTGAAAATATTTGAAATAATTAAAAAAAAAAAAAAAAGGAAAGAAAATATTTGCTACAAGCACAGCAACTAAATGTTAAATGTGGCAAGTATGTTATTTTGTTGCTTTTACATTTTTCTATATGGTAACGTGGTTTCTTTTTCCCATGAATTGTTTCTCATTTCTGTTACCTTTGCATGCCGCTCAGGTATTTTTCTTTTTGTCTTTTCTTTTTTCTTTGAAGGACTAGAAAAGCGGAATGCAGAATGTTGAAATAGTAGTTGAATGCAACTAGCTATTTGCTATTTGCTACTTGCTACTTGAGGCAAGGTGCACAATTTCTCACAATGAAGGTCGTCTATACTATAATGACAACAACAACAACAACAATACTATTTCTATAACAACTATAACTTCTGCTGTTGTTGCTGTTGTTATTATTATTGTTATTTAAATTACCTTACTTTACTGCTTATGTATGCATTAATGCATTTCTGGAAAGGGGAGAGGGACTCTGTTATAGAGGGTAGTAAGTGGGTGGTTAGTTTATTTACCTAACCAAACCTTATTTTTCTCAAGTCCTCCGCCTCTTCAAAAACCAAGCAAAATTCATTGTTGCAGAAAAACCAATAAACTGTAAGCGTGGAAAATAAAGGAAAAATAAAAGCAAAGAAATGAAATGGAAACGAAATGCTAGCAAGCAATTCAAAGGAAATAAAGACCCAAGGAATCAAATGAAAATGAATATTGTATAATGCAACAACAAGAACAAAACAAAAGCAATATTAAAAAGAAAAGAATATAAAGTAGAGGAAAAATCACAAAAAAAAAAAAAAAATGCAAATAACAAAAATTCAAGTTAGATGAAGGACAAGTGGCATAAAATCATCATTCAAGTGAAAAAATACTTGAGGTGGGAAGTTTCATTTTATGAGAAACCAGAAGAAAAAATGAAAAATATTTAGTAAATACTAATTAAATTAAATATACGTAAATACGAGTAGTAATAAACTGGTTGGGCGAAAATTGAGGTAATGAATTTCATATCAATCAATAGCAGTTCAATAGGATATTTTCTACGTCTGTCATGAATACAAATTTCAATGTCCGCAGATAAATTTAAATGAATTCCCAATCCAATGGCCAGGATAACGTTTAATAAGCATCCATTATCGGTTTCACGGTTTCATCTCCTTAGACCTTCTGATCTTTATGGCGCAAAAAACTATGTCAAGTGGTTTTAGACAGCCTCATCAAAATCCAATTATTCACCATTCAAAGAGTTTTAAAGGGCTATACGGTGGAAGTGCCATCACTTCTCACTTCAGCTCCGAGTCGAGTTTCTTTTTCATTTCTTTATCCAATTCGGATATCTGATGCAATACGCATTCGAATAAATGCTTTGATTTAGTGGCAGCAACTAAAACAAACACGATACGTGTTCCATTTCATCAAAAAGGCAGCGTTACTTTCCTCTGGTGAACATCGGTGTTTGATGTGGTCGATATGAAGACCTAATCTCTATTAATAGATTTGAATTCTTTAGTAATGACGACGCAAGTTTACAAAGAAGTCCAGTTACCACTTCTGCTCCTCAAAAAACTATATTTCAGATCAAAACTGCTCTGTTCATCACTTGAATGTTGATGAAATTGGAGTCGACTTTCTTGTACTTATTTATTGAATACCAACAAGATAGTTATAAGTACTATCTTAAATGTGTGTAGGACATTGCTTTCACAACAAATTATCCTTTTATTGAATTGCCTCGTCATAGTGTCGTCACCCACCTAGCTCTGTTGCCTCTCAAAACACTTCACCAATTTCTGGAAATACTTGTATATATGTAACTCATTGCTTAGATTTAGCAAAAAATACTTAGTATTTTAGATGAGACTTTCAGTTTTTGATGGTTTCTAATATCTGAATAAAATGTTCTTGAAAATAATTGTTAATAAAATATTTATTATTAAATTAAATTGCCAAAGTAAAAATCTTAATAATTTAATTTAATTTATTTCTTTTTATTTATTTCAGATGTATAATATGCAACTAACTTCATATGCTTAAAGATGCTTAATGAGGCTATATAAATGTAAGTATTCCTTCCTTTTTATGGCAAATGTAAGAAAGTTAACTCAAACTAATATGCTAATACATACATATATGCAAAAAAACAAACGGAAAAGGAAGAAGGAAAAAAAAAATAAAAATCCATATGCATAAACTTAGTTGATTTATAATTAATTTTAATTAATTTACCAACTTTTTACACTTGAATTCATTTTATTTTATTTTTAATTTATTTTATTTTTTCTTTATTATTTTTCCCACTTTGATGTCGCCTTTTTGTTTTTGTTCTTGTTTTAGTTTTTATCACAGCAATTTAACTTTTTGTTTTCGCATTTACTTTTGTTTTTCCATTTTTCTATTTCCCTTTTAAGCAAAACAAAAAAACTTCTGGCCTGGGTTTTATCGAGTGCAGTAAGAGGCCAACAAACAATATAGAGAAAAGCTAATTAGTTTATATATAGTTTGCTTTTTATGTTAATTTATTATAATTCTTCCAGAAAAACTACTCTATTAAATTTATATTTGTTCACTTTGTTGCAACATTTAAAAAAAAAAACTGAATTTCTTGGAAACTGTTGCAAGAACACTATCATAATAGCTTACTACTGTGGAATAGAATAGAACAAAAGAAAAGTTTGTGTCTTATTTTAAAGTTTGTCATGTCATGTGTGCGTCCTGTAAATGCTTTGCAAATATAAACAATTTTATAATATTGCATCTAGAGAGAGAAAACTATCTAGGAACTATAGATACACATAGCCTTGTGTTGATGTTAGTTGGCTTTTACAGAAATTGTCGTATGTTGTATGTTGTGTACCCACTGTACTTATTCATTTATTCATTTACTCGCTCATGTGTGGAAAACTTTTTCCAACTTGCTTTATTATTAAGTTGTTGTTATTGCTATTGTTATTATTATTACTTCTACTTTTAGTTAGCTTGAAGTTGGTAGGTGGTTTGAGGAAGATTGGTTACTGCATCTACTGTTCGTGATGATGATGATGATGTGTTGGTGCTGCTTTTAAATTACTAATTAGTTGTGATAAGCACGAAATATCATTTAGTTATTTTTTAATGACTTTTTCCTAGAAGTTTTTGCTGCTACAAAAGTGTTAATTTTACTTTACTGCGTGACAACGTGACTATAGAAAATAAAATAAAAATTGTATCTCTCTAATAACGATAAAGTTGTTGTATCTAGTGTAGTGAAGTATACATTAAAAAGAAAAAAAAAAAAAAAATAGTGTCAATTCTTAAGTGTGTGGAATTCCCTTTTCTGACTACATATTAATATCAATGTATATCAAATAGAATGAAATAATTGTAGATTTGAAGTTATGTTTAATTTGATTCTTTTTATTTCTATTTTTAAGCTGAAATCTTTAAATCTCTGTACACAAAATACCCATGAACTCGACTATTTTAATGCATATCACAATAACAGAATCATTAGAATAGTTTTGACGATTTGGGACAGATATAATTTGACTGCTGTAGAATAGCCAAGGTTTTTGTGGTTTTAATACAAAGGGATTACGAAAAAATAAACAAATATGACTCCATCTTGCTTTAAGGTAAATATTAAATGCTTAAATGCTAAAAACATCAAAAAAAACGACCTAAAATTTGTAGATTTCTACTAAAAATTAGTTTTGAAGTTTTGCGTCCACATTAAAATAATTTATGAGCGTTTTTTTGCGACAAAGACTTTTAAGATTTTCAAGTTATTTCAGCTTAAAAAGAAAGTGGCATTTTGCAATCAGACATGGGATTACATAAGATTACATTAAATTAAAATAAGGGTGAGATCTAATTACATCATCACTTTGGCCTATTGTAACAAAACCCATAATTACAATTCCGCCGAGATCCTGGTATTCAGCAAAAATTCCAAGATTTTCTAAGATCATATCAGTTGTTACCTAGATATCGGACTTTGGTCCAAAGAAAGCGCTCACAGTGACATATTGTAGTAATTGCTCTGCTATCTCGTCTTCATCATTATATATTCTATTGTACATTCGTTGTTGAGACATTATATATATATATACTATAAGTTGCAAAACTCGGTGAAGCCTTTGATTATATGGATCCCTTTAGTCTCAGTACTTCGTTTTTTTTTTTTTTTTGTGAGCTAGCAGGCATGAAGGTTTTTACTAAGCATTTTAATATTTTCTTGTTCCCAAGCAATATTGATGCGATTTACTATCAAGCCATCATTTGAGTTTTAGGCAGCTCGCAGTTTGGTTCCAGGTTCGGGGGACATTGGTACTTTAGTTTCTGTTGAGTTCATCAGCCTCTTTGTCCCCAAGATATCCATTGTGGCCAGGTCTTCAAAATTAACATAGTTTTTTGCTGCTGGTCGAGTCCAAGACTCGAAATTCGTTTGGAGCTCAAAGGCGTTAATGACTAGTATTGCAGCCTATTGACAGTAGCATACCCTATTCCATATGAGTGCCTTCTGGGGATTTTCCTATAGAGTCCTGCTCCAACAACTGTGTCCATTATAGAGCACAAACATGTTTTGGTCTTAACTGTTCCCAGTTTTCCCTAACCAATATTGTACATTAAAACTTTAAAATTTATTCCTACAGAGGTCACTTAGGATTCAGTTGGTTTTACTGAGATTAAGATGTTCCTGAATGAGGATTGTAGGTATCCTACCGATTCTCCTTCGTTACCTAGAATGAGCTTTGTCATAAATAACATTGCCTCCTCTTTTATAAATCGAATTCTTTATAGATCATGAAACATTAAATATAAGTTTAAATCTAGACTAAAGTAAATTACCTTTTTACTAATAATAAAGTCTTTAAAAAATTGTTAAGAAGTACATAAAATACAATATCTCATTCGAAGATCTTGTTATAACCAATCATTGTATTACTCTAGTTTTTTTTATGACTAAACAAATTTGCTTGGCATATTTTCGAGTAGCTAACAACAATAGTATCAACTACAAAAGAACAGAAATCATCTTCAATGATATCATGACAAAACGCAATGTAAACTTGTGACAATTCAATAAAACAAACTAAATAAGTTGCACTTAAACACATGCACACATGCATGCGAACGAGTATCTTTGTACAATATTTAGAGGAAAAGAAAAAGATACAAATATGTCGTCTAACCAACAATTGAAAAACTTTTGTTACACAAGAAAATGAAAAGAAAAAGGAATCAAGAAGGAGAAGTGCAGGAAGACAAAAAAATGCTGTGATAAAAACCAATTCAATGCTAAACAAGCAAATAAACAAACAAACAAATAAGCGAACAAGCGAACGAGAGAAGTTGTAGTTGAGGAAGAAACTGCGAGTGAATTGAACTGAAAACCAAAAACGACATTTGTTTGAAAAAGATTGCATTTTGTTGTTATCCCTCGAATTGTAAACGACAGCAGGAGTAGCACCAAGGGCAACGAGAAGGAAGTCTAAATGTATGCAACATTGCAACATTGCTACTGTTAGTGCTCCAAATCCTGCCGCTCTAGCTGCATATGCATGTCTTTTCATGGCACTCAATAGCAATCTGTCTCCATGTCCTTTTGCCTGTCTTTTAGTTAGTTTGTTTGTCATTCATTGTATCCTTGACTGTGAGTGTACTATTGTGTGCAAGTCAAGCGAGTGAACTGAACTTTAATGGGAACTTATTTATAAGTATATTCCCCCACTTCAATTCACTTCCTCTTCTCACCATTCTGCTTACTACGCATACATACATAAAACTTTTTGGCTACTAAGGAAATGGATGCGTGGCAAAAACAAAAAAAAAAAAAAGGGTTAACTGCTGTTCTAGTTGCTTTGCGTTGCGTTGCATCGCATTCAAAAAAGTAACAAAGTGAAAAAGTTTTTGCTTGCAATGAAATAAAGAAAAGTTTAATAAAGAAACAAGAAAAACAACAAGAACTCAAATATAAACACACAAAATAAAAAAAAATTAAAAGAACTTTCTTTTTAGAAACATTCATACACACACGCAGCAGGTCCAAACAATGCCAATTTAATGAGTTTCTCTCTCATAACTTGACTTCGAAGTCAGTTGATGACAAGTTGTTTTCTTTTCTTTCATTCATTTCTTGTATGACAACTCGATTTTATCTGCTTCAACTAGGATACCATAAATTATATAACTTAAAAGTAACAGAAATAAGGAAATAATTGCGTACATATTTTTAACCTTTTAATTGAAATTTAATGAGCTTCGCAAGTAAGTTAAACAATCATGTGCGTGCAGGAAAATTACTATTATTCCTATTAGGTTGGAATGAATGAGTTTGTGCCTCAGAATAATATTTTCTTGGATTTAATTTAAAAGATTTTAGTAATTGCCTATTCGGTTAAGGTAGAATGAATGAATGGGAATATGGTGGGCGAGTAAAACATCAAGAATAATTGAGCTGTAAAAGAAACTTCAATGAGTTCAAAGAGTTTTATTTTGATGTAAACATTTGTTTATCTGAGTTCTTGTTCATTAAGTAAAGTCAAATATCCTTTCTCATTAAAACTCATTTAACCAATAAATTTTGTATATTTAAAATAAGATTTTTCGCAAATAGCAAAAGTGGAAGAAGACTTTACTTTAGACAATACGCGATGTTAACAACTTGTTAAGGCTTACAGGATATTAAAGGAGAGTTATCTAATGTATTCAAAATAAATTAGTATTCAATGACAGGTTAGTTTTTAGTTGATGGTTGCTACTCATGCAGAGAAGTTAAACATCTCTCTCTCATTTGAAATCAATAATGAATGCCAGCATGACCACTGCAGGGGTAAGTTTTTTGAGCGTTTAATGAATGAAAGAATTGACTTAAGCTAAAACATTGATATTTTTTCTAGCCTTTCACAGGCTCAGGTGTCCTAGACGCAGAATATGCAAATTCTTATATTGGCTTATTCCTAATTCCCTAATAGTGGATTATTTTTACTGAGGTATAAAGAGTCAATTGCTCCTTCTGCTTTATATTCTCAATTGGGACCTTTGCCTTACACAAATTAGCTTGATCTAGTTGACTTTTTTCTTTTCTTTAGAATGTCTTGCTTTCTTTAAGCTTTACAAACTAAATCGAGAAAGCTTCTCTCCCTTTTTGTAACTCTATTTCATGTTGACTGCACTAAATATTAGTTGGTTTTATGGCAGCTGCCACTATGAACAGCCTTTTGTTGATTAGTCACCATAAACCAAAGCCATCATGCATGCCGCAAACTACTCTCAGGTTCACTTCAATCAACAAATTGGCTACCAAAACACAGCAGTTGGTGTCTGCAGCCATCAATTATTTTTTATGGCTCAATAAACAACAATAACAATAACAATTGCAACAACAACAACAACAAACAATATTTTCTATTAATTTTCCACTTGAAAAATATGTTATTTGTAAAGATAATAAAATGAAAATTGAATAAATTTTCATGATGATGTTACATGGTTTTTTGTTTTTTTTTTTTGTTTTGTTAAATTTTTGGCGGTCATAAACAATTTTATTTTGTGCATAATTCTAGGAATTTATTGTGGCATTTTATGTTGAAAATTACAATATATAAAATAAATATTTTCTATTTTTCACAATTTTACGCATACAAATTTCTCTAGAATTGCCTGTATATTGTAATGCACGGTCCAATGTTCAGTGAGATAAACCTCATCTAACCTGAACATAAATTTATATACTAAATTGTTTTTATATACACACACACAGGCATATTTTATTACATTAAAAATGTGTATTTTATATGTACAATATTTTATTATTATTATTATGAAATTTATGCTAATTTGTGGTTAGCCATTTTTATTACTTAATAGATTTTTAAATTAATTTTTAAATAAATAAATTTCACAAACATTTAATTTAAAGCGAACAAAATTTATAGATAGAAAATCTATGTAGGGAACAAATCAAATGTTGTCATCCTTAAAATTAACTTCTTGAAGTGAACACCAATTAAAAGTTATAAAAAAATTGAATTTGACTCTTGACACTTGACACTTGTTGCAAGATGATGAGGATGTGTTTGTTGTGTTGTGTTGTGTTGTGTTCTGTTGCGTTGCATGTTGAAATGTTCACTTAAAAGTGAAATAAATCTTAACTGTTGTTTGTGATGTAAGTATGTAGTTACTTAAAAAATTGTATGCACAAGTGGTGGCAAGTAATAAAACATGAAGAGAAATAAGAAAAAATATTCCTCATACGCCGCGCCGTGTTTGAAGGTGGCAACCTAAATTTGTGCTGGAATTGCTAATGGCGCCAAAGTCAACAATCATTTTTAATTAAGAAGTACATTTTTATATTTATATTTTTGCTCGTTTTATTTTTTAATTTTTTTTTTTTAATTTTTGTAAGAAACAGGGTGAAAAAATTATATTCGAGTTTATGCTCAAGTCAAGTCAAGTTAATTTGAATTTTAGAGTGAGTGAACTAAACCAAAGTAAATGTGAAGGTTTCCTGTGAGTTTCTGGCAAAGGCTATAAAATGTTGGTGTTGCCTGTAAAAAGGCTTTGTAGAGGCGTCACTGAACACATGTCGCTACCACTCTGTCATTTCTCTCACTTTACAAATTACTTGGGTGCTTGGCCTTCGGATTCTCACTTGATCTACACTCTACACTTTAGTTTTCTTTTTGCGTTGGTAGTTTCTGCATTTATTCTCACTTAATGGCATCTAAAGCAATCAGTACGCTGGATATCCTTCTAGAATTATGCATTCGGGGCGTTTGTTTAACAAGCTCACTTACGCGTTTATTTTATTCACTCCACACATGCATGAACGGAGCAACTTCAGATTGCATACACAAAACTTTTTCAATTTCTTAAAGGCGTTTGTTGTAATGCAGTTTTCTTTGCTTTGATTTGTTTTTTCCTTTTCTTATTATTCCATTTTTTTTTTCCTGTGATTTTTCCTTTTTTTATGTTTTCCCAGACTAAGATGGCTGTTGCTAGAGATCTACGCTTCACTCAAGTCAATGGTATGTTAGTGTTACTGACTGCCTTCGTTGCTTCTTTTAAAATATTTTCTTGTCGAAGTCTTTTCATTTCTATATACTCGTATATATGTTTGTGTGTGTGTGTGTGTTTCTGTAAGTTAATCTTGACTCGTGTTACAGCAACGCTTTAGTGCTATTTTGCTTCATCTGCAGTATGCGTTGGTATGCACTTCCGACATCCGTTCGCACGTGCCACATCCGCTCGCACTTCCGTTTCCGGCAGTTCGTTGTGGCTCATTGCATAAAGATTTACAAAAACTTTTCACTTGTTTTATACTCATCTTCAGCTTTGCTTTGCTGCAAGCATCACTTGCTTTAATATGCAATTTTTGGTTTACTCATTCATTTGTTTCGCCCATTCATTCATTTCTTCCTTACTATCTTTCTTTTCATTACTTCTGCAAATGTGTACGAATAAAATTTAAGTATACTGCAAATTATGCTATAAAAAAAGAAAAAGAAAAAACTTGTGTTTTGTTATTTTTTTTATTATCTTTCGCTTCTCCTAAAATATTTGATGATTTTCTTGTCTTATTGTAGTAAAACTTTTCTTACTTCTATTTAACATATGTTGAACATGTTGGAACATGTGGGCCACGCGATATATTTATGTATATACTCTGAACATGTGTAAATAGATTTTATATTCAATAAGATTGCAAATTGTTTGGGGTGCCAATGAAATCAAATATGAACAAGTCGAGCTACTAATAAGTTAACTAAGTTAAGACAATTGTGATAAAAAGCAAATCAATGCTGCAAATAATCTTAAATGTCTGCTTAAATTTCTAATATTCATCATTTGTAAGAAATGTTATTCATTATTTTGAAAATATCAAATTATTAGAAAATACTTGCAGTTTACAGTGGTTTCTAATTTCACTGCTAATCAATTTGTATTTTTTAGTACTTCCCTGACTCCTGCGATCGTCCAATTTGTTTCTTGTTAGTACAATTGAGAACGGGGCACAATCAACTCACTCACCAACATCTCCTCGAAGGCAAAAGCCAACCTCCTTGTCCATTCTGTGGTGACTTCTTGTCAATAAGACACCTGCTAGATGATTGCATAAATCACCACATCACTAGAACACAACTCTTCGGATTCATTCTACCTTCCACATTATTTCAATTTCATTCCCTCGATAATATTAGCAAAATAGTATCCTTCATCAAATCCTGTAACCTTAGTAATTTAATCTAATCTTTTTTATTTAAGACAGACGAGTCGAAGGCCTTAAAAAACTTAGGTTAATTAAAAAATCATCTTTTCCTTTTTACTGGTTCGCGAAGATTTGTTTAACTAAATTGTTCTGGTTGCGGTTCTCTTCTGACTTGAAAAATCACTGTTCTTTTCTTTTCCCTTTTAGTTAATTTATTTTTCATTGAATATTAAAATTAAATTTGAATTCTCTGTTATTGATTCTTTAGTTCTTAGCCCTCCACAAAAATTGCAATACTTTAAGTGATATTAGATTTGATTATTTTTGCATATAAACTTTTCATTCCTACGTTTCTTGTCATTATAACAAGTACTTTTCCATTAATAAAAAGAAAATCGTGACCTAATTTCTGTCTACTTGGGTATGCAAAAAAAAAAAAATCAAAAACTACTTTGCAATTGGAATAAAATAGAGGAAAATAAAATTGAATAGTTTCACCCACTTTAAGGCATCTCATTTTCAATTCAATTATGTAAAAAATTCTTTTTAAACATTTCTAATAAATTTTCTTCGTCGAAAACAGAAAATTTCAAAAACAAAAATGAAATTCCAAAAAACTTCTGGCAATCCAAAAGACGCATAAAATTCATTTAATTCTTAAGACGTTGTCAATATCAATCAGCTTAAAAACCAAATAACTTTTAAGAAAAATACAATACTATAGAAGTTTTGTCCATGGAAAGACTCAAAATTTTATTATCACCCATAACATTCACATGTTAAGGCCACTTGGCCAGTTTTGCCTTAAGGATGCAGGCAGCAGTCATTGCTCTTCTCTTTATATTGAAATTAAACCAAGTTTATGTTATTGCAACTTAGGATTGTTGGAATATTTTTCTTGGTATGCAGATTTACGCTGAAATTAAGTTAAGCTAAGAAGAATAAGTTGTGAGTTGAGCAGAGTAAAAGTAAAAGAAGCCAAAAGCAGCAAGGATGCAGCAAGGAACCATGTTCATCTTCACAAACTCAAAAATGAAGTAAAGTTAGGAAATTTTCCAAAGTTTTCACCAGTAACAAAAGCCCAGGCATTGGTCTAATGTGATCTGGTCTGGTCTAGTAATGTGACGCTTAAGCCTAGATTGAGTTAGTGTGTTTGGTGTGTGGAAGGAATGAACTTTTTCAACGTTTATGTTTGTTGATGCTGCTACTGCTGCTGCATGTTAATAAACTTGTAGATACTTCTGAGATGTGGAGAGAATGTGAACCCAAGCACGCCCTGCAGTTAAATTGAAATTTTTATCACTCACACAAAATACTCATGTATGTTTAAAGAAGAATCATAAATAGTAAATTCCACATAAAACTAGCCAAAGTCTCGTTTACTCGTTTCTTCATGTGCTGCTGATCCTGCTGTTGCTGCTTCTGCTGCTGCTTATTAAATTATATCTTATTCTCAGTTTCAGTTTCTTAGCCTTAAAAGTTTCAATATTTAAAATTGTAATCTGCATTATTTGCTTGCTTTTGCTGCTGTAGTTTTGTAAATTGTCCTAAAAACATTTTTCGTTGCATACTTTTGTGCGACAATCGTAACTATTAATTGAGAATGAGTACGAACGAGGGAGGCTTCTCCTTTCCTTTTCTTTCTTTTCATTTCTATTTTTAGTAAAAACTTTTTGCAATTATTTCATTATGAACAAGTTTATGAAGCACAGCAACAAAAATAAGTAGCAGTAAAATAGGTATATGTGTGTAATTGTGAGATTTTTGTCGCCATTGCCATATCCATTGCCATATCCTTGACTTGACTTGGCTCGACTTGGCTGGAATTGGATGAGAACCGAAAGTTTTTGTGCCTAGATGCTCTTTCTCTGTATGCTGAGCTATAGAAAGTTTTCTCCCTAAAGAAGAAATTCATTGTTATTAACATAATTGCATTGCAACTTGCCAAAGAACTGACAATGATTTCTTTCTCTTCTCCTCTCTTGGTTGCAGGCTCCTTCTTGGTGTTTGCATTTTCTTCTTGATTTTGTAATTGTATTTTTAACTACAATTTTCTTTTTGCATACTTTTTGGCGCCGACGCTTTTCATTAACTACATTTATTTTTCTTTCAATTTTCGTTTGCTTTTTCCTTTCCTTGTTTTTTTGTCTAAAAATCCTCGTAACGCATCAAAGTCAAAGTACACACACAATTTAGCGCTTCATTAATTTGATGTTGCGAATCTTTGTTTTGTTTTGGCCTCGGACATTTCCGGTTTCTCCTCGTTTCGTTCATTCTTTCTTTATTTCTCTTTTGATTCTATTTTGGCTGTGGCGCGTGTAGCTTTTAAACTTTTAGTCTACTTTTCGGCAAAGCCGACTGACGGCGCGCACTAACGGAAAGTGCTTCCTAATTTAAATAACTTAAACACCCCTCCTTCATACAAAGAAATGTGTGATAGGGAAGAAAAAGACTCGAAAGGCTGCGCAAACTTTTACTTACTTCATGTGGAGTGAGTACAAAGCTGACTCAAATAAAGTCTTTTTGTTTGAGTGCTGAGCGAGCAACGGAAGTGCGCGATTATAAATAATAAATTTTTATGCTTTCCTTTCTTTCATATTTTTTCTTGTTGTATATTTTCTTTTTGTTTTTTCTTCTTCAATTCTGGCTGCCGTTTAGCATCATCATCTCTTTATATGTGTGTATGTTATGCTTTGACTTTGTCTTGAATGTTGACTGATTCTCGTCTTCTCATCCTCCGATGTTTTGTTAGCAATTTTTTTTTTCCATTTCGCACTGTGCTGTGTTTTCTTTCATCTGTTTCTTTGTTGTCTTCTTCCATGATATGAAATTTCTACATATTTTTACTCTACCACCATCTCTATCGGCTTTTTACTCTATTAGTTCCTCCATCTGAGCAATTCTAATTGAAAAATCAAATTCAATAGTACAAAAATGCTCAATAAATATTGAATAAGCACACATGTATAAAGAACACGTTCGTATAGTACATAAAATCGGTGTCTGGGTACTAATCTTCTACTACAAAAGTTAGTGTAATAAAGTTGACTTTACTCTGAGAGAGAATAACTGAAATTTTGTTGTGGCTCAAACTTGCTTCAGGGTTTATATTTGACAATATTTTTTGTTTCCAACTTATTTAAATGCCCGAAAGCCTGAAACTATACAACAGTAATTACAGCAAATTGAGCGCTAATCGTTTGCTTATCAAGCTTATAGTAGCCAAAGGTAAATCATTCTCAGTCCTGGAAGTTTTCTGAATATTGTGGATATAAATATTGGTCATTTTTCTCATTTTCCATAGCTTAGTAGTAGTTTCAGGCACATTCACATTCACACTCTTCCTTAACACAATATCTCATCAAAATTATGGTCACAGTTTTCACGCTTTTCCGCAGTTTTTCTTTATACAAAAGACAACTCAATTAGATTTTGTTTTGTATAAAAGAAGAAAACTTTGTTCAGTGTTTCTTTTCACTTCCTTTTTATTTTATTTATTTATAAGCTAAACTTTTCATGATTTGCTTTTGCTATTATGTATAATATTTTTCTTTATTTTCTCTTTATTGCTTTAGTTTCTTCGCATTTTTTTCCTCATAAATACTTATCACGTTTTTTCTACTCAGTTTACTTTGCGGTGAGTTGGCTTTTTAAACCATTAGAAACTTTGGTCTTTGTTTCTCTTTGTAAAGAACACACAATTTTATTATGATTTGTGTTTTGCAGAAGCTTAAGATTTTCTTACACTTTCCCACGATGTGTTGAATCAATCTATTTAATAAAATATCCAGTAATGATTGTTTTATTTTTTTTTTCTTTAGAATGAGTCTTTATTTCTAGGCAAATATGCTCAGTCAGCTAAAATAAAAGGTCGCGGTTGAGTTCTTCTTTTATGTTTCTCGTTCCTTCATGTGTCATTTATGAATTTCTTCCTTCTTTTCTTCCTTCCTTTCTTCGTCGTGCCATAAATCCCTTACCCACTTTATTAACTACAGTATAACTTTGTCTTTTGCCTAATAGGCGTGTCTTTAGTACTTACACGCTTAGTTGCATTTGACACGCTTTTTCGATTTTCCGCCATAATTTTAATTATAACAAACCCCCAAAAGCCAAAGTGCGTGTCTTAGTTTAACTTAAACTTTGCTTTGCTTTGCTTGGCTTGGCTTGGTTTGAATTTGTTTGTTTATTGTGCACCCTAAATATTGTACACCCTATAAAAATGTACATTTCCCTAGAACACGCACTTGAAACGGGGGCGGTAAAGAGAAGATTTGATGCCTTAATAGCTTTTGGTGTTAATAATTTAAACAATGCTGACATTCAACATCAAACAAATGGCCATAAAACATTAACTTTTACCAGTAAGTCATATATTCTGTGTTCAAACTCTTTGAAATAGTAGACTCACCAATCATCACCCCTTAGCAAATTGCATGTCAATCATCTAATGTTTCCGTTTTTTTGAACTGTCAACAGTTTTACTCTTTTATCATAAATAATACAGAGTCAGTCGTCATTCACTTAGTTCCTTCGCCCCCAATAAGCCTAAATCCCCACACCGACAGCAATCAATAAATAAATAATTTAACTTTGAAATCAAATATTCAGAGTTGTCAAAATCGCTTCAGATTTTGTTGTTACGTATAATAGGCAATATCATTTTACTACACTGAAATTTTTATTCTATACATTTTTCTTTTTTTTATTTTGCCATCTATTTTCATCGTCATCATCATCTCATCATCATAGACTTTAAATACTTTTGTCACGTCAGCAACAATACAAAAAAAACAAAAAAAATCAAAATCTTTGTAATATTATTTACTCTTATTTTCATAACAAAAACATGGTGTCAACTCTAACATAAATAGCAAATAGAGAAAATGAAAATAATGGGAAAACTTACAATGGCAGACTCATGTTTTTAGTGTCATGTTAAAAAAAAAAAAAAAAAATAAATACATTCCAAAATGCCTGACTGAATGGCTGACAAAAGGCGAAAATTGTCAGCTGAAAAATACCATACACATACAATGTATTTTTGTGTTTCCATTCTTTCATTTGAATTTTCCTCTTCCATTTCCATTGTTGTTGTATCGTTGTTGCTGTTGTCAAATATACAAGCGCGCGACATTGAATGTCAGTCAAATTTACTCACACACATTGCGACAGCAATAGTAATACTAAAAATATATAGATATGTCACTTGTAAGTATGTGTATATTGTATATGCAATCAAAAATCCATAGCCCCCAGAGTATTTTGCATTTTGATATGTTGTAGGGCTTTTCATTCCCTAAGGTGGTGATGGTGGTGGTGCAAAAAATTGCGCTAACAAAAAATCAATCATTTATATCAATCACTCATTGCATCGATATACAAAAAAAAAAATTAAAAAAAACATGAAAAGATGGTAAAATGAAACAAAATTAGAGATTGAAATGGAACATAAAAGCAAAGCTCTGCAAGTCATCGATATATAAATCAATAAGAACATGTAGAGCTAATAGTAGGAACAGGACCGGAGTGAGGGCATAAGAATTACAATTAAATACTAAGTTTCTTTTTTCAAATTCATTTTTGAAATTTATCTGGTGAACCTTATTCAATAAATGTTTATGGGTACACAAAACTCAAGAAATTGATTTCGTTTTATTAGTAGAAGCAAAAATGTAGAGATAAGTAGACTGGCAACATTTTTCTCGGGAGTCCCCAATTTTCAGTTACAAAAAGATATGTAAATTAAACACGAATTGCATGAAAACAAATGCCCAAAATAAAACCAATTTTACTGTCCGTACAGAGATAATGAACGAATTGAATCTGCCAATTGCCACATCAAGTGATGGGGTATTCATTTTAAGCGAATACTTTAAATCGGCAAAAAAAAAAAAAATATACAGTCAAGATCAAGATCTCAAATGACGCAAACTAAACAAAATTGTCTGGTTTAACTAATTCTAGGCGAAACAGTATACATATTGGACGCCCCGCCAACAGGGCATTTTGAGTAAAGTACACTGTCAAAGTTGAATAATTTGATGACCTGAGCCTAATGCTATATGGATATGCTTACCATTTTACGATGTGCGAATCGAAGGAAATTCCTTTATAGTGATTATTTTAACAGACTAATGACCCAAAACTTCGTCATAATATACCAAAATACGGATACCCGTTTATCTCATTTTACACCTAAAATATCTGATCGATTTTATTAAAAAAAAAATATGTCATTTGAAAGGTTTCCATTTAAATTAATTTTTTTTTTTGCCTTTTTCTGGTGGGGTGGTCGAAATGCGACCATTGGGCGATCCTAGTATATATGTTATGGTGTTCACGACTCAATCCCCTGACCTTAATCCGATAGAAGATCTTTTGATTGATGTTAATAAATATATGATAGAGGCGTGAACGAGTGAGTATACTCGTCTCCAGATGCTACACGTTAGTCGACTTGATGACATCCAGAACAAATGTGTATAAGTTTATTATATTTTTTTGTTTTTATAATAGAGTTTGTTCTTGCACAATAGTGGTTTGCAGCAAAGAAAAGAGCGTCAATGAATGTATTGTGTAATCATTAACAAAACATGATTATTAACAGAATAAAGTCTCATATTTGGCACTGAAAACAGTGTTAAGTTGTGTTTGATATAATAGATGGATAAGTTTTGTTTGTCCATTTCTAACTTCTAAGAACAAAAGCTTCTTCTATAAACTTTGAAAATTAGAGATTGGAAGAGACTTTTTCAGGTTCTTGAAAATATTTATTCATCATAGATGTATTTTTTATTTCGCTGTTCATCAATTTTTCAACATTGCAGTCATCTTCTTATGAAAAATCTTTAAATTATCTTAATAACTGGCAACCCGCCCTGCTTTTCATGGGAGCATTTTACATGACAATAAATTTTGCTGCTGTATGGTAAACAATGAGAAGTAGCAATGAATAACAATTAGTGATGAAAGAATTGATACACATTTCCTAACAGATATTGTAAAAGTTCCCAAATTATACAGCACACTCAGCGGTTAGTTTGAGGGTCAATTGTTTATGTACATGTAAATATTCTGGAAAAATTCTTTAAATAACAATGAAAACTACATTGCAAGCTCTGCGTATCGAAATGGACAATAATATCGACTTTGCATTTTAGAATACTTAGTATGTAAT
This sequence comes from Amiota minor, assembly GCA_037043295.1. Classification (NCBI taxonomy): domain Eukaryota; kingdom Metazoa; phylum Arthropoda; class Insecta; order Diptera; family Drosophilidae; genus Amiota; species Amiota minor. The sequence continues at coordinate 1,565,569 of JBAMAW010001038.1, forward strand.
GATATCTGATCAGAAAATCCTATAATGATGATAATGTAGGTTACGTAAGAAATTAATTAAAAGATCAGTGACATTTGAAATTGAAGTGAATTGTATAAAAAATATCAAAAAAAAAAAAAAGAAAAATAAATAATTAAAAAAAAATTTGCGTATAAATTTTAAATCCGTTTTCGAATTGCATAATTTAAACTGCCAATTTTTATGACAAAATTCTAATATATTTTTGATATTTTAGATAAGTTCTATAAATTATTATTGTTAAAGGAAAATTAAAGTTATAAAAATTAAACTAAATTCAATAATTTTTTTTTTCATTCTATTAGACTTTCAATAATGTGACATTGGGTAGAACATGTGATTAGTTTTAAGTGTTAAGTGATATCGGTTGTTACTGTTATCGGTTCAGGGTGCGATGATAAGCAGCGTTATGCGGTATGAAAGGGTCATGAGAAAGAGTTGAGTTCTGATAAGATTTACATAAGGATGACTATCATGCCAGCAACTTTGTTCACTGTAGATTGGTTGTTCTACTTTTCACCAGCGCATCACCTTTCATTCTTATTTCTCAGCTGCTTTAGTTAAAGTTTTTTAGACAATCAAACTTTTGATCCACCATGTAACCAATTTTCTCTATTATACACAAACTTCATTAGAATGTTTTAATGCTCTAAATGATAGTAAAAACAGTATCAATCTCAGTTGTTAAAATCAGAAAAAGTTACAGGATATAGACATTGCTTTTGTATATACAAACGATAGCCAGTGTACGTTGCTACGCTCTCTCGGTCAAGTGCTTCGAGGAATTTTTTAAGGACTTTGGCTATACTAGATTTTTCACTAATGTTAGATGTAGACTTTTCATTATGGTTTAAATTCAACGGAAGCTTGACTGCTTAATGCTCTGCTTGTCCGCCATCGAGTAGTGTTGATGCAATTCCCGATGATGCGATCAAAATCGAAGCAGTCAACTGTGTAAAGGCAGTGCACGGCACAATTTTTTTTTTTTTTTTGATGAATTGAATATGTATAACCTTTCTGTTAAATCACTCCGTCAATTAGAGAAAAACTGTATGAAAGTACGTTCTGTACTTTTTGAGTTTATCGGTTTCAAACAGGCAGACGCGGCCAGAGATAATTTTTATATTTCTAATTTGGGTTCTTAGAATCCAGTTTCCAGTATAAGAAACATAAAATACGTAAAATCTCTCTCAATATTCTCAGTAAACTAAATCCGCTACTGTTCTACTTTTTATCATAACCATTCACAGAGTGACAAGGGTGAATTATGCCTTATTCTTTAAGGCAAACATGAATTCACTCGTCTATTTTGATAGTTATATAAATTATTATACTTATATACATTGACTCTTACATGTGTTTTGTATCTTCATAGATGTATCTATTGCTTTGCAGCTAAACATAACATAACACAACACAACACAACACACGCTTTGACAGACATGTAGTATTAAAATTATTGACAGCAACAATTTATTATCAAATTCAATGAGAATCTTTGTCAAACACATGTCCATGCCCATAGTCATAGTCATAGTTATAGTATCTTTTTCTAATACAAAATACTAAAGAACTGAATGACTGGAGGCGACTTTGGGGCGTGCTCAATGTGTTCTTTGGCTTATGTTCATTGAGCTTTTGTTGTATTATAAAAGCATTTAAAATGACACGTCATTGATGAATTTGCAAAACAATTAGAATTTCAAATGAGCACAAGTACGAGTATGTAGAAGAGACTACTTGAATTCTACTTAGATATTTAGCTACATATATGTATTATATACAATATTTTAAGGCATATGAACAACAACAGCAAGACAAGAAGAGACCCTTTAAGAAGCGACAGCAAAAGCAAAAGTAAATCAAGTCAAGGCAAAATAGACAAGGCATTTATACACGTAGAAGAAGATCATACTACACTACTATAATATATTTAAAGATAGAATTTACATTAGTGTTAAACATACATTCATTTCTTTCAGATACACATTTGTAGATATACTTCGTTATATATATTTGTATTTATATTTGTTAAATGTATCTGGGTTTGAATTGCAGTTTAAATTTATTGCATATTTAATGAGTCGAAAACGAAGCGAAGCGAAGCAAAGACAACAAGAATTGCGTATGCGTAATGTTTAAAAAGTCCATATACACATAGATACCTTCAGATATCTTTCTCTCTCTCTCTCTCCCCTCTTTCTCTATCTCTCTCTCTGGTTTAGTAGATGTTTTTGATTTCTACATACAATGTCTATGTTTATGTATGTTTATCTATAGAATAGAATAAATACTGTACGCAATTTAATATTAATTGCATTTACAACAATTGATTTGTATTGTATTTTATTCATTTCAGTTTCATGGGAAATCATTTCTAATTGTTTTATGTGTTTATCAATTTCAAAAATCTATTGCATACTTCTTTGTGGATATATTAACTTCAGATTACTTACATTTTATTTGACATCTCAAATAAATTCACAAGGAAAAGTCCAAAATGAGTATAAGAATAATAATACATAGTCAGTCACATTGTTCTGATTCTTAACACTTACATAAATATAAATATACAGAGAAAATTCACAGGACTCTCATAAATAATCGAATCGCATTAATTTAAAACTGGTTTCGTTAAAATATGGACATTTTGTGTGATGTTGTTTTTCTTTTGTTTTTGTTTTCGTAAATAAAGGAAAGGCCTGTTGTGCACTAAAGTGTTCATCGGCAATGGCGAAAAATTGCATTTTAAATTAAAAGTTCAACTGCAAAAACTCATTATCAATGTCGACAATATTGCTGCGCGTTTGCTATTGCCTTTGCCTTGTGGTAACCAGGGATTGCATTGCATTATCCTGTGTGAGCGTATTCTGCGTCGCATAACTGAGCTATAAATAATAAATTGCCAAACTGCATTAAAATACGCAATTATTATACACACACACACACACACACAAACAGAGGCAAAATGGATTATAAAGTGAAAAGAAGTTCCATGGCATTAAAACTTTGCTTTTAACATTCTCTGGTCGCAGTAATTTCTGTTCAACAAAAAATAATAAATAAAATAAAAATGGATTTAAAAATAAAAATAAAAACCAAAACAAAAACTTGGCTCAAACATTCGACGCGGACAGGTGCAAAAATCTAAAAACAATTAAATGATTTATGCGAAAAGTCCACTGAGCGCATTGCATAATAAGCATTATTTTGTTGAATTTTCATTATGCAATTATCTTCTGTTCTATTCTATACTGTCCTCCGACCCCTTGTATGCTTTGATTACACAAATATGGTGTGTGAAACCACCCACTGAATATCAAATGTGTTGGCATACACACATTGTAAAGTTCATAACCTTTTTAGAATATCATTTACAAAAATATATTATAGTATTATGATATGTTAAAATTTAAACGTATTTTGCCAATATTTTGAAACAATATTTTCAGAGATTAGTGACACAATTAAATAAGTTTTAAGTTCAGATAAATTATTTTGTTGAAGCTTCCAGTTCTTGAGTATTTTATGATCAGCTTTGATCATTTTCTTAAACTTTTCTCTATGTTTTCCACAATTTAATTTTATAAATCAGTCTCTGATTAATAGTATTTATTAAAGACCTCCTCTATAAAATTCTATTTCAATTCAAAAATGGATCCTTAGTACAATAGTATCTGTCATTCAATATAAAGCAACAATATTATTTAGCTCAGTCATCTTTTTATTCTACATACACGAGGCATCGAATTTACTTAGAGTTCCTTAACATACTAGAAAAATACAATACAAATCTATACTTGTTTATGCACTGAGATCTAATAAAAATAATCTTTGAGTTTTGAACATATTCAATCCGGTTGTTTACTAGAAGGAGTCTATTTTGTTTTCTAAATTGCTTGTTTCTCTTTAAATTCAGATCTAGTTTCTTCCCCCAGGAGTCTACTCTACATTCTGATCTGGTTTTATTCCCCCAGGGGTGTTCTTATTCTTCTGATCTAGTTTTTTAGTAGGAGTCTTATTTGTCCGTACAATTATTAGGTGCATTCCATAATCATATGACACCACAAACAATTGTTGATTTTATTTTGAATATTAAAAATTCGAAAAAAAACTAAAACGCACAATCAAAGATCACAAAATATAATATGTTAAGATATATGTTTTCATCGATTGGGATCTTTGAATTGATGGAGTACGATTAGGATTTGTTGAAGATACTAGAAGCCAAATATCCTTAATAGTGGTTTTTTGCATTTCGGTAAGCCAGATATTCTTTTATCGAATACTTACTTTCATAGTAAAAAAAAAGAAGAAAATATTTATAAAAATACAAAATCAAATCTTCAATTATTCGATTAATCGTTCGATTATACATTATATATAAAATAATCGTACAAATGAAATAAGAAATCACTTAAAACTTTCTTCACTGAGTAAATTCATTAAGTTGGCATATAGAATCAAATAATATAAAATTTAGTTACAGTTAATTTACAGTTTCTAAACTCTAAGTTAGTAATAATATTAAGAAATTTGTTGCTTGTACACAATCGAAATTCTGATTCGGGCTACGAATACTGAATAGTAACAAAAGCATACATACAGCAAAGCATGAACAACGAAACACACTGAATCTCTGATGCCCCGAATTTAGTTAACAAGAAATACGAAATGAATTCAAAGAAGAGGATAATACTCTTTGTTTCCATTAATGAAAAAAAAATGCAATTAAACGGTGTTTCACTTAACCGGTTTTGATTTTATGAATCTGTTATTTTACAAACAAAACAAAAATATTACAATAAATTCGCTGCAGTATATTTTGCGCCAAATTGAAAAATGTTAAAAAAAAGAAAACAGTAAAAAACTGCCTAGTTTCGTCTTTCACGCTTAACGTGAATGAAACCTTTTACGTAGCCATTCAAACACACATAAAAACTTTCCTCAAAATAGGTCCAGACGTTTAGAAGGAATGAAGTTGCAAAGGATCTGTCCAGCGGATTTTTATTTATAAAGAGAAAATTGACTTTCATAAAGCAATGGAATCATTCAAATATCCATTTTTCCTTCTTCTGGCCATATTTGTGAAGGATATTGAGCTGTTGTTGTAACCGAAGTTTAAAATAGGAAATTTGTTTCTTTTCTTTTATATTTATATATTTGCATAACACATTTTGCTTCCGACTTTCATAATAATTTCATATTTCCAGGAGGTTGTGCATTGGTTTGTAGAGTTTGTTGTTGTGTGTTGGCTTTCAAAAGGATGCCATAAAAATTAAATCAAACTCATTTAAAATTGATTTATGTCAATTTTATTTTGTTACAAAATAAAAAAAAAAAAAAATAATAATAAAAAAAAGAGAATAGTAAACATTTTTCTGATTTTGTTTCTGTTTCTCTTTTTTTTTCGAACAATTTTGATTGATTTTTAATTAAAAATTTATTTCACTTTTAATTGCATTTTTTGACTTTTGAGCTTTTAAGCTTATGTAATTTAATTTGATGTTTAACTAAAATCCAAAATAAAAAAAAAGAAAAAACGAACAAAAACAAAAACAAAACTGTTTTAATTTTGATGTAATGGAAAAAGTAATTATTATTATTTTTTGTTAAGTTGTAAATGCTAACAAAAATTGGGGAGTAGTGATATAGCAAAATTTCTTTTAAATAAAATAATTAATAATGTTCAGAAGAAATAATAAATTAATTGTGATAATAATAAATTAGTCTTACCAAATATTTTATAATATTTTCTTATTACATTGTTCAATGTTATATCTTCTCCTATCAAGACATTTGAATAGATACATATTTTAAACAATTAGTATCAAAATTTGAAGGAAGCTTCTTTTAAAAGATTTGCAATTTAAGTAGGTTGGAAGGAAAAGAGGGCTGCTTGCTATGAGTGTAACGTCCAATAATATTCAATTTAAAAATTTGTCGAGTTAAATACACATAGTTATATACAAACGAGTTGTAATGGTAGGAGTAAGGAGCGCTTTCTGTGTGAGCAATCATACTTCAAGATACTCACTGATATCGTTAGTCAATTTCGTAAAAAGTTAGTTGTTATGCTTAACTAGGATAATTAGAAAGTAGAATGCAATTTTTTCGATTTTCATTTCATAGTGAGATCTATTTCATCTTTTCATAAGAAAGTTAAGATGATTTGCAACCGATCTCGTCTGTATTCCAATTAGAAACTGATCAATGAAGTTTACCCGATCATTTCGATGTTTTGTTTAAAAGTTGTCAGAACTTGATTTTAAACTATTTCTATCCTAAGTAGGACTCTGCCTAGTGCTAACACAATTATCAACATGTACCGAGAACCTTATTTTTTTATATGGTAACATCAAAACACAACAATACACTTTGGTTATTCTTATCTCTCTTTCCCTCAGTTTCTTAAGCTGTAAAAAAAAAAATCAATAAAAAATGTTTGCTAGAATCTCAAAATCAGGAAGTGTTTTCTTATCATCATCAGTTGATTGCCGATTATTCCGAAATATTTATATATTATAAGGAAATTATCGACTGGTCTTAATTCTAGTTTGCTTAAAATAAATTTCATAAATTCCAATTTTCTAGGATGCTTATAGTCCCTAAAATTCAGTATGATTTCAATGCACATACGAAGAACGACAACAATATTATGTATATTCGTAATAATTCGATTTACATGATTTATCGCATAGTACATAGCATTTTTAATCTCCTTAGCCAACTAAAGTTCTGCAACTTATAGATTTTTGCCATTAATTTAGTTCATTCATTTTTGCTTTTACACTCAGTATTTTATTGCAGACTACTAAATTTTCCATAAATAGTACAAGTTTTAATAACATTTTTAAAAAGTTTTCAGTTCTTATGAAATATTAATTATTTTCCTACTTACAATCTTGCTAACTAAGCTTTATTGATGAGGTAGTATTTAATATCTGAAAGTTGCTTAGAGTTTTTATTCAGAGTGGAACTAATAAATAATGAATTGATTTAAATTATTCTTGAAACAATTTAATAGATGAAACTCCAAAGTCTGTTTAAAGTTTAAATTTCTACAAAAGAAGGGCAGATCAATAAGTACCGTGTTTGAGGACAGGTGGCGTTGCTGAGGGAAGCTGACATTACCGTCGTCTCACGATACCATACCGATCATAGGTTAATTTCTATTTGTGATTCTCGATGAAATGGAAAAAATAATATCGACTCATAGTTCACTTTTTAAGTACTCCAAGTAGCCATAGATGCCGTAAGCGTATCGTATGGAATGGCAATTAATAATGTACATGATAATTAAGCATTGTACAAAAGCGAATACGGCTGTTGATGTCGAAGCAGTGTTTAGACATCTTTAAGTGAAACTCGCAAGAATTTTTGCATCGAATCGTCACCATTAATGAAACCTGTAGCCATTATTAGATGCCAGAGACCAAGCGACAGTCAAAACAATGGATTTTTGGTGGTGAATCTGCTCCGAAGATTGCGAAGGTCTCCGATTTTTTGGAATTCTATGGAAATAATCCTTATTGACTTTTTGTAGAAATGAGGAACGATGACGAGCAACTGTTGGACCGATTCGATGCAAAATTGAAGCAAGTGCTGTTTCACCATGATAACGCACTAGCACATGTATCAAAAATTGGCAAGGTCAAATTGTATGAACTGAGCTACTTCGAGACAGAAGTATAATTTGAAGAGTTTGATAGGGAGGGTTTAAAAATATGCCACGAAAATTGTGAAAAGTGCATTTTACTAAAAGGAAATTATTTGTACATAACTTGCCTCTTCATTCCTAACACGAGAAACTTGTTGATCTACCCTCGTATTTATCGCAGTTAATATAATATGAACAACAAATTAACTTTGCTTCTCAACATTTTAACTTTCTTTGAAGACTTTTCCCCTTACCTTCTTTCTGTCTTCTTACTCCTTCTTTTATTACTTTCACTCTAAACACAAAACCATTAAACCCATTAAAAGTAGACATAACTAATTTCTTGAATTACTTTGCTTTTTTTCTTTGCAGTATTTTCTCACTGACATTCGGCGCAATAATAGTCAAGCACAAAAACTACAACAATCAAGAGTCATAAATAAACAATCAAACAACAAGAAAATCCACAATTAGCAACAAAATAATTGAGACATAAGCAAACTAAAGTGAAGTGAAAATAACAGAGGAAAGCAAACAACAAAAAAAAAAAAAAAGCAAAATATTGTATATTGAAGGAAAGCCTAATAATGGTAACAAAGAAGTACTAGTACTAAATGACTGTCAGGATCAATAACACGTAGCAATTGTCTAGAGGAGCATCACCAGCAGCAACAACATCAACATCTTCAAGTGTCCAATGAGTAGATGCCTAAAGTTCTTCGCCATTGTGAGATAGTGGATTTGGGTATTTTGTTCTAAAAGTATATTTTGGTTGGTGGTGAAGACAGACTTTGTGTCTGTTTGGCTGCCAGCCGAAACATCCTCCATATGGTGCGTATCCTTTTATAGTCCATAGTATAGTATATGTAACTCCTTAGTAGAGTAGTAAGTAGGCTCTCTATTATGAGCAATAATCATATAACAAATTATGTTTTTCTTGTTCCCGAAATAGCATTTCTGAAATCATGAAATCACATTCATTTGCGATTCACATAATTTTTTTTTTTTCCTTTTGTCTCTTTTGAGCCAACAAAGATTTTGGCAAACATAAAACCATTTCATTTTGATTTTCTACGCACGCATCATTGACGAAATCAACATTAAACAATAAAAAATCTATAAAGGAAAATAAATTCTCAAAGGGTCAGTAGCAGCAGCAGTAGACATACCAAATAAATAGAATATTGCGGTTGTCGTAGATACTTTGTGCTGTTTCCATGTCCTTGTGATGTTGCAATTTCTTGTGTTGGCTCCTTGTGCAAATAAAAAATACAGCAGCCATTAATTTCAATTTTTGTCTGGCTCAGTCTCAGGACACCAAATGCATGCAGCAAAACTGAGTCAGAGAGAATGGGTAAATGTATCTATGGAAAAGGTATAAGAGGATACAAAGTATCTTTTTATTCCTACTCTGCAACTGCTGCTGCTGCAAGCTGTTTTCCTTATTTCTTTTCTGAGTTTTGGCTTCTCTTGTGCGTGCTATGAGTATATTTTCTTTCTCCTTTTCCACTTTGACTGCCTTTTACACCTACCTACAATAAGTATGTGTATGTGTATGTAGTTGTTTACTTGACTTGACTCTGCTCTCATAGCAAGCATCCTTTCCTTTATTCCTGGCAAAAGATACAAAAATTATTTATTTACATGTGCACTGAGTCATGTATGCACGCATGTCTTACTTGAACGTCGTTTATTTTGCCAAATGGCTTCAAATGTTGCGTAGAGTGTAGAGCGTAAAGAATTTATGGCAAATAAACAATAAATTAAATTACCACATTTGATTGCAGTCCTTTTATTCCATGTTCGTCGTGCCTCTTGAATGAATGAATTTCAGCATCTATAAATTCTTCTCAGTTTTTCAAGCCTTTCAGCTTTTCAATCTTCTTCTGTCTCTGAGTTCTTACATACACGACTCTAAGAAGAATTGTCCTAAATGAATACATTAAAATTCATAAACAACCATAGACCAAATGAGCCAGAATAATTTGTTGCTTTATGTGTGTGCAAACTTTATGTCAAGAGATACAAGATATATGCATACATATCTATCTACAACACAAAAATTAATCTACTTTTGATTTACCATGATATAAAGAAAGAAAAAAAAATAATAATAATAAAAGAATATATAGTCAAGAGTTGAGTATACAATTTTATGAAGTTCACATACATATTTTGTTCAATTTTTGCGCTACATTACAAATAACAACATTATAGATTCACAAGAAATGGAAAACTGAAAAATTTTAAAAAAAATTTAATGCAACTCACATTCATCAACATGCACACAATCATTTCAATCAAATCACCACAAACACATTAAAACCATTGTACTTACATCTCAAAAAACTTTGAAACACATTTCGGGTGGGGTAACTCCGCCAGGTTTTGGCCCTGCCTGCCGGTCCCAAGCCCGGATAAAGGAGGAGGGTTTCAGGACAACATCCTGAGTAAAATTTCGACCCCATTGTTGAAATCAACCTTCATTTAAAGGGCTTTAATGTGTTTTGCTAATAATTATCAAAAATGTGGTTAAGTAGTACGAGTATCTAACTTTTGACTACTATGAACTCATACTCATTTTCAGTCAATTCTCTTTAAGTTTAAATTAATTTCATTTAGATTCGATAAGTTATTGTTTCGTCTAAACGGAGTGGATGAGTCATATTTCTATCTAAGTTTTCTTAACTTTATTAAATGTTCACAATTTACATTGAAATTATTTAGGCCATCAGAAACGTTTCAATCTATTAAACTGATATATGTACATAATAACATGTAATCTTTCATTACAATATTGTTATATCTAAACTTAAAATGAGCAATAAATGAAAATCAGCTTGAGTATCTGATCTTATAAGTTTTCCATAAAGTTAAGATGATCTGATAATTGCAACGAAATACATAATTGTATCTAAACTGTATGAAATCATTTTTATAGAAACATAAAATTATATTTACTTCCACTCATAGGCAAACAATATTGAATGGAATGTTTAAAGTTTTAAACAAAACTAAGTATTATGAGGCTTCTAAAATTCAAAAATTGGCAAACATTTCTTACAGTTCTTTTTCTATGTAAGTATAAATCGAATCAATTTTCTGGTCACATTTGGCAAGCTTCAAAGTTGTTTCTGATGCTGCTTTTACCACAAACAAGTGTCAAGATTTATGTCCTGGACATTTTTCATTTTTCATGGCAAGTTGCCTTGCATGTTTCATTCACTCCTTTCCTTTCTTTCTACCATCCATCCATTTATTCCTCCATTCTTTCATTCATTCATTCATTTAGTCATTCAATTCATTGAAAACGCATTTTCAAAAGGCCATCATGCATCCATTGCATTATGTGTGGAAGCATGTTCAGATTGTGGTTATTATTGTACTTCTTGTATGTACAATATATAAAAGACATTCTTATGAAGGATAAATGGAGTGATTCGATAAATAGAGGGAAAGAAGGAAGGAAGGCAGATAATAAAACACGCATAATGCCGCGTAATTGGTAAATGTGAACGTTGTAAGCATTTAAATTTGATTTTTATTCTTACCCACTCATACATACGTGAGAATGAGTACTTTGTTTAGTGAAGTGGAGTTGAGTGAAAGACAATAACTTCTTGAAGATTATAAAGATAAAGTTTAAACATGTAATGGTGTTAATAGGATTTTGATGAGTTCACATTAAAAAAAAAAAATATGTAAAGAAAACTAAAAATGAAATGAGTGTGTAATGATTTTTATGTTGAACATAAAACTTTTAAAGTATCCGATAATCAGATTCAAAGCTTTAAAGAAGTCTTAAGGATATAAGCAACGTCAAGAGTTTATTCAATTGGCTTAAATCCTTGATGGAAAATTGCATTAGGATAAATCGTTTTCATGTTGTATTAACATGCAAAATAAACTTGAAACAAAATAAGAAAGAATATAAATGCCATGACCAACTTGAATGGGAAATACAAGTAGACAATAGACAAATAGTCAATCAAATAGATCAATTTTAAATATCAGAAGATCTTAATATATAAATAATTTGTTGAATTTTGGATCTAGGAATTGTGAACCTAATACTAAAAGTGGAAATATTAATCATTGAGTTTTTCGATTTATGAAAGTGATCAATTTGAAATATCAGGAAAATGCAATAGTGTTGCAGATTTAATACTAAAATGTAAGATTTCTAATCTAATAATTTTTTGGGATATTAGAAGATTTAATTAAAACATAATCAATTAAAGAAAATTACCCATCAACATTCGTGGTGTAAATTGGAAAAATATATAAGACATTGACCATAAGCTGAAGAACTACCCACATTGACATGACCAATTGGGAAAAATCATAAATTTTTTACTACTAAATTCATCAATGAAATAATAAATATACTTAGATGTAACCCATAGAAAATATTCAAAATTATGGAATTGTGTAAGAAAATTAATCAATTAATCACAAACAAGTTTTGATTTTCCCATTTTCCCGCCATATGGATGTTAACACATCCTAAAAAATTGAGTTTATTCTATTCTCGATTGAATTTTAAACGCACTCAGCGTGTAGCGCATTAAAATGAACCATTTGGCATTCAACTGAAATTTTACAAGAGAAAAGTATACGACCAAACAAATAACAAATACTAAAAAGGAACATACAACAAAAAAAAATGGCGCACGAAAATGCACACAAAATTAAATTGCAGCAGATCAGAGAAAATTAAACATTACAAAAAATAGAAGGATCCCTTCCCTGAAAATACTAGAACTGATGTAGCAAAGAGCAAATCCATAAAAATGGTTGAAGCGAAGGAGCAGTAAAACGCACAAAAAGATGATGCCAGACAACAGTTGCAGTTGAATATCTATCTATATCTACTATATCTACAAATGTGTCTATGTATCTCTTGTGTTTGTCGAGGAGATGCATAAATGTATGTGAGCATATATAATTTACTACATTTTAATCGAATTAGACGACGACGACGAGTGAACCAACGAGTAGAAGTAGAAAAAAAAATTGGAAAATTTATATAGAAAAGCATAGAAGGATCTGTAAAAAGAAAAAAAAAAAAACGAAAATATATAAAAATTTATATGTGAAGGAGGCGCATGCAAGAAAAATGCATTTTAAATGTTTTTCACAATAAAAAAAGGAAATAGGCAAACTAAGTAAGAAGAAGAATGAGCAGCAGAATGAAATGAAAATGGCAGAAGCATAAGTAGGTGGAGAAGGAAAAGAAAATGGTTGACGTAAGAAGCGCATAAACATTTTTGAACATTTGCCAACAGCAGCAACGCCGAAATGTATGCTATATAAATTTTATGACAAGAAAAAGCAAACTAAAAAAGTGTAACTAAGGCAGGCAGAGGATGAATGTAGATGACGACGATGAAGATGAAGATGAAAATGAAGAAAAAGAGTGTATTTTGTTCTACTAAACTTCACTTTACTTTACTTTACTTTACTACCCTTCTACACAACTCAATGTTAGAAATGCGAATGGACTGCTTAGAGACAAGGGAAGTTGTTGGGCGGTTAATGGCTGTTGAGGAAGGTAGTATCTCATGATAGGTTTAGGTAACTAAGTGAGAAGAAAATTCTCTGTAACTGAAAAATTTATCAAATTTAAACCAAATGCACCTTTTGACTTTACGTGCATATATTATGCTACATACAAGTGACTAACATTACCAAGTACCCAAGTGGGTGAATGAGCTGTGCTGAGTGAGCTTGAAAAGAAAATATATGATGATGATGATGATGATGATGATGATGATGATGATGTTGATGATAGGTAAGAGGTAGAGGTGGTAACTGGTAGAGCGACCTTATTAAAATGGAGTAGTTACAAGTTTTTTAATATAAGTGCAAAATTATCCAATGACATTGAAGAAAATGAGATGTGATTAACAATGCTTGCTAAGATTGGTTTTGCGCTTCATGTTGATAAATCAAATTAAGACAAGTAATTTATAAAATAATGAAAGGTGTTTCAGTTTAAGGGCAAAAGATTGTAAATTTTAATATTTTGAAATACAATGCCCACGCACCTAATCCTTGCAAGCAAACATAAGAAATTTTAAAGCACTTCCAACCGAAGGCAGTTAAATATTTCAAATTTCAACTGAGTTGAACCTTAAACTACAAGTAAATAGCAAGGATTCAGAAAAGACAATAGTGAGTAGAATAGACTCGAGAAAATTGAAAACTAGTCATTGTGTCCTTAGTTGGGTCTATTGAAACATATTCTATACTTACAAATGATCCAAGAGACATTAGTATCGTAATTTGTAAGGGTTTTTACCACAGTTGTCTGATCCATTTAAGACTTTAGTTAAGAAACTTGTTGTCATATGTATTAATTTCATCCAGTATTGGTATGATGTTTCAATGTTTCTATTAGAGTAACGTGGAGTTTTCAAGAGTCTGGCAGAAACGTTCCAGAAACTCATTCGGTACTTTGTTCGCAATGTGATCTTCACAATTGTTTGTGTTTGTAACCAAATCAGATTCTGATTCTGTTATATTGTTCTTATTCTTAAGCAGTACCAAGCAACCGACTTTTACTTTGGTTCAATAAAAATAAGTTTCTTTTAATAAGAAAATAAATTTGAATCTGGGTTTGTATAGAAAATAAATCTCCTTGTAGTTCTTATATCTTGAAATGTACATAGTTAGTGAATATAGTAGGTCAGATACTTAAAGTATCCAATTTTCAGTTTGTTAGTACAAAGAAGAAAACAAAGATTTTCTAATAAGAACATGAATTTGAATATGGGGTTGTATGGCAGCTAAGCGATCCAATAATCATAGGGTCTTCAAATTTTGCATAGTTATTGGACATGGATTAGACACTTACAGTGTCCAAGTTTCAGTTTAATAATACAAAAAACGAAACAGTTCTTTTAATATGAACTTTAACTTTGTTTCTCTTATATTTCTTGTAATAAGCGTAGGGTATTGAAAATTACGTGGTTGGTGGAAGTGGAAATTTATTAAATAATACAAGATAACTTGAAAATATAGCAGGAATATCTATTGAGATCAATAGAAAGGAAGTATTGTTCATTCTGATGTCTTCTACTTCCGAATGATTACCCTAAAATTTCCCTGTAAGTATTTTTATAACCTAAGTGAATCATTATTATAACTCAATTGACTACTTTTTTCATTCTCAAGACATCAGTGTGTCGTTCTGATCTTCATAATACATAATCTCTTTACTTTTTTACGCACTCTTAACAAAACAAAACTAACAACGATGAATCATGATGATGATTATGTTGATGATAATGAAGAAAATGCGTTCATTGATGTTTTTTTTTTCTTTTTGTTAAATTTAGTGCAATTCTGAGAATTTAGTTCTTATTTTCTATTGTTTGAAAACAATGAAAAAATAAAAGACAAAATCAAAGAAAAATACAAAAAATCTAAATGTTAAAAATGTTCAAAATAAATGCATAAAATGTTATAAAAACAGTGAAAGAAGAATCAAAAGGCAAAAACTTAACAGATTAAAGAAATACAAACTTAGTTCTCCATGAGTGAGTGAGTGAGTTTGAAGCGAAAGACAGAAGTGAGGAAAAGTAGAAGTAAATTGTCATAAATTCCAAGCAATAAATTTCTATTTATTTTATTCTCTGTGTACCCTTTACGCTCGTTTTGCATTTCTTTGGTTTTGTTGCCTTTAAAGTTTGCCCACTCCTTTGTTCATTCGTTCGTTTGTTTTGTTGATTTGTTGTTGGTGTGCTCCTCGTTTTGTCATCATAGTCATAGTCATAGTAAAGTGTATCCTTTGCGTCTACTTCTGTTGCAATTTTATTTATATTGTATTATGCATTTTTTTCTTCTCATCTCTACTATTCTCTTAAATATTTTTTTTTTTTTATGTTTTGCTTCTACTTCTATTATTATTGTTCTTCTTGCTATTGCTTTTGCTCCGGCTTCTGGTGCTGTTGGTAATTCTGGTAATGCTGGTTATGCTTCTGTTTGTGGCATAAAACTTTGCATTTAAATAAACCACAATTGTGCACTTGACTATGGTTAAGGAAAATAGCATTAGATGAAGGAAAAGAAAAGAAAAGAGAAAAGGAGAAAAATTGAAAGCAAAAGCTGATTGTTGATTATCTTCTTAAGCCAAGTTGAAAATAGTTTTACGATTTACGATGACATATAATTTAAAATAAAGTTAAAGTTTCCTTGATTTACTATTCTAAATATGAATAAAGCCAATACACACTTCCAGCAATTGCTACAATTAAACGAGTAAAATTATATTAAATTAAAGAGCGACAAAAGAAGAATCTTACAATGGCTCCTCAAGTGTCAAAACTAATTTGGATAATTTGTTATTTTATTATGATTTCCGTTGTATAATAATAAAATATCACAGGGAAAAGCAAGGACATGACACGCAAGTCAAGTCAAAAGGAAATATGATGATGAATAAATGAAATTAATATGCGGTGAGTAAAGAAAATCCTACTAAGAACTAAGTCAGTAAGTCAAAAGTTAGAAAGTTAGTAGCTAAACAGAAGCCATAGACATAACAGAAGATTAAAAGATATATATGGATTTTTTTTATGTTATGTTTATGCGTGAAAGTTGCCTGATGTCTCTCATAAAACACTACAACAAGACAAAAACAAAACCTCAAGTATTAAAATTGTGTAGAAAACTTGGATGAAGTATGGCCAAAGCCAAAGCCAAAGGCAGAAAGACATTGAAAATGATGGAATTATTATCAATCTTGACATTTGCTTGCTAAGCGCGTGCTAAGCTTGTTTTCATTGCTCACACAGAAACACACAACAAACAAGTATTGTACAATACATAAAGAGACAACAGAAAAAAAAATGTACTATACTCATGCATGGGAATAGTCAACATGACGTATGCGCAACATGTACAAAACTTCCTCACTCATAGACGTAAAATATAAAATATTTTATGTTAGTGTAATGTTTGAGCGATGGCAGAAAGAAAGAAATGATACTTGTAAGCGCTTTAAATTCTTGTTGAGTATCTTTTTAATTGAATTAACGCGTCATATGAATAACACAAAGGACAACAAGCGAAGCAAAGAATGCAAGGAAGCAGGCAAGAGAGCATCGAGAGCATCATTATCATTATTTGAACATCATCGTTAAGTCTTTTATCACTCAAATTCATTATTCCTCAAACTCAACTCAAATGTAATTACATAAAATGTCTCTGTGGAATGTGACTGACTTTGTTTGTCTTAGGTCATAGACGATGATGATAATGATAATGATAGTGCTGATGATGATGATGATGATGATGTTGAAAACTAATGTCTGTAAAAATGTTAAAATTAAAAGAATTTCCCTTTACTCACCTCACCATGAAATCAATGAGGAATTCTGTAAAATATAATGAAATTTTCCTTCACTTAACTCAAATTTTAGTAAAAACAAAAATGTGTCGCTATACTCATCATTACTCATAATTGCTATATGTATCTTTGTCATCATCATCATCATCTTCATCATCACCATCATCATCATCATCAATGCCATCATTGACAAGGACTTCGACATGTTTGAAGTGATGCTGCCATTGAGTCTAGTGTCAAAGTACACGAGTGAAAGTGGAAGTGTTAGTGGTGGCAGAGTATCTCTAGAATAATAGAGGCCAAGAATGACATAGCATGACATCAATGAACAATGCCAGCAATCAACGCTTTCTTATTTTTCGTGTATCTTTCTTATAAAGTATCCTTGTTTCTTTTTTTTTTATCGAAATAAAAGGACACACTTGGCTTAAGCATTATTTATGAGTTTCATGTGTTTTTTTAAGGCTATGAAACTTGAGCACGTTTAATTCATGACCGCTCAGTTTCGGTTTCAGTTTGTTGGTCTTGTCTTGTTGGTCAGTTTCAGTTCCGGGTCTCGAGGTGATTAGGTTAGTTGTTTGTTTTCGTATGAATGGCGGGTGTTAGCCTAGTAAACAACGCGTTAATCCTGACAGTTAAATGGACTTCAATTTAAGACTAAAATACGTTTTTGTTTGCGCCTTGGGTAAAGTGGCTTACCTCGATTTAGCTGATGAGATTTGCAATGAGGATAAGAAGATGTGGCATTGTGTTGGTTGATTGTTTGTTTGTTTTGTTTTTGTGATAATAAAATAAATAAAAATGAATTCAAAAAGGAAAGGAAAAGGTTTTACCTTTTTTTTTTAAAAAAAGATTTTCTTCATGGGACATTTAGAAAGACAGACATTTATCTAATGTTAATCAAATAGGAACCGCTTTAAACATGAAAAAAAAAATGGAATTTAAACAGATAGAAATCGAATTTGATAGGATGGATGATTATAGAAACACAATAAGTTTTATTAATATTTTAAATTTATGTTTTTTATATACATTTTACGAAAGAAAGACACAGATTCCAATCGATGAGAAGATCTTAGAAGATCCCATTCTGTTGCTCGTTACTCACAAGAACTCACAAGGCCTGGGTATCTGAGTTGTACTTGAATAGCTAATTTGAAAGTTCAACTTTAAGATTCTACAAAAGTGTTTCTATTTAGACACAAAAAGAACATCTCACATCACTAATGATCACAAATATTGTTAAAGTAATTCGCTCAACTAGTTCAATTTAGCTTCTTCGCAATCGTAAATAATGTCTTCACATTAAACATGATGTAAGATGAATAAATAGAGGCCTCTGAGTACTCAAAAACTCTTGAGTAGAGACATAGCTTTATAGGATATCTTCGTGTGAAGTCAATGTCCGAATTTTGATTTGTTGCATGAAAACGATGTAAAATGCCTTCATATGTAAGTCATTGTATTTTTCCCTAAATATAATTGCATTTTATGGGAATTATTTTTAATGAATCAATGATTAAATTGGATCAAAATATTTCATCAATGTATATTTAACGCGAAGCTAGTTTCTGAATTAGTTCGAAAAGGAACTGTGCGTCATTGGATTTCTTATATATATAATAATATTATTTTTAGCTTGAGAGATTTTTTCAAGAAGAAAGTAGTGAAAGGATAATTTAAAAATCAGTTTTAATAATGTATTTTGGATTCTTTGTAATTTGTCGCTGTGAGTAGTTGCACAATCACCCTCAAACTTCTGAACCTTCAGCATAATTGGAATAAATATAATTTTTATTAGTAAATGATTCTTTGCAATAGAAAGATGTGGCTTCCTGTTTATGATAGGATATATCTATTCTCCCACAAAGATGGAAGCTGAATGTTAGTTTGTTATCTATGTATAGTCCGAGATATTTCCTAATGTTTCACCATTGTATAGATTGGGTGTCAACATATAAGTTCAAGTTCGGTTGATGGCAGGACTTTCTTTTTCAGGTGAAGTAAAGTCCATTAGTTTTGCATGCATTAAGTGTTATTTTCCACTTAATCAAAAATATCTGTCAGAAAAAATGCTCCTTATGACATAGACAAGGTTTATGGATACACTAAGGTTAATAAGTTCATGAACAAGAACTTTCTGCCATTCGAAAGAATATTTCTTGAACAAATTTTGGCATTTAGCGGGGTCCAGAGTTCCTTTCCTGATTACCAGTATGGTTTTCATTATTTCCATGGTGCACCAGAACAAAATATTCGAAAGAATATTTCCTGGACAAATGTTAGCAGCAAACGTATCGGCGTGACCATGTTTCAGTATCATAGCAATCAATCACAGCGCAATTCTAATGCGAGGGGAATTGGTGGATGTCAGTCATTGAGTTAAAAAGCAACACCTAGAACATCTTACCCCGTTTTTAGGGGATCTCTTATCCTTAGTTCACATTTAGGTTAAACATTATAAACATAGTTTGCTAGCATGACTTTTAAAAGTATGCAGTAATTATTATTTGTTCATGTTCCATGATTACAAACAAACATGATTTAGACGTTTTTAGTGAGTGTGCGTGTTGTTTTATATGCGCCATATTTTTTTGCTTTCTATATGTAAATCTCAACTGCATGCATTACGCGGCACTTGATATTGGCGACATGCAAACGTTGCATTATAAATGTTATTATAACCTCAAAAACTGAAGAAAGGAAAGGAAACCAAACACACACACACACACACAAACGCACACACACAAGCATAAAAGGATATTGAATGAATTTGAAATATAATAAATGCAAATGTTTGTATGCGTTTAAACGACTCTATTTACCACAAAATAACAACAATAACAACATCATCATCATCATCAACTATAACAACAATAGTCCATGAACAAAAAACCAGGCTAACAACAACAACAATAACAACAACAACAACAAAAAGAACAATAACATAAATACATACAAGTATATGCACCTATATTTATAATATCAACAAAGTATACACGTTCATACAACACGAAAGAAAAGCGATAGTAATGGCAAAAAGTTAACATATTTTCAGTGGGCGACCAACTGTGCCATCGAATGTTTATGTGTATCTGTGTATTGCTATTTAAAATTTAAATAACAGTGCCACGCATACAACAATGATGACGTCGATGACATCGTCAACAAGGCGGAGGAGAAAGAGGACAAGGAATAACGACAACGAAAAAGCCACCAAACAAAAATATAAAAATTGAATAAATCATGTGAATTTATGCCGCATGCATTTCAAAAGATTTCGACTTTACGATTCTTTTTCATAATTCATTTTCAATTCTACTTTTTGTTTCTCCTTTCTTCCCTTTCTTTCGTTTCTTCTCTTTTCCATTCTCCATTTTCCATTTGCATTCATTTCTTTTCTTCTTAAATTTGTTTTTCCCTGGATTAAGTATACGCAATGTTGTGATGTGCGTGTTGGTTTTGGTTTTTCCATGAATCTGTGTGTGTGTGTGTTTGAATTGATTTAAGGCGCTTAATAAAGAAATATTAATTTTTTATTTTTCTTTATTGAACTTAAAGGTTTGTCATAATTTCTTATAATTGTTATATTTCTTTTTTATTTTTATTTATTTAGTAGTTAAAAAGAATTCAAATGAAAATAAATAAATAAAATTCATATTATCCTTAATTATATTGATTTAAGTATTTTTATTTTTTTTATTTTCTTAGCTTTTCAATTTTTATATTATACTTAATTATTTTTTTTTTGTTATTTTTTTCATATGATGTTATCTTTTATATTTACAGATTTGTCGAATGTCTAAACATGTGTTCAAGGATATAATTGTAAGTATAACAGTAAAAAAACATCCAATTAATTAAATTAATTAATTAAATATTATTGTTGCTATTGAAAAAGGGGTGACATTCTTCTTATTACTTACTAAGAAGCAACTATCTAAAAATGTTAAAAATTTTTCCTGATTATTCAGATTTTAATATTGAATGTAAGGAAAACTTAGTTAATCAATTAGAGGAAAAGATATCTGCTCTGTACTGAACATAAGTAGATCTATTACAAAATATAATAAGAAAAATTCTTATGAAAATTATACCGCACCATTTAGAGAAATATATACTGAAACTCAGAAGGAAAGATCGCAATATATTGCGTAAAAAAGACCTGTTGTCAATTAAAATTTTTGCTTACAAAGAAATACTGTAAGGTTTTAGTTGAAATACTCAATTTCCAGTATCGAAACACTATTACGGCACTCATTTGTCCACAGTTTTGTGGTTTTTAGCTTTTTGTATAAAATACTTGTTTTAATATTTTCTTTGTGGCATTTATCTCATTGAGAAAAAATTGTGGTACGTTGTGCAATGATTCTCAAATGTTAAAAAATGTTACACCCTGAAATGTGGTTTCTTTTTAAATTTTGTACGATGGCACGGAACCCTCCGTTTGTGAGTCTGCCTCGCACTGTGCCGATTGTTTGTTGTAATACATCAAAAACATTTTGAATTATTATTATACAATATTATACAATAGATTAAAATAAGATGTGTGTTGGCATATAAATATAACTTACAATATCCTCATCCCCAACGAGTTAACAAATTATTTAGAATATTTGGCCCCACCTTGTTTCAATCCCTTAAAATGACAGTCGTTAGACCTGAAACAGACTCGAGTTTGCTGTTTCCCGCGTAATAAATGTCTAATCAGGATACGCCACAGCTTTTCAATGGGGTTCAGGTGAGGTGAGTTTGCAGAAAGCTGCACAATAGGTTTCAGTTCAAATGAGCTTGCAAGCCAATCCATAAAGTCAACGGAGTAAGTTTTCAATAATGCTATAAATTACGTCACAAGTTAAGGTTTGTAGAGGGAGTCAACGAAGTCTGACATTGTGTAACAAGGGATGGAAGGAGTCATAAACTCCTTGACGTCACATGTCAAAATCTAATGTTATAAAACGCGAAACTTTACTGTAACTGTAAACGATAAACTTAAAAATATTACCAAATTTATCTTTAAGATTAACATACTCAGCTCAGGGTATCCGTCGACAGTCGGCTCAGACTAAGTGCAGAAAAGCTTCTCAATGGCACCAGTCGATTTCACAATGATGTTCCCGTTGTTAAGCAAGCTTGAAAGGGTAACAATTGAAGTTAAAAATTAGCTTCTAGAATGAAGAGACAACCACGTGAGCTGAATTGATGTTAGTGAAATTTTTGTTTTAATTTGATCATTTCTAAGTGTAAAATTGGAAAATTATTGATGTCAGACCAGGGAGCGAAGGTTCTAACAAGTGTGACCACCTATGACGATTACGTGGGGCAATTAAAAATCATTAATCAATCCGTAATTTATGGATGGCCTCCTTTATTTGTTTGAAGATAAGTGGGTTTTCCCTATTATTATCCTTAAAAATGGTGATGTTCATCATGCAATTCAAGTGTGTTCGTCTTGTGTCTGATTCGCCAAGAAAATTTTCTCTAGAAAAATACGAGCTGACTATTTTTCAAATATCTTCAGTACCCTCGGTCCAACCAATTCGTCTGAAAATATAAACATTTGCAATAGGAAATTGTGAGAATGAAACACGATTTTTAATGATAAATTAAATCAATAACACAAACGTGTATAAATAATTTTCTTAGAAATTTGTAAACATATTTGTGCCCTGATTGTTATATGCTTTAATTTCTTCATAAGACAGCCGAGTTTCTTTCTGTATTTTAGGGAAAAATAATTGAAATCGCAATTAAAATTAATTTTTATACATATAAGGATGGTAACAGTTTTGATACGATAGCAACTATGCTGAATTTGAGTACTTCAATAAAAACTAAGGATATTTATTTAACGCAAGTTTTGAATTAATGATGGGATTTATATTTAAGTAATATATATTCTTCTTTTATTCTGTATTTTTTATTTTCTTGAATTGTAAACAGTAAAGATTTGGTTAGGTAAAGGAGAAACATTTACATATTTTATTTTGTCATGTAGTTTTGGTAAGTACTTACACTTTGGTATATTTCAATCACCTGCTTTTGTTACACTAAATTTAGTCCTTTTTTCAATTCCCAAATTATTTCTAGAATTCGATATTGTTATATTAGAACACTTAGTTAGTTTAAAGGATTTTATTGGTATGTGTAAAGAAATAAATCATCCATGGTATAAACATTTTCGACAGCTGACAACAGATTAAATATTCCACCAATTGGTCAACCATGTACAGATACTTTTCACACATTTTTATTGACCAATCAACTCTCAATTCGAAACTTATATAACCACTCAAATTACAAATGAACAAAACAAGTTAAATTACATTGTTTATAAAATATCTGTAGATTATAAATTATAGTGGACACACCTATTGACTCAGTTCGCCTATAATTGACTAATAAATTGTAGAATTTTATATTTCGATCTTGTTTTTACAAGACCACAAGACCAAACTCATTTTGTTATTTTATATCTAACAGTTTCTTCTTAAGGAGTACAGGTTTTCATTAAAAACAATATGGTTTCTTGAAATTGTGAAGCAGACCGTCCATCAATACCCTGTCAAAGGCCTGCTTCACGTCCAAGAAAATTACAAATCAGTATTGTTTTAACTCAAACACAGTAAGAATGTGATGAACAACCCATTTAAAGAGGCTCCATCCTAACGACCTTCTAAATTGAAGTGAGTTTCTTGAATATCTCCAATATCATCAAATCAAATATTATCCAGGAATTTTCTTCTTTTTATTTTATTTTCATTTTGAATTCCTTTTTTCATTTCCTTGGAATTTCTTTTAACAAGAAGAATTTTTTTTTTTATTTTTTTTGTGTTATGTTTTTCTCAATTCTAAATAATTTTTAAGCGGAGGTTAAAGTGTCAATTGTCACTTGTCCTTATTTGACTTGATAAAAAACAAAAAAATCGAAAAACTTTATAAAAGTTAACCAAAACCAACTAAGAAAGCGTGACCAAGAATATTTGCATAAATGTGTAACTAAATCAACATTGTTATCATCATCATGGACCTCATTTATTCATTTTTTTTATTCATTTATTCAGTCAATCATTTAGTCAGTCAGTCAGTCAGTTATTCAGTCATTCAGTTAGTTGCACAATACTTGGCGTATACGTAACATTGTTTTGTATTGTATTTGAATATACAATAGTAAAATATTTCTCAATGCGAAATACTACGAATACAATCGAAACAGGCGACAAAGGCGCAAAATTGTACTATGTGTTGAAAACAAGGTTCCTCTTTTTCCTCCATAGAACATCATGGCTAACGTAACTTCTTTACTAAGATGTTCTCCTTACTACGACGAGAATATTGTATTTATTGTCCTGCTTTTGGAAGGAAGGCAAGTAGAAAAGAAAGGCAACAGTAAGCAAAGTGACAATGGCTATTTGATGATGGTAGTGGTGAAGGTGGTGATGGTGGTTGATGTCTGACCTTCACCATAACTGGAGGAATAGGATCGAGCAAGCGTAACAAACACAAAAATTGCTGCATTGCGACTGTTCGTTTTGGCTGTTATTTCTACTCAATGGTTGCTTTTTCTTGTTTTCTTCATTGTTGTTTTTGTTTATATTTGTACTTGGCATGGAAAGCATAAAAAATGACAATTTCACAAGGACTCTGAGAGAAGAGAGGACGAGAGAGACAGGAAGGCTACAGGCAACTTGACAACGTTCTTGAGTCGTTGCAGAAATCCACAAATCACGTGTACTTCCACATCGCACCATACACTCTTCTTCGCTAAGGATTCTCTCTGCTTTTCTGCCTGTCCTTCTGTCTTTCTGTCTATCTTATATCTTTGTTTATATCCAATGTGCAATAGTCTGTAAGAGTAAGTGTGCCTCGTTTAGCTTGGCTTGGCTTGAATTGGAATTGGTTACGGTTTGATTTGGCTGGGCTTGCTTCGCTTTAGTTTGGTTCTGTTTCTGGTTCAGTTTTAGTTGGTTGCATGTGGAATATCGTAAGAAGGAAGGCCTAGTATGTGAAGGTTAGGACAGAGTAGCAAGCACGCGTAGGATTATCTGTCTGTCTTTCGGTTGTGTCATTGCTTGCGCTTTGTAGCAAGCTAATCGGGTGCTGCTGTCATTGTTATTGCACTTGCCTCACATTGCTTCCCTGCCTAGGCCTGTTCGAGAACTGAACTTTGCATTGCCATGCTGCTGCGCTGTTACTCAAGCATAAAGTCATAGTTCGAATGTCAGATGATAGTTTTCTTTCTTCTTCTTCTTCTTCGCAACAATCGAGAGAAGAGAGGTCAGTCAAGGAAAATTTCTATTGATTTGCGTACCCAAGGCAACAGAATTGTAAGGACACAAATAAAAATTTCACTGGCAATGACATTTTTCTATGATAAACGATTTTAACGCGCACTTTGACCGAGTTGAAAATTGTGTTTCCTGCCATTTTATCCATTGAATAAATGAGCAGTCAGAGGCAGTCAAGGAACATACAATAATATGATTCCAAGCCAATTTGTCAGATCGGTCGATTGTTTTTTCTGTTCTGTTCATTCAGTCTTTGGAATCGTTTAATTTTGAGTTCATTATCGATAAGCTGTTGTGTCTGTTTGTCTGTCTCTTGATTACTGTACGTGATGCCTGCAAGCAAAAATTAACAATTTCATTATTGTTGAGTCGTTGAGACATTGAGACTAACTGAGTAAGCAAGAAAAACTCAATACGAAAAAAAATAAATACAAGCAATAGAAAAAAGGAAAAAAAATGCCACTTAACAAAATACAAATGCACACACACACTTATGTAAAGAGAGAGTATATGTGTAGAAGTGAAGGCAGTCAGTCAGTTAGTTAAGAGGAGAAGAAAGAGAAGACTTTTCAAAGCAAGCAACGCAAGCAAGCAACTGTGGCAAGTGCACTTCAGACAACTTTGCTATTACCAAGAGGGAAGGTTAGATGGTAAAGAACTGAGGATGGCAACTGAAAGATACAGATAAAGACATCTAAGCAATGCACGCCCACTCTTCCTCATATACAAGATGTGTCTCAAAAGTATCCCATTTTCTTTCATAAATTTGGAACAGAAATTTACTTTAAAGCCGAAAAAAGTTGTACAAAAACTATTGAAATCATATAGAAAAATGTTTAAGAATAAATATATGGACAGAACACTGATAAAATAATAGAAGAAGTGACAGCTGTTGACAGGGTCCCGCATTCTGTTCACAAAAATATCAAGAAATATCTTTCGAAAGAGATGATAATCATATGTGAGCAAACAAGAAAATGATTATGGAATTTCAAAGACTTTGCATTCGAGAATTAAAACGAAGTACTTTAGAATAATTCGTGCGCATGCTTCTTTTCCACTCAAAGGACACCGAAGGCCAAACTGTTTTACAATCAATTGGAAACTTGCCACAGGTCAAATACTTTTGGGCCACACTTCTTATATACAATATGTGTAAATCTACATACTCTTGTACAGCGTCACTAAGACCCACTTAGTAGCACGAGTAAATCAAGGACCTGAGCAAATAAAAATATTGCAAGACAGGCAAAAATGAACCAACGAACGAATAAACCAAAGGAAACGAAAAGACAGGATAGGACAAGAAAAGAAAAAAATCTTTGAATATAATGAAAAAGTTGCAAATAACAAAGACAAACATCAAAAATCTGTGGCTTGAGGAGTCCTGTCTTGTCTTGTCTTGTCTTGTCCTCTATACTGATGTCTTCTGATAGTCTCATTGCACTCAAGATTCCAATGTTGATGATGATGATGCTGTTGGTATACAGGAAATATTATTGTAAAACTCATAGATAGGCAAACATATGTATGTAACTTGAAGACTTTTTCTCTTTGGAGTTTAAAGCAAGAGAATAAGTACTCGTATATATAAGTAATGGATAAAAATACAAGGTAGGCAGTGGTTGCAGTGTCCGCTTCTCCATCGTCAATTGACCAAAAGTAGTTTTGCAAAATGAGATCAAATTGAACTAAAACTCATGGATTCAATGGAAAAGCATTTCACTTGTAATGCTGTGATACACAACCAGCTTCAATGCTCTTATGAAAATGTTAAAAAATCTTTAATTTTTAGAATTTATTCTTTTAAAGCAATTCATAGTAAAGTTCAGTCCGCGGACCCTAATTTCTGGCTCAATAATCAGGGATAGCGAAACCCAATTCTCTGGCTAAAAATGTTTATTGAATAAATAGTTTCTAACAAACTAGAAATTTTAAGCTTAAGAACCACTGATCTAAAAGGCTCCCACTTCTATTCTTTACACTATAAATTATCTAGTTTTCCTTTTAAGTTGTTTTACTATTTTTTTTTTTTATCTCTAAGACAGAGAATCTTTTCAGAAACACCATGTTATCTTCTCATACTTTTATCTAATCTTTATTTTTGTGTTTTTTTTTTTTCTTAATTTTTTGGGTCTTTGCTGCACTGCAGACATTTCTTTCAAATTCGCTTTTTTTTTTTTTTGTTTCTGAGTCTCAGTTTTATGCCATTGATTCCCCTGTGTTTTAAAGATTTAGTATGAGTATGTGTATGTTTGTATTTATGTTTGAATCAACTTAAAATTGTGTATGGTGAAGGCGCGCAGTCTGGCAAATCTGTCAAAAAGCATTCACAGTCACAACATGAAGAAACATAAAACAAAATTGAAGATGAAAACGAAATAAAATAAATACAAATCATGTTTAGTAGTTTGGCTTTTCTTCCTTTAGCGTGTTGATGGCTGCAAATGTCGTTGCTAATGTGTCTGAAATTGATTTTTTCCCCAATTGTTTCTATATGCACGTACGTACTTTTTTTTTTTTTTTTGTTTTTTTGTTGCTGTTGCTTGCCCTAATGTTTCGTGGTTGAATAGTCAAGATTTTTTCTTTTTTTTCTTCCTTCATTTATTCTATCACTCATTTTTGGGTGTTTTACTTATTTTGATGTTGTCTGAATTGTCTTTTAGTTTCTGTTTTTCTGTTTTTTTACCATGACTACTTTGTCATTATTTAAGTGACCGATGAGAATTGGTAAAATGTCCCCTAAGTTTAGACGGCGGGGTCTTTAGTAAAAAAACAACATAACAACAAATTTCATGTTATATATATATATATGGTCGTTTTGACATTATGATTTTTTATTTTATGAGTCTATGAGATTTTGTTGCCTAAACTAAAGATTTAGTTAGACTGTTTTTTGTTTTGTAAATTGTCATGTATTTGGGATCATTAGGGCTTTATTTAGTTTGAAAAATTCACTATTTATTTGATTTATTTTAAAAGGTTTCTACATTAAGAATTATAATGATACAAAGGAGGCAGTTCAAAACTACTCCGTGTAGACAGCATAATATTTTAAGCGTTTGTATTTCGAGAGCAAGCAACTCCACTTCATTTTCGCTATAAGCAGCCAGCTACTACAGAACGTGATCATCTCAATGAATGCCGCCCACGAAATTTCAATAGCAAATTTTTATTTCAATATCTTTTCATACAATTTCATTTGCATACATTATTCCTGCGTGATTCCAAGTACTTAAAACTGACACAATTCATTTGTCTTTCCAAGTTAAGGACATTAAGTTTCTTCTCTAAAATCAATCAAGTGGCATTTCATTTTCATCAATTCCTCTAACAAAGTTATTCTGGAAAAAATATCTATCTATCACTGAACATGTACGATAAGCTTGTGTCTAGGGAATTGTATGCAATAGCATTTGATATAAATGCAGTGGAAATCTAATAATAACTGAAGTTATAAAATGAATACAGATATTGTAGTCTTTAGGTTCCTTTGTTTTCAAATCAAAAAAGTTATAAGTGTACATGATTTGAACCTTGGATAATAGAAAACCCTAAATAAAAATTCAAGTAAGATTTAAATTTTCAATGGAGTTGCGATGAATATTTCAATGTAGGCATATAGGCGCGCACAAATGGGAAAGAGTTGAGACACTTCTGATGTATCTGGTCATGGTAAGATTGTAAGGTTCAATCTATCTATTTAAAACAATGAATTCAAAACTGGTGTCTAATCATGGATGTATCGCAAAGTGCTTTAAACCAAATATTATGAAAGAAATAGTTTCCAAAGTCTATGTGTACTTACAGTATAAACTATAACATTTCTTATAATGTGGTATTTTATTATCTTAGCATGTAAAATATAAAAGTGATTGGAAGATGTAAATGTAAAGCGGGACTGATGACAAAAGACATGGGCCTGAATGTTGGCAAAGAAACGCACAAGATGGCAAAAAAGTGATGACACGACAATACAGAAGGCGATCATTTACCATTGTGCTGGCTACAAATGTGGCGAACATAGACGTAGGTGCCTATTCTATTCTCATATAAAGCAGTTACAGAGTAGGTATCTTGACCAGGTTAAAAGAAGAGTGTGTGTGTGAGTATGTAGGACCGAAAAAAAAAAAAAAAAAAAACAGGAGATTATCTTAAGCTTCTTTGCACCATGTTTGACTTAGGTTTAGGGTATAGTCAGTATTCAAACTGCATTTCATAATTAAGACCGAAATATTTCAATGGGCGCTATGGGTTCCAATAATCCCAATGTTTTGAAATTTACATAGTTTGTGAATATGGGTCACGCCCTTATAATGTCCAAATTTCAATTCGATGATACAAAAAACCAAAAGTTTTTCTAATAAGATCATTAATGTCAATCTGGATGTGCATGAGAGCTATGAGATCCAGTAATTCTAGAATATTGGAATTTACATCGTTGGGGAATAAAGCTCACACCTTTCTATGGTCCAAATAACAGTTCGATGAGAGAAAAAACAAAAATTTTTGTCTAATAAGAACATGAATTTGAATTTGGGTTGGATGGGAGGTACCTTCCTCGTAATGAAGATTCCTCTTATGGTCACTTTAATTCATTATGAGATCGTTGTGTTATATGGTCATGTCCTTGTGGATTTATTTTGATATAATCTCTAATTTTCACAAATATATGTATGTAGGTAAGTTTAAGGCTACATTAATTGATGATCTCCAATAACAATAAACTCCCAAATAAACTTAAATAAGTACAAATTTATTACAATTTGGCTTAGTAATAAACATAAAATGACCAATGGCCATGTCATCATAAAGCCACAAGGACACATAATCATAAAAAACATATTGAGATGTTCATAAAAAATGAATGAAATACTTTCGATGATTTCATCCTTTTTTATAACAAAATCCTCTTGCATCTGCTGAAGCAATCTGAGTTTGAATTGTTGAAGTGCAAAAGTTATAGACTCTCGATCATACTTGATGATTATTGCGAACACTTGTCATTGAATTGCCAATGAAAAACTCATTCACTTGGTATATATTATAGACCAAACCCAAATTCTCTCCACTTGCATTCATTCATTCCCAATATTAACATCAAAGTCATTGTTATTATCATCATCATCATTGTCATTATTATCATCAGACTAGAACTTGGTATCGCATTTAGTTGAACTTATTCTATTAAATTGTAAAGCATTTTTTATTGCAATTGTTGCTTTTTTGTTTTTTTTTCATTCCCAGTAAAAGTTTCATGTTTGAGTGGCTCGATAAAAAATAGAAAAGAATCGACAGAAGTAAAACTCTGTGAGTATGTGAAAATGCATTTAAGTTTACTGTGCATACCTTGGTGCTTTTCTTGTGGCTACCATCATGGGTAATTTGTACAAATGAGATTTATTTGCCTTTTCTTTCTCTTGGTGCCATTAAAGAAAGTATGTAGTACCATAGACAAAGCTTAGTCAACTGTGACGCCATAAAAATCGGTAAGTGTAGCGTCGCCTGGATGCCGCCATTAAATGTATACTTTTACAATCACAAACTCAACCTCAATAACCTCACTTATGCACTAAAAACAGTCTAAACAAAAATACTCAATTGATTTTTGGCAAAGAGGCAAATAGGCGAGAAGGTTCTCCAAATTATTTTTGTACTTAAAATTTTATATGAAAATAAAGAAATATATAATATTTCATCAACATTTTTTTCTGTTTATCTACAGATGCCTCATCATAAATTATGTCAGATGATGACAGTCAAGGATTTGGTTGAATGAAATGGATGAAATGGAACCAATGCGCCGCGTCGTTTGTCAGCGCAAATGTTGCAGAAATGGCAAATGATGAGGACCAAGCTGCGGATGAAAACCATGCTAATGATGAGAATACTGATAATCATCATCATCATCATCATCACAACTAATGCATTTTTGATCAAAAATAAATGTTTTCTTTTTATTCTTTTTTCCATGCAGCTTCTAGTGGCATCATCATCACTTCTATGCAGCATAATCCTGTCAAGCAACAACGGCACTGATAAATTAAGTTTGGAACAGTGTCAGGTGCAATGTGGCGCATATCAGGGAAATAAAACAAAACAAATGTGCAAACAAGAAAAACCGGGGAATTGTGTTAGTTGGCATAGGAGTATCTTGTTGAGAGTTAATGCATTTTTGAAATGATGTTAATGGTTCGGTGCGACCGGACGACGGTTCACAACGACCGTTCTTATGCTTTGTACTGGTCGGTGGGACTTTCGTCCGTTTGTAACGCCATCTGTCAGCCAACAATTAACTCATCCTCATTCGATATATTGAAATGACCAATACTCTTGAAAGTGTAGCGTGTAATGTGTTCTGTGCAAATGAAAATGTTAAAATGATTACAAGAAAAAAAAATTACATAAATTAAATTAGTGTATTAGTTTGTAAAAATATTTTATAAAAATTATGTAAATTTTGTATAATAAATATAGTTAAATTAAACTTGAATGAATTGTATGATTTAACTAAAGGATAATCGAAGTTGTCACCGAAAAGATAAGCGGCTTATTCCACATTTGTTTAAATCAGTATATCGAAATTTCAGATGGTTGATATTCCATATTATAGTGACAGAACAAGGAAGGCCTTATCACTTATTGGAATCGTAATAGTAGGAGAAGATAAGTTCTTTCCTCTTATTCCAGATAACCATATCACCTACAAGGTCATTACACACATATTAAATAACGTAGCTGTATGTACATTTTCTTTAAGAAAATCATGAAAACTGTACCGGATCCCGATCGATCCGACTAAACTAAAGAATGAATTTTCTTAAGCTTTTCATTGATACAACTTTCATTAAAATCTCTCCAGTCAATCTGAAGATATTCCATATTTTGCTTTAAGTTTTAAGTTAGGCTTTTAGCAAGACACTATGTACAAACATAGTGCACTATTCCAATCAATCACTTAAAGCTAATGAATTTAAGTCTCACGATCAAGAAAATAACATGATTGTTACGGAGATTGTTTTTCATCTGAAGTCAGTGTGCATTGGTCACGATCGTGATCCTTATATTTGGTGGTCACCTAAAACTGTACATTATCCAAAGTTATCAATGTTTGTTAGAATATATCTTTGAGAGCCCTGCAGCAACGTATACAGCGAAAGAATTTTTTTGGAAGCAGGTCTTGTATACAAATTTGAACAAAACCGTTGTTGCCTCTTAATGCAGATAAATAGATATTCATCCATCATAATTTGCGTTTAGTACAGTACGAGTATTAATTTTTATTTAATATGTAATAAAAAATAATGATTTTATGTGTTATGCAGATTAAATAAATCGCCTCTAAAGTTTATACGTCCTTTTTTAAAATAATATATATTAAATTAAGGCCGGATACGGGATAGTTACCGGATATCATATCATCTAGAATTTAAACTTAAAATATAGAAAAATGTTGCATAAGCACGGGGGCAATTGACCAATTGGCCAAAACTTGAATTTCAATTGGGAGTACGAAGTGAACAGAAATGCACAGTGGGTGGAAATGGATTGTATGGATATGCTTAGATGCGCATATGTCTGGAAAGGCTTATGCAATGACTTCTTTAAAGTGGTTGGAAAGATCTGAATTTGATTCAGGGAAATCAATAAAAACGGTTTAATAGATTCAAATAACAAATTTTCCATGGTTCTTATGTTCGGAATTAATAAAAAACGATCATCATTGAAAAGAGGAGGAGTTTCTATTGATGTACGATATATTTCATTCAAATCTATCAACTAATCTGAAGAATATACTCTTATGCAGTTGCAATATGTTAACATCCATTCAAATTTGTATTTTATCTGAGGTAATAAACTGCCCGGGGGCAATTGATAAAAATGACAATAAACTTATTTCAGTATCACTTTCTACTGGATAGTAGTTAGAAATGGTTTTGTTTAAGCGCGTATATCTCGCGAGCAGCTAAAACGATTTTGACAAATGTTATATCAATAGAAAGCTTAATAAAATGGATTACGCCAGAAAAGAGAAAGACCTGATATTTATAAAGCTTATGATTCCAATAAAAATTTCGTAGCATAAACCAATTTCGAAATATTTATATTTATTTAATTCAATTCTTTAATTTATTCTCGTTTTTGTTTTAAACAAAATTTTTGTTGTTGTTTTTCAAAAAGAAAAAAACTATGTAACAGTTTTATTCCTTTTCTTCTTCTTTTTCTATTAATGATTTCATAGTTTGATTTTCCGATTTGTAATTTTGCTTAAATTATAAGAAAATTTACATATTTGACAATAAAAGTGAACTACATTTTTATTGATGTGTAAAGTGTGAAACAATTTTTATTTGAATGACATTTTTATGAAGAAAAAATAAAAAGAGAAATGAATAAAAATATTTAATAATTTTTTCTTTTTATGAGCATTTTTAAATAATTAATAATAATTAAACATAATAGAATATTAACATAATAATAATAATAAAATGTAATTGATTGACTACATTTGTTTATTTGTTTGCTTCGTCGTTTGTTTGTTTCATGACAAATTGCTTTAGAAAATATCGTATGTATCTTGTTCTTTTTCTTCTTGTTTTGTTGTTGTTTTTGTTCTTTATGTATTTTACATATGTTTTTTGTTTTTTATAAATTTCTTTTATTTATTTTATAAATAATTTTACTATTGACTAGGGATAACTTTGTTGTTGCTCTTTAAGTTAAAATTTGTTCATCATTTGATTTATTTTTGTTTTTAAAATAAAAAAAAAATAATAAAAAAATAAATTGCACTGGTTTTCTTTTCTTTCTCTACTTAAATGACTAATAATCATTGTATTTGTTGTTTTTTTTTTTTGTTTGTAACTTAAATTTAATTTGTTTTACGAAAGATTCTAAATTCTCGCTTCTATGAAGTGTTCAAATGGTTTGTAACTTGGCTAAGTTTAGGGAAAATTGAATTGAGTGCGATGGGTTGAATGGTTCTTGTCTGTGATTATCCAGGGCCTTCGCTTCGGTAACAAAATAATGGGTATTTTCTTTTTGTCTTTGATATATCGTGTTGCATCCTTTTGTTTGAGACATGTTCGATTGTGTTGCTTTTGGTCATGTCTGGCCTTGGAAATGGAAAATTTATCAAAATGGAACAACGGGGCACGTATTACTACAAATTTCATATTGTTTCTATACATCGTGTGGTTGTTTTTTGTTCAGAACCATTACGCACTGAAAATGAAAATGATAAAACAACAAACAATAATCAAAAATTCAAAAAATTTAGGTCATTGATTTCATATATCAAATTGTCCAAAAATATTATAGTTAAATATTCTGAGCTACTACTATTGTTATTGTCTTCCGCGATTTCTGTGAAAAATACTTTTCGAAAATTGTTTTTTGTAGGTATAGGTGTCGGACAAGCAAGTAGACTCTTGATTAATGGATATCGATAGATAAATAATCCGCAAGCGACGATCGGAATAATTACAGGCTTAATAAAAATTTGAAATTAACCACAAAGTGATAGAAAATTTGATTGATTTCATTTCGAGACAAAATCTCTTTTAATTCCAAAAAATATTATACATTATAATTTACTTATATGGATGTTTGTCATCTATTGCCTGCAACTGAAAAATTAACCTTTGGAATTGTTTTTTGCATATGAATATTGATGGAAATTTGATTTCATTGTGTAATATGAAATGGTTTATTGAACTTTAGTTTGATTTGTCATACTTTCAATGAATTTTGTCAAGTGGAGACTAGAACTGTAAGTCATTAGGAGTATCAAGAAGTCATTTTATAATTAATTAACTTCAATGAAACTTACGAAATTCTTTATCTAGGAGATATATAATTCAACACAGGCACATGTTGTTGTAGTGACAATTGCTTGGCCAGGACCACTGGCATTGGTAGTGCTACTGGCGGTAGCGACCTTTGTCAAAGTTTTCAGGGCTCGTTCCGCTTGCGTTGTATCGATGGTGAGTAATGTTTGTGGTGACACCGACTGAGTTTGAAGCGGTACAGATTGTGTTTGTGTTTGAGTTGAAACAGATTCCGTTTGAGTTGTTTTATTTGTTTCAGTGGCTTCTGATTCATGTGGTTTTGATGATGTTGCTTCATTTCCAAGTGGTGGAGGTGGTGCCGATGTCACTACTACTGCTGCTGCTGATGCTAGTGCTGGTGTATTCGTTGTAGAGATGATTGTTGGTGGTGCTGGCAAAGGTGAATAACGTTGCTGATGAGGATGATGATGTTGCTGCTGCTTTGGTGTTGGCACAAATGTTGTCTTTGTATTTGGTGAAATAATTAAGCCAGCGCTGGTATGTGGTATAGCAACGCTGGTTGGCGAGATTGGAGTACCTTGTGGCGTAAAAGTTGTTGGCAAGAATTCTACAGGATACTGCAGAAAAGAGAAATTTGATTGGAAACAAACCAAAAGATGGAATATATCCCAACAGACCATTGCCTGATGTTGTGCTGCTGCTGCTGCTGCTGCTGCCGCCAGATTACTGGCGACATGCGGTGGCGAATGTCCTGGTTGACTATAATAAGTTGTCGGTGACACTGGTGGACTTGGATAAGGCCAATAGACCAAAGGATGAGTATAAAATGCTGCTGGCGCAGCATGATGTCCTGGATGTGGAGCACCATGATGATGATGATGATGGTGGGCTGCATGATGTGGTCCTCGATGCGGTGATGTTAGGATTGGTGTAGGTGGTCCAAATGGTGAGAATGGTGCAAAGGGTGCACTAATCATGGAGGCACCTAAATTTATAAAAATTAAAGAAAATAATTACAAAATTGTATGCAAGAATTTCAATACTTAAAAAATACACTTAAAAAAATAATCACTGGAAATAAAATGTTGAATTGAAAAATAAGATAATCAATTTAAAAATAATAAATAAATATTAACAAAATTAATAAAATAAAAAATAAATTAAAGAATTTGGCAGTGTTGTTAACTATAGATAGTAGTTTTTTTATGTAGACAGTGTTGGAAAATAGTACAAGACAAGTGAAGTTTTAATTGATTTTCATAAGGCAACATTAGATTTTGTTTTCCTTTCTTTGATTAGTTTAAGGAAAATTAGTCAAAATAGTCAAGAAAGAAAGTTGTTAGTAAGAAAGAAATTATGAAAAAAAAAAAAAGGAAATAAATAAATAAAGAGTAAAGAAAGAAAGTAATATTGTAGTATAAGTAGTTCTTCTTCTTTATTCTGATTTACACTCACCATATATTTTTTTGTATTTTTAAGACAATTGCAAAAATTATATAAATAATTTTATTTTTTTATATTTTTATTGAACACAAATAAGATAAAATAAAATAAAAAGTAAGACATATTTACCATTTCCCCAATCATGAATAGTTTTGCTCAATTTTATATATTTTTTATTGTTTTTTACTTTTTTTTTTTATCAAATCCAAGCACCAACTTTGAAGATTATATATGCAAATATATGTTTCTGTAATTTTATATATATAAAAATGCAACTGTGACACAACTGGACCAAAAAATAAAAAAAAAAAACGTGACAGAGAGAGAGAGAAAGAGACACAGAGAGAGAGAGAGAGAGAGCGACATAAGACGATGAAAGAGAGAAAATTCCATTTTTTTTATAAATATGTAAATATTTTGCACAACAAAAACAAACAATTATAAATAGTAGTGTATCATTTGATCACGTAGCAGAAGCAGCGCCAAGTGCTAAAAAAAAATTATTAAATTAATTAAATAAACCAATTGTTTTAATGCAGAGTTACAACCCAAAATTATTAGGAGAGTATAAAAGTATAAAGTTACATACAAATTAAACAATGTTCTATGCAAAAAATTGCTCAAAATTACGTTTAGTTTTTTGATAGAATTACAGTGTTGGTTAATGAATTATATAGAAATAGTTAAGAGAATTTATTTTTTATAATAACTTTGTGAGATCATTTTATACTAAAAATTGTATCTTGCTGAAGACTCTGTGAACTGTTGCGTATAGAAAATGCAATTGAACAAATTCAAGAAACTTATTTACACTCAGATCTGAATCCTTAGGAATGCAAGATTACGAAAGTAAAAGATCAAGAATAGTCGAAGATAAGACTAAATTCATTCTTGTCTCAGAATTGATTTTGCAATCTCTTTCTTGATAACAAAGATACCATTTAAAAGTCATATTAGTATTATTTTATGTGTCGCAGACTCGCTAAGAATCGACATCTCTTTTTTTCCAACTCGGAACAAGTGGTAGTCGGAGTCCCATTGAAGCGCCTCAAAATTCCCTTCCCGACTTTTAAAACAAGTGGCTGAGCGTTTACGTCCCCCATCACGATTTGATTAATAAAAAAAACCTGATTTTTTTTCTGATTTTGTCATTGGAGCAGTTGTTCGCTCGTGACACACAGCGTTCGACGCTTCATGGTTCATACGGAACCCAATTTCCTTGTTTGAGCAACATATCCATGGCATTAGACGGTTGGAAATTATTTTTTAAGCAACTCCCAAGGTTTCAGAAAGCACATCTTAAGATTGGCATGAGTCTTGCCCCGATAACGCCTTCAACTTAACCTCTTCAAACTTTACTGCCTGGGAAGGCATTCATTGTCGCTGGTGTCAAAAGCGCCATTTCCGCAAATTACGTTTTGTTGGCACAAAAGTTGAGTACAAAGAAAATATGTTGTGTACACTTTAGCCAAATGACACACATTAATTTTTACAAATGGTCGCACCATCGATTTAATGCTAATTATGCCAATTTTTTTAAATGCCTCCAAACTTATTTGTACACCCAATATAAGAAAATACAACAACATTTCAACATCTTTGGTATTCAAGACACTAAATTTGAAGTATCATATGCAGAAATCTTAATAATCGGACATTTTCTTAAACTTCAATAATCTTCAAAAAGTTATATCTTTTAAAAAATCACTTAAAATATTTCTATAAACTGAAATCAAAAAAAAAAAAAAATAATATATATTAGACCAACAAAAAAGAAATATATATTCCCAAACACTGTAAATCTCAAAAAACTTGCAGAGTTTTAATCCATAATCCAAATATCCAAATCCAATCCAATTTAATTAATCAATCAATCAATTCAAATCAATCAATTAATCAACATGGTGTGACGCCAACTTAGTATGTAAGCGTAGAGATGACCAAATTATTGTAGTAGTAGTAGTAGTATGTAAATGCGCTGTAAACAAAGTACTTATGTAAGCCAAATACCCGATTAAGTATCCACAGACGTAGTACAATGCATCTATCATGTATCTATGTATCTAGAGCAAATTATAATATATTGTAGATTAGATTGTAGTGAATATTGTATACGAGTATATAAAGCAAAACCCATTTTATATTTTTGTTTGCCTAAAAACTATAGACAAAATACAAACACAAATACACAAATAGTAGAGAGAAAGTAATAAATATGTAGTTGTGGTGACATATCTAATCCAAAAATTCCACTTTCACTTTTGCATTTGATTAGTATTTGAGTACTTGACTTCTTCCTCAGATTTCCATACAAATTGAGGCCCATCATTTATGTTTTATGTTCATGACAACACATCCCAATTTGATGCAAGAAAAGAAAATAAAGAGAAAGGAAAAGACATAGAAATAAAAAGAGAAATAGAGTAGGAGAGAAAGATAAAGACAGAAATTCAAATATAAAATATTTACACTCCGCGCCACTACAAAATTTGTTTGAAACCACCAATTTTCCAAAACATAAAAGTTTGAGATTTATTTTTTTTGTTGAAAGAAAGTATAATTTTGTATGTATTAAATGTACCTAAATATATTTTATAGGAACATCGGTTGATCTTATATGAATATTTCCGAAAATCAACCAAAAAGGAGGACTGTTTTGTACATTATTATTTGTCATATGACTATTGTGAGTAATGAGTAAATATGATTTATTTATTTTGAAAATAAAGTTAAATTGATCGTGGGAAACTTAACAAAGGCAGATAAATCAATATAAATGCTTCTAAAGATACTCGTCTGGATATCAAATAAAATATCCTAATAACATACAACCAAAAAACCCAACAACTTTGTTTGAGAAAATCCCCAAATTCGTGAGGCTTAGTTTTCAAGATAAATGAGACTGGTGGTGGGCATCTTATTCTAAAAGCTAAACATATGTATACACTTTCACTTTTTACAACGCGTTATTTTTTCCCACTTGGACAAAGCTGGCATCCCTTTTTGTATTCAGGGCAGGAAATGTTTTATATGCAAGGACCCGATGGCTCCTGCTATTATATTTACAGCTTATGAAAATGTAAATAAATCTTGAAACTTTTACAAAGCCGAGAAAGTGTGCCTAGTGTGGTGACCTATCTCCTATTATTCAATTTGTGCCGAAGACGTTGGCATACTGAAATGTGTTTTTCCATTCTTTAAAGAACGTTTAAGATTTTCGAAGTGATCTTATCAACATGACAATGCATCAATTCACACTTCCCGTATTGTTAAGCCATACGATAGCTCAATTGTCCTTGGTTCCAATACCAAGGGACCCAAATATTATAAGAAATGTTTACGGATAGTTGGCCAGAAAAGTTTATGGGTCTGGACAAAAATATTTAAGCCTAACAGATATCAGCCGTGTCATTTAGATAGCTTGAAGTTTCATTCCATTCATTGTATAGTCAAACTGTAAGAGTTAATCTCAAACAGATTTTGTTGCTGGCCGGTTTCCAATCATAATAAGGAGTTTCATATCATAAGGATAGATAAAGTCCATAACATAGGCGAATTGACTTGCGTCTAGTTGACTTACAAACTGATCACATCAAGATCGATCAAGACACAAGACAAATTTTTGCAATTATCAATTGTCTTCTGCTCGATTTGTTATTTTTGTTAGTCCTTCGTATGCTCGATACTTTATGATTCTAAAACTTAGAATTAACTAAGCCTGATTCCCGTTTTACAAAGGTATTGAACAAATTTCTTCTAAATTTTTTTAAATGTATGACAAACAAAAATTTTCAAAAGTCTTTGTTTTAAAGGGAGCTTCCAATGACATTTTATATTGAAATTGCTATTCAAATGGCTTTGTTTTTAGTTGATTCTCGAGAAAATTCGTTTAAATTCAGCCAAAGCACCTAACATATTAAATAGATTTTGCTATATTTAATACAAAATTGAATATCCTATCTTTTAAAACAAAAAATTTAGTCTCTAACAACTTCGTAATGGAAAATATGAGGGTGTGTCCAAACCAAATGACACGGAGTATAGCATCGAGTATGGTATTTTAAGTATTTATGTATTGTACTTAGATAAAGAGGAGAATGTAGTATAAAAAAAATAATTCATAAATTTATTTAATAACTTTCTTTTATGTATAAAAAAATTAAATTTTCAAAATTGCAAAATTTGTTTGTTTTTAAAACTATGTAATTAATTAAATTGTTATTTGCTAAATGAAATAATTTTAATTAAGTTCATTTTCATCTTTTCTTTTTTTTTTCGTTTTTTTTTTTCTTGATTGTTTGATGATGATTTCGAAATGCATTCGACACCAAAATAATGATTACGTTTCAAAAAGAAATTGCATTAGATTTTCCATTAGACTACAACGAATTATTGAAAGCGCTTCCTATGTTTATTAAGTAAATATTTTCTAAGTATGTTGCATCTTGATGCAAACTTATTTTCTATATATTGCAGCTTTAAGTGCATCTAAACTGATTTAGAATAGTCGCAATATCGTTTGACAGTATTCTGTAGTCCTTAATGGCCATCAGAAGAATTTCGATAAAGAAAAAAAAAAATAAAAAAAAATTAAAGAAAGATATTATTATAGTGGAAAGAACGGAAACATTTATGAGTCCTTATAGGATAATTGGAGCTTTAAATTTTAATTTCTATCTAGACTTGGTTTTATCATTTCGGAAGTTCTATTCTTTATAAATTTTGGTAAGATCAAAGATAAATTATCAGATTACAATATTGAAAATGGTTAAAAGAAATCTGTCAAGTCCCAGTCGGGTTCCGTACCCTCGTACAAGATTTAAAAGAGAAAAAAACATTTGAGTAGAAGCAGCCTGCAGGCTCTGTCCTTTCTAAAGTGACATTTAACATTTGAGAGGCACAGTACAGCGCAACATCAAAAACTATGAAAATACATAGATTGAACAAATCCTCTTCTTCTTCTTTGACATTCGCAACATTTGATATCTTGAGATTTCACAAAAACAAATTGTGTGTTGCTGGGTTCATTACTTAATCACGGTGACGCAATATGATGTGAAGACGATGACGAAAATATCGAAACCGAAGATGTCTCACATCAAAAACATGTTTCTTGTATGGGAACTCCTTTAACTTTTTAACTTTATTTCATTTTATTCATATACATATTTGTTTTTATAGCCGTAATAGAAATACACATTCTGTAAAAATTTCAAATCATCTACCTATTCATGGACAGCGTTGGCTTGGTGATAGAGTTTCATTTCCCTTTGGTTATAGAACCCCAAATAATACAAAATTACTTGTGTAGTAACGTGTGTCAACTTACTGCTAAGATTTGTTGTTAAAATTATTTAAATTTTAATTCTGATTATTGTGCTGTGACTCTGATTACAGATGCATTCTTAACTCTATGAGTTGAAGTGGCTTGTTGCCTTTAAGCTTTGCTTCTCAACCACTTGGGTCTATAGAACTTGAAACTTCATTATTAATATGTAACTGATTAAATTTTGAGTACTTTCATGGGAAATTCATTCAAATTAGTATGACTTGTACTACAAACAGATTATTATTTTATTATTTTCTTTCATCTACTTTACTAACCTAACTTTTTTAAATTTTTAATTCATAAATTCAATTTGAAAAGAAGAAAGGAACTAACTCGAAGTTTACCCTTTAAAATGTATTATTAAAATGTAAATTGAATACAAAAATGAAAGTAGAAATGATCTTATTGATCTAATTGATTGTAAGCATGAAAAAGGTTTTGAGATTCCAGTGTTTTATTTGACTATGGGATATTGATGGTTTTGATGTGTTAGTCAAAAGAATTGTTTCCAATAAAAATAACTAACAATATATTTATTTAGTATATTGTAATATTAGTTTGGCCAATTGAGAACTTATCCATTATTATGCTTCCACACTGAAGCATCTTTATTCGATGGTAAAGGTTCAGAATTGTGGAGCATAGGTTATTATCGCTCAACTAGAGGACACATTCGGAATGTTTGTTGGAGGCGAAGAATGGTTCAGAAGCCCGCGAGAGTATTGGCTTAGCTTCTGTAAACAAGTGAAACTCTGTGCATCAAACAAGAATTCATTTGTGTTAAGCAATGTTGTCTCTATGGTGGGACTAGAAAGGGGATTACCCATTACGAATTGCTATATTCATCAACATATTCATATTGGAAACAATACTTTTTTTACCCAGAGAGAGTTGTAGTGTTTTTTTTTTTTAGTTTATAGAAATGGGTACAGGAATGGGCAAATGAAGATAATTTACAATATTCAATATTAAAATTTTGCATAAATTGTTTCAAGTAATGAAGTAATGACAAGTTTTATTGCATTAATAATGTCAATGAAAAGTCAAGAAAAATGTTTTTTTTTAAAAACTGATTTGGATTTTTATAAACATTTTCTATAATAGAATCAACACACTCAAATAAAAAAAAAAACAATGGTAGATTTACTGCTTACCTTGATTGGTCAAATATTGTAGTAACGTTTGAATAGAGATAAAGACGTAAGCATATAGTAAATGATTTTTTCTTTCGTATTTTATAAAAATTTAAAACAAAAAACCCATAAACCAAATTATAAAAAAAAAAAATGCTATAAAAAACAAACACTAAAGCGGCTCTTGCTCATCCCCACCAACAATAATTTAGACATCATGAAAGCATTTAAATAAATAAATAGCTTAAACCACAAATGGTTTCAACCGTATTCAAGTTCAATTTCTTACGAAAAATATTGTAATTAAAAATAATTAGTCAAATACACATAGAAAAATATATAGTAGATAACGATTTGCGACTAACACCACCAGTTACGCACACTTAAAGAGAAGAATTACGTTGGTTTTTAAAACTTAAAAACTAAATTAAGAAATTTTTTGATTTTGATTAAATTTTATAAGAAATTAAGTGATAATTTGTTAAAAATTAATTAAGTTGTTTGAGTGTAAGAGGAGCGAATTGCGTTTTGGAATGATGATTATTGATAAAAAGAAAAAAAATGTGTGTTGAAGACGTCAATAAGGTTGAGACATAGGAAAGATTTTCAATATCGTTAAAAATAATATGATTATAATTTTATGATATAAAAAAATAATTGTTTTGTTTGTTTGTTTTTGGTTTAAAA
This sequence comes from Amiota minor, assembly GCA_037043295.1. Classification (NCBI taxonomy): domain Eukaryota; kingdom Metazoa; phylum Arthropoda; class Insecta; order Diptera; family Drosophilidae; genus Amiota; species Amiota minor. The sequence goes on from JBAMAW010001038.1 coordinate 1,609,273, forward strand.
AACAAAATTCCATTCTATGTGATAAAGTTGAGCAACCGAAATATTGTAAGTATGCAAGTGTTCTGTTCTGTACTCTCTAGATATTCTATTGTATATATAGTATTAGATATACACAACTATATCTACATACATTCAAATGTATAGAATATTTATATGCTTATGATTTTGTATGTATGAACCAATTTTCATGTAGAGAAAATAATCGTAACTTAAACTAAGTTTGCATTTTTGATTAAATTAAATTAAATTATTATATATTGTAATATTAATAAATTTTCTCTTTTTCAATTACAAAAGCCCCAAAATATTTTGCTAATAAAAAGAAATTTTGGACGTTTACATTGTTGTTGTTGTTGTTTTTGTTTTGATGACGTAACGTTGTCTACGTTATACATACATACAAACATACATATAAGCCAACACCTTACGTTATTCATTAACTGAGCGTCTGTGTATTTCAGTGTTTTGATTTAAATTTCCTTTCAAGAGTTTTTTGCTAAAATAATTAATAAATAAATTGCACATTTTCATATGAGTTATTCATTTGTTAAGTTTATATCCTTCACATTTATTATTGTAATATGGAACTCAATAAACAAGATTCGATATCTTTCAATTAAAATACAAATCAACTCATCGGATTGCTTGTCGAACTTCCCGAATTATTAAAATTGTAAAATTATCAGATCACATCAGATTTGATATGGAAAACTATTTTTTTTTTCCGAGTGCTAAGAAACAAAAACAAATCAATCATTTTACCGATTACATAGAAACAAAATTAATTAACTTTCAAGAACCATTTACTACTATTTAATAAGGAAAAATGATAACCATTATATGAAGATATGATCTTGGAATTCCGATTGTAAGTTGCTCTTTCTCTCTGATTTTCTTAGATTACCAGAACATGTTTTTTTAATATGAAAACCTTCTACATCTCTAGTTCGATAGAAAAACCCAATAAGTTGATTGCCAGGAAAATATATCAAAAATTAAACCAATCTACAGATTACATAATAAATCACTAAATAGCCAAAGAAAATAAGAAGAAAATATGTCCAGAAAATGAAATTCTGTCAAAGCAACTTTAATACATAAAAAGAAATATAGAATTTGAAGAAAATGTATCCAAAAATATGATATATTCTTTACAAAATCAAGTACTAAGTACTTATATCAGTTTAATGTTTCCTTTAAAAGTATTGTATTTTCATGTGAAGGGTATAGCATAATCTTCGATGAAACCAAAGTTTAGTAAATATCATTGTTCATAATATCTTCTTGTCTTGGAATACAAATACGCTCGGTTAATGATTAACGTTAGCCTCTGTTGCCATTTTCAATTTAATTTAATTTAATTTAAATAATTTTTGCCTTTTATTTTTTTGTTTTTTTTTTTTTTCAAATATTAATTATTCATTATTTTACTTAATTCAACTACAAGTTAACCCATTATTATTATTATTTTGTTTTTATTTTTTTTTTTTTTTTTTGTGGTATATTGTCAATATAATTGATTTTGATTGTTGTATATGGTTGTTAAAAACATGTGAAGTACGATTATGTAGTAAATAGAAGAATCTTAAAATTGATTACAACCCACAGAATCATTTCATTTTCCCATGAAAGAAGAAAGTTTTTATTCAATTTGATAAACACTGAAATTCGATTAATGAGAATAAGAAGATCCTTACCATACCACATAAGGTCAACCAATAATAGTATTTTAATTTAATTTAAATTTATCATTGAATGTTGAGTAAATAATGTTGTTAATGTTTTTGTATTTTGTGTGTTGTGTTGTGTTGTGTTGTGTTGTGTTGTGTTGTGTTGTGTTGTGTTGTGTAGTGTAGTGAAGTGTATAAAATAAAATAAAATTATGGTTAATTGAAAGAAAAACAAAAATTAAAAGAAATTAATGCTTAAAACTAGAAATTTACTTAAAAAAAAATTATATGATTCAATTTTAGTTTTTCTCTAATTTCTCGAATTGAATTCCGATTCGAAGAAAAGCATCTTAAGAACTATGATTGAATTGATATATTTTATGTATGTATGGTCATAAGTAGAATGATAAGGTCAGATAAGGTCAGAACAGATCAGATCAGATCAGATCAGATCTACTACAATTGCGCTTAGAGTGTACTAAGTATGTTATAATTATTGTATTATAATTGTATATTGCAAACGACATTTTGTGAGATGATCTCAATCAAGGAATGTAATTTATCTTAGGAATGCTATTGAAGTTGCGGAGGCTTTTAGCGACACAACAAGAGTCGTGGGAAGCATTTAATTTATCTAATATATGATATGTAGAATCTAAGTAATTTCGCTGGTTTAAAAAGGATCTTTAAGATTACTGCCAGGCAGTTCAAAATTATAGGCAAGTAATGATGATTTTAAAGCTGGAAAAGCAACATAATTTTTGTGTTTACTTCGATTATTTAATATACAATTTAGATTTACGAATAATAATAGAATGTTACTACTTAATAGATAAGTCAAATAAGAATCGAAGTTTACGAAAGACTAATATTAATCCATAGTCTTTGTTTGAATGATATTTTAGCTTATTGCTTAAATAAAATTAAGAAACAAACATGAAATATTTTAAGAAATTCGTCAAAATTCATAGAAAACAAAAATATTGTCAATAAAAAAACACATTAAAGATTCAATATGTATGTATGGTATATGGAGAATATGATTGATTACTCACTCAGATACTTGGATTATAATAAGGATAAATGCTTGCCGGTTGACGTGTGAGTGCACGTTTGGCGGCACTTGCAGCCACTACTGCAGCATTCGAGTCCTGTTGGAAGGCATTTTCATATGAACGTTTCATGGAATGTGGTTGAAGGGCAACTGCGGTTGTGGCAGCGGTGGCCGCATGCATACCTCCGGTAGGCGAAGCAGTGGCAGCTGCACCGAATTGATAACCCTGAGCCGCTGCTGCGGCGGCAGCGGCAGTGGGCATGTAGCCCAACTGAAAGGGCTGCAAATAAGGACGTGGCATAAACACGAATTGCTGTTGCCCTGACATTGCCATTGTGGGTTGTGCAGCAGCAGCAGCAGCAGCCGCTGCAGCAGCGCCAGGATGTTGCATGAATAGAGGATTCAACATATTGGCATAGAGCTGTTGCTGCTGCTGTTGTTGTTGTTGCTCCGCAGCAACAGCTGCAGCCTGTTGGCGCGCCAGAAGGCTTTGTTGTGCTATAAATTGAGCTTGCTGTTGGGCAATAAGTGCTGAATTGGCCGCTGAAGTGGCTTGTGCCGGTGGTGGCAATGCAAAATTAAAGGGATAGCCAGCCATGGTAGCCGGTGGACATAGAGCAGTGGCCATATTACCCATGGCAGCTGTTTGAGCCGCTGTCAAATGAGCTTGAGGTGCTGCGGCTGCTGTGCCGGGATGAATGAAGCCGGTAAGACCACCACCTGTGGCAGCAGCAGCTGCCGAAAGGGACATATGATGATGGGACTGACCCAAAGCAGCAACAGCAGCGGCTTGTGCTGCTGCAGCAGAGGGTAATGTGGGGTTAGTCGTTTGCAATGCACTCGGATGGAGATGTTGGGTTGGAGCGTGATGAACGTGCGCATGCGTAGTGTGTGAACTAATTGCTTGTGCAGTGGACGGCGTCTGCGTAGGTTGTGCTAACATACCCGGTGACAGGAGCGAAGGTTGTTTACCAGCAGCGGCAGCTGCTGCAGCAGCAGCAGCAGCAGCGGCTGCGGCAACTCCATGTGGATGATGAGCTGCATGCGATGGATGCGGTGTGTGAGGCGTCAATGTGGCTGGTGTCTGTATCCCGCCATTTAAAACCATATTCATGTCATCGCCGGAACACTGAAATACTTCGATGTAGCGATATTTTTTGCCAAACACCATAAATTGATTGTGTTTGCGTTGGGCACACAAACGTGCAGAATCTTCCGAATCCATTTGTATGAAGGCCTCGCCGCTAGGTTGACCCTATTGAGTTCCATGGCTTATAATTTGACATTCTTTTTTTTTTACAGATCCTCTTTATAAATACCTGAGCATTGATGACCATATGTACACCTTGATAGATTATATGCTTTGCGAAATCATCCAAAAAGTGTAGTATATGCTCCACCATAGCCTCGTAGGGTAGACCACGCAAACGTATACAGTTCTTTGTAGTGCCAGACGTAATGAGATGCTATAAAATCAATTAGATGTTTAAGAAACCTTTTGTGGATATACAATATGCTTACCTGTGGCAACAGTGACAACTGCATTGTAGGCAACTGAGCAATCAATGGCGGTTGACTGTGATTATTCGATTCATATGTCTTCGGGTCTAGAGAACGATTGAGAACTTGTTGTACTTCTGCTGTTGTGGAACGGAATAACTCAATATAACGTTGCCCAATCGACTCTCGATGGCGTCCCAAAGCTTTGGGTGCATCAGCTTCGCTGGCAAAAAGTACAAAGGCATCACCAGTTGCACGTCCATCGGGTTTTTTAACAAATAGAACACCCTCAGTGCCATCAAGAACAGTGCATGGATTCTCGCCGGTAGTAAAGAAATCCAACTTTATGTATAAAAAAAAGTATGTAGATTTGATATTAAAGTCTCTCTGTCATACTCACCACTTGCTTGGCAGTACAATCATAAGGTAAACCACGCATACGTATGATAACTTGAGCGCCCTTCGAGAGAAATGCTTGGGCTTCATTTGAAGCACCTCCAGCTATAGCCAAGAAGTCTTCTCCCGTTGCCCGATAGACTTCTATATAGCGTGAGCCAATGTGATGTTTATGCCTTTTCAAAGCCATGTCGCGATGTTCTTGTGATATGAAACGTATAAGCGCTTCACCGTTGCGTCGGCCCAGTGGTGACAAACACAAAGCAACACCGCCCCTGTGTTCATAGTAAAAAGATAAAGAAAATCAATCAATCAGTTCAAAGAATACTGCAGCATGTTGATCGTAGGAAAATAATATTGTATGTGTACTAGAAAAAATAGTCTTATATTTCTGAAGCGAGCGTGCGCGCGCCAATGACTTGTATAATCTATGCCACAAGAACCTTTTGGCCTCTTATCAGATTATACCGGGTAGTCATAGTCATCACTGCAGACATGCGTGTTTAGAATGTAACATTAAGTTAGCTAATAACTACTAAGTATATACATATGTATCTTCTTAAAATTCATTTATTCATACAAAACTCACTTTGCTACGTTTAATCCACGAAAGAATTTTGCAATATCCTGATCACTACTCTGCCAGGGCAAACCACGTGCTCGTACAATGCAATTACCGTCGATCTCGTCGTCAATTGAGCTGGAAAGAAATCATTAAACTCTATAGACATACAACTTTGCAAAGAATCTAAGTGAAGTTTTCTTTTACTCGAAATGCAATTTGGATTTTATGAAAATCACATTTAATGAACACACACAACTTTTATTGTCATTTCTTGGTCATTGTTTTAACTTTATGTATACATAGTTTGACATATTTGTACATACAATGTATCTCATGTTTGGCTGGATGTATATACTTATATTATGTGAAATATATTGTTGAAATTCATATAGTCACGTTTCAATATTGAAAAAACTATTTCGCTGACTAGAAATTTTTCAGTCTTAAGCGTAACTCGTAACTCAGGCAGAGTGGAATAAAGCAAAATTACAGTTGCAGTTGATATTTGAAAGAACACTTAACATAACACAAATGTTTTATTAAAATGCAATACAATATATCACTAATCGTATTTAGATACATACAATTTGTCACAATTGTTTTTATTTTAGTGCAAAAATATACAGTTTCTTAATCATTTTGCTTTCTTTAAAGAATTATTTTTGATTTTTTTCTTTTTTATTTCTTTCTCTTCAACACATTGAATCAAAAATTTATTTATTTACTTTCGAGGTCCCCGTTTATATTCGGAGGATTGTCTTCTGTTTTGTGTATATCTTTTTTTTCTTTTTTTTTTTTTTTGTGAAGCAAGAGAGAGAGAGATGCGATAACAATCACACGGTCAAATCCATCGGTTTATTTTAAACGAAACACAGCTCTAAAAAAGAACCAAAGACCGAGTTAAACACAAAATACTAAATTCTATAATGTAAGTAGAAGATGTTCGACCCGATCCTCTATTACTGTCTGTGTACTCAATACTCGATTTACTGATGATCCAAGAGCCAAGAGCCGTCCGTTCTTCTTATCGCTTTTATTTTATGAGTCTTGTGTTATAGTCTCCGACAGATGCACGGCCGACGGTGTTTGTGTATTATTTTTAATTTTAATTTTTTTTTTTTAAAGCTCTGTAACAGCAGTTTTGACTGTCTGAGCGAGCGCATTGCGCATTTGAGTATGAATTCATTTTCAGAGATTTGTTTAGAGAACTTTGGTTGTTCGTAGTGGTAATAAAATTACACTGACAAAAATTTTTAGATAACAAAATTATAAGATTTGATTCAATATTAAATAGTAATAATGAAACTAGTGTATTTCTATCAAGCAGGTTGAGTTGAAATTTATTTAATAGTATAATTTTAAATAACTAACAACTATTAACTGGTAATATTATACAATATCATAATATACCAATGATTCTCCACCCATATGAAGCAGCACTTAAGTGTGCCTAGAGGTACTTGAAAGAGAGAGAGAGAGTGCTGCCTCTATAGTACCAAACAGCAACACGACAATATAAATTCTTTCTTTTTCTTTCTTTGACAGACTACCAGAGATTTCTATTGACTAAATGACTTCATCTCTAATAAACTCTGACAGGTCATCGATTCATTAAAATATGAATAAAGAAGAGGGGGAAGGAAACATGGTTTGACCTAATGTTGATGCCTGAGTATAAGTGTTCTCAGGGCAAAAATTGTGTCTCTTCTTGAAACCCAATTTTAAGTATGAATGCATCAAATTTTTCTTGAAAATTCAAACTAAATTTAATAAAGGAAAAAATAAAAAATCTTAGACATTTCTCATAGTGTAGGCTTCTCAACTCTTCAACTCAACATTGTGGTAATCGGACACTTCACAAAAAAAAAAAAACAACAACAACAACAAACAAAATAGAAAAACAATTTATGTTTTTCTTTGATTTCCGAGAGTTAAAAACTGTCACAATTTAAAAGAGCGGTTTCATCAAATCAATCGACACATGAGAGAGACACCTACTACATATGTAAATTTATTTCTACGTACAAGCCACAAAACAAAGAATGATCTTTTACACCTCGAAATGAGAGCACAAGAAGAAATCCATTCAAAACTGATAAACGTGCATATAAATGAGTGAGTGTAAAATCGACTGTTCGTTGTTTGAGTGAAAAATTCTAGTGATTCTAGTGATCATGCACTTGAAATTAACTCAAGAGACAGCCACCAAGTAATTTTTGTTATACAGTCGAATCTCGATAAATCGAAAATCTCAATAATTCGTAAAAAACTGCTAGTCCCTTCAAAAAAAAAAAACTTCGTTAATTCGTAAATATTCCATAAATTGTGTTCCCCTCATTAATTCGAAATTTTATTTGCAAATCCATGATACTGTAACCTCTTATAAATCGTAATTCGTTTATAAAACCTCTCATAATTCATAATTCAATGGGGGAGTTCGTTATCAATTTAACTGCCATTAACTTTTGTAGACAATTTTGCCGCATCCATGCCGCCTTAACGCTGTGTTTTTTTTTTTTTAACTATTCTGAATTTAGTTTTGTTCTAAGTTTGCTTATTTTATTTAAAGTACTGTAGGGTGTTGAAGTCAAACAAACGTACGCACAAAACGTTATCTCAAAAACAAAACATAATTTCAACAATTGATAATGGAAAAGAATTGAGGTGGCGAAATAAATTGAAATTGTTCCATCACCAATCACATCAATTTTGTAAAAGAAAGATTTTATTATGGAATCATCCTCACGCAGTAAACTAAAGCATCAGAAACCGTGAGAATATCTCCACATAGAAACATCTCTGCAATTGTGGGTTACACAATGTCGTCGAATAAAATAATAATAATATAATATTATAATTTAATTGCGGATCAATTATTAACAGAAAAAAATTTGTGTTTTTTAAAATAGTGAATATAAATAACTTTAAAACAGTGGGTCCGATTCCCCCCAAGGCAAGTCTGGTCCTGCACTTTTCTAATTTCCTCCTTTCCTTCTTAACTTCCCTTGAGCTGAAGGCCTCTGTAGCTACTGGTCATATTAAATGCTATGTTATAATTTGTATTTATAATCTTAGTTCTAATAAATAAGAATAACAATAAACTTTAAAGCAAACAGTTGGCTTCATTGTTTAAAAAAAAAAATCATTCAAGTGCGAGTCGTACTCGTAAACGGAGTATTCCGTACCAGATTGGTATTTGTATGGGAGGTATCCTCCCTAGTGGTCCGATCAAATTTCAAAATCGTGGGGTTACTGGATTGCATAGCTCCCATACAAACCAAAATGATTCTTCTATGGGGACTCCTTTAAATTTTGAAAATACTTTAGTTGTAGTATTTGTTGCTGATGCCCGAATAGATGTCACACATGCTGTGAAAATATCAACTCTTTATCCATTATGGTTCATGAGATATGACCCGAGGACGGACGGATGGACAACAAAGTCTCAGTAATAGGGTTCCGTTAAGGACCCTTTGGGTCCGGAACTTTGAAAATGACACAATATGAACAGCCTACAAAACCCAGGTGCTTCAAATCATTTGTATCTTTGCAATGCATTACCGAACCAATACGAAAGTTCATAAATCTTTTTAACGAATAGCTTCATATTTTGAATGACACCATAGTATAAGGTATAAGACGAAAAATATTCCTTTTCATGGAAAATTATACGGTCCCCTTATCTCAACCACGGTAAAATTATGTTTTTGTTGGTCAACACCACATCCAAGTTGCAGCCCCTTGACCAGGGTTTTATAAAGAATTTTAAGTCATTATACCGCAAGGAAATGGTTATTAATCTGATTAATTGCAACAAAAGTAAAAGTTTTCAGCAATGCAAATTGCTTATAAAGCGTTCAAAACTGCTTTTGTACTTGCGGTTTTAATGAAGATTTCAGCAGTAATTTCATTCAAAACGAGCAATTGAACATAGATACAGATACCTGTGTTCCAAGTTCCCTAAACTGTCTGAAGCCAAGTTAAAAGAAGGAGTTTTCACTGGCCCCGATATAACACTATAACTATACGTGATGGGATATTCTGATAATCATTTTTAGAATCTGTGATCTTTAAAATATATAATTCAGTAAAAATATCCCACGCAGCAAAAAAAAAATTTGCAGACCTGTGTAATCTATGTTCTCGTATTTCTGAGAACTATGAAAATATCGTCTTTTTCGATGATTACATAAATATTGGCTGAAGTGGTATATTGAGAGATAACGACAATTTGGAAGAAGTTACGGCTAGTAATAATGGGAGTATTGTGGATGATAGCGACGATGAACAACAACTAATAACGAATAAACAAGCAAAATCGGTTATTCAACAACTAAAATATTATGTTTCAAATCCCCAAAAATATTTTTGATTAGCGAATATTAAGTTTGGAAAACTCAAATGAAGACATAAGCGAAAAATAAAGACATACTATTATGTAAAGTTATAAAGTTAGACAATATGTAAATATCAACCGTACTGTAAATGCCCGAATCATTTGTATTTTTCTTTTTTAACCTTGTTTAATTCGAAATCTGGATGAACCGAAAACCTCTGTAATTCGTAAAAAATGATGTTCCCATGCAATTTCGAATTATCGGGATTCGGCTGTACTTGTACAAACTACTCAGTGGTCAGTGGGGAGAGACTTACCAAATACCGGGTTCCAATACCAAATTAACAAATTCATTCGCTGCAAAATTATGTCCTATAAAATTAAGAGATTTCATTAGAAACTTCAAATTTTAAATGCAACACAAAACATGAATAAATCTTACCAGATTTGAGCAAAGTTTGAATCACAGTGACCATATCGCGAGATTCGCGTACATAAAAAACATTATCCTCTACACTTGGCATATTTAACTCTATAAATATTATTTGTAAAATATTATTAAAAAAGGACAATTAATTAATATTATTATGATAAATACCCTTGAGCATTTCCCCAATTGATTGCGGTTGTGGCAAGGCTGGTATCTGCAACATTTTCTTAATATCTTTGACTGGCACAAGTGCCCGCGATAGATCACCAGCTTTATAACGTAAGAATTCTTTACGTAAATCACAAAATTTATTATAATAACTGGGCAAGTCGAAGTCTTTAGCACAGGCCTCACGATGTAGACATTGTCGTATGGGCAGTTGACCATCGGTAATAAATTTTATATTCTCCATATTATCGATAAGTGATAGAGAGCGTAAATAAGCATCAAACTGGAAATGGGAACAAATAAAAATTAAGTGGGTTAATGAGATGTTTTTCTCCATTTTTTTATTAGCTGGAACTATAAATTTTAATAAATTCAATTGAATATTTAATAGAAAATCTGAATGTTCCTCAAAGTTTTATAGTAAAAACAAGTACTTTGTATAGAGCACTAAAACAATAGACAGGTCACTCGGGTCTTCCTACCGGAATTATCCAATATCAAGTATCAGTATCTCAAGATTCAAGATTTGTGTACAAATATGGAAGGTTATAACGCCCGGACTTTAATAGCCGATTAATCTAAACTTAGCTGCATTTCTTTTTCTTTTTGTTACTTTTGAAAATAAAACGCAAACAAAATAATTTATATTGCTCCTGAATAATTATAGGGTCTTATGAATATCAAGCACTATCAGAAACAAAAAGCAAATCATGATTTTAATACTTGAAAAGTAGAAATTTCAGGCAAACACAAGTCCGGTGTTACTTAAGTATATATTTGAATATAGAGAATTCGATCCATTTAAAAAAAATCACCACCACAGCGGAAGATCCCTGTAAAGTTGCAAAAAGTAAAATGCTACATATCTGGTGGAATCAGACTAGGATCCTATATCATGAACTCTTAAAATATGTATGTAGAAGGACAACTGGATTAAGAGGGAAACGACACAATACAAGTTGATTATGTTTCACGACAATGCTGCACCAGATATGACAAGAGTTATTTGTCTAGAGGCAATTTCGGTGATTTTGATAAGGCTCCAGCGAACTCAACAAATATAAAGCTGGGCAATAACTTAAAATCTAATCTGTATTCTGTGTGCTAGATTAAACACATAACTTAAATCCTTTCCATGGCGTGTTCTAGCAGATATTGCTAAATTTTTGGTTTGAGTTATTTGTTACTCCCTGCAAAAGCATTGCATACTTGACAATAAAGTACCCGGAATTTGTCATTTAAATTGCCCGCGTTTTTTCTGTATGTTAGTAGGACTGTCCATAATTACTATGCCAAAAATTAGCGCGATCTGTCAACCAGTTTGTTTATAGCAGCTGGTCTAATCTATCCACCTTAGTAGTTCTCGGCGAATTTTGTTTGATGGAGTCTATGAAGTCATGCCTGGTTCCCCGAATCGGCAATTTAAGTTTGGGGAACAGGAAAAAGGAGCTAAGACAGGTGAATAGGGCGGCTGTTCGATGATATTTTACACAAGTAAGATTTGATTTTATACTTGACAGTTTTTTTTAATTTAAAATATTATTAACTTATGAGCTCACAAAAATAATTCAAAGTTTCCTAAAAAACCGGTCATTTCTTGTCCATATTGGTAATGCGAAATCCCAGGCTTTTGCTATAAGTGCAGGCTGCTTACAAGGTTCTTGTCTTTCACCCATTCTTAACAACATAATACCTCAGACTTCCCAACTCTGAGTTGTTGCACTTCCTCAATCTTTGCTGATGACTCAGCGATCCTCTGCTCAGGGACCCTAGCTGCTGACATTTCCAATAAGCTCCAGGTAGCTTTTGACTTTCTCGTCTCTTATTTCTCGAAGTGGAAAATCCTAATTAAATCTGCTAAAACTGAAGCAATTTTTTTTACCAGAAAGCGTAAAGACTTAAACCTCCCTATCAGTCATATAAATTTAAACATTGTTGATGTCAAAAGGGAAAATAGCGTTAAATATTTAGGGGTAATATTAGATAAAGTGTTAATCTTCAAATAACTCACTCCTTAACATAGAAAATAAAATGTACCTATTTAGATCCATTTTTCGATTGGCTATTTTCTATGGGGCCTCAGTCTGGAAAGATGTTTGTAAAAGCCACTCTAACAGACTACAAATCACACAAAATAAAATATTAAAAATTATTTTTAACCTGCCCTGCCATTACTCTACTATTGATTTGCACCAGAAAGCAAATATCGATTTAATAGCAGGCAGGCGCGCTCTACTAGGTATACATATGTAAATTTTAGTAATAAGTGTACTCAATCCAACTTTTAGCAAATTAAAAAATCATATAGCACAAATACAATAACTTAGTATTAAGTCTTAGATATAAGTTTTAATTTTTTAATATTTTCATGGGTTTTTGTAAAGTTTTTTATCTCTCCATTTTTTCCATTAGAAACTTAATGTTCAATATCATTTTTTTCCATTAGAAACTTAATGTTCAATATCATAGTCTTTATATCCTGTGTATACAATATATTTAAGTAGCATAGGAAATGTAGCCTGATCTCTTAATTATTCTTGTTATGTTATACTTAGTACTATCACAAACATGTAAATAATTATCAATTTATAGTGAAATAAATAATAAAAATATTATTACGACATAGCGAATTGTAGCAATCGGTAAGTACTGCCAAGGTTTAGATAGATGAAGGGAAAAACAAGAAGAATAGAAGAAAGAGAAAAGTGATGGAGATATAATAATAAAAAGAAGAAATAAATTATGGCAATTACGGGATGACAGATTTTGAGAACGAATTGAGACACTTAAAAAGAAACCATATAAAAATTGAAAGACGACTGGATTACCACCTGACACATGTGAAGTGAATTTGCGATTTTTGTTAGTGATCTCGTGTATTTTTATATACTTAATTTTGTATATGTAACGCCACCTATGAACCCTAAGTCTGTCGCTTTAAGTTACAGCAAATAATTAGTCCAAGACAGTAAGGAAAAAACAATATTAGTAAATATTTTAATATGATAAAAATTACCATAAAATTTTACAATTATTTATTGTAAATGTTGAAAATTTATATTATTATTATTATCAGACTCAAATAACTTTTAATTAATATATGGTACTACATGTAATGGGATTTTTCTTTATTTCCCCAATACTCAAAGCAAATGGGAAAATTAAGTAAGAGTATTCAAGGGATTTTACTATCAATACAAATAGTAAATACCAGTCCAGAACATCACTAGAAGCAGCCATGAATAGCAATAACTTTGATAAAAACAAGTATGCATAACTTTTGTGTGTTAATTTTTATGGTATTAGCTTTGATGACAAAAAGGTTTTAGGTTAATTCAACATTTGTAGGTTAAATCAACGCCTGATTTCGATTTGTTGTGTTTTATATTACAATATATTGTACTTGTATTAAAGTAAGTATACTCGTACGAGTATGTCCACATAAACCAGTTACTGATTTCTTTCATATGATTACTTTAGTTTACTTACATATATAGATTTACTATTGTATTTGCTTGGTCAGTCAGTTGGCTGATTGGTTGCTCGGTTTGTCGGTTTGTCGGTAGCTTAGTTTACTTGTTGTTTGTTAGTTGTTGGCAATTATTGCCAATTAAATGAGTGGAAAAAATTGGATTCAAATTTTTTCTCTGCTTTGTTTTATAACTTTTTTGCGCGACGTCATCATGTATTCATTCTGTTTGGTCGGTACGCGATTAATCTTAAAAACTTTGCTTTAGATGAGTCGAGCCGTTTTTGTACGTACAATATTTTCAAGATTCATCTGACCCAACCCAACCCAAACTCAGCTCGTCTTAAAGCAACTATAAATAATGTCTCAATCATACTTTGTCAGTACTATGAGACTGAGACTTCCTCCCCGATAATTTTGTGTTTATGATAAACAAATATTGACTTTCTCATCTTAAAGAATTTTCACAATGTTATGTTGAATGAAATAATATTGTATGTGCTATTATAGAAAAAACAAAACTTGATGTGGTTAATAGCTTTTTTGTTAGACAAGTCAATTTGTTGACCAAGTAAATTAGTATGCCATCTTATTGGTCTAGCCGCTGGGGTTCTTAAACTAATGCTGTCCGCTGTTACCATCTTCTCCATCCATTCATCCATACCAAGCCTGGGCATTTTACACCAATATTAAAACTTAATTTCTGTATCCATAATCTTATAGTGGAGAGATGGTAAACTCATATTGATGTACATATGTATGTATCACTTTTCTGATTTAATGGAATCAGTGATGCATTTTAAGTATTGCCATAGGTCCTAGACAAAGTAAAAATTCATGGTTCCTAACAACAACTCACGTTGTATAAACGTAAGAATCAGTTTACCTGAGTGAGAGAAACTACTCACTTGTAACTCTTAACCCTTTTACCTAACACAGGACTTTTATTGATCTCAGTTCAATTTTGTTTTTAGAATATGCAATTTTTAAATTAAGATTTGGGCTTATGTTCATGGGTCCCGGTCATTTTCTTGAGTTGGCTATAGGAAATCGCGTATATGATTATCCCCTTCAAACGGCGAGAAGAATTACTTTTCAATATTTTGCTCGGCATGTAACTCATCATATGTTACATATATTAATACTTAAAAAAAAATTTTGAAAATTGTTTCATGGACCACCGGCAATGCAACTACTGATTTTTTAGAGGCTACAGTTTAAGAACCTCTGCCCCTATCTGTATTCGGCTTTCTATAAAAATACTTGACTTTGTTGCGTCACTTTGTTAACATCATCCCATCATCATCAAATCTTAGTAGATATAGTCGGTCGGTGTTGTACGGAATGCAACAAGTGCAAATCATTTGCGGATCTACGATACAATTTGCTAAACAATAACAACATACTCATCGTTAGAAGATGCTTTAATAATTTTAATTAAATTTCATTGGAACAATCGTGTGTGAGAGGTTCTCTTCTCTCATGACCATGATGTGCATAGCAATTGGATTAGTGATTAATCGTTGGGTTATGAATAAAGGTCGAGGCTACTGTGCATTGAATAAACCTGGACAAAGTACAACATCCAGCAGCTTTTACTATCAAATACGGGAATTACTTAGAAATATACTCATATTTTTTTGAATTATTACCTATAAATCCAAAGAGGAGGCTTGTCTGCCATAAAATACAAATATAAAAAGCATATAAAGTTAGATAAGCTGACCGAGTTTTCATACTTTGCTTTCTGAGATTATAACTTCAAAAGTATGAACAGTACGAGTATATTGAAGATAGCGAGACTTGTATATGTAACTGATTTTATCCAATTCATAATCTTGATGGACATTGATTAATAAAATGTTACAGTCAATAAAATAAAGAATGACAAATAAATTAAGTTATCAGTCGAAAAATGTCAAATAAAAGACCAAAGTAAATATATAAAGGAAACTAATAACTGCAATTCATGCCGGCAAAAAAAAAAACACTATTAAAAAAAACGTGGTATACAAATAACTTCAAGTCATGCAGAGTTCACTTTTTTTTTCAATGCCATTTTCTCTCTCTCTCTTTTTTTTTTGTTAGTAAATTTATGACCCATTAGGTTCTCGATCGAATTTCTCTTAGACTCACATGTGCTCTGCATACGAGTACAATCAGTTGATATTTTATGATAACTAAAATATCTATCCATCTCACAATTTACTCTAGAGCACATAGTTTGTCAATAATGTATCTCAAATATCATGTCATACACACTCATTTCCACACACAATCAAAATCAAACACATTCATTAAGGAGCGATTTAAACATTTCTTGCTCACAAATTTTCCACGCTATAGTATTGTACTCGCATGTGCGTATAATCTTATCGTTCGGTAATCGTCTGATAAAAAATAAACATTCTCTCTGTTACACTCTTCCTGAACGTGCCTATAAGTACTTCAAAATCCAATTGGTTCTTGTACTAAGTGTTTGACAAACTAAACTGCTGAAATGATTTATAGTACAAACTATCAAGGGCCCCAGCGAACTTTGCTACGCCCCGGAATTGTGGATCATACAATATAATAAAATATTAAATATACTTGTTATAATGTAAAAGGGAAAACCCACTTTAGATTTTCTCTAAAAATTGACGCATTTTTTTCAATTTTTTTTTTTTTTTATTTGAACAACTAAGTTGTCTTGACTAGATTCTTTATGATCAAAGAGTTATTGTTTTTAAAAATATATATTGTACTAGTTATCCCGTTGCTACGCCCTCGCACAAAAAAGATAAGAGAGCATATACGTATGGAAACATTTCTTCCTTTGATGAAAATCAAGGAGATATGTGGGGATGGGAGCTATAACAGAGAAAGGAATGGAGCGCTGTAGACGATGACCGCCGATAAAAATAAAAAATGGGCCAAGTGCGAGTCAGACTCGTACACGGAGGGTTCAGTACCAGATTGTGGTTTTATGGAGGTACCCCCTCTATTAGTCTGATTTGACTGCTTCCAACAAATGTACTGCGCCTATATCAGAAACTTATAGTTAGACACTAATTTCAGTTCAATAGTTCAAAAAGCAAAAAAGTTTACCGAATAGGAACCTGAATTTTAATGGTGGGTTTGTATGGGAGATACTCCTCCTAGTTGGCCGATTTGATTGATAGATGTGTAGCGCCTATGTCAAGAACTTATAGTGTCTAAATATCAGTTCGATAGAACAAAAAAAGTTTTTCGAATAAGAAACTGAGTTTTAATGGTGGGTTTGTATGGGAAGTACCCTCCCTAGTGGACTGATCAAACTGAAATTTCACAATATAAGTCTCTGATGCATAGCTACCAACCATCGAAATTTCAAGATCGTGGGATTACTGGGTCGTTTAGCTGCCATACAAACCAAAATATTTCTTGTATGGGGACCCCAGTTCAGTTTCAGTTTTTAAAAATATTTTAGTTTTAGTATTTGTTGCTAATTCCCGGATAGAACTACTACATATTCTGTAAAAATTTCAACTCTGTAGCTATTACGTTTTGCAAATCCATTCCTTCACGTTTTATGTCACGTCCCACTGAAACGGGATATCCTATGTCCGTCTCCTAGTTCTAAGCTACCTCCGTAAATCAATGTTATAAGTAAAGAAAAAACAAATAGAGCAAAAATTTTGGTTCACAATACAAATTTTCTATATATTAATTTGATTGTCATTTCAAGGTCCCTTAAGGTGGTCAAAGAGAAGTAAGAGTACTTAAAGATGAGCACTGTAAAGGAGAAATATTTCAAAAATCTCATGCTGGAAGAAAAATTAAAACTGTATTTTACTTACACTATGATAAAGATTGATTTTGATTTTCGACCATGCAAAGGACTCTTAAAATTGATTTGAAAACACATGATTGTCATAATAAAAGATTTTGAGTGTTTTTGAAGTGAATTTTGTATGAGGGGTTAGGTTAGGATAGGTTGCAAAGGCCGCTGGCGAGTACACGCGAGTTCAGCCAAAAGCCAAGAGGACCATTGTGATGCCTGAATATAGAGAAAGAGTGAAAGGGTGGGTGGGGACAGGTAAAAAGGGTAATCAAAAACAAAGAAAGATTTGTTGTCACCAGTTGATCTCAGAGGTCTCTAAAACAAACATGAAGATTCCTCAAATGCAGCCAGGTCCTCTAGTGGAACTTTTGCCAAACCACCTAAATCCCAATAAACGGCTTCTCTGGAAACGAGTTTGCCTACGAAGAAAAGCAGGGTAGTGTTGAATGCTCTATTCTTCTTTCTCATCTTGACGGCTACGACAGAAGTCTGGATGCGGAACGCACAACCTTTCAGCCATCATTGTATCGGTGCTACTACTTCCAGTAATCAAAGAACTTTGATTTTGACCAGTATTCATAAATAAAACATGCTGGCCATGATCCTTAAAATTGATGATTGGTGTTTTTTAGAAAAAGTACTTTCACCGTACAAAATCATCTTATATAAAAACTAGAAAGAAGGTTATCTTCGACTATGCCGAAGATGAAATACTCTTCACGGGATTTGAATGGGAGGCACCCTCCTTAGTGATCTGATTCGGCTGGTTCCAACAAAAGTACTGCGCCTATATTGTAAACTGATAGTTCCAATGGAAAACTAAAACACCCCAAAAACTTATGTTTGTTTCACAGTTCTGATACACTTAAATGAAAGTATTATAAAAAAACACATTCACCACATATGTACAATAACAAAAACAATTTGGATCATTATTGCAAATCCTTCTCGACGAAGACATGATGGATATGCACAGTCACTCATTTGATTAAGGACAGACTAGTTTCACGTGATGTTTTTGCAAATCTTCTTATACTGTTATGCCGTGTTATTTCCATTGACATTTCACACGGAAGCTCTTAAAACTTTGTAAAGTTTTGCTATTAACTTTAAACGTATCTACTACGTCGATAAATTCTTAGGGTTCGTATGGGGGCCGCAGATTATTGTAACTTCATTCACTTACCTCTTCGATGGCTTCATTCAGCGGTTTACCAGCAGCAAGTGCTTCGGCAATTGGTAGTGAATCAATGATGTTGTTGTTTTCCAGAATTGTTATCGCATTAATATTGTTGTTGTTGTTGTTGTTGTTGAGACCATTGCTATATGTTGTTGCTATAATATTGTTGTTATTGCTACTGCTATTGTTGTTGTTATTAATATTATTATTTGTGATGTTTGCCACAACATTTGATATATTATTATTGGTAGTGTTTGCATTATTATTATTAATTGTTGCATTATCACTATAATTTAGAAGAGGCGGTGATGCAGCCGCTGTCGATGTTGCATTTGAGGCATCCGAAGATGTGGACACCGTGCGATCTTTCACTAGATGCCCATCAGGACGCACGAGTATTTGTTTAGTTCCAATTATCTAGAAAACAAAAGATAAAGTAAGAAACTATAGTAGGAGTACAAACATTTTTAAATATACATGAATAATAAATTGCAATATTATGTCGTCTCCAAAATAAACACATACAAAAAAACCCCCTCCATAAAACATCTCAAGAAATCTTTGATTACTGATAGCAGATTATTTAAGAATTGTAGAAGAAGAAAAAAGAGGCCCAAAAAAGCAACAAAAATAACTCAACCGGATATGCAAATTATCTCTAAAAACTACAATCTAAGTTCGATCGACCATATCCTCTGTTAAATATATGTACAGCAAATATATTGGAACACACAATCCAAGCAGGTAGCTTTTTTATGTAAATTCCAGAAAGAAACAGATCAACAGACAGAAAAATCAATTAAAAAAAAATGCTAAAAAACATTCAAACAGAAACACAAGAACAAAAACAAAATAAAAACAAAAATAAAGTCGAAAATGTCACAAACAAGTAAACATGATATTTGGAATAGCACAAAAAAACAACAAAAAACAAAAATGGGAAACTATATGGAAAACTATGATGACATAAAACACCTTCAGTTCAGTATAGTCGGATAGGCCCAGAATTTGCATTTTCATCGTTGAAAATGTTGGTGTCGATGTCGTTGTCATTCGTCATCGGACATTTCAAGAAACCTTATAATCATACGATATTCTTGTGCTCTTTCTTGATTTGTACTATCTATTGAAATATACATGAGTTTGATGGGTTTGTTTTTTTTTTTTCTTTTCTTTTCTTTTCTTATTTTTTTTTTTTTTTTTTTTTTTGAATTTACAAAGGTTAGAACCTGACAACTTAATTATACAGTTTAATGTTTATCATCATCGTCAATACTCAATCGATCGACTGGAACAGCGGTGTCCAATCCGCAACCCAAGGCAAGAACATTGTAATGCGGCCGAACTCAGAGAACGAAAGAAAACCGAAATCTTGTTCGTTTATTGCTCGTCACTTGGCTATTAACAAAAATGAGAGATTTTTGATGGGGGGAAAAAATACAATATGAGTCCGCATCACCGACATGCTACGGATGTTATATTTATCGAAGATCTGCATCGATATTTTCGATATATCCAATCCATTTTAAAGGCTTAAAGCCAAACTCCACACGTGCTTTCTACGTGTTTGAACGACACAAGATCCACAACACTCAGCTTCAGCTTCTTGATTAGCAAGAGTCTGTAAAGTAGTCAATAGTCACAATGTCACGAAGCAGAATTCCCTTTGTCATAGATTTTGGGAGTTATCTCTAATTTTTGTCTTTGCTTCTTGGGTCTTAAAAATATAAACAACAATTGTTTGCCGTTGACGGCATCCTGTAACGCCTCGTATAAGCCAATGTTACTTCGTAGTTTTAATTTTGCATTTTGATCTTTAAAATTTTTATTCCATTGCCAAACCACTCCTTTTTTTCTTCTTCATTTTTAGCTATGATAATACATTTGCGTCCCAAATCACGATGTCTTCTTCCAATGTAGCGCAGGGAAACAAAAACATTGGACACCCCTGGTGCAGTTTATATACATTCGTAAAAACAATATACCTATGTATCGCATTGTTAAAAAAAAAAAAAAAACAGAGAGCCAAACATAGCTAACTGGAAAATTCATTGTATACAATTGTATTTCGAAACTATGGTGGGATTATTTGCATTTAGTCCAATATTATTGAAGCCCCGAATATTATTTATATTTGTTTATGAAAAGATTGTCCAAAAACTCTGTTATACCAATGAATGTACACATATAATACAGATCTAGTTTGGTTTATACTACAAAATCGCAGAGATGTTAAATTTAAAAAAAAAAAATAGCTTAATGTACATTCTACTTACAAGAACTTTGAACAGTAAAACTTAGAATTAGAATTAAACTGGAGATCCGCGCCTATATTAGAAAGTCTGATTTTCATTTCTTCATTGGTTTCATTATTCTAAAGCAAACGATGTCATTTCTGTGATGTGGACACGATATAGAAAGGCTATAACGTCCAACGCTTTATCGACATCTTCAATAATCGTCGTCACTTTTCAGCCAATTTACAAAAATCCTTAATGAATTACATACCTATATCTTTTCTCATGAATCACTCTGTTCATTGGTGAAAACCGTATGAAAATACGTTCGGTACTTTTTGAGTTTATCTCTTTCGGACAGACAGGTGTTGCTAAGAGACTTTGTTTTCTAATATGTTTATACATATAGTGATAATGATGTTTTTAAATATTGGTCAAGATAAACTAAAGTAACTTTCAAATCAAGGTTATTAAAGGAAATTTGTTAAGGCTTGTGTGGATAATTGCAGATTTTCGAAAGAAAAATGAGGAAGAAAAATGATATAGAGCTTCGGTTTGAATCTAATAAATAGTATGTACTATATATTGTATTTTTGTTGTGATAATTGCTATCTCAAATCGATGGGAAAGATATCTTTTAAAATCTCAGAAATACTCAAAAGTTTATAAGTAAAATATGCAATAGCTATACCAAATATTTGTGTGATTAGTCAAATTTTCGGATATTTTGAGCAAATTATGGCAGTTTAAAAAATATTTGATGTAAATTATAATCGACTATGAAATATGTAACAATAATCGTGATCTTAGAGTGAATGGGTATTAGTTCTTCCTGGAATCGGAGAACTCTAACCAACTATGGTTGGATACATGACAATAAGGTGTGTCTTTATCAAATTTGATAATACAAAAATGAAAGAGATTATTTTGAACAACAGCAGATAGGCAGAAGGTCGGACTAGGCCACATCCTCATCGTCCTCGTCATTATCGTCTTATGCATCACATAAAATTAGCAAACAATAGTGTAAATAGGTTTATAAAATCTTTATTTTCAAATACATCGCTATTTCCTTACAGACAACGACTATTCACTCCTAAGTATTGTACAATAACATGATGTTTAAATGTAATTTCCTTTATCAACATTTCAAATTGATCTATGTATTGTACATATGAGTAATTAACATGCAAGTGCCTTGTCGCTATGGACCTGTTTGTCAGTCAGTTCGTCAAACATTTTCGCTTTCGTTTTTATTTATAAGAAATAGTAAACAAAATTATCCAATAATTTGATTTTTTTTTTTTTTTTTCTTTTTATGATGGTGGCAGCGGCATCATTTGTTGTCGTCTTTTTCAAACGCCATTTGCCAATTGCCATTTTGTCTTTGTGCCATTTTTCTCGAATTGATATGAAAATAATTAGCAACGCTCAATAATTGGCACGTTAATTATAGTGCAGTTATGACTTGTCTACGAACAATTAAAGGTAATTAACGTTTTAAAATTGTCTTACTCGACAGATTTAAATATATCACAGATATATGTACATATAAATGTATCTTATAGAGTACATTGTATACAAGTATAGTGAGTGATGAATTTGCAATTTACAATTTACAATGGCTTAGTTTCAATTCAATTTGTTTTATTGTATTTATTATAATCTTAGAGCCAATGGAAACGTCTTAAACTATTTTTAATGAAACTTTATTGGATTGCTGGCACTTGATTTAGTGATTTAGAATGAAATACTTATAATAACAAACAACTACAACAACTGAGTATAATATCAAATTGTGGCGCATGCTCAGATGCTTATATTGTTTCTCAAAAGTATCAAGTATCGCCACCATCACCAGTAACGCCACTGTTGGTGTTTGTGTCAGATGCTTTAGCTTATTAAGTTGTTATCATTGAGCCGCGTTTGGTCTCGTTGTCGTCATATGGGGAGACTACTCTACACACACTAATACATATCTATGTATGTATGTATTACAAGCCAAACCTCACCTCACCTCACCTCACCTCACCGACTTTAGTTAGAATATGTAATTAGTCTTGAAAGAATTTGTGCTATTAATGTTTTTTGCTCTCCATTTTATAATTATAATTAATTTAATTTAGTTAAGTTTAGTATAGTTTTTTGTTTTTTAATCTCCCTTTCTTCCCCTCAATGCTACTGACATTGCAAATAACATGAGCCAGTTTTTATTAATTTAAAATTGCTTATATTCGCTATTCTAAATCAATTGAGGCCAATACCAACTTACTAAAATTTGATAGTTTATCACTTTGTTGTCTTGATAAGGAGATTAGTTTTTTCGCTCAAATTCACTTTAATTTACATGAAACAAACACGCAATGGCCAATTCGTGAATAAATTTTCTCTCCAAACTTTTCCTTAAATAAATTGTTTATTTTACATGAACAATTGCATGTATTTTCTAATCTCTCTGGTCTATTGAAACTATATTTTATCTTAATACTTGTATGTATCTTAATAATTCAATTGCTGCTGGTTGTCATGCTCTGGTAATGATCTCCATTGACAATAATACCTATTCTGACCAACCATCATTCTCAGATTAGTTAGGCCCACTGTTTTCACCAGACTTTTATTATAATTTCTCAAAATATTTGTAAAGATTTTTCCAATAAAGATTTCTGCATTTTTTGCGACAATTTCATTTATTTACAAATTCATTCAACCATAAATGTATCTCTCTAAGAGTTGAACGTAATGCATAATGTGAAAAATGAATACATTTGTTATTTTTTGTCAAATAATTTCACAATTTCTATGCGTTTTGCACATATAAAAATTTTCATAATAAATTATGTTAAACATTCAATAATAAAAAATAAAAATTTGGAGTTTATCGAACAAAAACATGACTAACATTTAACTATAGGGCACAATTCGTAAGAAGTAACATTTTTTTGTAATCGGTTTCTATAAATAAAAAATAATAATAATAATCTAATAAATACTTAGTTCCTCAATTATATGAGGTCAAATCAATTTCATATTCTACTATTGTGTATACATAATTTGTTTGTTTTTATGTTTGTACATCTCCCTTTGAAAATAATATTTTTTCCATTATTATGTAAGCGTGTTAATGTTGTCATTTTAAAATAAAAATAAATACTAAATAACATAAAACAACAAATAAATAATTATAGCTTCAGATCCACATGCTTCATTAATTGAGTTAATACAATTTTTTTTTTTTTTTGTTGTGTCTGTTCCAAAATTTTAAAACATTATTCATTCATAGTATGAATTTTTCCTCTTTGATGTTTGTCATTCAAATTGAAATATTTTTCCCAATTTCATACATAACATGAAATGATAATATATGTAATAGGTATAAAAGAAAACCTTTGCGGTTCAGTGATTGAAAGCAATTGGCTGAAACAGACAAAGTTGTAGGGCATTTTGATTATAGGGTAGCTATGCGAGATGTCAGATACTAGATACCAGACTTGACATGACTAACCTAGAAAGTTGTGATAACATGGAATCGTGTCTTTATCAGATAAATATAGTATACTATAATTTTTTATTTTTTTTTTTAATAAATTAGTAAACTAAATTTAATGATTTCCTGGTTTGTTTTCCGATTAAATATGTTTATCATGGAAAATACAATATTTAATTAATAAAAGCATTATGATTGTGGGGTTTGTAGCATTTTTTAAACATATAATTGTTTTATGAAGAAATTCCCTTATTTTAAAATTTCAAAATAATATTACAATTTAAGAATTTTAAGTAACTAGCATTGATCTTTATCATAAATACCCGTATAAGGCTTTCATAACAATATCGTTAAAAGTTTTTTGTATCTAATAATGTGACAAATGATTAAAAACATTCACAAAAGTGTGAAAAACTAAAGAAGTTCTAATTTTACACAAATTATTAAGTTGGTTCGAAAACGTACAACGATTCAAAAAAAAAATTTCTAGTTGGTTCAGAATAGTGGAGAAATAACTATAAAGCAGAGAAGATGAGATATTCAAAATAATGATAACAGATCAACTATCTAAAGCAACTCTGAGAAAGAAGCTATTGCAAATACTCAATTGCTAAGTTATTATATGTGATAGTAAAAGAAACTCAGTTTTAACCAGAGCCCGTTTACAGTTTTGGAAGAATCTAAAACGGACATTGGTTTTGTATTATGAGACTCTGAGGAGAATCGTACAAGAATCAGTAGCATGACCCAAAAGAACTCAGTTTCTCAGGCCGAAATCCAAGCAACAGATGTAACACGACAGGTGAATAATTATGTTTATCATACTTGCGCACAGTGTATTTTGAAACAAAGAGGCAAATGAACTCGAAACACCTTATTGAACCTGAGCTTCATGCTGCCTTAGAATTACACAAAAATAAAACCATTAAAAAAAAATATAAGAATAGAGGCAACTTTCATGTCTTCTAGCTCTCACAAAAGAGCACAAGAAATATCAAGACTTACTTGGAAACGTATCCATATAGTCTCGGGCTTTTTAACGAGACATGGCAAAGTTATGAAATAATTATATCATGTGCGGACTAGTCTCAACGACAAATGTAGGTTATGTAATGGAGAAGAGGAGAAAGTAGAGAATTTGCTATGCTACAGTGAGGCTCTAATTTGGAACAATCTGACAAACGATATTTACTACCAGCATAAAAAAAAATATATACATAATTTAAAAATTCTGATAAATTTAAATATTATTTGAAAGAAATGAAAACATATTTTCAGTTCAAGTGAAATTTGAAAAATTTTGTTTATTGCTAAAAACTATTGAAAAGTAAAAGTTTTTCATAAGAATACTGAAGATGATGATGATAATCGAATCTATAATCATTTTCTAAATGTTGATTTTAATTTAAAAGAAAAAGGGTCAAATTATCTACTTATTTAAGCATGTCGATGATGTGAATTGGTCTCATATACATAGTTAATTTCGTTTCTCCCAGTGTTTATTTTAAACGATCATAATTTATATTTTGTGCAAATTAATTTACAGTTTTTAATATCAGTTTGCAAATTTTTTTTATATTAATTAAGTTATGTAAATTTTTTGCAGAAAGTTTTTTGGACAAAGTCGTCGATCAGGTTCAGTTTCAAAAGAAACCTACTAAAAGTATTATAGCTTCTTATATAAATAACATATTTTATTGTATTTAGTATATTATAAATACCATACTAATGTATATAAATAGTTTTGTAGTATTTTTTGACACATAAATATATAATTTGTAAAACAGTTTTTGTTATCAATACAAAAATAAAAATTTATCATGTTAATCGTTAAAAATTATTTATATATATTTATGTTTATAACTCTGACCCCACTTTGAACTCTGTCAAACATTTTTGTATAATGAAGCTTAATTTCGTCGATGTTCGGCGATGGCGAAACTAAGTCATGTCGCGTCTTAAACTTAGCTTCTTCTCTCGCATCGAGATAAATGATTTTGCTCAAAGGGGATTTTGATTGATTTTAGTTTTATGTTACAAAGACAACATCATTATAATTAATATCTATTCGATTTTTGTCTGGATTTTCCTTATACAACTTATATATAAATGTAATTATGGGGGAAATCCCTCTGAAAATATTCCATCACAAGTTAAACAAAATTTAACTAAACAAAGCGCCCAGCTGAGCGATATCATGCGTTAAAAGCGTGATTAGCTGCTAAAGATTGTAAAATGAAAGTAAGAAAGGAGATTAAAATAAAAAATCAAATGAAGTTTATTAAGTTTACCATAAATTTGGCGAATATCAAATTATCATTTTGTTTTCTTTGTAATCCATGCATATTTTTGCGGCAGACATTTAAATTTTTATTTAGAAAAAATATTTACACAATGCAACGACGATTCATTTGCTAATAAGACTGAAACTAGTTTGACATTCCTTCCATTTTGGGCAAAAAAATATTTTTAAAAACAACTTATAATGCCGAAGTTGATATACTCTTCATCCTCCCCTAGAAAACTTTTTTGCTTAAGCTCTTATGATTGAGCATTCAGAAATCTTTGATTATTCATTTGAATTATGATTAAGGTAGAGTCAGTATACACTCAGCATTTCAACACTGAGACCGAAATATTTGTATAGAAACTATACGATCCAATAAGCTTAGGATCCTGAAATTCAGACGGTTGGTAAATATGGCAGAGACTTGTATAACCCAAATTTCAGTAACACAAAAAACAAAAAAGTTTTTCTAATACGAATATGAATTTGAATAGGTGCTTGTATGGGAGTTATACGATCTAGTAATACTAGGGACCTGAAATTTAAATGATCAGTGAACATAGACTAGACACTAACAATAATAAAATTTCAGTTCGATAGAACAAAAAACAAAAGATTTTGTCTAATAAGAACATGAACTCAAGTGGATGGTTTGTATGGGAGGTACCCCCTAAAATGAAAGGTTCCTGCAAAATTTCAGCTCTCTGGTTCAAAAACTGAGGGCTGACTAGTTTTTATACATACAGACGGACATGTCAGAATCAACTCGTCTCGTCGAGCTAATGGGATCTCCGATGTCTCCTTCTGTCTGCTACGAACCTCATGAAAAACTTATAATACTATTTACTGCATGAATAGTATAAAAAATGAATAATATTGTATATTAATTTCCAAATGATTTTAAAAGAATTAAAGAATGATCATTACAGCTCATAAAAGAAAATCGCAGATCAACTATCGAAAGAAACTCGGAGAAAAAAATCTATTGAAAATTCTCAAATTGGATACATTTACTACTTTGAAACACAAAGAAAATAAGTCCCCACAAACAATACAATGTTGTACTGATTGTATTATATACTGTAAGTCCCAGCTAAATACAAACAATTAATAAAATCAATATAAAAATCAAATAAAATAAATCTATTCAAACTTAACCCTAACAATTACAAAATCGAACTTGTATATTTCTTAATTAAATAGTTTCTTCCTTTTCTTCATATAAAACAATCTCCAGAACTATGATTATTGATAGAAATAATATGTAAAAATAATCTTAGTAAGTACGAATATATAATATTGTATAATACAATACTTACATACTATTATATTCAACTTAAATGTGACATGAAAGAAGATAAAAGTTGCGTGTTCGTTGAGGTTATTTTACAATATTTGTGTGTGATATCACTTATTTTTCATACTTGGTTACAAAACAAACTCTTTGCAAATGACAATATTGTTTTCAATGATGGTCATAATCATGATGATGATGATGATGATGATGATAATTTGCTTTGAATCTATTTAAGTTTACAATGCCCATGTAGTAATATACTTAGTATAAATCTAAGTAAAGACTTAAACGAGTAAAGCTGAGCGTAGATTAGAACTTAGTACGATATAATGTTGCGTCGCCATTTAGATTTTAGCAATGTGAGATCGGACACATTATGGTAGAGATAGATAGAATATTGTAGAATTGAAGGAAGCTGTGCAGTGCGGCACAGAGATAAGGAAAGGCGTGCGTTTTGTTTAAATACTTACAATGAACCAAGTATTTGCAAACAAAATATATTGTACTTATAGTAAGTAAGTATATTCACTTCAAAATTGTTGTCAAAGTTTGCATGCAACAACAGCAAAAACAAAAAGAATATACATATCAACAAAATAAAGAATAACACGAGAGCTGAGGGCGCACTTAAGGCTGCATTAAATGACGAACGACAACAGATATTTTTTCTATCTCAATTTTTTAGCTTTTTTTTTGTTCAATTTACTAACTTAAAATTATTTACAATTTTTGTAAAAATTTTCTTAAATCATTTAATTTTTGTGATGTTTTTTTTTCGTATGTTTCTTTGGAATAGAAAATTGGCTGACATTGAGATTATATTTTATTTTCATTTTTCTTTATTTTTTTTGCTAAGCAATTAGTGTCAATCACTTGGAAACACTTTAATATGCAAATAATAATAAATACTTTTATGCACACAAACACAAACATCCAACACACCAAACACGCGCTCATAATATCTTTATTATTATTATAGTTTATTTTCAGTGTATCATGTTGCATGGTATAGAAATAAATGCAACAATAATACGAATAACAAAAACAAATCATCGCAACTTACAATAATTTGCTTAATTTCACGACGAATCAAATTTTAGCTTCACTTTTTCTTTGTGATTGTATGAAACATAATCAACAAAGAAATACAAAAAATAAAAATAAAAACAAATTCAAGCGTATCACAGAAAGAGGCAGAAGAGAGTCGCTTTTTAAAATGAATGAATTTCGTTAATTAAAACTTTGGAGAAGACTTACGAGTACAATACATTCAACAAAATGGCGTTGGTTTCAAGTAGGCGGTGCCTAACACATCAAATTTTTCAAACATTTCTATGATTTTGGATTTTGGATACTTAGTAGAAAAGAATAGTTATTGATAGATGATCATTCAGTTACTACAAAAATTCTACTTTGTCATCAACCGGCTACTTCTTCTTCTTTAATATTTTGATCCCTGATGCATTCCATTCTTTTGGCTGCCGAACTTATTATTATTTAATTTAAATCCAAACAAAGACCTCAATCATTAGGCCGAACGATGCACCTATGTATTTAAGGCATTCTGATCTCTTATAGATTCCCCCTCTGGGAAATTCTTCTGGAGTTCTATAAGTCTTGATGCCTAGAACTCATATTCCTGGAGGGAAAATTATTTTCATTTATAATTTGTGATCCAGATTATCCTTTATAAATGAGATTTCTTGGCTACTACATGAATAAAAACAATATGGGCCACCAACCCATGAACTTTTTGGAGTTCGAATTTGGTAGTACCTCGGGTATGAAGTCTGACCAGAGGTTATTTTCTGGTACCACGGGTGGTCAGAAGCCCACGAAACTTGTTTCCGTCCTGGCCAGCGGGTACGGGTCCCTTGTGGGAGTATCGTGGTGGCTATGGTTTAATACCCAAATGCAGGTAGAGTAATAACTCGACGTGGAGTTGCGTTATACAATCGGGTGCTGTGACCCAGAGAGCAGCAGAGGTTTAAGATGGGCCTCGCTACCCACCAAGGAGGGAGTCATATTTACCAAAATGAATATGACTCTAATTTGGTACCTGAGGTATCGAAGGTTATATAAACTTCTGCAGTCTGGCAAGTAGTTGATAAACACCAACGGAGAGACCCCTTGAAACATATCGATTAATGTTGACAGCTAGGCTTAGTCAGCCCCACCACCCAACAAGAGCAAAATATCCCAAGCATGGTGGGGGCTTTAACCAGTTTTGCCAGTACAAAATGACGCTAATCTATCTAGTATCTGGTTTTATATATAAGGGATCGCTACTGTCAGTTTCTCTAGCGGTTGTTGATATTCTCAGATCTCTACAAAACATCCTTTCAGGCCTGGAAGCGAAAACCGTGTAGTTATGTAGCAGGCATTAAATGGGTAAATGACCGAGGCTGTATTATTGCCTGGTACTCTGGACTTGCTATTAACAGAAGCGGATGCCCGAACTCCTACAATTTAACAAGAATAGGATTCGGGTGATGACGGGTGTTCAACGATGCACCGCGAAATTGGGTTAATCTTCCAAAGAATGCATGTTCCATTCTTCTGTTGCAACTGTGGAAATGCGGAAGAATCACAAATTATTCAACACCTCCAATATGACCGTCCTGCTCTTCTTGGTACACGAACCCGTCGTCTCGGAAAACCTTTCTTTGGCGATTTGCCGATGGGAGATTGTCTTTAATCTATGTTAATCTTATTTAAATAAGCTTTGTCCCGATATATGTATATATATATATATTCAATTTATATATATATGTATACATATAAATTGAATTTAATTTAAAAAAAAACTCACCTGTCCTGTTGCTGATTCAAGCAAAACATAAACGAGCAATATAATTTCCTTTTCATCTGAGCCCAAACCAGGTCCATTTTGGCCACACGTTGCTATATAAAGCGATACAACGTGTTCGGGTACTTGCATTGTTCCGTTTTCTTGGTATTTATTTAAAAATCCTTAATAATGCCAGCGCCAGCTTTAAGATAATTAAATCTTATTGACTAAGTTGGATTTACTTTGCTTTGCTTTTGAATTATTTAGAATTTGTAGCGATAAGCAATTAAAATCGTTATAAACTGTACCAATTTTTAATTGGATTTTGGTACAATTGGCTGATGATTAGAGTTGCATGTTGATTGATGATTGTTTAATTTGATATAACTGAAATAGAAAGAAAAGAAACTTTAAT
The DNA here is from genome assembly GCA_037043295.1 of Amiota minor. Classification (NCBI taxonomy): domain Eukaryota; kingdom Metazoa; phylum Arthropoda; class Insecta; order Diptera; family Drosophilidae; genus Amiota; species Amiota minor. The sequence continues at coordinate 1,640,360 of JBAMAW010001038.1, forward strand.
ATCTTTAGTACAATACAATTATGGTACTCAATGATTGGTTTCTGTTTAACTGGATTAAATCGCTTAAAAATTTAACTGCAAAAGCAGCGAAGAGAAGTTTAAGCCTAAGATAATTTAATTATATTATGCCCTTTTCATAGTAGAGCGTAAGCAGCTTCAATATGCAAGCAGCTCAAAAATGAACAGCAACAACAGGGAAAAAAGCGAAATATAGGTGTTGTGAAACAAATCTTACGTTTGTGCAGACTGAGACTGACCATGTGATCTGTTGAAAGTATTGCCAGTGTTGCCAAGAATTCGCAATTTTTGCCTGTCTTCTTCTTTCTTTTTGTTTTGCTGATGTTGATGACGGTTCATTTCAAATTTTAAATGTTTTGTTAAAATTTTAATTTGCACACACTACAAATTGTTCTCAATCATGTATTTTCCAGAAATTTTACTTCCGCGCATTGTACCATGTACGTATATCAAAACAAAGACAGCTGTTTTTTTTTTAAAGTGAAACAACAATATGAAAGCAAATGTAAAATGGTTTCTGAAGTAAGTTACTTTTTCAGCACTATGAAAAGAACATAAGATTGTGTTGATGATGATGATTTAATATTGATATACTTTATTATATCTAATATGTTTAAATGACCAATTGTTGATATGTATATACGTATATATATTGTAATACAACTACATATATGTATGTAAATACAAAAATTAAAATTAGTTTATAGGTTTGTTTGTTTGTTCGAGTCTTATGCGCGGCCATACTGTTCATCTGATTGTATTGTAATAAAATTTTTTTGTATGTGTATGGGTGCTTGCAGCGCTGAACATAGGATCCTTTTGGATCAATTATGTGGCGCTGTTGTCGGGAAATTGGTGGCAACGTGAAGTAATACTGAAACTGCAGGTATGGCCCAATTGTGTTCTACAGAAAGTGACTAACATCTCTTTTTAATTATTTCTCTATTTATGATCGTACTGATCACTCAAGTTCAAGGAACCATATTCACCAACCATGTAAATTTTAAGATCCTATACAAACACTGAGCAGTGCTCGTTCGCCAGGTTCCCTTGATATTTATATGAGCCATTTATAAAATGTGCAGTAATCTATTTGTAAATTTTAAAGGTATGATGATATCTAAAATTTTATTGTATTTATTTACCAAAATAATTTGTATATGCCATGTACATAGAATATTGTACATATGTATATACTTGTGCTACTTATAACCAAAACGTGATATTGTATTTGTCGGCGACATTTTGCGATTTTGCGAATGGCGATTATGGCGACATTTTAAAAATTATTTATACACGATGGGTTCAGAAAGTTCAGTGAATATTTATGAGCCTACTTATTATATCTTTATATATGTACAATATAACTACTACAGCAAAGCAAGTCTAAGTAATAGGAAGAGAATTCCATAAAATATGGTAAATAAAATCACAATTAAGTGCGGTTGCGATTAAGTTGAAAATACATAAAATTATAATGGGAACATCTTGTGAAATTAAAAACTTATTATACGAGTATATAGTATATTTCCTTTCTTTGTCCAATAATTTATTTGTTTAATAAAATAAAAATAAAAGTCATCTATCTTTAGTCAAATCTTTTGTTAGGACAAGGTTTTTCTGCATAACTCCAATTTGGAAATATAGTTCAGAATTATGGGACATCGCAAGTGCGAGTAATGTTTATATTATACAAAGAGCTCAATCTAAAATTTTCGAAACAATAACGACCGATTCGCGGTATATCAGAAATGAAGATATCCACTATAACTTTTTGTTAAGTTAGGGGACCATTTTGTTAGTCCCAAATTGCAATTTAGGAGATACAAGAATTTCCTACATGGTTGATAAATATAAGTCAGACATAACTATGTAGTAACCACATTTCAATTTGTTAACACAAAAAAAAACAAAATAGTTTTTCCAAAAGGAATATGAATTTGAAGTTGGGTTTGTATGAGATGGACCCCTTCTAGTAACCCGATCCGGCTGATTCAGCTCTCTAGCCCAAAAACTGAGAGACTAGATTGCATACATACAGACGGACAAACGGACAGACGGACATAGCTTAATCAACTCTTCTCGTCGATCTGATCAAGAATATACGTGTATAGGTATACTTTATGGGTTATCTGATGTCTCCACAAAAAAACTTTCCGAACTCAACAGGGGCTTGACAATTAATCTTTTAGGCCACAGCTTTATGGTAATAATTTTAAATCAGAAGCAGTTAGTTAGTTGATAAAGAGAATAATTTTTGAAAAATCGCAAAAAATAATAAATATGTAGTCATATTCTCCATTGCGGAGAACCCGGTATGACTTCATAAACTCCATCAAACAAAATTCGCCGAAAACTACTGAGGTGGACTGATTATACCAGCTCCTGTAAACAAACTGGTTGACAGTCATTTTTGGCATAGTAATTAACGTTTCACCCATAATAGTCTGTCTGTCTACCTATTAAAAGGCAATTGGCTTTTGCTCGTCCCAATGCTTGAATTCTAATTCAAATAGAAATTATTAACCCTTTAATGACAACAAAAATATTCATGAATTTTCTTTATTTTTTTGTTTCTGTATTCTTTTTATTAAACTATGCAACAAAAACAGCCACAACAACAATAATAACAATTCAAAGTTAAAACAAAGTCAAACAAAGGCAGAAGAATAATTTAGTTTTATTGAAAATTAAAGTGCAATGTTATGAGCATTTTTAATGAGAATTTTTCCATTTGTTTTATTAAAACCAACAAAAGAAACTTAAAACGTTTGTACAAAAGTTTCTTTTCAAGTTAATTAAAAATAATTTTATAATACCAAAAAGTAAAAACTAAAGACTTAAACCGAGTTTCAGTTGAGCCTCAAAGGTCAACTAAGCGCGTCAAATACACAAACATAAATAAAGTTGCTCGCTTGGGTTAAACGGGGCGCGCAATCGCAATCACAATCTTATTACATGAAAGGCTCAACCCAAGTCGAGTCGAGTCGAGTCGAGTCGAGTCAAGTCAAACAAATGAAGCAGTCAGACAGATAGGCAAACCGACAGAATGACAGACCGACAGACAGACAGATAGTCTTGGCAGAGAACTGACCAAAAAAAATTAAATGAATGAGTGAGTGAGTACATGAAGCCACTCAAGTCAAGTAAATATTCGCAATTAAATAAAGATACAAAAAAATTATTTTTAATTAAGACAATAAGCACGTTAACAATGACAGTAGCAGCAACAGCAAAAGCAAAATTAAAATAAGCAAAAATAAACAAAAACATAAAAATAACATATTTTTATAACAGCCATCATTGCCCCCGTCTGTCTCATCCTTCGACCGTCTGTCCCTGCCCCTTGCCCCCTGGCACAGCCTTAACAATTGATGGTACACCATTTTGAGATACATTTTTGGGATGAGTGTGTAGTTTTAGGACTTGTGTTTTACTTATTTTTGTATCTCGTTTCCCTTTTATTTAAATTGCACTTTTCTCCATAATTTTAATTTTAATTTCTTTTTATTTAATTATTGTTTTGTTTTTTCTTTTTTTTCATTGTTATTTTTTATTTCGTCATCATTTCGTCTTTATTAATTTTTATATAATTTTATTTTTAATACAATTTATTGTATGTGTTGTTTTCGGTGTTCATTATGACTGCCACAAAGTCTTCAAAAGAGTAACCCCCGAGTATCATTGTAATTTAACCCTTTGGTTAATCTTAATATATATATATGTAAATATTTAATTATATGTCAATTCTAAAATAAAAAATCTCTCCTATGATCTAATGACCTTCAACTAAGTATATCAATAAAATTATAAACTTTGACTCTTAACATCCGCTTTGTCGCTTAAATACTTTTTGACTCTTACAAAAATATTGTAAAACCGGAAACTAGATTTTGTGGTACCTGGTTTAAATTTTTGGGGCGCTCTTTTTTGACATTTTCTGATTGAGCTACAATAGTTGGGGAGAAAGAGTTTAAATATGATAAGTAAGTTCTACTTTGTTAGAAATTGAGTAAAACTACTTGCTACTTATTTTTTATGTTTGCATCAAATAAGTGCAATGACTATAGATAGAATAGATTATTACTATATTTCAATACCATTCTATACGTTAAATGCTAATCAATGAGTTTCATTTAACCAACTCTAATATGTAATTGCTTTCTCAAGGTTAAAGACTATGATACTTTGTAAGATCAATAAGAAGGTTCAAATATCACAAACTCATAAGAAAACCATTAACCGCCTTTAACCGCTTCACATTCAATTGTAAACTGGGATTAACTGAATTAAGTGACATTTTACAATTTTATTACAAGTCTCTGTAGAATTCATTAAACTTCAATAACAATACAAACATATTTCATTTCTTATGCATGTTTCTATCAACTGCAAATTAATTTAGCCTTCAATATTGTAGAGATTAGTGAAAGTAATGAAAATGAGATTTAAAGGAGAATAATCTAAAATCTTGTTGCAATTACAATAGAAATGAAAGTTTAGTTAGTTTTGTGTTCTTTGTATACAGAATAACATATTCTCATTATTTATACATTTTTTAAAATTTTCAATAGTTTTTAATTAAAGAATATTAGAACAATTTTTAAAATGTTCACCACTGGTTTAGTTCCTAAAAATAAGATACAAATTTGGAGGATTTGTCAAAAGAAATGCATCAAAACTTGTGGCTCTTCCAAGTAATCTGGCAATTGGTTGGCGACACGAGACCATTCATCCTTTAACTTGCCATTTAGATCATTTACGAGTAAATAAATTATTCTTTTGGAAATTAATTTAAGAAAGAAAATCTTAGCCTGCACATTTTTTGTCTATCACATGAGTTATAAGTTCAAATTTAAATATATTTAAACAACATAAACTTGGTTGCATGCATAGATTAAATATGCTGGTATTGTTGCTTTTCATTTGAATATTTTTAAAATGATTTGAAAAGAGAAACCAAAGTAGAATAGAATTTATTGTATTACTTATGTTTTTATTATAGACACCATACAAAACAACAACAACAAAAAAAAATCAAACCAAAGTTTGTTGGTATTTTAACCCCATAAAATAGGACAATGGAAAATTTATACTAACCAACTGAGACCGGAAAACTAACATAAACTGACAGAACTCAATTCATTATTCAAATTCATTCAATTCTAGACTTCCAAATAAGTATCTATCCAAGAAACAATTTAAAAAAAAAAAACTCCAAAATAGAAAACTCAATGAAAAACTGAAACTTCAAACTTCTTTTGTGTATTTAGTAGTTTATCTAATGGTAATCGACTACAACAATACCGAAATTAATAACAAAAACAAGAATAACAAGAATCATATCAAATACGCAGAAATACTTGAGAACCAACCGAAAGAGACTAATAAACCGTAAATACATAAATATGCACCCAAAAATAAAGGAATTTATTAACCCAAAACCAATAAACGGAATAAAGAAACAAAAAGACAGAAATATGCAGACAGATTGAATATTTGATGATACAAAAGATGCTTGTCTGGGCAACTAAAAAAAAAAAAACAAAAATACGACTAAGTATATTCTAGAAAGCTTTCAAAATATATTAGAAGAAAGATACAAACAAAAGCCAAGTGAAAAGGCAAAAACAATAAAATTACATATTATCGAGTATTGAATACAATATATACAATTTCAGCCTTAATTAATATATATATGGTAAATTAGTGACAGATACAAAAGTACTACGTATTGATTGTATTGTATTCTTTTATATATTAAATTTGACTGTACGTAATCTAGTAATTAAGTATGTCACTGAACTTTTGCTAAACGACTGGACCGATTTAAATGATATTTTTTGTGTTCGCTTGACTAAATCCATTGGATGGTTTAAATTCACAATTGGAATCGATAGGTGGCGTTGTTGTCGAGATCAAGATAATTTTTTATTTGACACAATATAAAATATTGAACCAATTTTAATACATAATATTTCTAAAACAACAAATGAATGTTAATAATTTGTTTACATACTTTTTTAATTTTCATTTTAAAGGTATACCTATACTCCTTTTTAAAGAGTAATACGAGTATATGCTGTTGATGTATATAATGTAATGTTGTTAAGTTGCGTAAATTTGTTTTTAAATTAAATGTAGGTAATTATTTGCTTAATCTATGCATTCTTCACAATAACTTCTCTACACAATAGTCGAAAACAGCTCGTGGAACAAGCATTTCTGAGCATGATCAAGGAATCATATTCAGAATGCGGCAAAGTCGTGTCCAAATAATAAACCCAGGTGGTTATGGGGTAACAAAATGTTGTGGCAGAAAAACCAATATCGACGCTAGATGCAAACGACAAATCCAACGTCTAGCAGTGTATGAGCACTGAAGAGATAAGGAGTCATATGGGTCTTGAAATACCAAGTAGGATTTTTTAAATAATCCATGAAAATTCCATCATTAATTGGACAACGAGTAAATAGAGTTTGTAGGTCAGCTCCATGAAATATTCCACTACTAGACTGTCCACTTCTAAGTACGGACCTTAACCGTATTGAGGATATCTGGGAAATTCTCTCCGCCAAAGTTTGTAAACATGGCAGACAATTCGACGCAACAAAACAGCTAAAAACGGAATTACAACAAGAATGGGCTGAAATCAGCCCAAATACGCTGAAATCTTTGATAGACTTACGCATTGCCATACTGTAAATTTTTTATATTTGGAGAATATGCTGGATGGGGTAGCTCAGTTTATGAATTTTCTCCATGATGACTACACACCATCACCAAATGCAGACATTTTTGCTTCCAATGTGATTGTTTTACCTTTCTTAAGGTAGTCGATGTGAATGGAACCGCAAATAAACAGAGAGACTCAAATTGGCCTTCTTTGGTCCACGTTCCACGTTCACCGCGGAGAAGTCCACTGCTTTGAGTTTTGCCTTGGTCTCTGGTGTATTGTAATGAATCAGTGTTTCGTCCACAGAGCATAAGCTTGTTCGGACTTCAATTGAACATCGCCGAACACTACTTTGAAGTGCCCTTACAGTGGACTGTGAGCAATCGCGGCAGCCATCGCGCGGATAGCTTTCTCATGCCCAAATATACCTGTAAAATGTGATGTACCCGCTCATTTGAGATGCTTACAGTCTCAGCCACCTCATGCACTTTCAATTTCCAATCGTCCAACATCATTCTATGAATTTAATCGACGATTTCTAAAGTGACCATCTCTTTTCAGCGAACTGAATGTTTGGCGTCACTTGATCTGTTGGGAACACAAATAACCATTGAAATTGATGGTCCACAGTCCCCATAGTATTTTATGCAAAAAATTATGCTTAATGAGCACATGAAATTAACCTTTTTCTATTTTTTTAAATACACAAACGTTTATTGCTTTAATTGACAATAAAAATGAAATCATGTAGACAATATTTTTGAGACTTCAACAGCAGTTTTATGATGAACTAAACATTAAAACAAAAAAAAAAATATTATCGATCCTACGAGCGCCATTTCTAGCCTTCATCTGAGGTTTAAAAACAAAAATACTGTCATGGAATTCTTTTTATACTCTTCACGGAAGTGAATAGTATTATAAGTTTGTCATGAAGTTTGTAACAGGCAGAAGGAGACAAAAAAAAACAAATAAAAAATATATATATTTATAATCAGCTCGATTAGACGAATTGATTAAGCCATGTCCGTCTGTATGTACACAAACTAGTCCCTCAGTTTTTGAGCTAGAGAGCTGAAATTTTGCACAAACCCCTCATTTTACCATACGCAGTACATTTGTCGGAAAACTCCAAAATCGGACCACTAAGGGGGTACCTTCCATACAAACCACCCAATTGAATTCATGCTCTTATTAGAAAAACTTTTTTCTTTTTTGTCCTATCGAACTGAAACTTGGACACTATCAGTTTCCAATACATGCGCAGGACATTTGTCGGAACCAGCCGAATGGGACCCCTAGGGGGTGTACCTCCCATACAAACCACCCATTTGAATACTACAATGAAACATTTACTGCTTCGCATGAAGAGTGTTTCATCTTCGGCATAGTCGAAGATAACGTTCTTTCTTGTTCTTTATTCGGGCAGGACAACATCTTGAGTTGTTTTTTTACAATTATATTTTTCAAAATTAATAAAAATTTATAACAATAAATGAATCCACAAAACATACTACTGTATTGGAATTTAAAATGATTTGAAAAAAGAGAAAAACCAAGCAATTATAGTTCAAATACTATTTTCATCATTTTGTGAAATGTTTACAGCATTTTTCATTAAGTGGAGACATATGTATACTTTTATTTATTGATATAATAGGCATTTTTCTTAAATAATTTAAATTTTTATATAAACAAAAATTTCGTTAGGCTTAAGATGGAAAGTTAACGAAGAAATATAAGAGTTTACAATTGTGGGCGATTTTACTCATTATATTTATACTTTTGAGGTTTAAGATTAAAATATTAAGTATAAGGACAAGGGGAAATAGATCGAACAGTCAGTTAAGTCAGGTTGTTTGTTGCCATGCATGCTGGTCTATCAGATTTTAAGTTATCGTGATTAAATTTGTCAGAAACAAATCTTATTGGCTGTGTACGACAGAGTCTTGAGTTGTCCGAATATTGGAAGAGGTAGTCTTCATAAGAACTTAATTGGAAATGTTCATATTCCACTATAACTAAAACAATATGTTTTTGGAAACCAACTTTTACGAAGCTTGTGTAAGCATTTTAAAGACCCAAAATTGGCTTTTATATTTACAATTTACACAATACATATGTATGTATGTACATCGAAAATTGGAGTAATTGGATTATTAATTATTATAACTTTTATATGGACAAATTGGCATTTCTTTATATATTCAAATAGATTCATTCAATCAAATGACAAATAACCTCAATAAATTATATAAAATTTGGGTGGCTTGTAATTTTTTGATCAATAACAAATTGTTGATAATTGTATTATATAATTAATATGTGTAAACACACTTTAACAATAATTAGCTTCTCAATTCTTCTTGCACACCCAATACTCTGAACACAATCAATAAAATAGTGTAAAATAAACTGAAAAAGAGAAAAGACAAACAAATTAAACTTAATTTTTAGCTTGCAACATCGAATTACGAACAAAATTTTTAGGAAATCTTAAGAAAAATAAATAAAAATAAAACACATGAAAACCCACATTTTGTTGTAGCATTTTTTAGTGTAAGTTGTTGTTGTTGTTGTTGTTGTTGCTGCTGTTGCTGTGTTAAAACCGTTGTTATTACTATTGTTGTTGTTGTAGCATACAACACGCACAATTATTGTTTCTTTATAGCCAAGTTTTGTTGGTGTTGCTAGAGTATTGATTGCACTTGTTGCACGACATTTGACAGAAAGAAACGAAAGAAAACCAAAAAGAGAAGAAACACCAGCAAACGGTGCAATATACTACAATACAATAAAAGAAACCAAAGCAAACTCCAGCAAAAATCATTTTTATGTCCACCAAGCACCGATACTCGCTCCCTTCTCCAACTTACATACCATTCATTTACTCTCTTTTCTTGAAGAGAATCAAGCCAGTTAGTCGAAGTATAGTATTAAAATTAAGATAAGGTGAATTTCTATGCTGTGGTGTGTTTTTCTGTGTTGTGCTGTATCGAATCAAGTTGAATTGAAGCTTGGCTTTTATGTTTAGTTACTTTACTTTTTACTGTTGTTGTTATTGTTCAATGGTATGAGAGAGGGTTTTTAATATACATGTATGAATGTATCTATGCACACGTAAGTGAGTTGTGTGAGTGCAGGTGCCTTGGTCATGATGATTGTGGCAACAAGTGCAGCACAATCATCTCCACCACCACCGCCACCATCCACAACTCAGTAATAACAGCAACCGACCAAAGACTGACTGCAATGATTGCGGCACATTAACAACAACAACAATAACAGCAACAACAACGAAAATAACAGGTTGCTATTGCTGTTTTTATTGTAGAAATATTTTTTTTTTTTTTGTTTTTATTATTATAATTAAGAAAACAAATACAACTTTTCAGAAGTAAAACAAAACGAGTCTTCAGAGGGGTCTCTTTCTGTCTACTGTCTTTGTACAACAAGTACAAAGTTTTATTATTCTTTTTCTTAAATTCTTCTTTTGTTTTTAAATTCTTCTTCTATTCTCTTATACGTGTGTTGTGTACGTCATTATCATATACATATTCTTATATACAATACAGCATGATCATCATCATTCTGATTATTATCAGCATAGTCACTAGATTCTTTACCTTTGATTATTTTTTCATCTCTCTTTGTGTTCAATCTTCTTTTGCTTAACTGTAAACTAATTTTTACTTTTTTCAATCTTTGCATTTTGATATTTTAAACCCAATAAGAAACCTTTAGATATAAACAAGATGTGATTAGATGTGATAAATCTTTTCACATCCATCAATTTTCATCAGTTTCAATGGAAAGCAAATCATCTGATTTTGAGATATGATCACAGTTCTCCAATTATAAGTCAATTATAAAGTTGCAAAGTTTTTAGTTAAAAATATATTCCATTTTATTATGAAATCTATGGGATGAATGTATTATAAAGCTGTCATAGAAACTGGATCATAAAATTTATGTCTTTATATCATTAGATGATAAAGTTTATAAAAAAAAATGTGTCTTCAAATCATCAGAAGATATTCCAGTTTATTGTTTGAGCATCTCATATACTCGTTTTCTTCACTATGTATTACTATAATTGGGGACTCCACTATTTAAGTAACTAAATATCCATTTGCGACTTGACAACTTTAAACGTTCACTGTGAATGAAGCCTTAAACCAATTACCAAACTGTGAATGTCAAAATATTCAGTAAAGTCAACATTTTCATCATGACGAACATGAAGGAACAACGTTTATCGTAAAAATAATTAAAATTTGCTACCAAAATTCCGAGTCGACTTATAAGATCAAGTTAACTCAAGAACTAAAGCCATATCGATCATATGAAATGACGTACGTTCTCGAATTGGGCTTTTCAACTGTCTTTAAGAAGATGATTAATTTCATCGAAAAATCATCTTCAGTGAAAGTTGACAAGTCCTTAATGGAAAACATCCCATTAGTGGAGCTAGAAAATCATCTTAACTGAGCAAAACAGACTATTATCTTGTATGACTCTTACTAAGTAGAAAATGAACTCTATAGCCTGAATTAATCACATAAAAAGTTAATATTTTCTGGACAAAAGGACTCGACTTTATCGCCTAAGGATCACCAATCTCACTTCACTAGATTCAACAACAAAACAACTAGACTTGCAGGCATAGTCCATTTCGTTACGATCACTCAGTTTTCTACCCAGACAGCTGTACGATACTCTTTTTTCAACAGACGCTGTTCGTTGTACATTTGTCGGAACCAACCGAATCCGACCACTAGGAGGGATACCTCCCATACAAACCCCATTGAAATTTAGGTTCTTATTTGAAAAACTTTTTTGATTTTTATTTAATACAATTGAAATGTGTCAAATCAGTTTCTGTCCATCCTGTCTGTCTCCATGAAATACGTTTTCTATGGGTGCGTGCAGAGTTCACCTTCTTTTTTTTTCTTGTTTTATGTAAAACTAAGTTTCTTTTCCAAAATTTATTTTTAAAATGATTGAAAGATCTATTGCGTGTATGATCTTTCGATAGAATTAAAGTTAATGATTTTTAATCTTGTGCTTCATTTTAATATTTCTTTTAACTGGCTTGTTAGCCCAGAGGTTAGTGCGCTAGGCTGACGTTCCAAGAGTCTTGGGTCCGATTCCCGCTCAAGGCTGGTCCTGTACTTTTCTAACTTCCTCCTTTTATTCTTCACTTTCCCCTGAAATTAAGGGGTCTGTCGTTATTGCTCATATTAAATACGAGGTTATAATTTGTAATCTCAGTTCTAATAAAACATATTTCTCTTCTATACAAAACCTTAATGATTCAAGATTCCATAGTAGAATTTTTGTTTTTATTTTATTATATGCATTTTGTTATTTTTTTTATTATTATATTATATATATTAAAAAAAAACTTTTTTTTTTGTTCATTATAATAAATATTTATTAACTTTTTAATCCACCAAAATTTTTTTTTATTGATTTATATTAATTTTTGTATCTCATTATCAACTCTTTTCACTTCACTTGTTTTTGTGTTCCTCTTTCTTCTTCTGATTATTCACCTATTCATTTGTCTGACTGCCTTACTGACTAACTGTCGGTCTGAGAGTTTTGAATTAATCTGTCTGGCTGCTTCTCTGTCTGTATATCTGAGTACCTAACTGGGTCTGTCGTCTTGTCTGCCTGATTGTCTCTTCGCAATCAACTTGTCTCTTGCTGTCCCTGTAGGCAATTAACAGTTACTTCAATTTTTCTTTTTTTTTTTTTTTTTTATTGTCATTCTGTTTTTGTTGTTTTTCGTGTTGTTGCTGTTGTTTCTTGGGACATCATTAAAGCATATTGCGCATACAAAAAGTTAAATGCATAACCAAATGACTTTTTTTGTATTGTATGCATTTCCTTCTTTCATTTGTCTTCCATTTTTAATGGTCAAATTCAGTGAATTACTCATTCATTCATTCATTCATTCACTCACTCACTCACTCACTGACTGACTGAGACTTCCATACGCAATGCAATTCCTGACTTTAAGGAGTCTTCTTGGTCTTTCTTTGCTTCAGTTGAAGTTCACTAAATATGTAGTAGGTATACCAACAATAAATAACAATAACAACAAGTGAAGAATGCCTTTAGATTTCTTTTTATTTTGCCTTGCCTTGTCTGTCTTCTTTTGCTTTACTATCTTACGTTGTACTCTTGCTGTTGTTGTTGTCGTTCTTGTTGTACTGTTCTTGCAACAAGTACAACGCTCCAACCACTATTGTTATAACCTCTTGTTCTACCACATTAGTAGTCTTATCTGCTCATCTTATAATTTCTACCACTTGTTGCATGAAAGTATACATTCTCTCACTCTCTTGTCTTAGCTTCACTGCGCAAGCGTCTTCCCCTTAAGAACTGAACTGAACTGAACTGAACTGAACACCTTTGTGTACCTTTTATTCTTTCTAGTCTGGATTCTTCTTATTCTTGTACATATTTTCTTCTCTCTGCTACTTGCTCTCAGTTTTTGTTGTAGTTTTTGTATCCGTTACTTACTTGTGGTTGTTGTTATTGCTGTTGTTTTACAACTCGGATGATTGTGCGTAACTGTTTATCTTTTTGTGTCTTTTCTTCTTGTGTTTTTGTTCCTTGAAATTGATTCTAGTTTTCCATTCATTTATTTTGTTGTGTTTTTATTGATTCTTTTATCAGATTATTTAATTAATTTAATAATTTATGATTTTTTTCTATGTACGAGTATTTTTTGTGGTTAAGTTCTGCATCATCTTTATGATATATTATTATTTTTGACACATTACACTCATGATGATTAAACAGAATTTTTAATTATTGTGGTTGTTTTTCTTAATAACCATATTTTGTTTTATTTCATTTTCCTTTTAGTTTTAATGCACTTTCTTTTATGTTGTAGTTATTTTCTTCTTTACAAGTGCGCGCTTTCTCAATTAAGAAATGTTTCGGTTCGTTCTCTTCTTACCTGTGACTTTTCATTCTTATTCAATTTTTAATTATCATTTATTTTATACTTATGTATTTTATTTACGTATTTATTTATAATTATTTATTTATTGTATTTTTCTAATAGTCACTTTCTGGATATTTGATTATTATATTTTCTACTTATTTTCTTTTTTTGACAACTTTTGTGCTACTCTTTGCTTAGTTTTTTCACATATTTCGTTTATATCTTGTATTTTATTGCCTTTCGTTAGTCTCGCGACGCGTTTTACTAACAATTTTGCTTTGCCTTCTTCTTATGTTGTTTCTTCGTTTATTAACGTTTTTTGTTTTTTTTTTTTCATATCATCATTAATTGGCCTATGACTTTGCTACAATGCTTATCTTTTTGTTACACGTCCGACCATTACGCTGGGCAAAAGGCAACTGACAACTAACTGATCATACAATTTCTTGGCTAACTCACCTTGAAGACCAAAGCGAAGCGAACAGAACCGAACCGAAAATCTTGTATCCAAAACAGTAAAGGTAAAAAACCTACTCTACTCTACACATGCAACAGTTGTGTGTGCGAGCTCTGAGTGTTGGTGGGATTGTGTGACTGTGAGAGAGTGAAGAGCGCCACTTTTATTGGACACTCAGCTAAGCTCAGGTGATACTCGCATTCATTGGTTTCATTATACTTGTAGTAGTAAGATATCTTCATTGCTATTGTGTAGTGTGGATAGTGTTTTTGCATTTTAAACTACTCGTTTCTCTTCTTGGGGGCAACTATTTTACTCATACATACAGTAATTCACACTCATCAAGCTATTGGCTCCCTGACTAACTTATGCTCTTTCATTAAGCTTTAAGTGTTTATCTGAAGTCTCATTATAAGTGAGGAAGAAGAACTAAGCTTCATGCTGATACACTTCACTTACACTGCAACTGGTTAAACAAAACTTTGATGTGATGTTTGTTATGAAATGAAAATGATCTACGTAATAATATTGATTTTTTTTTACCAATTTAAGTTAATTTTGTACTAAAATCATATTAATTGTAGACTAATGTCCCTTTAATAAGGGTCAAAATTGTCTCTTATTTATTTCTATTGAAATGCTAGTCTAAAATGGTAATAATTAAATATATTTATGTTTAAAAATTAAATTGTCTTTACTTCTTTTGTGACATCTCATTCAATCGAAAGAGGAATTATTAATTAATTATTTAAACAAAGAGCTTACATAAATCTGCGTAGATTTTTCCCTTTGTTCCAATGAAATGGTAGTCTCTGTTCATAGAATACTTATCATAGGATCGGATTACCTATAGCAATGAAATCAATCTTAATTCTTGTTCATTTCATTTCTAAAGCCTCTAATTCTATTAATTCTACCCTATTAATATTTTAATCCAATATCCCAATCTAAGCATTTAAATGAATTCTAGTATGTCTTGTTTTTTGGGTTATTCTCTGAATATATTTAATTAATACAATAAATACGTAAATAATACTTTGACTTTATAAGTACAATATTCTTTGAACTCCTTGTGATATGCAACACATTTCAAAACTTTATTCATTCCCTTCTTAAACTCATTTTCCAGTCGCTTTTTTGTTTTCTCTAATTTGGTCGCATCACAATATTGACATTGATTTTAATATAATTTTGAATTTCACATCACCTCATTTTTACTGTATAATTTTTTAACAATCTTTTCTCACGCAACTTATTCTTATTGTTGTTGTTATTGTTGTTTAAAACACCTAGGTTCAGATACAAAAACACACAAACACAAGCATAGAGGCAAAGATACAATGTTACGCTCCCTTGTGCACAACGATAACACAACCGTTTTCCTCTCTTCTCCATTCATTCGATTCACTCTTGAATCGTATTTTTATATGTATGTGTTTCTTATTGTTGTTGGCTGATGTTGCTTTTTTTACCTGAGGCAGGTAAGTTAACTTTTTTGTGTTGAGTTTTAGTAAGTGAGCGCAGTGATGAGAGAGTGAGAAAGAGATCTTATTTTGTGAGCGTTTGTGTGAACGACCCCCGCTTGACACCTGTAACACCTTCTTAACTCTTTTTCTCAATCAACGAACGAATAAACGAATAATTTTTGTAGTTGTTGCTTCTTCTTCTATCTCTTCTTATGTTCATTCGTTCTTCTTCTTCTTCTTGCCAATGCTGCCTACGTACCTGTTGATTTTGTTCTTGTTGTTGCTGTTGTTGTTGTAGTGTAATGTAGTGTAGTTATTTTCATTATTGCTTATTTTT
Organism: Amiota minor; assembly: GCA_037043295.1. Taxonomy (NCBI): domain Eukaryota; kingdom Metazoa; phylum Arthropoda; class Insecta; order Diptera; family Drosophilidae; genus Amiota; species Amiota minor. The sequence goes on from JBAMAW010001038.1 coordinate 1,656,279, forward strand.
TTTTTATTTTAACCGCTTTTAATCCGCTTTCAATGAAGTTTTTAATAACAAACATTTTAAATTTATCATTTTCGTACAAATATTTTCTTATTCATACCGTTTTATTTATTTAATTGTGCACTTTTCTTAATTTAATAACTTTTATATTTAGAAAATGGTTGCGGCCAACACAAACAATTGCAATGAACTGTGTACAAGAAGAAACGCGTTTCTGGTCAAAAAGAGAGCGCCCAGGTGAATATGGAAATAAATACAAACACACACTCACTCACTCACACACTCACATAAATAAACAACAAATTCTCTTTATATTTCAGATTTAAGAGTACCCGATCTCCACAGGTTAATGGTGGCTTAAAAAGAAGAAGCAACAACGCCATCTACTCGACTGAAAAGATTAGTGGCTAAGTTCGAAATTATGTCTTTATTAAATTGTAATTAATTTTTCTTAAAAAAGAAAGAAAAGAAGAAAACAGAAAATGCTAATACAAAATTGTTCACTTAATTATAAAATGATTTCATTTTTAAACTACGTCCGAGTTCCTTGTGCGGCAATACAATACTGTTTAATAAGATCTTTTCCGCTGGAACTTGTACAAAGCAAGCCAATATGGTTATTGATGGATTTAGTTTGCCTTCATTGTTAAACAGTGGAGGATTTTCCATTTTGGCAAATGGTTTATTTGGATCGGGATCACTGGGTGTGCCTTCGACCCGTGCCCATTCACCCACCGTGGAAGCACGACCCACAATTGAGTACAGCACAAGCGTATGATCTTTGATAATTGCATGTTCCAAAACAATTGATTCACGTATACGAACACCGGGACCGATTTGTACACCCGGTCCAATAGAAACATTTGGTCCAAGAACAGCTGTTGGATGCACGACAGCACTTGGATGCACATAGACATCCGGGATCACTGAGCAAATCAGTTTACCGTCTCCTTCACCACTCTCTGCATTTAATATTCCCGCATTAGCCAAGCGCTCTGGATGTGTTTTCTTATACAATTCCAAGTAATGACGATTGGCATAAATAGCTGCGCCTGCAGTTTTTAACTGTGACCACCAGTTGGGCACCGGCATAGCGTACAGAAGATCTGTGCCCGCCAGAGGTGTCAGCACTTCCTGTTCCCATTTGATGTGCCCTGGATCCTTGCCATTGCCATTACTAAAGCTAGAATTTCACCATATTCATCATTTTTGCTATGAAAGATTTCCGCCAGTTTGGTGAATATATCCATTGAACATATATAGACACCACAATTAATGAACGTTGACACATATGAACTTGGTTTCTCCACATAATGCGAAACGGCGCCCGTGTCACGATCGAAAACCAAACAACCATAATGCAAGGATTGTTGGCGTGTTGCTTCCGTGCTCATAATGGTCACCAAGGCACTGGACGGACGTGCTATGTGAAAATCATAGAGCTCTTGCAAAGGAAAATCAGCACACACATCACCGTTGAGTATAAAGAAAGCACGAGGATTGCAAGAACGTATTTGATCACGAAAATGATACATGCCGCCGGCTGTTCCAAGTGTAGTGAATTCTTGTAAATATCTAAAGTGTTTGATAGAGAGAGGGGAGAAGAGAGGGGGGGGAGTGTGAGATGGCGAGTATTTTACAATAATAAATCGAAGTTACCTGATATTGATGCTAAACAAGTTTTGCATATCACAGATAAAATGCTCCATTTGGACATGTGGATAGTAACCAAGGATAAGAATCTCCTTTAGTTCTGGCAACTTGACGCAAGCCTCTATGTGATGTTGTATGAGGGGGCGGCCAGCGAGTGGAAACAGCGGCTTAGGAGTGTCTAGTGACAGCGGCCGGAACCTGGTGCCCTTCTGTGGCCCACCAATAAGTATGATTGCTTTTAGCATATTTACCATTTGCACGCCACGTAGTTATTACTGATTATATTATGAAAAAATTCGCCTCAAAAATGAGATATGTTTGTGTGTGTACGCTCCAGCGGCTAATGAATTTTTCTGTGAAAAATTCTTTTGCTCTGTTGTCTGCTGTTTTTTCTTTTATCTGTAACTCTCTTTTTGTTTTTATCAGTTTTGTTTCATTGTTTTCACTCATATTATGTATCAATATTGAAACATCTTATGTCCTTTGCTATTTCAACTCAAGAAAACCTACTTCAATATTATAAAAGTTGTAGCAAAACATCTGGTATCATACAAATCTTCCTATAAAATATCATATCCGGTTTGAAATCCCAATCCTTGTTGCCAACTAGGTCAATTTTTCAAGGTTTAACACTACTTTATGAGTGTAAATTTCAGACTCCACGCCATGCGTTCGTACGCCCGCGCGTTTGACAAAATAGTTGAATTGTATTGATTCGAATAAAGCAAACTCTAAAGCTTTTTGTCAAAGAAAGCGTCTGCCGACAAAGGTAGAGGAATTTTCAACTTTTCCAAGCAAACTATTGAATGTTTTAGTGAATGGCAAAAAGCTGTTTACTGTTTATTTATTTTCCTTTATTTTTTTATTCTTTACAATGCAATAAGTATTTTTTATTTGGTTTTTGTGCCTTTGCATTTAACATGAATGAATTAAACCGTACGCGTACATAAGTGTTCAGTTAATTAAATTTTAACATTTTGTGTTCTGAAAAAAATGGTATAATAAATAAACAATAGAAAAGAATGTATCAAAACAGTAATATCATTGGATTATGTCAATTGAATCACCTTTGAGAGACAGAATTCGGTGGACATGTTTCCCGTCAATGTCAATGATAAATACATATGGCTTAATGTGTCCCATATTATTGTGTTCGTTTCAAATCAGAGAAAATTGTTGCCTGAACGTTCCATGCGCAAAGTAACTGAAAGAAATTAATAGATTAAGAGAATAGGCAAATGAATTAATTAACTTACATCAAAGTAAGAATGAGACGGAATTCTGGCGGTATAGTTCTCGTAAAATTAAGTCATCTAAGCAAATTAAGGAAACACTCAAAAATCTCAGGATGCATCCATCTTGCAATGCGAAATTGTTCTGGATCATTGCCTTTTCATTTCTTGAAACTGGCCTCAAAAAAATCACTCGCACCTTTTCCCAACAACAAACAAATCCTGCATCCAGAAGCGCATTTTCTTTCATGTCGCACGCATCGAAGGAACACTTTGCTTTCGCAACAAATTGGTAATGAATTGCAGAAACTTCGAAAAAGTATTGCATAATTTCACTTTGTTGTTTTTATTATATAAATTAAAACAAAATGCCAAAAGTTAGGTGCCACTAACACATGTTGTGGAGTTTGAATGCTTAAAACGTGTAGAACACGACAACGCCTAGTAAGCGTGGCATGGAATTCCTTCCACTCATATGAATTTGCCAAAAAATTAAAAAACATATGATTTATTTACAATTTTCACAGCACTGGAATCAAATTTTTTAGCATCTGGAAAATTTTCGATTCACGTTTTTGCACATTATTCGCAATAATAATCCATTTAAAAAAGAAAGCCGTGTGCAAATCATATTAGAAGAGTGCAAAAATTTGTATTGTTACAACGACAAGGCAAGATGGATTCTATAGAATCTCTTGTCTGTCAAGCATTACAGGCAGCAACGTCGCCCGACATCGAGACGGTGAAAAAAGCAGAAAACCAACTTACCGAATGGGAGCAGCAAATGGGCTTTTTCCCCACTTTAGTAAAGTTTTGCACAAAACAGGGCGTCGTCGGTGAGCATGTGAATAATGTGAATGTACGGTGGATGGCATCAGTTTACTTGAAGAATGGTGTAGATCGTAATTGGCGTCGCAATACACGCCTAGAACTGCCAGCCGAACATAAACAGCAGATACGTGAACAACTGTTACAGAACTTTGAAGATGAGGATGTGCCACAGGTGTTAAAACAAATTGCAGTGCTGATATCGCGTATCGCTCGTTTTGATTGTCCACGCGATTGGCCTGAATTGTTGCCAGATCTAATGAAACGATTGCAGGCATGTGAAACTAATTCAACTGAGATTGGCAGTAGTGAAGTTAATCCAGATGTAACGCTAGTTCGAAGACAAAGCCGTGTTCTCCTTGTCCTACATCATGTACTGAAAGCGATTGCCTCACGGCGCCTGTTGGCTGAAAAACGTCAATTCGAAGAGCTTTCAGTTAATATATTTGGCTATATGCTTCAGCTATGGAATCGTTTGAGTAACCAGTTCTTTGATATCGTCAAAACGCAACCGGAACAAATTTCAATAAATTGTCTCGAGCGCGCTCATCTTGTCACTCGTATTTTACGTAAATTAACCATTTATGGCTTCCATAAACCATATAAATCTTCTGATTGCATGAACCTTATATCACAAATTTTTCAGCGGCTACGCCAGTGCCTTGAACTTCGCTATGAGCTGCTTCAATTGCAGAAACAGGAGACAGCAACAACTGGTAGTGAGCCAATGGAATCACCATTACTTGACCGCCTGGAGCGCTATACACTAAAAATGATGAAAATACTCTGTGAGTTCCTTGAGGGACATGCATTATCGTTTGCGCGCTTTGTGCCCGTCGCACTGGAGTTTAGTTTCCATTACATTTTCCATAGTGGCACAGCGCTCATCTTTAGTCCTTCGCATGTTATTAATTTCCCGCATTTCGCCATACACGCTATCAACTTAACCAAAAGCATTATGCTTTGTGGCACCTACACGATACGCGCTAGTTCTCCTAATCGTGATTTTGAGGATGAATTGGGTGCAGCGGGTTGCAGTGCACAGGCAGACTTCTTTACTAATGAGCGTCTCTCATACATTTGCGAAAAAATCTTAACTCATTATTTATTGCTAACGCAACAAGAACTGGAAGAATGGCAGGATAATCCAGAACATTTCGGACAAGAAGAGCGAACTGGGGATGCATGGCGCTTTGGCCTGCGTCCATGTGTTGAATGTTTCTATCTAACCTGCTATACGCAGCACGCCAAAGTAATGAGTAGCGAAGTACTGAAATATATACGCAACGCGCAAGAAATGCAGTTGACAGCAGATTCCGATCTAAAGACAATCCTACAAAAGGATGCCATTTATAACGCGGCTGGCATTGCCTCATTTCAGTTCTTCCATGAAGTTGACTTTGGCGCCTGGTTTAGCAATCAATTGATAGCCGAACTGCGCATTGATGCACCCAATTTCCGTATACTAAGGCGTCGCATATTGGCTATTGGGAGAATGGGTGCCGGTGCTATTCCATCGCGATATGCGTCCATTGGCCTACGAAGCATGTCTGCATTTGTTGCGGAGCGACGAAGACATGTCCATACGGCTAGCCGCTTCTCGTACTCTAAATGCGTTGATCGATGACTTTGACTTTGCACCACAATCATTTCTACCCTACTTTGTATTAATCTTTAATGCCCTCTACCATTTGCTACGTGAGGCATGTGAATGCGATACAAAGATTGCCGTACTTACAACAATGTCGTTAATTGTTGACAAGATGGGCGATTGTGTGGAGCCACAAACAGAACAACTCATTGGATATTTGCCAATGTTATGGACTGAGAGCGAGGAACATAATATGCTGCGTTGCGCAATCATACGAACATTGGAGCAACTCGTAAAAACTGTACGTGATATACCAGAACCAATGAAACCATTCCTCTACAACGTCGTCAGTCATAGCATAAGCTTAGAGGTATGTATTTTTCTTTTTTGTTTTTGGCTTAGCACGACAGGATTCTAACTAATCAAATTGTTTTCATTAAACCAACCAACGCAGCAACCTTCACATGTTTATCTCATGGAGGATGGTATTATTCTATGGACTGCTATTGTCGAGAATACGACAATTCTATCGCCAGAATTGTTTTCGCTTAGCGCTCATCTGTTGCCCATTATTGAGAACTCTACGGAAAATCTGCGCGCGGTGCTGCAACTAATACACGCCTACATTATGCTTGATTCCCAGACTTATCTTCAGCGCTATGGAAGTCAATTTGTGGATTATTGCAAGCGCACATTTGAAGATGTACGTGTCGAGGCCATCATGACTATGCTGCGTATCTTTGAGACATGCCTTAAATCAGATCCCACATTTGGTTTGAGCTTAGTGAGACCAGCTTTGCCATACATCTTCAATCAGGTATACCAAGCCAAAGAGTTTCCAATGATGATGAGTTACTATCTGATGATGGTTGCACGGACGCTGCTTATCGATCAATCGGTATTTATGTCTGTTGTGCAAGAACTCCAGCAACCGGATGCTCTTGAAAAAATACTTGACGTATGGATAGAAAAGACGCCACTCGTTACCGAAATAGAGAAACGAAAACTATTTTGCTTAGCCTTTGCATCGATTTTTAGCAATAACGAAATACTATTGTCTCGTTTTCCCGTCATTATGCAGAACATTAGTGAGACGCTTGTAGAAGTTATGGAATTGGACTCAGTCGAAGAAGAAAACAAAAAGGACCAATCGTCGGACAGCGATACCGAGGATCGGCAATTACAAAATAAGGCGCCAGTAACGTATCACGATCAATTGGTTGTTCAGGATAATGATTTGGATGCAAGTAAATATCTCATGGATGATTTTTACTATAAAACATATCACTATGACCGTTGCCGCTCACTCGCTCTTAAGGATCCCATACACAAAATCTCACTCACCGATTATTTAGATTGGCAGCTGAAATCATTGGGTCAACAACTTGGTGATGAACGTTTTCAACAATTGCTTAAGGTCGTGTATCCGAATGTACTGGAGAAGATCCAAATGTACATTAAGCATTCAACGAACAAGGACAAGGTGGCAGAAAGCACTACCACAACAACAGGTAATAGCAGCAGCAACTGTCTGTGCTCTTCTACAATTTAAACCAAATGATGCCCAGCAAATTAAAGAATCGAGTCAGAATTATATTGAAATAAGAAACCTATTACCATTAACCCTATACAATTCTCACACACACTATATACTGTAATGATTAAGAAAACACGAAATTATGGAAATTTAAGAAACGAAAGTGAAAGTGACGTAGTGGAAGAGAACATAAGCGCAAAAGCTTTTCGCCGTGTATGTAAGAAGCATATACAATGTTTTTTTTTAATTTTTATTGTTTAATTATATTGTAAGATAAACCAAGATCAATAACAATTGACAACATGTAATATAAATAAATAATTAAATAAATGATTTGTTGGTTTCTTTTGTTTTTCTAAAAGAAAGAGAGACAAATCTCTTTATGGTGGTGCCATATTAATATTATGATAGAATCTGAGTTATCTTTTTACGGCATCTATTTCTGATAGCTGGAGAGAGAGATTATAAGGAATGTACGGTGCAGTTTTTTTTGTTTATAACGAACACTAAATTTCATATTTAAATCCAAAATATCAAATTACCACCACCTGATGCACTGTAACCTCTTTTTGGAATAGTTCGGCATTATAAGGTCCACACATAATGCAGATGCAGCCACAGTGGATTGATTGCATTAGTTAGTGAGTCACAAAGTTATATAGTTTGCTGCACGTATATTAAAATGGAATATCGAAACAGATGAGTGTCAAAATCATTCTGAATTTTCCCTTTCTGCAAAATTTTTACAGTTCTAAAAAGCTCTAACTCCTACAAAATATATTGTTTGTCACCTAAAATTTATAAATCAGATTATTCACTATAAATTGGATCTATGGAATTTTTAGAGTTCAAATTGGTAGTTCCTTCAGCTACTAGATCTGAGCAGAGGTTAGTCTTGTAACATCGGTGGTCAGGAGCCCACGGAACTTGTTTCGTCCAGGGGGGACCAAAAGCATTGTGATTGACTTTTGATTTCTTTCTGGTGCCGGCGGCAATATGAATGTCATTTATTTTTTGGTGCGTATTTAAAATCTTCCTCAAAACAAAATAATTTTCATTTTTATTGCAAGATCACGTGAATAAATGAAAACAATAAATTTTAATATGTTCAATGTAAAATAATAATGTTATTAATTTATTTATCAATTTATAATTGATTGATTCACCTTTGATGGGGATTTTTGTAATACTTTTTTTTTTTTTGTTAATTTTTAATTTATGCATAATAAATTAATTTTTTCATTGAATTACAACAAAACAAAAATAAACCCACAGTTCTGTATCTGCTTCCTATTTCATTGATAAAAATCAGATCAAGATTTTATCTCATATTTTACCAATTCTTAATAAAACATGATTTTATTTTTTACCTTTTTTTAATTTCATTAAAGCAATTTAATAATGTGAAGAATGAAGTTAATTCATTATTAAATTTATTCAAATTAAAATCATTAAAATGATTAACATTAGAGGATTTAGGTGCTGGGCTTCAATGAAATACTATTATATTAAATAAAGAATATCTTTCCTACTACATTCACACTAGCTAAAGACTGGGACTCACCAGATTTTCGCATGACATCTTCTTAACTCATCCCTCCACTCTTCCAAATGCATTCAAAACAAAACTTTATAATAAATTCTCTTAACCTTATACCAAAAGTATAACCTAGATTAATTTTGTTAATTTTGTCGTAGAACTTTTAAATTGTAATTAGAGTCACATACCTCACAGCCGTTGCTTCAACTTCAACATCTTATTGTAATTAGAATTAAGTTCTAGTCTACAATAAATAAATAAATATTGGCATTTGAAACTTATAAATTAAACATTAATATTAAATAATTAATTAATATTATTATAAACAAACGGAAACCAAAACAATTGCTATTGCAATCATATCATTGTTCGCAATATCCATGACAACCTCGCACTACAAATATTCAAAACAAATGAATGCTGAACTCGTGTGTGCGTTAACCATGCATTCACACGTAACACGTGGTGGGTGTGCTGCGTGCCTTCGCTGAGTGCGTGTATGGGCCCTTTTAGTATTTACAAAAAAAAAAAAAAATATCGATAGTTTGAAGAAACTGTAACTATCGATTCTGTCGACTGTGCTATCGATAGTTTTACAGTCCTAGTTAATGACATTTAGCCGTTGCCATGGTGATAGCTTGGAGTTATTACTTTTGTTTACAACTGTCCTGGAAAAAGGAAAAGAAAAAAAAAAACAACAAGGAAACAAAACAGAAACAAAATTCTAGTGCGGACATCAACAACTATAACAACAGATAAAAAATCTCAATGAATATAAAAAGTAAAGTTGAATAAAAATGCCAATTCGGAGTAGAAATTAATGATTACGGATTTGGATCAATCGGACACAAACAGTCAACGCGAACAACAAAATGAAAAACAACAAGAACAACAACAGATGACATCAAGACATCCCCATAAAATGGCAACGACAAGGAAACCGCAAAGAAATGGTAACAAAGAACAAAAAGTCTTAAATACGATGTCGGGTAATTTTAATAGGCGTTCGCGGAGCATGGATTGCAATGTGGTATTGGGACAACGTAAAGGGCCACCGATAGCAGTGGAACATTGTCAAAAAAGTGAGAGGCGTCGTGAGGGTGGCCACAATCATGCTGCGGAGGAAAATAGTAGACATAGTAAAACTGCAGGTGAACAGCGCGTACATGAGCTGGTAAGTAAAAATGGATTAGTGAAAGTCGTATATATTTTATGTCTATTATCCTTTGCAGTTGCAGACCAAGGAGGCACAACTCTCGAAACTTATGGTGCGCGTTGCAACACTGCACGATTATAATGAACAGTTCGCGGCGGAGAATCAGCAGTTGCGTAAGGATAACAATGCTTTAGAGTTACGTCTCGCAAACTGTGAGAGTTGCCAGAAATTAAATTCCCAATTGACCACATCATTGAATGAGAATAAGACACTTAATAATGATGTCGAGATGATGAAAACCCTTGTCTATCGTTTAAATGTGCAAATCGAACGATATCAAGATGAATTGCGAAAACAAAAAGAGAGTGAGGGCGGTGGAGGAGGAGGAGGTGGGCGGGGTGATGGAGTGATATCATCAACGCCTCCACCACCAGCAACAGCACATAAGTCTTCCTTACCAGAATGGTCTGCAAATGCTCCCCCCGTACATACACTGACGCCTTTGCTAAGCGCCTACGATGCATTGATTGCCGACAAAGAGGATCTCATCCAACAGTTTAACCACGAGTTCGAACACTTTTCAGGTGAATTGAAGCGTACCATAGAAGAGAATTCACGTCTCTTACGTGATAATGAATCCCTAAAACGCGATGTAGGGACTTGGCGTGAGGAACGCACATGCTTGCAGGCTCAATTGGAGGTTTATCGTACAAAGGCTGAAGCTCAAACTCGAAAATCTGATTTGGCCAAGGAGAAGCTGGTTGAGGTAATGCATTGTTATGAGCAAAAGACTCAAACCCTCATGATGGATATGGACCACTTGCAAACAGCTTATGCTCGCTGTAAATCTGAGTTAGCTGGTCTAAGAAGTGCCGCACAAATTCCAGCAACGCAACCGGATGCCATAGCCACATCACTGCAAGAATGCAAAACGCTGCTGGACACACTTAAGCTGGAACATTGCAAAGAAAAACAAAAATTTGAAATTGAAATTAGAGATCTAAGTACGCGGCGCATGGAATGTGAACGCAATTGTGCAGAATTACGTGAGGAGCAAGCAAAGCTGCGGACACAACTGGAGGAACGTAGCGTCCTAATAAACGAATTAAAGCGACGTGAATCCCTGCTGGAATATTCAATGAATCGGGCGAAGAGGGCACGTGATCGCCTGAAGGCACGTCTGCGTATAGCTCTGCAATGGGCTCAAAAACTAGAAGCCGGTCAAGCTGAAGTTCAAAGTACATACGATGCTGTCAGGCGTCTAGAAATAGTTGTCAAACATAAGGAAGCACAATTGCGTGGTTTGCATGAACGCAATGTAGAGGAATTAGAACGGTTGCAACAGAAACTCCAACAGCGTGATGCTACTATAAAAACGCTCCTGCGTAACAAAATCGAAAGGAAGGTGCAACCGCCTAAGATTAATCTACAAGTAGAGTCTTCGTCGCCACATAGTGATGGCTTGACAGCTGGGCAGGGTGATGAATAACAATAGGAAAAGCGGCTACAGTGGTAGCAGCATCGGTAAAACAGAACAGTTTTTGTAGTATCGGAATTCGAATAGATTGTTTAGTATGTAATAGATGTGATGGCATCGTGATATTCGTAGTGATCCAAATTACTGATGCTATTGTTTTAGTGCAATATCAAAAAATTATAAAGAAGATACAATTCCAAAAAATATATTGTAACAAATAAACTTCAGAATCGATATATGAATATAAGTATATGGTATAAGTTTTGGATTGGGATGGATGCGAAAATAGTGTAACTAACTTGTATAGGTATATTTTATTTTATTATATACAATCACAAATGCATAAACTCCTTATAAAACAATACCCACTTTTTTGGGCAGTGCTGCCATGATATCCAAAATTTCTTCGCTCCAGACTTCTATGAATATTGAGAAGAGCCAAACCGTTTAATCTGGTCTCGCTAGTGGCTTTTCGTAAGTAAGTTTTCAACCTACAAAGAGTTGAAAACGATCGTTCACTGCGTGCAGCATAAACAGGTAGAGTTGCAGCTATTTGAAGGTATCGATGCGCAGTTGGCTAAAATTTTTATGTTATGGAGATATGGCAATAGAAATACACATTTTGTGAAAATTTCAAGTCTCTATCTAGTGCGGTTCATGAAATACAGAGTCGAAAAACGTGACGATTTTTATTATTTCACTCAAAACCACTCAATTTTTAACCAGGAAGAATAAACCCACTTCACCCCCCTTGCGAACGACACTGCCCATAAAGCACAATACGCAGTGACTTTTGATGGATGTAAGGGCATTTCAGCAATGTTCACTGGATTCATTCTCACTTCAAATTAGGCAAAACTGTGAATGTAGTCGTTAAACCAAATTATTATGTCAAGCGTTGTTTCATTCTGAGTCTATTTAAAATAAAATTTAAAAACGTACTGACTACAAAAAAACCAACCATCAACTGTCACTGGAAAGAGTGTTGCCAATTTTAAAACTAAACCTGCAACTTATGTAAAAGTTGCTCGTGTTGAAAAAGTAACCAGTGATGGGACATCATCCAGAGATTGATAATGGTCCAAACTTCTGTGTGCTTTTATTTCAGGATTAAAAAATTCAATTTGAACTAATATTCAAGGCAAAAAATAATAGCTTTGTTTCCATAGCTTTTTCATTCTTAGGTGCTTTTTGATAAGCTTCTCCATAATGGAAAGAGCAACTCTCTTCATCTATTGTATCTCTTGCGAAAGCTTTCTGTTTGGTTTCGCTTCCGCTCTTATAACCTGTAGCGCTTGTCACCTTCCCTTGTGGATAATTTTGTTTGGTCGTCGCAGGTCGTGCACAATTACATTTGTTTCTTGTCAATCTCCCCGGCTTTACCACCTTCATCGTCTTATTTTATTATCTTTAACTGGGTACATACATATATATTCCACATTTCGTTGGCCACTTCAATGCTTGCCTTTGTTGTTGTTGTTGGTGTAGTTAGTGTTGTTGTTGATGTACTTTTGCACCCACAGCGTCACTTTGGTATCTTTTTCATGAAGCGCACTCTGGGGTTTTCTTTTACTTTGCGCCTGGCCATAAATATACGCACAGCTAGCTGCCCTGCAGGTAGCTTTGACTTTGATGTGCTTCCTTTTTTCCTTGCTTCTCCTTTCCTTTAGTTTCATTTCCTCGTTTCCTTCGTTTGTTTGACTGTTTTTTGTTTGTCGTTATTCCTTTCTCTAACCTTCTCCATCGTCATCTTTGGCTTGTTATTATTGTACGTTTTATTTAATTCTCCTTGTTCATTTCTTTGAATTTCTCCTTTCATCCTTGGCGTCGAAATACTATTTTCTTTCCTAAGTGGTTTATCCATGTCGGATGTGTAAATTTTTAAATTTCATTTTATAGTCAAACGCTTAAAGTTGATTGCAATTTCTTTCTATACTCACTCACATCTCACCTTTCACTACCTTTCACTACGTTTGCTTTACTTCCTTTATCTTAATGTTCATGATCTTTAACTGATGATTTTTCTAACTTTCGCACGCTACGCTATAAAGTATGCAGCATATTTTGTGTTTATCTTTCTTCAGTTTATTTTAATCAAATTTTTATTTATTTTTTTTTTTTTCTACGATTATTTCGTTATTTTGTTATACCTATTTTGCTTGTGTGTTTCTTTAGTTTCCACATATTTTTGTTTATCTTCTAATTCTTTTTCGGACTACGTCACATGGAGCGTGTGTTAAGGCTCCCGTTCATTTGCTAATTGCCATGTCCAATTATCCAATAAGGAAACTTCATGTTGTTACGTGTTTAATTGTATCTTATTGGCACGTGCTGCTCCTACAAAATACCAAATACTGAAGAGAATTAAAGCAACAACATGTTTTCTTAAGACATTTAAGTAAATTGTAAGTTCGTTCTGTGAACTTACCTGACCTTGTTGTTGTTGTCATCTTTATTATATTGTATACAATTAATATATTGTATTGTCCATAGTACCAATTGATTACGCTGAGTTATTCTTTTCGACTTTAAATTGTTCTGGAATGATATTTGAATTTTTGGATTAAGTACAATATATTATATTCTTAATTTGTAATCTATTAAAATGATAATTCTTAACCAATTCCAATTAAAGAATAGAGTAACAAATATGCCTGTGAGAAATACTAATACTAATACTTATGTATTACTTTAAAAATCGGAAAAATTCGCCCCCTGAATTGTAAATAGTAATAACAGAGGCTCAATTTGACTTGCGGTGAAGTTGGCTAAAGAAGAATTTCAAAGCTCCTTATGCCCAATTCGTCGGCTGATCAATTAACAAGAATCAGCATATTTGAGGTTGAAACAAGGGAATCGCTGGTGAGTAGATAGAGTAGGAATGTAAACCCTTTATTGTTCTCTTAATTTTATTTTTAGAATTTATATCTTTAGATTTTTATAAAGGGGTGAAAAACAATTGGAAAACAAGACCATGGAATGGAATTAATGCCACCAAAAGGGTTACTTTCCTTATTTAATATATAAAGTTTTGTCTAACTAGAACTTCACTTTATCTTATCTGAGGTGATTAACTTTTCCATCGAATAATAATAATAACATAACTACGATTATTCGGATTAAAGTTAAATCACATTTCACTATTAATTTTAAATTTTCCTACGCAAAATTCTGAAAATTATATGCCACTTCTTCCTTATCGTCCTTCGTTCTGTGAGTAGTTAAAGGCATTTAGACTTGGTTGCTGCCTCGCCCGTTGACATTCGCGATTTATTATTATACATAATTGTTGTTGTTTCCGCTTTAGTTTAGCCTTAGCCTTATCCTTCTCCTTGCAATTGTTGTTGATTTCTGTATTCTGTCTTTAGGTTTTAAGAAAAGGTTTACATTTTGATGGAAATTTCTTATTGTTTGTTGATTTTCTTGCTTCTCTTGCTTTTTTTTTTTTTTTTTTTTCATATTTGCATGCTATGTCATTTTCTTTGTTATTGTATTATTGCTGCTATTTTTATTTGATCACGTAGGAGATTTTACAACAACGAAGTTGTACAAGTAAATTCTAAGGAAAAGTGAATATTCAATTGTGATAAGGTGGGAAGTCACAAAGAATGGAAGAATAACAAACAGGACTATTTGAGTTATAACAAACAGAATAATAGAAAGGCAGTCAGAACAGACAACGGTGACAACAGAAACTGAAGGAAGATGAACTAAAATCTCTTGTAAAAAATAAAATAAAATAAAATTTTTATTTCTTGAAATGTCAATCAATCTTGACATGAGCGAGCGTCTTTTCCTTAACTTCATGTTTCTTATTATTGTAGTTGTTATTCTTTCTGGCTGTCAATCATCAACATCCTTTATTTATTTTTTTTTTTTTTTGTATACTTTATTTTTAAAGTTACAATAACCAATAACCAATATTCAATTGTGAATTGTATTTATTTGATTTCATTCATTTTATTTATTTTATTGTGCTTTTTTGTTAAGCTTTTTATCAGCATGGTGTCCTTTAAGGATATTATGCTATGGAAATTTTATTTTCAAATTTTTTTATCCTCTCTTTGTAATTTGTTTATTGAGCTTTTCATTATTGATGTTATTGTTACTGTGTTGCTTTTGTTGTAAGGTCTTCATTAATTTATCATTTATGATGGCAACAAAATTAT
Source organism: Amiota minor (assembly GCA_037043295.1). Lineage (NCBI taxonomy): Eukaryota > Metazoa > Arthropoda > Insecta > Diptera > Drosophilidae > Amiota > Amiota minor. The sequence continues at coordinate 1,671,459 of JBAMAW010001038.1, forward strand.
TTGCTCATTTGTTCCTTGATTTAATTATCAATGACTTTAACAACAAGACTCACCGTTGAAACGTCGATTCGATGACCTACAAAGGAAATGTTTTGGAAAATTATGCCCACAGAAATTACAGGAAAGATAGGATGAGGAAGCGGAAGCGGAAAAGAATAAATTTAAATGTGTTAAGAGAAGAGGAAAACATAAAAAATTAAGCAATAAAGTAAAAGAAAATGTTTAATAAATTAAAAATTTAAATGCAAATTTAAAAATCACACACATTGTTCAGCATGTTTCGTGCGTTCCTTTACATCCTTTGTTCCTTCGTTTTTTTGGCATCAATTTCCACCGCCTGCTGTCATTTAACAAAATGGCGCTTTTCCTTTTTGGCATTTCACTTACTTTGGTTCTCATTTATTCTCGCTCGCTTCATTTCGAATTCTTCGCTACCAACGCGATTTAAACTTATTAACATGCATTTGGCATTCCTCCTTGATTCAAAATTTAGAACAAACACCACAAAATGTAAGAGATGCAGAAGGTGAAGGAAACGGCGAAGTAACAATAAGAAAAGTAATATAAATACAAGGTCGAGTAACGGTGTTGGCATGCTGGCGGTTATCAAAGGACCTTTGGGTGCAGAAAAGTAAAACCAACAGAAAACAAAGTCAAACTAACAAAACAAAAACACCACACACACAAAGCAGAATGCGGTACTGCATTTGTGTGAGTATGTGTTTAAGTTTAAGTTTGCGAATATGTGGTTGAGTGTCAGTGCAGCTTTGTTGATATCCTTTTGACAATGTTAAAGTTAACAGCTCATTTAAAAACAACAACAGCAACAAAAGTGATGAACGCAGAAGGCGTTGAAAGCAAAGTTTACAATAAGGACAACAAAGATTAGACTGACTGACAGACAGACAGAGAGACAGACAGAGAGACAGATGAATAGACGAATGAAGGAGGAGATGGGCGTAAAGTCACAAGAAGAAGCAACATGTGAGCGGAAATGATATTCGTAGAAATGAGCAAATCAGAAAAGGGCGAGACGTTGAAGGACACACAATCACAACAGCAGCAACAGTGCATGAAGGACGAAATGCGACCCAACTCAAGGGCAATATATCTTTAAATGAGTGTGTGTGTGTGCACTCTATCTCTCTCTGTCTCTCTATTCTATCCTGTCATTTTTTTTTTTTTTTGTTTCTTTTCTATATGCATGTTTGTTTAGCTTTTTGAGCTTCTTTCCGGTGTTGAGCAAAAACTCAATTTACATTGAGCTCACACGCACACGTATCAGCGTGACTTGTTGTATCTGTGTGTGTGTGTGTGTGTGTGTGTGTGTGTGTGTGTGTTTATGTATCTATCTACATGTACATGATTGTATGTGTTTTTGTTGTTGTTTTTTGCACAAAGGTCCCCAGTTTTAGCTTTTGCTTCTTGGGTTTACCTTGCATACAAAATTGTGGTTGGAAAACAAAAAAAAATGCTTTCAGCACACAGAAACACACACACACACACTAATAAGCAATAAAACAAAAACAAAAAATCTGAAACAACATCAACTTGTTTAATAAGAAACAAACAAAGTTGTAATAGACTCAACAAGTGTGTAAATATACAGTAAAATAAGAAGAATCCCAACAACAAAAAAAAAAAAAAAACAAAAAATAAAACAAAATATGAAGGCATTTTATTGTATTAAAGTTTGTGGTTGTTTTTTGTTTTCTCCTCTATTTTGTTCTGTTTGGTTTTATTATTATTATTATTATTTCAGGAGCGTGTGTGTGTGTGTGTGTGTGTGTGAGTGTGTGTTATTAATCTAAATAATGGAATGAAATAAAGTAAAAGTGTTAAAACAAACTGAGAAACATTTGCAATTTGGCCAAAATTTCGGTTATTGTGGTTTCTTCAATCAAAACAGTCAGAAACTTTTACTAATTCTAAGTAGAAAAATATGTGGTTAGAAAATGGTAAAAAATCAAGAAATTATTCATTTTGAATACATTTTTCTAAGAATAGACAAGAAGAAGTCGAAAAGGTTTGTTGTTTTAGGATCCAAATCAAAATAATATACAATATGTTTTATTTCTTTTTTAAATATTTTAAGCTTATTTCCCCCAGAAAAGTTAAGAAAATATATATTATATATATATATTTATTTTTTTTTTTGTTTATTTACCCTTTGTCCATTTATGGTCAATAAGTAAATCTATTTATGAATAAATGTCACACATAACATGATCAAAATATGAACATGATTGACTTCAGACATCAACACAGATATACTGCATGGGAGATTGAGCGGTTAGTGTCTTCTAGTTTGAAGGCTATTATCGAGCAGGCCCTAAGCAGAGCAAATTGGGTCCAGTCTGGTCATATGTAACTCATAATAATACTAATATATAGAATAGAGAATTGTGCAATTTGATTTGTCTTTTTCAATGATCTGTTTCCATATTTCATTATGAACTTTATTTAGATTCAGAGATGTTGTTGTTTTATCATATTGTTACGCATAGAGTCATGCATCAAAGACCCCATAAACTATTTATGAAAATAAGTACAATAAACCTCTGGAGGCCGCGGTGCTATAGTCACCATTAATAAAAGTACATACATTCTCGTATATATAATTGAACAGCATAACAACAAGAATCGATCGAAGCCATGTACGTCTCAGTTTCCAAAGTTATAGACTTGAATTTTACTATAGACACGTTTTGTTATCGGATTGTTGTTGGTGCCAATACTTATGCCATTTCGGCCAATTAAACAAGACAATATACATATCCAATAAAAACACTTATGTTTGAATGCCTGGTTCTATGAATATCTACAATTAATTTAGAACTTTTGAATATTTTATTGAATTTTCAATAGTGTAGAAATTATATCCTTTAACTGTCTTGTAAACTGCATTAAAGACAAAAAGCAAGCATATGCACAGATATTTTAAAACAAAGACGGCTTTCACCAAGGGATGGAGTGATTCATGAGAAAGGTTATAGATATATAATTCATTAAAGTCTTGTTTAAATTAACTGAAATAAGATGATGATTGTGGAAAATGTCAGAAAAATAATGCCGTGAACTGTGGTAATCACATAACCAAAGTATCAATATTGTCGTAGACAGCAGAAAGCAGTGTAGCTGATAATGCAGTGTGATGTGGGTTACACAGTAGAGTTGCTTTGATTTTGGTAACATCATGGGGAATTGCCTCAACACTACTCGATGGCGGATGTACAACGCATTAGGCACTCAAGCTTCCGTTGAAATTAAACCAGAAAAATCTACATGCAACATCATTAAAAATTCTGGAATGGCCACAGTCCTTAAAAAGTCCTTCACTAGTTTACGAAGGTAGTAGTGGTGTGTGTACTCGTCCCTGGGTAGCCTGCGTGGTATCAGTCATAGCAGAATAAGAAGACATCAGAATAAACGGTCGTGAGTAGTAGTAGAACAAGCGATAAAGTCGAAGAAGAGGCGTAGACGAAAGCAGAATAATCATCAGTTGACGTGAAACAAAGTCATTGAATTTAAATTCGACATTAACATATTCTTACGTTAAACAACATTATTACAATAAATATTAATATAACATATGTATATCTTATAACACGACGCAGAGATTATTAAACAATACATAAGTATATATGCAAACAGTATTATGGGCCGGAATATTTGCTTCACTGTTTCACATATCCTACTACACTTTCCTACAAAATCATCTTCTCAGGGAAAGAAAGACTCAAATACTTAATGATATCGGCAGATTTAAATCTTCCTAAACATTGCTATAATCTTGCAAACACAGTATGAACTCGCTACATCAAACAACCCGATAATCCAAGCAACCAATTTCTTCCCATGATAAACTCTATAATCCGTACACCCCTTTGTAGATTTTTATAGAATTTAAAAAGGCACATTTTACGAAGAGGTGTTTGTTTGAAAGTAAATGAAGTTGAAAAAATATGAAACGGGGTTCAATTTTGATTTAAGAAGTTAACTTTTCTATGGATATAATTTGCTACTACTGAATTTTTTTGGTAGATAAAACAAATAAGCGTTAGCAATTAAATTTGAATCTTAGTTGATAAGATCTTTTCGGATTAGTTCTAACGGGAGTAAGTAGGATATTTGTTAGTTTGTGATGTACTAAGTGAGCTGGTTGCCATAGTTGCTACCACTTCAACCCTACCTAACCGAACATATGTATGTAGTTATTAAGAGAGGCAACTGAGTAATAAACTTTCAGTTGCATTTGCCAATTAAAATCGGATTATTAATCTTCTGTATTGCATAATAAAATAGGATTGTACCACTCATACTTATAAACATATGGAATAGTACGACGAGTATGTACAAATCTTAGTTACAATTGAAATTTAGAGAGTCACCCCCACAGGCATTTTTGAGGGCAATGTTACACAAATGAAACTAAAATTATTTCAATTAATTATTTTGATTTGTAGACAATGTCGATTTAATCTCGATTTTATTCTTAGATACAATAAAGGATTAAATCTATTAAATTTCAAATTGTTATTAGTTTCTTTTGTATCAAAAATAATTCTTAATGATTTTTGTATTCATCTTCTAAGTATTGTACATAATGGAAATGAATGGCTAAATGTGTTGATAAGCTCAAAGCTTAAGAACGGCTGGACCAATTTGGATCGCCTGGATGTTGTCGAGAAACACACAGTTTTTTACCATTTTAAATTTTTTCATTTTTCCGCAAAATATACTAAACCGATTTTAATCATTTCCAATTTAAAACAACGAATGAATGCTTATGCAGAAAGTTGCATTCTTATTTTTCTTAATTTTTTTAAGGTAAATATACTTTTAATGGGATTAAGTTTTTGATTCTGGCACAGAATAACAAAGTGAGGGTGCTTTGGTTTATTTTCCTGTGCCGAAAATAAAAAAAAAACCTTATTTGTTTATCTAAAGAAGAAAAAAAAAATGTGGTTAACTTATTCATGAACTTACTTTTTATTTATCCAAAAATACATTTCGAAATTGTTTATTTTGAGTTTAAATAAAACTTAGAGCTTTGTTAACTTAATTTTTTTCTATCTATATTGTATTAACATGAGCCACTCCAATAAAAAAATTGGTTTATCTTAGTCAAAAGATAAAAAAATGGGCCAAGTGCGAGCCAGACTCGTAAACGGAGGGTGCCGTACCAGATTGTGGTTCGACTTGACTGATTCGAAAAATATACCGCCCCTATATCAGAAACTTAAAGTGTCTAAATAGTCCAGAAAACAAAAAAGTTTTTCTATAAGAACCTGAATTTTAATGGTGGGTTTGTATGGGAGGTACCCCTCCTAGGTGGCCGATTTATCTGATTCCAACAGATGTGTAGCGTCTATGTCAGGAACTAATAGTGTCTAAATTTCAGTTCGATAAAACAAAAAATAAAAAAGTTTTTTCTAATAAGAACCTGAATTTTAATGGTGGGTTTGTATGGGAGGTACCCCTTCTAGGAGGTCGATTGTGCTGATTCCAACAGATGTATAGTGTCTATATCAAAAACTTTTAGTGTCTAAATTTCAGTTCGATAAAACAAAAAACAAAAAAGTTTTTCTAATAAGAACCTGAATTTTAATGGTGGGTTTGTATGGAAGGTACCCTCTCTAGTAGTTCGATCAAACTGAAATTTTGACAATATAAGTTTTTAATGTAGGGCCACCAACATTCCCAATTTCAAGATCGTGGGATTACTGGATCGTGTACCTGCCATATACTTCTTGTATGGGGGCTCCTTTAAGTTTTGAAAATATTTTAGTTTTAGTATTTGCTGCTGATGCCCGAATAGAACAACACCTTCTGTGAAAATTTCAACTCTATATCTATTACGGCTCATAAGATAATACGCGAGGGCGGGCGGACGGTTGGACGGACAACGAAGTCTCTGCAAAATGGGTTCCTTTTGGTAACCTTTGGGTCCGGAACCCTAAAAATAACGTCATCTACACAAAAAATCAACATCCTTGCAATATTTTAGATGCTTTTTGATTTTCTTTTAGTTATTTTTCGCATCATCGCGTTTTTTTCTTCCCGTGATAACAAATAGAAAATCTTTTTTGACTACTTTATTTTCTTTTTTTACTTACTTTGTTCATCATTTGTATGTTGGTGTGCGGGTGTTATGGGTTGCTTGTTGTTGTTGTTGCTGTTGCTGTTGAATTAATCCCGAAAGAAAGACATGGTCGGCTACCATGAAAACTTCAAATTTTTCGTTCTCCTTTCATCCATACAATGTATTTGAGCCACTTTGATGCTTATCATGGTCACCGGATCAATAAATGGATTTAGTATTACAGTATTTTAGAATAACAAGCAACGACCGGTGAAGCATACTGAGAATGAAACATGAATTTTGTTGCTGACAATTCGAATTCGAAGTTTCTATTGTAGCTTGGGGCAAACAGAAACTCATTCATTCATTTCCTTTAAATTCATTCGCTTACATATGTTTGAAGATACTAACCAGAAACAAAATTGATGTCATTTACGTTGATGTATTGCTTACTGGCTTATCCCTTGTGTTAATATCCTTACAACACAATCATGAGATAACATATACAAAGAGAGATAGAGAGGAAGAGAAAGAGTGAATGATTCATTTATTCCTTCACCTGTCGTGACCTCTTTCAACGGATTGCCTTTCTTGACCTTTACCATATGAACATACATACATGTTGCATGTAACATAAGTAAATAAACCGTAGCACATGTAACTTCTCAATATAAAACGCAGCTAATATTTTAACTGTTATAAGACTTCCTAATATGTACGTACGTCAGTTCTACTTTCCTACTTCTGCTTCTAATATCTACTCTAATACTTTGCCAAATGTCTTTGACTTTTAACATTTACCTTACAGGATTGCCTTAGTCTGTTGCCTTACTTCATTTTAAACGAGACGAAGGTCCTTCCTTTTATTCGAACATATTGCCTTAGGCGCTTTCCTTATTTATTTGCTGCTTCACTCTGCTTTACCCTACTCTTTTTCCTGTTCCCGTCTTTGCTTTGTAGCCGCTGATAAAATAAATACAAACAACATCTTGGTTTATTTCCTGTTTCTAACTCTTCAGTGCGTGTTTGCCTTGCTTTTCCTTGTTTTACCCGAAAATAAAACAAAAAAAAAAAAAAAAAAGATGAAGATGAAAACAAGAAATCCATTAAATTTTATTGTTACCAAAGATTAAATCACCCTCCAAAAGACGAGATATGTTATAACATATCTTGTATGAAATATCAAGGATTTTAATAAACTCCTTTCTTATAGAAGTTAAAGGTTATTCATGTGATTTTAATATATAATTTTTTGGTTGATAGTAACTTCCGTGAAGTTTCGAATCCTTAATCCATGATATGAAAAAACAATTGTTTCTATTTTTGAAAACCTTCTTATAGATCTAATCATGATGACATGATGATATGACTACGTAAAAATTTACCTCCATACAATAGTAAGCAGTTGTACTTGACCCGTGTTTCTTAAACTTTGCTTAATAGGACATGCTTCAAATTACAATATAAAAAAAAAAAATAGATGTGAAAAAGTAAAAATAGACCTGAAAACTTTCAGTTACTTTATGCTAGACAATTGTCTACTTTATGGTAAAAATTTCCATTACCATTTATACTTACCAAGAATAAAGGATACCGAAAGGTAGCATACGACAACATATTCTCATCATTTCCTCTTTACATCGTTTCGACTTCCTTTACCATCAATGGTTGTCTGTTGATGATTACCTTTGCACACTTGTTGCTTCGTCGATGTTCCTAACTCACTTTCGAGCCAGTACTCGACTCACGGTCCCACATCACATCAATGTCGTTGTATCATGGTTACCTTTTTTCGTTAAAGTAATTTCACGGTGAGTGTTGCCTGGTTTTATACGCACACAAACCTATCTTTAGATTTTAACAGCATTGTCCTTATATCTTTCTATCGGTTTTCTTTCATTTTATCTTCATATACATCTTTCCTTTTCTTTTTCTTATTTGATTCTGATATAAATTCTTTCCGTTGATGTTGTTTGCTTTTATCCATCAGTTATGGTTTCATTTTCTATACGCAGTCAGTCCCAGTCTCCTGCACTCTCCCACGCAGGGTATAAGATTTTGTATGTTGAACATTCATTTAATTTCTCATCTCCGTGGTTGCGCTCTTGTCTTTGCCTGTCACAAATATTGTTGGTAGACAACGGAAACACAAGGGGTATGGCATCTACAAACATCAAAGGCAATAAATCGTTATTTAAATTTTATTTACATTGCTACAAAAATTTATTTTGCATATTTGTGTCGGCGGCCCCTTGACTTATTTTCATTCCTCAAATCATCATAGGCATCATCATCATTATCATCATCATCATAGTCACTACTACTATTGCACCGACACAAACTCAAGCACTTGCGTTTTATAGCTGCTTCTCTTCCGCTATACTACAAGTAAAATATCGTCATTTGTTCTCGTCATAATGTCTTCGGCGCCTCTTAAATATGCACTAAATATTTTGCTTATGAGTCTCTTGAGGCTCCAATGAGTCAAGCCAGCGCAAGCAGTCAACATTTTGCTTGAGAATGAAACGCTGTCATGGTTGTTTTGCTTATTATCCTTGTGCGCGCATCCTTGTTTAGCCTTTATTAAGTTCTTAATCGATATGACAATTTTACAAACACACTCTTTCTTGATCTCATATACAATACATTATTCTCAAACACGAACACACTTTTCTTATGTACCCACGGTTTCGCACGCAAGTCGAGCGAACAGAAAAGTAACAAAATATTTTCATAAATTATTTAAAGTATGTCAATATTTGGCAAAAGATATCGTAGTCTATTGTTTATTGGGTCATAGTCAGAAAAATATTCTAGAACCACAGAATAAGCGGCCAGCAGAAGTACAGTATTATTGCGCAAGTACAGGTACAATAAATTGTTGGTTGGATGATGGATGAAATGAGAATGGTTTTACAATATTTTGGGGAAATGCTGGCATAGACTTTCAATATTGTTGCTTGGCAACGCTTCGATGAAATCCAAAATTAACCTAGTTTCATCCGTTATTATCAATTCGGCAGATGTGTCTCAAGGTCTGATAAGCAACTGACGCAATATTGTTTAGTACATATTGTAAACTATTGTCTAGTAAATTTCTGATTCTCCACAGTAAGCCTTTAATCTCATCTGAAAATGATGATCAAGTTTATTGCACTTACCCCATCATATTGGGCAATAATATTGTAGATGTGTGGATCGCTTAAGGGAAATGGAAATTGTATTTGCAACATTTTCCACTGCTCGACGCAATGAAAAGGTCGCCTTCGCCGTTGTTGTCTTTGGCTTTGGCTTTGTAGGCGAAGCCACTGGCAATACAACAAAATTGTTTATGACTTGTACAAAAATGATGATGATGAAGACGATGAAGATGAAGTACAACTAAAATTATTGCCTTTCTGTCCTTATTTGCTTTTATGGCTTTTTTCACTTTTCCAGATATTTTCTTATTAGATTCAATGGTATCTCTAATTTCCCTTGCCATTCTTTAAGTTTTCGTTTCATTTCGTTTGGTTTCCTTCCTTTTCTATTTTATTTTCATGTTCTTCTTTGAATTGTATTGAACTTCAAAATTAGTTTGATTTTCTCGGGTACAAAGTAGGTAAGTTAATTCAAAATGTCAAAGGGAATTCATTTTTGTTGTTGTTGTTGTTCCTTTTATTTGCTAATAATGACAAAGTTAATTTTTATATTGTTCAATGAGGTGTGGCCTTGGTAATAAAGTTGATTAAGGGCAATAATTCAGGTGTGATGAAGTGAGATACTTAAAATTATGGAAAATTAGCAATATATGTAGTTAAATCAGTTTCGAAGAGTAAAGAATGAGGTTACATGATCCTCTTTTAATTAATAACAAGCAAAAAAAGGTGATAAACTTTGTCCAAGGTTTTTTTTGTTTTTTTGTTTCAGGGGACTATACCAAGAAATAAATTATTGAAAACAATTTAATTTAACACTCAACTCAATTTGAATTTCAGAACAAACAGTCAATTTGTGTGGCGACTACATCTTCTAGTCATCGAATAGATCTATTGGCAAAAACTTTAGAAGTTGTGTAAGGATATGTGACACCCATTACCCATTTGATATTGTAGCATCAGCATGACTAAGAACATTGGTTAGCCGCATCAATCTTTTAAACATAATGGTCTAGTGAAAAACAGGCATGTGTCAATTGTCTTATAAATAAATGTTGCTGATCAGATTTAGAACATTGTAGGAAAAAAAATGCAGCCCGAATTTATTATTTATCAAACACATCACTGTTTTCTTTGAATTTCTTCGAAATGTCAATGCTATACCATGTACTTATTGTTGTTGGCCATTGAAATAGACACAGTTATTATTTTATTGAGCTCCTGCGTTCTTTGATTGATAATACAGAAATATTTCATTATTGATTTGACTAATGTTTTTGGTAGAGTCAGTATTTATATTGCATTTGAACATTGAGATTGAGATATTTGTATGGGAGCTATGCAATCTAGTTATCCCAGGATCTTGAAATATCCATTCTTAGTGTTAGTGGGTCAGAAACCTATACTATCCACATTTCAGTTCGATAATCAAAAAACCAAAAAAGTTTTTCTAATCATAACATGAAACTAAAATGGGAGCTATAATATCTAATAATTCTAGGGTCTTGAAATTTACAAAATTTAGGGACATTGCTTATATCTTTTTCTTGTCCAAATTTCAGTTCGATGATACAGAAAGCAAAAATGTTTTTCTAATAAGGACATGAATTTAAATTATTGTCTGCATAATAGTATCCCTCCTAGTGGCCCAATTCGGCTGATTCTGACAAATATATAGCTTCTAGTGAAAAGAAAAATTCCTGCAAAATTTCTGGTCTCTACCTCAGACGAACTCGTCTTGTCGAGCTGATCAATAATATATGTATATACTTTATCGGGTCTCCGATGTCTCCCTCTGTCTGTTACAAACTTCATGACAAATTTATAATTCTATTCACTGCGTAATGAGTACGAAAAAACATCTTTTAATGATAAAAACTTTAAAAAATAATACAAATAATTAAATTGTAATCGAAAGATCAATAACATTTAAAAATAATTTAAGGAATTTTTGCGCCACTTTTCCGAGCACTGCTGGCCGTATGTCACGAATAATATGAACAATGTTGGCCTCCACTCGTCAATTGTTGCTGGTCCATTGCTCGAAATTAACTTATTGCTAAATTTTGATTTCAATAAATCGATGGTTGCGGTCGCTGTATGGCACGTAGCGCCATCCTGTTGAAAACTCATCTCGTCCGGATCAATAACATCCATATTTTCAAATAAAAAATCATTGATCATGGTGCGAGCTTCGGTCTCGTTTTTGAAGAAATAAGGTCCGATGATGCCACCAGCGTATAAGCCGCACCAAACAGTGCATTTTTCTGGACGTAATGGAGTCTGTAGGGTCTCTTGTGGATGGCTGTTACTTCATATGCAGCAAACATTGCTTATTAACAAACCCATTAAGCCAAAAATGAGCCTCATCGCTGAATACAATTTGGCGATAAAACAATGCGTCAGTTGCCAACTGGTCTAGAGCCCGAAAAAGAGAAAGACCGACGCATTTGATGGCGTATATGGTGCTCTCGGGGCTTCAATTCCTGCCCCAGCTGAATCTTATACGGGAACTAGGACAAGATTTATGCGCAGAGAGCCCCAATCCCTGCGACCGACCACGAATCGATAAATTTGGATCTTCTTCCACACTTCCGTTTACAGTGGCGATATTCTCTTCAGTACGTACATTCCTTTGTCGTGTTGGAGTTATTCCATCCTTTAGAGAGTATGTGGTACGAAATCTATCCACAGTTCAACGGATAGCTTGCTCAGATGGACGTTTGTGTGCGTCATCAAAATCACGAAGTCGGCCATAAATTGCGCGAATAGACGACTGATTTTCAAAGCAAATTTGGAAAAATTTTGTAGCGTTGTTCAAGCATGAGCTTATTCATTATGATTTGCTAGAGTATACTGAAACTAATAAAAAGAAAAAGTGTTTTATGAAAATTTAATTTTTTTTGTTATTTTTTATAATCTCAATAATAAACAAAAAATTAAATAAATACAAAATGTTACACAGACAATAATAATAAAACAATAGAACTGAATTGACTGTGCCAACATTCATTTCTTTAGCAGAATTAATTTTCTAATATCAAAAAAAAATATATATATATACAAATTTATAGTGAAAACTTAATACAAAAGTTTAATGAATGAAATCATATACTTTCCTATTCTACTTGTATTACCATTTTGATTGTCTACTCTCGGGACCAACTGACTTCAAACAATTCAATCGAACTCATTCAGTCATCTGATTTCATTGAACTTTATCTTTATAAGTCAGACATCGTTGGTCTTTCTAAATGTCTTGAATGAAACTTACTACTTCACTTTATGTATTTCAATCTGTTTATATAAGTATATAACAAACTTTATTTCGCACTTATCTATCTCTAAGTTTTCCAAAAACTTTTTTATTTCAAATTGTACACGAAACTTTACTTAAAAATTTGCTTTAAACTTTAATCGAATATCAATTTCAATTTAGAACTTAATTTAGATTTGCTATTAAATCTTTAAACATTGACAGGCTTCCCCATTAGCCTTTTAATAACTAACTCGTCATTATATGTATTGTATTCTGTTTTGAAGTAGTTGGCCCCTTACTCTTGTCTTGATGTGAGAATTCTGGTCTTGCGTTGGCCATCAATCTGCATTTATATCCGCTTTACTGTGAGTTCATTTCCTCAAATGACACGAAAACATACTTTCTAAGTTTTCCAAATGATTGAGTTTCGTTTTCAATCGTTGATTTTAGCGAAAATTATAAGGTTTGTGAAATCTAAGGCACGGCAAGGCACGGCCCGGCCCTACAATAAGTGAATGACTTCATCGGCAGCATTTCAAGGAGCCTGGTTGATGATTGTTCAATGAAATGAAGTGTAAAATGAGCGTTTATAAGAAAAGCTCACAAAGACTGCCAATGACTTCTCCTCTCATTCCTTGTATTAACTATGAAATGTTTGTGTATGCCAGTGAATAAAATGACATGCGAATTGACAATGTTGCTGCTATACATAAAAAAGCCCTTGGGAGTCTATGTGTATGTATTTTAGTTACCTTGAAAAGCAACAGCTGAATCTTGAATCCTGGGTTTGACTTTGTTGTTGTCACTATGGCATTTACGAATTTAATATATCATGTTATGATTGCGCAGTAATGCAATCTTATGTATGAGAGGAGCCGAAAAGAAGAAAACTAAACTAAAGAAAGAAACCAAAAGAAAACTTCCATGAATTATGTTACAAACAAGAGAAAATGTGGGGCTCCGCTCATTCATCAACCTAATGCTGACAGATTTCCACCATGCAGCATATTGTTGGCCTGGATTGGGTGGTAGAGTTTGTTGATGAGGATGTGCCTTCATTAGCGACTTTGGCAGTTTCGCTTGTGTTTTTTGGTTTATTAAAGTTCATTTTTATTGTACTCACTCCAGTTTTTTTGTTTTCTTTTTGACGTAACAAAAGCCCAAAAATGACTCAACAAGTCTTCGTTGTGAAAGAAAATAAGTGAAAATGAAAAATTCAACTTTTCTAAAGAATTTCTGCGCTTTACGTAAATTGTACTTATGAATTCTGGTATATATTTAATACTTACAATAGAAAATAATAGATTCTTAAAATCTACAAAGGCTATTGTATTTATTTGTAAAATATTGGTTAAAGAAACAAAAGACATATTCATAAGTAGCAATTTGATAAGTGAATATGGATCAGACACTTTTGTAGTAAAAGTTTGAATTTTTTTTGTTTTATATTAAGAACACGATTGGATTTGTATGGAAATGATCCGATTCGGCTGATTCCAATAATTGGACAGTGCTTGGTGAAAAGAAAACTTCGTGCAGCTTTCTCTGGCTTAAAAAACTGCGGGAGTACTTTGTATACATATCGACGGAGAAAGGGACTGACGGACATGGCTTAATCAACTCGACTCGTCGAGATGATCAAGAATATTGGTGTATATACTTCATGGGGTCTTCGATATCTCCTTTTGTTTGTTACAAAATTCATAACAAACTTACTGTGTAAAGAGTATAATGAAGTACTTAGATAAATATGGGGACCGCGATAATCCGTGGATTACAAACATACAACATGAGCTTATATATATGTAGTCATATTTCTCATTCCACAGAAACTTATTGTGTTCATACATTGCAGGGTCAATTGTTTTGCATTGAATGTTGGCATATGCAAATAACGATTTCAACACAATAGCAGCAGGAGTTCAATAAAAATACTTGTGTAATACGCGTACCCAATCACACTGTGAAAGGTAAACAAAAGAAAGCAAATAATAACTAAAGCAAAATATAGAAAAAATTGTGAATTCATTTTTCTATTATTCTCTTTATAGTATTTTTATTGCGTTTTTTGTATGTATATCGATACACATGAATACAAGTAGAGACGCATAATATTATTGAGATTACAATACAATCAATACATACAAGGTTTTTTTTTAAAAATATTAGTGCTATTTAAAAATGGACTTCTTTTTTTCCGCTTTCATAGCAAGCAACTGATGCGATTTTGCACAGGATTGTCTACACCAGAGATGGTGCCCAATGTGTCTGAGTGATGAGTAAAATTCCAACGAGATTTCTGTTCTCTGATACAGATGACTGATATTTGACTTGGGCAGCTGGTTGAACAGTTCTGATCTACACACTATAAACTATTTCCTACAATATGGAATAAATATCTTAATTCATTCAACTTCAACACAATGCGATAATGTGGGTATTTGAGGGAAAAAAATGCAAGATATTTTAATCACTCATTTGATCGATAGCTTTAATAATAATACTCACCTCGCATTACTTTTGTTTTCATTTTTGACAGTTTTTATAATCCTCTGCTAGCTTTTTTTCGTCATTGCCTAGTGTCTTCCTTCACGGATTGTCACGGATTGTAGACTCACTCGCGCTGTCGTACACGCAAACCTAACTTTAAGTTACCATATATATGTTTAAATTTTTGATTTCATATCTTCATAAGCTCGTTTTTTGGCCATCTTTGCCATGTTTTCACCTTTACATCAGCTCATCCTGAGTAAGTTTCCATATATGCAAATCTAACTCTGTTTAGTGACACTTGACTCATTCCTTAACTCACATTTGCATTGTTCTTATTTCAGTCTTTGTTCGTTTGTTTTTTCCTAACATAATTTCGTTCTTTTCCGTCTTTCCCCTGTTAGTTTTACGGAATAAACCTCTGATTGTAGTGTCCACACATGCTCTTTTAGTACCCAAATGCAGGTAGAGTTTTTAACTCTACATGGAGTTGTGTTATACAACCGGGTGCTGTCACTAAGACAGCAGCAGAGGTTTTGGGTGGGCCTCGCTCCTCAGCAAGGAGGGAGTCATATTTACCAAAATAAATAGACTCTAAATTGTTACCTGCGGATATATCTATATAGCGAAGGGGACATTGATTGACGTTTATCAATCCATGTGTTAGGCACCGTTTTCTTAAGTCTTCCATGACAGGCGTTCACGGTAAAATAAATTGATATTTCCACTCATTCTCTCACCAATGCAATCCCATCCAACCATTGATCATTTGTTTGCATTGTCCTAATTTGACAGGTGGCAAATGTAGAATACTTAAAATATTTACTCACTCACTAAGCACACACTCACAGAGAAGTCTTTGCCCTTTTGTCCTATCACACAATGAGTTACCGAGTGATTGAGCATGTTTTGCATTAGTTATATTCTCGTCAAATGCTTTTAAAAACATGTGCTCCCGTTGTCACGTGAAGTGCTCTTTGTGTTATATCAAGTGATATTATTATTTTATGTTATTAAGTGTTAAATAACAATTTTCAAACACAAAAACATAATTAATTCAATTCATGTAAATTTTAATTGATATCAAATGATTTTCTACATCTGCTGTGCATTATTAATTCTGTTTTTGGCATTTTATAGTAAACGGTAAATTGATATTGTTCTAACTACTACCAACTTCGTTCTATTCTATTCTTATTGTTGTTGTTGTGTCGCAATTTGTGTCGCATTTTAAACATCATTTGCTGTTGCATATGATGAATGCATATTGTGTTGTTTGTCTTATTCAGATGAAATGATGAGATTTGATTGATTTGAGTTTATTGTTAATGGTGACATTTGGTTTACATTCATAGACAAAACTTCATCGCGTTCAGTTTGAATGGATTGCGATATTTCAATAGAATTTCTCTAGTAAATGAGTATGAATAGAAATGCAGTAATTTCGTTTTAAAAATATTTTATTGGAATTCAGTATAGAACCTGAATTTTAATAGTGGGTTTGTATGGGATGTACCCGATCTTACTGAAATTTGGACACTATAAGTTTCTAATTCATTTCCACCAACGGTATAAATTTTAAAGAATCGAAGATTACAATCTCCCATACAAACCCCATGCGCTTCTTTTTGTTTTTTTTTTTTTGGTGTCACCTATTACTGTTCATGAGATATAACGCGAGGACGGACGGACTGCAAAGAAACAGAAAGTCAACAATTCTCAACTCATATTATTGTATATTGTGCTATTCTTTAAAATGTTTGGGGTGTACATATTTAACGCATTTCTCACATTTACATACAGTGTTGCTATGGCAGATGCCACAGCGAATATTGCACCAATATCAAACATCACATGAGGCTGATGATTTGTAGTTACAGTGACAATCACTTTGTCATACCATTGAACGTCAGCACTTAAATTTTGCATAGGAAACGTAATCATTATGCAAAAAAAACAAAAAGTTCCTTTATTATGTAAATTTTTTTCATACAAAGCTTCTCCTTCATGGTTCACTTGATCAGTAAACATTGGTGACAGATTCTTTGACGGCCAAGAAGGTGTATGTGGAAACATAACAAAACAAACTAATAAATACAGCAATAATGAAAATATTACATAGAAGTGCAGTACAGTAAAGTGAAGTTAAGTGAAGTGAAGTGAAAGATACCACATCTCTCTTACTACTAAGGTAATAAAACAAAATTAATTTGAATAACAAACTACTAACTACTAACTACTAACTATAGTTATTGCTTGCAAGTGACAAAAATGAAGAAGTATCTAATACTTTTTGACTAAAATTTGCAACACACGAGATCATAGCGCATGTAAAATTGCCGAAAAGGGTGTGTCAATGTAGCTTGTACAACAGGAAAAGACCATAAAAGATATTTTTCTTAATAATTTGTCTTATTAGTAGTCCAAACAATCCAATATACTTTAAACAATATATTCTAAAAGCAACAAATTTCCAACAAGTTTCCCTTTTCTAAAACTGGCAGACAAAAATGATTTTAATAAAGTTTCTAGATTTTCCAGGTTAAGGAAAAACCATGGTAATCGGATTACAGAGTTTACCATGGTAAGAAATTCGTTGCCTGGATAGTGTATAATGCAAATATATTTAACTTATACTAAGAACTTAATAGAAATAAAAGAGCAAACATCATTAAGAATTATTTCTGATTCAAAGTAACTAATAACAATTTGAAATTTAATTAATTAAGAAAACTGAAAGCCATGGTAGCAAGTGCTCTTAATACATACTAAGTAGTATAAGAATTTATTTTTGGTCTATTTCTTAATAATAATAATATTATAATTAATTAAACCTTGTTTTGTAACTAAGAATAAAATCGAGATTGAATCGACATTGTCTACAAATCAAAATAATTAATTAAAATAAATTGAGTACCATTTGTGTAATATTGTGCATGGCACTCAACAATTCCTGTGGGGATGAACACACAAGCTAACTCTAAATTTCAATTGTAACTAAGTTTTGTACATACTCGTCCTACGCTTGTATATGAAATTACCATTCCATCTGTTTATAAGTATGTAAATGACTGGTAAAATCCTATTTTATTATGAAACATTGAAAATTAATAATCCGATTTTAATTGGCAAATGTAACTGAAAGTTTATTACTTAGTTGAATCTCTAAATAACTATATAAATACCTATATACATATGTTACTCGTATGTTCAGTTATTTGAGGTTGATGTGGTTACAACTATGACAACCAGCTCAGTTAGTAGATATCACAACCACACAATGTCCTTCTTACTCCTCATAGTATTAATCCGAAAAGCTCTAATTAACCAAGATGAACATTTAATTGCCATCACTTGAATGCACTTTGTTTTATTTACAATAAATTCAGTAGTAAGAAATTGTATCTATAGAACTGCAGTAGCACTGTGCCTAATTATGGCTTCAAATTTAAGATTGATTTCAATCTAAGTAATACTTTAAACATGTAACAAGTCTTTCAGTGGACATTGCCTTAATTTGTGTAAAATATTGTACAATAAGATATAATATTACACTTAGAGAGAAATCGGAGATTCTAGCCCACATGTTTGGCTAAAACCACGCTATCTTAAATGACTTAAGTTTCACTAGTACTGTGCTCAACAACTCCATCACTTTACTCGACTCATTCTTATCAAGTCCAGAAGATTCCTACTATATAAGCAGTTCAGAAGTGTCAACGATTTTGAAAAATCTAAATTCCAAGAAGTTCCCTGGATCAGACTGTATTGAAAATATATGCCTTTAAACTTTTCCTCGCAGTGGAATCAAGTATCTTTCTAGACTGATTAATGAGTGTTAACGTCTTTGCTATTTTCCATGGAAGATCTCTAAAGTTATTCCTGTTAGAAAAACTAACAAATCTGCCCAGCTGCCTTTTTCCTACCGTCCCATAAGTTTGTTGTCATCGGTCATACTTTCCCAGTTCTTGGAGAATAATGACTTACTTCACAAAGTCGAAATCCACTACCATGGTCTTGTTAGATATTAAAGCAGCATTTGATTCAGTTTGGCACGATGGGCTGGTTCACAAAATGAACCTTATGATCTCCCCACCTGAACTCACAAAAATAATCCAAAGTTTCCTACAAAAAAAGGTCATTTGTTGGTATTGCCAAATTTCAGGCTTTTGATATAAGAGCAGGCTGCTCTCAAGGTACTTGCCTTTCATCAAACCTGAGTGGTTGCGCTACCTCAATCTTTGCTGACGACACAGCGGTTCACTACTCTGGGACTATATCTGCAGACATTACTGACAAGCTCCAGTTCCAAGCTTTCTCTTTCTCTCGAAATGGAAAATTTTACTCAACTCGGATAAAACGCAGGCCTTTTTTCAGCAGGAAACGTAAAGACATATATCTCCCCAACATCCATATAAAGCTGGATATTGCTGATGTCAAATGGGAAAATAGCATTAGATATTTAGAGGTAATTTTCGACAAAAAGCTGACCTTCAATGAACACATTACCTTCATCAAGAATAGAGTTGGCCCTCTTTACTCTTTCATTTAATAGACATTCGCGCCTTAACATAGAAAATAAATTTTTCCTATTTAGATCCATTTTCCAAGCAGTTATTTTTTACGGGCTCCCGTTTGGGCGGATGTGGCTAAATGCTAAATCTTGAAAATGGTTTTTAGTCTACCCTGGCACCACTCCACTATTGACTTGCATCATAGCAAAGCAAAGGTCGATTTAGTAGCATACAGAATGCTCGACTTTATGTAAATTTTAGTAATAAGTGTTCTCAATCCAAATTTCCACATATTGATAATTTAGCATAAATACAATAACTTAGTTTTAGCATTAAGTCTTACATATAATTTTTAATTAATAATATTTTAAAGGGTTTTTGTAAATTATTATCCCTCCATTTTTTTCATTAGAAACTTAATGTTCAATATCATAGTCTTTAAATCCTGTATATACAATATTCTTAATTAGCATAGGAAATGTAACCTGATCTCTAAATTATTCTATCACAATCATGTATAATTATTAGTTTTAAGTGAAATAAATAAATAACTAACTTAGAGAGAAACATATTCATTATCAAAATTAATTGATATGAATATGATATTCAATAATTAAATTCAGATATTAACCCTATTTGATAATATTAAGTTAAATTGGTTTAAATTTATAAAATGTTTTCAACTTCATTCTCCCTCTCTTCCTAAAATACAATCTACAAAATCAGAGACTTGCCATCAAGGAAATTTTCCTTCCTATTTAATAAAACAAATTTATTTTTTCCTCCAAAACGCTGGCAATTGTTATTGATTTAACGTTTACCAATCTTGATGTACATACATATCATGTATTTCATTGTTTTCGTATATTTCATATCACAGATTTATATTAATATAGTAATTACATTAAGTAAATCTTAATTTATTTCCTGAACTCGACAAATGGATAATGTTGCCATCACAAATAAAACATCTAAATCCGAAGGACTTCTTAGTGCACAAAAATTTTTATGAAATACAATAGTTTAATACGCTAAAAGAAAATATTACCCTTTTATTATTTATTATTTATTATCTTTTAAATAAAATCTACTTGAGTGTAAAGTTTGATTAATGCACAATTTATGGGCTTTTATAATTTTGATTTGATTTGATATTAATATTCCATGAGTCCCAATTGTGTTCCATCTTATTGTTCATCTCATTACACTCATTATTGCGTGGTGAAACGAAACCCCTTTGCTCGCTCTGTTATTCGCTAATTTAATTCTTTTGTTTGCGTTCTAAACATAACTTGAAACATAGTTTGAAACTAAGCTTATTTTGCAAACAAAATACATACATACATATATACATTATAGTGTTAGCTAGAGAGCGGAGCACAAGTGTAAGTAGATTAATTTATGTTATACGAGGGCTGCTATTTATAATTCTGGCCTTCGCAACATTAAGTGTTGCTGACGATCCTAACCGATAATTTGATATGGATTGTTAAGACAAGAGTGCTTCGATGAACTTAGTTCTTTATACAGCGATAAGGCACCATCCTGCAGCACTATAAAAAAATGCTTTAACGAATGCAATCGTGTTCAATATTCGCTCCAAGACTAGCTCCATGAAGGATGTTGTTTTGTTCGGTTGTTTTGCCAGAAAATATCGATGAACTAATAGTGCAAGGATTAAGGCATATTTGGGCATTAGTATGACAAGCATCAATAAGATATTACATGATATTACATGGCCTTAAAAAAGATTTGATCGCATTGGTCCCTCGTAATTTGACAAGGGCTTTAAAAGAAGGTTCTCTTGTCGAGTAATGCAAGGAAATGTTGAAAAAGTACGTTCAAGATCTATGCATATGAGTCCGAAACAAAACGGCAATCGGCTGTATGGATCTTCAAAGTCGAGCCTAATCCAAATTTTTGACTTACCTTAATTGGATGGGAAAAAACGCTTCAAACGAATACACAAGTGTATTGAGATTCATGGAGAATATTTTCAGAAACATTAAAACCAACTTCAATCATAAATAATAGATTTTCCATTATTAGGCCAGAAATATGAATAGCAGCCCTCGTACATGATGATAAGAATTATTTATTATTATTGTAGTTTTCAGGGAGTCTGCATTGAACTATTAAAAATTTAAGCTAAAAATGTAGTTATTATTTGGGCAAACGGTAAAAAAAAATGCAACAACAGGATACTGATTTTCACAAAAATCAAAAATATTTAACAAAATTCGTGTATGAAGGTCACTGAATAAAATGTTGAAGGGTTTTCCTAATACAAAATTACTCACCTTTTGAATATGCTCGTACTTACTATCACTAAATTCAAATCAAAATTCATAGACCAATTCCATGTAAAGGGAAATTACGATTGCAAAAACAATTTGGTTTTTAACACTAAAAAAGAAAAAAGGCAACAATATTTTTACACATAGGTATATATTTATTTCTCTGCATTATTTTATTTATTCATGTTGCTGTAAGTATAATTGATATTACAAGATACAATATATGTAAGTAGATACATTCATATACATACATACTATATATGAGTTTGTTTCTTTCCAGATTTGTTTTTGAGGGAGTAGATTTTAATTCAGAATTATTAGCAAATTTCCATAAATTTCAGCATGTCATGCTTTATTTTTTGTTGTTTGTGTTTTTTAATGTTTTCCATTGTTTTTTCTTTTGTTTTTCTATTTTTACTTGTTACCCTCAGATTTGAGGCTTCAAAATAATGTTTGCCATTCGAAATGAAATGCTCATTACACTTCTTGGCTTATTAAGTTTACTGAGAGCTTGTGTTTTTGGCATATTTTTTTGTGTTATACTATTTCTTTTTTAATTTACTTTGATTTAAAAATGTGTTTCAAAAAAGTTTTTCTTAGCATTAGGAAAATACATACACATACATAAATATACTTTCTGTTTTGCTTTTAGTTTTAATTAATGTGATTATTCTTCATTTAAATATATTATAATTTCGGTGGGCAATATATTGTTTTTCTTTACAATTATAATTTTTTTTTTCTTTTATTTATGTATGCCATTTTAGTAAAAGAATTTATCTCGATTTTCGAGTAAACTTTCTATTGCATTTTTTTATATCCAAAATAATATTTAAATTTTGTTGAGATTTTTTTTTTTTTTTTACATTACTATATTTCTCTTCTTTTCCCATTAACTTGTTAAAATAAAATCGCTCGTAAAAAGTAAACCAAAACATTAATTGAAAATAAAATATAAACCTTGAAAAACTTTAACAAAGTTGTTGTTTTGCTTTTTGCCCATTTTATGTGTTCCATTTTTACTAAACTTTTCCATTTAATTATTTTTATTTGTTTTCTAAATTAAAACTTTATGCAAATGTTGTGAAGTGTTGCGGTAGTTTCAGGTTTGAAGAGAATAATAAGGGGGAAATATGTTGGAAGTTTTAAGCAATTTGCTGGGTATAACAGTTAAATATATCCCGGTGCATGTGTTGCTTTGTGATTGTCGGTAATATCCTTTTGTTATACTCTTCACTCAAGAAGTTATATACACGTATACAAGAGGATTTGCTAAAGCTATTTCCGTCTAACCGTCTGTCTGTCCGTCTATTCAGTTTTGAATAGATTTGGGCCACACAAACAAAATTCAAATTCATGTTCTCTACAATACAAGTCTCTGACCTGTCTTGTCCATCTGCCGGTTAAATTTCAAGATCCTAGATGTACTGGATCGTATAGCTGCCATACAAATCCAATTTCAAATTTATGTTCCTATTAGAAAAACTTTTTTGTTTACTTACCTTTTTCTTGTTTTTGATTATACTTTGTACATATTTGCATAAAAGGGGAAATGGAAAATTTATTATGTTATTAAAATGTTGCGGACTTTACGGGTCTCAAAGATGTTAATACATGAAAAGAGAATAGAAAATGTAATGAAAAAAGGAAAATGAAACTTTGTTAATCATTTTAATTAGTTTAAAACTAAAATCTTTCCAATAAAGCAGTGTTGTACAATGCGTTTATAGAAAATTACATTAGTTTGTTGGCTTAATAGTGTTTTTATTGTTATTGTTGTTGTTGTTGTTGTTGTTGCCAAAGCTTAATTCTCATTTAACATTCATAATATATTTTATTTTTTTTTTTTCTCCATATTTTGATTTTTATTCCTTTTTAATATGTAAATATATTTATATAAGAAAATAGTAGAGTTTTAACAATTTTTTCTCTTTTATCTTTTATCTTGAAATATTTTGCCATTTTTATTTATTTATTACTAGGTTTTGGCTTAATCATTTTATTGTAGATACATTAAATATTGTATATTGTTAGTAAACAATAATATTTTTTATTTGCATTTATCTTTATTCAATTTATATATAGTATAGTAAATATAAGCGTATTTAGTTTTGAAAAACATTTACGAAATTAGTATTGTAAACCCTTAAGAAACAACAGATTTATTTTCCATAGTTTTTTTTTTTTTTTTTTTTTTTTTGCATCATGCTGAGTTTGAAGAAGAGTTTTTTAATTAACTGATTGCCGTCTGACTTTAAAGTATATTCAATGCTGAATAACAAACTATTTAACCACTTAAACAAGCCAATTTCTTAATTCAATTAATTCAATTAGTTTAGATTTTTATATTGTATTAAAATCTTTAGATATCTTCAGTGGTTTTATAAACATCTGTTTCTGTGAAGGGTATTTTAACTTCGACAGTACCGAAGTCATTGATTTCTTTACTAGCTTGTTGTTTAAAAAATTACATAAATAGTATCATTAATATAAATATAAATAAATTGTTTAGCAAAGTTTTATTATACACTTCACATGGAAATATATTATCAGTTTATTGTTATTTGTTAAGTCATTGAATCTTGTATTAGAGGCTTCATAAAATATGATTAACAGCGCGGGAAGATGAATTCGTTTGACCTTTCGTATACAAACAATTTATTCCCTGAATATTTGATATATGAATGAACCCCAATCCGTCATAGGAGTATGATCTTTGTTATCCTAAGTTGGAGAATCTCATAGTATTGGAAGCAAAGAATTTGGCACATTTTTTCTGTTTTTGTAAACTAATCATTCAAATTGTAACTTTTTCACATTTTTTAGAAATCTGATGATGAACTCCTAGATAGATTAACCACAATGGTTCATGAGCAGAAAGAGTCAAGTTTGTATGAAAAAACTTATGATGATACTCAGCTTAATTCATGTGAAATGTATTTAAGCTTTGGTGATACCAAAGTTGTTGAAGTTTATTTTGTTTTTAAATTTTTTCCTTAGTAAGAATAATAATTATAATAATAATTTTGTATACAAGTATATAATTTTTTTTGTTTTTTTTTTTTGTTATTTTTATAAATTACAGTCAACATTTAACAGTCATTCAGATATGATTTTCAAATGGAAGAATTTCCTTTATACAATTAAAATAGATAAAAGTATTTTTTTGTTTTATAATATTTGGTATTTTTTTAGCACAATTTTTTTTTAGACTTTTTTACCACCAAAAAATATCATTATAGTACGTATAATTGTCACTCTCTTAACATCATTCTAAGATATACATATATTCATATAGTTTTTAGATTTAAGATTAGAAATTGTAGAAAAAAATTGACCATACTCTTTTATTTAAAATATTCATTTAAAATAAATATTACATATATACACAATTGAATTGAATAAGAGACTAGTTTTTTATGTATTTATTATTACACTAAAATATTCTTATATTTGATTATTTAGTGTTATAAAGCACATCTATAAAACAACATTTATTATGGAACATTTTATATATTTTGTATTAAATATAAGTACTTCTCTATGTGTTAAAAATCTTTCTTTTCCTACTTGACCGCTTTAATAATTTCTTATTAAAAATCCCTGCATTGAAGACTTAAGAATCCTTCACTATTTAATATTCAATATTGCTAACAATCAATCAGTATCAATAATCACTCAAAAACTTGTACTACAATTCATTTTACGACGACCCATTTCCAGAGACGTAACATTTAACACCGCCTCGGGACCGCGTATAAGGCCAGACGACTTGTCGGTGCCTGCTGCCTGATAAGCGTAAAAACATACAAAAACATCCGCAATTTATTTCGGAGGCCTGGCCTCATTACCAAAACAATGGCTTATCAATTCTCCTCATATAAACATTTATATTTCTCTCTTCAATATATTTTACCATATACAAATTCAAAAATTTTAATTGATAAAATCATTTATATACAATACATGTAGTCTAAACATATCTATATATTTTTGCAAATTTTTGACAAGAAATGGAAATATCAAAAACAAAAAAAAAAATATGTCATGGCTTTTGTCACTGTACTTTGATTGCTTTGCTAATCTAAATGGTATTTTATATTCGCATTTTTCGAGGTTTTGTGTCTGCTTTTGATAATAAATTTATTATTTTCATTCTAGAAATTCCACGCCTTTCCAGACACAAAGGCAAAGCCGAGGCCAACGACAAAAAAGACAAAACCCTTATCTGTCTGGTCTAACTATCTATCTATCTATCTGAGCTAAAGAAAAAGTTTCATTCCACAGTGTGTCGGTTGATTGGTTGGTTCATTCAACTGAAATACAATAAGGTTCAAAGTCCACATTATGTCATTTTTTTTTTTTACTTTCTTTGGACTATCATCACTGAATACAGTTGGCTGTAGTATAAATATTCGAAAAATACATAGAATTTCACTTTGATTTCTTGTTTCATCATTTTTGATTATTTATATAGTATATTTTGTATATATTTCTGTTTGTTTTTTTTTTTTTTTGGCATTTTCTTTTTGCTTTGATAATTTTTTTTTTTTTACTATTTTTGGTTTAGCTCTTGTTTTCATACTACAATATTTTGTTGAAATAGTTTAGAGGACATGCAAATTTTCACAGCTCTTAGATTTCGAAATATCGCTAAGGCAAATTTTTTGTAAGATTTCCTTTGCCAGATGCAGAGATATGTGTGTACGAGACGTTTTCATTTTCGATGAGGTAGCAGCTGCTTTCTTTTCCCGTTTCTCTTTTAAACGCATCTAAAGGAATGAATCAATATAAAGAGTAAGATATAAAGCAAACCAACAAACATGAAGGTACAGTTATGCAAATGCATAACTTTTGGATGAACAAGTGCATTACTAATATTAACTTGCATCGAACAATGTTCATGTTAAGCGAAAGTCCTTTTACAATAGTATTGCATAAGTAAAATAAATAGTTGTTTATCATCATTTTTTACACAAAAGAGCCCAACGCCGAAAGTCAGCATTTTAATGCGTCTAAAGTGATGCTTCAATGTTGGATGCAAGTATTCATTTTCTGTTCAAATCAATTGAAACAATCTACCGGGAGGTGCACCAACCAAACATTTAGAGGTAAATATAAAAAATGTAGAATCAGCCGTTAAATCATCATCGTCTGATATTCGTTTCACTAATGTTGGGGAAGTCTAAAATTGGTTCCAGAAATAATCAATTCTTTCAAAACAAAAAATAAAAAAAAATATGGAGAAAATTTGCCGCTTCTGATGGATAATAGTACTTTGACAAAAATATATTTATCTAAAAGCAAAATCCTTCAATACTTACTTTTTTTTCATCCATTAAATAAATTGAGAAACAAGATATTTATTTGGGTTCACCACATTTACCAATGCTTCACGTGCCTACAATCTCTTTGTTTGTTCAAATGAAAAATCAATATTTAATCATCCTTCACTATTGGAACCATCAATTAAAAAAATTTGTTAAGTAATTATTTTGTATCTTCTTCTCTTTGAAGACTTGGTTCAAATGAATTCAATCTACATACACCCATTACCCGTTTTGACTGAATGCCTATTTAATGTACAGTATATATATACTGTATATTTATTGTGTACAATATATAATTTCTAATGCCTTTCTATAGAAGTTTATGTTCATATGCAATCACAATTTTTTTTTACTCGCATCAATTTTTTTCAAAATAAAAATATGTGTAGTATTTCAGAGCCACATGGCTGCAAACTAAGACGTAGTCAATCGGGTCATTTGTTCTTTTTAAACACAATCACTCACTCAGTCACTCACCTGCTTTAATATGCCCACAAGAAGTTCATCTACATTATGCTGTATACCACTGGATGTCTCTATGAATTTGGCATCGCGTGATGCGGCCAATGCTTTGCCCTCTGAAAATACACAGAAAAACCAAAATGATTGTCAAATTACTCAGACTTTAGAGACCACAAATTAAGTGAATTGAACAAATGAATCGGTACGAAGTAATTAGGATTTCTTTTGAAGTGACTTTTGGATTCTTGTAGTTGATTGTTTAGTTAGTTAGAAGGTTTGCTGAGTGGCTGGGCCAGCCACTTACCACTTTCCACTTTCCACTTACCTTGAGAGCTTATGACACGCGCACGTGCCAAATCTGCTTTGTTGCCCACAAGTATGACTGCCTTATCCTTTGTAAAGTTCTCTTGCCACAAATAGTTGATGATTTCTTCAGCCACACGGAACGATGATTTTTCGACAACTGAGAAAACGATTACACAGCCATGTGGCTCGTAAGTGGATAAAGAGTTTTCAACCTAAGGATACAAATCAAAATTCAAGAGGAGAAAAACAAAGAGTGATATGGTCATTGTAAACAATTTGGTTTAATTGGTGGTTAAAAGGTTTGTGGCTTGATACTTACACTCATCTCAACACTTGGATGATCAATGAATACTAATTCGGACTCCTCATCGTCGAGTAGTACACTCACAGTTTTCTCTCCGAATTCATCATCTAAAACTCAAATAAGAATTACTTACTAAAAACATGACTGGAAACAACTAGCGAAAGCCATTAGGATTTATTAACAATTGGAGCTTTGCATAGGTTTCCACAAAAAAATAAATCGGTCCTACTGACTGATCTACTACTCACTGCGTCATTTGGTACACACACAAATGTCAAGTCGTCATTCGAGATCAGGAAAACTGACCATTTTACTCAACTTACCTAAACTAGCGTCGTAAGTGTGCATATATTCCGATGTCATGAATTGATTAACCAAAGCGGTTTTGCCAACACTAGATTCGCCAAGCATAACGACACGGTACCGTGGTGGCGGTGGTGGATCCAAATCTTCCGATTCATCTGGTGATGCAGGTACCGAGTCCACATTAGCATAGGCTCCACCACAGCAGGAACCTTCAAATGGTGAACGTTCACTGGCACGACTGTTAGTTGAATTGACACTTGTGTTGCTGCGTGAACGACGTGATATTATGGAGTCACCGCAGTTAACGACATTGCCCTTAGAGATAGAGAAGTGCCGTAAGCGATAAAGATCATCACTTGCCCGAGGGTTGTACGGTCGCTCGGGTAATGAGCATACACGTGGCCGTACATGATCTGGTACTGTTTGTCAAAAGAGTATTTATTTTGTTTTGAAGCAAGCCTAGAAGGAATTTTAACATGTACCTGGCAACTCGAGAAAATTTGAAGTGCGCCGTTGATTGCCACGATTAGATGATTGGAAGGCCAACGGCCCAATTTCATCATTTGAGACGATTGATGCATTCGAGCAGGCGCTCTTCATTGATTCGCGCGAGTTGCGTCGGCTGGCAAGGTAAGCTAAACCACCTTTTGAACTTCCACGGCGACGTGGCTTATAGCCCCCATTATCATTTTTTGCCTTTTGTTTTTTACTGCCATCACCACCAAGCTTGTTGTCTGTATCCTGTGTGAGATCACTTGTTGACTTGCGGTACCGCAAAGAGACGATGCTATCCGAACAAGTACGATCCAATGTGGAATGTGAACTATGCAAGACTTGATAGCCAGGATTGGAAGTGATATTAATGGCATGGCGACGTTGTTTAACTCGATCTGATGATTGATAATTTCCAATGCTTGAATCTGCATGCGAAGCATCTGTGTAACTAAACGATGTCGTGGTTGTCATTGCATTGCTATTAGTATCTGTCGATTCTACCGAAAGTTGTGTAGAATCCGTAACGCAAGAGTCACGTTTTGCCGCATAATAACCACCACTTCCTAGGCCACTCGCATTCAGAGCACGCATATCGATGTGGGAGATCACAGGCAATTCCCATTCCTGAACTCGATGCTGGGAACTGCTGCTGCTGCTACTAGTCATTACCTGTGGGAGCTCACGGGCCTCCATATTTGAGGAACGTGTAAGTTTCTTTGAGTTCTGCCGACGTTGTTCATAGATTTTTGGTGAAGTCGGCGGCTCATAGTAGACGGGCATGTCATCGTCTGGCGATATAGGTTCATAATACTCAAACTTCTTGCTCATCATATGGTCCTGATGATCTGGACTTATGGGATCAAAAACGAATTTGCACGGCATTTGTCTATTACGCCGTGGAGAAACTGGAGTGTGACCACTCAAAAGACTACACGATGGTGAATCCATTGAACCGGATGTAGGTGTTTGATAATAAGACGACGGTGTTGATGAGCTATCATCGCAACTGTCATTGGCAAAGGTTGTGGTAATTTTAGGACTGCGTGGAGGCTCATAAAGTATACGTCTTGAGTCGGAAAAATCACCATAGTTACTTCCATAGGGCGAACGTGGTGTACCGGTAGAAGTTGATGGTTGAGTATTCAAAGGTGGTGGTGTTGTATAGTGTATGTTTGGTGGCGCTTGATATGGTCTATTTCGAAATATGATTACGCATAATCCTTAAGATAAAAGGCTTTTAAAGAGTTTCTCTTACCTTGGCGATTTGGGTGTCTTATAGGGCAATGGTGAACTTGAAGCTCGTGTTGGTGCCTTCACATGATGTGAAGAATGTGGATGATGATGTCCAACTGCACCTTCATCCCAACTGTGTTGCTGTTGTGCCATTCTCTCTGTCTAATCGTTACTTGAGTTTCTTGTTTACACTTTTAATAGCCTTTCAACTTAATTTCTTATTCTGAGGTATACGATTTCGGGTGCACAGTTCAATGCTGCAATGTAATGTTTTTGTTTGGGGTTGGTCGTCTTAGAGTTTGTGGTGTCGACCGACGGCTTATCATAAGCCATTTACTCAATCAAAACAAAACGACTATTGTATAAACATACATAATATACACAAAAACCACGTATTTATATGTTTCCCCAACATTCCGAACCATTCATCCATCCATATTCATTCAAATCTCTGGTAGTGCCAGAAAAGTAAACATAATTTATGGTTTTATCTTTATTTAATAAATATCATAAAACACTACATAATGTGAAAGGAGGCGTAAGCATTGGGGCTCTATAAAATATTGTGCAAGTATACCAATAACAAACTGCAAGAAAGGAGGAGGAATTGAAAGATGTTTTGTATGCTTACATCTTAGATGGCTGCCTTTCAAATTCCGTGCCAAAGTAAGTGTGCTTTTTGACATTTTGTTTCCGGTAAAACTCATAAATTTCACAGGATTGCAGAGATTTTATGTTGCACACAAAGCTTATGACTTGTAAAAGAAAAATTACAATAATGGAGTATGGTAGAGGGTTTTCTATGTCGACCACCAAAAGGACGCATGAAAGGATGAAAAAATGATTGAAAAATTTCTGAATAGTAATAACTTTGAATAGAAATATGATGAAAAGGAACTGACAAGTCAGAGACACTTTGAATAATTTTAAAAATTTGATAAAATACTAACATTTTAGCTGATGAATATGCAATTGTTCATAAACACAGCTATAAGATACTCTAAATACCTTACAAAATGAAAAAAAAGAAACATAAAGTAAGAATATTTCGAATGAAAGCAACTTCAAAACCTTACAATTAATAAAATGTCAATGTTAAATGTATTCCAAATAATGTTAGGCATCCCATTGTCCCAGGGTTTATTAAATCCTGCACAAAAAAGATTGTCATTCAGTTTTCATGAGAACAAAGTGATAATTAAATTCTGCTCCACTAACCAAACAAACATCATCATAATAGTTGAATGAGTTTGTCTTTATGATAAACAATTTACCAAAAACGCTTATGGCTTATTTAACAGCCATCATCTCGCTATGTAAGGTAAAAACAATTTCTGATATTGTAGCAGAAATTCGGATGCAAAATTTTGATAAACATTTCAACAACACCGCAGGCAAAAATTGTTGCGTTGGAAATTATTATTAAATGCGTTTACGTGTTTACCGTATTACGATGTACAATATATATGTATGTACATTGTTTGAGAGTATCCTCTATAAGTATATTTATGAAAAATAACGACCGCTACCATGACTGTGATGACTGTGATGACTATGATGTTGATGATAATGATGATGAGGATGACTAGGGACAAAAATCCTATAAACGGCTTTAGTACCATAAGCACATTATCCCAGTTAGACTGTTAGGCCAATATGGCTTAAAATTTTCCTACAATTTCCACTACTCGACGACACACAGATACGAGTAGAAACAAAATTGTTGTACACTTTCGCTGGCTGTATCTTTTTGTTTTTCTGTGCTATTCATTCTTTTAAGGATGCTTAGTGGGCATAAAAAAAGTTAATGTTGCCACTTTTGTATTACTTGTAGTGGTAGTTGTTAGTAGCATTAACCTTGTTTTAGTTGCTTTTGTTGTCTGCTTTATTATTATGTTTGTTTCACCAACACATTTTCTATAAATTTTCCAACGAACTAACTACAAAAGTGGCAAAGCCTTGTAAAATCTCAATGCAAAGGAAAACAAAAAAGGAGACAGCCAGGAGGCACTTAAAACTACAAAGTTTTTATACTCAACCGCCTACTGAGCTTTGTCAACCATAAGGTGTTTGTGCTGGTCTGGTCTGGTCTGGCCTGGCCTGGTCTGGCTCTAATTCCATTTCCTATTTTTCAATAAACTACTCGTTTGTTTTTTTTTTTTTTTTTTTTGTTTAGTTTTCACTTTCAACACTGTTTTCCTATTTCATGGCACGTGTAGATGACATGTGTTGTGCTTCTGTTTGTCTATTGGTTCTTGGTCTATTAGTTGCCACATACCCACCCATGGATTGTACCAAATGTGCGCCTGAGGTTTTGCTACTTACATTGAATTTTTTGTAAGCATATAAATTTGTTTGAGTGTTGCCCTTATTCTTCCTTTTTATTTATACTATTACTATGCAAATTTTACCTGTTGGTTCGTAGCCAAGTTTTCAGTTTTGCAAGCACGTACAAATGTTACCATAGTAACCCGCAAACCTGGGGCTCAACGAATGGTGGCCGTGCTTAGATAGCAAAACAGTGGTGTATCAATTGGTAACCCCTTTCATTTTATTGTGTCTCTAAATCATAACAATATGTAGAATTACAAGGCAAATCAGGTTTAACAGAAATTGGTTTACTTGATAGCTTAATTATTTCTAGTATTCGGAATCAAACCGTAAAAATATGTTTTGTTTAGAGTTGATATACAAATAAACTGTACTGCTACATAAATATATCTTCAGAAAAAGGACAGTTAAAAGCGGATATATTAAGAACAATATGAAATGAATTTTAGTTAATAGTTGACAAAACTAATAAACAAATTGAAGAGAATTTGAAAACGTCATAAGTTTTATACCAATATTTTGTAATATAAAAATGCTAAGCCTTTATGTTGAAATACACATCGATTTCAAAAAATAACCTGTTGCCTTTTAACCGCTTCAAAATATTGTTGTAAGTGTAATCAACTGCTATTAAATCGGATTAAATTATCAAATAAATGGATTAAATGATTGTTAATACTTCAACATTAATTTTGCTTTTGATTTAATAATCATTATCCCTTTGAAAGTGTTATATTTTTCACTTAGTACACCACTGCAGAAAGCTATTGAAAAATTTCAGTATGCCAAAGTGGACATGGAGAGCAAGAGTTGTTGTCTCCGGTTGCTGTTGTGCTGTGTCCTGACTTCATGCAAAATAATCAAAATAGGAAAAAAAAAAGTTGTTAACCTCGCCATTGAAATTGCAACTGTGGCAAGTGAAGAGGATTGTTGTAGATATTGCTTGGTATATAGTATGTATATGTATATGTATATGTATTGTATATGTATATTGAAGACTACTATGTATTGAAAACCATAACCAAAGCACGTATTTAGTAGGAATGCAAAAATGGCAGTATGGCATTTGAAGTGGTGGCATGGAATAGGAATTTGTGTTCAATTGGGTCCCAATTATTATGACGACGCAAAAAGATACAAATTCCATTCTATAATATAAAAACATATGCATAAATGTAAGTACTCTCTGACTGCGCTCTTCTGACTTAATCCCTTTCAAGTCTATCAATGTACAAGTTCACAATATTACATTCTGAATGCTAGTCTATTATATTGTTGGGATTTTTGTAAATGAATTGAAGAATTTGCTTCATTTGAATTTGGCATATTGAAAAAGCGAAATAATAGATAGAACTTCTCTTAACAATAATTGCTTTATACAATAGTTGTTGGTTTGCCTTTTGTTACTAAGTTATGAGTTCTTTTGAAATGAAAATTGGCTCAAGGCAAACAATTTTTATTTTTTTTTTTTGGATTTTGCATTGCTATGGATTTACCTTTTCAGCAGTTGGCAGTTTTTCTGATTCATTTCCTAAAACTTTTCCTAAAACTTTTTTAGGAAATGACTACATTTTTAGGGATTCGATTTATTTCATTTTCTTTCTTTTTGATAAAGTCATAGAATGCTCTAATTAAGTTAAAATACTTGAAGAATATTTCAAAGTTATTAATTTTATGAAAATATAAATCGTTGAATTTAAGTAAATGGTAAATCATTTTGTTTTTCGGATGTATGACAAGACTTATAAATTTATAAATTTATTGTATTGTAAGACTCTTTTCAAAAGGCAACAACTAATAAAAAATTATGCAAAATAATTTATCCAAATAAAAACTGGTTACCTATGTATATTTATTTGATAATATGATACTGATATTTTCCATAGTACTTAACTTAAGATTATACGAATCTTTAAAGTAACATCTACACTAGATTAGATTAGATTAGATTTTTAACCTTAGGGTTATGCATACTGAGACAGGAGGAGGTCAATTTTGATGCCTATGTTTTGTGTTTAAGATGATGTGGTACTCTTTTCATATAGAAATTCATACATTTTGCCAAAATATATCAACCTCTTACATAGGTATGTCGCAGAGCTCTACTTTTCATTGCTAGGTGAAGTGCGGTTTTATCAGTTTGCCAACATCTACACAAACTTTCCCTTAACTAAAGCCTATCTACATTGACATGAATCAATAATATTCATAAGTCCAAGTATTTTCAGTTTAACAAATTCTAATTAAAAGTCTTTCACATGCAGAATACTTTCCCCTTTTCTCAATCAATGAACTTAAGCAACTTTTTGCAAACCAAAAAATTTATTTTCTTTATTACTCGAAACTCCTTTTTTTATTGATTTAATCTAAAATATTTACAAGTTGTCTGCCTAATGAAATGTAAAAATAGGACTCAAAAAAAAAAAAAGGAAAAAAATCTATTAAGCTCATCAACAACAAGTAAAGTACATAAAACACTTAAGATCTCGAACGATGACGTCGATGAGGCCCACACGAACCAATGAGATAAACTAGTTTTCCTTATGGCAAACAGCATCAGCATGTTACAGCAATCAAACGGCTCAATGCCCTCCATAACAAAATGGCAATGGAACGCATTAAATTGTTCAAAAGTAAAAAAAAAAGTGAGCAGTTCACACAAGCACAAGTGGATGACGACTGAAGAAAAAGAAGATGGGAACAAATCTTAAACAAGTCACGTCGGAAGTAAGTTATTATCCGTTAGTTGGTTCCTTGTCAGAGTGGGGAGATGGAAAAAAGGCTATTGATTTTATTGCAACACATAATTCTTAAGAACCTTCTACACAATACCATAACCATCGCTTTTAGTAAGTCGTGAATCGTGCCCCATTTAGACTTGCATATTAAATGTTCTACCATATACCATAGGTAGAGCAAAACAGTTTGTAAATCTCATGTTGATGGCGCATTAAGTAGGTTCATTCATTCATTCAAGGGCCCTCATACCTATCTATGAATATGGATAAATGGATGGATCGATGGAAGAATGGCCTGACTGGGGAGGCACTTGTCTAAATGAGAGACATTGTCGAGCCATCCGTTGTTCATTCATTCGTCTGTTCGCTGTGGGCTGGCTATTTATGTGCAACTAACGTAAGTAATTAGACTCATTTCGCATGTCGATGTTGTTCTAGTCTAGTCTAGTCTCCAGTCTCTAGTTTCTGCTTGTTTGCCATACATGCATATTAACATTGTTTTCTTGTTGTCTTAGCTCTCAGATTGCAGATTGTGCGACATTTTGTGGTCGCTGTGGCGAGAGTAATTAAAAAGCGTCAAGCGTTTGGATCAAAAAACATGTGAACTCAAACCCTAACGTAAAGTATCTGAACTTAACTGAACCGAAGTGAACTGAGCCAGTCTGGCGACTGTTTGGCTTGGCTTCATTGAATCTTGTCGTGTATAGTAAGTGCAAGCAACAAGTGCCTAAGCGTCATTAAGCATGTAATCCCAGAGCCATAAAAACGCACACATCAACATGTCAAATCAAGTCTAAGACCACTTGAATGAATGCGAGGATACGACAAGGATTACGACCATATGAACACATACAACCACCGATACGGACACAAAAAAATAGTTCACTCACTCATTTGCTCAGTCATTCATTCAGACAATCAGTCAGTCAGTTATTTAGACAGATACCCATAATAATACCATATATTGTAGTAGAATCAAATCAAATGCAGACAGACAACAACAACAAGAACAAGACTAAGGATAAGGGCAACGGATGAACGATGACGCTTAAGTGTTTTTATTTACCATTTTATGCGTTCAAATGAAGTTTTAATTGTTGTGGCACCATTACAACACGAAATGGCGGCTTGCGGCAATCGTAATGATGGCACCATGGGAGCATTACCTCCTCTCTTTGCTATTCATAATATTTCACAGTTTCACATGCACACATACACTCACACTCATTCACTTACACACAATCACTCACAACGAAACACTAATGTAAACACAGTAAATGTAATTTTTCAATTGCCACTAACAACAACAATATCAGAGAAGAAGAGAATAGCAACAGTTTAAACAAATAAGAACAACAATAAATATGTATGTAAGCTAATGTCGTCTCGCCGCTGTACTTCCGGTTGGAGCGAGCGACATTCGCTCGACACTCGTCTTTACTGTTATATTCTGTTCCGTTAGGTTTACAAGGACTACCACAACCGTTGGCTGTCAACGCTCAGAAGTGAACTGTGCTGGTCGAGCTGCTGGTTGACTACTTTTATAACATAAGAATTCCTAAGGGTTGCGAAAGTTAAGAGCAATCAGCTAAAAGCTCTTCATATGCACAATGGTAAGCACTTCCAGTGCCGCTTAAGAGTTCATTCAGTAAAAGTTATTTTAAAGAGAATATAATAAAATTATGAAAGAGAAAGTATTATGGCCAAATATTATTAGAACTCAATGATCCTTTGAAAATGCTTCATATCCTGTATAGAAAAACGATAGTAATAAAGCTATGAGGAGAGATAGTATTAAAACTTAATTGGATTATAATATTGCTTCATGTTCTCTTTAGTTCTTAGTGGTTAAAACCAATACTAAATTAAAAGGCGGATATGCTCATACTTAGTTTTATGCTATCACTAGTTCGAACAGGTTTGACTTAATGTTTGTAACAAATAAGTAGAGCCGAGTTCTTTGCCAATCGATTGACCAGAGCGATAGACAAATATTCACACTGCTGCTCATTGCACTGATTGATAATGTCAATAGCCGGCGATTGACAAATGCCGGTGATCAAAGAGCGAATGAAACGGAGATTTGCATGTGCAACAGTAATTAATTAAAAACAAGTAAAAAGAAGTTTATCTTCGCCTATACCGAAGTTGATGTACACTTCACGCACCCCCTAGAAAATGTTTTTGCCTTCGCTCTGTGATAAGGCATTCGGAAATATTTAATTATTGATTTGACTTATGATTAGGGTATACATAGTCAGTACACATAGAGCATTTTAACACTGACACCGAAATATTTTTATGGGAGTAATGCTAGTGTCTAGAAATTTATACGATTATTGTATATGGGTCAGAGACTTATACTTTTCAAATTTCAGTCCGATAGCACAAAAAACAAAAAGTTTTTTTAATAGGAACATAAATTTTAATTTTGGTTGGTATGGCTGTACAATCCACTAACTTTACCGTCTTGAAATTCACACGTTTCATGGACATTGATTAGAAACTTATAGAATCTAAATTTCAATTAAGTAGAGCAAAACACAAAAAAGTTTTTCCAGTAACAACCTGTGTGGTTTGTATGGGAGGTACGCCCCTAGCTAGCTCAAATATTACAAAATGATCTCACAAAATTGGCGACGGAATAACGTAGAATATTAGAGCGAGTATGTCAAAGCGTAGTACTTGATATGGTTAAAATCCTGTTTTTAGAAGCACCCGCTGGGACGGGGATAACATTTCTCACCAAAGTCATCTTGGCCAAAATACGGAATCAATGCAAAATTCCTCTTGCTGTTGCTTCATCAGGCATAGCAGCTTCATTGTTACTGGAGGTAAAACCGCCCATACAATGTTTAAAATACCAATTAACTTGGACATTACGGGAAGTCCAATTTACAACATATCTAGGAAAACGGACAAAGCACAGGTTTTACAAGATTGCTGTTTAATAATGTGGGATGAATGCACAAACGTTTTCCGACTTTCTACTAAAAATTGGTGACGGAAGTGGAAGGAAAAATTATGCTGCCTGAAAATCTATGTAATACTGCTTCATAATAAAAATAAGTCTTATTTATTTTATTAATATAATATTTTAACAAGTCTTATGCTTGTTTTTATTTTTTTATTAAATATTGTTTTACCAAGACTTTTGCTTTTTGCTTGGTCTATATTTTATTTAAAAAATAAAAAAAAATATTTTTAGTGTTTTATTAGAATAATGTGTTAATAAGACTTATGCTTGTCAGCTCTGTGTGACACTCCATTTTCTTAAAATTCACAGTCTTTTTAAATTAATTTTCTTGATGGCGAAAACTAATGGAACGTCAAAGTTATCTAGAGTTCTAGGAAAAATTACGATTACACGACAGAAATTCGGTGCAAAAGTATAGTTTTACATTTTCTTTGAATGTGTAGCAAGAATTGCATTCATAAGAATTGCATTCATGAGAATTGCATTCATATTACGGAAGTTTTCCAGACGCTTACACAGCAAAACTGTAAGCGTGTGAACGAAAAAGAAAAATGTGGGAATATAGGAATTAAATTATTATTTCTGTAACTCTTCATCTTTGCAGGACCTTATTTCATCTGTGCATGGTGACCCAACAATACAGAAATACCCATTATTCTTTTAAGAAATTTAAGTCCTCCTAAATTATGTAACGGCACCAGATTGAAACTGAAGACTTTACTACCAAACATTTTTGAGACAGAGATTTTGAGCGGTTGCGGCAAAGAAGACAGTGTTTTCATTACTGAATGCCTTTAATTCCCAATAATTTCCCATTTCATTTCAAACGCGTTCAGTTTGAAGTGAGCTTATGTTACGCAATGAAAATTAACAAAGCACAAGGACCAACTCTTTCGGCAGCGGGCATAGATTTGAGTGTTAGTTGCTTTTCTCATGATCAGTTACACGTAGCCCTTTCCCGTATTAGCAATTCAAATAATTTATAGTCACACATCAACTATTCAGGAATATATATATACATTTTTTTTTATATTTACAAACTTCATGACAAACTTATAATAACATTCACAGCGTGAAGAGATAAGTAGAATGAACTGGTTCAATCTTTGACGTTCATAGTCAGTCATCATCATAATATGCAATCAATCGCAAACATCGCTATTCATACCACGATTACAATCATTTCACCAGACACAGTTATCAATCGTGTTCATCACTTGACTATCAGAGTGATTGTCAACCGTTGGCACTATGGCAATCACCTTTTACTCATAATAGTGGCAATTTGGCAATTGATTTAAATGTATCCTTACTTCTCAGAAAAAATTATCTTTAAACTCGGCTGTTCACATTTTAATACCCTACAAAAATTACGTGTTTGTTTCATGAAGTTAATGTGGTGTCCAGTTTCAATTTCAGCAATAAATTTCCATCATTTCAATCGTTTCAATATTGTTTAAAAGGAAAAACTTTTGCTGCTTATATTTAGAAGAAAAGCTCAATATATATTTTTTTTTAGATATGCATTTCATGGCACGATCACTTTATTTGTTGATCAGAGTTTTTTCCGATTATTGTTTTAACATATTTGTTTTTGTATACTAAAATACTTATAGAATATAACTTATGGAATAATTAGTTTTGGAAGTCTCTTGCTTAAATTCTAAGAATATTTGTTTTGCAGGTAACATTTGCTCTTGTAAATTCTAACGCTTTTAGCGTTTTACTTCTCTCAATTTCCTCATTTAAATAGCTGCCACACGATCACCTAATTCTTCAAGTTGGGCATATATTGCTTCTGGGAGATCTGCACCCACTTGTGATTTGAAATAATTGCGTATATCTTTTACTTCTTGTACCCAAAAGTCTTTGGGCAATGAAAATAGCTCAGTCAAATTGATCTTCGATTTTAGGTCCTTCAAATTCAATTCACCCTCAGCTGGTAAGAGACCAATTGCAGAGTCCACAGCACACTGTTCGCCATTCACACGACGCAAAATCCAGTCAAGAACACGAGAGTTCTCACCATATCCAGGCCACATAAATTTGCCTTCAGCACTCTTACGGAACCAATTGACATGGAAAATTTTGGGTACTTTGCCTCGTTGCTCCATGCTCAACCAGTGGGAAACATAATGACCAAAGTTGTACCCAAAGAAGGGACGCATAGCAAAAGGATCATGCATGATAACTTTGCCTTTGTGCTCAGCTGCAGCAGTGGACTCACTACGCATAGCGGCGCCAATGAAGACACCATGTGCCCAGTTGCGTGCCTCGTAGATTAGAGGTACTCCAGCTGGACGGCGACCACCAAAGAGTATAGCACTGATTGGTACACCAGCGGGATCTTCCCAAGCGCCATCAATAATTGGGCACTGTGCAGCTGGTGTGCAAAAGCGTGAGTTAGGATGAGCAGCTGGTTTACCGGATTCCTTTGTCCAGGGTTGGCCCAACCAATCGGTGATCTCAACTCCTTTTGCTAAGCTGCTCTCCATGCCTTCCCAGAAGACTCCACCATCGGAAGTCGAAGCAACATTTGTAAAGATTGTGTTCTTAAAAACTGTATTCATGGCAATTGGATTTGTCTCCGTTGAAGTGCCAGGAGCAACGCCAAAGAAACCATTCTCTGGATTGATAGCGCGCAATACACCATCCTTATCAAACTTCATCCAGGCAATATCATCACCAACACACTCAACTTTATAATCCTTTAGTGATGGATTCAACATAGCTAGATTTGTTTTGCCACAGGCCGATGGAAAGGCAGCTGTGATATATTGCTTTACACCTTTTGCATCTGTTATTCCCAAAATCAACATATGCTCTGCTAACCATCCTTCACGCTGGGCAATGGTGCTACCAATGCGTAGAGCAAAACACTTTTTTCCCAACAATGAGTTACCACCATACCCAGAACCATAGGAGACAATCAAATTATCAGCAGGCTTGTGCAAAATGATTGTACGCTCAGGATCGCAAGGCCATGAAGCTTGTTCAATGATGCCATTGGCAGGTGTGCCCACGGAATGTAAAGCTCGCACAAATTCCTCATTCTTACGAAGTTGGTCCAAAACAGCAGTCCCCATGCGTGTCATAATGCGCATAGACGCAACAACATAGGCAGAATCAGTAATCTCAATGCCGATCTTTGAGAGTGGTGAGCCAACGGGGCCCATGCTGAAAGGCACTACATACATAATGCGCCCTTTCATGCAGCCAGGAAAACGTGCCTTAATGGACTCTTCCATATCAACAGGTGAAATCCAATTGCCCAGTGTACCCTTGACATCATCTTTTGTTATTGGAATTGCCTCCTCACGGTCTTCAGTACAAATAAAAGTACGAGATTCAACGCGAGCCACATCAGCTGGATTAGTGCGTGCCAACCAACAGTTTTCATATTTAGGTAATGGAACAATTGTGCCAGCTTCCAGCATCATCTTGATGAGCATCTTATACTCCAGTTCGGATCCATCACAAATATGTACCTTCGCAGGTTGGCACAATGCGATGGCTTCCTCAACAAAATGACGTACGGCAGGAGTCAAGGCATTAACGTCGCCATAAGAAATATCAACACCACGAATATGGGAATAGAGTCCACAGTTGTCTTGCCGAAATTTGGCTAGTTGGGGCAGACCACAACCATTGCCAGAACTATGAATATGAAGAGAGAAAAGGATTCGTAAGCAAATTGTCTTTTAAAATTTACATAGAAATTTCTTGAAGAGTCTTCGGAAAATTCGTGAAGTAAAGAAACCAAATAAAATCTTCTTTCTTCTATTACACTTACATGAGTTTGCTTTGTTCAACGAGTTCAGGCATTTTGCTTTGTTTTTATTATATTTTTCAGTTAAGCAAAGAATTCTTTATTTTTATTTTGTTTTTATTTATTATTATTATTTACAATTGAACACGAGTTTTCTTTTTATATTATTTATATTTGCAGCTCTTTTTTAATAGTAAATAATTTTTTATCACAATTTTGTTATCACTTCAAATATTGATTTTTTTTTTTTTTTTTTATTTTAAATTGCGTTTTCATATGTTTTTCCAAAGTTTTTTGTCAAATATCAATTTGATTTTCAGACCACTGAAACTAAATTTTCCACTTGATCTTTCCATTTACTCCAACAACGAGTAACTGATGATCATTGCCCAGCGTGTTCGGTCTTTTATAGGGCGACATTTTCGACGCTATAAACCAGTTCAATTCGGACAATCGGATAATCGGAATGGCAGCGTTTGTGTTCGGGTAGCTTCGTTTTCAATTTATAGTGCAAGGCACTTGTTATTCATTTCATCTCTCCCTCTTTA
Organism: Amiota minor; assembly: GCA_037043295.1. NCBI lineage: Eukaryota > Metazoa > Arthropoda > Insecta > Diptera > Drosophilidae > Amiota > Amiota minor. The sequence goes on from JBAMAW010001038.1 coordinate 1,714,040, forward strand.
TCTATCTTTCCTTGTTTATTTACCACTTACGTTTCTACCCACTGTTGAAGATCGTTACTGCTCTCGTCTATATTCTTTTCTCATGATATTTTTCTGCGTCTTTTATCGGAAGAGGGTCAAAATTTAATGATTCTGATTGGTCGAAAATGGGAGGCCCGTCATTGTTTTGGTTTTTTTCAAGTCGATTTTTACTATGTGGTAGAATATTCTGTTGTTGTTATTTTTATAAACTTGTTTTTATTTTTTCAATGAAAACAAAAATAGAGTAGAAAAAATTGTTTTCGTTTTTATGTTGCAATAGAAAAAATTGCCTAGCAACAGATAAAGTTGTATTACTAAGTAAGATATGGACCACATATACACACATATGTACATAGATTTTTGTTTGTTCTTTTTTTTTTATTTTTTAGAGGTTTCCTAACTTAAAATAAACAAATGCTTATTATGTTTTATTATTTTTTGGGGCTCGTCAAAAAGGTAAACTTGTTTTGTTTGGTTTTATTTCGTTTTTTCAGATAAAAATTCATAAATTTCTTCGATAACTCGAAATGGACTTTAAACTCAGAAACAAAAGTTAATAAAAAAAATAAAAAACCATAAACAAGGTAAGCAAATAAATTAAGTAAACGTGATAAAAATAATAAACATCAATAGAAATTCATTCATTCAATATACTCAGATACTATTGTATAAACATATGGCATGGAGTGAGTACAATTGTTTTGCGATCTTTAAGTTAAAGCTTTAATGGCCCAAATGATAAGACATTATGTCTTTGTTAAGGTAACATTAACAATTTTATTCAGTTTGTCACCTTAAAAAACTAAAAATAAAGAAAAACAAATCCATTTTCTGAGATTCATAGCCATTTCACATTGATAGAGAAGAACAAAAAATTAATTGGATCATCATTAGTAAACATCATACTAATGCAATATCATCATCACATCACATGGTCCATGGCGTTGCGGCTTTCGCTTTGTCAGTTTGCCAGAAATTTCTACATTTGTATAAAGTACTAGAGAGATATTTTATGCGATTGTTGCGTTTTGCGGAAAATTTTTCTGCGTTGGCTTTTGACTGCAAATATATTGCAGTAAGCACATATAAAGACATTTATTTATATTGTATATTTTCAAAAACGGTATACACATGCATACATACACTTAGCATGGACATACATACAATGTATCTATCTATATAGGCCTGGCCATGGTCAACTTGTCGACTATGGATCAGTAATTTTTACTATTGCATTTGGTTTTGTTCATGTGATATTTACGGAACTTTGGACCCATTCATTAAGGCGTTTCTATTTTGAATTGGTTCTATTCGGTCGGTTCTTTGTTTATCCACAATGAACGCGTGTCTATCATATACTTTTTGTAGTTTTATTGTTGGATCATGTGCTCGAATGGGAGAAATAGAGGTTCTTTGGTGAATGTCAAACATCAATAATAAATGAACCATTTATTAATTTAATCATATATTCCGGAACAAAAAGAAAAAATAAAAGAAGTTATATACATGTTTAAAATATTTCCTGGTTCTGTATCGACTTAAACTTTGTTAACATGACAAGACTCTCTCCAATTGAAGACTTCAATTACGCAGACTATTTACATTTTACCTTGAAATGCTACTTGAGCTACAACACCTTTTTTTCTTTCTTTCCTCACTTCAATTAGCATAATTTTGGCATGAATTCGTTATTATTTTTAGAAACCATTTAAGACCTGCTTGGCTAGTTTCAACCTCTCAAACATTTTCATCACTTTTTGCAAAGTTTGCAAACAATTTTTAATAAATTAAAAAAAAAAAAACCTATCATCACAATGACGTAAATAGACTGTTTATTTTATTAATAACTACATGAAATCATTATGAAATCATTTAAATTTAATCTTATCCCATAATCATTTTACATCAGCCATTCGTAATAGATGAGAGGTTATCTCCGAGAATTCGCTGTAATGAAGCAACCCCCATGGAGAATGCAATTAGCAACAATTTGTGAACCGGAACTTGTTTGTTTAAGGATTTCTCTACGAATTCTCCTTTGTTTATGTGGATTATTACATCTTTAAAAACCCTTAAACGGGGGCACTGTTATCGCCTTTACCATTCTTAATCTTCTTTTTTCTTAATTCTTTCATCGAGGGGTAAGTTAGTCCATATTATTATAATCAGGCCCTGACAACTGACAAATTGTTGAACTTCTGATCTTCTGATCTTTTCATATATCATAAAAAGCTAATAATAAATTTTTATACTTTTTCCATTGTTTTATAAACTTGTTTTTTTACTCATTTCTAATTGATAATGGAATTGTGCTTAATTGTATTTAAATGAAAAACAACGAATTATGGTTAAATATATCAAAAACTTTACTCCAAAAAGAAATAAACCCACAACTTTATATAAAATTATATTTAATGTGTTACTAGAGTATAAATCGTTTACATAAGTGTGATTATAAATATTTACAAAGGTGTTTTACATCAGAACATTCATAGATAATCTACATCTTTGCTACACGTGTTTTTAGTTCATTAAGCTGTTGTTTTACCGCTTCGGGCAAATAATTTCCGACTTCTTTTCTAAAATACTCCTCGATTGCTACAACTTCTTGTTGCCAAAAGTCTTTAGGTAAATCAAATAAAGCTTTTAAATCACTAGCGCCCTTCAGTCCATCAACATTTAGAGCACCCTCACTTGGCAGCAGACCAATTGGTGATTCCCGATAGCATTTCTCACCATTGACTCGTCGAAAGATCCAATCCAATACACGTGAATTTTCTCCAAAACCAGGCCAAAGGAATTTACCTTCAGCATTTTTACGAAACCAGTTGACATGGAATATTTTTGGTACCTTACCGCGTTGTTCCATACTAAGCCAATGCTGTAGGTAATCTCCAAAATTGTAGCCGAAGAAGGGACGCATTGCAAAAGGATCGTGCATAATGACTTTGGCCTTGTGTTCGGCGGCTGCAGTGGCCTCACTTCGCATTGAAGCACCGATAAAGACACCATGCTGCCAATTGCGTGCCTCATATACCAAAGGGACACCACTCGGTCGACGACCACCAAAGAGTATTGCACTTATAGGCACGCCTCCCGGCGCTTCCCAATTTGGATCAATGATGGGGCATTGCGAGGCAGGTGTACAGAACCGAGAGTTTGGATGTGCGGCAGGGCGACCGATTTTCTTTGACCAGAGTTTTCCCAGCCAATCGGTGACAGTTACATTCGTAAGCACATCATCTGGCATGCCTTCCCAATAGACACCACCATCGGAAGTTGTGCGACATTCGTAAAGTACGAATTCCGGAATATAGTATCCATGGCAATGGGATTAGTTGAACGCGAAGTGCCTGGCGCAACACCAAAGAAACCAAATTCTGGATTTATGGCATGCAATATACCACGACTATCGAACTTCATCCAAGCAATATCATCACCTACGCATTCAACTTTATAACCAGGCAGTGTTGGAGTCATCATAGCGAGATTTGTCTTACCACAAGCAGAAGGAAAGGCTGCAGCAACATAGATCTTTTCTCCTTGTTTATTTGTAATACCCAATATGAGCATATGTTCTGCTAACCAACCCTCACGCTTGGCTATGGTGCTGCCAATCCTCAAAGCGAAACATTTTTTTCCCAACAACGAATTACCTCCATAACCAGAACCATAAGAGACAATCTCATTATTTGCCGGCTTGTGCAGGATGATCGTGCGTTCGGGATCACATGGCCATGAGGTTTGTGCTTGTTGTCCAGAAGCAGGCGTGCCTACTGAATGAAGGCATTTCACAAATTGCCCATCTCCCTTCTGAAGCACATCCAAGACTTTCGCACCTGCACGCGTCATAACTTTCATTGACTCAACAACATAAGGTGAATCGGTGATCTCAATGCCAATTTTCGAAAGTGGGGAGCCCACGGGACCCATGCTAAATGGTATTACATACATCGTTCGCCCACGCATACAACTAGGAAAACGAGTTTTTATTGCTAGTTGCATGTCTTCACTAGAGATCCAATTGCCCAGTGCCCCTTTTGTAGCTTCCGGTGTAACTGGAACAGTTTCTTCTTTGCGCTCTGTGCAGATAAATGTCTTGGACTCAACGCGTGCAACATCTGCAGGATTGGTGCGAGCCAACCAACAATTCTCATACTTCGGTAGTGGCACAATCGTACCCTGCTCTAGCATTATACCTTGCAGTAGCTGACTCTCATTCTTGCTACCATCGCATATATGAATTTTCTCTGGTTGACATAACTTTACGCAGTCTTCTATATAGGCTTTTACAGAAGGTGTTAGAAGTTTCGCATCGCCATATTGTACAGACAGAGCGCGGCAACATAATCGAAAATTGTGTATTGTGTGTGGTTGAAAAGATGCAACTCGGGAACTGAAAGATAGAAAGAGAGAATACATACAAGTATAAAATGGTAAAATTTATAAGAATTATAAAAAGTCAGGTGTGTGGGAAAGAATGAATTCTCGAAGCAAAGTGGCAATTTATTTTTAGTATTGTCTACAAATGGTTAGAAAGTTAATGTTTGTGGAGTTGTTTCATAATGTTTATTCTTTATTTATATTCTTATTATCGCTTCGAACCTCTTAGTGGCAAGTAATAATAATAAAATAATAAACTCCAACGCAACTGTACTATTTGGATTGTTCATTTATGACATGATGATCTTATCACATTGTAAATAAAACCAGAGAAACTCATCGTTTATATCGCAAATTGTCTAATCACGTTGTCATATTCTATTGTAGTACAATACTATTATATTAGTATTCAAAATCAACAAATAAGATATGGTAGCTTCCGCCAGGCCATGATGATCAGCTGATTTTGTTGCTTTAGTGTATCTTTTATAGACATGCTAACAAATAGCAATTTGCTAATACCTAACTCATATCGATATTTTTGTGTTCTTGATATATGAAAAATACATTATACAATATGTAGTATTTTCTCTAACATTCATTGTAAATCGCTGCGTTCAGCTTCCAAAACAGGCAAGCAGAGAGATGTTTCCTTACAATTCATTTATTGCTTAAACTTTTCATGCGAAGAGAACATTATGCGGTGCGTTAATCCCTGGTCCATTGCCTTGTCGTCATTTCACTCTCATTGTCTTTGTTCTGCAGCAAAAAAGAATGATGCAATTTTTCTACAGACTGACAACACATTCTGTGAATATTCAAGTGTAGATAGAAAGACAGTGGGAACGACAGAGGATGCAGGCGATAAAATACACAATCATTTGAAATGAGGCCTCGTTTATTTGATGAGAGACGTCGCTTGTTCTCTTGATTAGAAAAATCAAGAATTTCTGGTATATTCGTGTTCGTTCGTTCGGTTGGTTCTTTCTAGAGTCAGACAGACGCCGTTCAAAAGCAATTTTGGGTCGACTGGTTTTCCAAGTGTCTGTCTGAATCGAGTGTTGAATTTATCTACAACTGATAATTTTTAAATTTGTCTGTCTGAATCGAGTGTTGAATTTATCTACTACTGATAATTTTTAAATTTGGATATGGATAGATAGCAAACTAGGATGATTAGTCAAGCCATGCAGGTAGAACAAGTAATTGGTACAATAGAAATACAATAGAAATCACTCTTTATTTGAATTATTGAAAAATGAGTCAATGAAACTTAAATGTGTTTCCATACTTCCGCCCAATGAGTTGTCATAATTACTATGATGCGGCCCTTGAAACCAGACTAGCTTTTACTGGATTTCTGAGTTTCTAATGTAAAAATTTCTTTGTAAATTTATGTCAATTCAGTGTATTTCATTATAATTATTAATCTCTTTTGACATCACTATTAATAATAATAATACAAAGTTGATCTGAATAAAAATCAACGACATCGTCAAGTCTACAGTACAAAGTTCAGTTTCAATTTTAAAAATCAATATCTCTCTACCTCGATCTGTCACATTTCAACATGCATACTTGTATGTATGTACAAGTTCTCCCACACTGACGTCATTGTTATCTACCATACATACTATTTATTTACTTCATTTGTTTCTCTATTATTTCTTTTTAAGTTTTCGAAACTTAAACTGCGCATTTTCAACTCGTTTCTTTTTTTTTTTTTTTGTGTTTCATTGACTTCATGGAAAATTCAATTTTATGAAAATCAATTTTATTTCTTGTTTTGTTAAATATTTAAATTGAATTGAATCAACTTTTTTGCGCATAAAATATACTTTTTGTTGAGCCTTCAAACTTTGCATTCATCGATTTTATCATTTATTTATTTGTTTTATATGTCTGGGCGCTTATCAGATTGATTTTATCAATACTGAGATTAAAGATACAAATCGATGATGAAGTTAACCCTGAATTCGTTCATGAATGCTTGGAAGTTCATGGGATAGTCTATGTATGGTATTTCTTTTTATACTCTTCACGCAGTGAATAGTCAGTATTGTATTATAAGTTTGTCATGAAACTTGTAGCAGGCAGAAGGAGAGATCAGAGACCCCATGAAGTATACATGTAAATTTTTGATCAGCTCGACGAAACGATTTGATTAAGCCATGTTCGTCTGTCTGTCTGTTGCAAGTAATTTACAGTAAAAGTACTCAAAATTTTTAAAAGAACCCTGTTTATCATTATTATCTTCGCATCGTTATCATCTGTCAAGAGCCGCGCCTGCTTCAACTTTGGCCTCTTTTCGAATGGGCAACTAATTATTTTTATTTACACGAATTGGAAAACAAACAGTGGGCAGCAGCATCAATGAACTAGGGGCTTGGTGAGAGTTGAAGGCCCCTTTATAAGGGCATTTTTTCTATACAAAAGAATTTTTTTCTCTTTTTTCTTTTTGTGCAACGCATTTCAAAGTTTTACGCCGTGGTTCTTTCACCGATGTTGATTGTTGCCACGCGCACAAAATTTTTATTTAGCGCTGTCGTTATTTGTTGGTCTTTTCTCTTTCTCGTTGTTTCTATATGTTGGCACTATTCTTTATTATTCAACTAGTATACAGATACATTTACAGAGCCAGATAAGCAAGCAGCTAGCTTCCAATTTGCTTTCTGTTTTGATGTGTGTACTTTGGCCCCAGTAACTCCCTTACAGTTATAGTGTGGAAACATTCCTCCTCCGCCCGTGTGGTGTTTGATGTACATTGAAGATTGCCAGCATATATTCTGCGTGCCGCAATTTGTTGTTATTGTTTCATATTTTTTTTTTTTTTTTTTTTTTTTATTTGAAATTTTCGTGAAATATTCAATGAAAAATGTTTACTTGAAAATACACAAATAAAAATCGGCCAAGTGCGAGTTAGACTCGTACACGGAGGGTTCCATACCAGATTGGGGTTTGTATGGGAGGTATTCCTCCTAGTGGTCCGATGTTTCTGTTACTATATTAAAAATTTATTGTGTCTAAATTTCTGTTCAATAGTGAAAAAAAGAAAAAGTTTTTCGAATAAGAACCTGAATTTTAATGGGGGGTTTGTTTGTCCCTAGCAATCCGATCAAATTGAAATTTCGACAATATAAGTTTCTGTTTTATAGCCATCAATCTTCTAAATTTCAAGATCATGGGATTACTGGATCATATAGCTGCCATACAAACCAAAATGTTTCTTGTATGGCGACCCCTCTAAGTTTTTGAAAATATTTTAGGTTTAGAATTAGTTGCTGATGACCGGATAGAACTACATATTTTGTGAAAATTTCAAAACTCTAGCGGTTCATGAGATATGCCCCGAGGACGGACGGTCGGATAACGAAGTCTCTGCATTAGGGTTCCGTTTGGTACCCTTTGGGTTCGGAACCCTAAAAATGTGTAAGTATATTGTACATACTTCAGTCAGGCAAAGCTTTCAATGCCGAAACAATTCATTAAAATTACGTCGTTTTGTCTACTTGACTTGAATTTTATCACATGAATGTATTTTTTAATTCTTTTATATTTCAAATATTGAATTTAATTTAAAGCATTTTTTTTTTTTTTTTTTTTTTTTGTAAAATCAATCAGATATTTTCTTGTTGAATTGCGTTCTATTCCACGTTTCTGGGAAATATTCTGATTTCATAAGAATAAACAAATAACATTGAAAAATAAATGAATAAGTTTGAAGAGTAAAGAATATTAGATTTAATTTCTTAACACTTAATAAAACAAAATTTAAAATTTATTTATATTCTGATCACTCGATTGATTCTAAAAGCAACATTACAGTTTATAAAGAATCTTTGATCCACCATTTAACCCTTATGGGAAGAAATATGTACGAGGGCGGATCAATAAGTCCTTAGTAAAAGGATAAAAAAAAAACAAATTTATTTTCGTAATTTCTTTTAATTTTTTATTTCATCTTTTATTAGCTGGATCCAGAATTTTTCCCATTTTATTATTGTTTCCAAATACATAATAGGTTTTCTCAAGGTCCTCAGCATAGGCGATTGTTTCAGTAATGGCCTATTCATTCGACAGAAATCTCTTAACGTCGAATCATTTTGAGGTTTCAAAACAGGAAAAAATTGCAGAGGGCAAAATTTGGAGTAGTTCGTGGCTTAATTTATGGATGTTTCCCATGGTGACTACACACGTGTTTTGTCATGGAGGAAAAGTACTTTTTTCTTCACCAAAAGTGGTTGTTTTTGCATCAAATCAATGTCCAATTTGTCCAGCAGCTCTGAATAATATTGTATTTGTCGGGATTCTTTTACATACGTTTTTTTACGGTATTCAAAGCGAATGATATCGCGTGCATCCCAAAAATCTTTCGCCATAGCCTTGTTGGCCGACAGTACAACCTTGGCCTTCTTTGGTGCACTTTCACTCGAAGAAGTCCACTACTTTGACTTTTCCATGCTCTCTGGTATATTGTGGTGGATAAATGTTTCGTTCACAGCACGGATACTTGCACCTGTAAAATGTAATATACCCACTCAGTTGAGATACCTTCAGCCTCAGCCATATCACGGACTTGCAATTTCCGGTCATCCATGGATTTAATCGACGTTATTTTTTCGGCGAACTGAATGTTCGGCGTAACTTGTGCTGGTGCAACCATTAAGAATTCAGTGAACCTCTTCGTACTTATTAAAAGTGATGGTGCACAGTCCCCATAGTATTTATCAAGCCTTTCTTTTGTTTCGGTGAAGGTTTTTTTACGCAAAAATTAATTTTGTTTCAAACACACAAACGTTTTTTACTTTAATTGACAATAAAACTGAAACCATGTAGTCAATATTATTGAGACTTCAACAGCAGATTAGTGAAGAACTAAACTCTATGGTTTTCTAAGGACTTAGTTTTTGACCCACGTATCTTAGCAGTTACCTTTATCATTATATGAATTCACTAACAAAAAGTTCAGATTTTAATTTGACAAACAAATATTAAATATTAAGGTTCCATATTCAAAATAATAATAATACTAATAAAATTTTTTAAAAATACACTAATTTTAAGCGAAATTATTTTGAACTTTATTTTACTTTAAACTTTTAAAAAGTTTATTTCTCCAAAACCGTACTTGCTGATTCAATAATATAAAATAAAACGTCAGATATTTGTTTCAGTACTTGATGAAACAACATAAACTGGTTATGAAATTCGCGATCAAAAAATGAAACGAACGAAACAAGCCACAACTCGATTATCTGGTGTTTCTCTTCAGGCATTTAAGGTTTTATATTTCAGGATATCAAGGGCATTAACTTGAAATTTAGCCTTGGCCCAAGGTAGATGGCAACCAAAAAAAAAATAAATGGTTTTTTGATTCTTGAGACTAAGAGTTTGTTGCCGACGCCAGTTCATTGTTCTTCAAGTAATTAAAAGGTTATTTTTGATTTTAATATCATTCAGTAGCAGACAACTTACTTTGCTTTGTACATATAATTCTTAATTGGGTATCTAGACCAGTTAACCAACAGATAGTAGTGCATCAAGCGCTATCAGTTAACAGACAATTTTTTTTTTTTTGTTTGTTAGATTATTTTACCTCAAGAACCTCAACACACTTAAATTACAAAACCAGTAAGAACTCGATCAAACTGCTCTTTACAAGTCAATGTTCCGCGTGGCATTCTATAAATCTCTTATAATCTCTTATTATTACAACTTCATTGATTGGTATTTTTGGCTAAGCTAACCCACCGAAATTGAGAGTACACGCCATTACATGTTTCAATAATATCTGGTTTACCTACTTACTATGAATTTATATCGATATTGCGTTTGAAAAATTAAGTGTGTGCCATAGATGGAATAACTGCGACATTAATTTCTTGTTCTATCCAAAATAATTTCCCAGACACTTTATTGCTATCGTATAATCCGTGAGTCAAAGTACAAAAATTCAAACATTTTATATTCACTAATAGCCTTCAAAAATATATACAGATGAACAATATATAATACTATATTCTATGCACATATTATATCTGCTGATAAGCTCAGCTACCTAACTACGAGTTGAAGGCAGATATTTAATATAGTTCAGTTTGTAAAAGTTTCCTGTTGACATTTCTAGACAACCGGCGATACATATTTCTATTGGTGATAGCTGAGGACCTGATATGAATGTTTACAAAACCATAGTTCACAAATGAAATTTTCCATTGCATTGTGTCTCCTCAACATTTTAAAGCTTAGATGATAATTATAATACTACAATAGAAAATATACGTAATCAAAAATTTAAATTGAAAAATGAAATGTATTATTACAAATTTGATTAATATTCCTTCGAAATTTTGTAAGGCTAAAATTGTCTTGAATGTGGAACCATAAAGATTCATGGATAGAGAGATTGTAATAATCTTTGCTGAAAGCCTTCTTTAATGCAAGTGTAGGCACGTTGTTCAGTTTAAAAAACTTTCCTGTTGAGCACTTGAGGTAAGCGGAGATTTAATTGTGTCAACTTGATATAAATGTTTACAAAACATATAAAAATAATTTCCATTGCGTTGTTGAGTCTTCCACTTTAAGGCTTATGGAATAATGAAAATAAAAGTATTGTTTTTAAATGTTTTTACTATGATTATCTTTATACATAAAATTCGAGTGTACGATATTTTGTGACTCTTAATCTTCTAAACGGCTAGACCAATTTTGAAAAATTTTTTTTTGTTTTACTTATGGAATCACCAAGATGGTTTATGCTTCAATTTGACGCAGTAGGTGGCGCTGTTGGCGATATTCAAGCACTTTTTTACCAAATTTTTAACATTTTTTTATCTGGCGCACACTATACTAAGCAGATTTTAATAGTTTTTCCTTTAAAATGATAAATGAACGCTAAAGAAAACAGTTGCATACTTAATTTTTTCAGTTTTTAAATTTTAATATTATATTTTTAAGTGTTAAGTTTTTTGAAAACCACTACAAGACAAAGCATAAAAAGATTTGTACGTTTCTTTTGTTTTTAATGTTTTGTTTGTTGTTATTGTTGTATTTTTCTGAAGTCATGGGCACAGCTAGTATACATATAATATAATTATTTTGAGCCAGAAACTAAAAGCTAGTTAATGCGCAATTCCCAGAAAGTAGGAGTGAGTAATGAAAAGAAACCCTCTTCAATTTGGATTCAATGCAAGTTTCTTGTCTACTGCGCAAAAATGAATTTACAAGTATTTCATCGAAATTACTTGTAGTATTCATTAAAAATCCCTGGAAATAATTTCTAGAATCACATATCACAAAAAAAAAAAAAAAAAAATTATCACAAAGGCCACAAATATTTTTCATTTTATTATAAATTTTGGCTTATCAAAGACCATGAACGAATAAATAAACACATCATTAACTGATTAGACTTTCAGACCCATAAACAAACCCATGGCACATATTTTTTTTTTTTTCATACACATTTTCGAAGCGTTGCTTGGTAATTTTTAGGATGGTCAAATCAAATGTGTTATCTAATCTAAAAACCCATTGACTTATGGTCTTCGTCATCAGAAAATATCGTCACAAGAAACTACTCAAGGCGCGTGCCTTAACTATCAAACAATTGAAATGAGGTGAGAAATTACGACAAAAATTTTCAATCCTATGATTGATCGATCGTTGGAAGATAACATGAAAATTTAGTTCTCTTCATAACAAATTTAAACAAAAAAGTAATAATAAAATTTATATTAGCAACATTAAATGAAATAATATTATTGTTATTGATTTATATGAAATATACAATAATAAAAATAATAATAATGCAAAAAGGCAATGACTGCCTTTAAGGGGGCTCGACTTGGTCATAGCGCGAGAAACATGCGAAAAAGGTTATCAGAAGCCACAAGATGACAACAAAAACACATAAAAGAAAAACATAATAACAATAATGTTTTTCACAACAATAAAAATGATGATGAAAATATTAAAAACAAAAGCATGATTTGTTTATAAGTTGAAATCAAATGGGGGTCACCACGCCCAAAATAAGTACAATAAAAATTAAATAAATTTTTGAAGGCTTTGAAAAAACAAAAGAAATACACAATATATGTATGTACTTATAAAACAAGAGGCTGGTCTTCTGATTTAATCAGATAGAATTTATAGAGTCTTTAATATAGGATTGTTGTTGGATCATTGAACTCATGGCAAGCATAGAACTGAGAGATACCATGATGCGGATCACTATTGAGGCTAATGTCCATAGGTCTGTATAGCGACAATCAACACGTGTTAACCAAAATAAGAAGAAATTGTATACAAATTTGTAAAAATTCGTAAACAAAATCATAAAAAATATAATTCACAGATAAGCAAAATGGCAATAGCAACAGGCATGGTGGGTTATTTTTATATGGAAAACTGTTCAACAATATATAACAATAAATAGACTAAAAATAATTTGAGGCTGTTGTTAAGGTACTTAGATTAATATACAAATATGTTTTATTGTTTAGTATGGAAATAAAGATTTCAAATTCAAAAATTTTACAAAGTCTTTCATTATTTAAATGATTTTTTGCAATTGAAATCAACAAAATCGAAGGAAAACCAACAGCAACAGATACAAGATACTTTGAAGTTAAACTGAATGGTACTTACATATACATACATACATATGTATGTACATAAAAACCACACACAGAAAACAAGCCAAACAAGTTGAACCAACTTAAGTTGTTCGTTCGTTCAATTTGTTGTTGCTAAGCGGCCTCATAAGCGAATCGTCAACACCGTCACCATCCCAATTACCACCGCCATCGCCATCGCCATCGCCATCGCTTTATATCCAACAATGGTCTGTCTGACTGCTTGACTTTGTTTTGGTTTATTACGCGCTGTGCATACATACATACATACATACATACATACATAGATACACATATCTACAGACAACTCATACACACATATACATATTACACATAAAACTGTGTCCCCTTTGATACTGGGACACTCCACAAAGAGCCACTCAAAAAAAATAGTCTAGGACAATAACAAAGAGAACGACAAAAATAAACAATGGCAAAACACCAACAAAATTAATAATAAAAAGAAAGAAAACAAAAAAACACTAAATGGGAAAGAAATATACAATCAAAACAAAAATACAAAAATATTGTTTAAATAATAATAACAATTAGAGATAGAGAGAGAGAGAGAGAGAGAGAGCGAGCGAGCGAGAGAGAGATAAAGGCGAACAAAGCAAACAGTTTAGATAACTAAGGGAAGTTGGGCAGTGGAACGTATATTCAATAATAACAAGCGAACAATGTGTTCAAAAGCTTTAATGCACTACACTACGCTACACTACACAGCCAATGGCGGCTTGACTGTTATGGATGGATGGATGGCAATGAGAACAAAACAACAAAACAAAACAAAACAAAAAAAAAATTAAGTAAATTCTTGAAATGGCAGCCTACATAGAATACTTTTATATACATTTTTCTATTTTTCTACACATTTTTTCAATATTAAATGCAAAGCCTACAAGTATGCAATGATCTCTTAACAATCCAAATCTATTCTATTTTGGTCTACGTCACAAGGGTTTGCTTAGTCTTTACGCCTTTATCGTTTTGGTCAGTTTTTGGTCATTTTAAAAAAGCCATCAAAATGGAGTACGTATTACAACAAATTTCATATTGTTGTTGGAAAATTTTTTCTTTAAAAATTTTCGATAAAAAATTGTCACGAAACTATACGACAACATGACTGACAAACATAACCAAATTAAAAATATATACTCAAGTTCCCCACAGTTCGCTTGAAACATAGGGCAATTTCGTAGCTAATATCATTTTGAAAGTTGCCTAAATTTCTTTCCTTTCAAAACTTATTATGAAACCTTTTTAAAAATAAGTGTAGTAAATGTTGATACTATTGAAATGGTTCTATATTTTTATAAACTACTAAATAACATTTTGGCGCTACATCCTTAATCCTTTTAATGCTGCAACTTCTTGTCATCACCAACAATCGTCGTTCGTCGATTATGGGCTACATCCTTGTTATTGTTGCTTTAATTCTTCATCTTGCTGTTGTTGTTACTCGATGTTCTTGTTGATACAATTTACTTGCTTATTATATTAACTACAAAACAAACATCTGAAGAAAGGAAACTTTGATTTTATCTTAAATGTGTGCACAAATATCCTAAATAAATGAAAGAGTTTTCTTCTCATAATCTTTGACTGAAACTGCAGATGAAGTTAGTCCGTCAATCAATCAATCAATCAATCAATCACTCAATCTATTAATCAATCAACGAACGAAGGCAATGAGTACTTTTTGGAGGTAAAATTATTGTATTTGTGCGGCAAGGTAATGTGCAATCAAATGGATATTTTTTATGCGACCGATGACAAACAAACAACAACAATGGATGTGTTGTGTGCAAGGTGTGTACAAGACAGAATTTACATTATGAGAGTAGCTCGAGACAATTATTATGTATTCCTCTTTGGTGTCTGATGTTGATGTTCATACTTTGATACTGTTTCAGACAAAGTTTTTCATGCTACATTTCATTCACTCGCTTCACACCAATCAAAAAATGTAACAAAAAACAAAAAAAAAAAAAAAAAAACAATGAATTATGCGAAAGAAGATAAACAAAAACATGAACAGCGGAATATTTATCTCTGGTAAGCCGCATGTTTTCCTTATCAACAAAAAAGTGTCTCAAAATATATAAATATCATAATGTGAATTGGAACCAAACAGTTTGACAGGTGGTGGTATTAATATGCAATTACAAAGTATGAATTGTATGGCATATCTTTAGAGGCTTATAGGTATTGATAAACGTATTATCAATTAATTAATTCACCGGGGGTGAAGAAAGCTGTTATAATTGAATGTTGATAACGAGTGTGAAATGTGTGGGATTAGTTGCAATGAAAACTTTAAGATTTCAATAACAAGGCAAGGCAAAGTTTTTTATAGATTTAAACATAAAATCATCTAAGATTATATTGTAAATTTAAATTAAATTTCTTTAAACTGTAAAAACTTTCATTGAGAATTCTACAATTTTCTTTTAATATTTTTAATTTGATTAGTTATGTTTCTATTTGTGGAATCATTTATGTTGTTCAAAAGACTGTTTAATTAATGATATTCATTCTACTAATCTAATTTAAAAAAAAAAATTAGTCTACGATAAAGTTTTTGAAGAAGAACGACATATTTAAAATTAAAGAGCTGTGATATAAAACTTTGTACTCCGCATCAAATATGTAAAATCATCCGTCACCTACATTGTACCTTTATAAAATGTCAAAAAATGTTCATTAATAAATGGCAGCGCATAAAATTTTATTTAATTATTTAATTTATTTATTTTAACATATTAAACCTAATAAAATTATAGTTGGAGTTATACAATATTACGTGCCCTGCGTTGGATTTTCGAACTGAAAAGTATTTTGTGGCTGTTCACTGGGTTTGCACTGTGTGTCATACTCAATTTTTGTTCTCGCACATTTACTCGTATGAACACTTTTTTCTCTTATAAACACACTTCCATCTCTCAACAAAATTCACCCATTGATAACAGAACAACTATTCTAACAATAAAAGAAAAATAACAAAAAAAACAAAAAACCACGCAAAAAGATTTGTTTACAAACAAACGAAAATATTGTAAATACCATACTCTCTCTCCACAGATGACAATTGTGCTTTCTTGATTTCTCTCTCTCTCTCTCTTCGTTTGTCTGTGTCATTAACTTTGGTTCTTACTTAAATTGATCATAAAACGCAATCAACTCACATGAACATGACTTGTGTGTGTTTTATGTTAGCCCATTGCATTTATATTCTTCCAATGGAGCGAGTGCATCTGAGTTTGGGTTGAGTGAGTTTAATGATCTGTATGACTCTGCATTATCTTAATGGGATTGTTGTTATTGTACTTGTAGTTGTCGTTATATTTAATAATCTACTCAGTTGTTGTTAAGCGAATTTGCAAGTACATACTATACAAGAAACAAAGATATTTGCTACAGAAATAAGAAAGAAATTAAAATTAATCTTTTTGAAAGACAAGTTTAATACTTAATTACTTGAGGGAAAATAATTATAAAAACATTAAATTCATTAACCTTTTAAGCCAGATTACATTGCAACTAATGACATGCCTAAATAAATACAAAACCGCAGAATCAAGTATTCACTTATTTAATGTAGTTCTTGACACTTGTAAAATGAGAAATTAATTGAGGGTCCCTGAAGTTAACATAAAATCTACGCTAATACATACAAATCACTCAATTACCTTCCTCATTAACCTTCATATTACGACAAGAGCACAGCATTGACCTGCATTTCCAAGCACAGTCAATCTTGATGTTGTGAGACACGTTTAACCTCATTGTATCACTTATAAAAAAAAAAAAACAAAATTTAAGTAGTGTGCCTCACCCTCATAAGCACAATATGGAAGTGAAACTTCTTTAGCGAATGGAGGTAAATCCAAAAATTATAAAATGAAATGTGACGAAAATCAAAATGCGATGATTTTAAATCTCTCTCTTCATAAACATTCATTCTTTACGCTGCATTTCAGTTTCATATTTTTTGAATTTACTTCCCTTCGCTTCAAAAAAAAAAAAAAAAAAACAGAATCCATGTCCGAAACTATATGCAGAACTTCTAGGCAACGCAACAGATTTGAACACAATGTCATTTATAGATTTGTTTTCTTTTTTCTTTTAGAATGTTTATATGTTCAATATATTCTAATTAATTATAAATCACTTTTTGTATATTGGTTATTAATTTACTGGTTTTACAATTCTTAAATCGCCAACTATTTTGAGAATATCACGAAAATCTGTGAAAGTGATGAAGGTCTGTGATTCAAACATATAACATTTTCCCCTATCAAAAATTGATAAATGCGCTTTAAGTAGTTTTTACTTCAAATAACTTTTTTCAATCGACTATGCAAATAATTCGTTCGAATATACTAGGTCATAGAAAAAGAAATACAAGCAAAAACAGTTTGCTTCTGAATGATGAAACCGATGACTATATGGAAATCAATCAATCGATTGTACTTAAGTCTAGAACAACCCAATCTGAGTAGTAAATGGCGGAAATGTTCTTGAAATAAGTAAGAAGTATTGAAATTCGAGATCAATTAAACTTAATGCAAGAAACATTCGAACTTGTTTGGAAATGGTCGTATTTCATGATGTTTTTATTCTAACGTTAAGTATATTTTGTTCTCATTTTCAGTCCCTAAACCACAATGCGGACTTGTTTTGAGACCAAAATGGTTTTATTTCAAAATGAAGAACCAGAAATATATTTAAAATAGCATTCGCATTAAAGTAAGTTGATAAGGTTACTAAAAGGGCAACAAAACAAACTTGATTCAAAATTCTTGAACTAAAAATTAAGTGCTTGTAGAGAGAACATTTTATTTGAACAGACAACATTCCGACTTGGGGGACTTTCGCAGCTGAATGGTGTCGCTTTACGAACAATGTTCGATTTATTTTTTCTCTGTGCAGTCTTGACAAGGATAGACATATCTCACAGAGAGCTAGAGAATTGTTCGAACGCAGAGCCATGAAGACTCTTAATATGTGGTCTATGACAGTGAATTCTGTCATGAATTTCGATTCATTTAATGAATTCAAAAATGATCCTTTCATTTCAATGGATTGTCTGTAAATATGTAGAATTAATCTATGATTTATGTTGTTTACAATGAAAAGTAAATACTTTCTCCATATACTTTCTTTCTTTAAATATCAACGTGCGAAGTAGTACGGGTTGCTAGTTCATATTTACAAGATCCTTATAGCAATCTAAATCACACGCATCAAACAAAGAGTTAGTTTCAAAAGTAAGATTACTAATTAATATAAGTGATAGAATAATCTACTTAATATCAGAAATATTCAGTGTAAACTTTGATGACTTTGAGACTACTTTTTGTCAATCTTATGGCATTCATCTTCTGTAGATTGGAATCATTGCGATATGAAATTTATATGAGGGCTGCCAATAAAATACATTAAATATATTCTAATGATCCATTTAAGGAGTTTTCACTGTACATATATGAAGACATCTAGGATATTGATTAGGTGCAGCATATGTACATATGTATAGTATGTAGGTATAGGCAGATGACTTACCTGGCCTTCAACAGCTGCACACCTTTTAACAAATTCATGTTCAACACTTGTACTTTTTACAGATTCTACTTTCTTTTACACTACACTTATATTTGCGTTCACTTTCTTCTGTTTCTGTTTTTTTTTTTCTTTAGTTTTAGTTATTTGTACTATTGTATTGTATTATATTTTCTAATGTTTTCCTCCTTCTCTTTTTTAATTGTTTCTTTGGCACACGTTGTACAATTTATTTTCGTTTTTGTCATTTAAGAAACACTTTGTGTTTATCTATTTTTATTGCAATTAGTTTTTAATTAAAATTTATCTTAATGCGTTGAGCTAAATATTGTACAAATGCATACATAGAGTGAAAGTTAAATGCACTTTTCGTTTTGTTTTAATTATTGTATTTTATTTTTTTGCTTAATTTGTTGTAATAAATTCATTAATTAGTTATATTCAGAACACAGTTTCATACTTAACATAAACAGCAGATGTGTTAAGTTCCAGATAGAAATACAATATGCAACCGGCACTTATCGCGCTTCACGAATAATTTCCAATCTCCTTGCTCATGGAGATAAGTATGTTTTATGTTGAGGATAGGAATTTTCCACGCAATGCAAAAATACGTTCAGACATTTACTTGTAGTACTTAGTTCGCAGTTGACAATTTGTTGTTTATTCTATCGATTCACTTGATACTTGTTGCCTTGTTGTTTTCCACGAGCAACAATCGAAACTGAACAGAAACGTCAATCTTTACGCTTAAGTAACATTTGTCTCTTATATTTTTGCTTTATGTCTACTCATACTATATACTGCACAATACTTACATACATATGTATGGTATGTATGTATTTATTCATTCATGCTTATATTCTGACTCTCAGTTTTTTGTTTCATGGCACAGAGTCACTTCAGTTCGTTTAGCTACATTTGTGTGATAAGATAAGGCGCAATAAGACGTGCCTCTCATTATGTTCACCCATGCTAGACCGGCTAAATAGATGACAGACAGAATGAACGAGCGGCATTTTTTTTTTTCTATGTTCTTTTTTTGCTTTCATGTTGCATGCTTCACACAATTTCACAATTTACTTGAAATATTCATCAGCACAGCTGTTTTGTGTTACTTTGCGAAATAAAGTTCAGGGTTTAAAGTTGCAAACAGCTCAAAAATTATACCTACATCTTCTTATATATTAATTCATAAACCTCTTTATTTGATAAGTATTTGCTTCGCCATCACTAACGTTTCTCTACATTTCGGTTGTTATCTTCACTTGTAAATGTTACTTTATTTTAATAACCATTAGAATATGGTTCATATAATGTACTTATATAGAGGTTTCTCCACCATGTCATGTGAAATTCTATCACTATCTAAATTTGCACTTGCACATCTTTCGGATTAAAATTCTTATTTGATTTAATTGAATAAACTATCTCTCAGTTTGACACCTTTTTGTGTTACAAAATTTATTAAAGTCCTTGGGTTCAAATGAGTTCTTCTAGGAATAATTTAGTGATCTTTTTTCATCAGTAAATCCTGTATTTTCAATCTATCCTAAATAGTTGGACATTCAATAAATGTTACATATTCACTTAATGCTGAAAAAAATTATAAATTATTAACAATTACAATTTATGACTCTATGAAGTCTTTTTAGCCTACGGAAATTCAATATTATCTAACATTATTTTTCAAAAGAATTAAGACTGTTATAAAGTTGATCTAAGTAATTTGTAGTGATTAAATTAATAATTTCTTTGATCAGCTTAATTTGAGATATCTATGAATAAAAAAGTTTCGAAAGGACTGCTGTGCGAGAGACTGGAAATGATGTAGAATAGATATCTCCGTTGGAATTACTGGCGGTACCCCACATCAAGATTTCATAGGTCCATAAGTTTGAGAATTGTGTTGTATACTAAAATGTAAATTTATCTGTATTGACTCTGATGTTCCCCTTTCTGAACCAGGACACCCAACTGCTTAGTTCAGTTTGCACTATAGCTGATGCTTCGGTTGCAGTAGCAGCTGTTGACAGGATGGCTGTGTCCTCTGCGTAAATTGCAATTTGTAAATTGATGACTTTGCTCACAGGGAGACCTCCCTGTATAGTATACAGTACGCTGCCTTGTATTGTTGATTTAATCTTAAATAGAAAGGACCAGGAAGGAATTTTTTGTACCTGCACGGTACTGCTTAGTTTTAAAAGGCTTAGTGGATGACGCCACATTTGCCCAGCAGTGGTAACAATTTTCGGAGAAATAAATATTCTAATTTTCGAGAATATTCCCATTGGATATTGGATAAGAGCCATTTTATTCAAAATTTAACATAAACTAATCAAAATAACAAAATTTTAATCAAATAATTTTGGCTTAATAAAGAAATTTTATATACTTTTCCAAATTCACAAGTTTAAATTCACAAGTTTATTATCACGTCATCTAAATATTGAAATCATATAGCGGTATGTTCTATGGAAATCTACCGCTAATATTATAAAATCAATACATTTTGATAATGCATGTTATTTATTGTAGATATTAAAGAAATATTGATAAGGGGTAGTAAATATGTATCAAGTTTCTCTTCTTTGTTTTCAAGTATCAAAAGAAATTACTTGTTTTTCTTTTCTTTTTTTTTTTTTGGCATTACCTACTTTCTCTTCTATGTTTAGTAGCAAACTTATGTGATTTTGTACTGTTCTTCAATTTATATAATAAAATAAAGTGTAAACAGAATAGAATGGTATAGAATGTTATGAACAATCCTCCTGTTTTTGTTTGAAAAATTGATAAGCATAATTCATTTGTTGTGAATAAAATATGATTTCATCGGACAAAAATTATTGTTCTGAATTAAATTTTTGTTTATTAAAATAACAAGTACATATAACAAATGTCTAACTGACGTCTTTAAGTTTTAAAATACAAAGTTGTTTTTATACTGTTGACGCAGTGAATAGTATTATAAGTTTGTCATGAAGTTTGTAACGATGTGACGAATTGATTAAGTTATGTCCGTCTGTCCGTCTGTATGTATGCAAACTAGTCCCTCATTTTTTGTGCTAGAGAGATAAACCAGCCGAATCGGACCACTAAAAGGGATACCTCCCATAAAAACCACCCATTTAAATTCAGATTCTTATTAGAAAAACTTTTTTTTTTTGTTCAATTGAACTAAAATTTAGACACTATAATCAATGTGCAAGAAATGCGTACATTTTAAGACCCTAGACCTAGTGGATCATATAGCTCCCATACAAACCAAAACCCAAATTTAAGTTTTTATTAAAAAAACATTTTTGTTTTTTGTGTTATCTGAGCTGAAATTTGAACTATACAAGTTTCTGATCCATATTCAAGAGTCTAAGATTACTGGATCGTAAAGTTCCCATTTCAAACATTTCCGTCTCAGTGTTGAAATGATCTACGCTCTATGCTCTATACTCTAAACATAAGTCAAAACAATAATTAAATATTTCTGAATGCTCTACTCGTATCACAGAGTTTATGCAAAAACGTTTTCTAAGAGGGTGCCTGAAGTGTATGTCAACTTAGCCATAGGCAAAGTTAACCTTCTTATTTATTTTTGTTGATTTTTGATTGAGTCAGTTGGGTTGAATTGATTTCTTAAAACAAAATTAAACTGACTGCACCCAATTTGTTATCACCAAACCCTTTTACACAATTTTTCTATAAAACAATAGGTTTTTTATGTTTTAAATTAACAGACCTATGGAAGTCACTGTTCAATTTTCATTATAAAACTTTATAACATTGTTTAACATTTGTTAAGTTTATTGAAAGTCATAATGTGATACAGTGGATCCCCGCATGACGAGTTTGTTCTGAGTTGACTTACAAGCAACCTCATTGAAGAATTTAAATTTATCGTATTTTACTCTCCGCTTCCCAACACCACTACATTACTTTGTCAATAGACCAGCATCGTTGATTGTCTCAAAATTATATAAAAACCATGGAAAAGTGTAACCAAGAGAAACCTCGCAGAGAGCTTTGTCAAATGTGACTTGGGTGAAATCAATTCAGTGTCTGTCTGGAGAAGATCAACAATAACTGGCACATATAAAGAAATTCTGAATGCAATGAAAACTGTGACACCATGGATTGTGAAGCAAAACCCTAAAAAAAACAGTGGTCAAGTAACCAAATCGTGCTATTTTCACCAATTTTCCCAAAACACAAATTATTTTTCTTGAAATCCATGTTGATGCAAAATAAAATAATACAAAATATTTCAATTTCCGAGTTGACACCACAATAGTCCGATGAAATCATAGTTTCCATTAGGGTAGCATCAATCAAATTAAAATTCTTTTTAGATACAATACAGGATGGAAAACGTAGCGATGCAAGCGACCGAGTTTTTAAGGATTCAAATTCAATGGCCTGATTAAAAATAAAATAGGCGTATTTATCATACATCACATCGTTCATTAGAATAAGCCACAAATCTTTGTCAAGTTCCGTAATCTTAAGTTGAATGGCCACCTGCATAGCATCGACAACATTACTCTCATCGAAATTTTATTCATTGAAACGCATCCAATCGTAACTGTTTGAAAACCATCTAGAGGTACCAACTCCAGGTATAAAGTATTTGGCACAGATCCTCAATCAGACTCTAGTAAATATGTCCATATATCTTCGGTTAGGACTCCACTGGTGATTTCAAGAATAATTTATTGATGTAGCCACGTTTCGCTGGGTCTCATTATTGACCGTAATTTTCGTTCCGGGACAACAACATCGTCTTCATCGTCTGAACTCTTTGGGCTGTGAAAACTGCGACGATTTTTGGTCTTTCCTTTAATAAGAAATTTAGGATATTTTAAAGTATATTGATAACGGGATTTATACTTTGGATGCACAGTACGGCTTATCTGTGCTAGATCCGGTATTGGCGCGTCTGACTTATTGCTACGATTCGTAAACCATGTTTCGAATATTTCTTTGGCATTGCCAGAAGCCTTTCATATCTCTCAATTTAAGTTTCTTTTACTTCTGTGCCTTCGTTTATATTTGGAGAGTGTTTTTTGCAATTCCATAGAGTATTTTTTCTGTTTAATTCTCTTGCGTATAAAAATAATTTTTTTTTTTAACTAACACGAAAGGACGCTTTATTTAACTTTGTTTGCTTTATGAAGTACCAGTGTTTTACGTGCTCGCCTGTCTGTGAAGACTTAAGAACACGGTGTCAAGCACATGGATTGAAACGTCAATCAACGTCCCCTTGGATATATATCCGCAGGTCCCAAATTTAAGTCATATTTATTTTGATTAATCGAAAATTGTAGGAGTTTCTCGTAAAATTAATGTGTGTACAATTCAAACATGCCACCAAAGCTTTATCTGTCATCCTGCCTCTTCGCTGGAATTCCGTTGCAAATCTGAAGGAAATTTTGATATTTCTACCACCCATATAAATTCAGGTTCTTATTAGAAAAAATTTGTTTTTTTCTGCTATTGAACTAAAATTTAGATACTAATTAATGTCCATTAAATGCGTGAATTTCCTAGAGTTACTGGAACGTATAACTGCCATAAAATACGATATTTTATTATATGGGGACTTCTTTAAATTTTTAAATATTGTATATTTTAGTTTTAGTTTGATGCTGTTGCAAGGATAGAACTACACATTCAGTGAAAATTTTAACTTTCCACCTATTACATATTTCATGTAAAATTATTCGATATGTCCTTAAAATAAGACAGCAAGTGTCACAGCAGAAATACCCGAATACAGCATCGAATGACTTGATACTAATCGATCAACGTAAGTACTATACCATACATGCATTTATATTGCCAATTTATTATAAAATCTAACAGAAATGGTTCCAAATACCTTCGTTGGAGGTAAACGTCAACCATCTGCTGTGTGCATGTGCATTACTTATAGATGAAGTAGGAGAAATATGTATGTCATTGTGAATGAAGCACAGAGCACGTTCAACTATTTGGTTCAGAAGTTTCACGTCAATATTGTAAGGCACATTTTTTTTTTTTTTATGTAATCTTGGGGTTCCGTGCAGCACACTTTCCCTGTAATCCATAATCCACTAAAGAATAGGAACCATTGCCTTTAAATCTTATATTCTCTTTGCAAAAAATTGAAATAAAAACTACAAATAACTTTTTTTGTTGTTCTTTTTCAACTTAACGAACTATTTTTTTTTTTTTAATATTTTATTACAACATTATTTTATAAATAATTTCGTCTCATAAATTTTATAATTCCGTTATACATATATGTATATATATAGTATGTACTCGTATATATATTTTATTTTAATATAATTCTTTGTAATTTGTTTTTTTTTTTATATATATATAGAATATTTTCCATTTAATATTTTTGTTTGCTAATTTTTGAAATTAATAAATTTACAATTTTTTTTTTTTTTTTATATATGAAGAAAATGTATTTAAATCAAGGACAAAATGATATTGTAATATGGATTAAGGTTTTCTTTTATATTACTTACTTTGGATATGATGAATTAATGAAATTGTCCATTTCATTATTAGTTTTAGGTTTTGTGAATTTGCTTGTGAAATATTCTTTTCTGTTTTTAATTTGCTGTACATAAATATTGTATAATTTTTTTTTTTATATATATGTAGTTCCTTTTCCTTTTTACTATGTAGAAATATTAACAATAGTTTATATTTTTCTTTTTTTTTTGTTTTCTTTTAAATTTTTATTAAATTTCATTTAACAACTGTTAAGCTTACTTAATTAATTTAATACAATAAATAACTGTATGATGTGTGTTGTGTATCTTTTATGTATGCATGTCTGTATTGTAGTATGTATAATTTATATAAATCTCAACGAGTTTTGACCTGTTTTACACGATAATTCAAAGTATTTTTCATATATTTTGTATATTGTATACTTTATTTGGTATCTTTGCATTCTGCTGCTGCTATACTTCAAGGTACATACAACAATTTTAATATAATAAAATGTATCTAAGTATTGTATTATTAAATTAATGCATCTATGGCCTCTTATATTTTGATTGATGATTACTTTCTATTACATTTTTTTTTTTTAATAATTTTTAAATAATTTTAGTAGAAATTAAATAATTTCATTAGAAATATAAAAAAAAAATTGATTGAAACAAACCAAAAATTATATATTATTTATTTATGTATACAAAATATTTATTTTTGATTTATGTAAATTGTTTTGAATCTGTGAATGCCCATGAAAAATTTTTATCTTTCTCTTCCATATAAATTGTTACTATGCAATATATCAAATCGCCACCTAAGTATAAAGCAAGGAATTTAACTTTATAAAAATTTTTTGTCGTATTTTCTTTTGTTGTTGTTGTTGTATTGTTTATTGTCTTCAACGATTCTTTATATTTTTGCTTTGTCACATTAAAAAACTTTACTCTATTTCATGCTATCAATTTCAATATTTGATTAAAAATTTTAATATATTTCTTGTCTTAAAACAGTGAAAAGTGAAGGAGTTTTAGAAAATGTCAGTTTTTGTTTTTGTTCTTTTTAGTATTAAATTCTATTTCTATAAAATTCGAAACAAAAAAAAAAACCCTTTGGAAACCTGCTTTTGAAAATTCAGTTTTAACAAATCAAAGTACATTTACATAGGCCACGTTTAACACGGTCTCTTTCAACACAACATCAGTCTAACAAGGTGAATATTTTGAATATAACATAAGGTGTGACAATTAAGTAACGGGACTGAGTATACCACAGTCGTCTGTCTTTAGCTTTAAGAGTGGGGATGGATGGTGAGTGACCTTGATTCCTACTGCGCAGAATCCACTTGATCCCGCCTCTCTGTCTAGTCTAGTTTGCTTTTAAACCTAGTTTGAGTAAAGTGTTGTGTAATAGAAGTGCCGGAAAAATGATTAGTTTAAAAATCGAGCAGCGAATTAATTTAAAATTTCTCGTAAAATTAAAAAAACCTCCAAGTGAGTGTTTTCAATTGCTAAAAAATGTGTTTGGTGATGACTGCATGTCACGTACTAGATTTTTCGAATGGCACAAACGAGGGCCGGGAAGAAGTTGATGATGAGGAACGGACTGGATGCCCTGTGACATCAAGAATTGCAGAAAACGTTCAAAAAATTAATGAAATTGTTCGGAAAGACAGGCGTTTGAGTCTTCGGATGATATCAGACATGTCGAATGTAGACAGAGAGACAGTGAGAAAAATTTTACATGAAGATCTGAAAATGACAAAAGTGTGTGCCAAAATGGTGCTGCATCAGGACAACGCGCCAGCGCACAATGCACTCTCTGTGAAGCAGTTCTTAGCGAAAAAATCAATTACCGTGCTCGAATACCCACCGTATTCACCAGATCTCGCTCCCTGCGACTTCTACCTGTTCCCCAAAATCAAAAGTTCGTTGAAGGGAACACGTTTTGAGTCGGTTGAAGAGGTAAAAGCAAAAACGGCAGACCTGCTAAGGAGTCTAACACTTAGTGACTTTCAGCACTGCTTTAACCAGTGGAAAACTCGCATGCAGCGGTGTATAGATAGGGAAGGGGAGTATGTTGAAGGAGATTAATTGTTATTTGTAATAAGTTTTCAATAAAGTATGTTTTACAGACCAGTCCCGTTACTTAGTTGTCACACCTCGTATAAACTCATTGCCATAAAGTGAACTACAAGTAGGATAAATGAAATTTGACAACTTGCTCACTCAATTGATAATGAAAACTTCAATAGGTTTTAACATTGGCCAAAGGCCTAGAGTCGTTTTTTCTAGGTTTTAATTAGATCAATCCATTGAAAGATGTAGTGTTTAAAATCTAGGAACGTGATCCACTTTCTTATATTAGCTTTTTGTGATCGGTATTTTCCCGTATTAAACGAAGCCTAGATGTATTGTATTTAATAAACTTTTCATATTTTATTAAAAAAAAATAATTAATATTATCAACTTAAATGAAAGAAGTTTACTTTTTAGTTTAGTTTTGTTTTCAAAATTGATTTCAACTTAATTAAAGTTCAGTTGTAAGTTATAAGGATATACATATATAGGTCATTATAGTGTCTTAAGAGCTAATATTTTTTCTTGATTTTTCTTTTTTGTTTTGGTTTTCTTTTTATGAACTTTACAACTACTAAAAACTATTCACAGCAGTTTTTACCATATTTTTTTTTTTTTTTTTTTCTTTAATCTTTAATGCTATATAGATTTAATATAATTTTCGAAAATTGAGCTTCCGAAATCATAATAAAAATCATGAGTAGATTAGTCAAATTATTGTACACTAAACAACAACAAAAATAAAGTTCTGTGATTTTTTTATGGGGAAATTGAAATTGTATTTGAAAACAATATATTTCTTATAATTTTCTAAGAAATTTAATTTGTTGGCAAGTGTAAATTGTTAGTAAATACATATATATTTTTAAAGTGAAGTCTATACATTAATTGACTCTTTACCCATGATTACACTAGACAACAAATGGAATATATATTATTTATTTATTTATTTTTATTTATTTATTTATTTATTTTTTTTTTTTTTTGTTTTTTGGGACTAAGCGAAAACTTATAATTATAAAAATAATTAAGCAAAACAAAGTACATTTATTGAATATTCGTAACTTTTTTTTTTTTGTAATCTTTTTTTTTTTTTTCTTCTCTCTAAAATTTAGTTTGAACTTTATTTTGTTGTTGCAGTGTTTGCTTTTTTATACCCTTCACTTTACAAGAAAGAAATGGTTATCAAGGCTTTGATGGACTATGATAGACATTCAGATAGATATTTCTTATACTGCAAAACAGTAAAGTAAACACAAGATACAATTGTACAATATGTTTCAATCGGAACGTTAATAGAAATTTCTGCTGCTGACAATGAATTAATTTTCAAAATTTTCTTATTTTCATGATCATTTATGAAGGGTATCAAAAATCTTCGATGGCAAACGAAGTTATTTAATATTGTTCGCTGCACCATATAATTTCATATTTTATTTATTGTTATTGATTATTTTGGTTTACGTTTTTGTTTTTTCTATTAAATATCTTAATTTAAAAGACCAGGATATTATTTCTTTTTTGTGTTTATCGATTTGTTAGTTAATATCACATTTTTCAATGTTTGGTTCTCAACTAGAATTTTATTGTGTCTATTTATTAGTAAAATATGAAGATTTTCTGTAATTTTTTTCTGTTAACAACAAAGACAATTTTATAAGATTAAAATCAAAGGAAAATTTAAGGCCCATTTACTTAAAGCAACATAGCTTCTTAGTGCTTAAATAGATTAATTAGTCATCAAAAAGGAATTAGGGCTTTGATTGGGATTTGGGGTGGCCTGAAGAGTTAAACTCTTCAAAATGCTTTTTTAATTTTTTTTTTTTTGTAATTAAAACCATTTTTCTTTTATATGTTAAATAAAAAATACTTTGTTTATAATATTAAAAGCAAAATAATACAAATCTACAAAAACAAACAAAATACTTTGCCTTTGAGGTTTAATTAATAAAGTTTAGTTTTGTTGGGTCACCTTGTTTTTTTTTTTTTTTTGTTGTAACAATGTTTTGTGTTTCTATATTTTATATTTTAATCATTTTTAAATTACAACATAAAATTATTCTCAACTATAATTTACAAATACTATTTTGTCTTCTTCTTATTGTTGTTTTCGCAACTTGTTTGTTTTTTAATGCTTAGAACTTAAAATTAATAATTTTTATTTATTTTTTTTTTTTTTTTTTGTTAGTTTTAAGTTTTTTATGCACCATTTAATTATTTTGTTTTGTTTTTAATTTCTTTTTATATATATATAATTTATATTTATGGTTCTTTATGCTCAAACTCAAAACTTTTTGCTATTATATATATTTATTTTTAAGTCTGTTCCTACAATTCGAATACTTCCATTTTGAAGGGTTTTTTTGTTGTTGGCACATTTAGATGATTACCAGTGTTTGTGGTGTGGTGTAACAAACGCATCGATTTCATGGTCATCGGTTTGTCATCATCATCGTCGTCTTCAGAGTAATCGCTTTGCGTTTTAACATGACCACCCAAAGCGGGACCACTGAAATCATTAGCATCATCATCATCGTCCTAGAAAAGGGACAATTGACAATCATTAAATTGAATTGATTTTAAATTGATTAAGCATGCAGGAAATTTCATTTATAATAATAATATAAACTTAAAATTATAATTTATACTACACATACCATATACAAAAAGCTTTAAAATAAGCTTTTCCAAAATAAGACATAAACCTCCAAAGCTTTTCATTACATTTCTACAACAATTTACTTCTAACAAATAACATCAGAGGTCACTACGACTTCTACTACTTCCGGTTCCTTTAAACTAAAAGTTTTCTTTTGCATACAAAATCATCAGCAGCAGCGACGTTGACTTATGGTGTTCTTCAGTCGGCTGCGAATTTTTCCGGTTTGATTTGTTGGAAATGTGAAATTTGTCAAAATGGAGAAACGGGGCACGTATTACAACAAATTTCATATATTTGTTGTAAAATTTGTATTTTTCACTTTTTGGGAATGCAGGAAAAAAAGCAGGACACGAACATTTTAAGTCAAATTTTGACTAATTTTCGCATTACAACCGTTCTTTCTTTCTCACTTTCGGTGACTTTGAACAATTGCTACATCTTCTACCAACTAAGCTCGTCGTGCTGCTAAATCTTCTGCGTGGCTAATACTTTTGTCTTTTTGGACTAATGAGAAATATAAAGTATTTTTCATAAAGTAGTTAAAATATGAGAGGGGATTTGATTTTCTTCATCAATCATCAATACAAGTTTTATAATATAAAATAAAAAAGTAAATTCTATGAATAACTTAAAAAATTAGATTAAGATAAAACCAATTAGAAGCTAAACATATCGAAATAGTAACAACAACATTTAACATCAACATTTGATATTAACAATTTTATACAGATTGCTTTCATTTCTTTACCTTTATCCTTAAGTACATGATCCAGACTGACCAAACGGTTTACTTATTTTTGAAGTTTTTGTTTTTTTTTTTGTATGGCACATTTCTTTCTTCTTATTTTATTATATATTTCATTAAATTATTAGTAGTTTAGCGAGCCAAATAATATTATGTACATGCCAATGGTAGTAGTACTTAGCTAATATTTCGTATAATTTTTCTCCCATTAAAATATGAAATAATATAAATAATCAAGCATACGTACATCATCATCACACTGTTCATTCTGAGTGACTCTTGCTTGATTTTTCATTTCCTTTAAAACTAAATTGAGCTTCAAATTGTTGTTTTTGTTTTCACCTTAAATTTCTTTGGTTTAAATAAGTTGAGTTAAGTTAGTCATTAATAAGTTAACGTCATTATAGTGTGGACAAAACTATTTGCATAATTACGATTTTCATTTAAATTTCATAAATTTAATTTAATTATTATTATTCATTTGTGTGCCTTATTACCTAATAACAGAAATACTCATTAATTATTGTTGTTCTAATTTGTCATTTTGTTGTCTTTTTCATTTCTGTTGTTGTTGTTGTTGTTGTTTTTGTTGTTGTAAAGAAGGCGCAGTTTTCTATTCTAAATTTAATTATGTAATTTTTGTATAATAATTTTTAATTTTTCTGTTGAAATACTTTAATTGAATTGCTTTAGTTTTGCGTAGCATACTTTTGGGCGTTTTTGATTTATGTATTAATTTAGTGGCATATTTTGTGCGACGTGATTTTTTTTTTTTTTTTGTTTTGATTTAATGAGACGTATGTATTTTTTTTTTTTAAATAGTAGTAGAGGCAACTGGCGTACAATATGAGGATTTTCTTCCAAGTTGCAGATTTCTTCGTAGTGCATTTTAAATGTTTTATGCCATGCATATTATTTTTATTTAAATACTTTTTATTTTTTACTATGAGGTATTTTTTTTTTTGCTTGTATTTATATATAGTTTATTATTATTATGTTTTCTTTTACTTGCTGCGTATTTTGGTTTCTTCTCGTTCTCAGTTTTAATTTTGTGTTTGTAAATTTTTGGTTTTATATTCTATTTACTTTTAATGATTCTATTTTTAATTCTAAACATTTAAGGATGGTTTAAGAGTCAAGCGTGTGAGTGTGTGTGTGTGTGTGTTTGTGGGAGAGTGACACAAATCAAAGGGAGAAAAAGAGAAAGAAAGAGAGAGAGAGAGTTACATGTGTTAATTTACTTTTTTTTGTTTATGTATAATGAGATTTGTGCTAAAATTAACAATTAATTTTTGAACTAGAATCAACTTACTTCAAAGTCTCCAATTGTGAAGCGTGTCGCCGCTAATGAATCTTGTGGTGGCATATCCGGACTCATAATCTTTTGTTTTCGATTGAGTTTTTTGTATGGATTTTGTTAAAAATTTGTGATGAATTTGAGATGGAATTGTATTGGATTTTTGTTTTAAGCATTTTAATTATACAAAACAAAAAAGTAAGAGAAGAGACAAGCAGATTGAGTAAAGAAAAGCGTGTGAGACAATTAGTTAGTTACACCATTTAGTAGTAAATATATATATAGATAGAAGAGAGAGAAATTTGGAAATATGAAATGAAAATAATAAACAACAAGACATTTTTAGACATAAAGTAAATTAAATAATTATAGTAAAAAGTATAACTCGCTATAGTACAAGATTTTCGAAAGGTCTTAAGGATACTTAAGAATTGAACACAAAATCACAATTAAACATAAGTAAAGAATTTGAGTGTAACAAAAGTCACTTACATCATCATCATTGTCAATCATCTCCTTGGTGGAGGCTGTTGTCTCATTCCGTCTTATTGAGCCTTGATGTATATCCAAATCGACTTTGAGACATTGGAAGCTACGCATAAGGAACACAATTGGCATAGGCAAGACCCCAGCCAATATCATGGCTAAAGCAATACCCATGACCCAATTCGGATAATCTGTTTGCACAACTTGACCCTATTCATTGAGAAATAAATTAAATATTATAATCAAAAACTAGATGGTCTGTGGATCAGATTTCATTAGCTTACCAACTCAGCATTCCAGGCGCCATAGGTTGGATTGCGTATTACCATAAATATAATGGATGAAGCTAAT
Source organism: Amiota minor (assembly GCA_037043295.1). Lineage (NCBI taxonomy): Eukaryota > Metazoa > Arthropoda > Insecta > Diptera > Drosophilidae > Amiota > Amiota minor. The sequence continues at coordinate 1,746,756 of JBAMAW010001038.1, forward strand.
ATGCAGACCATAATACAAGGTCCAATATATCGCCATGTTAACTGCCAATAGATACCAGGTCGATAACCAGTCATTTGATAGATATCCTCAGTGAAGCTAAGTACATTTTGGAAAGGAAAATTTCCCCAATATATAAAGCATGATATCGCAATGAACATAACAATGAACTTACCGCTCGTGACCATAAATAAAGATGACGGCAATCATTTCCATTAAGGCGACAACAACCAAACCAATTGTACCAGCGAATGAATCGAACATCTTGAGCCAATATTCGCCTGCACCTGTACAGAAGATGAAACCGACAGTAAAGCAGAACAGACAGACCACCCCAGTGACATGTTGTTTCTTAACCCGCTTGATGATGTCGATGTCGAATAACGTGCACAGCATGCCCTCCAATATTCCGATCTGTGAGCCCAAGCCAAGTGACAGCAACATAGTAAAGAATAGCACCGCCCAAAACGGTGCTCCTGGCAATTCGACAATGGCTTGTGTGAAGACTATGAAAGCAAGGCCAGTACCTTCAGCAGCCTGAAGTTATAATGAGATAAGATGTAAGAATTCACCCAATCATCATCATACTTACATTATCCAATTCATGAGATAAACTGCATTCACTTAGACCAAGTGTTTTACTTTCTGTAGCATTAATCGAGCTCATGACATTTTCATATTCTTCAGTGGTAGCATTCTTAAATAATAAAGCATGCTTCACAAGAATGTCAGTATTACTGAGGGAAAAAGAGCAAAAATAAACAAAAAATAGAATTAAAGGTGAGTGGAAATGTTTTTCTTTTTAATTGACTTCAAAGGAAAACCGCTTCATTTTCAAGTTCATAATATGTGAATCTACTCATTGCTCTATCAATAAAAATGAACACCAGCCACTCATGCCCCACTGATTGTACAATATCTATTGCTTAGTTTTGGTTCATAAATAGTTTAAATCGCGCAAAACAATAACAACAAATCAATTGCTGATGACTTTGTTGCTGCACGGTTCAGTGCTAGTTCCAGTGAAACCTGTGCATATTATAAAGAATCGTCGAATCAATGGCAAATAATTAATTGAACAAATTGTTAAACGAACGCGTATCGATTTGTGAGATTCACGTTTCATTACACATACTATATAGTCGTATGTATATACTTAGTATTTTACATACCCACTGACTTAAAGCGCTGCACGCCAGTTACAACCGGACAACAATAAAATGCCACAATGAGGCAAGCAAACTGACGCCACCTTTATTCACCAGCACCATCACCATCACCATCAACATCAATGTAGATGATGGGCTAGGCAGAGACCATGAACTTGATAAATGACTGATGACCATTTCTGCTACCACAACCACACCCAATTAGTGCTTGAACTCACCTTGTAATGCAACGATCCACATTAACAGTTGCCTTAAATCCCAGTATGGCAAAGATGACAACACTTGCATAGATCGCAGTGATTGCATTGCAAACCGAGACCAGCAAAACATCCCTGACGCAGTTATTCTTGGGGGTGTTATAACTACCAAAAGCTATCAACGACCCAAAAGCTAAGCCAAATGAATAAAATACTTGAGTTGCAGCGTCCAGCCAAACTGTTGGCTCGAATAACTTCTCCATTTTCGGCGTGTACATGTGCATAAGACCCGCGCCAGCTCCGCGCAATGTTATGCCGCGTATGAAGAAAATTGTCAAGACGACATAGGGAAACATTGAGGTGAAGTAAACCACTTTGCCCGAACTCTGAATGCCTTTCATGACAATAAAGAAAACAATTGTCCATGAGAGCATCAAGCAGAGAACAATCCACCATTTCAAGCCGCCTGGCTCATCCATAGAGGGCGCTGCATCCAAGGTAGTACGATACCAGAAATATGTTGTTTCTGAACTCTTAGCACACTCTTCAATTGGAAAACCATCGGTGCCATTTGTTGGACAAGTTGACCAAGGTAAAGGATACTGTAATTATACATAGGAAAAGGCTTTAGTTGTCTTCCATAATTGAATTTATATACAATATTTTGCTAAACTTACCCGAAAACTATTGAAAAGATAAAAGAATACCCAAGTGATAATCACATTATAATAGAGCGCTACAAATAGCGTGACTATACACGATGAAATACCAATACCACCCAACCAGGGATGTATGGTATTCCAGACGCCCAAAGCGCCCAAACGCATGCGTTGACCCATGCCCAATTCAATAAGGAAAAGTGGTATGCCCTCGAGTATCAACATCACCATGAAGGGTATCAGAAAGGCACCTGAAAATAACAAGGGGAATAAAATAATAAGAAAAATAAGCAAAAACATAAGCGAAAAGGAAGAAGAATATTGTAATTGGTTTTGGTTTTGTACAGAAGGCACATTCTCATGAGGTTTTTGAAGCTTGATTGATATAAAATCAATTTGTCTATGATGTGGTTTGGATCATTTGCATTTCATAAACATTAATCGAATTACAATTTAACTATTATAGGGTAATAAAACTGACTTGACTTCTTCATCTTAATTAAAGTTACTCACTCCCTCATAGACACTGTGGGGTCTTAGGTAGAACGCAAAAAAGAATTACACTCGACTTGACCTCTTTTTTTCCTGCTACTTCTACACTTCTACTTTTCCTTTGACGTTTAATTTATTTTTAAACATATTTAATGGGAAAAACTGCAAATGCAAGCGTTTAACCTCATTTCCACGCAGCTTAACAACGTAAATGTCTACAAATTCATTTCCAAAAACCTATACCATACTATATATTGTATATTCTGATACTATAATACTTATAAATAAATGCCAACTTAAGCTACATACATACATACTATTGTACATATGTACATATGTTGTAAACAGTTTTGTACAATATTTAGTCTACCTTCCCATCTATTAGAACTTCTGTGTTTATTTACTTGTCTACATCCCGTGCTTGTATGCAGACAAACATGAATCAGCGAATAATATACAGAATATGGCACATGCGGCTGGGCTGTGGCACCAAGCGACGACAACGACAACGCAAAATCATCAAAACTAATTAAAACATATTAAATCTTGTTCAGTTCTGTTCATTCGTTTGTTCATTTTTTATCGACATCGACATTGGAACTACTACGTGAATGCATCTGATTGCCCTCAAGAGTATACACAATACTAAAAATACTATACTAAACACAGTGAGATGTGCATATTAGTGCAATGGCTATTGTAGTACAATTGAATTGTTAATTCAGTTCATGTGCAAAAATTTGAAGGTGAGTTTCAAAAGCGAGTTTCTGAATGTATGTAAGATCTACTGAAGACTGTGAATTTCTTTGACTTATATATAAGTACAATAGATGTCCTATATTCTTATACATGATCCAGATTCTATACGATGAATTCAGTCAAATCAAATTTAATATAGTAAAATTAAAATGTGTTTGTTTGTTCGACTCTTATGCGCGGTCAGACCGTTAATATGATTGCAATGACATTTTGTGTTTGTGTATGTTTGGTTCCAGCCATGAACTTAAGATAGTTTTAGATCCAATAGGTATGTGGCGCAGTTGTCGCCAAATTGACGAATCAAATGTTGCATATAAAGCTTAGAAACATATGTATTTTAAAATTAATCAGGTCGTCTATGTCAAAAACCAGAGGCAATATGTCAATACACTATACTTTGCTTTGAATAAATTAAAGGCACCTATAATACAATAATACTGAAGACAAGGACAGGTCATTTGGTAAGTCACTGGAAATTTTTATGTGTCTAATCATGCGTTAAATAAAAAGGCAGGGCCAGAAATGTAATTCAAAATTTTCTATATAATCGTACTGATCACACAAGTTCAAGGCTTTCGCCGGGGGCCGGGAACTCTAGTAAACAAACATACTTATAAAATAGTCTATTACATATTGATATAATTCAGTACATATGTTCAAAAATTTACAGACGAGATTCGATGGAGATTTTCTGAATTTGAGGAAAAAGAGTTGCATCCAAATTCTATATGAATTTAGATAAAACAACTGATTGGTTCGCAATTATAATGATGATTTCATATTTGTGTTGTTTATTCAGTTCACGTTCAAAAAGTTGAAGATGACATTGAAAACGAAATTCCCCTTGTATTTAATCCAAATAATTTAGGAATGCAGTCAAATAAACAAGAGAAATTTAGTGAAAAATTAAAAATTCACTACACAATTATGATAATAATGCAATAAGTAGTTCAATATTGTGTGTTCAGTTCAGATGCAAAAAGTTGAAAGTGAAATTCAAAAATATCAATTTCCTGAATTAAAGATCTAAAGCAGCACTTAAATGTCTTTTGGGATCATGAGTTTTGTGTATATCCCTGATCTTCTTGTTTCGTATGTAATCGAAAAACTATAGGAATTATGTAAAATATCCACCATATACATTATATACCTTGTTAGTTGAGTTAATAATATGATGAATATTGTGAAAAGATTTTTGCATTTTCAATTTCATACGTTCAATGAATCATCAGTGGCAAATTTGACATCCAAAAAATAATAAAAAAATTCAAAAACAATAAGCATTTGTTCTGAGTAATATGAGAGCATTAAAAATTCATATCTATTGAATTATAGTCGTACATTGTAAGATTTCTAAAGCAATATCGCTGATTTATAAACTGTGAATAAATATAAAAAAAACATTTGGGATCTCGTTATAAGTATTAAATTCTATACACAGTTAAAATATATTTTGTATACTCGTACCAACAATAGACACAAATAAACAAATCTTTAGACTAAGGGAAAATCATTTGCTCTGTTTTATGATTATACAATTGGCTTCCTTTACATAAAATCTTCAACTGACCTTTCGTAATTTAAATTGATTTCTTATTCTAAAAACCAGACACACACAGATCGAAATCATTAATCACTTTACATTATTCTAACAAATGCGTCACGTAAAATATTTTCTGAATCCCTTTCACATATGAGAAATGCCTCCCTCCAGTCATTATTGTTATGAATGTTAAGCCAAATGACGCGGAATCAAACGGTGGCAGTTTGTGTCTGTTGTTTTAGTATTGATATCGATAATTGCTTTATCGACGATTCTCATTTGTCACATTAACATTGTTAGGTAGAGGAGAAAGGTAAGGAAGAACTCTGTATGTATAATGAAACATGTGGGGCAAACAGAAATATTTATATTGGCGCAGTGATTACAAAGAAAACAAAAAACAAAAATAAAAAAAAAATAAAAAAAAAATGCAACGATTTGCAATTTTATTTTAGATGGTCGATATTCACTTTGTTGTTATACGATGCGTATTTATTTACTTAAATAAACACTCAGCTATAATATCGTTGAAGTTCATGGCACCAACAAGTAATTGGAATTTTTGTAATTTGAAATTTAAGTAAATAAATAATTTACAATTGATTCAATTTCAAATTCGTGGCGCCCCATTTGTAAACTTAGTATTATTAGCTTTATCAGCTACTAGTATTAACATTCTTACTCACCACCACCATTCTGTTGACAGAGGTATGGAAAACGCCAAATATTACCCAGGCCCACGGAATAACCGATAATACTGAGAAAGAACTGCATTTTGCCGCTCCATGCTGCTCGCTCCGGTTCACCCGGTATATCAACCGATTGCAAAGAGTTGCGTTGCGATGTCGTCAGTACAATGGTCACACCGTGAGTGCCATCGCCACGTGCACGTGTATTCAGCGGTGCCATCTCGTGGCCATTGCGCGGTGCATCGATGATTTTAGTAGCCGCCATCAACAAATTAAAAGAGAAATCGCTAAATTTCGCTTAAACTCGTATTTCGCCAGATGTAGGATATTCTAAAAAGACAAAAAAGAACAAATTGAAAACATGTCTTTCCTCAAGAAAATGTAATGGAATTTTTCCATAATTTTATTGGCACAAGTACCAAAAAAAACAAAAACAAAAAAAAAACAACAACAAGCAAACAATAAAATTTCTCATTCACTCACTCTTTATATCTAGTATCTTTTTATTATAATTCAAGTTTGTTCTTTTCCCTTTCCTATTATTCACTACCTTCTTCGTTCATGTTTGATCAATATGTAGATTCTTGCTTTCTAAACCATTATGCAAATGTGCCAGGAGTAGCTTACGCTGCCCTCTTATTCCTCTCAGTAACTGTGTTTTTTCATTCCTTACACTCACGATATGAATATTAGTTTTGTTCTTATGTTTGTTAAAAATTGAAGAGGATTTTATCCCCATAAAGAATCTCTACTATACACTAATAATATACAATATTTCAGTTGAAGTTCCCTGATTAACGGAAGAGGACATTTTTTTTTTTTTTAAATTAGAACTTGGATTTAAATTGAACTAAGTATGACGTCTTCGGTCTCCGGAACAATATTTTTTGTCAATTCTATCTCATTCCAGCCCTAGGAATTCTACAACATGTTGCTTAATAAACTCATCTCATTCCACACCTTTTCAAATTCAATTCTTCAAATCACTTTTCTAAACTTAATTTCAAAAATGCGGGCATTCAAAAGTTTACACATCAAGTAAACATCTAATATCAATTTTGGACAATTTTGGAAAGGTATTTAGTAATCGGTAAACCGGAAGTTCGAATGTAAAAATGCTTTACTGTCTTTTGCAATATCTATTTTCGTTCAGCCCTTTTGTGGTCTGTGTCCCGGCCCTTGGGTGTGTTGAGTTCCCTATAATTGTTTTTGGCATTTTTCTTGCCGCCGATGGCTTTTTATGGCCTTGTGCTCTCTCAAGTATGTTTACTCAATATTGTGGTGTCCCCTCGAACTACAACCGCCCATTAACGTCATCAACACTACCACATCACCATCACCAACAGCACCACCAACACTTTGCATATCATTTCGTAAATATGTTTAGGTGCCTCAATTTATATTCCCTTAATTGTTTGCAAAGTTCGCTTGCTTCTATGTCTACCTAACATTCTCCTCTGTCATTCTGGTATGTTTCTATGGAAAAAATATTATATTTGTTGGCTTGTGTTGCTCTTTTGCCAGACTGCCATGTTATCATTATAAGTCAGAGTACTTTTCTGTTTGTTGTTCGCATATTGAATTTTGTGGCATTTTATTGGATTTGTTAGTTCATTAATTTCGTTCATTATTATGTATTATTATGATTACATTAATAATGCCAAATAACAAATAATTGACCATTAAAAAATCTAAAGTGCATTCGGTGAATATGTGTGGGCTTTTTGGTTTAAATTTTGCAAAGATAAAAGTGCATGGTCACCGAAAATGTGGGGGAGAATCTATCAAGGTATATTTATTTGTATGTACATCATAATGATTCAATCAACCTTACGGAATCATTACCATTCTTCCAGATTTAAGATTCTAGGTAAACTTGATATTTCGACATTTCTTTTTAGGCCATTTACGCCTAAGCAGTCGAAAATTGATGTTGCGAATTGCCCGATTCCGTACCTGTATAATTTTCGTGTTACATGTCATAAACCGTTTTTCGGCTCTTGAATAACAGTTCCGTTGGCGCTAGCCGCCACAACTTTGAAGTCGCTTTGTAAGTTCACTTACGAAACGAAAGTCAATATGATCAGACCGACAAGATTGGACACTCCTTTTATTATCTTTTACTTATTTTAATGAATCTACTTTCTAACTGATATCTGACGATCTTTTTTGCGTTACAGAACTCTGCTCTTATAGCAAGCACCCTAGCACCGACTGACTACTTTTAAGTTGGACGTTGACAAACGTTGCTGTCTTAGTTTTTATACTTTTCATGCCGTGAACAGTATTAAAAGTTCTTCATGAAGTCTTTAACAGATAGAGGGAGGCATCGGAGACACCATGTTCTTTATAAACTCAACGGGACAAATTACTTAAGCCATGTCCGTCTGTACGTATGCAAAGAGAGCTGAAATTTTGCATTAAGTTTTCTTTTCTCTAGACGCTGTACATTTGTCAAAACCAACCGAATCGGACTACTAGGAGAGGTAACTCCCATAGAAACCCAAATTCAAAATCATTTACTTATTAGAATAACTTTTTTGTCTTTTTTTTTTATTTTAACGAACTAAATTTTAGATACTATAAATTATCCACCCATATTCACCACCCAAGTAAATTTCAAGGTCCTCGGATTACTGGATCGTATATCTCTCATATAAACCCCAATTCGAATTCATGTTCTTATTAGAGAACCTTCTTTATTTTTTGTATTATCGAACTGAAATTTGAATACTATAACCCATATTTACCAACCATGAAAATTGAAAAATCCTAGGGGTTTTCGTTCGTATAGCCCCTCAATCAGAGTAGCGTAAGCAAAAACGTTTTTTAAGGGTGCGTGAAGAGTATGACAACTTCGGAATAGCCGAAGTTAACCTTTTTTGTTTTTTTTCTTGTTTATACTATTCTAGTTCCTTGGAATTTCAGTACATAATACTGTAAAGATTGCTACAAATTTAGTGTCTCTGTGATTAGACAGGCGACATGGAGTCATTTTAATACTCAGCCCATAAATTATTTTATTTAAAATGGCTGTGTGATAAACATTTCTATAAAATATACAATTTCAGTATAACGTGACAATTACTTGTCGGTGTTTGTATTTATTCAGTACTAAACAATCCTAATTGATTATATTATTTAATTTGTTCGCTTATGTTGTTACAAAAAGTATGAGTTGTTCATAGAAGTTTGACCATTTCTGCTACATACATAAATATGGTAAATTTTGTCGAGAAAATCGAGTAAATAATCAGGTATGTTGCAGAAAACAATGTGTACAACAAGACAAATGTTGAGCCCCATACAAAGTTTGTAAAACATGCGTGGAGCCACTTCGATATTGGATGACGAAAAGGGCTTTCGATTGAAATACCAATGGCTTGGACAGAGCAAAGAAACCACTTTCATAATTGCTACTTTTGTGCTGAGAATGAAAAAGGTATGAACCAATAGATTACATTTACATCAACAAGTAGAATCAATTCAACATAAATATTATTATTATCATATTCAGCGGACAAAAAAAACACGAATTTGACTAATAAATCCCATGCCGCAGAATCAGTGCTCGCTCCCCCGTGTTATTAGTTTTTGAATCTTTCAATTTATCCTAAGATGATTTTAGTTTAATGGAAAAATTACAACCTTGGGAACAACTTAACTTTGCTTTCTTTCTTTGTAATCATATTATAAGGTAAGAGTTTTGTTTTTTCGCTAATTCGAGAAGATTGAATATTCATTCAATAAAAAGTTTATTTCGCATATGAATTCATTTCAATAATAATCTTGTCAAGTTCAAACAATCATGCGATTATTAAAATTTAATGCATGGTAAGCATCAAATAGACTTAAGCACCTGTTAAGGTTTTCATTCAAACTCATGACCTTCTCAACCGTGAGTTTGAATTTGAATGTCACTAATATTGTACTACCTTATCCCATGTGATAAGTGACCTTCCCACTTTACTACACATAATCCTATTCACATCCTGTTAAAGCTTTTTTAAAATCTTTTCCTTTGAATTCTTCTTAAGCATGTTATTTGTTAAGCACATAAAATATGTGACCTATGGCATATAAGTACAACCCCATCTCACTTTTACTATCAACTGAAACCCACACATACAGAAAAGCACACATGAATCTCAACAAAAACTACCACTACATTGAACTGTCAGAGGATGTTAGCTTGGATTAAGCTTTTGACACCTTGACTTTGATTAGCTTAAGCTTTGCCAACACGCCTTAATAATTTCGCATGGCAACACCATGGCTCAAGCCACCCACTTGTATTAATATCACCAAACTACGAACTTGAACTGACTGACTGACTGACTGACTGACGGTCTAATTATATGACGGTTTGCTTGGCTGACTGCATAAACGCCTTAAGTCCTTCTGACGTGCGCTAGAACAAGTCACTGAACTGAACTGTGTGCTCTGCTAAGCTGTTTAAACAAATAAACTTAAGCATTCTTATTGATGCAGGTATAAAAGATGTGTATGTACTCGTATTTGGATTGTGTGATGCCTGAACGTTGTGTTAAGTAAAATGTCAAGATACGAGTTTTTTTTCGCTTAGCAGATTGTTAGATAGGAAATAGGTACATACCGGAAAAACGCTTCAACGCTTTAATTCCTATTTCATTAATTTGAAAATGATTTTCCAACATTTCAAAAGGAAAAGTCAAGTTTAAGACGGCGAAAGTGATAGTTTGGAAAATTTGTTAAAAATGGAGGAGGACAGAGAAAGTAAGAGTCACAAAGAAGATACTTAGTTAACATACTTAGTATATGTTTATGCAAGTCTGAGTAACACAACTACCTGCTAATATGAATGCTTATACATACATACAAACCTATGTACATGAGAACATATGAATGTGTTTATGTAAACTAAGTAAATGGAATAAAGAAACGTGTGCTTTTATATACTCTTAGTAATACACTTAGTAATACGCATTCAGAATGGAAATTTATTTTATGTAAGTAAATGGAGGCTCGTCTCGTTTGCTGACGTCGAAACTTAAGCTTTCAATGTATTTGCACAGATTGCTCTTGTTGTTGTTATTGTTATAGTCGCCTTCACTATATATAAGGCCAAGTACGAACAGCAGAACAGAATCGACACACAAAAAAAAAAGCCAAAGAAATACAAGAGTAAATAAAACATAAAATGGGCAAAAAAAAAAAATATATATATAAAAGAAGCACGGAAGGAAATACCAAAAAAAAAAAATCATTCACACACCCATACTCAATCACCAACGTGCAGTCAAGCTTTTGCCATAGTAATCAGAAAATGAGCGAGTAACTAAATGAGAGAGTTGCTAAATGAATCGGTTAGTGGGCTGAGTGGGTAAGTGATTGAGTGAGTAAACACAACTGCGCAAGCACTCAGCTGTGTTGAAAGGAGAAATAGGCAGCTATGGTGAGTTTTAACTACTTCAAGATAGTGAGAATGACAATGCACGGCAGCAAGAGAGAAATATTTATACAGTGAGAGAAAGAGAAATCTGAAGCTTTGAATAAATTCAACATGTCCTGCTAAAGTTTGCTTTTGCCTGTTCCCTCTAATTGCAGTCTGCTCGCTCATATTCTTTTGCTTCAATACATTTGTCCTTATGACTGTTTTTGGCAGCTGCTTCTACACACATACATACATACAATATATGTATTTATTATGAAACATACACATATACAGCAAACCAGGACAGCTGTCTAAATGTATTGGTGTGCATGTACGAACCTTTTCCTTTGTGTCTTTTTGCCTCCATTCACATGCAATGTATTAAGCATACGCAAAACGTATACGCAATCATGAATACCTTAACTACTCTACATCTACATACATATATACTACTTATATGTATTCATACATGTATCTATTTTATATATATTCATAGATATAAGTATAATTGTATGTAAGCTTGAATAAATTGTATGACGTTAGTTAGTTTCTTTCAGATTTATTTATGAATATACTATATTCTTATTTCTTTGTGTCTTGTGCCTAAAAATACATACAATATATTGTTGTGTACTACATAGTATGTATCTCTCATACTTGTAACTAAGTATCTTCAGATTGTATTGCGTCTTTATTCTTGTGCACGTTTTCCCATAGTTAAGTCAGTTAAGTTAAACCATAAGCATTTGATATGAAGCCTGTCAAATGTTGAATGACACATTGAATTTTTTTTATTTCTTTTTGATTGGGAAAACATATGCATATGAGAACAAAGATATATGAATATATCATCTCGATGTCTTGAAGTAATGTGATTGATGATAAAATATTAGTTTTAAAAGTATATATTTTTGTTTCGAACTGTGAAAGGTAAACCACATCAAAATATTCAAAATATTAGCCAAAGGTCTTAGCAGCTTCTATGTTACACAATTGTAGTAGTATCAGTTTTTAAAGATAACTAACATAAATATATGTATAAAATATTGGTTGAGGAAAAAATACGTGGAAGTAATAGTAGATGTTCAGATAATTTTTTTGCATGTTAAAATTAAAGTTTATTAAATTATGTATTGACCATTTTGGTTGATCATCTTCAGCCATTTCTCGGCTAACACCATTAATTCCAACAATGTAAAATTTCTGAGGTTCTTCATCAAAAAACTGCGATTAGTTGTTTTCTCATACCACTCTCGGAGCCAATTTTACGCGAGCAAGAGAAAGTTGTAGAGATCGTAACAAACGACAATGTGACGGTGGACGCATTAAAACTTCCCAACCAAAGTCTTTTCTTGTCAAAGATTTGTGCGGTCTAGCGTTGTCATGACAAAACATGGCAACTTTTTTGTTAATCAATTCTAGCCGTTCTTTTTTATTGCTTGCTTCAACCATATTAATTGTTGGCAGTAGACAGCAATTGAATCAATCGGTTGCCAGATGGTGGCAGCTGATTGTGGATGATATCCTTCCAATCTCATCAAACACATAGCAGCATTCTTTGCCGTCAATCCTGGCTTTCCTACTGTTTGTGGAACTTCATTTCGCTTCGACCAAGACCGTTTTCGCACAACAGTCTTGTATTTCAATTTGTCAATTATTTGATCATCTGTCCCACATCGATACAATTTCGTCCGAAAATAGTCATTTCGAAAAGTTATCATTTCAAATTTTTCACTCAATTCATGAGGCACGTGAAAATCGAGCATCATTAAAAACCAGCTCATTGAAAATGTCTTAAAATTATTTTGTTGTCAACATTAAGTTCGTTAGTAATATCATGCCTGCTTGTATGCCGGTTTTACTCGACCTCTTCTATGATTTCATCGACTTTCTCGGTGATAGGATGACCTGAGCCAGAATGAATGGGAAATAACCATGTCTTAGTCTTTATCAAACAAAAAAAAAAAAATAATAATAAGAGTTGCCAGATGCAATTAACCGTTTAAAAGTAATGACACTTCAAAGTGAAGTGAACAGAAAAAGGCTGCGATCTGTTTCCTCAACTCAATATAAATACTATATTGTAGTACATGAATAGAGAGAAATTTGTTTATATAGCGTGTATATCAATTGATTTACATTTTGTATTCATAAAATATCCAAAAACAATAAAGTTTTCATACAAAAAATTTGAAATTAAAAACTCGATAAACATTTTCTAGAATATATTCTCAACATTTCATCAAAACAGAGTAATATGAACGAGTATATAACTAGAAATACTAAATTTATTTGACTTGTATAATAAGAGACTTTATCAGAAACTTGAAAATGTTTACTTTGCACTTAATTCATAGTTCATTCAAAATATCATTTAGTTTTCCTCAAAGCCATCAATACAAATTGAATTCATCTAAATTAAATTCATAAACTATAAATTCTTTAATCCCTTATCAGAATATATTTAAAGACATATTAATTCTATTTCTATTGTAAATATTTAACAATATATTTCAATTGAATTTTCAATCAACCAACCATTTTTTGGTAATAAACTTCAATCCTTGACTTATCCCATTAATATCCAGTTTGGAATTGTTATTTTAATAAAAGCTTATCTACTTTGTGAACAAATTTCCTTATTATCAATATCAATTCATTATCGGATTTATATTTTGATAAATTAAATAAATGTTATCTTTATTCATATAAACAGTTTTCATTAGAAATCATTCTACTTAATAGAAGGCATATGGTACATATTTCATTTCATAATTTTGTCTATTTAAACTACATTTCGCATACCTTAAACTCAGAAGCGGATTAAAAGTCAAGAGCGCCCTAGGCTAGAACCTCAAAGGCACCTCTAGCTCTCATATATTTTACAAAATAATAAAGTATGCTAGTAGTACTTTTCACCTGTTGGACATGAATGAAAATAATGATGAGGGTGAGGAAACTAAAGAAAGAGATATAATATGGAAATTCGTGGTCTCTGTGAAACAGATGTGTATTTAATTCTGAATATTGTAAACAATTTGTAGATAAATGTTTTTCTTTTTTTACCATAATAATTATCGCTAACGAATTTAATCTTTTATCTGTCATAGTTGAGAGAAGATAATTTTTCACTCTCATTAGGCAGAGAGACTCCGCTTAACGTTTGCAATTGCAAACTGCCTTTGAGACTAACATTCTTAAGGATAAATCAATGTTGGGGTAAATTGTTTCAAGTTCTATTCCGTAGAATCTTTAAAATATCATTGGTTATTCGTGGAATTTCTCTGTATCAAGGTGTGACTGTTAAATAAGAATGTAGATGAATACATTTTTCCACAAAGCATTGTTCCAAACCAGCAAACTACATTGTTACTATACTTAACACACACGCTTTATTTTGTATTTCCTCAGCGTTCAAATTAATGAAATTGCTTAAAAATGAAAATTTATCGAAAAAACTGTTGTACATATAATATAAGAAAAACTAACATTCAGAATGTTTTCCAACCTAAAAAGTATTACAATGCAATTCTGTATAATCAATTTATGCTATGGAATCTATGGAATCGGGTATTGTAGGAGGAACCCAGAAAAAAATATGATTTTTTGATATTGTACGTTGGTATTTATTTAATTTTTGTGGTTACAAATATTCACGCTCTCCACTTTGTAACCTCAAGCCCCTAGTTATTTGCCTAGATTGCCTAAAGGATAATCCGCCTCTGCTTTAACTTGTTATAGTTTTAACTTCTTTATAACTGAAAGACAAATCCATCACCTTTGTAAGTATATATAATGTGTAGTACAAGAATGTTTATTAATTTCATCCACAATGTAAACTTAATTAATTTTAAATAAACTTGCATTTTAAACGTTGGAAATTTTCAAATTGTAAACAAAATTAATTAAAATAAAAACATGACAATTTTAGTGATGTTTAATTTATATTTACTTATTCATTTGCCAAATGTCTTTCTATACTTTATTTGAAACAAGTTCAAGCATATTATTTTCGATTAAGACAATTGGATGTGGAGATACAAACAAAATATAAATTTTTAATTATTTAAAAGAAACAAACGAATCAAAGTTGAATTGTCTGCTTTTCGAGAAAAAAAGAATAAATAATAAAAAGAAAAGCAGAAAACTTTTATAGTTTCCATTTAGCAAACAGTTGATGTGAAACATTTCATAGTTCTTCCGAGGTTTCTCCTCTTTCTCTTGATTTGTTTACTTATAAATATTATACAATACTATAATACAAAGTTGTTTCTTTGGTTACACAATCACATTTTTAGCTTACGTAAACCTGACAGCAAAAAAGCATGATCGTCATCATCATTGTCATCATCATCATTGTCATCATCATCATTGTCATCATCATCATCATCATCACTGAATCTGTTATGTTTATGTCTAAAAAAACATTCAAAGAACAGTTGTGTACAAGAGTAAAGAAAAATTGTATCCTTTTCTTTGTTATTTCCCATCATCTTTAACTTTCCATTTGGCCTTTCTTCCTGCTCGTTCATTCAACATTTTCACTTTATTTTGACTGATTTTACCTTGCCCTTGCCTCAGAAAAACATTGAGTGAGTTAAAGCGTCAGTTTGGCATAATACAAGATTTCTATTTCATTGTATTATTTTCTTTTATTCCTAATTTACTTCCTATTTATCCTCGTTGAATGGCATTTGTCATATTTGGTTTCGTGTAAGGAAATTTTGTTTGTGCGCTTAAAAAGTGTTTTTGGTTTTTCCGTTAATAATCAATATCTATCGATACAAAATTTGATGTTTCATAAGCATTTATTTGGTTAAACAATAGAAGCAAATACCCTTTTGTAATATGAGTTAAATTACTTTTTTGTTTTGTGTATTTCAGATCTAATCAAAATATTATAATGGATATTATTTTATCATGTATTGTTAACTAATATTCATTTGGAAAGAGGCAGACTAAGTGATTATTATTAATTATCTTCAAATTTCTAGCAAAAAAATCTTCTTCTTTTAAGCTTGCATTAATTCTTAGCTTATAAGATATTTTGAATTACAAAGTTGTAGTGAATTTCATAAAAGAAATCATTACCATTATTAACAAAAAAGCTTTCATTCATTATTCGAAAACGAAATTTGATTGATTATTTATTTAGTTATAATTTCGTTTGATAGAAAATTCAAAAGAACATTGAATCTTAGTACAGAAGATCCTTATTTACCGACTTTCTCGGATAACGGACTTATTGCATAACGAGAAAATTTTTATTTAAAAACAAAAGACTACTCGCTTTTGAAACATATTTAGTATGTTTTATTTTAAACTTTTCTTTACAAAGATGCCGCCTCCAGACAGAAATCCACAAGACTAAAATTAAGTATCCTCGTAAAAATGAAACATGAAACCATTGAAAAGCGTAAACCATCCTCAAGAATATTTAGAAAATATGTGCTTCAAATGGAGTGAGAAAAAGTATTTAAGGCAACCAAGGGGTCGTTCGAGAATTTTAAGAATTTAAGAGACAGCGATAACCTTGTCAGGCATGGTGACGCTGTAAGGTCGGACACCGAGGTAGCAGAGAGCTTTGTCGGCGATTTCAAAAAGCCTGTAGGTAAAGAAGGCTACATTGAAAACGACTTTTATAAACCCATTGTACAGAATTTGTATAGCATGTATTTCATTTCTTATAATTTTTTTTATATAACAACCTAAAAATATGTCAATATTCCTAAAGAGACTTGTCGGAGTTCCTTATTATTATGTTAAAAACTCAGTATTACATCGAGATCTCAGTATTCCAACAGTTAAAAGAAGAAATTACCATATAATAGCCCAATTTGCGTTTAATGTAAATCTGCCTGATCAAGTTATATAATTGACCCAAAAAAATTTACCGAAACAAAAACAGTTGTGTCTTCTTAATTTTTTATATGTGTACATTTGTGTTTTCAATTAATTTTCCATCCACATGGCACGTGGTAGACCGATTTGCAAAAAAATTCGCAATATATTTATTGGAAAATGAAATTCTGGCCAAAGTTATTCGTAAACTGCATCGGAATTGTATTTTGTCCAGATCTTCTGTGCAGTGCATTGTCAAAACGATTTAATAGCGTTGTTAAAAGAAATTGTAAATCTCCAAATGATTTCATTAGTTAGTTTTTAGGGTTCCGGACCCAAAGGGTACCAAAAGGGACCCTTTTGCAGAGACTTCGTTGTCCGTCCGTCCGTCCTCGGATCATATCTCATGAACCGCAATAGCTAGAGTGTTGTAATTTTCATAGGATATGTAGTTCTATCCGGGCATCAGCAACAAATACTAAAACGAAAATATTTTTGAAAACTTAAAGGGGTCCCCATACAAGAAACATTCTGGTTTGTATGGCAGCTATAGGATCTAGTAACCCCATGATCTTGAAATTTAGAAGATTGGTGGCTATACATCAGAAACTTATATTGTCGAAATTTCAATTTCATCGGATTGCTAGGGAGAGTACCTCCCATACAAACCCCCATTAAAATTCAGGTTCTTTTTAGAAAAACTTTTTTGTTTATTGTTCTGTCGAACTGAAATTTAGAAGCTATAAGTTTTTGATATAGGCGCTGCATATCTGTTGGAATGAGCAAAATCGGCCAACTAGGAGGGGTACGTCTCATACAAACCCCAATATGGTACGCGCACTTGGCCCATTTTATTCAATTTACAATCAATTAAATAGAATTAAATAGAACACCTTTTGTTCTAAACAAAGGGAAATAGCATTACTAATGATGATCTAATGCAAAACCAAAACTAACTAATTAATATTAATCTGAAGTACTAGTTCTAAGCGGTTTTAACCACTTTGAAAGACTCACTCACTCAAACTCATATTACTGCAACTTCAATTTCAGCTTTGCCAATGGAAAATTTTTAAAATGATGGCGTGATTTGTTTGATAAAAGAAATTTGTTTTCTTTTTTTTTCCAATGTTTACATTGTCATTTGATATGCAATTGTTTCATTTCAAGTTCTGAAGAAACATACTGTCATTTAAATGAAATAAACATATGTGTACGACGACGTGCATTATAAGTATATTATATGTATCTCTAAGATATTGTAGTTAACACTTTAAGAACTAAGAGAAATGTGAGAGAGAGTGGAAAAGAGAGAGGGAGGGAAAATGGGACTAATGCACTTGAACGACAATTTTTATGCGCAATTTTTGAAGAACAAATGATGAATTTGGCGCCAGTTTTAATATTTTATTATATACAAGTATAATGTATTTGATCTGAATGCACAGGTTCGTAGATACTTATGTTTGGTAAAACAAATTATTCATTTTTAAGGAAAGTTATGGAGGGAAGAGTGAAAGAAACATTTCTTTATTGTTTATTTTAATTTTTTTTTTTTTTTTTTTTTTGGCAAACAACATTTAAAATAAGATGAACGGAAATTACAACCAGAAAATGCAATCAACATAAAATTTTATTGAGAAAAAGAAAATAGAAATAAATAAGAAAAAGAAATTTACATTGATTGGTCTCACCAAAGATTAAATACACTTTACATTTAGTGAAAATAAATAAATCATCATTAATCAATAAACGTATTGTACATAATTTTAAACTTGCATGGATTCGAATTTGTACATATCACGACAGCATCGATAAATTTTGAACCCAAATTAATAACCCAAAATATCTATATCAGTGGGAATATACTTACATATGGTTGAGGTAATTTTTGTATAAACAAAAGAAATTTAGAGAATTAAATTAAATGAATTTCGCACCTTATTAAATTTTTTGTTTTAAAGCATCGTTCTACATAGAACAAAGATAAATTGAATTCATTTGCGAAAGGAAAGCTGATTAAATCAGACCCAAGGCATCTTAAAAGTCTTTATACAGACTTACGAAAATTGGACTCTTCTTTCAACTTACTGAAGAAACAACGACTTACAAAAATCGTACTATACTTTTCTCTTTCCTCCTTGAGAATTAACGACGAAATATATTACCGAAATTGGCTGCGACTTTACTTTACTAGCAAACTTACAAGTTGAATGTCTATACCATTCTCACAGCAAACACTCCTAGCAAAGACTATAAAATTAATAGATTGGACAAATCGCTCTCTCTTGTTGGGATTCCCGAATATAACACACTATTTGTTGTTTGGTATCTCGAGAATGGGAATTTTAGGAGAGAGCCAAGATTTCGTGAGCAATTTGTCGATTTTGTTCATTTTATAGCCTTTGCTTCTAGCTCCCACTGGCTACCTCTAACTAGTACGTTATAGGATGTTTCTCTCATTGCAAGCTATCCTAGCTCATATCCTCTTAACTCATCATAAGACAACTTTGCTTAACAAACTTACAAATTGAGCGTTGTAGGACACTGCACTCATCGGCAGCGATTTTTTTTTTTTCCTTCAAATCTTTAAACCTATATGATACATATAATGAATTATCCCTTGCTTTATTTTCTCTTTACATAGATGATTGATACCACAGGTTGATATGACTTACCAAATTCCCCTTGCAATGCTAATACTTTGTGAAGTCTGCGATGCATGGAAACATAAGACTTCAAGTGCTAATACACTTAACAAAGTTTAGGTAAGTAATATTTACTGTTCTATTAAAAAGTATCATAAATTAGTTAGTTACATAGGTTAAATAGCAAAATAGAATACTCAATTTTATTGTTACATTTATCATTGCAATTATTGGTGTTATGCAAGTTAATTTTCATGTGAACATGAAGTGAATACTTATGATATGTTTACGAGCATTTCATATTGGAAACTTAAGTTGAAATAAATTTTATAGAAAAGTCGACATTGATCTGATTATTTCAAATTTTCCATATTCTTAAAAGTGGTCAGGGGAAAACATGATTTTTTTGATTTGATTGTCGCTCCTTTATAAATTTGAAAAAAATTTATACTACACTTATCTTCTTGAGCTTTAAGGTCATATGAGGTTACGATGTGATGAAATGATATTGTCATTCATATTATTTGTTTTTAAATCACCCACACTTATTTACTCAATCAGAATACAAATTTTTCTTGCCACCTAAGCCGTTATGCGGAGGATAGAGAAAATTGGTCCAAAAGGAGCATCGCAGACACCTCCGCATAACGGCTTAGGTGACAAGAAAAATTTGTATTTGTATTTAAAAGATATTCTCACCTCTTAGATTCATTAATATTAAGATAATCGCTTAAAGTCAAAGGTCTAGTAGCTTAATAGTAATTTGTTATAGTATCAATTTTTATTTGTTAAATATATTATAATCAATATTACTGTAAAAAATAAAATACAATATAATAAAAGTTTGAAAGCTTTTTGAACTGTTGTGGTAACAAAATATATCTCTACTATAGTACACAGCCTTCTGTGCGTGCGCATGGCAACCGAAATCTCTTAAACTTGTGTGATCAGTACGATCATGAATAGAAAAGTTGAATTATATTCATGGTCTTATCATGATCTCGCTTCCCACTGCTGCTATATTATTCTTCTGTGACGACTGGACAGTCACAGGTAAAATTCTCATGTGACTTGACATAATGAATCAGCAACGTACACTTGGCCTTGTCTTCAGTATTATTGCAATGATATCTTGTGAATGCGTGCATGATCGATTTGTAGTGCGTTGCACAGCACTTGAAGTACTTTTGAATTCAATATGTGACGCAATCGAATAATTGTGAATCAAAAATTGGCATAGTGATCCTGTAGGGTTTTAACGCAATGTGACTGCAGTTAATTTAAGAATATGTCTCTAAGGACTTAATAATGCAACAATTGATTCAGCCAATTACGCAGGCAGCTGTGCATTGTTATGGATCTAATAACTATCCTGGAATGTACCAAGGCGTGAACTGACTATTCACATACAATTTCATTGCAATCAGAAGAATGGTATTGCCGCGCATAAGACTGAACAAACAAACAACAGAATTGTAATTTTTATACTAATAGATATACATAGCATATTGTGAATCTAAACCATTCTCAGCTCTGCCTTGAACACACACAAAAAATTTCATCAAAATCGGTCCAGTCGTTTAAGAGAAGTTCAGTGACATACACACTCACAGAAGAATTATATATATAAAGATATATTTATTTACACAAATAACTTACTTAATTAGTTGAAGATTTAAACTCATTATTTGAGACAAAATAATTGATTGTAGATGAAACAGTAACCAATCAATTTACATATAGAAGAAACAACAAAAAAAAAAACCATAAACAAAATACATAAATTTTAATAAAGAATAGCAAAATTATTTCAATACTCGAGTTTAATGATCAATTTTGTTGTTGTTGTTGATTTGAAGATAAATATTTTTGTATCTTTTGGCATAGGTTAAAGAATTTTTAATGTGTTTTGTTTTACTTTTCTTTTGGCTACACACAAATTGTGCGATTGAAATAAATTACCGCTTATTATGGTTAAAAATATACTAAAATATACAAAAGGAAAAATGAAAAATCATTTTAAAAAAAATAAGAAAAATATCTTTAAGTAGAATAATTCACAAACAAATGACCTTGAATACAATTTAAAGGCATCATATATTGGAGATTTATGTAAATTTCATTTTATATATATTTTTATAGATTTTTTAAGCTGAAATTTTTAAACTTTATAAGTAGGTACTTGGATGACCTTCCTTAGGTCAATGAGACCTTTGGGTTTTTTTTTTTTTTGTTGTTTGAAAAGTTTGCAAATTATTTAGACTTTACCAAATCGATCATTAGGCACAGCTGTTGCCTTCAACGCCCACGCAATCTAAAGAGAAACCTAATCAACATCTGCAGACTACACCATCTAGTAAATTGTTTCTTCAACACTTCAAATGTCCTTAGCGTGTTTCTCATTTCCTCCTTTCTATCGTTTTTGCCATCAAAATAAATCCAAAAATAAATATCAAAACAACAACGAAATTAAAGCCCAAATACAATACAATATTTTCAAAGCTTTAAACACAGGACTAAACAAAACAAAAATCGCAAATAAAACTTTCCATTACAGTAGCGTCCTTTTAGCCAACCCCCTTTCACGTTTATCCTTGCATCACTGTTATAGTTGTCCTTGGACTTGTCAGCAGCATTGTGGGATTGAGGGATGAACCCCTTTTACGTTGTGTACTGCGATAATCTAACGCACCTCGATTTGTTCAAATTCTAACCAAAAAAAAAAATGAAATTTTTAGTAATTTTTTGCGACGCAATTTCAAAAACCTGAATGTCTTTTTTTTCCAGCAGCAGGAGAAGAAGCAAAACATCAACAACAAGGATTTAATAATACACACACAAGCAAACTGTTTTATTTTATTTTTATTTTATTTTTTTTATTTTTTTTCTGCTGTTTTCATTCATACAAAATCGTATACGAGTCAGTCTTTTTTATACGAGTATCTCGGTATCTCGGTATATGGCATAATAATAAAAATAATAATGAAATGCAAAAAGTCTTTTGTGAAGGTTAAAAAGTTTTTGGACAGGACCTTCTTCATCCTTCATCCTTCCGCCTTCTCCTTCTTCTACGTTCTAATACTACTTCTCTTCCTAACTAACCTTTCCATTTCTTCATTCCACATTTACCTCAACAACCTTCATCATCATCTCATGCTTTGTTATTTGCCTTTGTGCCTACTCTTCGTTTCTCTTGGATGTTTCTAGTTTTGTGGAAAGTTTTTGAGTTGTGAATTCTACTGTATATTTGTGTAATAGAATCATAGAAGTAAGTGCAAATGTGGAAGCAAAAAAAGGTGGAAAAACATTTTGCTTTTGTGCTTTACGAAATTGATTGTTTTCGTTAGTTCGGTTATATAACCAAAAGTAGAAATTGCGGCAAGCAAAGTATAAAATTCATGCAGATGTACGAGTGCGAGGTGTGTCACAAAAGTATTCGACTTGTGTTCAAAACTCTGAGAAATTATGTTGAGGCGGCCTGTGCTGGGTACGAAAGTGTAACCAGTGACTCCACACAAAACTCACAACAACCTGCTACTGTTACAGACTACATTTGAATTACATTTGAGTCCAAGTGCATGAGACTTGTTTACTACTTTTGGAACATACCTCGTTTTACTAAGAACTGTGGAGAAGGAGAAAAATTACTAGGAAGTTGCTATACACAATTCAACCGACTTTTCCATAGTTTTTGTGGCTTTCATTTATAAAAGATTCAGACTTGACTTGTTGGTTTGTTGGATGGGTAGTTATACTTTGATATTTTATTATGTAGTTTTAAAAATACTTTAGTAAAATGGAAACAGAAGAAGTGAATGTAAGTTGTAATTTTCCCAATTTGAATTTAAAGTTAATTATGGAAAATGACTTTTTATAGGCCAATGAAACGAACAACAATTGAACAAATTGAGTTGTTTTGGACATTTGGGTTTAATTTAGTAATTTTTGATTTATTCTTTATTTAAATAAAATAAAGTTTGATTAAAATGGATTAGATTAAAATAGTAAAATGCTGATGAGTTAATTTAGTAGCCATAAACGGCAATGTCATTCCAAGGAATGTCACAGTGCAGTATCTACGGCTAAACCTTGACATTCGTCTTATCTACGAATCTTACACCTAAACCAAACAAAAAAAAAAAAGCAATTGGACTTAAAGCTTATAAGATTGAATTGACTCCTCAGTCTGAAATCAAAACAAAACCTATGTAACAAGCTATTACTGTAGAAGATTATACTTAAGACGATATGGGCACAACTTTGAACCACAGCTTCCAAATTATATGTGGAAATGCTGCTGCGAAGGTTTGTCAATCATGAAGATTACAACACATGTCACGATTGAAGGACTATGGTAATCCACTGACAATCAGTCTACTAGACGACAGAAGGCAAAATCTTCTGAATATCCCATGAGTGATCCACTGATAAATTAAATATAATAAACATGTAATTTTGTACTTTCCATTTAAATTCACCAACAAATTGCAAATATAAAGAAAAATATCAAACAAAAACAAAACAGAAAAACGGCTATGCCGAAGTTGTTATACACTTCACGCACCCGTAGAATACGTTTAACCTTACGCTCCTATTATTAAGCATACAGAAATATTTCATTATTGATTTGACTTAAATAAATGTATGAATACAGGATTTTAACAAGCCAAAAATATATGTATGGCAGCTAAACGATCCAGTAATTCTTCTAAGGTCTTGGAGCTTTCATGGCTAGTAAATATGGATTAGGCACTTATTCTATCAAAATTTCAACCTAATAATACAAAAATGAAAAAATTAAGTTTTTATAATAAGAATAAGAATTTGAATTTGAGCTTAGTATGGGAGATACCTCTCCTAGTGGTCCGTTTCGGCTGATTCTGACAAATGTACAGCTGCTAGTGTAAAATTTCAGCACTCTACCTCAAAAACTGAGTAACTAGTTTGCATTCATACAGACGGATATGGCTTAATTAATTCGTTTCTTCAAGCTGATCAAAAATAAGTATATATACAATACTTTATGGAGTCTCCGATGTCTCCTTCTGTGTATTACAAACTTCATGCCAAACATATAATATTTACTAATCACTGAGTGAAGAGTATAACAAACCTTTAACCTTAATGATAAACTATTGTGGTCATAGAAAAAGTATATTGCCTAGGGCAGTTTATATGGTAGGTTTTTCAATTAATTTTAATTTTTGTTATATTGGAAATTTGAGATCATAAATCGTTTTCTTTGGTTAATTAAGTTAAGACATGTGGAAATTATAGAGAAATTGAAATAAAAGAATGCCAAGGTTGAGGTTAAGTCTTTCATTAATCGAAGGCCTTTGATTTGTCCTAAATGAACTGTATAACAAAATAAAACATGTCTACAAGAAATTCCAGCTCAATATTTTAATTTATTATTGTACAATATAGAATATTTCCTTGTGCATTTCCAGACTATTAAGTAACACTTTATGGGGTCTTCGACACTCAGTTAAAGCGTTGCAAACACCATGTGAAAGTGTTAAAATCAATTCGCTCTACATGTAAATTGTTATCTAAATTCAATATGTAATTCCAAAACTTTTAACTGATAATTATGTAAATTGGATTTGACTCATTAAAAGTTTTATTCTATTGAACTCATTTAAATGTCTGTCACCTTTGTTCATAATAAAATTGTGAATTTGAATGGAAATGCATATTACATCATACACAATACAATAGTTTTAGTATTTTTAGGCGAAAAACGAAAAATTTAAGAATTCTGCATTTGCCAAAATTAAACAAATTGCAACAAAGCAAAGCACAGAGAGAATAAACAAGGAATTTAATAAACAGCGACAAGTTAACAAACAGAAAAAACCATAACAAGAAACATGAAGAAACATTTCCGCTTTTGCTTTCGATTCAACCAAACAACAATTACCACATACTACATCCTCCATTTTCACCTCAATCTTCACCATCACCATCACCTCCATCATCATCTTATTTATTTGTCTATATACAAATAGCAGCCGCCACCATCGTCGTCGCCTTCTGTTAACCGAATCACCCATCCAATCACCCAAGTTTACCATGCACACTGAGTCACTCACACTTTCTTTTAGCCAACAATTCTATAGATGTGGATGAAAACGATAGACGGACGACACGACATTTGTTGGCCATGGCCAAAAACGCAACCAAAATGCAAACCCAAATCGAAGCGAAGGACAAAGAGAAAGGAAGATAGCACAAAACGATAAAGTTCAATATTTCACTTTACATATTTTCTTTTATTCTGTTTTGGCAAGGAAAAGCTAAAAGAGCAACAACACGAATAACTTGAGCATAATAAAGTGTGAGAAAAATAGGAAAAATCAGAGAGTAAAAGAGAGTAGATAGAGGTAGTGGAAATGGGAGTGCGATTGCGATTGCGAGTAGAAGAAGGAGTAAGTGTTTGAAGGGCTTTCATGTTATCGTATGACGTGATAAAGAAGGGGGATGCTGATGCTGATGCTTATGCTGCTGATAAAGTGAAGGCCCCATTGGGTTTGTTGAAGGACTGAATATAAAAATACTATATGAACAATATATGTATGTATGAAAACAACCCCAAAGAGAGAGAGAGAGAGAGAGAGAGAGGCCATTGCCAGCCTCACTATAATTTCCTTGTGTGGGTTTTAGTTTAGTAAGATCTTTTCCTCCTCATAGTACCTAAAACAAATGAGCGTACACATTTGCAGAAATATACAGACACACACACAGACAGACATTTGCACACATTTGCAAAAAACATGTACATAACATTTGTATGTGTGTGTGTTTGAGTGTTTATATGTAGAAGCATTTACGCACGTGATGTTTTTCCTATAAAAAGATTAAAATTTGTTTTGCCTTTTCCCTATCCCCTATCGCCTCATCATCATCCATCCCTTTGTATTCTTCCCTCCATTAAACTATTAAAAATATTTTTGGTTTTGTTCATAAGAATTTCGTTGTGCTTTCAATTCAAAATTTTGAGAATTACAAAATCGTATTTTTGTTCTTGCATTTATTCATTTTTAGGGTTCCGGACCTAAAGGTTTGCTACAAACGGAACTCTTTTACTATTACTCTATTATTAAGGCTACGCTGTCCGTCCTCGGGATCTATCTCACGAACTGTACATAGGTAGAAATTTCCACAGAAATACTAAAACTAAAATATAATTAAAAATTTAAAGAAACAGATGGGTTTGTATGGGAACTATATGATCCTGTAACTCTACGATCTTGAAATTAACATGGTTAGTGAAAATGGATTAGAAATTTATAGTGTCCTAATTTCAGTTTAATCGGATCAATAGGGGGAGTACCTTCAATACCCATACCCATTTGCATTCAAGTTCTTATTAGAAAAACTTTTTTATTTTTTGCACTTTTGAATTGAAATTTAAACACTGAGTTTTTGATATAGACGCTGTACATATGTTGGAATCAGCCAAATTGAACCACTAGAGGGGAGTGCCTCCCATACAAATACCACCATTTGGTACGGAACCCTCCATTAGCGAGTCTAACTCGCACTTGGTCAATTTTTTTGTTTTATTTTCTGTTATTTACATAATTCAAAAAATATGCAAATTTTTCAATATTTTTCGATTTGCATTTCTTTTGTTGGTTTATTGTGTTGTTGCTGTTTTTGCTATTTTTATTGCAAAAATTATAGAAAATAATTTGTGCAATTTAAATGACATGCAGGCCAATTTACATTGATTCCATTTTCAACACATCTCCCCCTCTCTCTCTCTCTCTCTCTCTCTCTCTCTCTCTCTCCCACACACACACTCTTTTTTAGTGCATGAGTGCATACTACTACAATGTTTCATGCTTCTTTAATCATTAAAAAAAAAATTTTTAACATCGTTAAATGAACAACTCTTAGATCCCTTAAAATAGAGTGGTTTTTTCAGAAAATTGTACATATCTTTTTTCTATTCATTTGAATCGAATTCAATCACTTTGGTGGCACATTTGTTTGATGGCTTTTTGTTGTCATTAATAACCATGAGCGTGGTTTTTTATTTAATTGAAAGGGGATTTTCTTCCATTTTGATAATATATGATATCCCAAATTTCTTATATATGTAAATTGGCTCACAACTAAGCTTTGTCTTTATTTATCAAGTAAAGCTCCTCTATCATATTAGTTCAAGAGTCTGCAATGAATATGGATTTTTCCTTAAAATTTTACATTACTTTACTTTCTTAGTTGCAGATACTTCACTATTACTAAACATGGAAGTCTTTACATAGACTCCATGAGAAAAACAGCCTACACATAGTAGTATATCACAAGTTCTTGACTCAAATTGCTAAACACTACCGTTGTCATTTTCTTAAATTCTATATTATCATACTACTAAGTATTCTTCATTTCATTTATATCAACTAACTTTAATGAAAAAAAGGTTTTTTTCTATATATTCTACATCATTTCTCCTTCAATAAATATTAATAAATACATTAAAATCTCTGCCCGGACAATTTAATTGAAATCGTGTAGGTGCCCGTCCATTGGATATGTTACTGTACTATGTTAGGTCAGGTTAGATTATACAGGCCTCTGGCGAGTACACGCGAGTTTAGCCAGATGTAATACGGACCATTGTGGAGCCTGATCATAAAGCTTCACTTAAAAGTGGAGCATTTGCCAAACTGTCCAAATCCTCATAAAACGGTTTCCCATTTCCTCCCAGTCACGAAGGAGTTGATGAATGATTATTTCTCTCTGATTATTTCTAGTCGTGACAGCTATAACAGAAGTCTTCATATGGAACACGGAACCTTTGGGCCATCAGCCCCATTATACAGTGCCCAATTAAGTCTCCCGTCATCTTCCGATTTCTCCTCTTATTCAAGTACAGGAGCTCGGAGGCCTTTTTTGGATGTTTGCATGGTGAGAGCGTCCTAGCGACATATGCAGCCAGGCTCAGCCAGTGGACAAAACTTTATGAGTTCCTACATCCAGCTTTGAAAGAATATCTTGTAAGGATCTATGAATATCATCATCTGCTACCTTGAAATTATTTCTTAAAATTTCCATATAATTTTAAGGTTTTTTTTTTTTTTTTCATAATTGTGTTTTTCTATTCAAAGTAAGGCGAGTGTCCCCTCAGACCTAAGCCTCTGGCATTAGTTGAGTACCCTTCTTAATAAGTATGAAAATAAAATCATGATCACGACGTGCATAACTTTAAAAATATTCATAAAAAAACATTAACAACGCAAAAAAAAAACCTACTAAGTTTAACAATTTATTTTTCAATTCTTTCTTCAGTTTTTGTTTTCATTTTGTGTGTGTTTTTTGCATTTGTTTTCTTATAATTTGGTTGTGTCACAATGCAAAATGCATAAAAATGCAATTTTCTGAATAACAACAAAAGCCGCAACAACAAATCACAATATTTTTTTTTCTTTTTTTTTGGTTTAATTTAATCGAGCGATAAATAAAAAAAAAAAAGAAAAGAAAAAAATACATTTTTTCATTCAATTTGTGTTAAGAAAACAAAAAAAAAAATAAATAAAGATAAATTTCAATCCAAAAAATTATTCAACCAAATACACAAACACACACACACACACACACACACACACACTTGCATATATAGCAAAAAAAAAACATATGTATAAAGAAGAAAATTGAATAAATGTGCAAAATTAATATAAAAATAAATAATAATTTTTATTTTTTTAAATACAAAAATAATAATAATATTTTTTTATAAAAATAAATAAAATAAATTCATTTAAATCTACGTACATTTTTATCAATTTTATTTTACTGTTAATCCTTTTTTTTTTTATATGTTTTAATTTTGTTCCTTTGGGTTCTTCTTGTTCTTCCTTTGTGGAGTCTCCACAGGGGCGGATTTTCACTTACAAGGAGCAATCAGCACTCAGCAATAATACACACTCACACATATATAAATGCACTTGCACAAGAACACAAACACAAACATACACACACAGACACACAAAGTGAAAATTGGAGGAAAACTTTAAAGCGCGCACTATGAATTTCCTTTTTTTCTTTATGAAAATTTTCTTTAGCCTTTTTATTAATTTATTTAATTTTTAATTTTCTTATTAAAGTTTTTCTCTTTTATTGATTTTTTTTTTTTTTGTTTTGTAAGGAATAAACTTTTATTTCTTTAAGTCGATTGTATTAAGAAGGTGATTTTTCTTCTTGTTTCTTATTGTAATTTTTAGTTCATAAGAAATTCGAACGAGTGATTTTTCCGCGCTTAAATAAATTTGTGCTTTCCCGTTGTTAACTGATTTGTGTTTGAATGCGGCGTGCGGCGTGAAAGCGAAACTGTTTAAGATACAAGATACAAAACCTAATATATGAATTTCTTTTTTGCTCATTGCAGCTATCAGTCAAAAGAGACAGAGAGAGAGAGAGAGAACGAAATTTTCTCTCTTACCTAAACACAGCCAGGCACATTCATGCATATATGGTAGAAATAAAGGTCTCTCATTTTGATTATTGAGTATCTGTGTGTGCTTTTTATTATAAGAAAACACTAACACACACACACACACACACACAAACACAGATATTCATGCATATGTATTTGCTTTACTTTGCTTTGCTTTTGGTTTATTGAATGGAATTTTACTTAATAAAACATATGAATAAGAAGGATGCCAAAGGACTCTTAATTATGAGTAAATCTATTTATGATTATTCAAAGCATTTAAACAAATAGTAGATAAGAATAAGGAAATATCATAGAACATGTAGTGAGTAGAAGAAAACAGGAAGAAGAAACTCAATAGTTTTGCTTGCCATCATTGTCATGTGCTTTTCTGAATGTCGTCGTTGTGCCAGTCGTCATTTATCTTTTATCATTCATGAAAAAAGTTTAACTTGCGTACGCGTAAGCAAGCACGTGGTGTTAGAATCTTAAGGGTGGATTATTTTTGGAGTGGTGAGTATGTAAATACTCTCTCAATCTTCACTTCCTTCTCTCCCTTTCATGGGCGCACCCAGATTTTAACCTATGGGGTCTATACATAGATCAGGAATTTCCTGCAGATGCTTAACTTAATATTTATTAAGTACTTAAGTTAATCTTTTCACATGTACAATGTACGATTATTTTAACATTGGAAATTTCCTAACACATTATTAATAATCACACGGAGGGGTTATCATCCACAGCCTTTTGTCCTTCATCTAATATATTTTAACAATTAATTCCGGTTTATTTTTTTACGGGAGTACGAGTTGGAAATGTATTGTATTGGTCAAGTAAAAAGCCTCCGCGGCTTTTTGCCACTAGTTGGTGTTGGTGTCCATAGATCTGGTAACACTAATCTGATGCTGTCAAACGAACACGTGTTTGGTAAAGGTAACATTTCAAGCTATATTTTTTGTGAAGACAGCTGTGTAATTCGTTGCTCTTGTTAAAAGTTATACTGATTTGAATATGAGTGAAATAACTAAAGAAATACGATATGTGATGTTTTTTTACTATAAAGAAAACGAAAAACGCTGCAAAAACATGCCAAAAAAATGAGCGAACGTTGCACCCAGGAGTGATTTGCCCGATTCCATGCCGGAAATTTTGATGTAAAAGATGCACCTCGGACTGGTCACCATGTCACTGAAAAAGTCGATGGGATTTTGCAATTCATGGAGCAAGACGGGCACTTAAGCTGTCAGGAGATAGTGGCCACTAAACCTCAACCATATGACAGCCATATGACTGTTTGGAATCATCTAAAATGAGCACGTTAAGCGATGTTTGGCTAACACATGAATTAACTCAAAGAATTTTAATTGACCATCAGAGAAACGCTGCTGAAACGTAACGAAATGGAACCATTTTTGAAGCGGATTATTACGGGCGATGAAAAATGGATGGAAAGCGAGAACATCCAACGCAAGCGATCATGGGCAAAGGCCGGTGTCCTTCCACAAAAGACTTCAAAGCTTGGATTGACGGCAAACAATGATATGTTGAGTGTTTGGTGGGATTGGAAGGGAATTGTCTATTATGAGCTGACGTGAGAACGTGACGAAACGGTCAATTGGGTCCTCAACTGTGCACAACTCGACCGTTTTAATCGGAGCAATCAACAAAGACGACTTGAATTGGCCAACAGAAAGGGGTTTGCCTTCCATCGTGACAATGCTAGGCCACAGACATCTTTGATGACCCGGAACAAATGGACTGAGCTTGGTTAGGAAGTTTTGAAGCAACCACCTTGCAGCCCGGGCCTTGCACCATTTATTTCGGTCTCTGCAAAACTCTCTCATGGTAAAGAATTGCCCGACCTAAGAGCCGCTGAAAATAACTTATCAAGTTTTTTGCTGATAAACCACAGAAGTTCTACTCCAATTGAATTATGAAGCTGCCCGGAAAATGGTAAAAGGTCATAGATAATAATGTACTTGATTGAAATTGATTTTGAATAAAAAAATTTTTCTTCAAAAATGTACCAAAAAACCGCGGAGACTTTTGATATGGCTAATCCAAATTTATTCGTATATCTCGGAAATGGATTTAACGATTTGAATGAAAACTCACACACTATAAGTGTCTGACCCATATTCAAGATCTAGGTTTTTTTTTAGGTGGGCTACTTTCCACACAAACCCACATTTAAACTCACTTATTAGAAAAAATATTGAAGTAGCACATATGGAAGTGAAACTTCTTTAGCGTCACATTTCATTTTCATATTTTTTGGATTTTCTCCCCTTCGTTAAAGAAGTTTCACTTCAAAAATTTTGTGTTTTGTAGTTTCGAACTGAAAGTTGGTGATTAAAAGTACCTAACCCATACTCACCAAGCATGTAAATTTCAAAACACTAAGATTGCTGAATCGTATAGGTTCCACACAAACCCTGAGCAAAGCTGGGTCACCTGATATTGCTACTAAATTTAAAAATAAATGGAAATAGTAGTTCCTTTTTAGTATTTGTAATTTACCTGCACACATTTTAGACAGTAAAATATATAGAGGATCTTTCTCAACATTTCAATGGAAGATATCTGCTTCATTTAGCTACAAAGTTTCGAGAATAACCTGCTTTCCTCGTCTAATAAATCCAATTCATGGCACAGTCTGGAAACATCTTGGATAGAGATAATTAATAAAATTGGCTTATGCAACCAACCATCATTAAAGGGCTCAAGACTAAAATTATTGCTAACCTCTTAATATAGCCATCTAAATCTATTGTCTTGCATTATTAAAGTCATTTTAGCTTCCATTTTCTACTAAAAAGTCTATTACCTGCAAAAAATATAAAAGTGTTTATGTGTTACCCAATAAATTTAATTTACAATTAAAAGTGTCTTATCAATATGAAACACGGAACATTTTTTTTCTTTTAAACTATTTTCTTTATTTAATAAACCAAAGTTATATTGATAAAAATAAAATTTGTTTATTTTGTTGCTAAACATTCTCTTATGCGACGCACCATATAATTTTTTCTATCTAAACAAAGAACAGAAAAAATGACTTATTTTGATTATTGATTTTGATCTTGAATTTACTTCATTGCAAATGAGTATGCTAACAATGATGTCATGTAAAGTATCTTCTTGCTGAAACAGGATATTGCATTCGGCTTGGATGTGGACCAAGTTCGATACCTTAGTCTAAACGCCTCACTAGGCGCCTCACATGTACGTTGCAACGCAAAGTCGGCTAATTAGATTGGCTGCTACGTGCAACCAGTAAACAATCCTACAGTGCTTGAGAAAGTCTCTTTACACAGCAGTCAGATTCTACATAGGCATCCAAATATAATGGCGAAAACTCTTACCCAAAATGCGGCACGGCAAAGACTGCGACTGATACGACTCTCTCTTACAATGAAGAATGTGATCCACCTAATTTAATATTAGCCAATCAGAAACACATTGTGTAAAATAAAACAAACAAAAAAAACAAAACAAAAATCTCTAGCTTTCTTATCTTCTTCCCTTTCTTATTTACTTAACTTACCAATCTCAGGTTTGAAAAGCATCTTTTACTTGGGATATCGCTTGCAAATCTTCTAGGTATTTCTATTCTTTTGAATGCATTCACCCAGGTTGGAGCGGGTTCCATGCTCCTTGTTACACCTATGCTTCCTTTTTATTTACACTTGCTTGGTTTTGAATCGCAGTTGTGGCACAACAGCATTTCGATCTCATCTCACAGCTGAAGATATCTTTTTCACTTATTATCGCATTTATCGCTTCGCATTGGAAAATAAGAACACCAGTTGAAGAATTACGTTTCGTTTTAAACCCAACAACATTCTTTTAAAAATTCGCATTCTTTTGTATTTTCATATTTTGCTTTGTAATATTATTTTCATCACTCAATCATTGAAAATTTCTTTCTTTTAATTTTCATTAAATTTGTTTTATTATAGTTGTTTTTATCAATTTTATTGTTTTTTTAATTTTTAGAACAATTTTTTCAATTCAAATTTATCAAAGACACAAACTTTTACGCTAGGTGGCGCTAGTATCTTCTGAACAGCTGATTCATCATTCACATGGTAGCACAAATTTCGATTTCCTTTCACAGCACAGCAACCTGCAATACAAACATTTTGCAACACTATACAAACTGCATTTTGTCGAAAAAGAAGAAGAAGCAGCAGCAGCAGGAGCAACGTGCTTTGTTGTTGCAGTATAAATCGACAAAATTTTAGGTGTTTGCTTCAATCGCATTTTCATTCAATCATATCGTGGGGGAGAAAAGTGAACGAGTTTCTTATTTAAATTTAATAAATATAATTTTTTATTAAAAAGCAGAAATTTCTTGTTAAATGAACGAAAACTAAATGAATTAAAATATTAAAAGTGAACGATACAAATTTTTATAGCAAACAGAAACGGGAAAAAGGGACAAACCTTAGAAGAAAAAAGTAGTGTCAAGAGAAAAAAAAAATCAATCGATTTTTTGTGATTTAGCAACTTTGAAGACTTTTGTATAAATTTACAAAGAATTGTGAAGTGGTGAAGTGCTGCGACACATTTGTTCTGTTTGATGGATGCGTAAGTTGAAAATGAAGAAGAGAAAAGGATTTTACATTATCAATTAACAGTAGACACACCTTGAATGAAATTTTAATTCCTTTCCCTTTCAATCAAAAATTTCAGTTTACAAGATGAAGTGGAATCGCTTGAAGCGATTTTAATGGATGATGTACGAATTATACGCAATAAACAAAGGTGAATACATAAAATTTATACAATTTAATATAATTTACTTTCAATTTTCCGATAAAATTGCAAATATCTTGTGTCGTGTGTTTTGTAGCGATGCCGTTGAAGCTATTGAAACCACTGTATTGCCACTCAGTGGTGAGGAGGAGGACCAGCAGCAGCTGCAGCAATACATTTGTGTGACATTGCAAGTGTTGCCGACACCCGGTTATCCAGACGAGAGTCCTGAATTCAAATTGTTACGCCCACGCGGCCTAGACGATGCCCGTCTCGAGGCAATAAGGAGCGCGTGCGCAGAAAAAATCACACAATCCCTGGGTTTTCCAGTTGTCTTCGATCTTATTGAGGTCGTGCGTGAACACTTGACCGGCAGCAATTTACCGAGTGGTCAATGTGTCATTTGCCTGTATGGTTTTAGTGAAGGCGACGAATTCACTCGCACCGAATGCTTCCATTACTTGCACAGTTACTGCTTAGCACGCCATCTAAATGCGTTGCGTCGCAACTATCAGGAGGAATACAATAAATTGCCCGCTTGGCTGCAAAGAACATCGGATTCCTTTCAAGCCGCTTGTCCCGTCTGTCGTGAACCGATCAAAGATGAAACTGATAGTTTAAAATGTGCCATGCCACCATCAGAACTACAAAATGCACCCGATTTCAAGGTGACTCAGGAGCTGCGGGAAATGCAATTGCGTATGTCAACATTGTATTTGCAACAGAAGAGTCGCGGTGCTATTATTGATATAGAGGCAGAGAGTGCCCCGGTTATATCGATTGAAACGGAGGAAGATGTAAGACGTCGCTTGAAGCGAGAAGAAGCTGCTGAGGCTGCACGAAGAGCAACAACATCCACAAATACAGCAATGTCTCTATCACTAGCTGCCAGTGGCAGCTGCAGCACAAATAATCATGCGACAAGTAATGTATCAACTTTTGAACCAGCTGTTCAGCATCAGCAGCAGACCCAACAACAGCGTGTCCTGTCGGAACCAACAAATAATAATTATCAATATAATCGTCGGCATTATCGTGGCGGTCGACGACATAATCATCATCACCATCACCATAATCGTGGTGAACGTGGGGCTGATGGTCGAGATAGTAACAATGGTTCAACTAGTCATAACAATGCAAGTAGTAATGGTGGCAATGGTGGATCGGCAGCTGGAACTGCTTCCACTGTTAGTGTAGGCAAGCAACCGAAGGCCCAGACCGCTGGCGGTGCCCATGCCAGGTGACAATGGGATCTCATTGATATAACTATAATGTTGCTTATATTGCATCATCATCATCATCATCATCATCTTCAAAGGATAACAAAAAGAACGACTACGACAACAACAACAGCAATGCAAATGCCAAAGTCAACAACAACAACAATGTTGTTAATTAGTAAAATGTTAATGATGATGAGACTTGATACATTGCCGCCAGACTTGCCATGTTGCTAATAGTTTTTACATCACTCAGACATCCAACTACCAGGATTCATTTGACACTATGAAAACCTAACAAACAAACTCACAACTGTGAATATTATTTATTGTAATTGAATTCATAATTTCGATTTTCTAATGCAAAAAAAAATTTATTTAATTTTACCTTTTTCTTTGGTTTAAGGTTTTTAGTTATTTAAGATGATGATTGATAAAATGAATGACGCACATTGAAGATTGTTTAAATTTGATTGAGAATGTGATGTGACATGTCCTTGGCAATAACACTACAAAACCACTAACAACAACAACAACAACAATAAGAAACCCAGTACCAACCAACTTCATTCATTCATTCGTTCAATGCTGCAGATGATGATGATGATGATGAATGGAGTCTGTTTTGATTATAACATATTTAAGGTTTAAAGATAAGTTTTATTTTTTTAAGTAGCTAAATTGATCATGTTCTCCAGATTTTATATTATTTTTATAAATTTAGTATAATTTTTTATTTTATAAAAAAAAAAAACCAGAAAAGCACAGATTTACAAGATAAACAACAGTGACAGATAACAAAGGAACAAGAACAGACTTTTGATATTATAACATTAAAAAAAATAGATGAGCAAAGCTTATAAAAATTCTGATTGATCGAGTCCAATAGAGAACAAGACAGAAGATGGAAAGTGGCTAATGGCGCATGATTATTAAATCCAAGAAATAATATAAAGTATTAAATTTTGTAGTGATTTATTGATGTGAATGATGATGATATAAAGATGAAAACAGATGTGGCAGCTTTTTACTGAAACCATTAGAAAAGTAAAAAAAAAAACAAACAAAAGTTTATGATAATTAAAGAAAATATAAAGAAACAAATGAGCAATAACAAAGACAAATACTAGATACTCAAGATGAAGATGATATTGATTGATAAAATACTCGAAACATGAAGAAATGAAAACCCCCATGCATATTTTTAAAAGTGTAACAAAATTTTTAAACAAAACTACAAGAAACTACTATTACTAACAAGAGAAAAGGATAATAGCATCAAATGTAGCAAGCTGCAAAATAATTAAATATCTCATTTTATATAAGACAAAATCCAAGTTTTCCCTAGAAATTCATTCAAATAATTTAAACAAAAAAAAAAAAAAATAAACAGCTGCATCAGTAATTCTAGTCACAATAATAACAATGAAAAACTTTGGTAAAAGAGAGAAAAATAAACACAGGTAAAACAAAAAAAAAAAAAACAAAGGAAGCAATTGTTAAGAAAAATATTCATAAAAAGAAAAAAGGAATATTTAAACTCTTAGAAGAAAAACAAAACCTAAAAATTAAAAAAAATAGAAGCATAAAAGTGCATGAGAATTATGAAAAATAAAGAAAGAAGTTAGTTGCATGTAATACTATTCCATTTCAATGAAAATTAAAATTAATATAAATTAACTAAAGAATTAATTAACTAATAAATGATCAATGTGTCAAAAATAAACAAATTGAATTGAATTGAATCGAAATAAAAATGATGAATCTCTAATAAAAATAAAAAAAAAGAAAACATTTAAAACAAACAAATGTATTTTTATTTATAAGTTTTGATGAGGGAAATTTCATTATTTATTGCAATTTTACCAGGTGAACAGAAGTTAAATTTGTTCACAAATCAATAGAGTAAGAGTTCTTCTTTCTTATGAGTCATATAAGACCTAGGTCCGACCCCTAGAAATTGTTCAAATTTAGTGTTACATTTGTTATAAGATTTTTCTACTTTCCTTATAAATATTTGATTGGAAAAAAATATCAAGAAAAATAGTATAACTTTCAGTCTATCAAATAGTAAAAGTTTCATTCAAATCGGCTTAGTCATTCATGAGATATAAATATTTAAACGTTTTGTTGAAATTCCCGTTCACCCAACTACTTACTGCTGATTTCTGTTCGCCTTGTCAAAATGTTGAACAGTTGTGAAAAGTGTGTATTGCTTTCAATCAATTCGCCCGTGCGGGTATGCAACACCTTTTTTGACTAAAATCTGATCAGACCAGGGAGGCAACAAGAAAATAAATCTTTAGCCCCAAAAGTATGTGAGAAAATGAGGCTTCCATTAGAAATTCAATTGAATGGAATTTTCTTAAAAAAAACTAAATTTATATTCTTTGCACACAATTTGATGTGGTTTCGTGAAAGATTTGTCCAATTTATACAATATTCATAGTCTTTGATTATACAGAAGTGCTTTATTCTGCATAACCTGATCGCGATAAATCGTAGACTTTGCAGCTAGTCCCCAGAGCTGAATGCCATACATCAGTGGTGTCCACCTTTTCGGTTCACTGGGCCATGTTTGGAGAAGTCGTGGTGATCTGGAGTTGGTTTAAGTTGGTGAGCAAAAAACAAAGGTTCCTTACTTTAAGTTGACGAGCAAACAAAAACAAAAGTTCTCTCGGCTTCTGCTGGCAGCTGTTTTGTTCTATGTCACTAAGGGCGCTCTGTTACGTGCCTTGGGCCGCGGGTTCGACAACCATGCCAATGGCATGATTTACTATGGCCTCGTAAGTGTAATTTTGGTAACAAGATTGAGTGTGCTAACGAGCCCAATTAGCCATCTTCATTCTGCAGCATGTTTTTATTTAAAGCTGTTATAGAATTGACATGTTTAAACCAGGTCAAAGGGCGATCCATAATCAAGCTCAAGTATTTTACAAATGTTCTTTCGGGGAGTTGAATTTCGTTCAGCCTAACAGGTGAAAATTTATTACAAGTGATGAAAGAAAAGGCATCTTAGCTCCACATTTACTATGTGCTTATCAAAATTATAAGACACTACGAAAACTTTCCTTTTAACCTTCGCCAAATCTGCATGTTTTTTATATTTTGAAAAAAGTGAAAATAACGAATAATTACTCACAAAATAAGCCACACTAAAACTGTACAATTTTTATTTTTAGCTAGCGGCAGGCATATCATTTTAATAGGACACATATCCTTGGAAACAAACTGGGACTCAGTGAGGCATTTTTAGTTAAAGTAAATTCCTTTTCCGATGAGAAAAAAATTTAATCTTAATAGAGCAGATGGCTTTCGCTATTATTGGCGCGATCTAAGAAAGCAATCCCTTGTTTTCACTTAGAGAAACTTTGGTGACGGGTCGGTAATGGAGTGAGTCGCATTTGAAAACAGCGCAGCGCGTACATAAATATGCTGGAGAGTAGTCTGCCCCTTTTTCTGGTGGAAATTAGAGAAGAATCACTTCTTTTCATTTAGGACAATCCGCGTATTCATACAAGTCGTAAACAATGACATTTTTTAGAAAGATGCTCTGTGGAAGTTATGTGCTTGGCCAGCTAATTCGCCGAACTTAAACCCCATAGAAAACAATTGGGGCGTATTAGTTATAATAATTGACTTTACCTATTTGTTTTTGCTTTGTAAAACTGAAAACGAAAAAGTGTCCTATAAATATGATATGCCTGCCGCTAGCTAAAAATACAAGCATTTCAACTAAAACTAACGGTTATTTTCCAATGCTGTGCTATAAATAGAAATTGTACGGGTTTTCTGAGGCTTATTCCTGGAGCAATCATTTGTGATTTTTATTTTTTCAAAAGTTTAATATTGTTTTGCAGATTTGGCAAAGGAGAAAAGAAAAATTTTCGAAGTGTCCTATAATTTTTGATAAGCACCTCATTTGGCCTATTACTTGGATCGAACATCGCTCACCAGCAGAGATCTTATGAATCGTCCTTCTTTCTCCTTTCTACATCATAACCATTGAAAATTTTGTTAAAAAAAATCTTTTATTTTTGTTTGTTATTAATTTTTTATTTTATTTTATTTTAATTTCTTTTTATTAAATTTGTTTAAATATTCTTTTTTATTTTTCTTTTTCTTTTTTGTCATTATTTCATTTTTAGAACTTTTACATATCGACGATGATGATCAAATTGTTGATTGATGATCTGGCGAAATCATAATTAACAATTTTGATCCATCGATGTGCAAAGAAATAGAAAACAATGAAAAACATTATTAAATAATTTAATATTAGTAAATTTACAATATTTATATAAATTTTTAAATTTTATGTTGCAAAAATAAAAAAAAAAATAAAAATTAAACAAAAATTCATTTAATTTTTCACTGTTTTTTTTCTACATTTCTGTGTTTGTTTTTGTTTGTTTTTCTTTTGTACTTAACTACAATGTTTATTATTAAATATTAATTAATTAATTAATTAAACTTATAATAATGACTTTTAGTATTAATTAAATTATTGTAATTATTCAATTTGCATGAAAAAGCAAATCATTTCGTTTTTTTGTTTTTTTTGTTTTGTTTTAGTTTATATTTTCTTTTTTACTTTTATATTTTTTCTTCTATTTTTTATAAATAAAAAAAAACAAAAAGAATTTTCTTAATTTTTTTATAACTTTTTGTTTGCAACCGAGAGACTTTGACTCCTAGAAGTTATAGGGTGTTTGTTTGCTTCTTGTGCTCCTTCACTTAAACTGGCGATTTCAAGTGAAGAAGATGTAATTTTTCAGGTGTCTCATCCATCATGTTACAGGGGTTTTTACATATACAATTCGAATGTTGTTTTTTTTTTTAAATTAATTAATTATTTAATTTAATTAATTTTCTTATTTTTTGTTTTTAATTTTTTAGATTGCCTTAAAGCACTTGGAGTGTATACATTTTTTTGTTTTCTTTGTTTTTTAATTCTTTTTTGTCTTTTCTTTTTTTAAATTATTTACAAAAACAATATTAGTTTAAAAGGGAAAGGGGGGAGTGAGACAAGTAACTAGTAGTATAAAGTACAGTAAAGTAGTGTCGTGTATCAAATAATCCCTAAAATAGTAGTAGTAGTAGTAGTAGTAGTATTTGTAGTAGAAGTAGTAGTAGTATTTTCAGATTACTGTTAATAGAATTTTCACACACTTTTCATTGAGATTTTTTTTTTTTTTTTTGATTAAACAAAATTCTACTATGTGCTTTTTCTCAAAAAAAAAAAAAAATTGAACAGATGAAAGGCAAGGGAGAAGAGGCAACTGTGATGATGTCTTTAGTTAAGTTCAGAGTTAATTTCATTTTGTTGATTTTGTAAATATTTATAAAATATATAAATATATCATCTTCATTTCATATCATTGTATCTCGACATAACCAATCCTCATTAATTGAATATAATTTAAACTTTTTCTTTTCTTTTCTTTTCGTTTTTTTTTTGTTTTTTTGTTTTTACATAATTCTAAATTAAAGAAGTTTTTAACATTCAATATTTGTTCTTCATGATTTTTTTTATCAACTGGGGGGTGTTTGTTGTTTTCCTATATAGTTTAGGATATATAATAACAAAAATATCTCTCCATTTTATAATGGATAAATCCTTCAATTATTTTCTTTCATGCTATTATTTTTTTGTATGTTAAAACAATTTCATATTGTTTTTTGTTAAGATTTTTCTTTTTCTGGCAATATTTTTTTTGTGTGTCATTTTTCATGTTTGTAGAAATTACTAGTTTATTGCATTGGAGTGTAGAGTTGTGTGTTATGAGTTTTTAAAGCCTGAATGGTTCACGTTTATCTGTTGGCGTTGCACCACGCGATGTCCGGCGCATTGTTGAACTAAATGTTGGTTCAGCTGAACTTTTACGTGGCGTTTGCATGCCTGAAGGTGTTGAACTGCCGCTAATGTTGCGTCTATTAAAATTCAAAATAAAACATTAGTAATTTAATCTTAAAAATGGATTGTTTAGAAAGAAACAAATAACATTAACAACTGACAAATAACAAAATTCTTAAAATAAATAGAAAATATGAAAAATCAAAACCATCCAAAAGAATCAAACAGAGATAAAGAAAGATATGACAGACATGCTAAACCTTATAATTCACATGCGACATTTAAATAGAATTTTACTATATTCAAGACTTCAAAATCAAATAACTTCACATACTTATGTAGTACAAAGTTAAAAGTATTGTAAATTGTTCAAGAAACCAATTCATTAATTAAAAATTGATTTTAATAAATTACGTCGTGGTGTAATTTGTATATCTATCACACACATAATAATTGTTTTATACGAGTATTGAATCAGTCCCCTCGTTTCCCAACAACCGACGAAACCTTGACACAGTTAAGAACATGGTTTTGGCGAATTGTCGAATCATTATTAGAGGAGAAGTTACTAATATTGTCGGCATATCGCTTGGCTCATGCCATCGCATTTTTTCGAATTTTTTGGACATGAAACTTTTGGCAGCAAAGTTTGTTTCAAAAATGCTAAGTAACTTTTAAACAAAAGAACCGTCGCGTGAGCATCTCCCAGAAGCTGTCAAAGACGATCTTGAGTAGCTGAAGAGAGCGACGAGACATGTGTATATGACTATGACTTCGAAACCAAAGCCCAATCATCCCAATGGAAGCGGCCAGAAGAGCCAAGCGCGACCAAAGCACGTTAAGATATTGTGCTAGCTCAAACGTCATTGATTGTTCGTGATTTTTGGGCAAATGCCTCAACCACCATATTCACCGGATCTAGTTTGCTGTGACTATTTCCTATTCCCAAAATTGAAAAGAAACTTGAAAGGATGGAGATTTACAAAGACTGAGAAAATAAAGACCGCATCGCTGGAAGACCTGACGGCCAAACCAAAAAGCGCTTATCAGAAGTGCTTCGAGGAGTGGGAAAAAAGCTGACACAAGTGTATGTCATACATATACAGGAGTATCTGAGGGGGAAGACTTCGAAAGGTACAAAATAGAAATTAATGAATAAATAAATATTTTTCGAGAAAAATATAAAGTCTTCAAATCTTATAATAAAACTTCAACATTTTTTAAATTGTGAAAAAAGTTTTGTAGAGACCGGAACAAATAATAATCAGAAGATGACAGATCTGGAGAATATGGTGTGTGTGGCAGTATATCGTATTCAAACTGTAAAAACTTTTATATGAGTTCTCGCATTATCTTTTCTATTAATCAATTATTATTATCAATTATCAACAGAAATTGACGATTTTAGAAGATTTTGAAGGAGAATGGTAGCGCTTGTTATGAGAGAAATGTCTTACAACGTCCAATTTATGGGTGAAATAAAATAGTCACAACATAACGAGTCGGTAGGGTAGAAGCACTTGCTATGACAGCAACATCTTATAGTTTCCTTCTTGGAGGTAGTTAGCAAAATTTAGAAGTGGTTGCTATGAAAGCAATGTCCTATAACATCCAGTCATGAAGTAACATGAAGTCAAGTCACGACTGATGATTTCGTAATTAATTCTCAAGTGTAGTATAGATTCGAAGTTTATTTTGTAAGTCTCGATAAAGCCAAATCAAAAATACTTCACTTGCGTCTGATTTTATCAGCTTTTGTTTCGCAACTAAACATCAAAGTGGGTCAGGTGTGGAATTCGGTTACTTTTAAATTTACATTCCCTCAATTTCTTCTGATTAGTCAAAAATAGCCTAAATTGAATATTGATTTAAACAGAAAATATCCAGAACTTAGACCAAGTATGCTCATAAATATCATAAAGTTGGACTTCTCTAAATATACCGCAGCCGTTTGGACCGATCAATAACTTCTCTACAGAGGGGTCTTCACTATAGAAGAGATCGGACAAATATAGTAAAAGTGCCACGTTTTCGTGAATAATTTGTCCAGTCTATACAATATACCACAACATTTTTTTTTTTTTGAAATAATCTATACCAAAGTTCCTTGACTATAGAGATGATATCTTCGCTAAAATTTAATTAAGTAATTTTTAGGACTCTAAGAACTGGAAGAAAAGATTTTTTTTATTTAAAATCGACAAAATCAATCTCGGATTAATCAAAATCAAAGTTAATCTATACAATTATTTGTGTGAAAGATATTGTAATCTTTTGAAAGAACCAAATTTAATGATTCTTTGAATATTTCTTAATTTTATTAAAGTAAAGTAAACAAAACTTGAAACTCAAACGAAACTTGGAAAAAGAAAAAATTGTAAAAATAATTACGTTTCATAAATTTTTTTTTTTTTTTTTGTTTTTGTGATTTTATTACTTTTATATATTTTAATGTTAAAGCTGCAACTACACCAACAAATGTTATATTTTTACCCCGAAATATTTGGATTCGTAATCGAATTTGTTGGCGATGTTGATTTCGAATCAAATGAAGGTATTTTAACTGGTATCCTTGAGGGACGACTATATAATGATTTAAAAAAAAATATAAATATAAAAAAATGAGAGAGAGAGAGAGAGAGAGAATGGGTTAACATTATGTTAACAGGATGGATGATAGAATGTATGAAGATATCTGTTCTATTAACAGAAAGAGAGTACAGCTTCGCTATGAAAAGAAGCATATTTTAGTATTGGAAAATGATTTTCTATTTAAATATTTAACTTAAGAAATACAATATATTGTATATTAGAAAAATAAACTTAGATTAATAAAATTTGAGTTGAAATTATGTGTAATCTTATTTTATATGTTTGTTAAATGTAAGAAATGTTGTTTCTTAATGTTTGTGAGTTTTGTTTATTTTTTTTTTTTCTATTTTTTTTACCTAGGTTTGTAGCCAAAGCCTGTTAGTGCTGGTATACTGGATGATCTACTCATGCCTCCATTGCTGTTTCGATTTTCGGATATTAATTTATGTT
Source organism: Amiota minor (assembly GCA_037043295.1). Lineage (NCBI taxonomy): Eukaryota > Metazoa > Arthropoda > Insecta > Diptera > Drosophilidae > Amiota > Amiota minor. The sequence goes on from JBAMAW010001038.1 coordinate 1,791,490, forward strand.
TTGTAATGTTTTTTATTGTTTTTGTTTAGTTTATTTGGTGGGAAGAGAGCAAGCAATTTTTAGTTTGGATGCCAATTGATTTGATTGATTGTTTTATTTTGTTTTTTTGTGGTTAGAATCGATGTTGATTGAGATGTCATAGAGTTTTATAAAGTTTTTTGTTTTGTTTGTTTTATTTTGTATGCAAACCGAAAAAAATAAAAAATTATATAAATAAATTTATGAGAAATTTTCAAAAGAAAAAGAAATTTTGTGTTTTGTATAAAAATGTTTGTAATTTCTGTTACTGAAATGATATTACTATATCTTCTTAGGTTTTAAACCTTCTATCACTTATGTGTAGTATGAAATCAAGAAGACTCACCTTGTGGGCGCTGGACTTGCTGAGCCTGAAGCGGTCTTACGTGTAATTGTGCTTGTACCATTCAAACGACCACTAGTCGTCGGTGTGGTCACAGACAAACGTGAGGGTCGAGATGTAGTGCCACTTGTTGAGATTGTGCTTGCGGTAGAGGGTTTACGTTGTGGAATGCGTGAGGGTGTATGATCATCTAAAAATGGCATAAGGACAACAAATATTTTATAGATTTTTAGGTATCGTTTTATAATACTCCATTTCAAATTTTTGGGTTCCGTTTACTACAGTTTAAGAATTGTCCATTGTCTTTGATCTATTGTACTACTCACCAGTGCTATCCAGTGACAATGTTGAGCCATGACGTGATGGTGGCTTTGAGCCTTGTCGACTTATTGGTCTTGAGTTGGGCTTAGAACCAGCTCGTGAGCCACCTGGTGTCAGACCTGTTCGTGTACTTGTATAGGTCACTTTACGTGGTGTATAACGACCCGATGGACCACCATGGCTACCTTCGTTATCGCTCAATGAATCGGGTGTGGAGGCAGAGAGCGATGAACGTGGATGTTGTGACGACATTGGTATAGAACGTACAGAACGTTCGCGTACCTTTTTGGAAAGGAGAACATGTACAAACATTAATTTTGTTATCATAAAATATATAAATTTTGATTATAAGTTTCAGATTGAAAACCCACACTGAAATTAATTTTTGTCTAACTACTATTGGATCAAAAATCTTTTTCAAACCGAACGATTACTGTCAGAGAGAGAGAGAGAGAGAGAACTTACCCAGTGTGTTGTTGGATGACAGTGCATAACATGTGGACTCAATGGTACCGAGCGGCTCGTATTACAACGCACGAATACGGTGCCGCCGGCACCCATGTGTATGGGAAAGGCGCATGGAACTTGTTCTTGTGCACGTATACGCTCGAATATTGGCATTAGTTCAGCTAAATGCTCATCAGCTAAAGGCGAAGAACGATAATTTGTGTTTTTTTTTTTTAAATGTTTGACGACTTAAAGCCAAAATCAAACGGTTTATGATCATTTAAGCAACCATTGGAAGACACTAACTTCCTCCTTCTACCTAACATAACCTCAATTTTAACAGTTTAAATTTAATTTTCATTTTCTTTTATTGTTGTGTAGCGAAACAAAACACAGAAAGAATAAGAAAAGTAACAAAGAAACAAATTAAATAAAAAATATAACGAAATAAATAATAATCAACGTCTCATGCACAGTAAAAACAAGTGAGCGAGCAGCACGCGCGCCAGAGTTGCCACACAAATTTGCAAATTTTAGAAAAGAAATTCATTTTTTGTTTGTTTCTTAGCTTTAGCGCGTCATTAGCAATAAAAAGGTACAAAGGATAATAAAGAACAACACACACACCACACACATATGTAATATATGACACTTACCTCTACTAAGGTATTAAATAAAAAAAAAAACACAAAAAGGAAGGTTAACTTTGGCTATGCCGAAGTTGTTATACTCTTCACGCATCCCTAGAAAACGTTTTTACCCACGCTCCTGCGATTGATCGTACATAAATATTTCATTATTGATTTGCCTTATGCTTGGGGTAGAGTCAGTATTCATACCGCATTTCAACATTGAGACCAAAATATTTGTGTGGATGCTAAACGATCCAGTAATCCCAGGGTCTTGAAATTTACAAAGTTTGTGAAAATAGATTAAACATTTATACTATTTCATTTCGATATCACAAAAAACGGAATAGTTTCCTTAATAAAAACATGAATGAGCTATACGATCCAGTAATCGTATGGTCTTGACATTTACCTAGTTGATGAATATGGGTCAGACACTTGTGCTATCTAAATTTCAGTTCGATAATATAAAAAATGGGCCAGGTGCGAGTCAGAGTCATACACGGAGGATTCCGTACTAGATTGGGGTTTGTTTGGAAGGTACTCCTCCTAGTTGCCCGGTTTGACTATTTCCAACAAAAGTTTTTCGAATAAGAACCTGAATTTTAATGGTGGGTTTGTGTGGGAGGTACCCCTCCGATTTGGCTGATTCCAACAGATGTGTAGCGTCTATGTCAAGAATAAGTTCTAGTGTCTAAATTTCAGTTCGATAGAACAAAAAAAAAAAATTTTCTAATAAGAACCTGAATTTTAATGGGGGTTTGTATGGGAGGTACCCTCCGTAGTGGTCCGATCAATATTAAATTTCGACAATATAAGTTTCTGATATATAGCCACCAACAGTCCAAATTTCAAGATCGTGGGATTACAATTTTCGAAAGTATTTTAATTCTATTATTTGTTGTTGTTGCCCGGTTAGAACAACACATTCTTTGAAAATTTTTAGTCCTTAGCTAATAAGGTTCATGAGATATGAAATTTACATAGTTGATGAAAAAAATAATTTTATTTTAATAAAAACTTGAAGTTGAATTTTGTTTGGTATGGGAATTGCCCCTCCTGGTGGTTAGATTCGGCTGCTTCTGACAAAAGCACAGCGTCTGCTAAAAGAAATACAACTTTGTGCAGTATTTTAGCTCTCTAGCTTAAAAACTGAGGGACTACATTCATACAGAGACTACGTGAAGAGTATAAAAAATCAGAGATATTAATATAGTATCAGCTTTAGCACACTGTATACTCTATAAAAGTTTCCCCACAAATTCTACCAAGTAATCCATTTTTCCTTACTCTAAACGATTTCTTTGTTTTTTATTTTGATATGCCCTACACATGTACATAGTACAGTTGTATTTACCTTGATAATTGGACCCTGTCCACTCATATATGGCGGTAAATTAGAAGATCCACCACTACCACCACCATTGTGGTGGTGACCTGGGGTACCATGGGCAGCGGCATTGGGCGTTGAACGTCGCGGTGTAAATGCAGCCATGCTCTGCGATACGCCATCGGCCAATATAAATTGTTCGCGGAGCTCAATGTTAGTGCGTCCCTTGGCTGCTCGTTCGTAGAGAGTTTTTCGTTTCGATTGGATTTGGTTTTATTTTGATTTATCAGATTTTGCAATATTTTATCGGCGCACGAACATACAACAATAATAATAATAATAATAACAACAACAACATAACAATTTCGATTTTGTTTTACGCAAATTATTATTATTTTGGGTATTTTTTTGTTTTTTAGATTTCATTTGTTGTTGGTGTAGACAGGTGGCATTTTTGTTTTTTTTTTTTTTTGTTTTGTTCAAAGGCGGTGGGCAAGGGGTCATTGATATATATATATATATATATATATTAGATATATATAATGTTTGGTTGCAAGCAGGCAAAGGTGTGTGGCAGGCGAGCGAGCAAACAGTTGAGCGAGGAGCAGGCGAGCATTTTGCATTTTATTTATGTTTATCATAAATTTTTAGCGCAGATTGTTTTTGTTTATAAATTTTGTCGATTTTTTGTTTTTTTGTATAAACAAAAATTGAAATAAAATAAGAAGAAAAAAAGAATAAAAGGAGAAACATAAATATTAGAAAAAAGGAACATAAAATATTAAAATAATATTTTAATTAGAAATTAATTTAGAAAAAAAATAAAGATAATCATAAGAGGACGCAAAACAAATTTAAATTTAGTATAATTTATTTATTTATAATGGAAAATAATGAAATTAAATGATTTATTAATTAAAAAAAACGAAAGAAAAATATTAGAAAATGCAAAAAAAAAACAGAAAAAATATTACATGATTATTAAAGCTCCTAAAGGGAAATCTTTTACAATTTTAAAACAACCTGGCAATAATATCACAAGTTTGTGTTAAAGAAAATAACTAAGTATGAACTATATACTCGTGTGTATTTACAATTCTAGTAACCTGAGTGACAAAATGATTCAAAGGACGATTTCTCTTCCGTTGGCAGAGTCTAGTATAGGCCTATGATAAGATCATAGGGATGGACCTCACGCCTCATATCGTATTTCAGTTAATTCTATGCTGATCATCAATTTACATATTAAGTATAATAAGAATGTCATGATACAAATTTAAGTTACTTGCTTGGCAAAACTGCATTTCTACTATTCAAGAGAGTTCTACATATTTAATGTATCATTATTCCTTTGAGGAAGAAACTGTTTTGTGTCAACCTTTAGTAATGATCATAAGATCGAGTATCATAGCATAAGGTTGTGCTGAGGTCATAGATGACTTGCTTCTGATCTTGTCAACAAACGTTTTGCAAATGAGTTCTGGATGACTTGTACTCGTATTTGTTCATGTCAGTGTCTACTTGCAATTAAAACCTGATAGTTAAGCGCAAGCAGCACCGCAACAAAGCAAATTGTAATTGATTGGAGCCTCTGTTGTTGTTATTGTCAACTGTTCTGTGTTACTGTGTTGTTTCAGTATTTAGAATTGACTAAGCTTAATTGCAGTCCTGCTTCCTACAATCGTTTTATTTCAAATTCATTACGTTGCAATTTCATTGAACCATTGAATAAATATGAATTATGGTTGAACTGACAGAAAGAGAACCAGATCTTTAAACACCAGTTAGCAATTTGTAAATGTCCTACAATAGCAAGCAATAGATTGTCCACATTGAGAAACTATGTAATTACTTCAATCAGTACTTCATTTCATTAGAAGGCTCAACCAGATCAAGCACAATTAAAATTTATATAGTCAAAGTTATAAAGATGACAATATTGCAAAGAAATTGTCCTACTTCTAAGAATGTTTAAAACATTTGCAACTTTATTTAGAGACTTTCATTACTATGTATCTAAGACACAGGGATTTCTTGTTATCTAATGCATTTTCAAACACAAAAAACTTTGACATTCGTAAAAAATTGTTATTTCCTAATAGAGGGGAAAATATCTTCAGGGGTTGGAGACAATAGAAGACCATGGAAAATCAAAGTATAATAATATAGAATGCAATTAAAAACAGAGATGTTGACAGACAAATACAATATAAACAAAAAGCATGCACTAAAAATAAATGTGTTGTTTTTTGATGTGTTTTATCTATTAATATTATATTTTTGTATTTATTATTTATATGTATTTTTGTTTTATTAAGGTGAGCGCAAAAGATGTGACAACTAAAAAAGCCAAAACGAAGCTGAACTAAACTAAATTAAATTAAGAAAAAGCTGAACTAAGTATAAAAGCCCAGTTAATTAAATAAATGTATGCATATGTATAGAAGTATCTATGGGATGTATGTATTTATGTATGTATTTGTGATGTGTTTGTGTGTGTGTGTGTTTGGTATTTTATATAAGTATAAGCTCCTTTATTTCTTTTTTTTTTGTGTGTGTTTTTGTTTTTAGAGAAAGAGAGCAACAAACATCAACAAAAGAGAGAAAAAGGTTTTGAGCAACGAGCGAGTTAAAGCAAATGATGAACGCATGAGGTTTATATATTGTTTTAATTCATATTATTTTGTTTATGTTTATATTTTGTATTAGAGATGGCAACCCTAGAGCACTGTTAACTGTCTGTTACTGTTGTTATAAGTATAACTGTAATAAATGAGACGGACGAGAGAGAGAAAATGGCGTCCTTAAACTGCTAAAAGCTGCTGGACGTTAGTTTTTTTTTTATTAGCAAATTCTGATTTTTTACGTATTGTATATAAATCCCAAATTAAAATATTAATCAATTTATTATTTAAAATTTTAAACTGCAGTTTTATTCTTTAATCATTTGGTTTTAGCATGAGGATGACTCAGTTTTCATTACTTTTATTAATTTTTTTTTATTGTTTGTTGGTTAAATGACCATATCCGTTTTCATTTGTTTAATTATTATTTATAAATATTAATTTAATAAAAATAAAAATAATAAACTTTTTTTAATATAATTTATTGTAATTATTGATTGATGGATGTATGAATGGTGAATGGTGAAATGGTAAAGATGATAACAATGATAATGGAAAATATGATAAACTAAATTGATTGTTGGTAAATGCATTAAAAAATGTGTTGAAGAAAATTTAATGAAATTTTATTTATTTTTTGTTGATTTTTTCTACAATTTTACTTTACTAAAATGAATGAATGAATGAATTGTTGACACTAAATTGATTGAGAAAGGCTTGTTGTTTGTTGATTGATTAATTGAATATACAGAAAAACACAAATAAAATATGTAGTATATAAAAATGAATGTTGCAAACTTACCGCGACACGGATCATTCTTTTGCAGGAATTCATCAAGAGCAACCCAACCGCCACCTACACGAACCATGACAGTACTACGCAAGATGCGTACAAGTCGTAATTTTTGAGAATCACCAAACTATTGAGAAACGAAAACAATGAATAATGATACACAACTTGCAGAGTTCTATCAGACTTACTCTATATTTGCCTTCACCAACTTGGAAGACACGGAATTTCTGCCGACAAGTACACAACATGACCAAACGTTTAACTTCATCATGAATCTTATCATTATCTGTGGCAGGTTTACGTTCTTGCCAATCCGGACGTAAGGCAGCAATAAATTCTTGCCAATCAATAAGACCTTCACCATTACGATCAAACAAATCAGCAACAGCCTTCATTTCCAAACCAGAAGTATCGAATTCTAATAATAAAAAAAAAAGTAATTTATAAGGGAAACCAGAAAAGAGAAGGTTAGCTTCGGCTATGCCAAAGTTGTTATACTCTTCACGCACCCCTAGAAAATGTTTTTGCCCACGTTTCTTTGATTAAGCATACAGAAATATTTTTTCATTGATTTGACTTATGCTTAGGGTTGAGTTAGTGTTCATAGTGCATTTCAACATTGAGATCGAAATATTAAAATGAGAGCTATACGATCTAGCAATTCTATGGTCTTGAAGTTTACATAGTTCATGAATATGAATCAGAAACTTTTACTATTCAAATTTCAGTTCGATGATACAAAAAACAAAATAGGTGTTCTAATAGAAATACGATCCAATAATCCCAGAGTCTTGTAATTGACATGGTTTATGGACATGGATCAGACATTTATAGTTATCAAATTTTAGTTTGATAATACAAAAAACAAAAAAGATTTTCTAATAACAACATAAATTTGAATCTGAGTTTGTATTGGAGCTACCCCTTTTAGTCGACCGATTCCAATAAATGTACAGCGTCTAATGAAAAGAAAAGTTCGTGCAAAATTTCAGCTTTCTAGCTCAAAAGCTGAGGGTCTAAGTTGCATACATCGGTATGAAGGGCAAAGAGTATATATACATATATATATTGTACTTTATGAGGTAACCGATGTCTCCTTTTGTCTGTTACAAACTTCATCACAAACTTAGAATACTATTCACTGTATGAAGATTAAATTGAGAGAAATTAATATAATAAAACTTACTGGTATTGAGTATGCCGTCAATGAAGACATCACGTGGTATCATGCCATTGTTATCCTTATCCATTTTACGGAATAAATCTGTTAGACGTGATTTTTTGTGGTTCATGTATTTGAGGAACTATAAATGCATTAATAAGATAAAAATTTGAATTCTAAACAAAGTTTTTGAATTTCTTTTTCGTGATGAGTACTTACGCGTTTACGCCAATCATCCCAGCTAAAGTTACGTGCACGCTCAACATCCTTCAGGTACATAAGATGTTCATGTAACAAACGTTGACGTTCCCATGAAAGCATCCAGACATCGCGCCATTTGTTCCACAATAGTTTGGCACGTGGTGAACGGAATTCCAACTCGGGACCCATGTTGCTAAATTTAAAAGTTACAAAATTAATACAATACAAACATAAAAATAAAAGAAGAACTTCTAAAGCTCCACAAAACACAAAAACATTGAAAATACAAAACTACGAGAAAAATATTTTCATATTAATATTATTCTAAATTTTTAACTAAATCTACACATATATATATTTTACACAGACTATGAGATAAGTTCAATTAAGCTAAGAAACACATGCAGTTTACAGTTTATTATGCACTGCGCTATGGCTTTTGACTGTTTTGAAATTACTGTACTTAGAGCAGTACTGTACTTACCTTGGTGAGAATCTTGGACCGTAATGTGGTAAGCGATCTCTATCGGGCGTATCACGTGTCGGTGTAATGCGACTATGTATACGATCGATGTGATATGATTTAACGAATTTAAATTGATTGATTGATTTATTTGAGTGTTGAGCGAATTTAATTTGATTGTTTTGTTTTTGATTGTTGGCAAAAAGCAGCAAAATGCATAAGACAAAAATGAACGAACATAAACGCAGAGAAGAGGCGCAGAAATACGAGAGTTGATATGATGAAAAAAAATATAGAAAAGACGAAAACATAATGATATAAAAAACAAAACAAACACACAATATATGATAAACAAAGAAAACAAATACAAAATATATATGATAAATAATATAAACAAAATTTATACATAAAAGTTTTAAAATATTTTTGTGATAATGAAAAATATCCAAAAAAGTAGTAGAGAGCCGAAAAAAATTGATTTATACAAAAATTATTAATATTATCTTTTTTAATCCTTTTTTTTTTTTTGTTTTTTAAATAAAAACATGCAACTAATTTCATAAATTTTGTTTTGAAATTATTAATAAAATAAATATAAATTTATTGTTAATAGAATTTTGTAATATGCTTACCTAGCTTTACGTGCATTAAGACCTTGATCACGAGATCCCTTGAAGCTGTTTGAGATGATAATGAAAGTAAAAAAGGAAAGTTCATAAGTAAAATGATTATAGTTTGAGAGTCATCGATTGTAGCAAGTGTGTTAAGCAAAAGTGCAAAAAATGTTGTGTGTAACCATAAACCAAAATGAAAATTCATAGTGTAAAGAATCAGGATAAGAATCTTTGAAAAAGTGCTTCTGATTTTTTATATCATTTTTCAAATGTTTTTTTACGGAGGAGAAGAGATCAGTAGCAGTAGTTCAGCAACAGTTTTATATTCTATGATGATTAACTTGTGATTATTAAATTGTAATGTTAAAATTTAATAGCCGTTGTCAATGATTTTGTTTAATGTATGTAGTGCATAACTGATCTGTAGTGCAGCAACAGTTTTATATTTTATGATGTAATTTTAAAAGTATGATTTGGTCGGTGTAGTTGTTACATATATGTATGTTAACTATATGGTAGAATTTTACAGCAGCTTTTAATTAATGTTTATTAAGGAGAAGAGTTCAGTCAGTAATAGTTTAGTCAGTATTAGAATCTATGTATAATCACTAGAGTAGTTTTTAACAGTCGCTGTAAGTGTTTATTATAGAGGAGAGATCATTAGCAGCAATTCAACAACGGTTGATTATTAAACTGTAATGTTAATAGAATATTTAACAGCCGCTTTTAATGAATTATTTGTTCTGTGTATTGATTGCTGTTGCAATGATTTTCAAACTTCGATAATGATTTTTATAACTAAAAAAATAATATTTAAGAGATCTTTGCTTGTTAAAAAGCAAACAATGTTATGAAAATATTCAAGTTAAGATGGTTGTGTAGTGTACCAATTTATATTTTATTATTGTTGTATATATCGGAGTGATGCCAACCTTTGACGTCGAAGCGTGCCATCGGGTGATTGTTCACGCAGATCATGACTTGAGCCACGACTGTAGAGTTATGTTGATTGATAGATAGATTGATTGAATATGTTTATAATTTTGAGAAGATACGATTTAATTTTTGGTTTTGTTTGTTGAACGATTAATAGCAAAAGTTGTTTGTGCAAACGTTGTAGGATTGCAAATTGTACATAGAGGAGAACGAGATAAAATGTAAAAAGTAAAATACATAAAACATGAAGAATAAAATTATAAAATATATAACTAAAAAAATCTATAAGAAATACGTACATTTCGAAGCATTTCAATTTTACAGAATGCACTCTATACTCTACAATTTCAGTACCACTGAGTGCTCGCAACATTTGAGTAGCATTGCTGATTTATATCGATCTATGAGTTATGGCGTCCACCTGGTCGGCAATTGCCTAGGTTTGCATGCGCGGTCCACTTCATTTTGACGACGTGCAGTATTTTCCATGAATTCCTTGTGATCCTCAATCAGTTTCTCAACTGGTGGTATTTCATCGGGCAAGCGTTCTTGTTTGAGATCTAAACAAAAACATACTCAGTACATGTCAATGTATTGATAATATCGAAGTGGAAAACTTACTCAATAGTGTTCCTTCGAGGCCGTTGAGCCAAGCCAAAAGTTCCTCAATGGTATCATCAAGATCCTTAAGTGATTGCAAGTGTTGACCCAATTTCGATTCGCGATTAATTGCCCATTGACGCACTTCTTCCCAGCGTTGCTGTATAATTGACAACCAGTTCTTGATGATTGGTATAGCATCCGGATAGGCCTTGGCAATAATCTCTTCAGCATAATTGAATGTTTCACTCTTCTCACGTTCACGATTTCTCAGATCTTTCATGAAGTCCTCATGCATGTCCATCATTTCACGTGAAACCTTCTCATCGTCAGGTGCATTCTTGGCGTAGCGCAATTTGTGTTCTGCATGATCCAACCAATCGAACAAGGCCTGAACACGTCCATTAAGACGTTCCGCATCCACAAGTGCCACTTGTAAGCGTTCACCACGTTTCGCGGTAGCACTCTTAACCTCTTCCCAAATTGTTTGTAGTTCATCTAACTGACGTCCGACGTCTGGATTGTTGCCAGAGCGTTCAAGATCGCGTCCAGTCCTCAAAACACCTTGCATTTGAGTTGCGCGTTTTTGCAAATCTTGTTCGATATGTTTGTGATGTTCGCACAAGCCTTGCACCGTTTCCAAGTCACCATGTACGGGACCATTTTCGTTCAGACGACTCTTGGCCTTTTTCAGCCAATCGAAAAGCTCGCCAAGGGCATCGCTGAATTGACCAGATAGCAATAAAGCCTCCTCCAATTTGCGTTGACGTTCAATGCTCTTTGACCAGACACGTGTCCATTGTTCCTTCAACTCCACCAACATCTTATCAAGCACTGGACGATCACCTTTCGGAGCACGTTCAATGAGGTTTTTGCCTGTGCGCATTGTACTATCATATTGTGACTGTTTGGCACCCAATTGACGGTGCGTTTCCTTCAACTTGCTGATGTATTTCTTAATCTTTTGCGGTTCCTTTGATGCTGTTGCTTCTTCGATGATTTGATCAAGTACCGTTTCAGTTTCCTGCAGATACTGCATCATATTGCCCCAAGCATCGTTGAATTCACGCGCCTCTTTGTAACCATGATCGAGAGCACGTGTGCGTTCCGCAGCCTTACTGACTACGCGTTCCCAACGATGTTGAACCGACACGAGCAGATTCTTAATTAAAATCACATCTTGCTTCTGACTGAAGTATTTCAGATGTGTGCCCTTTTTGTCGAGCAACAGCATTGCTTCACGATGTGTGCTAACATCCTTTTGCAAAATTTTGTGCTCTTCCATTTGTGCTTGTATGGTCTCCAATACACGGGAAACTGGCTCAGCATTAGCTAATTGTTTCTCAGCTTGCGTTAACCATTCAACAAAGGCCTGCAGCGTCTCGTGGAATTCGGTTGCCTCTTTGAGTGCAATTTCCAGTTTGATCTTTTTATCGGAAGCGCGTGAGACAACTGCATCCCAACGCTGCTTTAGAGTACGCAAAGTGTGTTGCAAATTGCTAGATGATACTCTCATCTGGTTCTGACGTTTAATGTACTCCTGACCCTGAGCTTGTATGGTCTCAACTTTAGGACGGTTCTCTTCGAGTTCATTGTAGACTTCCATGAAACGTTCCAGTTGTTCTGTGGCAGTCTCTGGCAGACCACCAACAGGTTTACTGGCACCAATAACGGCATCAACATCGCCCAACCAACCGAGTATGTCTTGTACTTCAGCAATATACCCTTGGGCCTCACGTAAAGATTCCTCTAGCTCATGTTGACGATCGGAGGCCTTCTGCAACAATTTCTTCCATTCATCGTTGAGTTTACGCAGTTTTTCTTGCGTTGTAGATGCTTCAATGGAGCCCTTCTCCGATTCGATAAGCTGACGACCGGCATCATTCAAAGTGTCCACAGAGTTCTGATGCGCCTGAATATCATTGGCGAGTACCTTCAATTTAGCTAGTTCAACCTCAAGCAACTGTGGATCTCCGGGTATCTGAACACAAATTAAAATTAGAGTTATTTTGAAATGATCAACTCAAAGTCTTATTGCAGTACTTACCGGCTTCAATTGATCGAGAGTGCTGTCGGTCTTATTGATCCAGACCAGTAACTCATTAAGTGCATGCTGGAATTGACCCAAATGCAATAGAGCGTGCTCCAATTGTTTTTGACGATCGACCATGCCACGTAACAGTGCTTCCCATCGACGGTTGACAACCGATAGTGGCTCTCGAATCGATGCAGCTTGCTCGGGTGAAGTGCGTTCCGTTAATTCAACAGCTTGTCTGTAAATTTCCATACAAATATATTAATAAATATTCGCATAAAAGGTCACACACAAGGCATTCTAAAATGCAAGCAAAAAGACAATAACAGTGACACAACTTTAGCTTTCTCTTCGTTGTGAAGAATAAAAAGCAATGCATGCAAAAACTTCAAATTAACTCTCCCAAAAAGGAGGAGCTTGAGACCCCGTTAAAAGTAAGTGATCATGCAAAAAGATTTTCTTTCTTTGCTTCAATAAGTTAACCCGTGTAAACATTCAAAAACAACAACGAACGCTTTAAAAATTTTGTTGAATATAATCTTATCTTGCCTTTTTAGACCTCTGCCAATTTTAAAATCATGTCGAACGTGTTCACCAAGATAGAATATTAGAAGATTTATGTATATATATATATATATATATATATATATATATTGTATATAAGATACAGTTATATAGGTTGTATTATAAATAAGAATATTCGAACTCACCTGTTTAATGCCTCTACTTCAACCATATGTGGATCGACTTCATCTTTGAATGCCTTCAATTGTTCAATTTGACGCTTCACAGCATCAATATCAGAACCAACAGGTCCCAACTGAGCGAACTTGCCTTCGGCTCTTGTAAGGAACTTGAGCAAGTTTTGCAATGTCTCATGGAACTCCATAGCCTTCTCCATAGCATCAATAAGGTTCTCTTCACGCTTAGCATATAATGCTGTAATATTATCCCAAGCATTGTCCAAGTCTTCGATGTGCTTTTTGACTTCTGGTTTATCGGGTTCACCGCACATGTTCATCAAATTGCTACCATGACGTCTGACTTGTTCCACCTCAGGTTTCGTTTGATCTATCTCATGACGAATCTCCTGGAGGGCTACTTGTTGCTTCTTGATATCTTGTGGTTGCGCTGCTGGTGGTTCTTGACAGTTCAACGTCTCTTCTAGATCCTTAAGAGTCTTCATAACGCTATTCAACTGATTCCAGAAAGGCTCAGCCACATTAAGGATGTCATCAAGGGAGCTACCGCGCTTCTTGGTGGCATTCTGTACATCATTCCATAAATTGTTGAGTTTCTCCAGTTTGGCTTTGATGTCACGAACCGCTGGATCTGATTTGTTACCTGCCTTAGCAATAACATCATTGGCAGCGCGTTGCACGGCACTAAAGGCATCTGTACGTTTATCCAAATCATCCATGAGTGCATCGTTGTCCTCGATTTGTTCGCGAATCTTTTGGGGCAGTGCAGAAAGTGGATCCAATTGGTTTACTTGATCAACAGTGTTAGCTAACGCACGCAACATGCCCTCCAGTTTGTCAGAGAACTGACTGGACTCTTGTAGAGCACTTTCGAGCGCCTGTTGACGTTCGCGAAGTTCCAGACGCAGAGCAGCATAACGCGCATTGTCGCTATCGAGAATTTCATTGATCTTAGCACTATCATCCTCAGCAACTAGAGCACCCAAAGCTTCACCAGTCTTGTTGAGTTTATCCAGCAGCGGCTTGTGTTCTGCAATTGATTGCAGTAATCGCTCGTTCTTGTCCTGTTGCAGAGTTATCTGATCCGGACGTAAAGCGGGCATGCTAAGACGTGCAATTTGTGATTCCATATCATCTAACCAGGTGGTCAGACCATTGTGCGAGTCAGCAAAGTGTTCGGAAAGTGGCAATGCTTGTTCCAAAATGCCCAAGCGTTCGCCACAAAGTTGAACGACAGTGTCAACAATCTCTTTAAGGTCGTCAAGTTTTTCACGCAATGTGGCAGTGTTTTCACTTTGGGGTGACTCACGAAGAACTTTCTTTGAGGCGGCAGTAACATCGCGTACGCGACCCTTTTGACTTGAAATGTCGTCGTTAATCGAGCGATGCTCTTGAAGTTGTGCGCGTACCAATTTGGGCTCCAAACCTGGTGGATCAGCCTCACGTAGTGTGGTGTCCATTTCACGGAACCATTCAAGTAATTCGTCAATATCACCGGTGACTTCCTTGGCACGTTGATTGCTTAAGTGCAGGCGTTCGGCCTTACGTTGGATTTGCTCAACAATGGCATCGAAACGACGGTTATCGCGAGTAACGATGTTCTCAATTGTGGCAGCACCCTCGCCTGGCGACAATTGACACAATTGTGGACCAATTTGATTGACAATGTCGAGTATGGGACGCATTTCGACAAGTTCGCGTTCTAAACGCAAAACATCCGCCTGGCGTGGTTCACTTGTAGCCAAAGCACCTTCAGCAGCTTGCATCCATTCAACCAAACGATTATGGGCATCGTGGAATTGTTGCACCAATGGTAAAGCATTTTGTGCACTCTTCAACAAATCTCCACCACGATTGGTAAGATCGCCGTAACGACGCTGTAAGGAATCCAGCTTATCCTTCAATTGAATGGCTTCATCATTCGAAATGTGTTTCATGAGTTCAGCTCCAGAATCAACAGTGGCTTCCACGTTCGATGCATGGCCGGCAATGTCCTCATTCAATTCAAGTAGCACATCCATTTGCTCAAGCAATTTCTCGGCGTAAACAGGTACAGACTTGAAACGCTTCAATTCGTTCTCCATGCTCTCCATCCAGGCAACCAGATCTTGATAACTATGCACCAAGTGACGCAAGCCTTGACGGGACTCGGACAGTAAATCGCCAATGTTATTGCTGGCGTCAACCAAATTTTTATAACGATCAGCGATGGTAGCTAGTTTCTCACCGACATTGGCCCCTTCTTCATGGCTGACGAGTTTCACCAGCTGTCCTGCAATATCAGCTAAATCGCTAAAGTCAGGTTTCTTTGAGAGAATTTCATCATGCAAACGATCATGTTCCCGAATTCGTTGTTGAATCTTCTCCTCGTCTGTTGGTATAAGTTCCATACCCTTGACTGCGCGTTCTGTGTTGTCCAACCAAAGTTCCAATGGGCTCATCTTGTCATGGAAACGCTTAGCGACTTCCATAGCATTCTCCAAGTCCTGTTCACGTTGCTCTGCACCATCGGTAAGAGCATCGAAACGTTTCATCAAATCGTTTAATTGCTTCTCGATCTGAACACGTTCTGCGGGTTCGCAATGATTGGCGACTTCCTTGCCCAAGTTGGCCAAGGAGCCCATTGAGTTTTGACGATCCAAAAGCATTTTCTTGAGGAACTTCTGCTCTTGGAGTTGTGCCTTTACAACCTTATAATCTGAGCTTGGTGGTTTCTGATTAGCAACCATTTCTTCGGTGTCACTCAACCACTTCGAAAGGCCAGCCAAAGCTTCCTTGAATTTGCCAGATTGCAAAAGTGCCACATCTAAACGACGGTCACGTTCGTTCATACGCTCCTTAAGATCATTCCAACGGTCGTTCAACTTTTCTAAGTCTTTTTCGATTTGAGCTGTTGAGACACCGCTTGCAGCCGAACGTACCAAGTCACGCCCAGCAACATTAACCTTATTGACATTCTGAGCCAAGGGTTCAACACTGCGTTCTCTAAAGTTACGGAAGTCTTCCTGTTGGCGGCGTATTTGATCCAGTTCGGAACCAACGGGTTTCATTCGCTTGAATTCTTCGCTGACATCCTGAATGTCATCAAGAGTTTGTGATTGAATGTCGTAGAATTGGTGAAGTGCCTTTAGTGTGTTCTGCAAGTTATCTTCATGATCACGAACACGATTGTCCAATCTTCCAAGTGTTTTACGCAACGTTGAGATTTGTTCCCGAGTCTGTGTCGTGTCTGGTGAGAAACCAGAATCAACGAGCACATCAGCAGCATGTTCTGCATTTTCCAAACGACCGACAATGCGATCCAACTTGTTTTGCAATTTGCCAACATCATCCAACTGGGTTTGAACGATCTTAATTTCGCGTGCTGGTGGTGATAACTTTTCAACTTCGTTTTCTAGATCATTAAGATCAATGCCCAAGCTCTTGATTTGTTCATTAAATTGAGAGACGGCTGTTGCTGCTGATTGTAGCTCACCACATCTATCATCCAAGCGACCCTGGAGCTCAGCCATGCGGTCGGCTATTCCATCTACGTCAGAATTTAGATGATCAGCATCGCCACCAGCAGCACGTGCCTCAGCACTGATATCCTTGGCCAACGACTTCAGAGATTGTAAAGGTTTGCTGAGATTTGTGAGTTCTTCGCGAATGGCCTTCACACGCTCAAGTAGTTTTGGATCCTTACCGGCTCCACCCAAGGCGTCATGCGCGGCCAAACGATCTTCGCAACGACCTAAAGCATGATCCAAATTGCGTAACTCATCATTAAAGTCACCCAAACGCCGTGAGCAATTCTCGATCTCATGGGCACGTGCAATTAAGTCATTGTTCAAACGTTCCCAACGATCACGAATATCTTGCAACTCGGCCTTAATAGGTTCCTTGTCTATGTCACAACTGCTAAGGAAAGTCTCACCCAGACCCTTGGTGTTCTCAAATTCACCAGAGTGTTTCCAGACTTCGCTGCGGAATGTTTGCAAATCACGCAGACGTGTCTCCAATTTCGCTTTTGATAGCACACCAGGTGTCAAATCAGCCAACTTGTCTTCGGCAGTGCGCAACCATGAAAGGAATGTCTCCGATGTCTGAGAGTACTTCTTGCAGTGCTCCATACATGTTTGCAGACGCGTATGACGATCAACAGCTTCTCGTCGTAGTTTCTCCCATTGTTGTTGAATACGTTCTAAATCACGTTTGACTGTGCGATCTTGTTGACGTTCGGAAAGATCCTTGCCCTTGTTGATCAACATAATAATTTCGTGCTCACGTGCCATGACCTCACGGTAGATTGGCTCATGAGTGTCAATCTGGTGTTGTAGTGTCGGTTTGTGAGCGGACACCAACAAACGATCTGACAAATTGGAGAGTTCACCAGAGAGCCAACCCAGTGTCTTGGAACAGTTCTCAGCAAAGTGGCGACCATCGCGCAATGAAGCTTCAGTTTCAGCCTTCTTGGTGTCAAGTTTCTTCTGCAAAGCTTGATATTGTTTTTCAAGAGCAGCAACTCGCGAATTGACATCAGCACGAGATGCTGGATCGCCCAATATATTGCAAAGTGCTGCAGCAGATTGTTCTGCATCAGCTAACAGTGGACGTTGACCCTCCAATTGTCTTTCCAGATTTTCGATCTTGCGTAGGTTCTCTTGATGATCACCATCGCTAGGCAGTGTATCCAGATTATCGCTGATATTTTGCAGAGCTTCTCGTAGACGATTGACAGCAGCATCGAATTCCTTGGAGCTATCAGCTGCGCCACCCAAACTATTGGCACGGTCGTCGAGTTTACCAACCAGATCCTCCCATTTGCTGAGAACATCGTTAAGTTTCTTCTCAACTGCCTGTGCATCGGGTGTGCCCGCAAGGTGATCAACCACATCATGACCAACCTCTTGGAAGTGCTTGAGTTGTGGTTGTTGAGTGCGGAATTCCTCACGAAGGACTTGCACCTGTTGTACTTGGCTCTGAACCATGCGAGGGTCAGATGAAATAGGACCCAATACCGTCATCATGCGTTCCTTGCTATCCAACCAGTTCTTTAGATTGTTGTGCGTATCCAGGAAGTCACGTAGTTTCTCAGAGAAAGCAATGCGATTCTTACAGATATCATTGAGATTCTTCCACTTGTCTTGGATATTTTCGTTTTCCAAACGCAATTGTTCGGCACCAGGTACATCCGATTTGCGACGCAATATGTCTTTGATTTGAGCCTTGGTTGTGTCCAACAAACTCTGCTTCTCGTACATGTCTTCGAGTATTTTACGAGCTTGTTTAATGCACTTGTCTGCCTCATCT
The DNA here is from genome assembly GCA_037043295.1 of Amiota minor. NCBI lineage: Eukaryota > Metazoa > Arthropoda > Insecta > Diptera > Drosophilidae > Amiota > Amiota minor. Next base: position 1,809,999 of record JBAMAW010001038.1, read on the forward strand.
TTATTGGATACAGTCTCTTTGGGGACTTGACGTTGTATGCGATCCAAGAATTGCGACAATGCCTTAAGATTCTCGTATTGCTTGCGTACTTCATCGTTCATGTTGTCTAGCTCATTCTGACGATCGTTCAATCGTACGCCAATCAAACCGTAGCGGTTATTGATTTCGCTCAACTGTTGCTGCACTGGTGAAAGCTCAGACAGTTGGAATCCATCCTGAGAGGATCTGCGGCTACCGAATCCACTGGAACCAGTCGATAGTGGCGACAGAATACCTCCCTTGGTTGGGCTTGGACTTCTGGCATCTCCAGACATGCGACGTAATGGACTTACACGCTTGATAGGGCTGTAGGTAGAGCGCTTTCGACCGGGGCTCTCCGGACGTATGAGAGCATCATATTGGGCGCCAATATCATTAATCTTATCAATAGTTGGCGCATAGTCGCGGTAATCTTTACAGATTGGTTTCAGTTCGTCAACTTGTTGACGGATTTTGTCTAGATCAACTGCTACCGGTGCCAGGCCATTCACACGAGCTTCAGTGCTAGCCAACCATGACAACACCTGATCCTTAAGATTTTCATACGCCACTTGTTGTTCAGCTGTCTGCTTAGAGAGCTTAGCCTTTTCATCGATTGAGATGTTGATGTTACGCCATTGAGATTCAAGTGCCTTGATACGATCACGGAGCGCACCAGTGTCGGTGACATCACGCAAACCAATCAAATCTTTACCGTTACGTACGCAATCCTCGTACTGTGGAGCAATGTTATCCTTCTGACGTGCCAGATCCAACATGCGGCGTGCAAGTTCTTCAGGAGCGAGCAGACTGGTATCGCGACTATCTAAGCCTTCTTGCAAATGGGCTAAATCTTGCTCGATATTTGTAATGTCATCAATGTACTTGCACAAACGGTTATAAACATCATCCAAGAACTCGCCGCGTTTGTTAGCTTTGTCATAGAGCTTTTCGAATTTGTTGGTAACATCATTCAGATTGGATTCCACCTTCTTTGCGATGCGTGCGTTCGACGCAGTGCTCAACAAATGCTTTGCTGAAACCTGAACACTATCAATGCTGGCCTGGTGCGATTGCAGATCGGAGAGAAGTGACTTGTGCTCGCGTATTTGTTCTTGTAAGCGTTCTTTTATGAGCGAAGCAGGACGCAGGTTTAGCTTGTACTTGTCCTCAGCTTGGTTGACCCAACCGGCTAAGCTATCGAGGGCATCTTGCACGCCCTGAGACTGTACCAATGTTTTGTCGAGCGATTTACAATGTTCACCAAGTGAGTCCAATAGTTTCGCATATTTATCCTTCAGATCAGCGACTGGAACTTCCAACTGATTGATTTCCATAGGACTCAATTGACCTCCGAGTGTTCTTAACAAATTGTCAAGAGCTTGCTGCGCATTATCAACTAAACGTCCAGAGGAGAGGAACTCATTGTGCAATGCCTTTGCTTCATTCATTTGATCTTGTACGCCCTTTGAATCGCCAGCAATAGGTTCCGAAAGAAGACGTGACACACGTGGTTGTGCACTACGTAGCCACTCATTAGCTTTATCCAAAGCATCCTGGTATTCACGTTGACGGCCACCAAGACCAGAAACGCGATCCTGCAGGGCATTGACTCGATTCAATAGATCCTTATATTGCGCAGAAACCAGTGAAACTTCTTGACGTATGGGACTCTCAGCACTGGAAAGTGGTTCCACATGTGGCAATCGTTCGGGCAGTGATGTACGGAAATCATTAAGTATGGCCAAAAATTCTTTACTTTCATCAACAAACTTCTGGGCAGCCATTGTAATGAAACGTAAATCGGCTTGATGGCCAATTACATCGCTCACAAATTCGCGTATGGAATCAGCCTGGGAAGGCAAACGTGTCAAATCGGAAAGGGAACGTTCCTTATCCTCCAATGTACGCCTGGCCGACTGTAACCAATTGGAGAAGATATCCAATTCAGAACGCAATTTTGTGAGTTCATCACGTCCAGCCTCCAGACGACGTAATAGACGCACAGTACGATCATTAACACGGTCTACACGGGAACGTAACTCCCGACCTGAATTCTCCAATGTTGTAACCTCGGGAGCAGAGAGCACATCGCCGCCAGTAAGCACAATTTGACGGATTTGTTCCAAGCAAGTAGCCACTGGACGTTGTTGTGACTCAATTTCGTCTTTGATTTGCTTTATTGGGGAAGGAAATGTTAATGAGAAATGTACTTGTATGTCTGATATTATTACTAGGTAAGACTAACCTTGAGTGCATTGATTTGATTGCGTAATTCATCAATCTTCTCACGGGGACCACCAACGGTTGAGATTTTCTGTTCTACTGTTGTTACCCACTTGAGCAGATCATTGACATTCTCCTCACACATATTGAACTTCTCGAATACTGCTTGCTATTATCGATTGATCAATAATACAAATCAAAGGAGAGTACACAAAAAAGGGATATACAATTAATATAAATTTCATTACAATATTTTTTTTTAAGATTTAGAGAGCCATACTGAGATATTTGAATATAATTTATATTGGATTGGGTAATTTATCATGTATAAAAAGGGGGGAAATGAATTTGTTTTTTATATTGTTTTTTTTTTTTTTGATAGAAAGATTTTTTTTTCAGAATTTCGAAATGAACACAAAATATATATACGTAAAGAATATGTTTTTATTCTTGGTATTATTATTGGTATTTGTAAGAAGCCGCATGAAGCAAAAGATTTCTGGAGCAAGGCAAATAAAGCATTCAAAATAAAAACATAAAAAATAATAAAATTAAAAAACATAAAACTACACATGCACCAAAATACTTTACAAAATACAACAAGCATTACTACAAAATAGATCTACAAACATATTAGTTTTGGTCTAACTACTTGGTTTGGTTTTAGATTTATTTGTTTGATTTATTTTTTTTTTTTTTTTTTTTTTGTTAGTAAAATCCCTTCGAATCGAAGGAGTAATACAAAAAAAAAAATGCTGAAAAAGGTAAAAATGCATTTAAAATCATATCAAAAAAAATAAGAAAAGAAAATATATAAAGAATGATATTAAAAAATCATCAATCAATTAATAAAATAATATATTATATATTACCTTTATCCAAAATATCTATTTTTTGTTTTATAGATCAACTCAAGACAAAAAAAGAGGATACGGAAATAATTTCGAAAAACATTTAAAAATCAAAATAAAAAAAAAGAAACTAATAATCGACTAAAGTGATCAATTAAGAATAAATTGTGTTATAGTCCTTGGTATGGTATATATATGGTATACTTCTGAGATCTGAGATGATACATGTAACATTTAGAACATCACAACATATGAATATTCATTCTTCAATATCATGAGATCACTTTAGTCAAAAATATTAAACTTTACTTAAAAATTAATAAAAAAAATTTCAGAAAAAAACTAAAATATTTTTATTCATATAACCTAGAAACCGATTTATGGAATTCTAGGAAAGATCTTTGTTTACAAATGTTTAAGGATGCATTTTGATAGAGAGAAAAAATAGAGGAATAATGATGCTTTAGAGTATGGCGTGTTCTATATGGATTTTGGATCGTTTGTTGTATATATTGCCGACGACATTAATGTTGAGAATGTATGATACGCGCGAGTCGGTGGGTCTGTCCATTATCTGTATGTTGTGATATGATAAATCCGTTGACAAACATGTATAAATGTTGAATGTGGTGTGTATAATATGTGTATTTTGTGATTTGATTTGATGAAGACATTCATGAAGCACATAACTTAACGCAAGATCACCGAGAATTTAAACTCTTTGAAATTCAATTTTGCTTTCTTTAGTGTATATATATATATAGTAGATATATAGTATATGTATATAGATTTTTAATGTGAACGAGAACATAAAACTCATTGCCATGCGATGCTGCAATATAAGAAGAAAAAAAGAGCGCAGAGTTGCCAAACAAAAGGCAAACGCCAAGAAATAAATATGATTTGCAAATGAAAAACGATATGTTTTGATTATAAAGCATAGAAAAGAGAGTTAGTTAAAAATGAGCGAAAGAAATCGTCGAAAAATCATATCAAAAAATTTTATAGTAAGTATATATATAACCAAACATGCCACGATCTTTGTAGGTGGTTCTGATAAGTTCAAGTTCAGAATTTCAGCTTCAATTTTGTGGAATTTATCATATTTTCAATTTTGCAATTTGAAGTGAAAAATTAAAAACACAGAAAGCTTTTTTGTTTTTTTTATGATGTAGAAAGAAATATAGAGTAATAAATAAAGACAGACAGACACTGAGAGAGAACAACACTCATTTTGATTCGAGGACTTACCCTTTGTTCAGCTGGAAAAAGTAGACCCTTCTCGGCGGCCTTAACCAAATCAAGATCGCTTTTAGCATTGTTGACATCAAGCAACCGACCTTTGGCAGCATCAATGAGACCATTGCTGATGGCCGCTGCCAATGGCATAATGACACCCGTACTGGGATCACGTACTACAGTCGACGATGGATCGATAAGACCACTTTGTATAGCTTCGGCGAGTGTAAATTTCTTGCGTTTGATTATGTCGGGATTCATTTGGAAGGGATCAACTAGGCAACCATTTGTGGGATTGTACAAATTGAATGTTATGGCCTCGAGAAGACCAAAGGAACGTTTCGGTGTACAAATCAGGCCGGTTTCGTAGGCCTCTTGCAGTGAGCAAAGCTTCGACGTCTTTGTATTGAGAACATTTGCTTTGTTTGCATCCATAAGACCCTTGCGGAAGGCCTCGGGTAAACGTACAAGTTTTGCCTTGGCTACATCTTTGACCAAAGCTGAGTCTGGATCAATGATACCGATTGTTGCTGCATCCTTTAGCGTGTAGATCTTTGGCACATCGGTGGCAGTCAGAGAATCGTTTGCGCTGTCGTCGTTACGAGTCTTTTGTTCTGTTGCATTGTGATTATCAGCTATGAGTTGCTCTGTCGCTGGTTCTTGATAGCTTACCATACCGGTTTGCAAGTCCAGACATTTTATTTCAGCGGCACGATCGAATGTTATGGGCTCGCGTATAAAGACGACTAGCGTAGGATCGAAAACGAAGTAGAATGCCTTGGGATCAACAAGTGTCCGTTTACTAAGATCAACAAGGCCACGTTCGCGAGCCACTTCGAATGGCAGAAATTTGAATGTATCGAAATCACGTACCAGCGCGGTCTTTGGTTCGATAATATTATAACGAATTGCTTCTTCAACCGACATTTCACGAGGTTTACTAATGACCACACTCACTGGTGTCTGACTCAAAAGTTCTACACTATCCTGACGTTTCACGACTTCATTACGTTCGGTAATTGGTTTCACAACTGTGACAAGAATGCCACGACTGAGTGCCACATCATAATTATAGGTGGATTTAGTTTTTGGATCAAAAACGCGTCCCTTAGTGACATCGATTTCACCATTCTCTATGGCTTCGATAAGAGGCAACTCTTTACCCGTTAGTTGATTTTTGAAAATTGTTGTTGCAGGATCAATGAAACCAGAGTGTATCGCTTCAATTAAATCGAGATATTCACCTGATGTTGGATCACAGAATTTACCTGTCTCTGGTCGATAAAGTTGCATGCGTAAAACTAATTCTAAACTAAGTAAACGTCTATTTGAAACTATTAAGCCACGTGCACGTGCTTCTTGCAAATCTAAGCTCTCATGTCCCAATTTATAGCTGCCATTTGTATCATCAATGAGACCCTCTTTGATGGCATTTGCCAAACGCAAGTATTTGCCGGTTTCATGATGTTTTATCAAACTAGAGGACAAACTAACAACATCCTCGACGCAAGCCTCATTGAGATTTAATTTTCTGCCTGTAACTGGATGTAAAACTTTACGATATGGAACATCGTAAAAGCTCATAGCAAGTAATTCATAAAGACCAAATCCGGCATTCTCAATATCTACTATCAAACCCAAACTCAATGCTTCACCTAAGGATACAAATGTATTGCTACCAGGTTCCCTGAAGACACCCTCACGTCGATTTATAATTCCATTGCGGCATGTTTCACTTAGACTGTACATTTGTTCTGTGTGTTCGTCAAAGTAACATGGCAGATGTGGATTAATTGCAAAGCTACGCATACCCTCAAGTAATGTGATTTTCCGTCCTGTCTTAACATCGGTCAACTTGCCAGTTTTATCATCGAATAGTCCTTGATGTATGGCCCGCTGTACACTAATAGGCGCATTGACGTCCATAAGAATAGCAATATTAAATGCGTGTTTAATGCTCATGGTCTGATTATTATAAACCAATTTCGCACTTATCGGGTCTATAAGGCCTTCATCCTTGGCAATTGTTAGATTTAGATTTTTATAAAGACCCGTCTTGAAATCTCTAATCTGAACACTATGTTCGTCTATGAGATTTGTTTCAAGTGCTTCTGCAAATGAAAGTTTATCACCTGATTTCGGATCAACAAAATGACCATCACTTTCGTCGTATATATTCTTCACGACGGCCTCCATTAGGCGCATTGGTTTCTTTGCTTCTAATAAGACACCACGATCAAAAGCTTCCTTAAAATCAATTGATTTCTCATCTTCATCTTTTACAGTACCATGTTGGCTATCAACTATGCCTGTCAAAGTGGCAACGCCGAATGGTATTACCTGACCGGCAACATTGACAATGGTCGAATCGGGATCAAGAATACCTCTACGAATGGCACGTTCAGTTGAGAGTTTTTCGCGTGTAACTGTATTGCTAAATTGACCGGTCTTCGGGTCGTACAGACCACGGTAAACAGCATCTGGCAGGCTACGTTTGCGCTTAGGTGGTATAAGTATTCGATTCTCTAAGGCTTCATTGAGGGAAAGTTTAGTTGAAGCATAGGGATTTATGACGAAACCTTCTACTGGATCAAGATAACCCTTAGCAATGGCTTCAGTTATTGATATAATCGATTCTGTTTTCGGGTCTAATATTACAAGTTCTGCGGGATTAATAAGTAACATAGCTATTGCGGTCTTCAAATCAACTTTTTTGTCATCAATTGAGAATTTTGCTGTCTCTGGGTCATACAAACCACGCAGCAGACAATCTACTAAAGATAATGGTTTCTTTGTGCTTATCAGGAAACCTTTTACAAAGGCTTCATCTAAACTTATATTGGGCGTACTTAGTGTACCACGAACAGTATCTAGAAGACCCTCCTTTGCCGCTTGCTTTCCGGGCAAAATTTTGTCATGTTCGGTATCTTTCACTAGACATGAATCCAATTCAACAAATCCCATTTCAATAGCTTGCTGCAATAGAATTTCTTCACCAGTTACCGGATTAAGTACTTTACCCGTAATCGGTGAGTAGTATTCACGCTGCAAAACTTCTGGCAAGCTCCATGTCACGCTGTCAGTCTTCAACAGTTTTTGCTGTACACCAACATCGAAGGAAACCAAAGTATTCTTGACAGTATCTTTAATTTGACCTGTTGATGGTACCACCAAATCATCTTCAATGGCACAGTCCAGTTTAACCTCTTTCTTTGTCACAGTGTCAACAATTAAAGAAATCTTCGGATCAACTAAACCAATTTCTATAGATTTCTGAACATCGACTTGATTTTGAGATTCGGAATCATATAGTTTTCCTGTTTCGGGATCGTAAAGACCTTTACGCACAGCAGCTTCCAACGAAATGGGTCTGCGTGCACCGGGTACAAGGAAACCTAGACGGAAAGCATCCTCCATAGGTATTTCTTTCAATGTCTGAATGTCAATTACTGTACCGGCCTGCATGTCTACAACACCCAACTCAATTGCCATACGCAAAGGAATAACCTCACCACTAACTGGATCACGCACCGATATCGACTGTATATCGAGTTTACCACTATTGATGGCATCAACAATAGAGCAAACTCGACCATCATCAAGTATAACTTTGCCAGTTTCCGGGTCAATAACATTCTCAATTGCTGCCGGTTTCACTTGTTCTGGATTGGCTCGTATAATCCAATTCCTTTCAACGCATTCGAAGAATGGAATCTTTTTCCCTGTCTTTGGATCGACCATATGTCCGGTGTGTTTGTCAAGTAATGGACGTTCAAGGGCGTCAGTTAGTGTTTCATATTTTCCTGTACTAAAGTTTTTAACCAATATAGTTTCGGGATTGAATATGTTCATGTCAAAGACAAGTGTTTGGAATGAGACTTTTTGTCCGGTAGTTGGATCAATGAAATAATGATGCACTGTATCATAAATATTCAGTTCACTAAGCTTCTCAGGTGTCAGTTCAGTATCTACATCAACTAAATACGTCACTTGCTGGAGTACAATCAATTTGTCATCAATAATTTGAACCTCATCTAAAGGACTAAGTTGTTCGTCCTTAAGTAATTCAGTAACTGATTGTATCTGCTGTTCACCATCTACAATAATCTGACATTCATCGGGACTTATTAAATTCTGTGATATTGCATCACCAATTTGTAGAGTTTGTGGAACATTTCGTCCTAATGTTGTCTCAACAGTTGTAATTTCAACTGAATCTAGATTTTCATCACTATCAGTTCGTGTACTCTCAGATGTAGTTGTATTTGTTGTTGTAGTTGTAACCTTAGTTATAACTGTTGTCGAAGTTGTTGTTGTAACATCGGGTTCCTCAATTATTGTGGTTTTAGTCACTGGTTGTTCTTCCGTTACTATAGTCGCTATTGTACTTATCACAGGTGACGGTTTTTCTTCAGTGGTAACGGTTGTTGTTATGATTGATGTTGGTTCCTCGTTTGGAAGTATTGTGGTAACTATTGGCTGCTGTAATTTTTCAGTTGTGACTGTTGTGGCTTCTTGTGGCGTCTGTTTATTATCAGATTTCAATGCATCTACCAAAGCTTTACCAGCCAATACAGGTGCTCCGACAATAGCCAAGGCACCCAATTTAGCAGCATCCTTTACATTCTGCATAATGTTACTTGAATTTGACTGAGCCGGATGAGAATTCTTCTCGTTCTCAATGAAATCAACAATTCGATTTGCATCATTTTTATTTGGTTTCTGAACCAATTGCTCTAAAGCACCTGGTTTTTGTGTTTCATCTATCAGTGAGGTTACCAGAGGCTCTTCTGTGGTTGTTGTTACTACTGTGATTTCTTTAACATTTTCCCTTTCTTTGGGTTCCTCCACTTTAGGTTGCTCAATGATATATTCTTTAGTTGTTGTGACTTCCACAGTTTCCTTTAATTTTTCAGGCTCTGATGAAGGTTGTACCGATTCCTCAGTCGTTGTCTTTGTTATGGTTGTTACTGTTGTATTTGTTGTTGTGACAGTTTCAGTAGCTTCAGTATTTATGGATGGCTCTTCAATTAACTGAACTTCTTTCTCTGTTATCATTATTGGTTCTGTTTCCTTAGGCTTTACTTCTTCAAGTGTATGCGACTCAATAGTTGTGACCTTTGTTGGTTCCTTTTCGTTAACAAGAACCTGTTCAAATGGTTTTTCATCGACAGGTATGATGACTTCTAGTTCTGGCTTTGTAATATGAACCTCAGTAACAAAATCAGGTAAATCTTCACGAAGTGTCTCAGTAGTACTTGTTGTTGTTGTAATGGTTGTAATAGTTTGAGTTCCCAAAGTTGTTGGTTCTTCAGACCAAGTAGAAATAGTTTCTGTCACTGTAGGTTGTGTAGGTTCAATAGTTTCGATTGCTTCAGTTGTAACATTATTGTCGAAGGGAGCAAGTGGTGCTGTAAATGGAGGTTCTAATTTTTCTTCAACTGTTGTCTTCTTGGGTTCTTCTTCAGTAGTTTTCTGAGGTATTTCTTTGGGTGGTGATCTTGGTTTAGGTTCTGGTTTTGTAGCTGGTTCTACGGCCTTCTCAATCACCTTTTCAATTGGCTTTTGATCCAGTTTTGGTTCTGAGGTAGTCTCTTGTGTGGTTGTTACAGTTTCAGTTACCTTTGTTTCTGAAGATTCAATGTGTCTGGGTACTGGTGTAGGCTGTACTACTTTCTCAGTTATAGGTTCATACACTTCTTGCACCAAAACTGCTTCTTCTGGTAATTCTTCAGTTATTGCAGTTGTTGTCTTTGAGCTAGTGATTGTTGTAATCGTTGTAGTTGTAGTGTGACTGTCTGTAGTTGTTGGTTCGTCGACTACTGGAGGTTCCTGAACAACAGGCTTCTTCATTTCATGCTGTTTCCTTTCATTGGAAATAAAGTTGGCTGTTGTTGAACTTATAAATTGCTCCGTATCCTTTAGGAGATCATCAACTTCACTTGGCACTTGGTGCGGCACTGTTACAGGTACTGGTTGTTTACGCTCTTGTTCAATAAAGTTGACACTAGAGGTTTGAGGTTGTTTCGGTTTATCTTCCTGAGGTATATCTTGGCTTGTCACTACAGTAGAAGTAATTGATGTCGTTGTCTTGCTATCCTCCTTTGGCGATTTCTTGGTTTTCATTAAGTTTTTAACACCGCTAACGAGAGCTCCACCAGCTAGAACTGGTGCTGCAATCACACCAAGTGCTCCCATTTTAGCTGCTTCCTTTACGGTTTTTAAGGTACTTGAACCATCTTTAGTCGGTTGCAAAGCTGCTGGAGCTGCTTCTTCATAGATGGGTGTCGTTTTCTCAGTAACTGTGTATGTCGTTGTGGGTGTTTCTTTTGCTGATTGAGTGCTGCTACTGGTAACTTGAATCTCTTCTTTCTTGCTATCAGAGCTTACAACAACTCTCTGCGTTCGTTCTTCAACGACAACAGTCTGTCCAGTTTCCGTTTTCACTATATCATCATTGACAGGTATTTGTTGCTCATTTCCAGCAGACGATTTAGTTTCTTTTGTTGTCAACTCTTCACGCAAAATACCCAATTCCTTTGCTTCCTCGATTGTGACAATCTCACCTGTATTGACATTTTGTACTTCATTATTCGAAATAAGGATGTAGCCCTGCATAAGTTCAATTGTCTTAGTAGTTACGGTGTGCACAGCTGTGATTGTCTCCATAACTTCGGTCTTCGCTATTGGTTTTTGAGTTATAACGAAATCGGACATTGGCTTTACTACGAGGACACCATTCTCTAGTGCCTGACGTAATGGCAAAGATTCACCTGTTTTTGGATATGAAAAGGTTTGTGATGCCACAGCGATGAGTCCACGATTCAAGGCTTCCGTAACTTCAAGAGCATCTGGCTTGGGCGGATAAGGAATGGACATAATAAAGTTCTCCTCAATTGCTTGTTTTATTGGTAATTCCTTCTTTGTAACCGGATGCAGTATAACCTTTCTATTAGACTCAACCAGACTCCTTTCTACAGCGACGGGGAATATCATGCCAACAGGTGGAATCTCCACTTTACATTTTTGCTTATCATAGCTTGTGTCGAATAATTTCGCATCGATTGCCTCAATGATATTAAGTTCTTTATTTTTTAATTTAAAAGTGGATTCATCACCATCGATTATTCCCTTTTCAATAGCCTCCTCCAATGTACATTTTTCGGGCTTTTGCAGTTTCGAATGTGGATTTAGGACTTCACAAACTATTGCTTCACGAATACTCAATGGGTAACCACTCTCTGGATGTACAATTTTTTGTGTTTGTGGATCAATAAGACCCTGACCCATCAATTTCGGTATGGATAAGCTCTTTGCCAGTGGTATGTGTATATGATTGGTTTCTTCGGGGTCAAGTATTTTCTCTTCTACCGCTTGACGTATATTTAGAACGCGATTTCTTTGTGGATCAACAATTTTGCCACTTCGTCCATCGATAAGACCCAGTTGTAATGCTTCACTTATGTTAACCACTTCCTGCTTGGGCGTTGTAAAATTACTTGTATTTTCGAGAATCTCGCAAGTTTCTTTATCGATTACTCCCTTATGCAAAGCATCTCTTGGCTTCAGTATAATTTTTCGCATCTTTTGTAAAACAATCACCTTTTCCTCACCACTCTCCTTCTCAAATGAACGCGTCTTTTGGAGTTGATCACGCGAAACAATGCCACGCTCATATGCTACCTCAACTGGTATTTGCTCACCAGTGCGTGGATCAGTAACGAAGCGCATTGTGCGTAGCGCGCCTTCAGCAGCAACTAATGGTGCACCAACTACACTTATCAGACCCAATTTAGTTGCTGTAATCAAATCCACTGAATGACCATCATCGGTGAGTACAGTCTCGCTGCGTGGATCATAAATAGCACGCGCAATTGCTTCCGTTATGGATATAGGCTTCTTTGTTGTCGGATCAATTATCTTGATGAGTTGTTCATCGATTAAACCTTGACGTGCTGCTTCGAAGATGTTCTCTGTTTCACCATTTTGTGTGAATATCACAAGAGCTGTTGAGGGATCGTATATTGCTCCAGGCGCTATCTGTAATGGTTCCGGTGAGGCCAACTCACGTTGACAAGTCACAACTTCAATGAATTTAGGTGGTGCATCCTTCAGTGGCGTAGAGATTTCCACAACATCAGGCATATTGTTAACACGCGATATACGTAAAATAGTCTTCTGGGTAGCGCCTCGCGTTGCTGGCACTAGTTCCAAAATGATTTTATTCTGAGAAATGGCGTTACGCATGCTGATCACTTGCTTTCGATTGTTTGAGTAGTTACCATAACTGTCAATGATATCACGTTCGAAAGCCGACTTTACAGATATTTTATCTCCTGTGTTAGGTTCAATAACAGAAACGGACAAATTGTTAATGATCTGTTTGTTAATGCATTCCTCAAAGTTCACCAGACGATCGGTGGCTTGTAAGTGGAAGACACCAGTATCTGGATTAAAGAGACCTTGTTCAATGGCATCTTTCAGACGCCAACCACCAGGTGGCAACTCCATAATTTGACGCTCTGTTACATTCTGTTCAATGTAAGTACTACGTCCTGAGCTAATGAATTCTGAAACGAAGCGGTTTGGTTTGATCATTTCTTGTGCAATTGGTATCTCCACAGACTTTTCCACAACCTTCTGGGTATTTAGTTTGATCGGTTCGGCTTCGGGTATTATTTGCTTGGTCACTATGGTTATAGTAGATTTTGTCTTCTTACGATTCGTTAATTCGGGCACCGTCTGATTTGTATCTGGCACCAGAAGACCATAACTTAAAGCTTGTTGCACTGAGTATACATTTCCGGTTTTTGGATCCTTAAATAATTGACGCTCTTCATCGATGAAACCTTGACGTACCGCCTCTGTAAAAGTAAGCAGTACCGTATCACCTGGTTCCTGGGAACCAGCACGAATTGTTACATAACGATTGATTGTCCGTGTCACAGTCTCAGTGGTCAATGTTATATTGAGTAAACTGCTAAGCAGTAATGCACCTTCCGGTGTAATGAACTTACGCTCAATGGCAGTATCTAGAGGCACTGTTTCACCAGTCTTAGGATCAAGTAAATAACCTGTTTTGGGATCAATCAAATTATGGTAAACTAAATCGAAAACATTTAACTCTTTACCGCTGGCATTGTGTACACCAATGCCACGATTGAACATCTCATAAACTTCCTGACGCACTAAACCCTCCTTCACAGCCACTTCTAGAGGAACTAAATTGTCCCTACCCATTTCTAGAGCAAAACCTGTACTCTTTCTACGTAATATATCACGCGATAAGGCCTCTTTAAAGCTAACATAATTATTACTACGCATATCCTTAAAGCCATCAATATCGAAGATGGACTTTTGCGCGACGGAACTTATTAAACCACGTTCAACCGCTTGGGGTATCGTTATCACTTCACCCGTCATGAAATCCCGATATTTAGACTCGGCCGGTAAGACAATGCCATCGGCAATTGCCTCTTGCAATGTGATGAGTTCACCTTTACGTTTCGTAACACATTTCAACGTATTACCATCCAATACGCCCGACTCAATCGCTTGCATTATGCTCAACTTCTCGCGACGCATCGGACTTGTGATCTGTGAATGCTTGTCAAGCAAATTCAAATCGCAAATGTCTTTCAACGTATACGGTTTCACGATTAATTGACGATTCTTTGCTTCTAAGAATGTTAACTTCTCTTTTGTCACTTCATTTAAATAACGACCCGTTTTCGGATTGAGTATGCCCGACTTAAGAGCCTCTTCTAGTGTAATTTTTATATCACGTTTCGCGTCAACAACTTCACGTAAGTTGGCATCAATTAATTGATTTGCTATTGCCGAATCGAGACGGAACTTGTCACCGGAGTTACGATCTGCTATCCAACCGGCGCCATCGACCAACCCATGCGCAATGGCATCGCTCAGGCACAGCGCATTCGACTTGATTGTCACCGATTCGTGTCTTATTAGATAACCACGCTCGTAGGCCTCCGCCAGGCTAATGGTCTTGCCCGATTTAACTCGATAGAGACCCGTTTTCGTATCAACGCTGCCAGCAGAAATGGCGTCGGCAATATTACGTGGATTCTCAGGACTTGTATTTGTGGCGGCACTTGATTCTTCGGTCTCTTCCAATGTTACCTTAATACGTTTCTCTGCTGTTTCATAGCCTGATTCCGCCTCATTGAGTTCACGTTGTATGACCTCGAGTAATGAAAGTTCTCGACCGCTGGCATCACGCCCGGCTCCCGGTTCCAGCAATTGGAAAGCAAGTTTGACATCAATAAGACCCTGTTTAGCTGCTTCCTCCAATGAGATGTGACGATCGCCTATCAACATCTCTCCTGTGCGTACATCAAGTATACGCAATTGTATGGCTTCACCAATGGTGAGTACACGCCCTGTACGTGGATCTCTAATACCTGCGATATCCAACAGATGTTTTGTTGTCGTGCCACTGTTAAAACTCTCACTGAGCTGTTGGACACGTTTCAAACTCCGTATCTCATTGAATTGTATTTGCGATTGTGATGGATCCTGACTAGATGATGCGATAATGGCACCATTTGTGCCACCAGCATTTGTGGTTGTGCTCTGAGTAGTAAAGTCTGTGCTATCGCTATAGACGCTCTTTGAAGAGCTTTTCGTTGTTTTAGTTGAGCTGAATCTGAAGAGAAAAATTTCATTCAATTGAAGTTTCTTTCGTCCAGAAGTTTAGGTAGGTGCGGTGGTGGTGTAACTTACTGTGTTGTGCTGTATGTCGTTGTATAGAGTTCATCATTGCTGCGTGTTGCGTAACCATCGCCAGTTGGTCCGCCACCCGCACTGAAATCTACTCTGAAAGTCTTTAGCGGTTTCTGTAGACTTTCAGCGTATTGCTAAAGTTTGGAAAATTAATAAAAGTAAAATTAAACTGGCATTGAAATCAAAATAATACAAATTCAAGAATTCAATATCATTATTATTTTGTTTTGTTAAACGGAGAAGAAAAAGCGATTGTTCATTCATTATACTCGTATTAAATTAAGTAAAAGTACGTTTAGGTTTTTGGTGGCTTGTCTTACTTAAATAAAGTGTTTACCTGAAATTCGAACGCAAAACCATATTCACTTTCGTCCGACATATTTTCCATTTCTTCAATTTTCTTATTTCAGCTTTGCTAAATAAATTCGATGGGAATTTAAGAAGCTTCGTTGTATTGCATATGATTTAGTTTAAATGCAAACTTGAGCTTCCTTTTCAATCTCACACTACTATATATTCAAGTATATATATTTTTCTTTTATTATATCTTTGCTGTTTCCACTCTCTTTTTTTTTAAGGCTTTTAACCTCTTATTATGTTTTGAAGATAATTCATTATTTTAGATTTCTTCTAGTTCACACTTTATGTTACTTTATACAAATTAACATATGTAAAAGGAATTTAGAAGATTTTCGTTGCACTATAAGAGAAAATATTTGTACATATTTCATTTAATTTTATCTAATTTGATTTATTACTTTTTGATTTCATTGATTTGTATATTTAAATTTATATATGAATTCATCATGTCACATTTCTTAGTTTTTTACAAACCCAGTTATATTTTTTTATGTAGTATAGATTATTTTGAAACTGATAAGATTAGCGACATTTTAGAAACAAAAATTATTGCTGATAAGGCAAGAGAAGTCGAGAGAAGAGAAGAGAAGAAATATTGTGAAAGCCAAACATAACATTAACCAACGAATAGAATTTATGATTTTGTAGTACCCACTTTCAATCTATCTATATAATATATGTACAATAAATAAATAGATACTATATAGATAAATACAATACTATTGTAATTCATTAAGTTCACTCACTTCTGAGGTTTCTTTATAGAATATAATTTAGAGTGAACGAATGTGAACTTATCGCAAACAGTTTCTTTATAATGCGAGGCATTCGATTCAAGCAAATAATTTATTTTAGGCATAAAAATAGCAATGACGTTATAGTACGAACAAGTAAAGTAAAGTTCCTAAACATTTGTGTCAATAAAAAAATCTCAATGGCGACATGTTGAGAAGTTTACTCACTCACTCACTTATTACATTTGAAGAAACATTTTAATGACAAATTTGTAAAGCTTTCAAAATCTTTCAGTACAATGAGGAAATAGGAAATTCTATACTATTGTGATGTAAGAACTATTCTCGAATTTCGTGGAACATGTACAAGTATGTACTTCTTAAAATTTTAAGGGTTTGTTTTTCTTTCATTTTTTCTAGATGAGTAAACTTTTAATGAATATTACCCTTTTGTATATTATCACTCACTCAATAATCAATTTACTGACTGTGGATATACATAAACCATAAAAATCTTTGAGATATACTAGTATATTCTACAAAGGAATGTTTACTTCTGACAGACCAAAAACCATGTCGAGTATGTTAATAAGTATTATAAACAACTCTTTCACCAAAAGACCATTAAAGTCAAAGAGGAAATAAGAAAAAGGCAATCTTAAAAATTGCAGAAATTTAATTAAAACTGTATGTATCTTATGTCTTATAGTAAAGTGAAAGCAATTTTATTTAACTTCAACATATGCATACGAGTATGTCTGATAGAAGATAAATCTTTTTTAAAGTTCATCTCTTTTGGCGTCTCTTTATATTCCCTATGAAAATATTGCTTATAACTAACAACTTAAAGTTCTTTCAATTGCCATAGAATTAACATTTCTAATCTATAAGAAAGATTCAAAGGAACTAAATGAATTACATACTCGTACAATCTATCTAAAGGCATCAAAACAATTTCAAGAGAAAACAGCAAAACAAATGCAAACAACAATTTAAATAATGAGAGCAAAAATAAAAATATCTTTATAAAAGATCTGAGTAAAGGAAAATTATGAATGAAATCAATATTATCAGATCGAAAAAAAAAGACGAAAATAAAAAATTAAATAAGAATTTAATTGGAGGAAAAAAAAGTACACTAAAAAATATTTGATCAAGAAAAATAACAATAATTAAGAAGACATTGACAGACAAAAGCAAAGGAACAACAGAACAACACATGTGTCGAATAGACTTTAGAATAATAATGCGCTTAAAAGTAAATAAAAAGAAAAAAACAAAAAATAATAATAATGATGTCACCATATTTAAATATTTTTTTTTATAAATATTAATGAAACAACTTAACCTCACACAACAAGAAATGAATCGAGAAGTATAAATACTTCAACATAAATAAAGTAACGAACAAAAGTGTTTTATTGTATATTTTTAATGAAACAAATAAACAAATGAAAATGAAAACTTTTATTTTCACACTTCTCGCTTTATTTTCTTATGAGTATATTCTTTCATATTGTTGTTTTTAATACTTTAAGATTCCCTAAACACTTTTGACATATGTTATGTCTTTTACATATTCAAAGAACAACACACCACTTCATTCATGGGTGATATTGACAATGAAGATGATGATGGGTTGGGGTTCATTCTACTTTATATCGGGGCAGCTGTGCATATAGTACGATAAAAATGACTAATAATACATGGCAGCATACAACACAACAAAGATATGCAAATGTCGTAGGACGTCCAAAGAAGTTTTTAAGAGAGAAGCAAACAAAAGAGAATATGAAAATTGTACAAAGAGAAAAAGAGAATTTAGAATCAGAAGCAGCTGTTATTATGGTAAAATATTATACCACAAAGGATGTTTATTATAGTGTTTTCTAGTGCATTGGATGAAAAATAGTTCAAAATCTCAGAGAGATGAAAGAGACTAAAAGTAGTTTTAGCCGGTAAAGAACACGTAACTTTGGGCCTTGCCAACAAAAACAACAACAACAAAGTATTGATGAGAAAATTCCTCCAACCGTCTCGATTCTATCAAAGTTCTTTTCATTGCTTGCTATTCTTACATTAGCATCTCATTCCTCTTTCATGTCATTCATTCTGTTGTCTATAGCATCGTACGTACGATGATTTTTATTTTTATTTAATTTATTGCATGATAAAATCATATAAAAATATCTTTAAATAAAATAAATCTACGAAAAGACATAATAAAAAAAAAACAACACACAAGAAACATGAAAAAGCGTTTAATCGATAACAACAAAAAGGATACATTTAGAAGAGAACTGAAACTGAAAATGCATAAATAAAAGCCAGCTACAGTTAAAGTTCTGCTAAGGGGGGCAGCAGTACCAAGTCTAAATCCCCCCTCCATTTTATAAGTAAACAAAGCAATTGAAGAAAACATGAGTAATTTTGTATTTCCAAAAACAAATAATCATAACAACCTTAATAACTTTATAACTTTTGCCAAGAATCGTTTTTGTTTGGAAATATCTTTATCAAGATTAATTACTATAATTTGATTAGATATAAATTGTTTCAATCAAAACTTGTGTGTGCTTGTCAAAGAAAATAGAAACAACAGACTGCCGTCAGAGAAACTTATTATCTTATTCACGACCGACAATATTTCAGAGTTTTCAGTTCATACACCTATAAATTTAGCAAAGAATGTGCTGTCAGTCAGGTAGTTCGACATTTAGGTAGCCAAGGCACGTCGACGACAAACAGTTGAGGTCAGTAGGTGACTTGTTTTTAAGTAGCTTCTGACAAGCGAAAGTCATCTTAAGCTCAAAATAATTTCAATACATTGCAATGCTAATTTTTTATTTAAGCAAAGGTGTAAAAAAGGGGTTCCAAGATGACGTCAATCAAGTTTCTTATGATATTTTTTATTATTATTTCATTTTTTTGGTAATTTATTATAGTTTTTATTCATTTATTTCCGTTTGATAGTTTTTTCAAATTATTTTTTATATAACTGTTAAGCACTTCAAACATTTGAAATTAAATTATTCATAAAATCAGGTTTCATAATTTGCTTCTTTAATTGATTACATTTTCTTGATTTATTTGATTAAATAAAGAAAGATTATAAGTACTAATCTTTTATTGTTGTTAAATTATTTAATTATTATTTCTTGTTTCAACACACTTCACTGTTTAGTAATTTAGTGATTCTAATGTCTATAGTTTGTAAAATAATCGGGGATTACATGTAAGTTGATGCCATAATAAATATAGACATCTTCTAGTGTGAAAAAAAAATTCGTTTTTCAGCATATGAGATACCGAGCTGAAAGTATGAATGAACCCCTCCTCAACCAATAACCAACAAAGAATACTTGTAATTAATTTGTAATTACAATTTATATTCATTTGTTCATTCATAAGTGATCATTTCAACTTGGAAAATGTAATGTGTGTTCTGCAATTTTTTATCAGAAATTTATATAATGAGTATTATGACTCTGATTTATAAAAGTTTGTGTATATTAAGCAATTATTTTTCTTTGCAAAATCTAAAATTCTTGGCAATTTCTTTGAATTCTTATGCACTTGCCAAAACTAGAAGTTTATTATTATTTACTTTAGATTCAAGTTTGTATTGTAACTCATGTGAATCAGAGACCCAACAAAATACAAAATCCCCGATGTTTATCCGTCGCTTTGAGTCACTCCCATTAGAGGGCTACTATTCTACAATAGTTTATGTGAAATGTATATGAATTTTAGGGTAAAATGAAAGTTGGTCTTTTGTTTTGTGAGTTTTTTCCATTCACTTTTGTATTTAGTATTTATTTTTATCTATTCTTGAAATTTAATTCTTTTTTTTTTTTAAATGATTATTATCATTATAATGTTTTGTAAGATTTTTTTTCTTTTAAGGTTGGTTGGAATTTAATCAAAATAATTTAATCAGAAAATATTTATAATTGTTTTCTTTTCTTAAATATGAGTACATTTATTTTCTTTTTATTTTACGTTTCTCATTATTATTATTATTGTTGTTATTACTTTTTTAAGACCACACATGCAGAGATACATCTTTCTCATAGGTCTAGATGCCTGACACGTTCAAGGCTATATTAATATAGTCATAGTACAAGTGATCATAAAATATATTTTTATTTTTGCGCATACTAAATTGTAGTACAGAATAGTATGAGTGATAACTTTTATTGTACTTTGTTTCCATTTGTTTGTGTGTTGATTTTGAATCAGTTTTATGTACAATATTCTTTTTTTTTTTTTGCACAGGGCAATACTTGGTTTTACTTATATTGAAATGTTTTTTTTTTTTTTATTAAAATTTTAATGTTTAATGCATTTATTTTGTAGAATTTTTATAAAGCTTTCATTAATTTATTTATTAATTTTAATTATTTACTTCAATTTCTAGAAGAAACTCGTTTGACTGTGTACTTTTTTTTTTCAAATGTGGGAAGAACTTTTAGTAAACAGGAAATGAATTATTATTATTATTTTTGTTTTTTCTTAAATTCAATTAAAATTTATTAAATTTAATGCATATTTTCATGTTTACTGTGACATTATTTAAAATTAATAAAGACAAAAAAAAAAAAACAACAAAAATCTATAAATAGCAAATTTTGATAAGAATTTCCATCAATTGCAATATTATTAAACCTTGACCATCATCATCATGGTTTCTCAAGATTTCGTGTTTTCATTTTTATTCAAAAAGCTTTGAATTTTAATATTGAAATTATGAAAATATTTTAGTTTGAGTTTTTTTTTAACACTATGAATTATTGAATTGATAATATTTTCATTGAAAAATTATGTCATAATTGCTTTTAATTAACACATTTACACGATGATTTCTTTTGAATGTCGTATAGTGTTTGTTTTAACGAAATGACATCATTAGTGAAATTGGTTTGAGAAAACTTTGTGTTTATTAATATTATTATTATTACGATAAAATTCTTCTTTCTACTGTTTATTATTTGTTCCTTTGTAGGGAAACTACATTTATTCGAAATTTTGTCAAGTACAATGCGGCGTATAAGTGACACGTTTTAGTTTCTATTTTATATTCTTTGCTATTGTTTTTCGTTACACATTCGCTTTTTGTGTTTCTTTGGCTTGTGTAGGCAAAATTTTTCTTGATTTCCATTGCCATGATTTTGTATAAATTATTTAAATTTATTGTGGTTTAGAAACACAAAATTTTTTTGCATTAGAATATTTTTTATTATTATTAAGAAATTCTTCGATTATTTTAATATCATTTTAATAAATTATATTTAATTATTTATGGGGGATTTTTGATTTTAAATAATGCTATAAAAACTCACGACAATACAACGAAATACAATATAAAATATATAGTAAATTTTCTCGAACGTCGTTACACAACCACGTCGCTATTAAGACTGATTGACCTGAGCGCGTGCAAACTTAGCTGAGCAGCACTCGGCTTGTATAAAATTGGAAGAGCATTTAGCCGAACACATTTTTGTTCTCATTTCATTCATTCATTCATTCAAAATTCACTTAAATCATTTAATGCATTAAAAAATGCAAAGAGAATTTTGTTTATGCCAAAAATAAAGAAGAGAGAACAACTTTGTGTTCTTTATTGTTTTGGGGCAAACAGATTTGTATATTGTCGGCTTTTTTACCTTAGTATCTTTTGATTATTGCTTCTTTTTTTTTTTTATTACAAGTTTAGATACTCTAAAAGTGCCGGCTTTGCACATCTAATTAGTTCAAAAGAGCGCCTATTGAGGTTATGCTCTCACCATATGTTATTCTCTCTTCTACCGTTGTTCTGTTGAAAAGTATATTATTTTATTTTGTATCTTTTTCTTTTGAGTGTTTATAAACAAGAAAATTAGCAACAACAAAAAAACTAAATGAAGTGACAATATGCGGAAGTCCAAAAGCAAAAGTATTTTATGCTGCTGTTTGCTGTTTGTGAATAGTTCGAACTAATTTTTTTGAATATTTTAAAGTTTGTTAGTTATTTTTCTTTATTCTTTATTTTTGTTTCTGTTAAATTGCGCATTTTTTTAATTGATATTCAAGTAGACTATTATTTAAAGTTCTAAAAAAACTTGTTTTCTACATTTTGCATTTTTTATCTTTCTACTTTTTTTTTTTTTTTTTTTGTAATAGAAGCGAGCAAGCAAACAAATTAGAAAACAATTTAAGCGCCCGCTTGAGCTGATTTCATGAACGTCTATTGACATTGTCTCAAGACTCGTCAGACTATGAGTTTAGACCTTGTTTAAAAGACAAAACTATTTTGTTTTGTTGGATTATGTTATGAATTAATGATGTCACGCTTCCAAAGACACTCGCTCTTTCCCAAATAGATGTGTACTGATTCTTTTCACAACATTGAAGAAAAGAAAAAAAAAACGAAAACAATTCTACAATGCAAAAATATTGTTAGATGTAAATCAATCTTAAGCGGAAATATGTGGACTTCATAAACACAAAATATGAAGATGAATATGAGATAATACTCTATTCAATTCAAGAGATAAATTATGGTTTTAGATTGCCTAAAAATCTATTTTTGGGTAGTAACTCCCTCTTAATAATTTAATGATTCCTTTTGGCAATTATGTTAATTATAAAACAAGAAATTTTGAAGAATCTAAAGACTATAACTTTACATTGGCTAAACCTTTTCACCTTAAACAACTTTTCAACAGGAAACCAGTTTATTTTTAGCTATTTTTGATCCAATTGAATTTTTAATTAGCCATCATAATCAGCATCAACATCAATATTATCATCGTTGTCGTCATCAAAACAGAAGCAAGTTACGAAATATAAATTTCAGATATCAACTCAACAAATATAGAAGAATAAATAACAAACATAATGACGACACTAAGATTTCTTAGAATTTTAACTAAAACTCAACAGAAAATGTTGCCGTTAAAATAAATATCAAGAATTCAATTAATAAAAACTAAAAAATGCGGGTGAATAATGGTAAAAGAAAAAAAAAAATTATATAATTTTTTATAGAAACATGAAGTCAGCTTCATTATTTTTGTATTCCTGATGATATGCGAAAATAATACTCACAGTTTCTGTTTTTGTGTCTTTTAAGCGCCATGAGTTGTGAAATAAAATGAGACATTCGAAATACAAAATAAATCATGATTGAGTTGAAGAATAAAAAAAAAAAAAAAAAAAAAAACAAGAAATTGCTTCATTTATGGTTTCATCTTTATTCTTGAACTATCATGTATTTTAGTTAACGGTAGCTATGTATATAATTGGTTGAAAATGACAGATCATTAATTATTAGATAACCAAAATAATTAGGAGAGAATCGTCAATTGATTAGTAGAAACAAAAGCTCATATTTTCATATTTAAGAAAAGCCAAATTGTTCAAAAAAGGTATGAAATTTTAATGACTCTAGAATTGTTGGAAGTGTTTGATCTATGATATTAAAAATGGTTGAAAGATATTTAAAAGAAATACAACAAAGAGAAAGAAGTTCATAGAGAGTGTGGCACTAGTGATGTCTCATTAAAACAGCAGACATATTTTCAAAATTATATGAGGTTTTCATTTTAGTTGATAGGTCAATGCTTGCTATTTAGTTTTAAAAAAATATTTCACTTAAATGTTGACCACGACTACATTCCAATTTTGAGTCATTTTTACGAGTATTGTTGCTTTTCAATGCTGTATTAGACTTTTGCTTATCGGCATAGGCGAGTGATTTCTCTAATGGCGTCAAATCGCACGATCAATGCGGCCAATTCACCGGTCTCATTTCTCAATTGGTCCATTGATTCGCATGCTGTAGCGACATATTGTTGGAACCACATGTCGACCAGATTCAGCTCATGCATTTTGGGCAAAAATAGTTCGATAATATTGAATGATAACGGGCACCATTGCAGTGAAAGGCGACGAATGGACAAATCACAATTCTGATCAACAGCAAGCAATGATTTCCTCCTTACGCACTAGACGCATACTGGTGAGGTCCAATAGCGTGAAACTGGTACGAAATTTATTCTCTATGGCTTGAATCGATTATGACGATCGTAAAAGTGCGCGATAGACATTTTCCACAAAGCACGAAATTTTTAACAAAATTCAATAATTTGTAAGCGTTGTTTGGGGTTAAGTCTTTCCATAATGGAAATGCTAACTAAAATACATACAACATTGAAAAGTACACAGCAAAGAAAATGTAAGAAGTGTTTACAGAACATTTAATTGTTCCA
Source organism: Amiota minor (assembly GCA_037043295.1). Taxonomy (NCBI): domain Eukaryota; kingdom Metazoa; phylum Arthropoda; class Insecta; order Diptera; family Drosophilidae; genus Amiota; species Amiota minor. The sequence continues at coordinate 1,834,428 of JBAMAW010001038.1, forward strand.
AATAGTTCCACTTAAAGCATTGACTATAGAGTCCTTATTAGAGCTGTGATACCAATTAACCAAACTGAAGACTAAAAGAAATAAATGTATAAAAAATACAATAATTGTAAGAATTTCTATAAATTTTATTAGAGGAATTAAGATTTTTAGAGTGCAAATGCTGCTTGTCGAATGTAGTAGACACTCTTTTTTTTAATCAGGGAGAAGTCGATAAAGTGTAAAACTCACTTAGCTTGAAAACCAGGTATACTACAAGATTTTAAAGTATTGTACAATATTATACTATATTGGTTCAAAGTATACGCTCTGAGTAATTTTAATTCAAAATTCCCTAAATTGCATAATTTCTTAACGCCCTCTACTAAAACTCACTATCATAAATAAATGTTGTTACTCTCCCAGTTTTATTGTAACATAAACCTCGAATCAGTTCCTTGGAATTTAATTTTGAAATTGAAAGCAAGGTTAATTCAGGTTTAGTATGCCATCATCGTCATTAACGTAAAAGCTGCTGATCTCATACAATTTTTTATAAAAGTTAAAAACTAAAAATCAAATGCAACACAGGATTGTTGTGGTTGATATCACCAATTATTAGCACGTATCATTTATTTTTTTCGAAACAATTAAATCAATGACAACATACTTTATTGTTCCGAAATTAACCAAAAACTCTCAACACTCCCACGTAATATTTCTTTATAAATATAAAAAAAATATATAACAAAATGGATATAATGCAATAAATAATAAAAACAGTCACGATTCTATACCGAATTATAAATAATTACATAAGAGACAAGAACAAATTATTGTATTTAAACTATTTTTTTTTTCCTATATATTTATTTTTTTTTTTGTTTTTAAATTAATTAAATTGTGATTTATTATTATATTTGACAATTTGTTTGTGAGACTTGGAAAAAATTTATTCATTCATTTAATGAGATTGATATGTTTGCGTCAGACATTGTGATGTCATAGAGTTGATTACTTTATAGACACACGAGAAGTCGCTTAATGTTGTTGATCATGATGAACATGAAGTGCATGCATTTGTATTTGAAGGTTAATTTAATTTTGCTTATAAAAGTAATCTGACTAGAGATAAAAATGAATCTAACCCCACAACAAACGAAGAATTATTGCTCATTTCCAAAACTAAGCTACTTTTACTAAAAAAAAAATTTGCATAAAATAAGCAAAAAACAAGTTTTTTTTTTTTGTTGTTTGAAATCTACTCAACAAAATGAACTTGAACCTGGAGATCGTAAGATATACATACAACAATGTAGATGAATTGGTATTTTTATGATCACTATGAATCTCAAACTGTAATTTATTTACATATTTATTGTGTATAAAAATAACTAATTGCATCAGATTGATTGTGAATGAAGTCACAATGAAAATAAAGATTAAGAAAAACGGCCTAAACAAGTCAATTTCAAACTTAATCAATCCACATCCTAAGCTTAATGGGAATCGCTTCAATCTTGATATATACTCGATATAGATAAGAGAAGGGGGTGGAAGAACGATAGTTCAATATTCTGTCTATATTTAGTTATTTTCTTAAATTGATTTATGCAAATAAACGAGCAATAAACGAGCGCTTTATCATTTATCATATTTTATGATTTAATGACAAAGTTATTTTATATTGATCGATACAAATTTAGTATTTTTCAACAATTTAACACATCCATTTATCATCTATATATACACTATAGATAGATATGTAGGTATAGATTTAAATCAAAATAATATTGTGTAGGTTTAAATAAAAACAATCGCTTTTCCTTGTTAAAGGTTTCAAGAAACTTACCAGTCCATCACTACCATTGACTTCGATTGCGGTCTTAAGCCTTTGTGATAATTGTTCTAATAATCTGTCATATTTCGTATTTAGATTGTCTAAACGTTGACTGTAATACTGTGTTGCGCCCGGATCACTATCGGCGGGACGTAAATCACGACGAGGCGGTGAAAATGAGGGTCTCACCTCAATTAGCCAGTCGACAAAGCGTAGACATTTACTATCATAAATCTATTTCCACATCCAATCCATTTAAATTCAATATATTCCATCGATCGATGATTATGACGAGGATAATAGATGATCGATGATCCCACGTTGCAGTAGTAAGTTTTTGTTGTTGTCATGGTGATTGTGGTGGTTGTGGTTGGTTTGGGTAGTTGATTGGTAGTTTTGGTAGTTGGTTGGTTGGTTAATTTTTGAGTTAAAGGTTAGTAAGTTTATTTGTTTGTGTTGTTGTTTGTTTGTTTTGTGTTAAACAATTTAAATTTGGTCAATATTTTTTTAAATAAATAATATTGGTTTTATAAAAATTATTACCATATTTAGTGCTTTTTAATTTGTAATTTATATTATTGTAAATACTAAATTCTTTAATTACTTTATTTTCATTTTAATGTTGGTTGTTCAATTTTTATTTGATTGGCAAGAATTTCTTCTATTGTTATTGACGCACAGCACCTTTCACCCAAAACATTACTTAGTTAAAATATAATCCCGCAAATTTAAGATTTATTTTTTTATTTTGTTTGGTTTAAAAAGCATTAAATATCAGGTTTTTGTTCAGTCTTTATAGAATTTTGAATAAAATAGAAATTTATATATTGTATGTATGTAGAAGCTAAGCTCTCTTCTTGTACACTCACTCATAAAACTATTGACATTGGTTTCATGAGTTTGAGTAGAGTTCAGGTTGAGTTGTTGTTGTAACCTAAAGGGGGGAAACAAAAATACTTAGACCTTTCCTCGGGATATGTGTCCGTTGGTTCCATCAACAGATTTTCCATCCAAGCATTTCCTTATTCAACTCACTCATTCACCTCATTTAACCAATGCCAATTGTCTTAAAGATTCCTCTTATATAATCAACATTATTATCATTCTTCTTTTGGAATTTTACCTTAGCTTCGCGTATAAGTCTTCCTCCAGCCACGTTGACATGTTCGATTTTGGGTTTTCGTTCGATTGCAGCGCCAAGTTGTTTCTATGTTATTTTTTTTTTTTTTTAAATTTTTAAGGATGCGCGTTACAATATTGTGGTTTATTTATTTTATTTTTTTTTTTTGTGATAATTTTTACCAAATTTAGTTGTTTTTTTTTAAAACAATTTTGTTTGTGTTTTGGTAATTTTGTGTGTGATATTGTTTTTTTTGTTTTTTTTTTTTGTTTTGTGGTGGTGAAAATACAAAAAATTAGACAAAAATACATACAAATTAGTTTTGACTTTCAACTACGTTCAAAGAGAGAGTTTTTTGATTTTGTTCTTTTGAAATTTTGAGGTTTGTGCAACTTAAAAACTAATAAAATAAAAAAATAAGACAAAACTACTAATAAAAAAAATAAAATAGACACACAAATACATAATTTATACATAAACAAATAATCAAAAGAAAAAAAAAACTACGGACAAAAATAAATACAATAAAATATTTATAAAAAAAAAAATGTGTGTAGGAGTTGTGCGTATGACTAGTTTTGGTCAATACTGTAAAAAAAAAAACTGTACGGAAATACATATGTATGTATGTATGTGTGTATGTATATGAGTAGGTGTAGTCAAAATACATATTTCCTTTATAGTTTTGAAAACCATCTACCACCATACTACGATTCTTTATACTGGGGGTGTTTTTTTTTTTTTATATTTTTGTTTTCTTTCTTTCAACAATTTTCAATTCTACAGGAAAATGGGACATTTACATAATATTTTGGAGAATAAATTCCAGTAGGGCAACAACACATAATAATAATTAAAAAATATAATATATATCTATTTATTTTTGTGGCAAATACAAAAAACACATAAAACAAAAAATATCTATCTACATGTTTTGTCCAACACCATGTTTTTTTTTTCATTTTGACTTGACAATGTACTACACTGTACTTTGGATGGGGAATTAAATATTTTTGAAAAATGGAGAGTTTGGAGACTTTTGATTTAGGGGTATATTGTGTATATATATTGTGTTTACTTGATACTATTGTACTCATTAAAGCCAAAAATTTTTTTTTTTTTAAATTGGAGACTTTGTAGACTATTGTATTTTATGCATCTATAGTGTAATTTTGGTTTGGGTATACATATGTACTATCTAAAGACCTAAAAAAACCTAATTTTGTACATTGGAGACTTTGTAGACTTTTGAAAAGTCTTACTAAATTTCATTCTTTCACTAATTTGATACTAATTAAATCATAAATCATACGGAAAGGAAACTAACTATAATTTTTTTTCTAATTTTTTTTTTTAATATTCTTGTGAAAGGGAAAGAAAAATGTTCTATTAAAAACTAAAAACAAAAGAAAAATAACTCATAATATCAAAAAAGGAAAATTTAAAGGGGGACACAAGAAAGTGTAGGGTAATTAATTGCTTTCTACTCACATCTAATTCATAAGCTGAAGTCGCTGTAGGCATGGCCGATAAACGGTCTGTAGTGCCATCCACCCATGATTCCTCGACTTGCACGCCTGATTGGAGATTCTTCATTAGGCCAATAGCCGTTTCGCATGAACGCATTCTATGGAGGGGAAAAAAACACAAGTCAATGAACATTAGCAACCAACAAGCAGGTAAATATAGACGACGATCTATCGATATGAATGTGTCACACATTATGATGATGATGATGATGTTAATGTTCTAATAATAATGTGGCCTCAATGAAGCGCAACATCAATCAAGTGTATACATTTTGATTGAATTTTCAAAACAACAGCCGGGGTCTTTAGACACCTGTGCGCACCATTCATACACATACTTTGTAATAATTTTGCTGAATCATGTTTTTTTTTTGTTTAAAATTCTGTTTGTGCTCATTGTTGCGCTTTTCATTTGTGTTTTTTGACCTACCTCTCTCCCAATTGGTTGCATACAGCACTCCAGCGTGTATTCAAACGTTCAACATTCGAATGCAAACGCTTCAGATCGCCTAGTACCTTTGTGGGTACTCCCATGCGGCCAAGTTGATCTGCTGCATCATTCATTTTATCCATTTGTGGTTGTTGTTGCGTTATAATGTCTTGCATGCGCGTCAATTGTTTGAAAACGGCCTGCAGACCCTCGGGTTTCGAGGGCAAATCTTGATGTTTGGCAAGTTCATTCTCCAATTCGGATATAACATGCTCGTTATCATCCAGACCAGCCAGAGATGCTTCGAGCAGCTTAAGACGATCCTTATGTAGGCCGCTTTGTGTATTGAGCTCTTTCCATAATTCCATGAGATTATCTAATGATTTCTTGAGCACTGGTGTCTTGAGCGCAATGGTACGGAATGTTTCTTGCAAATGCTTCAATTCGGGCTCCAATTGTTGCAGACGACGTTCATAGTCTGAATGAATTTCGAGCACATGCTCCAGGAGTCCAAATCACGTGGCAAAGGAGCAAGTATAATCTGATCCAATTCACGTGCCATATCCTCTAGTTTACCCTTGATAGCAATGCATTCCTCAGTGAAGATGCGACTGGCTTGTTTGCTTTCCTCTGTAAAGAATTTGAAAATTATCAATTAATACATATTTCTAAACTGTTTCAAAGGTCAATAGGTCAACAAGTCTTTGATTTTTACCACGCGTTTTGCGACTTGCAAAAAGACGCTTCATTTTTTTTTAGTTTTTAAAACCTTTTCTTTCAGAGACAATTTAGTAGAAGACGAAGTAACATGCACCGAATCACGAAAGTTACTAAATTCGATTGGCATTGCAGCATGCCACAATACTCAAAAATACTCAAAGTTAGACGTCAACATTGTTGACCATTAAGCCCAATTAACCAATTAATTCGCCTCACAATGTCGTCAGTAATGACTATGATGACATCTTGACAGCTGGCGCTAGGTTAGATAGACTCAACCCAGTTCAATTGAAAAGCATTTACAGTACATAGGAAATATCATGTTGACATAATAACCTCTAGCTAGACGCCCACTTGCTTCAATGGGCGCCCACACTTACCTTCGGCTCTAGCGCGTTTCTCAAACTCATCGAACAAACGATTAACCTCGTCCATTTCACGACGTAAACGTCTCAGTTGTGGATCATTGGGATCGCCCTCGCTTAGCAATTTATCCGCATCATCGTTCAAGGCACGTCTTATAGCCGTACGTTGTTCCGGACCCATTGCCAAAAACTGATCGAAATCCCATCCCTTGACAACGCGAATTGTTGCAAAGATCATATTCTGACGCAATCGCAAATGTTTCTTCTGCCACAAAGCAACTGAACGATCGAAGAGACGCTTTAAACGTTCGGCAGCATCGATTGCCTCTTGATCTGGGGGAGGCATAAGCAAACAGGCACCGGGTATAGAACCCTCTTGACCCTTCGCTGTGCGTACTCTCCACTTGACACGTCCAGAGTTATCCAACAACGTACATGTCTCACCCTTTTCGATTTGTACTTGACCTTGTTGCTTATAAGCACAGATCGCTTGCACTGGACACTGTCGGTTGACCGGTTGACGACGTTTGTTCAATGGCACAATGGTCTGTGAGCGATGTTGCAGATTCGCAACAGTCTCGCCAAAGGCATTTAATTCCTCACGAAGATCTTGCATGCCACGCAGCAATGCTTCGCCTTGATCCAAACCGAAATCAGACTGGGAATATTTACTATTGAGTATTTCATCACGTTTGTTTAGCCATTGTTCGGCATCCTTGATCTCAGCAAAGAATTGATGATATTCTGTAGCATGCTTCAAGTGCACCTCGAGGCATAGGGTAAGCTGTAATAGCCATGCCCATTGTTGTTGCAATGCCGTTAAATGGGCCTCAATGCACTTCGAAGCGGGATGCTGTTGATTGAGCAAAGATTCACCGCGATCCAAGATGGTGGCAAAATGCATTTCACGCTTTTCCAGTTCGGACATAAGATTCTAGGGATTAAAGAGAGTACGAAAATATATTAGCATTTGAGAAATTGCATTTTTATATAAATAGTAGTGCACTTGGTTCGAAGTTTCGTTTGCCAATTCTTCAGTTCATTTTATCTCATCTTACCTCATCTCCATTACCAAATGCACGCTTGGAATCAGATAAACAAACACAACAAGCATTCAAATTACGATTAAGCAAGCATTTTTACTAATAACTAAACAACTTAAATTTGTTACTCTCATCTCACCACTTACCTCATAATATCTGTGCACTGAAGGCAGATCGAGATGTTTATCCGCCCAGTCACGAGTGATTTCGATTTGCTCTTTTTCATTAAGCCATTGCAACTCTGCTGACGCTTGAGCCAAGAAATGCTGCAGTGTATCCAGATCAGAGAGACGTTTCGTTGAGGTGCTTAGCAACTCAGCATAAACCTTCTGCAACTGATTAAGACGTTGCTGGTAGAGTGCCAATTCATCGCCAGAGAACTTAGTCTGGGCACGCTCAGCATTGAGTATTTTCGAATGGAACTGATCAATAATCTTATGCTCGTGTTGCTGGCGATCGAGTTCTTCCTTGACCGAAGGCAAATCTGAGCCATAATCAGCGGCAAGCAATTGTTTCTGTTAAAAGAAAAAGAAAGAATTTATTTAGTAAAAACGACTTAATAAGCGCAAAGAAGAAATCTCACCAGTTTGTTTTGACACCATTCGATGTGTTCCTGCAAATCACGGAAGTGAGGATTGGTATCGATCTGTCGGGATTCAACAACGCGACGCGTTTCACGTGTCACTGTTGTCTCATGGACGGGGTACTTCAGACCGGACAACTTCTGTACGAGATTGTTATGGAAATTGGTGCGCAATTGTGCCCAGCGTTGGTGCAACTTATTGACCTTCTTGTGCAGCTCATTTACATGCGGATAACGACCTTCATTCAACACATGACAATCCTGATTCATGTCTTTAATGGGCTCCTCCAAATGCCTGATTTCTGTTTCAAGTGATTCGACTATGTTCTTAGCATCAACCGGATGCAAACGTTCAATGCGTCTTGCCTCTTCACTGATGCGTGTCTCCAAATCGGTAAGCTTATGATCGACATGTTTAATCTCACGTGCTACCTTATCGGCCAAACGTTGTAAGCGCTCCAAGCGTTCTATCTCCTGTTGTAAAATCATTTCACGATCCTGCAGTGCCGTGTTCATATCATACCAGGCCTTCTCAATGGCATCGGGTCGTAATTTGGCCTCAACATCAACCTCACCCACAGTTTCGAAGAAACGCTCAAGTTCTTTGTAGATTTGTATCAATTTGGTTTTTTCTCGTTTACGTGCGCTAACCTCATCCGAGCGGAAATGTTGCAAATCACTCAAGAGACGCTTCATCTCAATGAGTGTGGGCGGGAATGAACGCTCTTGCAGATAAGCGGTCTTCTCGCGACACCAATAGATGAATTGTTGGGCCAAATCGCGATATTCATGGACGCGACGTTGTGAGTCCATATCAAAGAGTGGATGGATTGAAGGTGGTTCAGGGAATACATCATACAGCGATGAGATGTACGTAATCAATGATTTCTCATCTGGTTCGTTCGTATCGACATCTGTGAAGAGAGAATGAAGAAATAAAAATCTAATGAATATTTTCATACATATCAAGTTGTAGAGTTTACCTTCTGGATCCAATAGACGCGTAACGCCATATTCTTTCTCCACAGCATGGAAAGCTTTCTCAAGACGCTCCCTTGGTCGATCGTTCCTTGCCTTTCGCCAGTCAAGCAAGTCCGGTCGGTTGCGATGTACAAGCGCCGAGAAGGCGAGACCATCACGCCATGATGAAGTAAAATCATTAACACGTACTCCCGGATACCGAGCAGTAGAGCGACGAGCCCAACGCAAGAGAGCCTCTTTCGCAGATACGTTGTCCTCTTTGCCAACAAACATGTCGGAGATCTGTGAGATAAGTAACAAGATAAAGTTAATAAAGCGTGACCAATACAAAATCATGTTCATTGAATAAAAGTTTAACCCGAGAAAAAACTTTTAAAACAAAATAGCGCAAAGACTTTCAAATCATCTCTCCACTTACTTCGTCATCATCTAATCTATTAAACAGATAACAATGCTACCCGAAGGCATAAATAAGCCGCCAGCATAATATTTAGATACACAGCAAAAACATTGATTCATTCTTTTACTTTACTAGTGGACATTTTTTATTTGCTTTCTCTCACCCAGAACATTGTGATTATCTCTGTCTATTTTTTACCTTGGTGTGCTTCGTCATTGTACTGCTAGTGCTACTCGGTTCAATAGCTGGCACAGTGGTCATAGTTTGCCTGTAATCCGAACTTCGTATCATTTTAGCTGGTGGCAACAAATCTTCGGCCGGTTGTTGATTCTCCTCAGCGCGACTCATTGTTGTCACTTTGCGCACAATGTGCGTGGTTATGCGTCGGTGTCCATTTGGTGCACGTTGTGATGTCTTTGTACTCTCCAAACTGGAGCCGAGCACTTCCGTTGAGATGCGTTTATTTCGCGTAACTTGTTGATACGATGAGTGATGTGACTCATGGTCAATGCCACCACCATGATGACGGGGCACAGTTGGTACTAAAGCCCTCGATTGACTGCTGTCTCTACGGCCATTTCCTAAGGTGCCCTCTTGAAAGGTTACCGTACGCTCGTAATTACTACGCTCATGTGGTACCACTTGGGGTGGTGCCACACCAGGATAATCCGTAATTACTGCCTCAATGGTTTTCTCATGTTTCATCTCATGGCGATAGCGTATATTTCTATCATCCAGATTAGTTGTTATCGCAGGACCACGTAAACTACTCGAAGGTACCAAGGCACGACTACCAATTCCAATGGAGCCGCCGCTTGGACCCGTCGAGTGTACGAGTTGTTGCGTCCGTTTCATCGACGATGTTGAAGAGTGCATCTTGATGCCACTCGTCGACTGTCGTCGGTGGTGTCGTTGGAGATATTGGTGATTGTTGAATTGTTAAATTGTTGTTAAACAGTTTACCCCAACGGTTCTAACACTTTTGTTGCTGTCTTCGACTTTGTTTCGTTTTCAGTTCGTTTCTCGCGTGACGGTAAACTTCACTTCGCACCGTCACAGCGTTTCGTTTTCAATTCGTTTCGTTTGTCTTCTTTTTATTATAAATATTAATCTTTTTCTAATTGGTTTGCCTTCGTTCTTTTGTTCTCTTTTAATTAATTTGAAAATAATTTAATTGTAATTTTGTTTCTTTTAACAAATCTCAGCTACAACAATAATAATTACAACAAATAGATCATCCAATTTGATTTAATTAAGTTAAGTCTCAACTCTTATTATTTTTGAATAAAAGAAAAAAATCACCAATACCGGTGCCGGATGTTGACGCACAAACAAAATATTTTATAGCAGCGGGTGTTTCGCTAGCCCGGCATGGCTTGACTTGGCTTCGCTTTCCCTCAAGTTTGTGTCTAATTGTAAAATTTTGCATGAATTTGCAAAAAGAAACATTGGAGAATCAAAGCAAAACACAAGAGGGTTAAAGAATTCTGTATTTATTCATAATTAAATTTTATTGTTGTGGATGTTGCGAGTTTACTATGTTGCCATAATTAATGTTCATGTACACGATTATACCGCCACGTCACCGCGCCACCATAATTATTAACTTGATCATCAAGAGTCTTTCTTTCCCTGCCTCACTATTTGCGAGCGAGCGAAGCTACCTGATTAATTGTTTATATCTCGATATAACTGAGCTTGTTTCGCCGACTTGGCGGTTTTGTACTATGTTTATGTTTATAATAATTTTTTTTGTTTTTAATCATCTTCTTCTACTTCTTGTTGTTAATGTTCTGGTAGAAGTTGTGGTAGAACACGCAAAGTCAATGTTGAACTAGTTTTTTACCATAATAAAAGTTTGTTGTTTTTATTCTTTTTATTAAGAATTGGCAAAACGCCAATAAGAAATGACATTAAAGAAATGAAATGGCATTGAAACAAGTTTCAAGATTCTTCTTTTGTTAATTAAAAAAAATTGAATTTGAATTGAATACAATAGACAATACACTTAATTCATTTAAAAATGAATTCAATGAAGGACTAAGACATAAGTCATTGTCTCTTGGTGTATCATAATTTTACAAATGAACTAAATGATAATGAAAATCTCAAGTGTTTGTCAATGTCAGGAAGCAGCAGCAGCAGCAGCTAAAGGGCTTGGCATGGGGCCCATGGTCAGGTCATTATATTAAATGGTGTTTGTGGGGTAATATGGTCATTATCAGCACTTGAGTTTCAATATCTATTCATTCATTATTATTGTTTTTTTAAAATTAAAACCAATTACTTTCACATTTCAAATTGAAATTAAATCGAATAAATACCAATCTGGACGAATAAAACTGGAAAAATATTCAATTCGCAATTAATTACAATAAATCTTTATAGCTTTTAAATATAAAAAATCAATTTGATCCCATAAGAATTACGATTTCTTATTGCCCAATTAGCAATTCTTTGTTTTATGTCCTACAAGGTTTACAAATTTGTTCAAAAGAAATTCTTTACATTTATTAATTAATTAATTAATTAAAACATACATAAAGTAAAATTTATGGATGGAAATCTCGATCATTTTCAAATATATTCCTCCGGTGAATTCGCTTTTTTTTAGTTATAACAACAATTCAATAACAAAGCCCACAACAAACTTCAAGTTATAACGTTTCTTTTCGTTTCAAAACCTTGAAATAGGAATTAAATAAATATATAAGTAGAGAATAACAAACGTCACTTTTCAAGGTTCAAGTCATGTTAATTCTTAAGTCAAAACCCACAAAAAAAATTTTAAAATCCAATGTCTATTCGTTTTCATAAAGTGAAATAAGAGATTCGGATTCTAGTGTTAAAAAACACATAGTTTTGATTTTAAATCCTGTGATATTGTTTCTTAAGTCACAACAACAATAATTCAATTACGAAACCCACAAACAACAAACTTCAAGTTATACATATTTTTTTTTATTATTTATTTTATTAACTTGAAGTAAGCAATACAAATTAAGTGTTGAAAAACACGACAATTTTCAAAGAAAGTTTCTTTTCCGTGAAATCATATCATAAACGAAACCAACAATTTTAACTTTTTTCAAACTTGAAAACGTGATTTTCTCTAATAGTTTTATCAATTGTTTACAATAATCTCATCTTTTGTTAATTTTTTATAACATTAGATTTGAAAGTTTATACAATAAATCAAAAACACACAATTTATCTCACTGAAATCACAAACAATTTTAAAAAGCGATTCAAAGAAGCACGTCACGCATAGAACAAGTGTAAAACGTAACTAAATCAAATCAGCATTTCAAAAAAACAAACAAGTAAAAAGATTTCAATACAAAATATGATATTCAAACAACAAACATATTTAATTTTAGCTTAATCCCAGTCGTCTTTCTGTCTATCTACCGATCTGTCTTACTAGAACGAATTCAAAATACAATAGACAAACACACAGCTGTGCTCAGCTCAGCTTGCCAAAATCAACACCCACGCGCTGAACGCTTCATTTAAATGAACGTTCAAAATAGTCGCCTCCTCAAAATTTTTAGTATTTGTTTGGTGTTTTTTGTACACGATTAGAACAAATAAATATAAGATCAAGTATCATACTACCACTACTTATATATGAAATGAATTGTGTTTGAATTAAACAACTTTTATACTATAATTTCAAAAATTTTGTTATTTCTGTTGATTTTATTTTAGGAAAAAAATTTTTAAATTTAATTTTTTTTTAAAGCGCAAGCGCGTTGGTTTTAAATCATGAACAACTGGTCTCGTGTTGATATGGCTATGAATGAATGGGGAGATTGGTGGCTCATTGACTAACTCACTAACTGACTGACTGACTGACTGACTAACTGACTGAGTAGAGAGTGAGAGGTTGATTGGTATGTTTGGATTTTGGTTCTTAATACTTCAAGCACAAATGAAGTCTACTATTGCGCAGGCGTAGATAAAAGGCGTTAATGGAGTTGACTTGACTTGACTTGGTTTGGTTTGGTGGTGGTCTGAGATTTTAAGTGACAACAGCGTTGGCTGCCGTTTTCATTTTGTCACTTGTGCTACTGTGTGTTTATGATTATGTGTGTCGCTTCTGACTGTTCGTGGTATGTTTCAAAGCAAATTTCACAAAAATGTTGTTTGTTTTTAAGATAAAAAGAAGTAGCTGCTGCATCTTCAAGAATTCAAATGACCTCAATTTACTGATTAGTTTCAAGAATTTTTCCTTCATGCCTAATTGTTGAGAAATTACTCATACAATTTTTATTCACTAAACAAGACTATAAATAAAAGAAAATATCGATTTATGTCACCAGAAGAATCTGGTTATAATAAATTCACCCCATCAATATAATAAATATAAATACAAAATAAAAAAAAAAATAAAAAATTCATTAAGTGATCAATAACAAGAGAATAATAATAAAAAATAATAAAATTGCATAAATTACACAATTTTGACTAAAAGCAGGAGGAGAACATCGACAGCGGAGACTTTATAAATGTCGCAATTCATTAGATATAACGTCATATTTTGATTTATTTTAAAAAATTAATACAAAATTGAGTTTTTTTTTTTTTTTATTGTGTTGAGATACAATATTAAATTGTGTTTCTGTTCTGAGTCAGTCAATTAGAATTAGATATAAATAGTAGAAGAAGTTTTAATAGAGAAACTTGCAGAGTATTTTACGTTGAATTTAATCTTTTTTAATTGCCGACAATATACAGATAAATGTTACATAAGATTAACAACAACACAATGAGCAACAATAACAACAACAACATTAAGAAAAAAATGTCAACTAAAACAAGTGTAGAAGTCAAGTCAACAAATAAATATTACATAGACTTACAAAACAACAAACAAGACCATATGGTCAACTAAAGCCAGGAGCGGTATAGGTTCTCTTTCTTAATCTTTTTCACAAGTTTTAATAAATTTCTTGATCAAGAACTCAAGTTCTCTTATGTATTTAGTATAGTATATACAAACAACAAGAACACAACACACTTCCTCAAACCTTGTTCTCCCTATATACTCTACAAATAAGAGGGATATTTGGCAATTGCTAATGACATAAATAAAGTTCATTGGTTCTATGAAAAATATTTCTGGAATGTAAGACAATCTTCATTAATTCATAATTTTTAGAAGGCTTCTTCCCAATGACACCAGATTCTAAATTCATTCTTTTGATGTAATTCCACTCTTAAGTATTTGCTTATCATAGGTATTTAACCTCAAGCTGCACCTGTTTTTTTTTTTTTATTTGTATTTAAGTTTCTCAAACGCCTTACTGTGAGACTTTGTAATAAGATACAAAATTGCTTTAATAAAACGAATAAAAACACAAAAAAAAAAAAGTCATTAGCGTCATCATCATGAACATTATTAAGATGATTATTATATATAGTAACAAAACATTTAACATTCCACATACGCCCCCCTCTTCTCTAACACTATAAACAACAAGAACGTCACTCTTGTTCGCTTCGCTGCCTTTACATTGCTTAGTTTGTATACTTCATTTTGGATTTATCTATATTTCATTTCTTGCCTAACTTCTTTTTTAAATGGTTTTCTTTTTAATAAACTCATCATAAAATAAATTACTCGAAAATTACATTCAATTGCAATGCATACAAATGATTGAAAATAATTGAAGATTTAACAAATAAATTACTCTCAAGTGATTGAATGCAATAAAATTGAGATAAAAGGAAAAGGAAGCAACAAAAATAAATCAATAATAAGAATTGAATTCTTTGTAAATTCAACGAAAGAATAAAGAAATTTAAAAGAGTTGCTTGTTTCTTTTTGTTTGTGTTAATATCTCTGTGACATCATCCATGACATTAAATAGTGGAAGAAGAACAAATCACTTGAAATTAATTGAAGTTGGCAATGTAAAATGTCGAAAAAACCGAAAAAATAAGCTAAAAAGAAAGAAGTTAAAGAAAAGGCAAGAGCAACATCAACAACATACAAACAATGAAAGAGAAAAAAGAAAAATTAAAAGAAATATAAATAGAAACTGAAATAGTAGAAACAGAAACAGAAGCCGGGATTCATTCATTGTGACGTCGTCAAAACATTTGACAGTCGTTGCTAAATTAATAGGCACACATGAACACACATAAACACAAAAACTGTGCAAAATTATATTTTGAACAATGAAAATCAACGTTAATTGACCATGTAAAATTGATTTTTTTCTTTTTCTTTTTTTTTTTTTTTTGTTTGAAATTATTATTTTTATAGCCGCCTTTAATCACAACACAAAACAACATGACATGAGAGCAAAATAACAATTAAAGATTTTTAATTTTGCTCTTTTTTTTTTTTTTTGTGTTTTTGTTATTTTTTCGTTTCTTTATATTTAACTTTAATTGTAAAAAATTAATACGTGAACGCGCGCGCGTTTCTTTAATAACAAAAATTTTGTTCACCATTCACCGTGTGTTCTATAGCAACAAATTCGTGCGGCGTCTCGACAACGACTAAAAGCCCGTAGACCAAGTTAAAATGCTTAAAGCCGCGAATGAACGCGTCAAAAGCCGCGGTCCGTTGGTAGAGCGGCGGCGACGTTTGTTAGCAAAATTATATACACAAACAAAAAAAAAAAAAAACAAAAAACAGAGAAGAAACTGCGCTGTTGACTTCACCAGCGAGCGACGGCGCCTTTTGTTGTTTGCATTTTACAGTAAAAAAAAAAAAAATTAAAAAAAAGAAAAACAAAAATTCTAAATAATAAAAATAATTTCTTTTTTCTAGCAACAAATGATTGGCGGAACGAAATAGGAATGAAACAAAAGAGCTTAGACAACAAGCGTTTCTATTAGACGTCAGAATGCGACCGTCGACGTTAGCGTTGGTGGTACAAAAGTGGCAAGGCAGCGGCAACATTAACAGAAGCAATCGCAGTTGGCGGTACGCCAGGCATGTCAACAGTTGTCTTTGTGTTGGTGTGTGTGCGTATCTGTGTTGTAATTCTTATATATTCAAGTGTGTGGCAGTCATCCCCGTTATGGGTAGTTGATTTCCACCTCATCCGCCACCTGATCTCCACTCGTGATCGTGCCTTACCGCATAGTATTATTTTAACATGACTTGACTTCGCTTGGCATTGGTATTCAATCGAATTCAACCCATTGGATGATGGTGAGTGATAATGATGACGTCGTTATAAACAAACTGCATGGCAACCATGACGACCACAAAATCAACTGAACTCAACTAAGTACACCACCAGCCAACGCCAACGCATTCGCAACCATGTAAATGTGAGAATAACAAAGTAACGCAGCACACTGCTGCTTGCGTCGCTGTTATGTTAAGGCTTAAGCCAGCGCTTCTAAAACTTCTGCACCCCACGAACCGAATTCTCGAACAATAAGTTTTGTGTCTGGAACGCCTAATGAGAAGGACACAATCCTTCAATCAATTCTCAAATTACTGATAAATTTCTCAAAGGTTATGCGGATCACAGTTTAAGAGCCACTGGCTTAAGTAAATCGTCAATTCAGCGCATTTACATGTAAATAATTCATATAAAATTTAATAAAAATAATGAGAAATAGTGAAGTTTTATAAGCATTAAAATAATCTTAATACACGCATTACACAATTCTTCTACCTGCTATGTGCCTTCTAAGCCAATTAATTATTTCTTTTTCTTCTTCTTTCAACCTCCTAGCAAATACAGCAAAACAAAAAAAAAAAAGAAAGAAAAGCAAAAAATTGTCTTAAACCAAATGCGCAGATTTGAGCCTAAAAATAACAAAAATAGAAAAATTCTTGTTTTTTGCTACACTGACGCGGCGGCGACAACGTCATCGTCCATTAACCACCACAAACAGCAACAAAATGGAATCAACTACAACAATATTGTAATTATTTATATTGTTGTTGTCGCTGTTGTTCTTGTTGTTGATGCCACAATATCGTGCGAAACTTTTTTGTTTTCTCTTCTTTTTAATATTATTATTCTTCATTATGCTTATTCTTTCACAAACATATTCGCAGTTTTAAAGTTCAAACCAATTTATAATTAACCACAGACAGAAGAAGAACTGAAAGTAGAATAACTTGGACACTACATACTTCTACTTCATTGTTTAGATTAAAGTGAAACAACAGTGGGACAGAATTACAAATAAACAAGAAAGAAAATAGCTTTAATTCAAAGATACATAATGCAGAAGAGTGGTGGATAATAGGAAATAGTAAAGGTAGATTGTAAAAACCTGAATGCCAGTTTACAAAGTGAAATGTCCAAAAATTGTGTAAAGAACAAAAATTAACTTTGTTGTCTGTATAAATTTACCCTTTTTAGGGTTCCGGACCCAAAGGGTACCAAAAGGAACCCTATTGCAGAAACTTCGTTGTCTGTCCGTCGGTCCTCGGGTCATATCTCATAAACCGTAATAGCTAGAGAGTTGAAATATTCACAGAATGTGTAGTTCTATCCGGGCATTAGCAACAAATACTAAAATTAAAATATTTTCGAAAACTTAAAGGGGTCCCCATACAAGAAATATTTTGGTTTGTATGGCAGCTATACGATGCAGTAATCCCACGAATTTGAAATTTGGAAAGTTGGAGGTTATATATTAGAAACTTATATTGCCGAAATTTCAGTTTGATCGGATTGCTAGGAAGGGTACCTCCCATACAAACCCCCATTAAAATTCTGGTTCTTATTAGAAAAACTTATTTTTCGTTCTATCGAACTGAAATTTAGACACTAGAACTTATTCTTGACATAGACGCTACACATCTATTGGAATCAGCCAAATCGGCCACCTAGGAGGGATACCTCCCATACAAACACCCATTAAAATTCACGTTCTTATTCGAAAAACTTTTTTTGGTTTTTGGACTATTGAACTGAAATTTAGACACAATAAGTTTCTGATACAGGCGCGGTATATTTTTTGAAATCAGTCAAAACAAACGCCAATCTGGTAAGGAACCCTCCGTGTATGAGTCTGACTCGAACTTGGCTAATTTTATTTCATTTAGTTTATTGTTACAAATAAACACACTTTTCCATGCATCACCAAACAAAGTCTAAGCAAGTCTACAAGAATAAAAGAAATTAAAACACCTCAAATATCAAAGAAATTACGAGTTTCATTGAACACTAAACAACAAGAAGCCCACTGATCGATTTACTGTGCATTGGGCTAATTTCAATATCCATCAAAGAATTCAACAACTACAAAAGAAAAATCTTTTATACGACGACGCTTCTTTAACTTCTTCATAACATATCACGACAAAGTCATTAACTTGAATTAAGTAAAGACAAAAATTTACAATGACGAAATCAACAAAACAAAAAGTGAACACTGAAAAGACGATAAAATTCAAAACCAAAGAAACACAAATTAAATTACGTAATCTTTGTTTAGAAAAAGCCAAAAACAAAAGACCATAAAAAGATGTATCTATACAAAAAGAATAAGGAAAAAGGTTGAGAAGATATTGTATACCCTCATATTTTACACCTTGTTTTGACCAAATTTATATTATTTTTTAGGTAAAATTGTACAATATTTCTATCATGTAAAACACTTAAATTAGATTAGTTTAAGCATAAAGTAAAGTAGGCCTTTTGCGGTTCCCTAAATGATGATGAATTAGATGAGAGTGGGTTAGTTGGAAGTACAAACCGGAAGAATTTATTTAGATATAAATAATAAAACAACATATTTCGACATTATTTGTTTTTATTTGCTGTAAATGTCAAAAACAGGAAACATTGACCACTCAGTCAGTCACTCAGTCATTTTGTTGTTTAATAAAATATATTAACAATAATAACAAACAACTAACAACAACAAATTGGCTAATTAGCATGTTACATTGCGCCCTACATATATGGCAGTAGTTATGGTTATAGAAGGTACCCGGGTGTTCTGCTGGGCTATTGAGGCTGCTGTCTGACATTATTGTAAGTCTCTGCGAATGGCTAAACGAGTGAGTGAGTGAAAGAGTGTTGTCTACTATTTCTATTGACTTGGCCACGTTGGCGAGCCTAGAACGAATGAATGTACTGAATAGATACATAAATAAGTATCTCTCTGTGTGTGAGTGTGTGTGTCTTGTAATAAATACTTTATTCACATACATGCGCAAATCTTTAAAGTCAACAACAATAACAACAACAAAATGGTCAATGCAAAACTTTTATTGTTCATGGCAACGACGAGAATAATGAGTAGCACCAACACTACACTAAAACCAACGTCAACATCAATACCAAACCAAACATTACATAGATACAATGAGAGTGTAAATCTAATTAGTTAGTTTTACTTGCATGGAATGCATTCACTACTAGCAGTAACTACTAGCAACAAATATGTACTTATAAACAACAAAAGCAACAGTCGCAAATACAATAAGAACAATTTGGTATTATTTCTTATTAATATGATGCAACCCAGTAAACAATTTTGTTGTAATTTGAGAAATAAAACATATATGGGAATCGAAATACGAGTGAAAATGGAAAAGAAAGAAATATGTTTCATCATTAAGAAGCGATTAAACACAACAAAAGAAAACTAAGTATTTCACTCATATTGTCTTTAAGATGTTTACAATATGTACGAGGTTTGTTTGAAAATTAAAAAGACTTTTTATTTTTCTCGGTCCACGTATTATTGATTATCGAATTTGTTTCTTTTTATTTGGTACACATTGTACTTATATTCCAAACACACATATGTTGTCATTATCAGCCATTTTGCATTGCGAGTCGTGTTTTGTGCACTTCTTGATTTTGGTCTATTCCAAAAAATTGATCAAAGTATCGTACGTATATTAATATTTTTGTAAAAAATAAAATTAAGAAAATGTTGTGTTAAAATGTTGTCTGAGGTATTTTCCGAGTCTACCTTGAGTAAAAATAAAATTATATAAGTGGTACAAACCCTTCACAGAAGGTCGAGAAGATGTTAATGACGATGCCCGACTTTGACGACAATAACCGATGAAATCGTTGAAGCAGTGAAGAAAATTTTTATGAAGAATCGTCGAATCACTATTCGTGAAGTTGCCGACAATGTAGACATTTTGGGCATGAAACGTGTGCCAGCGAAGTTTGTTTCGAAATTTTAATATTTTGAGCAGAAGAAGCGTCGCCTTAGCATCGCTCAGGAGCAGTTGATTGACATTAACGGCGATCCACCCAGTTTTGGTGGGTCATAACTGGGGGGATATGAGTGACAACATACCGCCACAAAAAAAGTGAGAACATAACGCCTCAAAAAAAAAAAGCAAAAAGTGAACTTAATTTTTGAACAAACAACGTGTGTAAAGGAAGTCATAATGAAATGTGGGTTGAAAATTGAGGCTTAAGGAAATCTAATTGACTATATGTGTAAGAAATTTAGAATTTTCTTACAATTTAATCTGAGCATTTAATATTTCTACTCTACACGCAGTGTAAAAGTTTTTCATTAAGTTTGTAATAGACAGAAGGAGACATCGGAGACCCCATAAAGTACACACACGTACTCGTATATCCTTGATCAGCTCCACGAGAAGAGTTGATTTAGCCATGACCATCTGTATGTATGGAAACTAGTCCCTCAGTTTCTGAGCAAGAGAACTGAAATTCCACGAAATTTTCCTTGCACCAAACGCTGTACATTTGTCGGAATCAACCGAATCGGACCACTAGATGGGGTATCTCCTTACAAACACCGATTGAAAATTTGTCTTTCCATTTTCACACATCTTGTATAACAAAGAATAACTTAGAATAGGCCAAATTGTTTGCAAAAAGACTGATAAATTGGAAGAACCCTAGTAACTTTGAACTGCTATTAAAATCATTAAGTCTAAACAATCAAATAACTAAAGCTTGTCAAAGAAGAGTGAATATATTCCATTTCATTTCATTCATTCATGAAATCAAAATCATCTTAACTACTTATTAGACATTCTAATTATCTGTCGGAAGTCTTTACTGAACAACTGACAAACAATTCTCAAATCAAATCTGTCAGCACATTTTGATCGATATGTGCACTTCAACTTAGTACATACGAGTAATTGTAAGTAAGAAATAATATTAAAGAAAATATTTATTAAATACAAAACATAACCAAATATGTACTTTGTTCACACAGATACACAATAATTCTATACTACTACTATACTATTATTATTTAGTACTTGTGGGTTGCAAGGAAATGTATTTATTTGTATATGATACAAGTATAAAAAATCCGATTGTAAAAGCATTCAACCTACCCAAAGACCTCATAAATATTGTATGTAGCATTACAATACTCGTACATAGTACATTACAATAAGTCAATACTTGAGCAAATGACTGAGTAAGTAGTGACTGACTGAGTGAGTGGTTATTTTTGCATTAATTATATATCATTTAATAGACATTTAGATGTATTTTGTTTAGACACTTTAAATATTCTATGTACTCGTCGTACACTTAAATCAGAGAAACATTTTGAGTGGTTACTGCACACAATTGTAATTGAGCCATAATTCATTCAATGTATCGAAAACAAAATAGAATTAAATAAATGTAAGTAAATGAATGATTGTTTGTATGTATATTTGTATCTAAAAATTTGCATACATCTCAATTGGATATTGGATTGGAATTTTTGCGTGGTTGATTTGGTGTATGACACGTTGAGGGCTGAGGCTGAGCCTGAATGTGATGTGATGCTGATGCTATTATAACTTGTTTTAGACATTTGTGGTGTTATTGTTTGAATGATATTTTTATTCGTTCGCTTTATTTTGCGATAGAAATATAGATTTATTAATGGTGAAGTATAGCAAGTTTGATTTCTAATATACGAGTATTGTATAATGCAACCCACACAAACACAATTTCATTCATTTTGAGAATAAAAACTATCTAAATATCGTCAACAAATGTCATAAATTTTAGTCAAATAAGTGCAATTTTTTGTTGTATATTTTCTAATTTTTATTTATTTTTATTATTTTTATAAACAAAACAATTCAAAAATGTTGTTATTGTTCTATAAAAATGTATAAAAATAGTAGACAAGTCAACAAGTTCGTTGCTTAATTTAGCAACATTGAAGTCTTTCGTTTTGCCGTCTTTGTTGTGTGACACCGTGATTCTTTACGCTTTTTAAGCCTTTTTGGTCTTGAAAATATTATTATTTTGTTGTTTTAAACAAAAGAAGAAGAAGAAGTCAGGTTCGGGGTTCAGTAGTGATGTCATGCATTAATGAGTAAAAAAAATAAACATAACAAAACAAAACATAAATAAATAAATTTCATTATTTTTTGTTGATTTTCGGGCATTCTATTTTTCATTCCTTCACCTGTGTTCCAATGATTCCGAAGGCCAAAAATATTTCAAATATTTGTATTTTATTGATTTCATTTTAAATTTATTGTAACAAATTGCCAAGGCGGATTTAAATACTCATAAAACCAAGTCTTAATTTGTTTTTTAGTAGTAAAACATTGTATTCTAGTTTCCTTGTGTTTTGAAAATACAATTTAGCTAAATTGGTTTTAAAAATATTTAAAAGAATGCGACTCAAATTTGTTCATCTTTACATAAATACCTAGAGGAAAGGTGAGTGAGTGAGTGATGAGTAAGTCCAAGTATTTTTCAACGCATGAGAGCAAAAGTTAAATATACTTGATGTATTTTGTTTTCTGATTATCTTTTCACAAAAAATGCCAATTATTGCAACGCTTCGGAAATTTTTAACAAGTAAAATTGTATTTTTGGTTTTTCTTTACTCATATGAAGAAAGAAGCTGATTGTTGCTTTGTCTTTAATTGTATAATATTTTCAAAGATTTCACACTTCAAAATTGTGATTCATTTATTTTTTGGTTGGAATACTAATTATAATATTTTCAAAAGAAAGTTTTGTAAAAGAGAAAATGACCTCTAAATTATGGCAGCAGCAATGAAAAAGCTGAGTATTGGGTGTATGCATATGATTCCGCCCTTTCCGATAGTTTCGCTAGTATCGCCGCTTACACTTGCACACTAAAATACTAATACTTGCATTCGATAGTGCCTTCTATCAGCTGTTAAACACAGTGTATAACAGCTGATAGAAGCATAAACAACAAATATTTCTAATTCATTGAAAATGTCGAGTTTTATCCCAAGTAAACATCATTTGCGGGAGGTTTTATTGCACTATTTTGTTGCAAAGAAAAGTGCAGCGGAAACTTATCGTTTGCTTGCTGATGTTTACGGTGAGCATGCTCCATCGAATACAACTTGCAAAGAATGGTTTCGACGATTTAAAAATGATGATTTTGACATTGAGGACAGAGAACATGGAAAACCACCCAAAAAATTTGAAGATGCTGAATTGGAAGATTTATTGACCGAAGATTGTTGTCAAACACAATCAGAATTGGCAACAACATTAAATGTTGATCAATCAACTATTTCAAGACGTTTGCAAGCAATGGGAATGGTTCAAAAAGTCAATAACTGGGTGCCACATGAATTGAAAGACCGAGACATCGAACGTCGCAAAACCATTTGTGAAATGCTGCTTCAAAGACAAAAAAGAAAAGGTTTTTTGCATCGGATAATCACGGGAGATGAAAAATGGATATATTACGAGAATCCTAAACGCAAAAAATCTTGGCTGAAGCCAGGTGAGGCCGGCCCATCACAGCCAAAGAAAAATATTCATTGTACCAAGGTTATGCTCTGTATTTGGTGGGATCAGAAAGGTGTTGTGCACTATGAGTTGCTGAAACCGTCTGATACTATCACTGGCGATGTTTACAGACGACAACTAATGCGGTTGAAGGTAGCTATAGAAGAAAAACGACCGGAATGGGTGAATAGGCATGACAAATTAATTCTTCAACATGACAACGCCAGACCGCATACGGCAAATGTTGTGAAAACATATTTAAATGGACAAGACTGGGAAGTGCTACCCCACCCGCCATATTCACCAGATATAGCCCCTTCAGATTTTCATTTATTTCGAAGGATGCAGTCTGATCTTACGGGAGAGCGATTCACTTCTTATGAAGATATCAAAATTTGGCTTCATAATTGGATTGCCTCAAAAGACCAGGACTTCTTTATGCAAGGAATCCGTAAATTGCCTGAAAGATGGGCAAAGGTTGTAGCTGCAGATGGGGCATACTTTGAATAAATAAATTTTCCTTTTCTAAACAAGCAAATTTGTTTTGTTTTCACAAAAAAGGGCGGAATCATATGCATACACCCAATACAATCTTCAGATTATATAGATTTTTTTATCATAATAGATACGAAATTATTGTATCATTCTTTTTTAAACTGTCTGATGAATTTGAATTATGCATAGAAGATATTTTAAATAAATTTAATAGAAAACATTCCAGTTTTTTCCAAAATTTCAAAAAAAATTACAATAATTGTAAAGACAGATAAATAATGTTTCAGTTGTTGTTGTCAGGATTGTGTTATAACAACTCTACTCTAACTTTGTGGCTATTAAAGAATTGAAAGTATATACATACATTCTTTACTTCAAGAAATTAAACTAAAAGTTTTTTCAAATTTGGAAGACTTTCTATTAAAAACAGAAGTGCATTTATCATCTATACCAAAACCAAAAAAAAAAAAAAGAAAAAAAGAATATAAACCCTCATGCACATAATTGGCCAACTTTGTCTAATATCGTTTTGACAATCAATCAATGTCAATTTTGGGGATTCCCTTTAACTTCTATTCTTTTTATTTATTATTTATTTATGACGTCAGTTTATGTGTAGATCTAGTTTTATACGTATGTGTTGCAAAGATTGATAAAACTATGCCTAAAGACCGCATTGTTTTGAGAAAAAAACCAACAAAATTGCTTGCAAAAAGTGCAATAAGAATTTCAAAAGAATACATTGACCGATGAATATGGGTATGAGTTCCAAGAAGTTAGCAAAAAAAGCCACTTCTGACCACTTCTGGATGAAGACAATTTTGTTTTTATAAAGTTAAAAGTAAAGTAAATTGAACAGAATCCGACTGGTCACGTGTTATATTTCGGACGAGTCCAAGATCGATCTTATTGGACCCATTGTCTTTCGCATAGTCCGTCATAAACAAGGTAAGGTTGATATGGAGATGCATTTCCAAAAACAAATCGGTGATCATTTTGATGGGATAACTTCCAGTTCAGGCGGAAAAATATAATAATCTACATATATAAAAATGAACCCAAAAAATAGTATGACACCGCAAAACGCGAGAACGGTTGGACTAATTTTGATGATTTTTCTTTTTGTTGTACTCATGAAGTTACCAGTCAGGTTCTTTGGTACATTTGGATTCGTTAGGTGGCGCTGTTGTCCAGATACAGATAGTTTTAAGTAATTTTTTTTTTTAAACATTTTTTCATTTGGCGCAAAATATACTGAACCGATTTTAATATTTTTTTTTTTTTTTAAATTGCTAAGGTTATAATAGAATACTAAAATATATATACGCAGGCCGGGTAACGCTAGTACAATATAATATTGTAGGTAGCTGTATAAAGTTTGAAATTTATAAGAGAATAGGAAGAAAGTTTATTTTTTCAGGATGATTCCGTACCTTGTCACCGGTGTCTCTTTGTAAGTAACACTACCACACTTGCCACCTGCGCACTTTTTCTGATTTTACTAAATAATTTCTTAACATTACATTGCAAAATTGAAAAAAAAAAACTGGTCATAATTTCATTCTCAGTCCAGACTCCAATCCAATTGTTTATACCCACATGACAGAAAATCTTCGTAAGAAGAAGCTAAAAAGTACGGTGGATTAAAGAAAATGTTTGAAAAATTTTGCAATGAAACCCCGGAATATATTGTGCGAGAACGATTCTGGTGAAGTAGCTCAAATGATGTCTAAGCCAGGACTAAAGGCCAGTAAGGTTTTACTGTACATTTAATGGGACATGAGCTGCTTCCATATGACCAAACACTAAACTCGGAACTCTACTCTGTCAACAAGTGGACCGTTTGAAGCTAACGATTGCCCAAAAGCGATCAGAATTGGCCAATAAGAAAGACGTTGTTGACGAAGTTGCGTTGTTGTATCCACCGTATAGTATCTATCTGGCACCAAACAACTTTTACCTCTTCTTATCATTGCAAAATTTTCTTAGTGACAAAATAAAATGGCTTCAATGGAGGACTGCGAAAATCGTTTTACAGAGTTTTTCAGGAGCAACGATCAGAGCTTCTATGACAGAGGAATCATGAAGCTAACCTCAAAATGACATCAAATCATTAAACAAGACGAGACATATAAGACATAAATCGGACAACCCTAACCATAATAAATAAAGTTTCAAATTGCGCTACAAATTTTAGAAATTTATTTTAGTTAAAAAATAACTTATTAGAACAAACACATGGTTGCATTTCTCTACAAGGTTGTAAATATTTCATTTAAAACTACAACAAATTTCACTGAATGCTCACATAAATAACAATTAATTATTTCGCTACAAAACTTTTCAATTAAGCATACTAAATCAAAAGATTAATCCTTCCGTAATTGTTGTGTTTTATGGTATATTGTAGTCCAAGTGAGTGAGTGGGTAGTGGGTGTAATACGGCGATCAGAATTGATTATAACGCGCTTCGGCAAAACAATTTAAAATTTATAACTTAATTATAGAGACACTTTAATTATACATGTATAAACAAAGCCCCAAGTGATCGACTAGTTAAAAATTTATATTAAAAGTATAAAACAAAAGCTCCAATTAAATTCTCAGAGACAATGGAAAGTTGACCTACAAAAAAATGAAAAATTTATACAAAACAATTCGACACACCTCATTTAAAATAAAATAAAAAAAGTGCCACTGCTGATTGTCATAAATACAATAAATAAATAAATAAATAAAAATATTATGTCATAACAACAATAACCAACTGCAGAATACAAAATTCATTTATGAGAAACAAAATCTTTATAAATTATTCAAAATAAAAAAAAAAAAAAAATTGAATGAAAACTAAAATTATTGCCGCCATTCACTCTCAACTCAACACAAAAAATGTCCTTTTATGTTTGTTTGCTTAAATTGTGAAAAATTATTCAAAATTTATTTACAAAAACGCAAAACAAAACATTTAAATAATTTGCATTTAAACGTGAAAAAACAACATATGGTCATCGTTGGATTGGAATTGGAATGATCTGATCAACAGTTTATATTGTGATTGTGTGTGTGTGTGTGTGTGTGAGTGTTTGATCAACTCCAACGCCAAATGATGATTTCATCGTGTATCCAATCCACAACACTTTTAAAAGAGCCTTCCCGCCTCCGTAATAATAAAAAAAAAAAAGCGAAGCGATCAATCCAAGTATTTATAACAATAAATAAATCCTTGGATTGTTGGAAATGAAATGAAATGAAATGAAATGTAATGACGACGAAAGAAATACGATAATAAAAATAAATGACTAAATGAATGAATGAATAAATAACAATAATTTCAGTTGCACATTGTCGAGTCTGCGGACAACGAAGTAGTGATTTACAATTTCAAATTCAAGTTTTTTGTTGTTTTGGTTTTGGTTTTTTTCTTTTTTGTTGTTTTTTTTTTAAGCAGAAATCCAATTCTCAATTGACAGCAGCAGCAAAGTAAGCAAGTAACAAGTAAGCAATTGCCGATGTACAATAGTATTCACTTCATTGATTTGTCTGTCCAATTGTATGTCGATCTGTCTGTCGCATGGTCTTGATTGAGAATTATGTGCGACAACAATTGGCAGAGTCATTGAGCAATCGAGACATACGATCGATCGATCGATCGATCAAGTGATCTTTAAGCTATGGCAGGCAGGCGGCAACAACGAGTTGCAAGACACTCGCACAGCAACTTGCGTGTTGATGTTATTTCTAGTTGTTTCGTTATTACTGCTGTAGGTGATCATGATGTTGACGATGCCAACAATAATGATGATGATGATGATGATGATGATGGTGATGCTGCTTTTGATATTGTTGTTGTTTGTTGCACTTAAAGTGCCGCAAATGTTACGACATGGTATAAGATTTGTTGCATGTGCTTTTTCATTTAACGCTTTAACTGAATTTGACATAAGGCTATGGACATGGACATCGGACCACCACTAGACCACCAAAGGCAATGAGGTCACAACAATGACTCATATCCATTAAGTGGTTTTGTTGAATGTGTGATAGTGATGAGCTGAAGTGATTTAAATTATGTCAAGAGGGATTACTACACGATTATACAAGAGATCAATGTTGACTTTGAGATAACATTGATCTTGTTAACAACGGTAGGTCTACAGGTTCATTATTAGTAAAAGTATAATAAGAAAAAAGGGATCAAAATACAAATGAATGAAATACTCCATTTTCTGTTACACTTTTCTATTTTTTAGAGGAATAGGATAATACATTTCGAATTCAATGAAGTATTTAAAAACAAAAAAGAGGCTATCCCGAAGCTGATCCTTTGATTGAGCAAACAGAAATATTACATTATTGCTTGACCTCTGTTTAGGCTAGAGTCAGTATTCATACTGCATGTCAACATAGTGACCTAAATATTTGTATGGGATCTATACGATCCAGTAATCCTAGGGTCTGGAATTTTATATGGGTAGTGAATATGGCTCAGACACTTATATCCAAATTTCAGTTGGATAATACAATAACCCGTTTAGTGTTCTAATTCGCTTGGTTCATTAAAAAACTGACATCCTAGTTTGCACAAATACAGATGGACAGACGTACATAAATCAAACAACTCGACTCGTCGAGCTTATCTAAAATTTATGGGGTCTCATGACAAACTTATGGTACTATACACTACTGAATAGTATAAAAACTAATACAGGAAGCCAATGCCCATAACTCCATTTTCTGTAAAATTCTCAAAATTATTTTATTTTATTTTAGGTGCACAAAGGAATTACAACTCCAAATCCAATATTCATAGCATCTTTTTCTGTAATATTTCCAAAATTATTTCCAAAACTATTTTCTTCCCAAAAAGCTTTAAGCTTCAAGTGAAAAGCTTTTCCGAGCTCAACTAGTCAATGTTTTCTTACAGTGTATTTCTCATCTCTCAAGCATGCTTCTAGAACACTAACAACAACAACAACATCTGCTGCTATTTTAACACTTCCACTATAAAGTAGTTTTGGTGTAGGTGGTTGTTGATCGACTACTTGAAACATAGTCACAGTCACAACAACAATAACAACAGCAGCAGTAGTTTCATGTTGTCAACTGTAGCAAGGCAGGCAGGTTGGCAAGTTGGAAGACATTGGAAGGCTGGTGGGTAGGTAGGCTGCAGGGCAGTCAGACAGTTGACTGCCACAGTAAAAGCATTCGAACGAATGTTCAGAGAGATCAAACGTTCGATTGTTGCCGATCGATCGGGTAATGACAACGTTCAGTTCAGCTCTGTTCATTTCATC
Organism: Amiota minor; assembly: GCA_037043295.1. Lineage (NCBI taxonomy): Eukaryota > Metazoa > Arthropoda > Insecta > Diptera > Drosophilidae > Amiota > Amiota minor. The sequence continues at coordinate 1,863,888 of JBAMAW010001038.1, forward strand.
GAATGAGTATCTGTGTCAACATAACGATGTTATGCCGTAAAGAGAAGGCAAGCTGCCTACCGTAAATGGGCAATAAGCATTCGCCAAAAATAACAACAAGAAATAACAAGACCCATAGCCAATATAATAAGGTTTTACTGTAACAACAACGACGACATGATGCGTAGGATGCAATCAAACTTGAACAATTTTCAATTTCAATTCAATTCGATTTCATTGAAGAAACAACTCACAAACAAAAACTATTGCGAAATATCAAACATTGTAAAAATTTGTAATAGTAAATTTGAAGTTTGAGTTTTTTTCAAAAACAATTGGGTTAAAAGCAGCACGCAGTACGACGAGATTGTTCAGTGAAATAAGTTTGAGGGTCACCTCTACATAACAATATCGTATACTTGAATAAGCGACGGTTGTGGGCGTCTTGACTTTGTTTGTTTCAATATTATTTACTGTATTTCTCTTTTGTTTTTGATCTTATTTATTTTTATTGTATATTTACTTGACTAATGTTACATCGTTCACTCATGAATTTTTAAGTCAAAAATGGGCAACTTTAGACGCCTACATTAATATTAAATATCAATAATTTAATTCACGAATTGGTTATTCATTCATGGATTTGGCAATGAAATCGAAAATTTTGCGCTATTTTACTATTTTAGTTTTAACTATTGATTTTTCATTCATTTACAATATTATGGTAACTTACCTGGAAGTGTAATATAATTGTCCAGATCAAACCGAGCGTTAGCTTTGGATTGCCATCGACAATATCCTCGCCCCGAATATTAACCAATTTTATGCCTTTGTAGCGTAGAAAATCTAAAGCCATGTAGCAATTTTGCAGCATGTGAAAACGCATTTTACCTTTCTCACGTGGCTTTAAGAAATAAAACAAACAATACAAGAAAAAAAAGAAAGAAGAGAAAACATGGAAAAAGGTAATAGGTAATATAGTGACGGAAGATTATACACAGTCGACGCTTAAGGCGCTTACATTATTATATACAACTACTTACCAGGTGTTCGCCAGATAGCACCTCCAGTAGTGAAAGTAAATTATTACCATCGCGTAAATCTTCAAATAAATCCACCACACGACGATTGGCCTAAAAGTCATCATCATAAAAAGTTCCAAGTTTTCAAAAAAAAAAAAAAAATAAATAAATAAAAACAAATAAACAATAATAAAGATTAGTTTAAGGTGGAATGGAATTCATTTTCAACAGAGAATAGTGACACCCAAACATGCAGCACAACAAATTTGATGAAAGTAAAAGTTCGCATGCAACAAAATCATAAAATAATTTAAAGTGAGCATTGTAAGATTTAGTTAAATTGAAGGCATGAAAAATAAGTAAGTAGTAGGTAGATAAGTATTGAAAATTGTTGTTGTTGGACCAGTTAAGTCTAGTAAAATAACAATAGAAGTGACAACAAACATGAATTTAATGTGTTTGCAAGCTAAAAAGTATGCTAGAATTTATTGGAATGCAAAAATGATGAAAGATTTAAATGAAAATTGTAAGGAAACCTAAATTTGTTGTATAAAATATGATTTTAATTAAAGCAGAGATTCTTAATAAACTTAATAAACAGCTGTGATTGAAAATTTAGAACTGCATTATAAAAGTTTTAATTTTTTTTTATAAAATTTTTAATTTTTATAGAAGATTTTTTTTAATTACAGTAACATAACAAAGTAAAAGGGATCATTTCAAATAGACATAGAAATATAATTGTAATGCATTAAAGTTATTATTTTTCTATTAAAAAGTGAAATTCAGCCATATTTGTATTAATTCACAAGCTTAAAATTATGCTACATTTATGTTTTTTTTTTTAATTTAACGAAAAACAAAATCATAAATTTACGGTGTGTGCCAGAATACTCCAAAGTTGTTGAGGTCGGTTGGTTTCAATTTCACCCAAAAAATCCGAACTATGATGTTCGAAAGAATAGCTGATTGCAGAGTTTTTGCGATTGAAGGTCTGTTGCCACATAAAACAGGAACAGTTCCAGATTTCAGTACATTTTCGCAAATGTTGATTCAGGCGTAAAAGTATTGAAATTTGATTCTGTACTTGTTTTATGCAGCAAAACCCCAAAAAACAAAAAACAGAACAGACACAGAAATCAAAACAGAATTCTTTTTAATTTGTCTGTTTCTGTTTCTGTTCTAGGCATGTCAACTTTCACTTATGAGATTTTTACAACTTTTCATTTAACTAATCACTTTCTGTGCATTTTTAAACCAAATTTTAGACAACACAGCTTTATTCTTAATAATTATAGTTCTTGTTTTAACATACCAATTAATTAATTAATTGAAAGACAAATTTGAATCTTCGAAATTGAACCTGTGTCATATTCAGTATTGGTCGTTTTTGGCTGGTTGATTGATTTTGCTTTAATGCAAAAGAAAATTATAATAAAACTGCAATTTTATACTTCAAACAACCGAAAAGCAGATTTCCGAGGAAAATAATAAGCTAGAATTGTTTATATATATTTTTCGTAAGCACTAAAAAATTGGGAGATTACAAAAACCTCTAAAGAATATTCTGAAACACCGAGAATTGCCATTGGGTTGGAAAAAGGTTTCTGGCACACAACCGTTAAACTTCAACTAAAAGCAGCAGGAAAATATAATTTAAAAAAATTAATTGTAATTTAATAAAATTTTATTAAACAAAATTATGCTTTAATTAAAATAAGTGGTACAATTCTTTGCTAACAATGCACAACACTTAATAATTGAGTTTGACAACATTTAAGTTTCATCTCTAGCAATATTTTTATTTTTGTTGAAAATTTCAATGAAACTTATATGAGTCAAAATCAAATTTAGTAAGCTTCTCTGAGCTATAATCTAAAATCTGAACTTACAGACGGTGGACAACAGGGTATGCCATTTGTGTAAACACAAACATGTAGCATTGTATAAGTCTGGAATTGATTATTTAGTTTATTTAGTAGGATCATTTATGAAATCATCTAAAATTTGTGCTTAAGAGATCTACGTACTTCTCTAAGATCATTTTATTTTATTATCATAAAAAAATATGAAATGAAAATTTGAAAATAATAAAGAAAACTATTATGGATTTTATTAAGAAGCTTTTGTTTTACCTTAGCATACTTCCAATGCTGCGTGTATTGTAAATTAAAACAGAAAAAATAAGCAAAATTGAGACAAAATAATTTGTTTAGATGAGTTCAAATTTAAAGTTACATAATTTGCATTACTAAATGAAATTAACAACACTTTTTTTTTATACATAATTATTTTGGGAAGGTATAAAAAATTAAGTTAATGGACACCATGGGAAATTTTGTTTTTATTTGATTTAAATTGAGTTGATTTGTTTTTGGGTATTTTTGGTTTGGTTTGGTTTGGTTTGGTTTGGTTTAGTTTGGGTTGGGTTCGGTTCGGTTTTACCAACTAAGATGAGCTTAAATTAACTACACATATCATAATGATGATAACTTTTAATTAAGTTGGTTTTTGCTTAATCATACTGACCTTTTTAAGATGTTTGTTAACCCATTTTGTGAAAGTCTTCTTTTGAATGGCATCGCGTTCATCTTTATGTGGGTGAAAAGCAGCACGAACGAAACACAGCAAAAGAAAAGTAAAAAGAAATGGTATTTTGTTTTATTAATAATTATATAAAATTTTTACAAATTTGCATGCAGAAAATATTTTAGTGAAAAAAAATTGTTCAAAACTCGTCGTATTTTTATTTCAAAATTTTTGTTTCTTAATTTTTGATTGGCTTTAAAGCCAAATAGTTTTGACTTTTTAATAACTTTTAATAATTTTTATAATTTTTTTTTTTTTTGCATATTTTTGTTTCTAAAATTTGTTTCAAATCCCCCAAAAAATAAATAAAATAATAAATGTATTTTATTGTAATTAAAACAAAAAAACAAAAGCCACTCCCACACTACGCAATTTAAAATGAGATACACAACACTAAATTTGTATCTTTACATCAGACTCACACACTCTCTTCTTTCATACAATAAATCAAATAATATTCTTGTTGTGTGTGTAGGCTCAAAGTCTCCAATAAGAATTGTAATTAATAAATAATTTACATTTTGACTTGATTTAATCAATTGATACGTAAAAAAACCAGTTTGTAATTAAGTATTTACAATTGATGTATTAACATCTTAATAGAATTTTTAATAGCTTATAGTTTTATGGACATGTGTACGTCTTCATATTGATGACACTTTAATAATTTATAGCTTTACATTCATTTAAAGTATTTTTAGTTTCCCTTTAAATGGATTACCACCTTAGATGTAAGTATCTACATTGCCAGATCTAGGCCATCGGTAAGTCAAAACGAATAGAAACTAAGAGTAGTTTATATCAAACATTGAGCATTGACTTGGTTTCCTAATGTCTATCCCCTCCTCCAATCATACATCGAAATACATATCATTTATTGGTCTTGCGAAATATATACTCGCTTCATCTTTTTAGTGCCTGTCCATCTTCGTCGCATATCTGGAGCTCCAGTTGAGCTCGAATCGCACCGAGACTTGAAGACATCAACTGTGCTTGATGAAATAAATTTTCACTGATTTAATGTAAACCGGCTCGATCCCTTCCCTTTGCATCAATTCATCACACAGACGCCTCGATCACTAACGACCTCCTCACAAGGAGAGCATGCCAACCATTAACTATTCCTATCTCGACGAGCTCCTCATTCTTCATTCTAGTATTAAAATAAACAAAAACATTTGTTTAACCTAATCCCCATACAAATTCTTACTCTCAAGTTATGAAATGTGACATAAATGTCTCCTTAATTAAGAAATGACTATCAAACTATACAAACTCATAAATAATGTACTCGAATGCTGTATGTTAAATGTTAATACACCTGACTTGTGGGTCCCTATATTTTCTGATAATAAGCATTACTACAATACGAAAACAAGCACACAAAATTAACAATAATTCTCAAGTGTTTTAAATCGCATATTAGATAAAACCAAAGCATTCATTCAATTCATGATGTGTCATTCAAATCTGTTCATTTGTTTCTTTCTTGTCTGTCCAGTGCAAACCATATGTCAATAGGCCCGCTACTGAACTGTCTCATTCATCATAGTTGCTGTAATATCATTGTATAACATTTTCGCTATCATTTGGCTTTTTTTTTTTGTTTTGTTTCTTTGCTTTTCACACTTGATTAATTTATCATCAAATCATAAAGAATACAAAAACAAACATTTTTATTAATGTTTTCCTAATGTAAATCTTATCATTAAAAGTTAATAAAACAAATCTGAAACATGATTTTTGAACATTTCTTTTCACTAAAAAATAAAACAAAAAACAAACATATTTTTTAGTATTTTATATATAAAACAATAACAAACAAACAACACAAAAAAACACTAAATAATTGAAGGTCTCCAAAATATGACAAGGCAACTCAAAGAATTTTCAAAAGATTAAAAATCATAATAATTATGTATTATAAAATAATTATTAACATTTAAATAACAAATAAATAAATAAATAGAATAAAAAATTGAGCAAACGCAAGGCGTGAAGAATTCATTTCATTTTTAATTTCCGCAAAAAATAAATCAGAAATAAAAAAAAAAATCAAAACCAGCATGTGAACGTGAGCGCACTAAATACTCGTATTGCATGCGTGAATTTTTGCACTCGCATGCGATATTTTTCACTTTATCACATGAGACAGAATTTGTTGAATTATATTCTAGTTCGTTCACTCTTCGTTTGTTTGCCACTCGTTTCGGCGGCAATCTTTTGTGTGTTCTTTCGTCTGTTTTATATACAATACTAGTAAGTTATGTATTTATATTGTATATTTTTTGTTTTAGTTATTGTACTTAGTTTGAGTCATGATTATTTTTGTTGCTTGGCTTCACTTGGTTTCGTCATTTTTTGTATGAACAAAAAAAAAAAAAAAAAAAAACAACAACAACAAAGTCGCGAATTACTTTTGCAGATAGATAATAATTTGTTTTAAAAATAAATAAAATTATATATTTTTATGTTTTTTTTTTCCTATTATTTTTATTGTATTTTTAATTCGAAACATAAGCAAAGCGTAACGACAATGAGAAGAGATGAAGCAAAGCAGCTAAGATTTTCTAAATGCTTAAATGCAACTTATTCGGATGAATTGCGACAAGTGGCGATTGGTTTCGTTTGTTGTTGTATTTGTCTTTTTTATTATTGTTGTTTTTTTTTTTTAGTATTGTCACTATTATTGAAAATATTTTATCTACACTTTTTCTACTTTTCGGTTTGAATAGAAAAAAAAAAAGAAAAGAAAACAAGTTAGAAGCGTTCAAAGTTCATTTTGTTTCTTTTAAATAGTTAAAATCCAATGTTTTGTTTTACTTGTGGGTGGGCAAATTTCAACCAATTGATAGAAAGAATGAAAGAAATAATAAAATTTTTATATTTTATATTTTTTTAAGGGAAGAAATTTGTTTCCCATTGTACCAAATCTAGGCAGGTTTTTTTGCATAGACAGTTCAAGTTTAATGTTCGCGAGATTATGAAGTTGCCTGAGATATCACAGATTGTCTTCATTGATTACATTTTGAAGGTCATATGAGAAAATGCAATGCCTTTATGAACGATAATCTGACAAAAAGATCTATGAGTGTAGTAAATGGGGCACTACAAAACTTTTGCAATTTTGCAACACCATCGTGAGTTTTCACAATCTGACGTTTCCATCTTGAAGTTTGGAATTTTTTAGCATATTCATACTTAGAACATTTTGTCATATTGACGGTATTTGTTTACTTTCACTTAAAAACTTCATCTCGAGAAAAAAATGGATTTTAATCGAGAACATTTTCGTGTGATAAGTTTTTATGATTTTCGAAGTGCATTAAATTGGCAAGATAGTATGAAAAGACTTCATTCGGGAAGCACCACATAAGACTACCGTATATCTCTGGTTTATAGATTTCAATCGTCGGCAAGGACGAATTTCGTGAAGGTCTACCAAAAACAGCAGTTACGTCCGAAAACATCGTTGCTGTGCGTAAATTAATAATGGAAGATCGGCATGTGACATACGGTGGGATTCAGGCGACTGTGAGCATTCATTCCACGGCAATACATAGAATATTGCATGAACACTTCGCTGGAAGAAAGCTAGTTTCACGTTGGACCCCGCATAATTTGACAATCGCTTAAAAAATGGCTCGCATCGATTGAAGCAAAGAAATGCTGAAAAAATACGATCGTGATGCTTGAAAAGAAGTAATTAAGATTGTCACAGGTGACAAATCATGAATCTATGCGTATGAACCGGAAAGTAAACATCAATCGAGCGCATGGGTGTTCCAAGAGGATGACAATCCAACGAAAGTTGTTCGCGCACGAAGAAGTTCGAAGCAAATGTTAGCATGTTTCTTTGGGCTGAACGGATATATCACAACCGTAAAAATGGTCATGGGTCATCCGGCACAGCCCCGATTTATCACCGAATAATTTCTTTTTGTTCCCAACGGTGAAGAACAAATTACGTGGTCAACGATTGTCGACACTCGAAGAAGCGGAGTGGAAAAAGTTCTTCGAAAATTGGTAAGCGTATGCAAAAGTGTAAACTTCATGGAGAATACTTAGAAAAACAATAAAGCTATTTTTTTAATCCAAACAATGCTTATTTACTTCCGATTGCAAAACATTAATTTCATCGCTTTGAGATGAAACAATTTAAAATTTAAAAATGATTCTAAATCTTATTTGATAGTCCAAGAAAACTTTTAATTCCTACAATAATTGAGTAATTGAGAAGTCCAGATATTATTTTTGAAAATTGGAAATGACAGTTCAAAAGGATTCATGAGAATTGGACATGCAATTTTTAAGTGTCCGAAATTTAAACATTGTAACAAAAAATTCCAGAGATCATTTTATTTTCGCTACAATATACACTAAAGTATTTAAGAAAACACCATTTAATAGAATTTCCTAAAACTCATTAACTCATGGGATCAAATTTTCTGATTTTATGGTATTCTATTTTATGTATTTATAGAGATCAATAATAATAAACCCTATCATTTCAGATACTAAATCAATCTAACTACACATAATTGAGTATATTTGCGGTTAATAAACTCTACATTGAAGTCGATTACTGAAGTGTAAATTAAATAAACACGCATATTATTGTCAGGTTATAAGTCTAAGAACCCAAGAAAAACAATCAACAATGGCGACACTTGGTAAATAATATTATACAATAAAATAAAAATAAAACAAAAACAAAAACAAGATTCAATAAGCAGGCAAAATTGTAAAATAGCCAAGAGCAAAGAATTATTAGCCTCTTGGTTGAAGAATGAAAAGTTGGTAAAAGAAAGAAGAATGAAAAATCGTAAAAAGTTGAAAGCAAAAAATTGTTCAGGTGGAAGAGTAAGAAAATTAATAGAATAACAAAAGAGATATAAAGTGAACGGTCAAGAGGAGTTTGTAAAAAATACAAGATAAGATAAGAGAGCATTATACTATTGTTAGAATTAAAGATATTATATTGTAGAACAAAAGAAAGATAGTTAGAAAGTGAGAGAGTGAATGAGTGTAAGAGATTCTCTCTATAAACACCTAGGGAGTAAGAGTAAGAGCAGCCACACAACTTCATAGGCTTGAAAAATACATATAAAGGCAATTAAATATTTTTATTTTCCACTTTTACATTTACATTGTTTTGTTGTGACGCCGAAGACCCACCGACCGACCGATCGATCAGACAAGACCAGACCAGGAAGGGGTTATTTATAAATTTTGTCGTCATTGCTGTTTTTATTATTGTTTTTGTCATTATCATTATCATTATTATTTCTATTGTATCTTTTGTTGTTGTACATATATTAATTACTATAGTTATTATAGTTTTTTTTTTTTTTTTGTTTTGTTTTGTTTCTGTTTAGAACTTGAACCCTGCTAAGGTTGTGTGTTATAGACTTTTTTTTGCAAAAATATATACAACATTTTTATAATTTCATTTTCAATGGCATGGAATGAGTATCATCTACTATATTAAAGAAAATTAGCATATAAAATGAGATAAGTCATTAAAAATCATAATTAAGACAAATGATAAAAATGATGATGCCTTTAATCCAAATGGACAAACAGAAGATTTAAGTCACAAACGGGAGTCGTTTCTTAATGGAAGATACATATAAACTTTATTCCCAAAAGAAGTTCATCTTCTAAGATATTCTTTTTTTTCTCTATTTCTGGTTCTCACTCTCTCTATCTATCTATCTATCTCTTTATTAAATCTTTAAAACCTTTGCATAATATCTTATCATTAAAACGATTCATTTGACATTTGAAAAGGAAAAAATTAATTTCTATTTCCAGTTTCATGTTTTCATTTACCCTCAGTCATTCGTGGTAGCCAAAGTAGCGACATAAACAACAATAACATCAACGCATTCTATAAAATTCTTAATTATTTATTAGAAAGATTATTTATCGAAAGACTTAGTATGTGTGTTACCAACTATGTACATAAATGTCTAATGACGAAAATGTCAAAATATTGGGTTGTTCAGAAAGTAATTTGTTTTTTGTTTTTTGTTTTGCAACACACGATTTTCATCTTCACACTTAATCATTACATATACTTACATATGTAAGTATGTAAGTAGTTTGATAGCTGATCTGATGATGGCAAGGCTGGCGTGAAAAAGATCGATTGATTCTATGCATAAGTTTTTGGTTGGTGCCTTATCAAGTATGGAAAGTGAAAAAAGCAACATTTCCGGGAGTTTTTTTTTTTTTTTTTTACTTTCGAAAGGGTAAAAATTCTGTTTAAGGAAGAAAACAAAAAATTATCCCATGGGTATGGAGAGGATGTATTGATAGTATTGACACTGGGAAAACTTGTTTGCAAAATTTTAATCCGGAAAATGTTCCGTTAAGAACTCGTGAAATTGCTGAGAGATTAAATTTATGCGCTTAGGTGTTATCTGAAGGCTGACAATATCTGTTTCCCATGATCTCACAGAAAAAAATTTGTGCCGTCTACACGATTTGCTTCTCAAACTTCAAGAAAATGTTTCATTTTTAAAAGTCACCCCTCACTGGGGATGAGAATTGGATTGTGTGCAATAATTTTAAAGCCGATATTACTTGAAAACAAGGTGATGCTATCTGATTGATGTGATTTCAAAGGATCGTGTTTTAAGAGCTTCTACCGGGTGATACAACGATCAAAATTGAAGTATACTGTCATCAGCTGGATAAATTGTATGCTTCACCTAAACAAAAAAGGCAAGAATTGATCAATAGTTTAGTAACTGACCAAAAGTATTAACAACTTGAATGGGATATAGTGTCACACCCACCATATTCTCCAGATCTGGCACCTTCTGATTATTATGTGTTTCGGTCTCCACAAAACTTTTTATACGATAAAAATTTAGTGTAAATGAAGAAGTCAACAATCACCTGAATTAGTACAATATTTTGCCAATAAAGAACAAAATGCTAGTGCCTACTGAAAGATGACAAAAGGTATTGAATCAGAATGGACAATATACTTGTATAATTTAATAAATTATTTATTAACTATAAGAGAATGGCAAATAAAAATAAAAAAAAAAATAAAAAATAAACCAAATTACTTTTCGAACAACCCAATATTTTGAAGAACCAAAGAAAAAAGGGTTTAACAAATTTCTTTAAGATATCGAATTGCTAAGTATAAGTAGCAATAAAAACAAAAAAAGGTGTTTGTTGTTTACAAATGTATTAGTTATTCACACAGTTACGCACACAAATGCACAAATACATTCGCATATTATCAAATTCATGAAATTGAGTTAGTATTTGAGTATTTACGTGTTTAAATGCGATCGAACGAACTACGAACGATTGAATGAGCGCGTGATGATGTCACGTTCTAAAGTTTTTTCCCATTTTTTTTTTTTTTTGCTTTTTTCTTTTGATTATTGTATTTGCTTCTTTCAAATCGAAGTTTTGTTGTTTATTGGAGATACTTTTATTGAATCTTATCAATAGTAAACAACCACTACTACAATTGTTAATTGTAAATTTATTCTAATCTATACTTGATTCGCAAATGATTGATAAACTAAGTTCATTCTCTCACTTACAAACTCACTCACTCTCTCTCTCTCTCTCTTTCTCTCTTTTTGAGACTATATATCTTTTCTTATTCTAAGTATAACACAAACAGTCTGTTGACTTTCGATCCACTTCCCATATAAATAATTATTAAACTAAATAATAATTTCAAGGCCTTTGTTATACTTCTGAAGGACGTTCGTTTACTGGTCAAAACAGAATAGAAAAATTGTATACAAAATCGATAATACTAAATAATTGATAAAAGAAGGTGGACTAAGTTGATTAAAAGAGAATAACATTAAAAATACAATAATTTGATAAATTTCATGAAAAATACTCATACTTCAAGCGAAAAAGTTATACTATTTTAATTTATATTTATTCATGTAAATTTTCTACTACTATTAATTTTTTTTGGGTATAGAAATTGGCAAATTAAACAAGAACTTGTGCATAGTAAACGAAATCTATTATTGTATATGTTGACATCTTAAAAAATAATAAAGTTTTTTGTTTACTCATATTGTGTTTTTATTTACTTTGTTCTTTAATGAACAAATGATTTATGTGTCATAGAAATTTTTGATTTTTCTTCCAATTTAATTGGGTACAAAGGTCTTGTCTTGAGGGGATTTAAAGCAAATTGATTTTTAAGTTTTACGGTTTCATGAAAAGAGATTTTTAAATTGCAATAATTTTGATTGTCATTTTTTAATCGAAATGACAATACAAATTCTATCAAAGTTTTCATCTTGTTTACAATATATGCCAACTAATAATTGAAGAACTCATATTATAAATAAGTAGAATATGTACACTGCCGCTCAACTGATAAATGATAAAATATTAAGAAATAAATTATATTTATTTCATTTATAGACTTTATAAATTTTTAATATTATTTATTTTTAAGTCATCTCATAAAACTATTGTATATATTCTAGATGCAATGGTTTTTCTAAAATATATCATTCAGTCTAAGACAAATTTGTCTCAAGAAAATAGTAAGAATTTAAAAACATTTTAATTTAACTAAACTCAATTTTCAATATCTTCAACTTAATGGAATTTAAATTGACAAATTTCGGGGTATTTTTCCAACTGTTTGCAATTTTCTGGAAATTTACTATAAATCATGAACTAAGTAGAACTGTCAATTAATGTACGATGTATGTACTGTGAACTACTATGTGGAAATATTTGACTCTTAACTACAAATGGAAGGCAATTTGCTAGCAAATAAATTGGATGAAACATTATCTTTAGAAACTTCTCTCTCAACCTATTTTCTTTTCTATGGAATTCTACACAAACGAGTGAGTAGTACTTAATAGTCATAGTGAATAAAAAACTATAAAATTATGAATTCAATAAGAATACAATACGTAGAAATGAACATTAATGAATAAAGAAAGAGCAGCCAGTTAGTTTATATTGAAGGCCTTTCTCCACTCCTTTTCTCTAGAATGATATTTCTTTTCTTTTTATTTTTCTTTTTGGGTCAAATGACTATGAAGAAAAAATGTTAATTGATCGATATTCATATAAATAAATAACACAATCGTACACAAATAACAGATTATTAGGAAAGAATTAACATGAAAAAATAAAGTCATAAATAAATAACCTCAAGTCATTGGAAACAAATCGATTTCTATATAACAACAAGAATCAACCACCAACTTTTGGCGACATTTCAGTCAAACTACAAATACTCAGTCGTATAATCAAATGAGTTCACTTAAGATTCTTGGAATTTTTGATCTGGTATTTTCGTAATGTTCGCTTTGCTTTAATCGATTAAATTATGATTTGATGATTGTTGGAGACATCAGTTTAGAGAAATTAAACAAATTGAAACCAGTTTCTTGTTCTTAAGATAATACAAAACAAAACTGGTTTTCAATAACAGATTTCTTTTTTATAATTTTACTTAAAATTTAATTTGTTTTACATAAAATTGGAATTAATAATAAAAGAAACACAAAAAAAAAAAAAACAAAAAACTGTTGAGCGAACTGTCAGCATTCATTATGTAAATTTTTCCCAGCTGGTCAACTATTTCATTATATTTGTTTATTCAAAAAATATAGAAAACTTTTTTTTTTTGTAATGTAGATACAAAACTGAGCTGCACGAAGCTCATGTAAATTCATGGTCAGGTTCATTATCATTCAAAAGATATCATCATCAACACAACAACCAACAGAAATGAAAACATAATGATTGATTTTGATTGATTAAAATTTTTTATATGTCTTATGTTTATCAAAAAGCAAAGAAAGGCGCCAACAAAAACTGATGTGGTTGAGGTTTGGTTCTGGATGTGTAGATAGTTTTATGTACACTATATTCTATAAAAACATATGAGCTATGACTCAGAGAAAACGCAAGGCCTGTTTCGACTACTGTTAGGTGTGAATTGAGTAATGAATCGTCGTGAAACCGCAATGGGTGATTCCGCTTTAAACTGTACTTACTTACAATAGTAATGAAGATCTTGATGTTGATTATAAAGAAAGATAAATATAATGATATTTTTTTAGCTTTCAATACAATGAATCAGCGACAATTCTTAATATTGTATTGTACAATGACTAAGTTTAAACGATTAAATTCAAGAATTACAATAAATAAATTGCACAAATAAAGTTGAAACAGCTGCAGGCACAATTTCACACACAAGAGAAATAAGCTAGCAATCACAGACGGCATCATCCGTCAGTCAATTCAACTGATGACCTTGAACTCAACTTGACCTAAGCCAACTCTAACCACTTTAAAATCATCTGATATACAAACTCTATCACAACAAAAAAAAAAAACGAAAACTACTCTAACAAACAAGGTTAATTTCCGGCTTCTATTTTTTTTTTTTTGTTTTTCTGTGTCAAACTTGTTTGTGTACTCAAAAATCAAAATAGAAACCTGATTTTATTATAAAGTGAAGTAGAAAAGATTTTATCCAAATATTTAGAAGCATAATTTAAATTATATCAAAACTTTATTTGAACAATATTTTTAATGCAAATTACTTCCTCTTACTTATGTAGTTCTAAACAAAAAAAAAAACTAACAGAACATCAAGAAGGTGAAGGGTGACGGACCAAGAAAATCGTTAGAAGCTAAAATAGAAATAATAAATAAAATTATAATAAAAAGTTATAATAATTTTAATTATTATATTTAATGAATACAAAGTAATAAGAGTAGATGTTATTGTCAAATCTATAATTAAGTCAGGGGAGAAAAAGAGACACTAATTTCAAGGTTTGCACTGAAATACATATTAGAACTGTCGCTTAATTAATGACCCAAAGTATGTGTAAAAGCCAGAATTACCTGTCAGAGTTACAATTTTTATAGAAGGAGTAGTTGGACCAAAGTCCAGACCTCAAACCGAGCGAAAATTTGGGACATTTAAGGAGAAGGGAAGGCTTCCAAAGTCCAATAGAACGAACAGTGCAGCATTAATGGAATAATATTCCCAGTACCCATTTAGAAACTATGCCTGAGAATGAATACCGTTTTAAAAAAAAAAACGAGGGATTTTGGACTAAAACTTTTGCTAATAATTTAAAGAACATCTGGTATTTTTTTCACAATTTTCTATTCAGCCGTTTGCCTTCTACATACCAAAATGTAACGCATATGCTGCTTCCCAATCTTCCCGCTCCATCTCAAGAACGGTTAACTGTAAAAAAAATTGTCACAGACCGAATTTGTAGAGAATTTTATGCTCTATAAATATGAAAGAAAATAATTTGATTTTTCTGACTTTGATCTTGAATATGTTGACTCGCTAACACGAGATCTTATGAGGCTTTTGAGATGTAAACGAATAAAATGTCAAAACAAAGATGTACACAAGGTTATGGCTTATTTGATTTCACTGAAAGATTTACCACCTTTTTTCCAACTTAAAGTCAATGAACTATTACAAGAAACTTATATTTGATCCATTTTTGACGTTGCTAAAGCGACGTTACACTCAAACTCATATTGATTCTTAGATTAGTTATTGAATGACAGCAAATTTGAAAAAAAAAGTTTTAAAATGAACCCCCACACACCATAATCACCAGATTAAGACTATTTCCTATTATCAAACCTGAAAATATAGTTGGGAGAGATGCGATTTATAATCAAAGAGAATATAATATTGGAAAGTGATCAACAAATTGATTCTAAGTGTAACGCAAGATAATATAGATTACTTTATAAATGCAGGAGTTTCTGGTTTGACCATCGTACAAAATCTACTAATTCACTCACTGACTAACGAACGAAACATATTTCTGCTTTAATTTCGGATTTTTTTTTTATAACTTAGCAACAGATTATGTGTAGCATAATTCTCATTTAAAGTGGTTATTCTAATTGTCATTTAATGATTAGATTTTGGTTATGAAATGAAAGCTTGGAAATTCAACTTTGAGGACCTTTCTTTAAGGAAGACTTGTAGATTAAATCTCTCAGAGTGTAAAAAGTAACGCGAGAATTATATAAAAAATTCAAGGAAAACATGCAAAAATTCTTCAAAATGTATACAATTGGAATGAGTTTTATTAGAATAGAATTTCAATTGGATCAAGAAGAGAACTTCAGAAAATGAAGAAAACGATATCTATTTTTGAAAAATTAAAATGATCCTCAAGAAATTGTCTTCGATACCATAAATTGGGATAAATGTATAAATGCAGAGTTTTAAGCAAGAGCTCGATTCATTGTAGTTAGAAAAATATTATGCAAAAAATTATAATAAAACTCTGATCGATTGGAGGAGTAGATTAGTTTAAAGTTGATGTTCTCTTTTCCACTTTACAATTTTGTAAAATAATTTTTATTGCATGCAAGCAAAGCAATTTGTTATGGCACAAAGAAACATCAATTGTTAGAAATATTCAAAGATGAAACCAACGGTTGATTGTACAAAAAATTCCCTAAAAGTAGCAACAGAGAAGAACGCAAGCAAAATCATCACAAACAAGAAACGAGATTTCCAGGGATAAAACAAAACACACTTCATCACCAGTGATCCGTTTGGTTTCCAATCAATCAATAACGAGGAACGAGGGGGGTCTAATCTGTACTTGCCATGGCTGACTTACGCATAATATCCCAATCTTCAATAAAATGTTCCCAAATGGACATGCTACCTTTAAATTGTGTTAAAGCATCCTCATAACCTCCTTGAGGTTGTTGTTGCGTTGACGAATGTTTCGCCTTTTTTGCCGCAGGACTAGTTTCGGCATAATGTGGCGTTGTTGCCGATGAAGAACCAACACCACCAGCGCCGCCTGGTGAGGGCGAATGTTGGTAGTGCTGATGCTGATGCTGCTGCTGCTGTTGTTGTTGATGGTTATGATGATGACGTTGCTGTTGATGATGATGATGATGATTATTTTGATAATAATCAGCTCCACCACCACCAGGCGAAACGGAGATTCGTGCAGGCGACGCACCGGTGCCACCGGCACCACCACCAGAAGTTGCATGATGATAACTCTGATGGTGATGATGGTGCTGCTGCTGCTGCTGTTGCTGATGATTACGAGAACTACTACGCTTCATCGAGGATGTGGCCGATGTTGTCATTGTTGTGTTGATCGATGCCACATTGTTAATGCTGCTGTCATGTTGCAATTCATTGGGATCAAAGCCCAGACGATCTTTATAATAGGCATGCGATGTCATGTTGTTGCTACTTTTGTTGTTACTTTGATTGCGACGCACATTAAGATTGACTTGTATGTGTGTCGTTTCTTTTCTCCTTTTTTATGGCAGTTAAACTTGCACTACTTCACTTCAAGCACACACACACACACGCACACTTGTTGCAGTTTCGTTTTAATTCACTTGTGGATGGCACTTTTTTTTTCTTTTGTATATATTTTTTTATTTTTTTTTTATTTTCTCTACTTTGTTTTGGCTACTACTTGACTTGATTTCCTGTGTATCTTAAAGATAGAATTGCACTTCTTCAATTAGTTTAGTTAACCGAAAAATGAATCACTCGAAAAGGCGTTCATGAACATGAAAAGTTTTCGAGAATCGGCGAGCAAAATGTCGATTGTTATTTGTGTTTAGAATGAGCAATAAATATTTTTTTAATTAAATTCAAGTAAAAGTATCTATACAACTAAAAAATTTGTTCGCAATAAAGTCAATGTTCTTCTTGCGTACAAGGAAGACATATCATTCTTGTGTTTATTGTTATTGCTATCTAGCCGGCATTTCGTTCCAATTGGCTATGGGCCAGCTAACAAAATAAAAGTATCTTATAGATATACATCGTGCCGGTCAATCGCTGGTATCGTCGTCTCTAAGCTAATCTACGTGCGACACGATCTACATATTTTCTCTCATGTACAGACACTTTGCTATGCGACACTCATAAAAATAAAAGGCACGACAGCTACTACTTGCTTAGATACAATGATCTGTTTTGTTTTTTGTTTATGGTATTTTACACACAGATACATTTTCAAATATGTACAAAAAAATCGCCGCCACAGCTGCAATGGAAGAAAACTTTCTACGTTAGGGTCGCGCTGCTGATGCCTTTTTATGTTTAATTTTTTATGTCATTGGATTGGATTGGATTGTATTGTATTGTATTATTAATACTCTCATGTATCTATAAGATACATATTTTTGTTTTCTTTTTGAGTGCATTGTTCACACAATTAAAGAGAGGACAAATTAAAAAAAAAAAAAACATAGCGAAACAACACACAAAAGCCGCAAAACATTGCATGAGGGCTATTTGTTGATGGCCCCCTTTTATCTTCTTCTTTCATTTGTAGTTGCAGCAAGCCACAACGAAAATGTATCTAGCACTCAGCCTGCTAGCTACTAGCTTGACATACAATACTTGTTGCGTATACTATTTTGTACATGAAAAATAAATGCAGTTTTCGCGACACTTTGGCGTAAATATTTTAAAAGTAAATTAATTGAAATCATGTTTGGCGACACAACATCACAACAACCACAACAACATCATCATCAACTGCAACTGCAAATGCTTTTAAAAACTAAAGATACCAAAGTATCTTGCAATAAGTTTGGCAGTTTTTGTATCTTTAGATAGACAAATGCTTGATCTTTTTGCATTGCAATGTGCGATTTCAAAAGTGATTTATTTGTATCTCATAAAGTTCATTTTTAGTATATTTTAGTAATTTTCTTTGTAAATTTTTTTTTTTATCTGAAATTTTGTTTTTCAATTTGCCAAATTGATACTCTCTCTTTTTCTCGAAACTTTTCCCTTTTTATACTCTTCACGAATGAAGTTTGTAACGGAAAGGAGACGACATCGGAGATCAGCTTGACGAGAAGTGTGGATTAACGCATGTCCGTCAAAACTAGTCCCTAAGAGCTAGAGAGATGAAAATTTGCACGAAGTTTTCCTCTTACCAGGCGGAATTAGACGAATCGGACCACAGGGAAGGACACCTACCATAGACATTCTCCATTAAAATTCAGCTTCTTATTATTGTAGAAAGACTTTTTCTTTGATTATTGTATCATCAACCCTGTACATATCAAGACCCTAGAATTACTGGATCGTATAGCTCCCATACAAATCCCAATTAAATTTTATATTCTTGTTAGAAATAATTTTGGTTTTAAACTTAATTTGGGTATTATGAGTATCTGATTCAAATCTCAAGACCCTAGGATTACTGGATCGTATAGCTCCAATACAAATATTTTGTTATCAAAATTGAAATGCAATATGATTACTGATTCTTACCCTAAACATAAGTCGAATCAATAAGGAAATACAATATAACGTTTTCTAGGGGTACGAGAAGAGTATAACAACTGCGGCGTAGCCAATGTTAACCTTTTTTTGTTTTCTCCTTTTTATCTAATATAATTTACTTGAAATCTTTAATTTTGATCATGTAATTCACATAATTTTGTTTTTTTTTTTTGTTTGTGTGTGTGTGTTTTCACATTTTGCAATCTTTAATTGTATCTTTTGCACATTTAAAGTAAAAGTTATTACATGAAACTCAAGAGAGTCAAAAAAAAAAAAAGGAAGTACTGGATACATGGAATTATAACATCACAAGCCAATTTTGAAGTCTTAGTTGTTGGATCCTACAACATCCCCCTTGGTTTGGAGTAATGAATATTATCAATTTCATCTAGTGATCTATGGGTCATAGTTCCCGGTTATATATAACAACTTCACTTTTTGTTAAGAACTGTAAATCATATTTGCTTGTTGATCAGTAGGGAATACATCTCATGGGCTCCTGACCACCAGAGTACCTGAAAAAGCCAAGTACCCAGGTAGTCTTATCTATTCGAATTCCTAACTATTGTAGTTTATTAAGTTTGACCATATAACTTCAGGCTTTTTTTGTTTCATTACTTTTTGCAATCTATATCAATGTATCTTTACCATAAAGTAAAAGTGAGTAAGTACAAATTTTGCATTTCAATGCGAAAATAATACAAGTTTTTACTTTCATTTGCCTAAATTGGGTTTTTTGTTGTAGGTTTGTTGATGATGACAATTGTGTACATGTGTTACGCCACTTAAAATTGCTTCATTCCGAGAGCTAAGCACGCCCCAGCCCAGATACAATTATTTTTTCGTATTTATTGTTGAGGTTTATATTTTTTTAATCATTTATTGTATCTAGAGAGAAGAGGCGTACTTTATTTAAATTTGACACATAGCAGAAAGGCTAATTAAAACAAAGAGAGCAACCAACCAAACTGATTAGATATGATGACAATTTGGTGTAGTAGATATGTATTGTGTATTATAAAGCAAAGTATCTATGAGCATATATTGTTGGATCTGTTGTCTTTTATTTAGGTGAATTTTTATTTATGTATTTGCTTCGTGCAAAAGTTGACAAAATGGTAAAAGTCAGGAGTTCACTTTTACTTGATTTTAATTTTATGATTTTTTCCATTTTCTTCATCTAATTTTAATATTTTCACTTATTACAACAACAAATAGAAATTCATTTAAATATTTTTAATTAGATTTTTAATTCACACAATAATTCACTTTTCACACTACAAGCAATTTTTCATTTCTTTCTTCTTTAAAACACAACACATTTTATCTATGAGATACTAAGATGAGAAAATGATGGCATTAAAGACCATGAATAGTAAAGATAACTTAGCATCATCATCGTCATGGTCACACAGCTGAGTTAATCAAGAGACTACAAACATTGTGCTTTTTATTCCATGAATGAATAAAGAAAGGATAGATAAGACAGAAGAAAGGAAATGAAGCAAAGGAAGTAAAGAATGAAGACAAGTAAAAAGAAACTCGTCTAAAATATGCCAAAACATTTGTATCTACGTAAATTGTATTGTATCGGAGAGACTCTCCACACTCACAAAGTCATTATAACTCGGAACAAGTCATGATGATGATGATGATGATGAAGGGAGAGCAAGCGGTGGACTTGACTTAGAAACAGAGCAAAAACAACATAGCATGAAGTCAACGGAAAGAAGGAGGGAGATTAGAAACAACAGGTAAAAATAACTCAAATCACATGGAATGACAAAAAGACAGACAAACAAACAGTCAGGCAAGCAGACAAAAAATATTCATGCATAAGTCGCCTATGTCGCTTTGAAATATTGGTATAAATTTTATTTATAATTTTTATTTTTTTTTATTTCTTTGAAAATCCCGTTTAAAGCTCACGACAAGCTCACGCACTCAATATACCCGAGGAGTATAAAAAAAAAACGCAAACAAAAAAATTCTCTAAGTCAGTGAGTAACTTTTTGTTTTTTGTTTTTGTTTGCGAGTTGTGTGTTTTGCCTGAGTGAGTTAATTTAGTGAAGCGATCAAAGCAAAGCAAAGTGAAGCTAGCGCACATTCTTGACACACGCAACTTACTTAAATGATCATAAAGAGAAGTGAAGAGAGGAGATCTTGTATGAACAAAGTATGTATAGTGGGGTGAGACGAAAGTAAAAAGAACACAAACATGTAACGTAACATGAAAAAGAAAACTGGTTATCAACTTAAAGCGAAGAAAACGCAACAAACAAAAAAAAATAATAAAAAATAAAATAAAAGAAACAAAAAGAATCGCAAAACAAAAAATTAATACACAAAAACAAAAATAAAATTCAGAAAAACACAAATACAAAATCAAAGGCAACGGCAAACAAAATAGAAAAGAAAAGCAAAAGAACACGAGAAATGAAGTTGTGGAATGTGTGCGTTTGTTTCTGTTCTTTTATTTGTGTCGTGTTGTGTCGGGTTGTGTTCTTTCCAAGTAAAGTAAATCTCCCTCTTCGCTGTGTGTGTGTGTGTGTGTGTGTAAAGTTGTTTTTGCGTGGACAAAATAAGAAACAAAATAAAATATTTTTACAAATTCTTTCTTATTCTTCACAGGATTAAGATTTGTTATTGCAAAAAATGAAGTTAAATTTTTATTGCACATTTTTAAATTTTTTTTTTTTTTTTGATTATTTTTGTATGACAATTTTGCTCGCAAATTTTATATAAAATTTTGTTCTTTTATCAAAATTCATATATTTTATGATATTAAATCACTTGTTTTTATTTCTATTTTATTTTTTGTTAGTTAACGCACTTAGAACACTCACTCACTAGTTTAAAATTCATTCATTTTTTATATTTTCTTTCTTTTTATTTGATTATTTTTTTTCTTGGCTTTGCTTATTTTCTAGTTTTTTTCTATAGAAGAAAAATAACTTAGCCAACAGTTCGAAAGTATATTTTGCTGTGTTGTTGTTATACAATTTAGAAGGAAAGAGTAAAGCTCAACCGCTCGGTATCGTTGTTCAAATTGGATTGAGCGAAATGAAGGCGTTCATATGAACGCAAACCTCGCAAGCAAATCTCCTAATAGAATGAGCAACTAACCAACAGCCAAAAGCAAGTGTGAGTGAGTTTATTAAAAAGTAGTAGTATCTGTGTGCAAGAGAAGGTGAGTGAGTATTCTCAAAGAGACACTACACACATGTACTTTATACACAAAGCAGCAAATACAAATAGTAAATAATAAACGCAGACAGGTGTAACAGCAGCCAGCAAATCAACTACGAACTATGTAACAATGCATTGAATGTGGGTTGACAAGTACAAGAGAGAGAGAGAGAGTGAGAGAGATATAGACAACGGCAGTGAGCACACAAACTAAGCGCCATTCCAAGAGAGAGTAAAAGCAAAGTGTATTATTGCTACGCTCATTCTTACACTCTCTCCCAAACAAATGAACTGATCGTGGGAGCGTAAGCTCGAGTTCACTCTGAATACAAGCGGAAGACTTGAGTAAATAATGAATTCAATGAATGAATAAATGACTCAAAGAGCGTGGGAGCCCATGATTATGGAGTAAGACATGAGTGAATTGCATGCATCTCATTCAATTCTTAAAAGTCTTCTGGTTGAGTTGAGTTGAGTTTATTTATCACATGGATTGAGTTAAAAGAATTATCATGTTTTATTGTAAATTGTTTATAAATTCTAACAGATAAAACAAAAAAAAATAAAATGGACTGTTTGTCATTTCTTAAAATGTTGTTGAGGTTTCTTTCACTTAAAGTTTCCATATGAGTGAATCTACAGCAAAATATACTTCTTTATTTGGTTAAATCTAATTATTTCTTTATTGTTTTTCTTTTTTTTCAGTGCGGGTTTCTAACTTAATTTATTGTGGTCAAGAAGCACTTAACCCTATGAAAATTGTATGTGGGGGCTTTTTATTTAGCTACACCACTTACTCATGATGGTTTTGTCTTTTTTTTTCTTTTGTGTAATTTATAATGATTTTGTGTCTATTCTTTTGAGCGATTCAATTAAATTCTAATAATTTTTTTTTTTTTTTGGTTAATTATTTTTTTGATTTTGTTAAAAATTTTATTGGGATTTTGTTCAAATCAAAACTATTGTCCATAGGTCGAATATCTTTTGTTTAGAGTAAAACGATTTTAGTGGTTTTTGTGCGTTGCGTTGCTTTGATTGATTTCGAAGTGTTTTCCACATTACAATGAATTCAATTCAATTTGAAGTATCTCAAAATTTTTGTTGATTTTACAGACACATATAAGTTGTTTTTTATTGACAAGAGACAAACAGTCAGGCTGATAGACAACTTCGCAGACACTAAAATTTAATGATATGAAAACCAAAAACCATCTGCATGATCCCCACAAGACCAATGACCGACGACCAAACAACTAAACAACAATAAAAAAAATTAAAAAATACAGCAAAACATATTGTAAACAATCTGAACAAATAAAGAAACAAACCGCCTAAAGCACTCAAATCTAAATCTGTAAAATGCTGTTTTATTTTTTTTTTTTTGTTTGGTCGCCCAAATAGAAGAAAACATAAAACCAAATGAAATGAAATTAGGTTACATTCATTTTCATTGAAGATTTGATGCCTTCCATAGGAAATATTAAAGAATTTTTGTCATGATGAAAATATGGCTTACATTGCATAGACATCATAACTTAGGTTTAGTTAGAAGGGGATGAGTTATACACATTGCACGCCACAAGGTCGTGTTGACCCAGAAGTCTGACAACCCATTGTGATGCATAAAAAGTGGAAACAATTCCTCTTTTTATTGTCTACACTATAGCCAAAGAAATCTTGCCTCAATTCTCGAGTTATCCAACAACATATTGTGAGTAATCTCGGGATATCCCATAAAACAATCTTTCAAACTTTGAGTTTTCCCTACTTATCTTGGAAGCTTTCTAGCAAACTCATTATGGAAGAACTATGATTAACGAAACTTTATACACATAAATATCTAAAAGATTGTTGTTATTCCAAGCTAATCAAAATTATTTAAAGCATTTGTTTAAATTTCTCAAAAAATCATTAAATTAATATAATTTTTATCTTTATACATACATAAATTAGGTAATATTTTGACTTTATTTTCTGTGTTACCAACTTAAGCATAAATTTAATATACCAAGATAAAAAAAAATATGAGTGAAAAAATAGAATTTGTTAAAAATAGTAAAGGAATCCATAAAAATGTAGAATGTGCCAAATGGGAATGATGATGATGATGATGATGAGATACAGAGAGAAACTAAAAGACTTTAACAAGTCATTAAATGAGCACGTGAATGAATTTTAACTTATTACATCTCTCACTATCCGAGTGTGTGAGAGTTATAAACTTTTGCAAGCAGATGAGAGCCCAAAAGCACTCAACAGCTGATGCTGTGCCTTTGCTTGTGTATGACAAACAAGTATGAAAATCAGAGCTAGAGAGTGAGTATTTGTGTTTCAGAGAGAGAGAGAGAGAGAGAGAGAGAGATTACTCTTTTAAAATTTACTTTACTAAGCTCGCTTGCTCTGAGCAAGATGCACTCACTCAGCCTCTAATTAACCAACTAACTAACTAACCAACTCAATGTCACTTCTCATCATCATTAAATGATTATTAAACTTCATTTATCATCATTGCCATTGTGCTTATGATTATCATCTGCTTGCTTGTAGGGCTTGTCTGATTATTGTATCTTCTTATGCATTGGGTGCGCTCACTTTACTCATAGTTATTTATGTAGACATGCGTCGAGTCAACAACAAAATCATAAATTGAGTAATTTTCTCAAGTTAATCACAGCAAATAAAAATTTAATGCAATCAAATGAATAAAAATGAAACTTGTGAAACGCATTAAGATCAACAAATATATATATGTAATAACAATAATTATCATCATCGAAGCAATGAAAATTTCTACAATTTTGGATACAAAGTTAAGAAAGATTGTATGTAGCCTTTGGCAAATGTAAGGAAAACAGCTGTTCATAATTCATTTTGTTGAGATACTAAGTACTACAATAGAAGTAAATCGCCGGAAATGTTAAAGTTACAATGACTCAAACTTTAACTAATTTTTTTTTTCTATCTAATTTTTTGTTTTTTGGGCATTAATCAAGCAAAATTTTGATTTGTTTGTTTCTTTATTTGAAAAGCGTAGGTTTGTTCATCCAACACAAACAAACAACCAACCTGATGTCAAATTTGCGTTTTTTACATTTATGTATGTTGTATCTATCAGATACATTCATTATTAGTACATATATATCTGTGTTTGTGTGTGTATGTGTGAGTGGATTATAGATTATATTTTAATTTATTTATATTTTTTTTTTTTGCTATAACACAATCTTTTTGTTTTTACCTTCATTGCGACGCCTTCATACATTTGCATGCGAACGCGTTTCACTTGAGAGATTTCATATACTCGTACAAATGTAGCAGCTACAAAGTCAGTCAGTCATATGTTGTGTGTGAGCGTATCTATAGATACATGCCACAGACTGCCACTACTTAAATACAAATATTTATACATACATACATACCATTGTATGTAGACAACCGGCGTAATCTAGTTACTTGAAGCTATAACAAGCCAACAGCGAACGTCCCACTTACTAGTTTAAATCACTTTGCTCTACTCAACTATTGTCTACCAGTAGCTTCAGTTGGGGAGTTGACTTCCTCACAAACTACATAAAAATGAATGATATACAAATTACTGTTTATTCTTTTTCCATTTCTTTTCATCTACTTTGACTTCATTTTCCGGCCCAACAGACAATAATAATTATTTGATTTCCCATAGAAGAAGAAAGTGTTGAAATAGTCGCTTGACATGCAGCACACATAACTTCATTCACAGGTCCAAGGGTCCTCACTCTTAGCTTATCTTCAATTTCTGGTTAAATTCACTTTCATTTTGTATGAACAAAGTAATTTTTATTTGTAAACAATTTGTTTTATTGTAATTGTTCTTTTTTATGACTTTTATTTGATTTTTGCATGACTTGAAACGTAAAATCGAAATGATTCCGTGTTCATATTCTCGCTTTAATTGAATTAATCTTACTTTATAAGAGAATCAGTCAGTCAGTTTAAATCAACTGGCCTATGATATTGTGAATAAGTACACAATATCACTGCCTTTGTATTTAAAATTGTGTATTTGTTCTCGCAACTTAGTGGGTGTAGGAATGAGTAATGCTAATCTCGTCAAGTGATTCAGAAATTATAAGTTGAATCAAAAATTTCTTGGAATTAAAGATATTATTGAAATGGAGTAGATTGACACTTTGAATATGATATACTGTTCACATGATGAGACGACATACATTTTAAAGGTGTATCGAATGAGTAAACCCCTTTTGACTAGGAAGCTTTCAGTAAAAGTTGAACTTCAGGGTCCACAATCCCAACTATTGTAAAATAATTATAAAAACATCTGACCATTTAAAGTCCACATAAATTTATGTATCAACATATATGTGAATGTTATTATAAGTTTATCATGAAGTTTGTAACAGACAGAAGGAGACATCGGAAATTCTATAAAGTATATAGATTCTTGATCATGATTTTATTTTATTTGCAGACTTTACTGGGATCAAATAAATATTTGTGTAACTTTCGTTTGAAGACTTTGAAGAAATTGTATCAGAACTTTAGTATATTGCCTTGATTTGGCCGATCAAAGCCACTAAAAAATTGGTCAAGTTCAGACATACATATGTACATCAGAAAAGGTTTATTGTGCTGACTGTGTTGCTAGTGTTATCCATCACAGCTTATTAAAAACTACATGTCAATACTCGATCACACTGTAACAAAACTATCGGAGTGTGAAACTTTCCATAACTTATCGTTAGAACCTGAAAAAATTGTTAAATGTTGTAAAACGGGCGAAAATTGTTGCGAAATTGATAGAAACAAAAATTGTTACTAAATCAATTACCAATTTATTGAAGATCCTTTGAAAATATGAAAAATAATCATTAATTCCCATTATCTGTGTTATTGTCTACAAAATTCTTGAATTCAAATAAATTTGATTTTGTATATGGTTAACGTCCATCGGGCAAAGTGTATCGTTAAATTGAAAATGAACTTGCTACATCCACAGATGACATTGGTTGTACATAGTGAAATTTAATTTATTGATCCACTGGCAATTTCTCGAAGTGACAAAAATCCAGATTTTTTGATAAAACTTCATTTAGATTAGGGAGATCAGGTCCCGATAATTTGACTGACAATAAGGGTGTCAAATGCTTTTGTATGATCGATATTCGTTTTTCCAATTTCGTCAAGAACTTGAATTCGTATATTCTGAACAGCTCAGCTCAGCTTTCTAATATTTTTTCATTCTGTTCAAGTCAATTTTTCGAAAACAGGCCAAAACTTGTTAAAACAATGGTTTCCAAAATAATAACAATTTTAACAGGCTCTAATAAACATACTCATCAGACATATGCCAATCATTAAATACAATTTCTTTCTCAACTTAAACAACTTCATCACAGGAAAAAGGCTATAAAAAGTATTGTACTTTTCAGAAGCTTGTGGATTGTTCTATAGCAAAAGTATTTCAAAGCTTTGAGTGCCTATTTTGATTACAAATAAAAAGGGTAAAACCCTAAATTATTGATTGAATAATCACTTGTCATTGTGTGCCTTTTCAAAATAATTATTTTAAATGATTTTTAACAATTCATTCCCATCTTATAAATATTTCATTGAAGATGATATTCTTAATTGAAAACAAATAAATTAAATTAAATTTTAAAAATTCATTATTATGTATTAAACTTCAACTTGATATGTAAGTGACGAACAAGTGATTGAGTGAGTATATCTTTATTCTACTTGACATACAAAATTGTAACTGCTGTGGATACAAGATACAAAAATATTACATTGTTTGCTGTTATTTATAAACTTGACTGCAGACGAAAAAAATATGTCAATGTGGCATTTTGATTTGTTTTTGTTTTTTGTTTTTTCACTTTTTGGTTTTTAATAAAAATAATAAACCATGTAGATATTTTTCAAAACAACACAATAACAATGGGGAAAAAACACACTTAAAATACATAAACCTTATAAAAAAAAATAAAACAAGCAGCCTTAAAAGTAATTTGCAAAACTTACTAAATAAACAAAGGAAAACAAAAATATAGAGTGGAGTGAGTGAAGATGAACGAGAAGCTTAAGTAAACAATGACAACAATAGTATGAGAATGGAAATATTTCATGGGGCAATAATTTAGTGCGGTGACACATTTTTTGAGACGTTCGAGAGTCTCCTCGAACCTGGGGCCGAAATCAAGTTGGTAGTAATCGTGAGTGTTGTGTGTAAGATACAAATGACATCATGTTGTTGTCAAAGGAATGCAATGCAATACTTGAATTCAAATTGGTTTAGTATTGTTGTTGTTGTTGTTATAATGGCGTTGAAGAGTCGTTTTACATTTTTTATACCTTTCACATTTATGAGACGAGGATATTTTACATTGTCTTGATGCTTGTAATGCATTTAAACCCCATAAAGAAATGATCAACATGACGGGGAGCAAGAATTGATTAAGCCAGCAGTTCTGAAGTCTGTGGAGACCATCTGATCAAACTTCTTTATCTCATAACTCAGTGATGGGGACTCCATATTGATATACGATCTTCATTTTCTTAAAAAATATTTGATGAGGCCAACAATTGTCCCCCACCCAAAGGTGGTATATTATATTTATTCAGTGTTATAATTTTCATATGATAAACATGTTTTAATGCGCCTAGTAATATGCGAGGCAGACCTTAAGATCATATGTTCCTAAAGTGGGTGTTAACGCTCCTTTGTATCCACTGGAAGCTTTCAAGAGGGCAGTAACAGGTTCAGAGCAAATTAGGTGTCGTTAAGACAATCGCAGACAAATTCAATCCTTGTTTTTTTGCTCGCCAAGTAAGTAAATTTTAGGATTCAGTATAATTTTTTACTGCTCAAAGTGAGCGCTGATCTAAAAAAAACATCCATCTGTCTGTACTTTTGCATCCGAGTTTAGAAAGTTTTTTTTTTGAGCAATCGAGCTTAAATTTGATACACATATTGTACTCAGCCGATGCCTCATAAACTGAGACTTAAGATTACTGGAAGAAGTAGTCCCCAAACCAAATTATTCCATTCTTTTTACAATGAAAACAACATAAGATTTGGCAAGCACCGTTTACAAACATGTAATTTTTTTTTAAGATCAAAGATATCTTTTTTTTCTTAACAATTTATACATAAAAATTGGACCGATCGGAATTACAAAATTTTTTTTTAAGGATATTCAAACGAACAATTCATAGAAAAATTGGGTATGTAAACTTCGGTTAACCGAAATTAAAGTTCTACATGTTAAATTTTGTTAATACTTTTGTGTTTTTGAGTGGGCGTCAACGGAAAGGTAAACCGGGTTGATATAAAATGACAACTACGACGATGATGGCGACGAATGAGGCTGACAACAATTAAAGTAGACAAGTTTTGTTTTGCCAATAAAAGCAACACTTGTTGTTGTAACATGTAATTGTTATTGGTATTGTTGTTGTTGTTGTTGTTATTATTATTATTATTATTGTAATTATTGTTGTATCTGTTGTTGTTGCTGCTGCTGTTGTTGTTGTCGTTGTCATCGTGGGTGTAAGATTTGCGTTTAATGTCGCTTAAATAGTTGTCTGCTTTTTTGTTGTTGTTACTTTATAAAAAGGCCAACAACAAGTCAAACAAGTTTGTTATTTTTTTATTTTATTTACTTTTTCTTTTTTTTTTTTTTAATTAAATTTGCATTGAGTTTTAATGACGTCATACACACATTTGTATCTGTACTTTCATTACTTGTCTCTCACTGAACCAAACAAACAACAACCAACTAATAACAGAAACAGCTGTGAATGCGACGAACAAAAAACAAAAATCATAATAATAAAGAAATCAAAAAACTACACTAATAAATAAATTGATAATAGTCTCAATTCATACACACATACACGCACATTTAGATACACAATCATGCTTTCAGATACAATGGACCAGGGTGTATGATGATGATATCATTGCAATTTTCATAGAATCAACCAATTTTGGAGACTTCGCGTGTGTAACATTCTAAATATAATAAATTGATGACCAAAAATGAATAAAAATATTGCAAAAATTTATACTATAAAGTGGGCGAGAGGCAACATGATCTCTTGTTGATGATGATGATGATGATGATGATGATGATGATGATTCTTCAAGGTACAAGTAATAAGCAAACATAAAGAAAAACCAAACTCGGGATTGAATTACAGTATCCAAAGAAACTAAAAATCTCCGTAAAAGACAACAGCCAACATTCAACATCTGGTCGCGTTTGCGTGCCAAAATTAAAAAAATATATATATATACAATATTATACAATTGAAAGTCGTTCGTTTTGTCTTTTTGACCTTAAATCAACGAGAATTAACTTAAAGATATTCGTGTTCATCATCAGTCACATCAGTCTAGTCTAGTCAAGTCAAGTCAGTCTTTGGTCTTTCGTTCATTTTAAATGGAATTGATAATTTGTAATTTGTTTTAGTTATTGTTGTTGTTGTTGTTGTTGATGTTGTTGTTTCAACTTGTGGTAATTAGTAGCGTAATTAAATATTTGTGTAATTTATTTTATTTGCAGAGTTGCTGTTTGATCTACGACTAAAAGACAACGAAATGTCGTCATTTCAAAAAAAATATATGAAATAAAATTTTGAAAAAAAAAAAAATTCCAAAATATATACAAACAACAACAAAGATAAACAATTTCCAATGAAAGACAAATTGACTATGCAAATGAGTCAGAAACAATACAATGAATTTGAATGAAAATTTTTGAATGAATGAGCGCCAGATTGACTGAGTGCATGCACGAATATTGAAAAATTTGATTGAATAAATGAATGTATCAATCAATGAGTGAATGAATGAATGAATGCAGAATTGATTTACCGTCATGCTGAAACTATTTTAGCTGCTAAGATACTAAAATACAATAGCATTTATCGTGGGTAAACGATGTTGAGTAACTTCCGTTCAAAAGTTTAACTTTACTTAAATAAAGAAATATACGTAATATCCAAAATTGTTATAAGTGCTTAATGGTGTAGGAAATGCATTACAATGAGAAATTATTCAAAGCTGTGACCTATTCAAAGCTTTGATTTCAAGCAACTAATAATGTATTTACATTATGAGTTAAGATAAGAAAATACAATAGTATGTTTAAGGATAGTCATTAAATTGTATAAATTAACTTGGGAAAAACCTTTTTAAATCTAACAAAAAATTACAAAAATTGTTTTTAAATAAATTGGTGATTTTATGGTTAGAAAAATTTATTGAATAGCATCAACAAGAAGTACATAATTTGTGCCATAACAAGTATGAAATTGTAGTTTTCCAATTAAATTGTGTCTTGGAAAAAATACCTTAAAAAAAAAAAACTTTTAAAAAAGTAAAAGTTTTTCTTGACAAACAGAACATTTTACGTTAAATCCAAAATCATCAAACCATTCTGTTCAGGCTGCTATTCCTCAAAGCAGCGTATTCACCATTTATATGGCAGATAGTCATATGTCAACCGACCTTTAACACCATGATCTTAGCCCCTTACGTGGATGACACTGCGGTCCTCTGTACCAACAATTCGCCACCGGAAGCCATTTGACAACTGTAGTCATTCATTCATCGATTAGAAATCTGGTTCACAAGTTGGAACATCAATGTGAACTCAGGTTAATCATATGTGTGTTCATTCTTCCTCAGAAGAAGAGCTACACCTCCTGTAACGTTTAGTGGTGTGCTGATAGTAGAGTCCTCATCTGTTAAATATTTGGACTTTCACCTTGACAAACGTGTAACTTGGTAAAAACATATTACAATCAGTGCTCGATTCTGCTCCTTCCTGGAAATATGGTATACAGCTATCGGGTACATCACGACCCTCAAATCGGAGGAAGATTTAGGCTCTTCAAAGAAAGACCTTCAGGATAATCACTAATTCCCCTTGATTTGTCCGCAACTCGACGCTTTGCAACTACCTCCGCATCCCTACAATTCTTCAAGCACCCTTTACAAATACAGGCTTCGCTCACACCAAAAAGTTAAATCCAAATGAGGTATGAATGAGTCATACCTCATGACGATACTAAGTCGTCAGATTATAGACCTACACGTTACACAGAAGACCAAATACTTAATGCAAATGAAAGTGCTTTATTGTAAAAACGAATGCCTAAAAGAACCTTAATTTCCAAAGAAATAAGCAGGGCAATTGGCTTGCTAAGGATCTTCCGACATTAATTCTTTGTAGCAGTGCTTCTCAAAGCCTACGGTGGTCTTTACGTCACAAAATCCATGTTCCTTTAAAAGTATAAATAATAATAAATTGCCTATATTTTGGAAAAGCAATAAAAAGGCATAGATAGTAGCAAGTCCATTCTACAAGTGGTTTTACGATTTATTGTTGGGCCCGAAGTAAATCGATAACTTTAAAATTCTATTGCTTATAGATAAAGCACCAAATCATTGTTCGAATTTAAGCCAGGCAAATATTTTTTTGCTTCAAGCACCCAATCAAGATGTAGTCCTACATTTTAAGTAAGAATGTATGAATTATGCCAAAGATAGGATTTTAGACAACTAATTCTGAAAACCAGTTTATTAAAGGTTTCGTTGCTTGGAAACTTTTTTCAACAAAGAGTTGTTTTGAATTGATTGGTTTAGCTGTGAAAATTATAAAACCATAGGAAATTGTTAAACAAACCATTGTGCCAGCTATCATTTACTACGGTATTATCCCGGTAACTCTATTTATCGGTGGAGAAGGATTTGGCAAGATGCAGAAGTGAATTTTTCGAAAACGAGCAGATTGCTAAGTTAGCAGACTGCATTGAATGAAGATCATTTAGATCATTTTTAGGTTAATATTTTTTTTTAAATTCAAGTAAAGTTACTTAAAATATCAGAGCAGAACATCTTCAAAAAGGAATTTTAAGAGGCTTGCAATATTGCAAATAAGTGGAGGGTTTTGTACTGAATAAAGCCAAGATTTTGAAGTAAATTTTGTTACTATAGTTTTTTAGTTTTTCAAACAAAATTCCAATTAAACATGCAACACTAATTATTATCTCCAAGATATGTAAATGTAAACACAAAATCTATGAACCTTTAAGAGATACATATGTCACAATCGATTAGGTAACAAATTCATTCATTCATTCATTCATCTTGGCCTAAAGCCAAACAGTATGTGTGTGTTAAAACTTTACACGCGCTAGTTTTTCCTTTAATTAAAATCTAATTAAATTTCAAAACACTTTTAAATGTCATAATTTAAAAGCCATAATTACTCAATATACGCGGAATCAATAAAAAAATCAAATCAATAGTATGTGTGAGTTTCTCTCTAGATACACAGATACTTTGTTTTATTTTAAGTGAAATGCAAATTAAATTGTTGACTAATTTAAAATGCCTAGAGTGTTTTAACTTAGATGGCACAAATATACTCGTCGTGAAAGATATCAATTCAATCAATTAAAACTTCTTCCTCTTCTCTTATTTATGTATAATAAATAAAATATATGCTAGTATTGTAGTAGCAGATCGATCAAATCGATCATTTGATGTGAGTGTTTTTTAGGTGACGCCAAAATCAACAAGAATCCCAATAACAAAACACCACAGGGAACCCAAAAAAACAGAAGCGTTAGAAAATATTTATCGGTTTTCAATTAACAAGAACATGTTATGTTTTTAAAGAGAAGCAAGACAAAAAAACCTTCGTATCTTCTCCTCGCTTTCTTTTTCTTTATTCATTGAACACAAGGTAGCGATGTTAAAACAATACAAGATAAATTTTAAAGAATTTCTATTATTAACAAAATTGATGGAATAAAGTAGCGTAAAAAATTCATTAAAATGAAACTGTATCTATGTGCGATATGATAATTACATACTATACAAAACAAAATGTTTAACCTAAAATTTTGATAAAAATAGCAAAATACGAGTAGTAAGAAGAAATTAGATTGGAAAAATATCTAAGTCAAAAGCAAACTTGATGACTTATACTATAGACCTTAAAGTGACTGAGTGACTTCCTTTTGAAGATTAAAGTACAATAGTATGTATACAAATATATAAGAAGAAGAAGAAGACTTCGTCTAAGACTTCCTTTTATGACAATTGTACGCTGCTTTGAACTTCCGGTGCTCAAACCTTTTCGGTCTTTTTTTATTGACCACAATAAACAAACCACAAACAGACTAATAGACTAATAGACAGACGGCGACTGTTGCCAAGCTAATTACCAACAAATGACATTAAGTTATAAACGCTTGTGATGTGTATCTTTGTGCCTTGAATTACTAATAGATAAATAGACAGATAGATACATTTCATTTCATTTCATGCTCATAGACATACACAATTAAAGTATCTCAATTTGTTTCACTTGCATTGCATTCGAAATACTTTAACAAGAGTATTTACTTTATACTTGTTGACTAATAGAAGATACTTGTATATACAATATTTCGCCGATGGCTTGTGATCTCTTCCTCTGTGAGTGGGGTTGTGTATTTATTTGTGTTATCGTTTGTTAAAATCGTGATCGACATGTCTAAGTAGTTCAAGTCAAGATGGATTTATTTATTAATGAAATAAACTTGATTGATGCGGAATTTATTTTTATGGTAATGGCAGACAGCACAGCAGCAATTGAAGCGCATAGATTGCATTTCTGAGATATGTTTAAGGCACGTGAAATGAAATTATTAAAGAGATAATCGATAAATGATTGGATTGGATTGGATTGGTTTGCTTGGAAGTATGCAAAATTATTATAATAAGAAATAGATATGTGTAGTAATCTTATAGTACAATATCTAGAAGCATCAGTAGATCTTTACAGGGTGCTACTGGATTCTCACAATCATCAATATCCCATATGTTTATATAGGTTTTAGTATACACAGAACTTGTCCCGGGCATCAAAACCATTCTACTATTCTAGATGGTAAACGTTTGACACTTGTCCTTCATATTTTTTTTTTTTTTAAATATTTTTTATAGAAAACATAATTAAGTTTTTACCATTTTTCAAAAATAATCTATTTATTGGTTCTTTTACCGACAACGATAAGTTGAAAAAGTTCATTTCAAAACTCAATGAGAAGTTGTAAGCATTTGTGTACCAATTATTCTTGCTGATTACGATAACAAGGCCTTTTACATGGTCAGCTCAGTCTCTGTCCATGTTATCGCTTTAGAAATCGAGATAGACCGACAAAATGCTTGTTTTTACACCATCAATCCAAATCTTAGTGTTGTCAATCGTTTCAGAATTTTTGTACAACACTGAACACTGTTTGTTTACATATTGTTCATATTTATCTATTTAAAAGTGGTAATATATTGGCATGCAATTTGAGATCTCAACGACGCTTGTAGCACCTGTTGCACTTGTTTACTTTTATCGATATGTCATCGAAATAGACTAACAAATAAGCTAGGCCATTAGTCCATTTTTTGTTATCGTTTCGGTTATCGGTGCGGATTTCGAGTCGATATTGGACTGAGACTGAACTGGCCGTCAAAAAGGCTTTTTAAGCATTT
Organism: Amiota minor; assembly: GCA_037043295.1. Taxonomy (NCBI): domain Eukaryota; kingdom Metazoa; phylum Arthropoda; class Insecta; order Diptera; family Drosophilidae; genus Amiota; species Amiota minor. The sequence continues at coordinate 1,899,544 of JBAMAW010001038.1, forward strand.
TGATCGTCAGTCTGTTATCGACTCGAAATTCGAACCAATAACAGCAACGATGACAGAAGAACGGAGTAATGGTTAAACCTTCAGTTTAATCCATTGCAATGACAAATCGATGAATGTAAATAAATTCTACATGTGCAACAAACGTCGTTGGCTTCAAAAAATTGTTGCAGGCGAACCACGATTTTACTGTGGAATTCATTGAAATATATACATCGATTATATAACTACTTTTAAAATAAATAAATATGAATAATAAGTAAACAAACGGTGTTCAGTGTTGGACAGAGATCTGAAACGATTGACAACACTGAAAATGGGACTGAAACTTCAAATTCTCATTAAGCAATTAATACTTAGTCGAAGCCTTAAATTATGGAAAGAAGATGAAACTAATTGAATTTTAAATGAAAATGATTACACTATATTTCCTAAAAACACATTAAAAACTTATTAATCGATAGCGATAACAAGAAATGTTAGTTTTGATCTCAAACTTCCCATTATCTTTAAGAAAGTTTATAAATTTTAAACTTGTTCTTATCATTTTCTAAGCATTGGCTTTTCGATAATCGATAACGAGACAAAATTAATTCAGTATCAAATTTCAAAATACCATTTTAAAAAAAAAATGCTTTAAGCCTTTCAAAATGTTCCCTGACACATCTATGCTCTATAAGAATCTCATACTAATCTAATACTTATAATTGACTTATAGTCTTAGAAACCATAAACCGATAACTGATTTAATTGAATGAAATTATTTTGTAGACACTTTTTTTCAAGCCTCATGATGATGATGATAATAATTGCTAAAAATAAGTGGTTATGTTGTTACTCTGAATTCAGTATGGTATATTTCTTCATCACAGACATAAAAGGCAACATTTAGCAATTGATAGAACCAGAAACCGGCAACCGATTTTGCCAAGCGAATAAGAAACATATATGTATATAGTATTATTTTTCTAAATTTACTAAAAATGGTATCAAAAACTAATAATCGAACGCCTACAAATATTTCAAATCGAATAAACAAACGAGAGATTCCAATTTCAACCAAATGAACCAACCAACCGTTGACATATTTGGCAATGTGAAACGTTATAATTTCTTGATTCATTTCTTCATAGACTTTGAATAGAAAAAGTTTAGAAAACTCATCGTTTGTTACAAATAAACAAACACATAAAGCTCTTTAAGATGAAAACAAATATTAACACATACTTAGGTATGTTTATCTACATTGTATCTTTACATATGAAAAGAAGTTAAACATTAAAATAATGTACAAAGCAAAACCGGAACCCTACCCTTGTATCTAACGACATAATATTGTACCGGCGCCCCAAAAAAGGCGTTTGAAACATCAAACAAGTGGGCGATCGAATCTGAAGCATTACTTAAACGAATAGTGACAAAAAACAAAATCAAAAGTACACAAAAAAGAAAACGCAAAAACATCATGATATTGCCAAAGTATCTTAGGCGAACGAACTGAACGCAAAGTAAATGCCAAACCAAATTTGATTGTAGGCTTAAAAATTGTGAAAAATATTTATAAATGAAATATGTACAAGAAGAAACAATAAAATCAGCTTCACTGCACATTTATTACCCTTTATGTATTAATTAAGTCATGAATTATACAAAGAGAAGGCTCAGCTTACATTCAATCACCTATTGGCTCAGAAGTATCAAAAATTCAAATTTAAAGGGCAAAAACGATAGAAATTTTAATATTTCCCTATCAAAACTTCATAAATGTATGATCAATTTATGTGGGACTAATTTTATATGGTAATTAAAGCAAATAGGTAATTAAATTAATAATTGCATATAAAGTTCCCTCATAAATAGGTGTGTTTCTTATACGTAAAGAACTGTTTTAGACTTTAAGAAATGCTAGCGGCTATGCACTTCTTACAGAAGAAGTGTTTCAAAAGAACAAATACGAATATAGTTTCGATATACACGAATTTTAAATAAAATATAATCCTCAAGAAGATGACTTATACTATGTTACATAGCAAAAGAAGGTATTGATGGACTTGGAATATATTAGTTTATTTTGATCAGAAAACTTTCAACCCATTTACAGTAGACCTTGATTCGAATCAACTTGTTATTCGAGTATGAATCGACAACAACCACAAGGAAAATTACCTCATTCATGGGTTGTTGTTGTAAAATGTAATTCGATTCATAGTTGAATCACGAATCAATTGTAGAAATGATTACTCTCGCAATTTTTTCATAAAAGTTGGCAGCTTTTTATTAATGTCAGCAAATTTTATTACGCAGCAATATAAAAATACCAACTTTTGTTGCGGAACCGAAATAATAAACACTTTTCATGATTCAACATTGATACTGTAAACGACAAAACGAATCATCGCGATTCAGTGTCTTTGGAAATACTCTATTTCAGTCCTTGTGTCACTTCTAATAGTTAAAAGTAACTATTATATTTATTACCTTCTCAAGGATTTATATCTTGTCTCGATAAGGAGGTTCAGTAAGTGATCCTAAAAGCAATGTCACTGATAGCTTTGTTAATACATACAATATTTCTGCCTACGACTGGATGTAGCAACTGATCAAAGAATAAGGAGAGGAAAGAAGGGTGGACGTCTGACTTTTAGCAGCTTCCGATATAAATGTGAAAACACTGACTGGTCTGAATGGAGACACATTGAACGTACCATTAGAGTATGCAATCTAGGCTAATCCCCCATTTTCTTGAAGCAATCCGATTACTGAAACTTCTTCTTTACTTAAGAAGAAAAATAATCCGAATCCCTCTTTAATAAGAAACAGGTTACACGAATTGGATATTAGAATGTACTCAATATGCATAAGTCGGAGTTTTGTTATATTGGAAGCAAAATAGTACAATACCTTCAGGCAAAACTGTAAAGATATTACAAACCGGATAAATAAAACACATATCGCTTTTGCTCAATTATGGGCCCTAAATTCCTTATCACCCAACAGCAAACTTCAGTAACAACAGAAATTGACTGCGAGTCTTGGCCTCTGACAACAGTACTTACTCGGAACGTGCAAAGTTTCGATATTTCTTTCCTGCATAAAATTGTAAGGATCTGGTGGCGCTGATTCATCTCCAACCAAGATCTACTCAAGTTGACCAATGAGCTTCCAATTGCTTCTACCACTAATCAAAAGTAGATGTTTTGAATGAATAGACTACAATTTATGCAAAGATGCCGGCAATGTACTCGTATGCAGTTCAGCATTGTGGTGGAACCCACAAGGTTCGTGAAACTGTGAAAGATCAAATATATCATCTTGCAACTACAATTACAATTAGAATTAGAACACTCCGAAGCGTCTCGCACAAAAACGGAATGACTTCATTACTTTTGTTTTCGCCCTAAGCTCTAACAAGAGTTAAAGGATTTGATATGCTCGTATGTTTATATAGTAAAATTATTGGTTTTGCAAAAAGATTGTTTTCAATTCAATTACCAATTTCTGGTGAAACAATACTTTGTGTAAAGTACTAAAGACACAAAAAAAAAGTGTTTTTTCAGGGCTTTTATTTGACCATTGACAACGAAGTTTTATAATAAAAATTTAAAAAGATTTTTAAATTATAAGTATAAACAAAATCTATGCAATGGCATTGAACATTAAATTTACTTTGTATCTGTAAATAAAACTTTAGATAGATACACAGTTTATTAAAACACTAAGTCAAAGACAAGTCAGTCGCGTTCCATTGATTGATTGACTGACTCTAATAGCTTTGTCAAAAATTATTTTTTTTCAATTTTTTTTTTTTCCTTTTGCTACTTTAAAAAGCGTTAATGAATATACAAATTTTGTAGTTGTGGAGGCGTTTATGGTTATGATGATACTCAAAATGATGACGATGACAATTTCTCGAAATTTAAAACGGTTACTTTTAACAGAAAGTAAATAAAAACAACAAGCAAACAAAACCTAAAGTTATGTCATGACTTAAGTTTAGATATTTTCATTTAGATTCAGTTCAATAAGAAGTTTATAGGGGGTCATACTTATGTAGAGAATAGAAGAATAGAGAACTGCTACCATAAACACGCCTTCGCTAAAGAATTTTAAAAAAGTTTCTCTCTTTTTTTTTTTCTTTTGTAGTAGGCAAACTGGTTCAGGGCTAATTAAAGACAAAAATCTAGTAAATTCTAATAGTAGTTGGGAAAAACCAATTGCAATTTTTGCATGAAAAACTTCGGTATTTTTTTTTTTTCGAAAAATTCAACTACAAAAAATCGTAGGTTGTTCCACAAATCGCAGCGGGAGTTAAGTTGGTTGGTCTTAGACTGGTGTGACTGTGTGGGGTGCGTTTGTCTGTACACGCAGCTGCTGTTGCTGTTGGCCTTAGCTAGGAGTTGTTAAACGTTGTCTACATATACATATATCTACCACTTCCCTCCAAGAATCAAGGTAGCAGCAAGCACACACACACACACACAGTAGGTGTACCAGACATTAAAAAAATGTATCGATAAATTTGTGTTGCGTTGTAGAATAAACATATAATTTCGCAACACACTTTTTTTTTTTTGCATAGACAGAAAGACAGAAGGAGAGACATAAATAACAGTTAAAAAGCAAGTTTCCATTTTAGAAAATCAAAGCACGAATGTAAATGTATCTCTGCCACCCTCCATGCTTGGTTTAATTAAATTTCAGACTTTTAATCCACAAAGTTATTGCAACAAACATTTGCAGTTAACATCGTGATCGGATAAGTGTAATCAACACAATCGTTGGTTGGTGTTGTTTTAATGTTTCGTGTCGATTGATCTTAAATCTCTGAATTGCAATTGAAAGTAATTAGTATTGTTTTTAAGTAATTTTTTTTTTTTCTAATGTCTATTGCCTTTGAGTTTATTGGTAATTAAAAGTTTTATGTGATGACGACGAGATGTTAACCTGGGGTGAAAAATAATCGATAAATGATAGTTTGAAGAAATAAAAAATGAGAATAGGAAAAGATTCATGTTTTTGGTTTGTGGTCTTTGGAACAATTATCATTTTAGTTAAGTAAATAAAATTTAAACTGTATTTAATATAAAAATGTTATTATTACCAAAATTTATTGTCATAAAAACGTAATTAGCTTTTGGGGAAAAAAATTAAAGAAAATCACTTTTTAAAGGAGTTTTTTTTATTTGTTTTCGATTTTTAACTTTATTTAATTATTTTAAATTATCATAATTAGGTCTAATGTACAACTAAACTTAATACTAATGAACGAGTGACTAGCTATTGGGGCTTCATATCGATACATTTGAAATTTAATTTTTGTAAACAAATTGAAAGATGGAGAGAGTAATATCAAGAAACAAAAAGGTTAACATTCGTTATGCCAAAGTTATCATACTCTATAATATTTCATCATTGATTTGACTTATGTTAAGGGTTAAGTTCAAGTTGAGACCAAAACATTTGTATGGGAGCTATACGATCCAATAATCAATAATAACCTTGAAATTTACATGGCTGGTGGATATGTTTCAGACACTAATAGTATCCAAATTTCAGTTCGATACTCAAAAAACAGAATAGTTTTTCTAAAAGGAAATGAATTTGAAACTGAGTTTGTCTGGGAACTATACGATCCAGTAGTCCTAGGCTCTTGAAATTGACATAAATAGTAAAAACGGATTAGAAACTTATAGTACCTAAATTTTAGTTCGACAGAACAAAAAAAAACAAAAAAAATTTTAATTAGAACCTGAATTTGAATGGGTCCTTGTATTGGAGGTACCCCTAGTGGTTCAATTTGGCTGATTCCGACAAATGTGGAGCGTCTTATGAAATCTCTACGCAAAATTTCAGCTCTCTAGCCCAAAAACTGAGGGACTAGTTTTCATAGATAAAGACGGACAGACACACATGGCTTAATCACTTCGTCTTGTCGATCTGATTAAGAATATATGTACAATATATACTTTATGGGGTCTCTGATGTCTTCTTCCGTGTGTTCCAAACTTCACTGCGTGAGGAGAATAAGAGTTATGGATAATTGGGAACTACTCTTTCTCTTTAGCCTACTATCGTTATCGAAAAATATTCAATACAGTAGTAGTTCGATAATCTGACTACTCTTTGATTCGAAGGGTTACTTTTATAGGCAGTTCTGTAATCCAAATTTATTGCAATTCTTTAATCTAAATTGCATGATTTACTTATGTTTTGAATGGAATTCAACGTTATTACAGGAATATAACGAACGAACTGACGCCAAAAATTTAAAATTACGTAAAACTCTAAGAACTGGCGAATTTCTCCTACTTTGAAGAAAGCAATAGTTATGGTTTTCAAAATCAGTTGGTCCCGCAAAGCAGCTAAAAAGATTATTAAAGTTTTGTGTGGAAAGTATCAAATATTTAAGACAATATTTTAACCTTTGTTATTTCAAAATCTATGGTGATTTAGTACCTCAATTTATGCTGCACTGCAGTCAATAGAAATACAATCTATAAAAAGCTTGTCTGGTGTTTGGAAATGACTTAAGAGAACATGATAAAGAAAGATGTGAAGATTCAGGAAAGTCGATGTAAAAAAATTATTTATTTTTCTCTTCTGTGCAAAAAAGTTTACTTATGAAAATTATAAATTTTTCTTTCTACCACCTAACTGCATAAGTTTAATTCAACCAATGTACCAAAATAACATTAGAATAAGCAATGTTGTATAAAAAGGCACTCCTATGTCATAAATTTGAAGAGAGAGAAGATTACGACATGTCATACAAATATACATATGTGATTTTCTAAAATATAAATCTTCAGCAAGAAGTTTTTAAATCTTGCTGATCAAAATTATCTGATATAAATTGGCTTGGATTTGAACAATCTTGAGATATAGGAGATATAAATGTTAGACCGCCAAAAATTACAACAAATTGAGCTTCGACATTCTGATAAAGAACTTGAATTGAACTTACAAAATTATTCAGGATTGTCACTTTCATATTGATTCCAAATGATTATTGATTTTATAGGACAAAGTAATCAATAATTTGATTTTAAAAATCACCAGATAAAATATTACAAAATCGAATTAATGTGAACTTTTTTCCATGAATATTTGTACAATGACATCTTAAGGGATTTAGAACACATTAGAGATTGTTAACAACATTAGATATTAGAACAATAAAAATCAAATGAATTTTGCTTTTGCTCATCATCAGCAGGTGATGATGAAGATCAGCAACCCCCCCAGGCCGGGATTATCTATAAAATCAGGTTTTTAATGAAACTTTAGAATTGAAATCTATAAAACTAACTCAACTTTATAGATTTTGTATACATAAAAATTCTTTGGCATAAATTTTCATTTGCAAATCATGTGAGATTGAAAAAAAGACAAAAAGAGATAATACAAAACTGGAAGCAACTTTAGCATCAGCAGCGACGAGATACAAATTGTGGGTTGCTGCGGCAGACGGAAAAGAATAGAGAAACGATTGAAGGCAGCAGCACAACAATTCCGAGCCGTTAGGCATAGCGGCGACGTTAGATTGGAGCACCAAGAATATGGGGAACACAACATGACAATGCACCAGCGACGATGATGTTGAACACGAAAATAGATATAATTTGCAACAAAAACAAAAAAACAAATACAAAAACCTAAACGGAAAAAGAAAAGAAATAAACCTAAGCCTTTTTGAGTGAGTGAAGCGTAGAGCAGAGAGGTGGAATATGATGATTATAGTGGGGCCCCACACATAAACCTAATGCGTTTTTCCATCAAAAAAGGAGGAAGGGAAAAAGTTGAAGAGTTGGCAATGCGATGCTGCCTAATGTTATTGCAACTATTGTATTGCCCTTGTCGCCGCCAATCTATAGAACAAAGTGCAATGAACTGTGCGATGATGATAATGATAACGATGTTAATGATGATGATGATGAGCTGCGAAACAAACAAAACTTGCCGCAAGCAGCGTAGCAAGCAAATATTGTGTATAATTCTATGTAACTTTTTGTCAAGTGCGCGATTTAGGCAAAGCCTGACTAAGTAAATGGGTCGCCAGTCACTGCTACTGTTGCTGAAAGGGCTTGGCCCATAGCCAGAAAACAATTGAAATTGTCAAAAAAAAAAAAAAAAACACTAATACAAAACATCATTTATACTATGCAATTCTAAAGCCGGTATGCACATAAAGGGGAACAGCAAGTAAATCCAATTTTGAGATGCTATCAGTTTGTGACTATAACTCTACGAAACATAGCAAGTGCTGCTTCGTAAAAGAGAAATTTGGAAATACACAAAAACTTGGACTTGGACTTTCTCTGGAAAGGAATGACATACGAGTAAGTTAACTGATCGGGGTGATATTCATTTCCACAATCATACCAAAGACATAGTAACAATTATGTTAGACAACAAAATGGATGGTTCAGACGTTGAGACGCCTAAAAAGGATTCATGCTTTTCACCTTCTAATTAGGTTTTTGAGATTTATATTAGTTAAACTCATTGCAGCTATCCTGCACTTATTAAACAATTTGTAATGTTGCCATAAGATAGTTTGCAAATAATATTTTAAATAAACAGACTAAATGCTTTAAGGGAGTCATCGGTTGGAGACCGTCATACTGAGTTTTTGTTTATTCTATAAATTTTAAATAAAACTCACCTGCTATGCGTAAAACAGCACGATCTGCTGGATCCAATTGAAGTATACTCAATGGTTTATCCTTAGCCCATTCGCTAAGGCTTTCACGATCCATCATAATATTTGCAGCACTGCCCGTAGATGCATAGATTCGTCGTCGTTTATTCAACTGTTGCTCCGATTGGTGATGCGGATAGTGCGGATGTGGTGGATACGCAGCATGCGTATATGGCGAATGCGGTGAATGCGGGGTTGAGCGAGATGTTTTACCACTAAACGACGCCGTTTTTGCGGTTTATATACTATTCTTAGTTCCTTAGAAATAGAGGTAGAAAAGAGGACAGAGAGAAACAGTATTTCAAAGGATGATGCTTTTCGTTTTCCTTTTTCTTTTTTCTTTATATTATTTTTTTCTAAATTACATAATTTAATTTTAGTTATGTTGCATTTTAAGTTGTTTTCTTATTATTTTATAAATTTTTTTCTTTTGTTAGGCACGACTTGTGGTTTTGTTGGCTAAAATGAGATGAGAAAGGAGAAGAAAATTCTTTCATTCATTTTATATTCAAATTTAAAAAAATAAAAAATGTTAAATTTCTGCAATTTTCAAATTAATATTAACTACGAAATTGTCCTATGTTTCAAGTGCAACTGTGGAACTTATAGCAAATAATTGGAATTTGTTTGGACAAATTTTTACAACAACAATATGACAATTCTTGTAATAATTGCCCCGTTTCTCTATAGTTTCGTGACAATTTTATATCGAAAATTTTTAAAGAAAAAATTTTCCAACAACAATATGAAATTTGTTGTAATACGTACCCCGTTTCTCCATTTTGGTGACTTTTTTAAAATTACCAAAAACTGACCAAAACGATAAAGGCGTAAAGACCTAAGCAAACCCTTGTGACATAGAGCAAAATAGAATAGATTTGGATTGTTGAAAGATCATTGCATACTTGTAGGCATTGCATTTCATATTGAAAAAATGTATAGAAAAATAGAAAAATGTATATAAAAGTATGCTATGTAGGCTGCCATTTCAAGAATTTACTTTTTTTTTCGACAATTTTTCGAATTTTTTCGGTCATGTTAGTCAGTCATGTTGTCGTATAGTTTCGTGACAACGTAAAGAAAAAATACAAACAATTTTTAACTGAATTTTCAGAAAAGAAAAATTATAAATTTTATCGAAATCTTTTTATAATTAATTCTTCCAATCATTTCGATAATTCGATAATCAAAATCTTTTTGTTTTCGAAATCACTTCCTTATAGATTATTTTATGAAATTCTAATCTAATAGTGATTACAGTTATCAGCTTAACAAACGAGCGAAGATTGTCACACGGTTTCTAGTTAGACTCAATCATCCATCTTTCTTTGGCCGGAACTCGCTCGTTTATTATTATTGTTGTTACGAGTTGATGTCGGTTAGAGCTAGAGAGCTGAAATTTTGCATAAAGTTTTCTTTTCATCGGATGCTGTACATTTGACGAAATCAGCTGAATCGGACCACTAGGAGTGATATCCGATCTCCAATGCAAACCCAAATCCAAATTAATGGCCTTATAAGAAAAACTTTGTTGATTTTTGTAATATGAAACTGAAATTTGGATAGTATATGTGTCTAAACCATATTCACTAACCATGTAAATTTCAAGACTCCAGGATTACTGGATCGCATAGCTCCCATACACATATTTCGGTATCAATGTTGAAATGCAGTATGACTACTAACTGTAGCCTAAAGATAAGTCAAATTAATAATGTAATATTTCCCGTGAAGAGTATTACAACTTCAGCAAAGCCTAAGATAAGCTTACATTTTTAAATTTTCATTTAAAACCGATTAAAATATATGAGGAGGATGATGCAAGAAAATAAAAATGTAATTTACAATATTTATGAGTTTTTAGAATATTTATTGGTATTGTATTTGTGAAATATGATCATGAGTAAGTGGTGACTCACTCAAATAGTTCGTTTTGTGGTTACACTATATCAACAAAAGATAATTTAGGAGGAACTAACAAATAGACGACATTCAGGGAAATCCATTTACTTCAAGTTAATTACAGACCACTAAGATAAGAGAGTTGGTTCAATGGTAAATTGTTCGTTTGGTTGGTGAGGCAAAAAACTATTGGGTTTCATAGATAACATTTGTACACTTATTACTCAACTTCTACTATCTAATGTTCGATTGTATTCTCCGAAAATGATGTATGTAAAAAAATTTTTACAACTAAGTTTTATTTCATTGAGCTTTAGTTGTGGGAATAAGTTCTAGTCTTTTTTGAAAAGCTGGCACTAAGGTCACGAAGACCCTACTATTGAAGAGAATAGATGTCACTGTGATTTGAAGGCAAGGTGTTTTTGGTTTCAAGAAAGACATATCGCACATTTATTTAACTAAATAGTCACAACTCAAAAAAAAAGATATTTGAGTTAATGTTGCCGAAATATTCGTTATATGATGATTGTGCAGTAATTTCATGTTAATAACTTACCTACTCTCCGCGTGAGTAGAGATAATATTTTCTTTTTTTAGTTATTATACATGTGCGATATGCGTCTCTTGCACAAAGCACGTGCACACAGCTCTCACTGTTCACACTCCGTACAAGCAACATTCGAGAGACCACAGCCACAACCAACTGTGAACGAGTTCTGTTCCCACACTCAATATAGACAGACATCTGTTATCTAACATTGCCCACCGAACACTATCACTGTTAACGTGATGTTTTCATTTCAAGCTAAATTTGCTGTATAAAAGCTAAATAAATATGAACGCTTGCTCTCTCATTCATAGTTTGCAGCTGTCATTTACTCCTACTAGTACATCTCTCACTATATTTCTTATCGCTCTCTCTCTCTCTCTCTCAACACTCACGTGTTTTTATTTCATATTCTCTCTAAATACAATTTACTGTTTACATTACTCAACAAAACAAAAAATCAATGAAAATTTATAAAAATAAAAATACGCGCCACAATGGCAACTTTTCACCCCCGCGTGTACAATAAGAAAATACATGCTACATAATACAACAATAGTTTTGAATGAGTGAGCAGGAAAAGGCGCCAAGAATAAGCATAGAAGAAGTAGATAGATACTACAGAAAAACTATATGATAAGCAACAAAATTCAATAAAACCACAAAAACAAGATAAAAGCGTAAAACACAAAAAAGAAACGACGGAAAAGCCAAAATTGAGCGTAATCAATAAATATGAGAGAACACCTGAGAGGAAGCACTGGTAGATTTACCGGTTTATCAAATGACCAAAGCGCGTGAGACGAGAGAAAAAAACGTACACCAACCAAACAAAGAGAGTTAGTTAGTCGCGGCGGCAAATAAGGAAAACCGGAAGCAAAGTCAACTGCGCCATCAACAGAAATAGCGGCAACAATACAACAGCAACAGCGGCAACAAAAGTATCTACTGCAATAACAGCAAGTGTAAAGAGAGAGGAGGGAGGAACCACAATGAGGAAAAGACAATGACGCGAATATGCAGAAGTAAGGAAATTAAAGAAAATACAATAAAAAAAGCAAAACTAACAAATTTCAAAAGCATTGACTTCTGTTGTTCATCGTCATATGACGACCGCTGATGATATTGTTAAAGTGCATAATAGATGAACATCATGCATGACAAATTTGTTTGACTGCAGTTCGCCCGCAATACACGACAAACAATATTGTTAGTTAAGGTTAGAATAAGTGGCTGTTCGGCTTGACACACTTAGACTAGATGTCACCAGAACCACATACCTTTTCATACCACAAGGTCCATGTTAAACCATCCTGTATCTTTAATAAAAGTAAGGATTTTCTTTAACCCTTATGTTAGGTAAAGGGTCTTTATAAACACATTCCGTACACCATGGTTTGGACAGACCACTAGGGATATTGATGGATCGATTTCAATGAAATTTTTAATGAAACTCTAGCATAGCCTGGAGAGTGTTGTTATGTTTACATTATTTACATTATTTTACATTACTCGAAGGGTAATAAGCAAAATGAGTCGTTATTTTTCCACATGTTGGATGAATAGAAAATTATGAAAAAAATACCACGTATTCCTTAGATCTTTAGCAAAAGATCTTCAAAGTAATTTTAGCGAAAAATAAAATAGGTGAGATAATAGGGAATAACCAGGGCTGCATGCATTCACTGAATTATGCACATTTTGTTAAACTTGATCAAAATTATTATATTTTGGTCGAAAAGTTTTTGTTCTTTGTAGTAGTATACACTCTCAGACATATATATATTCTACCAATTTGTGAATATGGGGATTATTATTCCATTTATGCTGCACTTTAATCTGAAATAAATATTCCATTCTATTAGGTTTTGGAAGCATCCCCTTCTCTAATGACCCTAAATTTTCGCACGGACTTAAGTGTGGACCTTAGGTTAGCCACTACTTCATCAGAAATGGTGACTCTGAAAATATTTCATACAAAACGTATGGAATTACATAGGGATGTGGCCAGACCATGGTCTATCAAATCCACAGTACAAATTTAAAATACCCATTAGTTGATTGAAGGTAGCCTGGAATCTCATGGCTGTAGATAAATTCTTTCTACTTCAAAAATCAGCTCAAAATTAAAAAAAGGTTTGGCCAAACCATGATCTCTACATAAGTGTTAAACTGATCACAAAAATTTCTAATATACTGTTGAGAAAGGAGAATCCAAGTACTATATTGAACTTTCTTCGGCGTAGTATACATTAGCAACAATACTCACTCTCTCAGTTCTTCAGTTCCTCGTCCTCTTTTACAAAAGTTGTAAGTTACTTGTAGTCAAATTACATGTCTACCGATTATTCAGTGTTCTGTAAGTACACCAAATATTTTTCTTATATCCTACATATAAAATTTTGTTATTTTGAGTGTCGTCAGTGAATTTATTTATGCTCAAATCAAACGAATTGGTCATGCATGTTACCTATCTATGTTTAATATAAAACAAAAACCCACTTCTTTTGTATCTGTCATTCTTGTTTTGATGTCTCTTTTATCATTTACCTTTCAATTAGATTTCTGTTAACTTGGCTTATTAGCATTATTTTTATGACGAAGCAGGTGACATAGAAGGCCCTAAGTAAGTAAAAAAGGTACTAGACGTCGTCGCCGTCGCCATTGTCGGATTTTATCAATTGAAGTCGTCTCTTTATAGTTTTAGCTGCTTAACAATAAAAGTATGTACAAAAAACAAAAAAACAAAACCAGCGAACTTGTTAACTCATTGAGTGTGTTATTCTCGTAATAAAAAAGACATAACTGTTATTTAAGCAACCATGTATGAAATTGACTAATAAGATACATTAAAAAAAAACAGAAAGAATGAATAAACGTGACTGGATTACACAAGAGACTTGTAGGAAAATCAAATCAAAACACAGCCGGCGAATCGCATGTCAGTATGAGGCCCCAATATTTAATTTGGATGGAAACAAAACACACATACTCGTGCTCTCAGAAGTCAAGTAATTCAAATTGTAAAGTTTAGGTAATAAGCATAATTTTTCATATTCGTTATTGACTTTTTTCTTTGGAATGAAAGGTGCGAATTGTAGTGTTTACTTTATGAGGCAGACAGGAAGGCGGGCACAAGGAGCTGAGTTAAAAGTTTATCATATTATTTGCTATTATCTAATAGTTTTATGAGCTGTAGAATATTTTAAATGATAAGTGTATCAATCATATTGGAAAAACAATAAAAACTAAGTATAAATAAAATTATATACGAGTATTTTAAATCTTAAAGTAATGTGCAGTAATAATGTTGAGGGTTTTGTATAAGTACCTTCCATGAGGCTTCATCAGACACACAATTCAAGGTGATATTTGTTTGTTTATTACCACACATTACCTTCCTCTTTGGCCTATCTAATACCTTAGTTGCTCTTTAGGTCACAGTTCCTTCGACGGGTTGTTTAACGCAGTTCTACATCGAGTATAAACTCTGCACATATTTGGTTTGGTTATAAGCTATTAAACACTCAGTTGTACTCATCTTTGTAGGTCAGATTATTACAAATGAAGTGTACTTCTGACATCCTATGATACTTCTAGTTCTATCAAGTCGAATACCTTAGATCTATCATACATGAAAGTCGAGATTTCTACACGAACATCAATTATAAAGTTCAATCTGACGGTACTAAGGAACACAGGCTTAAAAGCGACAATCAGAGTTCCAAACTTATTCCTATTTAAAATACTCTATGCTGCTCAAAGCCAACGCACATGTAGCTTCCAATTTAAAAGAAAAATTTAACTACAAACAATTCTTCCGGCATCTTGACTCACAATTTTGGAAGTACAACAAAGTACTTAAAGGTTCCCACATTTTACTACACCTCTGTTTACCTATAACAAAATTTGTACATACTCGTTTTCGTTTTCTACATGATGTGTCATTTCACACTTTCGAAGGTTCCTATTTAGTATGTTTTATTCTCATTTATCATTCCACTTTTTTTTTTTAATTCTATTGACACAACTTCAAATGAAACTCTAATTAAAAAGGTGGGGGGATGGATAATGCTGATCTAATCGACAAAAATAACAATATATAATGACAAACAACAAGAATATAAAATCTAGAAAAAAAAAAAACTACGACGACATCGCATATTTATGCGTATTTTTTAACTGAAGGTTAAAGAGATTTTAGACATCTGAGAGACCGAACAAAATCTATAGTTTTACTTCTAGCAAAATTAACTACTCATTGAGCTTACTACACAAACAGTATCTGATTCGATTTGTATCTGCCTTCCTTGCACGAATAACAAAAATCACGTTCCACCATTACATTCTCAACATGAATCTCAGTGACTTTAATTCTGATTCGACATATCCGACATGTGTGTGGCTGGCGCCGTTTTGTTTCTTTATAAGTCTTTTTAATTTTGCTACGGATAATTTTTGTCGTTATGTGAACTGTTGTTTTGACAAAATCATAAATTAAAATTAAACAAAAAATATAACCGGCAACTAAAAATAAGCAAGCAATTTCCGAATTGGATGCTCACAGATTTAACTTGCAAATTAGCAAAGCAAAGCTTCAACAAATGTTCGGAGATCCATGGTGAAATGAAACTGAGAATATTGTTTTTTTCTTTAATGTTATTTTTTATTTGCCTCCAACAGAGTCGACAGACGATTCAAGCATTCGATACATTAAGGTAGCAGCAGATCCCAACAACAATAATAACAATGTGGATGAAACGACACAACCAAAGAACAACAACAACAACAACAACAACAACAACAGCTGTGTGACTGTAAGCAACGAAATCTATAATTATAAGATTAAAAATCGAAAAGCAAAAACAAAAGAAAAGAGGAAACCGAATGACTCTGAGTGAAGGTTTAATTGGATTTTCGGTAAAATACCCTATGAACAAGAAGAAGAAGAAGAGTAACTTTACCTGCTGCTAGGCTAGAGATGTCTGTCTGTCTGTCTATCTTACCTGTTGGAACTGATGATGTTAAACACATAATTATATGACAAAAGATACCAAGTAGCTAATAGTTTAATGTCTTAAATCATTTAATGGTCATGAATCCATCGCACAAGGATGAGAAAATTTTACTTATATTAAGAATCGTAAATCTTTTAACGTTAAGAAAGATTGTAAATGTAATAAAAAAAAAATAAAAAAGATTTAACACAACATGAGTAAACAACTTTATAGGTAAAGTAAGGAAATAAGAATTAGATAAATGGAGAAAGTAATCAAACTCATGAAAATGAGGCTGCTGCTTGACTAAATGAAATTACATTCAGTATGGAAAAATTCTATGAAAGAATTAAAGGAAAGCTCTGTAATTTCATATAATTTGAAAGATTTATTCTATTGCCCATTGTAGTTTTATAATTTTTAGACTATTAAAGAACAAGCCAAAGATCATTTAAAGTTAAACAGTTTTTTTTTCAAAATTTATAGCAAAATAGTCTAAGCCCAAACATTGGAACTCTACAACTAAATGATCACAAACTAGTCTAATAGTCAGAGAACCTAAATGATTTCTGTATGATAAATACATACTAGTTTCATATATAATCCCAGAAATAGTTAAGAATATTTTCTCATAATCAGGACTGAAATGTATTTCTGATTTAAAATTAAAAATAGATAGATTACAATATTGAATATTCTATTGAATCGGAATTCTATCGAATCATGTTTTCTTTAGTATCTTCCCTTTATAGCTTTCATTATTTTATTGTATTACCAAATATAGTCATATAACATGTGTCGATGAGAGTGAATACTACGAAATATTGTTTATCAATTTTTGAAATGCCTATGATATGACTATCCGAGAATAACGTAATCAAAAAGCAATTGAATGCGAGCACACAACACACAAAATTGACAAAATACATACAATACTCGTGTATTATTATTGTACTTATTTATGTAGGCGTGTGGGACAAAACTATGTACTGTAAGTAGTATCTAATGGATCTAATGCATGAAATTGAAAAGGGCACACAATCATCAGATATAGTTACTATAAAGGGGGACTTACAGAGCTCTCAGTCCAATGTATAGTCGTCAGAGAACGAACATGTGACGAAAATGATGTCAATTAAGCTAAACAGCAACAGAAACAACAACGACAACAACAACAGCAACAAATTGAAAAAATAAAAAATGATAAAAAGGTAATAATATTGAGAAAAGGGAAAAAAAAAAACAAGTTGTCAGTTGCCGTCATCATTATTTATTCGTTTCGTAAGTACATTTTCTAATTGCAATTGCAATTGTCTCAAACGACCGTCCATCTATGCCTTCTTCTTACCAAGCCCCCAACAAACCCACACTACTTTTTAGAATTTGTTTACTGAAATGAAATCATATTTTCAATTGCATTGATTGCATGCTCCTATTCTACTCTCTCTCTAAAATATACATAAATGATCAAACACATGACTGAGTGAGCGAATGAGTTAGACCTAGACCCAAAGCCAGGCCAAGATCGAGACCCCTGAGAAAGGCCACCAACTAAACCAATTTATTTAGAATGGCGGCTTATGTCATTCTAACATACACAGTCACACAATAGTTTCGAACCGCACCGATTTAATACAATGATATTCATACTGACAAATTTTAATCGATTTAAAACAAATTTATGAAGCATTTATAATTTTGAATATGTAAAATTTTTGTATAAAACTGAGAGCAGAGGAGTGAGTCTCTATGAATTGTTAAATTAATTGCTTAATGAATTCTAAACTCACATAATAACAAATTGTATCTATTGTAGGCATCTACTTCAATCTACTATACTTATGGTATTTATTGCTCAGACCCCCGGGTGCGGCAATTTTTCGTTTTTTTATTTTTTTTTGCATGAAGGGGAACCAAACTGAACTCAATGCAAACTTCTCGCTCTAATTTATTAACTTTGTTGTCTGAGAATAGAAGACGACTCTTGTCTTTGCTAATTGTTAACCGGTCGCATTTAAAATCTTCTTAATTAGTGTTCTTCCATCCAAAGAAATGAAGATTCCATGAGTTCTGCTCTTCTGCTCTTCTATATTGTATAATTTTCCGAACCGCAAATGAAGAAAACTTTGAAGGCGTTTTTCAGTTGATTGCGCTTTTAGTGTTAATTGCTAATTTTACCAGAAAGACGTCAGAAGAAAACACTCAATTCATAAGTAAGAAAATTGCTATTGTAGATACAGACGATTCATTTATCTTGTTGTCTTGATGTGAATCTCGTACATAAGTTTATTATCAGTCGAATGATATTTACGTGATGACAGAAATCTTAAAACGCAATCGGAAGAATATTGTTGTGAACAAAAAAAGAAGATAAACTTAAGAAAAGATATAAGATTCAGTGAGAAAGTTTATTTATTATCCAAGTCTTTGATACAAAAAAGATAAGAGAGCTTGGAAGTGTGGAAGATTTGTATCTACGTGAAATTATTTAAAATGAAAACAATGAAGATGAAGATTAAAATAAGCTAAAAATCGGAAAGAATTGCAAAATAATCTTATAAGTATTTTGGTGTGTTGTATCCAGCAAAACAAATAAAGTTTTGTGTTACATATTTTCTTAGAATACTAACTTTGAGAGTCCCAAAAAGTTGATTAGTTCTTGATCTTTTTAGATCAATTTCTTGAAAACAAGGTTCTTATTTCCACACAGAATGTGTAGTTCTATCGGGGCTATAGCAACAAATACTAAAACTGAAATACAAATCAAATTTACAGGGTTCCCCCCCATACAAGAAACGTATGATTTTGTATTGGAGCTATACGATCCAGTAACCCTGGGGTCTTTAAATTTACATGGTTGATGGAAATAGATTAGAAACTCATAGTGTCCAATTTTCAGTTTGATCGGATCATTATGGGGGTTTCTTCCATACAAACACTCCATTAAAATTCAGGTTCTTAATAGAAAAACTTTGTTGTTTATTGCACTATTGAACTGAAATTTATACACTTTCCGTTTTCAATACAGGCGCTGTACATTCGATGGAATCAGCCAAATCGGACCATATATATGCCATCAATCGCAAAGAAAATTAAGAAGATATGATATGTAATCATGGCTGTAGAATTCCTATAATTCAGGAAATCAGAGTGGCAAGTCTAAATGTGCCTTTTAACACGGTAGGAACATCCATAGATATCACCAAGCCTCTTGCAAGATCTTTAGAGTGAACCTTGAGATGTTCTCGACTGAAACATCCAATTCCGGCTGAAGATTTCTTTGGGTACCATGGAGCAGCATTTTTGATTAGAGTCTTAGTAGTGTCTCATATATTATAGTTCGAACCGAATCCCTATATAGGTTTTAGTATTGCCTTGGATCCAAGATATTAAAACATTTACCTACTATTGAAAGCGAATTCTTGATATAAGTTTGTCATTATAGGATTTCTTTAGAATTGGGATCCAACATTAAGACAAAAATTTTCTATACATCACATTATCAATTATTCAAAAGGTCAATGACTTAATGCAGAAATTCGCCCTACTTAATGGAATCCATGGAACTTATCAATAACCTTATTTGAACTTTTTCAGTATATTTTAAACACAATAATCTCATCAGAATGATTACAGTGTTATGTGAATAGCCTGCCAAATTCTCATAACAATTTGCATAGTTACAGCCTACTCACTTATATTGGACGATTTGATCTGATATTAGCACCCAAAAAAGTTTACTAAACTAATTGAAATTCGCCTAGTCTAAATTCACGCCCTTTTGTGTTCTACGGCGTTCTTGAACTTCAAACTATGCACTTAGTAATGAGCAAAAGGCGCACCCAGATAAAGCGACATATATATATATATAGAGAGAGAGAGGGAGAGAGAGAGAGAGAAAAGGAACTTTTTACTAAAAACACATGACACGCCATCATCCTTCAAAAAGGGCAATCCTTATAGGCAAACCAAACCAAAAACAAAAAATAGACAATGGGAAAGTGGGAAGTAAGAGAAATGCATAGACAGCAAACTAAGTGACTGAGCATATTTTGTTCTGTTATTTCTGGTTATTTTGGTTGACTGGACTTGGAATTGGTAATGGAAATGGATGTCGCCGTCATTGTATCTAGTTTTTTACGCTATAAAAAGTGAGCTATAAAAAATATTGTAAAAAACAACAACAACAACAAGCGAAGAAGAAGAACATGTCAGACATGAAAAAATGCAGACAGGCATGCAATGCAACAACATGCTTTTTATTTGGATGGAAATGGGAAAAGTAAATGCATTTTCCAACCCTCAAGTGAGTTCTTTTATCTGACACATTTGTCCAGCGGGGAAATGTGCATCTAGGGAGTGAGTGTGTGGTGTGGTGCGGTGAGTGAGTGCAGATGACGATAAATTGTTTAGTTTAGTTTAGTTTGGTTACAATTCGATGGATCTTGATGATGATGATAATGATGTATGATGGATTTACATTCGATAAAGTGGCGCATTGACTAAATGAAGAAGATGGTAAGGAATGAAATATGGCAAAACGCCAAAAGCAAAGCATCCAACAGAGATCTGAAACAAAAGAGAGATGTTAGTACGTAAGAGGTAAGGAAAGATAAGTATGGCGGCCAGCGAGGAAGGTAGGTTGCTAAGAGGAAAGGAATGGAAGCTTATTGTGTGCACATGGTGGTGCAGTGTGAAATGTATAAACAAATTTGCGCCGGCTTCTTACTTTTTATTATTCATTTTTGTTGTTTATTTCGTTTATTTATATTTCGTTTGTCTTTCATACTTTGGAACATGAGAGGCAACACGGACGATGCCTCCTCATCGCTGCTCGACAATGAACTTTGTTCATATTCCAAAAAAAGAATAATAAGCAATATACAAGTAATAAAAGAGGCAAAAGAAACCAAAAATTAGCAGACAAAATGACGTGTTTCTTTGGTATGCGATGTATAAATTTTACAAAGGTGTTCTATATACAATGTGATGAGGAACGAGAAATGGGGATGACGCACTTGACAGGAAATATGTTTGTGGTCAGTCGGGACAGTTGTCCAAGCAACCTTCAGTCCACAAAAACCACAATATGAAGTAAAACACGCAAGCAGGGATACAAAAAAAGAATGGTAGAAAAAGTATTTCAGTTATTAGCAACAAATGAAAGAAGGAGGAAAGAGAATTAAGAAGAAGGAGCAGTAATTTCAAAGGGTGGCATCAGCAATGTCACTTTGGCATGAGTAATCATCATCTAAGCATACATGATTATTGTTCTACTAAGTGAAAGAAAGAAAAGAAAAACAAACATAAAGGCGAATGGACAGCAATTATAAAAAAAATCGGCCAAGTGCGTTTCAGACTCGTACACGGAGGGTTCCGTACCAGATTAGGGTTTCAATGGGAGGTACTCCCCTTGTTGTCCGATTTGACTGATTCCAACAAATGTACCGCGCCTATATTAAAAACTTATAGTGTCTAAATTTCTGTTCAATAGTGAAAAAAAAAAAAAGAAAAGTTTTTCTAATAAAAACCTGAATTTTAATGGTGGTTTTGTATGGGAGGTACCCTTACTAGGGGCCCAATCAAACTAAAATTTCGACAATATAAGTTTCTGATGTATAGCAACCAATCGCCCAAATTTAAATATCGTAGGGCTACTGGAACGTATAGCTGTCATACAAAGCAAAATTATGCTTGTTTTTAAATTTTTGAAAATATTTTAGTTTTAGTATTTGTTGGTGATGCTCGAATAGAACTATACATTCTGTCAACTTTCAACTCTCTAGCTATTACGGTTCATTAGATATGACCCGAGGACGGAAGGACAACGAAGTCTCTGCAATAGGGTTCCCTTTGGTACCCTTTGGGTACGGAATCCTAACAAGTATGCCTGTGATGATGATAATGAGAACTATGTGTCAGCAATCAACAAAAATTATGAAGAACAAAGAAATTTGCATACTCTTCACTGATATTAATAAAGAGATGATAATATGTAACGTTAATAGAATGGCATAAGTATAAAAAGTAAGTACAATATTTCGATTGATGAAGAATTTCATCAGTTCCTACAAAATTCGAATACTCCACTGAACTATAGTATAAAGATGTTAATAGCATAAATGAAATGTTAACAATCATGATGATGATTATGTGTCAGCTATGAAGAAAATTATATTAAAGAACATAATCAGTATCATTGAGAACTTTTCCTTCAACAAAGGTATAGAGTTAATAAGAAGATTAATGGGACTGTAAAGGGTTCTATATACATATGAATATGTTACCAATTATCATGATTTCACTATGTTTAATTGTAACCTTTAGCTAGTTAGAGAATCATTTTCTCGGATATTTTGATCTCTTGCTAATAAAAAATACCAGGCGACCAAGCTTTGCTCCGAGTTTGTATGGGAGCTTTACGATTCAGTAATCCTAGGATCCTTGGACCTATAGTATCCAAATTTCAGTTTGAAAATACAAGAAAAAGAAAAGTTTTTCTAATAAGAACATGTATTTGAAACTGGGTTTGTATGGGAGGTATCTCTCCTAGTAATCCTATTTTATATGGTTAGTAAATATGGACCAGACACTTCTAGTGAGCCGTACCCGAGATACGTGAAATAAATTTATATATGAGGTCTGTTCAAAATGTAAGGTGAATTTCAAGCTATGTACATTCGATTATAGATATTTTTTTTTTTTTTTTATTGTTATGTTGGTACATATGTACATCCCCCAAAATGACTTTATCAGCTATCTTGCATTATTTTTTTTTTTTATTTAAAGTGGTAGGTACCACTCTACGCATCACTCTAGAGCATTGATCGTGGGACATAGCGTAACCAGAATAAATATGTAAATAATCGTTAACGATATCGTACGAATCAATTTTACTCATATTTTGCATAAGTTGTCTATTGAGAAGATACATCCAAAGCATACCTACAAACATATAATGATATGAACGGTTGACTGTAGATAATGGAAATGTGACTCGCCTTTGTAAAGGAAAGAATAATAGTTTCAACCGGTTTCTACAAAAGTATTTCCATTGTTTCTAAACCAAAAAACTTTCAGAAGTTTTCCATTCAGGATCGCAAGGATTCCCATAGTGTAACAATAAAATTGTAAACATTATCCATAACAAAAATTTAATTTTTAACCTTAACATGTGTCATATTGCGCCCAATCAATCTAATTGAACTAATCTAACAATTATAATTTGATAAAAGTTTTAATAAACTGAATCATTGTAAAAATAATCATAATAAATACGGACGTTTTTTTTGTTACAAGGAAGGAACTTAGAATCAATAATTTTTTCTTTTGAGACCTTGTTTTTTATCTCAGAGAATGTATGAATTCTCACCCCCTTTGCCAACGCTCCATTCTGATAAGATAAAAACACACTGTTTTGGGTTCTATGATGTTGCCGTTCTCTTCATTATACAATACAAACAAACATCATCAACAAAGTAATAATATCATCTATTGTATTGTAAGTATTATACATACTTCGGTATATCACATGAAAGGCATTAAAACAAACGAAAACACTTAATTTATTGATTTTTCACACACACAAAAAATTACAACAATAACAAAATACAATATTTAGCACAATTAGTTAAGAGCAGAAAAGAATCTCGTTGAGCGAGATTATTAATATTAAAATTTGTTTTAACAAAAAATACATTTATTTGAATTTTATATTTTTAATAAATTTTTATTTATGTATTTATTTATTTTTATTTTTGCCTTCATTAAAACGACTTCATTGTTTATTTAAAGATTTTGGTAAACGTAAAAAGAGACAAATAAAGCTAAACTAATTTAGCATGGAATTTGATTAGTAAATTTGTGAGGGCGATAGCGCGTATGATGACGTATAAGGTCGATTGAATCAAAGAGAGAGACAGAGAGAGAGAAAGAGAGAGAGTAACTTGATAGAGTGAGAATGTTCTCAACGATAAGAATAATAAATAAACTAGAACACACAAGTAAGTATTTTATATTTAAATTGAATGAATACAAAACGAAAACAAAAAAGGATTGATAAAGCCGGAGATCTCTCAAGGGCGTTTAGTCATTCAACAAAAAATACAATATTATGAAACAAGAGAGTAGTGTGTGGTAGAAGAAGAGTTGATACTGACTTATGAGTATGAAATGGGGTCTGTACAACACAATATGTACATACGTATGTATATAGTATGTCGAAAGGGGGGAGAGATTTTCTTTCATAAGCCGGGCCACATGAACGAATAAACAAAACAAAAAATATCGAAAATAAAAAATTAAGAACGAGCGACAAGCAAATGCTTTGCAGTAAAATATGTACAATTGAGAGGATATGACATCAGTTAAATGTGTGTCAAAGTGTGTGTGTTTATACAAGGAAGGAAAATACACAGTGGGAAAGGGGGTAGTATATAGAACAGAAGCTGTATAAACAATGAAATGTTTAAGACAAACAACAAAAAAACAAATTTTGTAGATACTTTTTTTCATTTTCAATTTTGGTTTTCAAAAACACACGCAAGCATCTGTCAAAAAATAAAACAAAATCCAATTTCATTCCACCATCATCATCATCATCATCATGAGGAAGATGTGAATGGAATACATTAAAGAAAAGCAAAGAAATGTTAGAAAGAAAAGATGATAATGTTGATGATGGGTGAAGCAAATAAGGTAGGTTACGTTAAAGAATGAATGAACATGAGACATAAAAAAGGTGAGGAAGGTAAGGAAAGAAAATCACATGGCATAACCGGTAAAAACTTAAGATAAAAGAGAGCAAAGCAGAATCCAACCATTTATGTATGTGAGTACAAAACAAAAAAGGATGATGGATGATATGGAAGTGGAAGTGGGTGGATGTGAATTGCATTGAATGCTTCAAAACAATAAAAAATAATAAAAAAAAAAAATTACAGAAAATATAGAAAAGAACACACACAAAAATAAAAATATAGAAACAAAAGATATTTATGTATTTTCCCGTTAAGGTGACGAAATAATTCACTTCAATATGCAGTTTCTTAATGTTGTGTTTGTTTGTTTGTTTGTTGTTGTTTTTGTTGTTTTATTATACATATGTAACTGTTATTGTGGTCGTGTAACTGAACTGAAGTTGTTGTTGTTGTTGTTTCTGTTGCGCTAATTCTTGTATTACTTCATTATTGTTATACATTCATCATCATTATTATTATTATTACTATGAACAACATTTGTTGTTGTAATAAACAAAAAGCATTGCACACACACACACACACAAAGAGACTCAAAAATTATAATAGGAAAAAGAAAAATACTCAGAAAACTACAATACATAAAATAACAATTCGTTGCACTTTTCTTTCGAATAAAATAAAAACAAAAAGCCGATCTTGTTTCTTTTATTTTTGTGTTTCTTGTGTCTGTCTATCCCCTATTCCCTTCTTTACCTTTTATTTTTTTCTTATTCTTTATTCACTTCTTATAGTCATTGGCAATTTCATTTTGTCTGTTGCATATGTAGTACATAAGTATTTCTTTTGTTAGTTTTTTGCTGATTTTCGTTTTTATGACACTTCTTTCATTTCATTTCTCTCTCTTTATCTTTAGCCTTTGCATTCATTTTATTCCTTATTTGCATACAATATGTGTTTCTTCTTTTGCCTTTTATATGTTTAATGTTGTTTTTTTTTTATTTTGGTTTTGGCACTGAGTCATAAATAAAATACTATCAAGAGAGAATCCCCGAACAGACTTGTGTTTAAAGAGAATGAGAGGAAGCCAAGTGCAGCATGACTTAACATAGGCAAGCATAAGAAGCAAAGGGCATGACCGCAATGGTAAAAAAACAAGAAAAGTAAAATAACAAGAGCAAAAGCACAAAGCAAACACAATTTCAAACACACACACACAAGTTGAGAGAGTGCTAAAGGAAACGCATTTGAGGCAGTGAGGATTGAGAGCATCCAGTTGTATGTACTTACTTACATATTACAAGAGAGTGAAACATCTGAGTGAGTGACTGAATTAAATGTTTATTTGTGTGATGTGGAAAACAGGAAGCCGACAAGCTTGACAAACTATACAAACTACATACATATAGTACAAGTGTTGTGTTGACCCAAAGAGCACAGAGAAGCAGAGAGAGGGTAAGCACAGCACAGCACAGCGCACAGGAAGAAGAGCTACGAATGCTTGTTTGTTGTGTAGAAAGGAAAATGGAAAAACCAAAGAGCGGAGCTAGAGCAGCAAAGGTAAAAATCAAATGAAATTGTACAATAATTTTTGCTTTCATAAAATTAAAACCAAGCACATTGAAATTATTCCTGAACGTCACTCGTCACTCACTCACTCACTGTTTCTTCTTCTCCTTGTTTCCTTATTTATAATAATTTCCTTTATTTGCCGTTATTACACTTCATTAACTGTATTTGTTTCTTTTCTTATGTTAAAATTCCATAATGCAACACAAACACTACAATTTGTTAAACAAAAATAAATGAAAAATAATTAAAAACTGCAACAATATTTGCTCTTCTTTTTTTTTTGTGTTTTATTATTTATCCATTTTAATTTTAATCCGTATTTTTTCTTTTTATATTTTTTTGTTGCTTTTTGATGATTACATGCACTCAATTTATATTTATTTATTTATTGTAATTTTTGTTTGTTTGTTTGCATGTCGCGGTTGCATTTGCTTATTTTTCCTTCTTCTTATTGCACACGCAACAACAACAACAAAAGTGGCATTTATACTTTTGTATTTTGTGTTTTGCACAAATTTATTATTTTTTTATTGTTGTTATTGTTAATTTTACGGTTATTGCACTCTTTTTTATTTTTTTTTTGTTAATTTTCTTTTATTATTTAATATTTTAAATTGAATTTTTTCTTTCTCTTTTATCAATGCACTTTTATTTCACTGTTACTTTTGTTGTTGTTTCTTTTTATTTTATTTTCTATTTTTCTAATTTACAACTTGTGCAATTTAACAATTTAATGAACCTAAAACACACACACACACACTTATCCTATTTCAATTGAAACAAAAACCCACACACAGAAAATATTACAAGCGAACGAACCTTTTTTTTAACAATAAAAACAAGCAAAGCAGCAGCAGGCAAAGAACTCTGCCCCTTTTTTCTTATTCTATACAATTGCTTCTTCTTTCGTTACACTTGTTTTCCCGTTGATTTCTTCTTGTTGTTGTTGTCGACATTCGACATCGACTACAATGATTATGATGATGATAGACGGCGGCTATCGGCTATCTGACGCCTTTTTGCTTTGCAAGACGAAAGCAAAACCGTTACGAGCGTTAAGAGCGAAGAACAACAACAAAATGGATTTGTGCTGCTATACAAAAATAACCTCTAGATTTTACTTCGAACTTCTTCGAACTTTTATTTTACACACAAAAATTTCATTCAAACACCTTCAAACATGAGAGAGAGAGAGCAAAAATGTCGTATCCACGTATCTACATATGCATTTCATAGCTTTGGGCAAAGAACAACTGAAATTGAAACAGCGCAGCGTAAGCGAGAGCAGAGAGCAGCAAAACGGTTCCTTTGCAGAGCTGACGCAAGCCGAATGAATGAGCAAACGACGCGTGAATAAGCAGCAGAGGTCACTACCACACAGACTTCACTGAGCAAATGCTCTGTTTACTCCTGACTTTGCTGCTCTCAGTCAACGTATGTATCTTTGTATCTTGCTTATGTTGTTTTCACAATCCTTTCTTTGTAAGTTATATGTTTGCAAGAAGAGCGAGAAAGTAACTTCTCAGAGTTAAAAAAAGCAAGAATAGAGTGAGAGAGAGAAAGAGAATAGATGAGTACAAGCTAAAGTTGCATTGCATGCACTTTGCAGATGTGATCGCGTCGCTTCATCATCATCTTGTTATTATTTGTTGCCGTTGTTGTTATTTTTGGTTTTGCTTTTGAACATAATTTTCGCTACAATTTATTTAATGTGTGTGCATTGTTGTTATTGTTGTAGTTTTTCTCAAGCGAAGCGTGACTGAAATACTCGTACATACTGATATGCAGTTTTTCTTCATGTAAATATATTTTTGTTATTTTATGCTTATGCTACACTTGCTTAATGACTTTTCTTATTTTCTTGAAGGGTGCTCAAAGTAAAGGAAAGAGGAGTTGGGAAAGAGGATAGGTAGTAGGTCAGCACAGCACAGATTGATGGATGAATTTAAACTCGTCAAATTCTTATTTCGAGTGAAGCTTTTCACTTTACTTTTCTTTTAATGTTACCACAAGTTTTCTTTCTATCACATTTACATACATTGTAACTTTTCTTTGCGGTTTTCCTTAGTTGATGTTAATACTCTAGTTATTGTTTACTATTTAGCCATTTCGCGTCCGACCCGTTCATTTAACGCGCTTAAAACACAAAACACAAAAACCAAAAACACAATCGATCATCATAAGTACAATAGATACATTGTTACACAAACATAGTATTTCTCCATTTGTTTTGAGTTCTTTGAGTATTTTTATTGTTTTCTCATATTTCTTATTGGCAATGTGAGCGAATGAGCGCCCTATGTTTCGGTTACCCGCTCTCTCTTAACTTAAATTTTGTGTTAGTTACGTTTTTACCTTGTCCTTTATCACTGTGTGCGTGTGTGTGTGTGTTATCATCATCTATGCCACTGTTTGTAAGATACAGAGAGAGAGAGAGAGAGAGAGCAATTTGTAAGTATAGAGTATAGTGTCGTACTCTCTGACGTTCAGTTCACCTGACACCTGATGACGGTTCTGTTCGTTGGCCGCAAATGACAGTTTCTTTTCGAGATACCAACAAGTCTATAACACACTGTAAACAGTTTAAATGCCTATAACTCGAAAACCACTGAACCGATCATTATGATTCTTTAAGTAACGGAAAGTACATGACTTTTGTTATATTATTGAATTTTTTATTTACGAGAAGTTATTATTAAGAAATACATTTTATGTAAATAAATGAAAATGCTAATACTTTTAATTGATCATTGATCCAATTGTTAAAAATAAAAAACTTTTTCTATATACAAAAAACAACATTTTCTTATGGTAAATGTTTCATGCCAATTGAAGAAAGCATCATTGAATTACAGCAAATTGAAATTTAATTGCAAATCGCATAGTTTTGCTTAGCAGAATTGCATGTTTTTTTTCTTCTCAATTTGAGAATGCAATGCAGCAACGCTTCCGAAACGTAACACACTAATACATAGTCTTGTTGAAAGGTCCTTAGAGAATTTTAGAAACTATGTATGCACAATAAGAAAAATGAAAATCAATTTTGAACGCAAGATGACTTCTATTTATCCTAATATCTTTTCATTTGGTCAAAAAGGCCGAAAGCCTCGAAGCTCAAACTGCTCGATCAAATTAAGCCCAATTACCATCTCTTGAGTCTAAAATCCAACATAAAGCAATTTAATTCATAAATTAATTATTATTATTACTAATACAATACTTAAAATTAAGAGCAGCTAGAGTACCATGACTTTAATTCAGCTCAAATAATTCGTAAAATAATTGTAAACATTTAACTTGCTTTAAGTGCTTTTGATTTTAAGCCAACATAACGCCATTTAATTCTTAAACATATTTCTGCAGTATTGTATTGCTTTATACTAAAGGCGCTCTTTACACAACAAAGACGAAGTGAGTATTGACAGAATATTATTACGTAGTTAGCTGGGACTTCAACCTAAATTTGTTGGTCA
Source organism: Amiota minor (assembly GCA_037043295.1). Taxonomy (NCBI): domain Eukaryota; kingdom Metazoa; phylum Arthropoda; class Insecta; order Diptera; family Drosophilidae; genus Amiota; species Amiota minor. The sequence goes on from JBAMAW010001038.1 coordinate 1,929,429, forward strand.
TCTCTCACGAGGAGGAGTTCATCAATTTGGTCATGGTGTGTAAAAATATGATTGGCAACGCTGAAAGCAAACAAAGCACAACATATTATTATATTTATTTATTTATAGGATTATATATATATATATATATGTATGTATATATAGGATATACGATACGTAAGATGGAGAAACGGGGCACGTATTACATACAACAAATTTCATATTGTCGCCAAATTTATTATTTATTTATTTACAGAATTTGTTGAAATTTCGGTCATGTTTAATCATAGTGTTAAAATGGAGAAACGGGGCACGTTCATCAATTTGGTCATGATTTGGTCATTTTCTCCCAGTTTGCGCGTAAAATGGAGAAACGGGGCACGTATTACAACAAATTTCATATTGTTGTTGCAAAATTTTTTCTTCAAAAATTTTCAATAAAAATTGTCACTAAATTATACGACAACAAACATGACCAAATTCGCAATATGTGCTCTAAGTTCCCACAGCTCGCTTGAAACATAGGGCAATTTCGTAATTCATATCAATTTGAAAATTTCGAGATTTTTCCTTTTTTTTTTTTTAATTTGAATTAAAATTAAAATTAATTAAAATTTTAAGTAAAATGGTTTCTTATTGAGAGACATAACTTAAATAAAGAAGAATCTTTGGAAATTTTGAATTGATTCTTATCTGAAATATGAAATTTTAGTTTTCCAATTCAAAGGAAAGGCAAATGGCGAAAAAACCCTAATAAATTTAAATTTAATATAACCAAATTTTTGAAAATTGTTTATTGATTTTGATTTTCTAATTTGTTCTATAGGGGAGTTTTTTAAGGAGTGCTAGCTACAAGATCTTCGACTCGTCTGTCTTAAATAAAAAAGATTAGATTGAATTACTAAGGTTACAGGATTTGATGAAAGATACCTATTTTGCTAATATTATCGAGGGAAGGAAATTGAATTAATGTGGAAGGTAGAATGTCTCCGAAGAGTTGTGTTCTAGTGATGTGGTGATGATGCAATCATCTAGCAGGTGTCTTATTGACAAGTGGTCACCACACAATGGACAAGAAGGTTGGCTTTTGCCTTCGAGGAGATGTTGGTGAGTGAGTTGACTGTGCCCCGTTCTCAATCGTACTAACAAGGAACAAGTTGGACGATCGCAGGAGTGAATAGGTGTTTTGGAAGGGTTGGAATTTTTATACCAGTGGTTGTATGATCGCCATTGTGAGAGTTCCATATCTCTTAGTTTTAGACATGAAGTTTGTAACACACAGAAACATCGGAGACCCCATAAAGTACATTTGAAACTTAGGTTAATTTCTTAGGTAATATCAATTTGAGAAGCGTTGAAATTTAAGGGTTTTTAGGCTTCCATACCCAATGGGTACCAAACTGAGTCTTTTTACCCGCCCGTCCGTGCTCAGGATTTATCTCATAGTAATAGGTAGAAAGTTAATATCTTCACAGAATGTATAGTCCTATCGGAGCTACAGCAAAAAAAACAACAAATAATAAAAATAAAATATAGTTTAAAGTTAAGAGGGGCCCCATACAAGAACCGTTAGTATCGGAGCTATACGATCCATTAATCCTAGGGTCTTGAAATTTACATGATTTGTGGAACTCATAGTGTTAAGTTCGATACAAAAAAAAAAAAAAACAAACAAATACGGTTTTTTAATAAGAACATGAATTTGTTGATTCCGAGAAATGTGCATCGCATAGTGAAAAGAAATCTTGGTTCAAAAACGGAGGGACTAGTTTGAATACACACAGACGGACAATTAATTAATAAATAAATGAATTAATTATTTAATTTTATTAATAATAATAGTTCATTCACAAAGAATAATTGGTTGGCTTACGCTAGAAACAAAGCTTGGAATCTGTGAACAAAAATCATTTAGTACTTAAAGTATATTTGGATAAAATTTTCCAAAAATGAAAAAAAATTTTATTTCTTATTTTAATGAATAGCTTTCTATCCCTCTGGAAAAACAGGTGTGAGCGGTCTTAGCAGACACGAGGCTTGATGTGAAACATCTTTGGTTTTGGTACGGTAAAATTTTACATTTTTGTCATCGTCTTCGCATCATATTTCGTAATCTTCAACTGACTGAACATAAAACGATTCCATTGGAAATTTCCTATTCTGTACATTCGTCGCATTCTTTTTAATTGCCGCTGTGTCTTAAAATCTATAACCTTTAAAAGGGATATGGATTTGCGTTCTGATCAAGTCTAATTCGCCTTGGCCGAGATGATAATCAATTACTTGCAGTGATTCCAACGCTGAAATGTCGTTATCAATTAGAGCAACTCATCCAATTGTAACTTAACGATGAGGTGAGACATTTCTTCTGAAATGAAAGGTTCATTTACTCAGAATTAGTGCCCCAGCCCCAACTTGGCTCAACGTTATACAAATTTGGCGACTCACTGCAAAGTACACACGGGACGACACGAAAAAGATCAACACGATTTAGTTATATGACATACCTATGTATACGTATACAATTCGTTCTATGTATGCTCCTATAGACTCTGAAACCGTCTGACCGATTGTGATGAAATTTTCAGCGAGACTTTAGAATAGTCCAGAGTTTTCGTAGATTGGAACAAACCTGCCTAAGCTGCTACATATAATGACTAGAGGCATATAAAAAACAAAGTAACCTTTGTAAGTACTTTTTTGATTTGAAAGTACACAAATGCAGCAAAATAAGGAAGTGCTGAAATACACAAATGCGACAATTTGAAGAAAAACATAAAAAGCAGAAATTGCATGATTAAATAAAAGAAGAAATTATATTAACGGAACCATTTAAAACAAATAATTTTCCAATTTTCATAACAATATCACAATAAATAATAAGTACATATATGACAAAAAAAATTTGTTATCGACATGGCAGAAAATGATTACAACTAATTCTAATAATATTCATGAAATGAGAAAAAGAAATTAAAAAAAAAAAAAAAAGAAAAACTAAGATATCAAATTATACTCAAACTCATAACACTTTAACATAAGAAACAATTAATTTAAAAAGTTACAAATTCAGAATATAAAATAAAAAAAAAACCAATTAAATAAAAATAAATCTAACTTAACATGTAAAACACAATTGCTTGTTTCTTCCCTCAATGTTAAATGCAGAAAAACTTCATAAGAAGAAGGCTAAACTAATACTAATAATGCAAGATAAAAAAACTGTATTATATGAAAACAAAAACAAAAAAAAGAAAACATTATTCGTTACAAGTTCCCAACACTTTGCTATTAATACAAAATGCATTCAAGAAAAATATTCCGAATGGTCAGGCGACTTGAGTTTCCATCATTTCATAGGAAATAAAAACTTAACTTAGTGATTTGACCTTCTTATACTACTCAGAACATAATTAACAAATACACAAATGCAACAATTTGAAGAAAAACATAAAAAGCAGAAATTGCATGATTAAAGAAAAGAAGAAATTATATTAACGGAACCATTTAAAACAAATAATTTTCCAATTTTCATAACAATATCAAAATAAATAATAAGTACATATATGACAAAAAAAATTTGTTATCGACATGGCAGAAAATGATTACAACTAATTCTAATAATATTCATGAAATGAGAAAAAGAAATTTAAAAAAAAAAAAACCATTTGGTAAACATTTGTAATCAGATTCGAGCTCAAATTCATATTATTTTATTATAGTATTCGTAATCGGATGTAAACTCAAATTCATAATACTTTAACATAAGAAACCATTAATTTAAAAAGTTACAAAAATAATAAAAAAAAAAAAACAAATTAAATAAAAATAAATCTAACTTAACATGTAAAACACAATTGCTTGTTTCTTCCCTCAATGTTAAACGGAGAAACATTTCATAAGAAGAAGAAGAAAAAAATACTAATAATGCAAGATAAAAAAAATGATAAAAAAACCGTATTATATGAAAACAAAAAAAAAACAAAGAAAACATTATTCGCTACAAGTTCCCAACGTATTGTTATTAATACAAAATTGATTCAGTGAAAATATTCCGATTTGTCAGGCGACTTGAGTTTCCATCATTTCATAGGAAATAAAAAACTTATGGAACAAAATTTAAAAAAACAAAAAAAAGAAAGAGAAAATATTCTAAACATTTTATTTCATCATACGAGAAAATAAATAACTTATTGGCAAACTGTAAAATACTTCGAAATCGATGCCTTTAGATCATAAGAAATAAAATGTTAGAAAATAATATCAATATAATAATCCAACGTCATTGAATTTTAATTTATTGTAAATACAAAGATTAATGGGGTGGCAAATTACCAATTGTGGCGATTTCGTTATTAGCTAGTTAGAGAATCATTTTCTCTGATATTTTGATCTCATTTTGGTTAAACGAGAAAAAAGGCAACTTGAGTTTAATTGTTTATATTATATTTATACTTAAAGAACAAACTTAAAAAAATAAACAAAAAAAAAATAGATAAAATACAATATTTTAAATATTTAATTGCATCATACGAGAAAATAAATAACTTAAAATACTTCGAAATTGATGCCTTTAGATCATAAGAACACACTTCGTTATTATTGAAAAATGCATTCAGGAAAAATATTCCGAATGGTCAGGCGACTTGAGTTTCCATCATTTCATAGGAAATAAAAAAACTTATAAAACAAAATTAAAAAAAAAACAAAAAAAAGAAACATTTTATTTCATCATACGAGAAAATAAATAACTTATTGGCAAACTGTAAAATACTTCGAAATTGATGCCTTTAGATCATAAGAAATAAAATGTTAGAAAATAATATCAATATAATAATCCAACATCATTGAATTTCAATTTATTGCAAATACATAGATTAATGGGGTGGCAAATTACCAATTATGACGATTTCATTATTAGCTAGTTAGAGAATCATTTTCTCTGATATTTTGATCTCATTTTGGTTAAACGAGAAAAAAGGCAACTTGAGTTTAATTGTTTATATTATATTTATACTTAAAGAACAAACTTAAAAAAATAAACAAAAAAAAAAATAGATAAAATACAATATTTTAAATATTTAATTGCATCATACGAGAAAATAAATAACTTAAAATACTTCGAAATTGATGCCTTTAGATCACAAGAACACACTTCGTTATTATTGAAAAATGCATTAAAGAAAAATATTACGAATGGTCAGGCGACTTGAGTTTCCATCATTTCATAGGAAATAAAAAACTTATAGAACAAAATTTAAAAAAACAAAAAAAAGAAAGAGATAAAATATTCTAAACATTTTATTTCATCATACGAGAAAATAAATAACTTATTGGCAAACTGTAAAATACTTCGAAATTGATGCCTTTAGATCATAAGAAATAAAATGTTAGAAAATAATATCAATATAATAATCCAACGTCATTGAATTTCAATTTATTGTAAATACAAAGATTAATGGGGTGGCAAATTACAAAATTGTGCGATGGTACAGATTCCTTAGTGCGCGAGTCTGACTCGCACTTGGCCGATTTGTTTATTAATTAAATTTATTGATAATAATAGTTCATTCACAAAGGATAATTGGTTGGTTTAAGCTAGAAACAAACCTTGGCATTTACACACACATAGTCCTCAAATTCATAATACTTTAACATAAGAAACCATTAATTTAAAAAGTTACAAAAATAATAAAAAAAAAAAACAAATTATATAAAAATAAATCTAACTTAACATGTAAAACACAATTGCTTGTTTCTTCCCCCAATGTTAAACGGAGAAACATTTCATAAGAAGAAGAAGAAAAAAATACTAATACATAATGCAAGATAAAAAAAATGATGAAAAAAACCGTATTATATGAAAACAAAAAAAAAAAAAAACAAAGAAAACAGGCGACTTGAGTTTAATTGTTTATATTATATTTATACTTATAGAACAAACTTAAAAAAATAAACAAAAAAAAAATAGATAAAATACAATATTTTAAATATTTAATTGCATCATACGAGAAAATAAATAACTTATTGGCAAACTGTAAAATACTTTGAAATTGATGCCTTTAGATCATAAGAAATAAAATGTTAGAAAATAATATCAATATAATAATCCAACGTCATTGAATTTCAATTTATTGTAAATACAAAGATTAATGGGGTGGCAAATTACCAATTATGACGATTTCATTATTAGCTAGTTAGAGAATCATTTTCTCTGATATTTTGATCTCATTTTGGTTAAACGAGAAAAAAGGCAACTTGAGTTTAATTGTTTATATTATATTTATACTTAAAGAACAAACTTAAAAAAATAAACAAAAAAAAAATAGATAAAATACAATATTTTAAATATTTAATTGCATCATACGAGAAAATAAATAACTTATTGGCAAACTGTAAAATACTTCGAAATTGATGCCTTTAGATCATAAGAAATAAAATGTTAGAAAATAATATCAATATAATAATCCAACATCATTGAATTTCAATTTATTGTAAATACAAAGATTAATGGGGTGGCAAATTACCAATTATGACGATTTCATTATTAGCTAGTTAGAGAATCATTTTCTCTGATATTTTGATCTCATTTTGGTTAAACGAGAAAAAAGGCAACTTGAGTTTAATTGTTTATATTATATTTATACTTAAAGAACAAACTTAAAAAAATAAACAAAAAAAAATAGATAAAATACAATATTTTAAATATTTAATTGCATCATACGAGAAAATAAATAACTTAAAATACTTCGAAATTGATGCCTTTAGATCATAAGAACACACTTCGTTATTATTGAAAAATGCATTCAGGAAAAATATTCCGAATGGTCAGGCGACTTGAGTTTCCATCATTTCATAGGAAATAAAAAACTTATAGAACAAAATTTAAAAAAACAAAAAAAAAGAAAGAGATAAAATATTCTTAACATTTTATTTCCATACGAGAAAATAAATAACTTATTGGCAAACTTTAAAATACTTCGAAATCGATGCCTTTAGATCATAAGAAATAAAATGTTAGAAAATAATATCAATATAATAATCCAACATCATTGAATTTCAATTTATTGCAAATACAAAGATTAATGGGGTGGTAAATTACCAATTATGACGATTTCATTATTAGCTAGAGAGAGATTTTGGCAAAACGTACATCGTATTGGGAAAAGAAATCTTGGTACCTCAAAAACGGAGGAAAAAGTTTGCATACATACGACAGACGGATAGAGAGATAGCAGTGCTACTAAAATGTTGTTTCTTTTTAAATCTTGTGCGATGGTACAGATTCCTTAGTGCGCGAGTCTGACTCGCACATGGCCGAATTGTTTATTAATTAAATTTATTGATAATAATTGTTCATTCACAAAGGATAATTGGTTGGTTTAAGCTAGAAACAAAGCTTGGCATTTGCATACACAATAGTCCTTAAAATATTATTTATTTAGTAGAACTAAAATTTCAATTACAAATTATAACCTTAGTTAATTGACCTTCTAATACTACTCAGAACATAATGGAATACACAAATGCAACAATTTGAAGAAAAACATAAAAAGCAGAAATTGCATGATTAAATAAAAGAAGAAATTATATTAATGGAACCATTTCAAACAAAAAATTTTCCAATTTTCATAATAATATCACAATAAATAATAAGTACATATAAAACAAAGAAATTCGCTATCGGCAATATCTGAAAACCTTAAATAGCGTTTTACATTATAACAAACTTTAATAATATTCATGAAATGAGAAAAAGAAATTAAAAAAAAAAAAAATCTTCCACATGGTAAACATTTGTAATCAGATTCGAGCTCAAATTCATATTATTTTATACAACTTTATTTTCCAAATACTAATAATGCAAGATAAAAAAAAAAAAAACGATAAAAAAAACTTTATTATATGAAAAGAAAAAAAAAAATATATTAAATACAAATTAAATAAATAATAATAATTAATTGTGAAAAAGTTTTCTTATTTAAAAAGACATTTTTTTATTTAATTTGTAACCGCGTAAATTGACTTAGTTACGGCACATACTTTATCCCACTTTTGTGATTCCACAAAATTAAAAAAAAAAAACAGAAAAAGAAATAGATAAAATATTTTATTTCATCATACGAGAAACTTAAATACTTATAGAAAAGCTTAGTAAAATAGTAATACTTCGAAATTGATGCCTGCAATAATCCAACATAATTGAATTTCAATTGATTGCAAATACAAAGATTAATAGGGTGGCAAAGGGGGTAAATTTTATAAAATCGGCAATTTTTAACTGACTCGAACATTGGTTCTGCTTACGTTCGAAAGAAACAAAACTGATCGGATTCACAGAAATTTTTCTAAATGTGTTTCAGTTTGCAATTTCGACAAGTTTGAGAAGGAAGCTTATACCAAGAGTAATTCGATGATTTTTCAATGATAGGAGATCTATATGAAGAAGCCTGATAAAGTTTGAAAGCAAACGTACACTGGGGTCCCAATTTAAACTACGAAGTGCAAAGAGAAGGAAATGCTTCTGTAAAGACTCAATGCGGTCTTGATGTTTTTATTTTATATTGGGGACTCCAGACACACGAACAGTATTCAACTACTGGGTGGACTAGAGTGACGAAAATAATCTTAGTAGTGTAGCGATTGTTAAATTCGTTAGACTATCTTTTAATAAAGCCGAAAATACTCTTAGAAAATACGCGCGGCAATGAATTATTATTGTCTATCGTATAAGAAGCTCAGTGAGGTCTCATACGATGAAACGTCTTGAACATGCTTTTGCACAGTTTGGTTCCAAAAGATTATTTAAACACCAAAAATGGAGTGAGGTTAGATCCTCTTGTAGCCTAATATGCGAAGTGATATTATTAAATGATAGGCAGAGTTATATACTGGTAGAATAGTATTTTACAGACCCCATCAAAAAATAATACATACAAATCATCAGCATGATGAGGAAAATCGATTAGACTTAGTCGGTCCGTTTGCCCTTTTATTGAGCTGCAATTTGGTATACACTTAGTCAATCTTAACTTTTCTTTTTATACTCTTCACGGAAGTGAATAGTATTTTAAGTTTGCCATGAAATTTGTAACAGGCAGAAGGGCACAAAAAAAAAAAACACATAAAATATATATATTCTCGTTCAGCTCGATTAGACGAATTTATTAAGCCATGTCCGTCTGTCCCTCTGTATGTATGCAAAATAGTCCCTCAGTTTTTGAGCTAGAGAGCTAAAATTTTTCATACGCAGTACATTTGTCGGAACCACCCGAATCGTACCACTAAGGGGGGGCTACCTCCCATACAAACCACCCGTTTGAATTCATGTTCTTATTAGAATAACAAATTTTTGTCCAATCGAACTGAAACTTAGAAACTATCAGTTTCCAAGATAGGCCCATACAAACCATCCATTTGATACTACATTCACTGCGTCCTGTGAAGAGTATTTCATCTTCGGCATAGTCGAAGATAACGTTTTTTCATGTTTTAACATAATACTGTTTCGTAAAGCTGTATCTATCATCTACTTTGACAATGTCACGCAAAACTGTGAATGGCGTGATCGTCGGTGACGCGAACTCATAAGTTTTTCTCTTATCAGAAATCTTTTAACTCATAGAAGATGTCACTTCAAAAATCTGAGTAATATTTATGCAACGGTATGGCGATTTAATAACAAGAAAGATAAACTGGCAGCTTAAAGATTCAAAAATGGGAAAGATGCTTGTTTTGATCAAAAATAGGAAGGTTCTCAGTACTCCTTCGCGTACTTTTATACCCGATTGTTATAAAAGCTTGACATGTTAAAATCGTTGCAGAGTATATAGCAATAAATAGAAGGTTAGGATCATGAGAGAATTGCTTTTTGGTCCTATTTTCAAGTTTTGACGCTGTACAACACTATCATATGTTTATTAATTTCATTGTTTACATATGTAATAATCTGCATATACAATAGAACTGGCTGGAAATAGTAAGAAACAGTTTTTTCACATTGCGTTCGCATGGGTAAATTTTGCGTTATCAATGTACATTTGTAAGTACATAATTTTCTGCCATAACTATTGCGACGCCATTGAACTGCCGAAATATCTCTTCCAGCGCGTTGATTTTATCCATCATTGACAGTTTGAAAAGACCGACTTCGCTCAATTGATCGACCAAAGTATACGATGATCTGCCAACACTGTGGTCTGAGTCCAGGCAGTCTTGCAACCTACGGCAGATGTACCCAGCGAAGTTGCATTGGAATTGCATCTAACTCCAAATTGATTATGTCACCTGACTCTTCTACTGGTTCCGGAGGCCCTTTGATGTTTATCATTGCTGTTTGTATAACAAATTTCATATAAGGTATGCAAATAAATGATTGAAAATAATTAAGTATTATAATTCTTACATTCACGATTTGGAAATTCCATTTCATTTCCATAATTGATCGCAATTGACCGCACGGCATCTTCGTCCAGTCTCAGTTTTCGTAGTATTCCTAACAATAAAAATTATTTCGTTGCAAATTAAACGTTATATTCGATTCGTATACAATCTTTCCAAGATCGCTTTGTAATTTGCAAATTATGTCGTTCGTTTCTAATGTGATATTCGCACATTTTCCAGTCCACTTCATAACACTAATTTCTGCATTTTCAATGCATATTCACGTTTTATGCAACACTTAATGCGTGCTCTTCAGCGTTTAATACACTGACCTTAATGTGTCATCATAATAGAGAATGAGCAATTTTCGAGAGCGTAACAGACCAAATTTGGTACAAGAGACTAACAATTTGTATAGACTCGATTTCTACAACAATTACACTCACTCAGTTGATCGTTGTCCAGATTCTTTAGTCAATGTATTCCATAGTCTTTGTTAGTGGCATGTAAAAACCTAAAAAAACTCGATTTGAAATGATTATTAACCCAAAAATAAAAAAAAAGAAATGAAAGAAAAACTTGTTTGCATACATAGAGACGAACAGACGCATATGGCTTAATCAATTCGTCTCGTCGAGCTGATCACTGCGTGAAGAGTATAAAACTCAGGATTGACAATATTATGAAAACATTTTTGCCAAAAATGTAATCACTTTCAGCACAGAAGCCTCCAGATAAAAGTGAATTTCTTGTCATTTGTATGAATGCCTTCATCAACAACACTTAATCTTCATACTTTGCCATTGGCCATTGACTAAATTTCTAAGCGGGAAAGGGAAACAGAAAAAATAAAAATTAATATTATTTACCGCAAGACAAAAAATATACATAATAAAATAAAGAAAAAAGAAAAAACACAACAAATGAGTATTAATGTATAACAAAATAATTATAGATAACATCAGTAGGTCGCTCTTTTCAGACTGCAATCTCCCATTCCCCTTCCTCAACTCCCATACTATCATTTGGTAAAAACAAACAAACTTTAACCTGGAACAGCGTAGGAGGTTATTTTTATGCTCTTCAAAAGAGTGAATAGTTTTATAAGTTTGTTATGAAGTTTGTAACAGGCAGAAGGAGACAAAAGAGACTACATAAAGTATATACCTATATTCTTGATCAGCTCGATTAGACAAATTGATTAAGCCATGTCCGTATGTCCATCTGTCCGTCTGTATGTATGCAAACTTGTCCCTCAGTTTTTGAGCTAATGACCTGAAATTTTGTACGAACCTTTCTTTTTACTATAGGCAATTATAGGCATTATCGGAACCAGCCGAGTCGGACCACTAGGGGTGTACCTCCCATACAAATTGTCCAATTGAATTCATGTTCTTATTAGAAAACGACAACATGCTTGTATTAAATATTTTTTGGTAAACTTATCGTTGCGAATAAAGCTTAAATACTACAATGAAACATTCACTGCGCGAAGAGTATTTCCTCTTCGGCATAGTCGAAGATAACCTTCCTTCTAGTTGTGTTTATATTTTTATTTGTTCAAAACACAATTTAACGGCAATTTGATTTAAATAGGTAGAAATATGTAAACTCTCAAAAACATGGAATGAGATACATTTCGGAAAATTGGTGGGGGATGGGGAGGCCTCTTTGCTAACTAAGGTAGCCATAATTCAAAATTATTAACTTAAAAATTCACACTGTTGTCTTTCTTTTCTATTCAGTTTATGTGTTAATTTTAGCAACCATTTTGTAGAGCAACGATTCTTAACTTTATGTCGCCCGCGGAACCTTTTTTCCCGGACCTCTTTCTGTTGGCCAGGGATGGCTAACCTTTTTTTATGATATCAATTCACTTGGAAGTAAATACTTCGTAATAATTATAAATTGGAACAAAATATTTAAAAAAAAAAAAATCGGCCAAGTGCGAGTCAGACTCATACACGGAGGGCTCCGTACCGGATTGGGGTTTGTATGGGAGACTCTTCTCTAGTGGTCCGATTTGACAGATTCCAACAAATGTACCATGCCTATATTACAAACTTATAGTGTCTAAATTTCTGTTCACCTGAATTTTAATGTAGGTTTGTATAGGAGGTACCCACCCTAGTGGTCCGATCGAACTGAAACTTCGACAATATAAGTTTCTGATGTAAAGCCACCAACCATTCATATTTCGAGTTCGTGGAATTACTGGATCGTATAGCTGCCATGTAGACCAAAATGTTTCTTGTATGGGGACCCCTGTAAGTTTAGGATTATATTTTAGTTTTAGTATTTGTTGCTGATGCACGGATAAAACTACACATTCTGTGAAAATTTCAACTTTACGGTTTAGGAGGTAGACTCGAAGACGGACGGGCAATAGGGTTCCGTTTAGTATCCTTTGGGTACGGAACTCTACAACTAACAAAAAAAATATCGGGGAAAATAATAAATATTAATAAAAAATAAATTTATTGTCAAAATACCTCCACGGATCCAGGGAATCCAAAAATCACAGCTTAAGAACCACTGTTATATATTTTTCCAAGTGGTTCAACTATGTGGAAGTGTATAGTATGTGTGCGTAAGTGTGTTTATGTGGAAAATTTTGTATGTTTTGTTTTTTCTAAGTTTTGCATATATAATTTTCCGTTTTTTATTTAATTAAAAAGCAGATGAAAAGAGGCGGGCAACAATAAAGAATACGGTGGAGAGAGAGAAAAAAGAGGATAGTTATTAAGAAGATGCAGATGAAGAAGGAAAAAACCAAGAAGAAACACTCAAACCAAAAAATGTTAAAGTGGAAATAATAATAAATCTATGCAAACGAGCAACGGAAAAACTTGAATTGATAACAAAAAAAAAAAAAAGAAGAGCCAACAACAACAGCAACAATGTGGTGTTGTTGTACTTAGTAGGAGCAACTTGTGGTTTTCTCATGATTGTTTTTGCGCTTTTCTTGTTGTTGTTATGTATTATAATGCTCCACATATGCAAAACATTAAGCAAATATTCAGCAGAAAGATACAGAGTGAGAGAGCGATAGATTAAGATGGAAAGAGCGAGAAAATGGCAAAGAAAGAGTTAATATACACACTTAGTAAGATGCCTGGCAACTCTATTTTTTCTTTTCTGCACTATGTATCGCAAAATGATTTCTACAACTGTTCGTGGAACACACTCTACTCTTCGTCCCACCTTTTTACATATCATGCGCTATTATTGTTATGTATTTTTATTCCTCCACTTTTCGTATTTCGACAAGATTTTATTGTAGTTTTTTTTCCCAGCCACGCGTTGATACTAAGTCACTAGCTAACAACAAGTGCAACACCGATAGCATTTTGGTAAACTCTTCATCTCTCAGACAAGCGGATCTTAAACTTTTGTATGTAGATCGCGGGCACCATCTTTGTTTGTGGGCTCTCTCCTTGGTAACATTTTATTGTGTCCGCCCCGGGAATATGATCCAAAAATGCCTCTAAATGACAAAGAGTTCCAGAAATTCCAAACAAGACCAAATCTTGTTAAAAATAAATTCTAGAAAAAGGAAAAAAAAAAGAAAAAAAAGAAAAATTATCCATGTATCAAAGTTCAAAGTACCAACAATACGGACTGCGGCTTCATTGAAGGGCCGTTGAAGGGCCGTTGAAGGGCTTTTCAGTAATTTTATGTCTTTCTAATAGAAAAAACTATATAAAAATAAAAAAATATTTGAGAACTTGGATATGTAAATTTTTGAAAATTTTTCTTCGAACTACATTTTTCAATGATTTTTTTGTTTTTTTTTTTTTTTCCTTTTTTGGTGAGGTAAAATGGGTAAAATTAATAAACATTTGTTAATTGTTGATAAGTTTTGGATGTAAAGTTAATATTTTGAAAATTGTGTCATCGGATACGCAAAGCAGAGTTTAAAAATCGCTGTCATTATTATTCTCTTTATTTCCTTCAACTTTGGTTTGTTTCGGTTCAATTTCTTAGTCACACTTTTTCGCTTAGCTCAGTAACCAAAACACAAAAACGTCACTAGTTCGCTGACTTGAATCGACTTCAATGGTTCAAAGTATCCATTGTTGATGTTTGTCCATGCAATCCCAAAAGAAATCTTCTCACAATTGTTTTCTGAAAACGCGTGGGAATAATTAAACTCATTCAGTTTTCATTATAATATTATATACATATGTATATCTTTCATTCCCTCCTATGTAGCGCATAAATTTTCATATTCTCTATTTCAGTTTTGCTAAGAAATGAGAAAAGAAAAGACACCACAAAACAATGACTCAGTGTCTTTTGATCGTACTATTTTTCAGAAGTAGAAGGAAGACCCTAAACTCACCACCATCATGACCACCATTGTAAGTATCAGTAGAAAGAAGGAGGCATCATTTTTTTAAGCAGTCAACGAGGCGCATAAACTGAATCGACAAGCGCAGAAGCACTAGACAATCAACCCCAACTAATGTTGTAGACCCTTAAAGACTGAAGACTGAAATAAAGAAAAGCTTAATGAGTTGGCTTATAATGTGTTGGCTTAAATTCCAGAAGCCCCTCATTAATTATAAAATGCTTAAAGCAATTAAAACTCTAAAATAGAAATACATCTAAAATTTTTTAATTATTTTATAATTTAAATAGTATTTCTTAATGTTGCCACAACTTCATTTTTCCCAAGTTTCAATAAAATCAAGATCTAAGATAATTGAATTTTCTTTCATATTCTTCTTTCTTCTTTCTTTTCTCGACTCAATCAGTTAAGTGATTTTCAATTTTATTTTTATTTTTTCTTTTGCCATTTTTACTCCTTTCAACCCAATTAATGTACAATTCACATAGAGTTTCCTTCTTTGTAATTGTTCTCCCCCATCTTAAACAACCAAACATCATGGATGTGTTTTTCATCTTAACAGTTCGTCTGCCATAATTGAGAAAACTAACCAGAAAACCTGTTCACTGACATTTCAATTAGAAAAACTACATACAACACATAGTTTTGGATTCTTACAATTTGCAAGGGTAAAGAGTAAAATGCTATCAAACATGTATTCATTTTCACAAAGCTACATGCATAGATTGTGAAAAGATTCGAGGGTGGTCGTCCAATGCCCTGGTTACCCTTCTTGTAGCAACATTTTCACAATTAAAGTTGAAATCTCCTTCATAAGCACGCAGAAAGTGCGAAAGAAAAAAAAAAAAAAGAGAAAATAAAAAAAAATATGGAAGATTTTTTTCCAATTGGCTTCTATTGCATAAAATCTTGTGGTGTAGTAAAGAGGGGATGACTTATAGGTAAAACACACAAATTGAATAAATTGTGAACTTGAAAAAATAAAAAAAGAGATGTCAGGGATGTACAATAATAATGGTATGTTTTTAAGACCACTACCTACTAAAAAGGGTGAAGATAACTTTATTTTTAAGCAAAAGTCATTTACAAATTTTCCAAACGTGGGTGTAAATACTATTGTACAATACATAAAATATATATGTTTCATGATGTTCCATGTAAGTGGAATAATATATCGAATAGACAAAGTTTTAAGTAAATTCACTATGGATATGTCTATTTCTTTTGTATTCGCTTAAAGCCAGTTAAAAAGACTTGAATTTTTTTTTCTTTAAGCTAAACAGGTAAATTTTCAGGAAAAAGTTCTAAGATTAATGGAAGATAAGTCTATTGTACATTAAATAAGATTAGGGTTCTAGTGGTAGAATTGGGCCAACTGTAATACGCTTAGAACAAATTTTGATTGAACTCAAATAAAAAATTATAAAATAAATACATTTCTATAGTTTCCATTTTTTTTTTTTCTTTAAAACAATCTGAACAAAAGTTAGTACTTTTAGAACATTTTTGGCTAATATTCACTTTAAGAGACTTCAAATTTGAATAACTTTTTCCATTCTTTTTGACATACTGCTAATTAAGGCCTGTCATGTTTCTTTAGGAATTTCGATCCAGGTTTTTTGGATACACTGCCACAGCTACTGTTTTAGTTTTAGTCACTCCACAAATTTTTGTCTAAGATTTCAGTCCGGTGACTGATTTGGCAAAGTGAAAATAACACGCTCCCACAATCAAACAAAATTTATCTTTGTCTCATTGCTTCAAGGAATTTTGCGCCACTTTTCCACATCATCCGATCCTGTCCAAAGGCCATGATCATGAGCAAATTGGAGACCATCGATACATTTTTTTTTCCTCATCAAAGGAACTTATCTAGCAATGTGTCTTGAAAAATTGGCATGTTAAAAACGTAGAAGAACCATAGGAACTCTTACAACATGGTCAAGTGTTGGTGTTTACTTGCTTAGAACTTATTTTACGAAAAGTTCCTATTCAAAACTCTGTGTGTATCTAGTATTTTGATCAAGTAATCTATATCTTTCATAAAAAAATAATAATAATAATGATTAAATTGCAAGATTGTTTTATATCTACAAAAAAAATATTTGCATTTCTTGACCAAAAGTTATTTTTGTTATGACAAATACAACTTTTCTGGGTCTATTTTATTTTTAAATAACAAAAAATTCTGATTTAAGAGGATATTAAATCATAAAATCAAATGCCTTTTGTACATAAAATATTTTCAATTAACTAAGTCAATGTTTCGCATAGTCAAAAATATAAGGGGCACAAAAAAGAAATGTGTTAAATTAACCATCAATTTCCTTCCTGCCTGCTTGCCTTATTCCACTCCACTTCACTCTCATCCCCAGCTGCTGCTCAAAGAGTTTTCACTGCGGGTGCAACAGTTTTCTAGTAAGTAAGTAAGTAACAACATTCTTTCAGTTCACAAAAACAAAATAATCTCACTAACAATTGGGTGTTCGTTTTGAAAACCCTTCCCTTTTTCCAAATTTGTGGGTTTATTTAGAGAGCGTAACTACACATTTTTTGACAGAGGAAGTGCGGGGCGTACACGTGGTTGTTTATATGTAGTTGCACTTGTTATTGTTATTCTGAATGAGTCGATTTTGTTCTGTTCTCAAATTCTGTTTTTTGGACAAATGTCATGCGTGGAATGATTATAGGGTGTAATGTCATTACGAAATCGTTCGATATGAGTGAATCACATTCAATGGTACTATATACTCTTAGTATTTAAACCAAAATAAAGGCATACTTTTCAAGGGTACATGCATATATATATATATATATTTCATAATTGTCGACTTGTAGAGATCGTTTGTTGTTGTTTATTAAAATTGAATGAAATTTAGTTGTCCACTATGTGCATTTGTTGAGTGTTCGTGATTTATTGCTGCGGGTATTTGATTTTTGAATTTTTTTTTTGGTGTTTTCATGTGAAGTTTTAAAAATTAGGGAACATTTTTTGTGTGTATATAGAAATCTACTTATTAAGAGACACGTGGTATCTGATTTGAAAATCGCCAGTTTTGGTAGACATACAAAAAGTGTACATTATAAACTAAAAGCATTTTAATAATCTTCCCGCAGTGAATAGTATAAGTTTGTCATGAAATTTGGAACACACAGAAGAAGACATCGGAGGCCCCATAAAGTATACATATGTACATATTCTTGATCAGCTTGACGAGACGAGTTTGTTAAGCCATATCCTTTCGCCCGTCTGTCTGTCAGCCCGTCTTCTCGTCTGTATGTATGCAAACTAATTCCTCATATTTTGGGCTAGAGAGCTGAAAGATTTCTTTTCATGAAACGCAACACATTTGTCGGAATCAACCGAATCGGACCATTAGGGGGAGAACGTCCCATACAAATTAGGTTCTTATTAGAAAAACTTTCTTGTTTTTTTGTATTATCGAACTGAAATTGGACACTTTAAGTGACCCTTATTCTCCAACCATGTAAATTTCAAGATCTTAGGATTACTGGATCGTATAGTTCCATACAAATAGTGATAGTGCATGTTAAATCATACAAGCGTAGGTAAAAACTTTTCTGGGGGTGCGTGTACATTATTTTTTTTATTTTCAGGGAACCTATTTTATAACAAAATTCAATAGCTCTCAAAAATCTTTGAATAAAAAAAAAAGTCAAAGACTCAAATAGACATCCGAACTCCTACACTTTAACAAGAAAATGATTTGGATGATCACAGGAGTTTTAACGGGGCATGTGCCCTGCACTACTCAGAAGGCGATCTCGATTGGAAGCCGTCTTTTGAGCACTTGGATAGTGTAGTGAGAGTCCTATTGGGGGATTGCTTGTTTTGTAGATCCTTCTGGTTGGTTTTAGTAGCCAGCACGACCAATCCTATACTCCCATCCCATCATCTCCTTTCCCCCTTTTTCTTTCTTTGTTTTTCCCTTAACAGGAATCACAATGGACCGTAAGGCCACTGGGTGAACTCGCGTTTATTCGCGGGTGGGGTGGCCTGTATATCCTAACCCCAACCTAACCTTAATAGGTTGCGTTTGATAAAGACTTACAACCTTCATAGCATACTGTTAAAGTTATCAAACCAATTGAACCAACTTACTCGAATTTGTAAATGAAATTTTATTAAAAGTTAATTCGAAAAAGTCACAGTATAACAAATTGTGTTTATTCACTGTCGATTAAAAATTTTCGCTATCAACAACAGTTTCTTGAAACACAACCAACTTATAATCGAATGTTGTTGTCGAACATGGTTTTATAAGTCTTTTACTCATGTAACTTGATATGAGAAGATGTTCGAAACTGTTACACTTTAATCGACTCATCGAAATGTTACCCTGTCTATATAAGTAGTATAAGACAGGGTAATGTGTATTCGATTTTCAGTTTTATCAAACCCGAATTTCGACATTCTCAAGTCTTCGATTTATTTACTCGCATTCGAATATGAACATATCGTTATACTCAAACATTCCCATACTTTCCTTCATCAATCTGTGCGGCATACCCAACTTGTAGTTCTGAACTTCAGAACAGAGAATTCGAATATTGTATAGGCCGCAGTTTATGTTTATTCACTTTCGGTTAAACATTTTCGCAATCGACAACAGTTTCTTGAAACACAACCAACTTATAATCGAATATCGCTGTCGAATACGATTTTATAAGTCTTTTACTCATGTAATTTGATATGAGTAGATGTATGAAACTGTTATACTTATTCGAGTCATCGAAATGTTACTCTGTCTTATAAGATATTTCGAATGTATATTAGAATTTCAATTTTGTGAAACTCGAATTTCGTCATTCTCATATTCGAATATGAACTTATATCTTTCGGTTATACAACACATTCTTTTCTTCATACCCAACGTGTTGTTCTGAACTTCAGACCATCATCGATCATGTTTGATACTGTTGCGTTCTTGAGTTCTACCTACATAGATAGGCTTACAACTTACTACCTAGTGGAATAGTTCAAAAAATTCCCGCCTCACTTTGTAAGAAGCACTTTAACGTGTTGCATGCCAGATTCGCCTAGTTTTGTCAGTTCAAATACATTCAGGTTGCATTTGCTGTTGCAAATGTCACTTCAAACATCATCATTTGGAAGACGAAGCTCAAGCCAACTTGTTTGGATTTGTATCCAAATCGCATAATTTAGTCGGTTTTGACTTCAGGGTGGATACAGTCGTGGCGCGCTTGAAAACTGGAGATAAGAATATAAAAGATACAAAAACGTTTGTGTGAACAAAACAACAATTAAGAAAACAAAATACGAAAAAAGTGTAAAAAAAAATCCATTTTATTTTCGAGTTTAAAGCAAAAACCGAGTGCATGTGTATGAAAGAAACATGGTGTAAACATTGGAGACAACTTAAATGCTAAGAATAACAAAAAATTTTGCTTCCGATAAAATCACTAAATTGAGTTTGAGTGAAGTTTTGTGAAGTTGAAGGAAACTCAGAAATAACAAACTGCGCAAAAATGGCGCTAAATGTGGATTTTAGTTAAACGAAGAGATTCTTTAAAGAAAAATTGGTTAGCTAATACAAATTCTAGATGAAAAATAGTCACCATAAATTAAAAATATATTAAAAATTAAATTTCAAGAAAACATAAAATCAAAAAAGTGTTAAAAGAAGAAACTAATTCCCACACGTCTAACGGAATAAAATTGCATTTTGCATTGCAACATCATCAACGTCAATTTTGTATACAAAAAGATATTAAAATGCAAAAACCTCAGCAACAACAGCAAATGCGGCATAATCGCAGCAGCCGCTTGCGTTCAACTTTTGAGCCAAGCGCATATTTATGGATAACTTTGACATTTTCATTGCTTTTCGGTAAGTTTATATTTATGTACGAGTTATACATATATATATTTATTTTGTTTTTGGATTTTTCCTTCAAGTACGAGTGAGTACATAATACAAAGCTATCAATTCATAGATACATTTGTATCCATGCTGCAACAAAGTACTTACTACTGAGCTACGAATATGTGTAGCTTCTTCTTCGTCATCATTATCATTATCATCATCTTCTAGTAGACTTTTATTTATTGTTTTGTTGTAAATGTCTATGGATGCACATATAATTGTTTTTGTTGCTGGTTGTTGCTACTGCAACCTGCAAAAGAAGCGCCAGACAGCAAAAAATACAAAAGTTCATGACATTTAAGCTTAAGGTTGTTTTTATTATTATTATTGCAGTTATTGTTGCAAGTCAGTTAGATAGATAGAGGGATTTGCAATGGATAAATCCAACAGATAGACAGACAAACATTTTGCCTGTCGGTAGTAATAGTACTAGTATTAGTAGTAGTAGCAGTTACCAGGCGCAAGATAGACAAATAGATACAAGATAGCTTAGTCTGTTGTCTAAGCTAATGGAGTATGTGAAGATATACATACTAGGTACTTTGAACAATACAATAAAAAGTGAGGATTTAAAAAAATATATACACATGTTTAAATAGATTTATAGCATTTAAGATTATTTTATTTTATTTTTTTTTTCTTATAAATTTATTTTTTATTTTAGAATTCAAGTTAAATAACTTTATGTTGACATTTTGAAAATATTAAATATTGTACGATATTTGTTTCTGTTCTGTTCATTTTTCATTATATTTTTCATTACATTTTTCTTCATGTGTTCATTGCACATGTAAACTTTTTTTGTATATTACAACTTACAGTAATAGATACTTTCTGTATACTAGAAAAAAATGTACTACAACACTAAAAAAATTTTTTTTTTTTACTTGTTTCACTTTTCATTCTCATTTTTCTCAATTTTCATCCTTTTATTTTGTTTTGTTTTCCCTCATGTTATGTCAAGCGTAAGCGTTCCCAAGTCAATTGCCCAACAACATAGTACACCCTGGTCACAACATCACTACTCACCCACTGCCACAGTACAGTACGAGTCTCCACATGCCTAACATTTTCTCGTTTTTCCTTTATTTAACTTTAAACTAAAAGTGCGCGTGTTTGTTAAATGCAAAAAGTTTTTCCTATAAATTTTTATGCAGCAGCAACAGTTTTGTCCTCATACATATTTATTATATTTTTCTTTTCTTTTGTTTTATTTTGTTTGTTGTTTGTTGTTTGTTAGATATTTTAGATATTTATGATGCATATTTTTTACACTACTTATTATGAATACTTAGGTCACTTTCGTCGATCATTATGTTTATAACTCATACTAGAATCTTAAATAGGAAACTTTATGAAGTATATTGGCAAATGATCAGTGGAACGAGGAGAATCATTCGTCTGTATTATACTTTGCAAATTAGTAAATTAATTCCGGTTAATAATTAATATAGATTTCAACATTAGGTACTATCAACTGAAAATTGGAAGAGGTAATCTCCACAGAAAAACTCGAAGCAGCTTAGGTTTCAAAACTGACATCGAGCTAAAGTTTGGTTTTGTCATACAAAATTGCATGGAATTAGAGTTCCTCGATTACTGGAAGACGAAATCCAACATTTGTACTTCAATTTCCCTAAAACTTTTACGTTATCTTAAATCAGAAAGGGAGCGTAGAACCTTGACAAATTGATTTAATATCGATCGGGCAAATAATTGTTACAAATACCCTAAAAATCTGAATATCTTCTATTGACATCTATGGGAAATTTCTTCATTTCATCATTTGTGCTCTAAAAGGCATTTGAGTTTCAGTGAAGTGTGAAGTGAATTGACTGTTTTGATTTGCAATTTATATGTATGATTTCTTCTTAAGAAGAATTTTATTCATTTTATTTTTGATTTATGCAATGACATAATTTAAGAAAAAACTTAATGTTTCTTGTTTGTTGTTGGTTTTGGCATTTTTACAATAATTTAATTTCTCTTTAATATGAGAAGCTTCTTTTTTATATTTTTTCAACTGTATTCTTTGGAAGAAATTGTTTGTTTTAGCATTTTCACATTATCACTACATATGACACTTGACAACTGTAATTTAATTATCTTTCAAAAAGAATATTACAAAGTATAGTTTTCATTAGAAATTGTAGAAGTAAATTATATTCAATGTTATTTGTGTGCGCTAATTTGCGTATTTTCCTTTGCCTTCAGATATTATTTTCTTACTTCTTACAGTTAAATTCAGGGGTGTCCAACCTTTTAGGTTCACTGGCAGCATTGAAAGAATACGTGATGCTTTGGGCGGCAAATATAAGGTGCTTCAATTTGAGATATCTTTTTAAATTTAACTGATGTTTTTTATGTAAAAAATAAATACAATTCTGTTAGTTAAATCGATCATCTATGTAGTGAGATTAAAACAAGAAGAAAATGAGTAATTTTCAGTGAAATTATTTTCTCCGATGAAACTCATTTTGGCGGTTATGTCAAGACACAAAACGTCCGCATTTCAGTTCAAGAAAATCAAAGAGAATTGTTTGAAAAGCTTGCTTGGTGTGGATTTTGGTATGGTTTTTTCGCAAATCATAATATTGTAGCAATGCAATGTGAATGACGCTCGATATCAAGAGATGATCAGAAACTTTTTGTGGAGTCAATTGGAAGGTGTTTATGTGCTAGCAGAGGAGGTCACTTGAACGACACCAATTTTCATAATTAACCGGAAACAATGTACATAATTAAATTTCCAATAAAATTTGAACACGCACATTAGTAATGCGGCACCGGTTGGATACCCCTGGTTTAATTAGTAGAATGAAATTCTAGATTTCTATAGTATGCTTTTCGTCATGGTATCGAAAAGTTATGTGTTGTAAGTTTTAGAAAATTTTCTAAATATTTAAGTTTTTAAGTTAAACATCAAATAAAATCTTAATTTTTTTTTTTGTTTAAATTTTTGTTAGTCAATTGTGAATGAATTGTTAATGTTTGGTTTAAAAAGCATGAGGCGTGCTAAGATTTTAAATGCAATAATAACAAAAATAAAGGTGTTAATCTAAAGAGTTCGTGTCGAATTGATTAGTTAAGCCTGGAAATAACTAAAAACTATGAAAATCCAATGATAATAGAAATGAAAATTATAATATTACAGAAAAAAAAAAACATTTATTAATTAGATTTAAATTAATTTGTTAATGCTTATTTCATGTGTTTGATGGTTGAGGCAACTAAATAGAGAGAGAGAGAGAGAGAGAGTGAGAAAGAGAGAGAGATTAAAATTTAGCATAGGAAAGATCCCTGAATTTACCATTGAAGTTATACTACATAGGTTGATTAGTAAATATCAACATATGGTTTCATACACATATTAAGAAACGAAATATAATTTTATATTTAACAAACAAATAAACTTGAAGTGTAACGTACAAATTTATGTGGCTTAAAGGTCTAAGAGCCCACAAAGTACATGTTATTGAACAAGACTATTTTCGATTCAGCTTTGGGGAAACCCCCCCCAAAAAAAGGGACTCATTGATGGCTTCATTGTAATTCTCATTAATATTGGTTGGACACATAAAATATTAGAGAAGCGCAAACCTTAATGTTTTCTAGCTCTCGCAAAATTACACACACTAGGTCTGTATACTAGGAGCAAAGGTATTCATGTAGTTTCAGGCTTCTTAACAGGACATTGCACAGTTATGAAATATTCACAAATAATTTACGACGGATAAGTCGAAACTTTGATGTCTAGGTAACTGCCACCTAAAGCAAGAAATTAGTGAAATTCTTCATTCTTCTCAAAGGGTCTTTAATTATGGGGTTTGGCAGGATAAGCCAATTCGAAGCTATGAAAACGTGGCTACATTCCGCTATCCTTTTAATTTATAAGTAGATAGATGTACTTCGAGAAAGAAATGGTTCTAAAAAACAAACTATAGAAGATTTATAGTTATGATTAAATGAATTATTTAACTAGCAGGAAGGTATAATGTATCTCAGAAACTTTAGAAAAGAACTAACGAATAAAATATAATGAATGTGTAAAGCAAACATACGCAATCTTAGGTCTCTGATAATTTCCATTTAAGAACTTCACAACTTGACTTTAATTTGAAAGGGTATTAAAATGTAAATAAATGTTAGATTTCCAAAATGCAAGGCAAATTATGTTGCAAAGATAATCCTGCCAAGTAAAGAGACAGTTAGAAAAACCACTTTTAGGTACAAGTATAATATTGTAAAACATCTGCTCAAATAACAATTTTTTCTACTCGCTGATTGTTGAAATACAATGACTGTGGGTAAGTTATTTTTTCTATATCATGTTGTTGCTTGGCAATATAATCAGGTTCGGCAAAAGCCCACTGAGTGTCAAAGTTTCATAAGGATATAAATTGTTTAATGATTAGTCACTTGTTTGTTACTATTCTTATTGCATTTTTTTTTTATGGATCTTCTCCATAAAATTCATTTTGATTAAGAGTCTATTATATATATATTTTTTTTTTTGATTTTTTTATCTTTAATATAAGCATAAAAAATACCATTAGCTTTTATATACAATATGTATATTAATTTTATAAGGCAGCACTAAGCTACTCAATGTAATAAATAAAATAGGTCGGGTCACAACTATTTTATATTAAACTAAATAAATACACCTACTAAATATAATGGTGTAAAATCTATAAATGCCACATGTAAATCCGCAGTTATTGTATATTTTCAGATATAAAAGCGTATAAAGTAACTTTTGCCATTACATGTTTTAGTTTGAACAAAATTTATATAAGAAAATAGACAAATTGAGGATGTGGTTATGCCAACCAACCTGCCTTCTTCTACTACCTAACCTATATTCTATCATACTCTCATATGTATAATAGTATCTAGTAGTTATATGGTAATGGACATCATTATTCTTAAAGCATTAGTTTATTCTTTATTACTTTGTCTTTTTTTTATTTTTCTTTTCGGAGATTAATGCAGATTTTTATATTTTTACTAGCTTCTGTTTTTTTTTTGGTTTCTTTTATATGTTAACTGATTTTTTATGCCCTCAATAGAGTTAAATTCTCTTAAAATACAATGACTGCCTTTGCTACTTCTTTTTAGTTTTAACAGAAACTAGGTTTATACCTATTACACCATCACACCATACCATACAACATATTTGTGTAACTTTGCAATCGTATATATAGACACAAGCAAAGCTTAGATACATTTAAAATGTATGTAGTGGTGTGAGTTTATGGGAAATCTGGCTTTGGTTTCTTTTTTTTGTAAAGCTTTTTGTGTTAGCTTAAAGTCTTAACTCTTCTGGATTTTTCTTGTTTTTTTTTTCCACCGAGTAGGTTAAATGGATTTCATCAGTTTTTTGGGCTTAAACGCGTTTTAACTCTCGTCGCTCTGGATCTAGTGCAATTAAGAGTTTAGATACAATTAAAACTGAAAAAAAAAAAGAAATATAAAATAAATCCTATGAAAAGCACAGAGAATCAAGTGTCGCATACCAGACTAACATTCTGTTATAGATTATAGAGACTTGGCTAAAATAAAATCGTTTTAAATGATTTCACTATGTTATATGTGTCGCTAGTTCACTTCACCACTTCTATTCTCCTTGCTTTCCTCGTACTTTGTCTTCTGCCTTTCTAAGCCAATAATCACAAAGCCCATATAAGTTGGCTTAGTAAATCGTCGCTATAAAATAGTACATAGAAGGGAAGAAGCCTTAAGCCGGCGCAGGAAAACTTGACTACTGTGTCAGTTTTGTGTTTTTTCTTTGCCTTCCTTATTTCTTCCATTTTAAGTGTCTCTGTCTCTGTGTCTTTAGCTCAACAAATATGTCATGAGTAAAAAAGGGTTACTAGTAAGAAATCGGATGAAAGATAGAAGACAAGAAAGAAGAACAAATATACTAATATACTAAAGAGTAAAGAAACACTGCCGGTAGACATTTAAAACTTGCCACCACTTCCTATAACCCACTTTCCTCGCTTTGTCATGCCTCTTTATATGATTTTCTTTGTCACTACATATACTCGTCGTCTTCAACTTAAGGCTAACCTTACAATTTGTCAAGTGGCAAGTAAAAGATACAAGATACACACAAGCAAAAAGAAAAAGAAATAGCAAAAAAATTGTAATGAGCTTCGTCGTCACATTTATTTACATTTTGTGCGAATTCACTTCCGCTTCATAATGTCGCGCGTTTCAAAAAAGTCCATACATAGACAACTAGAAAAAGTATAAGATTTTGAGCAAAAAAAGAAAAAAGAACAACAGAACAGAAAAAATTTGCAAAAAGAAAAAACAAGTTAAATTAAGTTTACACAACCTGGGTGTGTTGACATTTTCTTCAATTGAGCAAATTTAAGCTCCTTACTACTTGCATAACTAACTGGCATTTGTTCTGAATCATTTCGAAGTTCTTGAAAATGATTGACTACAAATGAATTTTCACCGGAACACATGACTTGTAAATTATTATGGATCTTAAGGTTTTGTAACTTAACTGGTATAAAAGCAATTGAAAACCTATGAAATGGGGACATGGTGCAAGATTTAACCATATGCCAAAAAATAGTTTGATACCGCAAAACTCAAGAACGGCTGGACCAATTTTGATGATTTTCTTTTGTTGTACTTATGAATTTATCAGTAAGGTTCTTTGCTACATTTGGATCTTGTAGGTGGCGTTGTTGTCCAGATATAGATAGTTTTATGTTTTTTTTTTTAACATTTTTTTCATTTGGCACAAAATATACTGAACCGATTTTAATACAATAAGTTTTTTTTTTTAAAGAGCAGATTAGTTGTAAAGTTGCTTAGTTTATAATAGAATATTAAAAATTTATTGTACATTAACGTAAATTATTAATTACACATTTTACAACAAAGCTTTTTAGAAGAAACACCACAACACAATAAGGTTAAGTCAATATTTCAATAGAAAAGTTATCAGGTTATTAGATTGCATATCAGATGTCTAAAACAAACCCTCAGTGGTCTTAGTCTCTCATCTATAGTGACGTAGAGTAACCAGAGTTCTTAGTATGTACAAGTGAGAACCGATACCTGAGATTTTTGGCAATGAAATCTTTTCCTAATCTTATTGCAAAGGTTAAAACTCAAAACAAATCAACTTTCAAACCAAAAAAATCCATAACCAAACTAATTTCATTTAAGTTAAAATGTTTAAATTTAGTTTATAAAGATGTTGATACAACAAAACAAAAAAAAAAATAAATATTAATAATAATAATAATTTAAACTAACAGTTTACGAAAATTTTTGCCAAAAAGAATTAAATGGCATTTCCAGTTTTGGTTTTGGTTTTGGTATAATAATAAATTCATTTTCATATAGTAAGTTTCTTTTATGTGGCAATCAACATGTTTTTTTTTTTTTTGTTTTAAATGACAAATGAGTTCAAGTTTTGAATTAACTGCGGTTATTTAGCATAAATCTTTTGGATCTTTTTTACAAAAACAAAATAATAATAACATGTTCCAAGGTTTTACTTGAAAGCAAATCAAATCAAATTCTTTAAGGTACACAAATCAATCATGCTTTATGTCAAACATCAGTGCAGCACCATAATTTACTGCTATAAAGTGAAATTATAGCGAAACTTGTTTTTTGCTTGAAACATAAATTTAATAAACATTTTACGCATGCATTATGATTTTTTTTTTTGGGATTATTAACGCACATCATGAAAATTAATTATGAAGGCATCATCATCATCATATATAATTTTATAGCAAATGAGTTCAACATAATAAACAAAAAAAAATGAATCCTGTACATGTTCATATGTACCATATTTCATTTAATAATTTAGTGGCAAAAGTTAAGTAAACGAGTGATGATGATGATGATGTTGATGATGATTATAATGCAGATGTTGATGCAGACATGGCATGTTGCAACCAGTGAGTCGTCAAAGTCAGTTAGCCACCTTCAGCTTTAACTGTCAACTTACTGTTAGCCATATAACGACAGGCATCGCTTTCTTTCTTTCACTCGACTTGACTGGACTCTCCCGCTTGAATCATAATTATAGCTGCTGCTATGTACAACGCATTGATCGATGCTGCTGCTGTTATTATTGATGTTGATGTTGATGTTGCTGGTGCAGCATGTTGCAATTAGCATAAAAATATATAAAGATACACATAACGTTCGTTGGTGTGCTTGACTTGACTTGACTTCACATCACATCACATCACATCACTTCACTTGACTCCTCGAAGTTTTTGCTACTATTTACTTTTATGTAACGTTAAAAGAACCTCCGCTGACTTCAATCTGCCTTTCTCTCAAAAACTCGAAAAACAAATTGAAAAAAAAAAAAAAAAAAGGAAAGGAAAACAAGGAGAGAAAAAATCATTATGCATCATTGGAAAAATGTGCAACTGGCAACCTGCAAACAGCAGCTCTAAAGGAGTCATTCATTCATTCAGGCAGCTGGGCAGGCAGGCAGGCAGGCTGGCTGGTAAGACCAGTGCAACAGCTTCAATAGCAACGTTGGCCATCCAATCCAACTTTGCTTCAATGACGTTGAATAATGACCGAAAATAAGCGAGCGCAGAAGTTGCCACAACAGTCAAGCCACAAACTTCCAACCATAACAAAGTGGGCGCCTACTGTTTGTTACCGCTGCCACTGACTATGAATCGCACTTACATATATGAATATTGGTAGGTGCCATGCCATTCCAAGCCACATTTAACCAACCACCTTCTTCTGGCCTCTGCCAAACGTATGCCTGCACCAGATTTTATAGCTTTACAGCTTTACTCTGTCAATCAGTGGAAAAACACATTTCTTTATTTTTTTTTTTTTGTAGTATTTGCGGCTTTGACTTAATTTTTTTTTTTTTCTGACGTTGGTTTCTTTTTTCTTTCTCCCATGCTTTTCTTTTGCTTTTTGTGCTTGTTGCCTTCTTTTCTTTGGCTTGATTTTTTGCAGGAGCAATTATCGCATTGGCAACGCAGCCAGACGCATGAATGACTAAAGATACACATACTGCGATAAATATGAAACATAGTGTGAGATACTTACGTTCATACATCTATATACGAGTACGTACAATATGAAAAGAAGGAATGACGACGCCTTGGGGGCATATTGAAAGGCGCAACGTTATATTTTCACTTGATGTGAAAAGTGGCGTGAATATGTAAACAACAACAAAAGCAACAAAAAGTCAAAGAAATGCTGGAAAATATTATATATAAAAATAAAAAACACATTGACTGTAAAAAGCAATTCATAGCATGTTGTGTTGTACACAATTGTATAATGACAACACAACACAAAAAAACACAAAAATATGACGAGGAAAATGAACAAAAGCAAGATGGAAACAACATGAAAGAAAATGTTTTGATTGCATATAAAAGATAACAAAACTGGGAAGGAATGGCATGACTTTTTATTAAAGCAAATAACAGCATACATTCAACATTAATTAGAACAAAAAAAAAAGAAAAGAAAATGATGAAATCCATAAAGATTTGTCATAAAAATGTTGAAGAATTTAGTTCGCCATAAATTTGAGTAAATTTTAAAAGGATTTCATAGTTTGAACTGAATTCATGAAATACAAAAGTATAAAAATAATCGTTCTTAATATTTAAAATTGCAACATATAATTAAAGTATAAGTTGCTATAATCCTATAAATATTTGTAAAAAATAAAGAAAAATAAAGTTTGCTATAAATTTAATTAATGTAAATGATAGACTGACTCAATGATTGATAACAAAATCTTGCAAAATACTCATATTTTTAGAATATAATCAAATACCGACTTGCTAAAATTATGGAGAAACACTGTTTAGGGTTCCGTAACCAAAGGGTATCAAACGGAACCCTATTACTTAAACTAAAATGTTCGCCCGTCCGCTCTTGGCTTCTATCTCATGAATGGTTATAGTTAGATAGTTGATATTTTCTCAAAGAATGTGTAGTTGTAACTAAAATTACAATAAATTTGAAAATTTAATGGGGTCACCAAACAAGAAAGGTATGGGGTGTATGGGAGCTATACGATCCAGTAACCCTAGGGTCTTGAAATTTATATGGTTGGTGGAAATAGATTGTGAACTTATAGTGTCAAAATTTTAATTTGATCTAACCACTAGGAGGGGTATCTCTCATTGAAACCCTCCATTGAAAGTTAGGTTTTTATTAGAAAAATTTTTTTGTTTTTCGGTCTATTGAACTGAAATTTAGATACCATAAGTTTTTGATGTAGGAGCTGTATTTTTATTGAAATCAGCTATATCAGACCACTAGAGATGGTACCTCCCATACAAACCCCTAATGAAAGTTCGGGCGTGTTATTAGAAAAACTTTTTTGTTTTTAGGACTATTGAACTGAAATGTAAACACTGTAAGTTTTTAATATTGGCCCTCTACATTTGTTGAAATCAGCAAAATCAGACCATTAGGGATGGTACCTACCATACAAACCGAGAGTCTGGCTCGCACTTGGCGGATTTTCTTTAAATTAAATATATACTAAGTTCCAACATTAATTTTACTTCAACTATAATAATAACCCATTTATTTTCTAACTTTTCTTTAATTTATTTTTAATAAAAATACAGGTACTAAAAGTTGTATTATTTATGTATTTACATGCCTCTACAGACTAGCAACTTATAAAACATCTGTAAAAGATCACGTAAATTCACTTATTAAAACACACACCATTATTATTATGATTAAATTATGTGATTATATGTTATCTTATGTTTCCTTGACAAGGATTAGTCATAAAAATTCAGAAATATTGCGCCCTAAAAGCGATAAAATAAGAATTCATTGAAAGTAATTTTCACGACAAAAAAAAAAAAAAGGAAAGCAAAATAGACGACAAATGTTACGCAACCAACATAAAAAACAAAATTCTATAGATAAATTTGACTAAGCAAATATGAATAGACTGAAAAGATATGTTAAAATGTGCATGGTTTGTTGTATTTGCTAATCAATGATGTATGGAGAACAACAAAATAGAAGACAATCATGATGATGATGGTGGTGGTGGTGAGGTTGTTTCTTGATAGTATTCCCAATGCCATAATTTCCAATCAAACTCAATCCGCTAAAGAGGCTAAAGAAAAGAAGCTAGTAAAAAACAGAACTGAAAATATGCTTAAGCGTTGCCAATTAACGCGCTTCACTAGCTGTAGAGTGCCGAAAGCCTCCCTCTCACCTTCCCCTCATTGCAAATCGATATTTACTCAATTAATTTATAGCTTCCGCTATAGCAAGTTTTCTATATACAATACCAACAAACTTGTATACACCATATTTTTTTTTTTTTTTTGCTGTTTTCAAAATGAACACAAACGAAGCGAGCGAGCGGCAGCGGCAGCGACAGTGACAGCGATTTTTCATTCATAAAAATCAAGTGAATGTTCAGAAAGTTTGATGTCGATGTCGATGTCGACGACGATGACAATGATGATCATAATGATGATGATGATACTTTAATGCTGAAGTGATTGGTAAAAATAATAAAACAAAAAATACATAGAAGCTCAAAAGGGGAAAGAAAAGCAACTTCACCTGAAACTTGTAAACGGAACATTTACTCAATGATGACAGTCAGTCAGTCAGTCAGTCAGTCCGGTAGGCAGCGACTAAGTATCTTTTGTCATAAAAATGTGTGTGATAGCTAAACTGACTTAATGCATGTGTTGGTGTGTGTGTGTGTGTGTGTGTGAGTAACAGTGTGAGCGTTAATGAAACATAAAGCTGAGCATAAAAAATCAAGAGTTCAGCAGTTTCAGTTGCATAAAGTTGTATCGCGAACAAGCGCGTTCATTGTACAGGAAGCAATCAATGTGTACAAAGTCATATTAACTTACCACAATCCAAAAGAAGAGTTTGTTCCTAACAACAACAACATCAACATCAACAACAAAAACATCATCAATAAAAAGACCACTTGGTCAAAAGACAATAGCAACAAGAACAACAACATTAACATCAACAAAATCACTGCAAAGTTTTAAAACAAAGCCACATACAGAAAAACCAAAAATATATATAAATAAAAAGAGAAAAACATAAATTAATCGAGGTGCATCCTAAAAGAATTCAACTTTGCACCAGAATGTTGGATTGGACTCCACTGCCATCTTCTGAAGTTACTATTTCTTTGCTAAATTTGATCATTAGCAATCAGTTTCTGCTGTAACTTGAAAGCAAAGTCTTCTCTGCTGTAACTTGCATAATTTTTCAAATCATTACTTCCTAAATTCTCGGTTTGAATTTTTCGATGTACAAGTCATTTACTATTGTAGTTCGCTTATAGTTAAACAAAGATCCTTTTTGATTGCAAATGACTATTGTTATGCTTGAAAGGCGACCGTAATGCAAGTCGACCATTTTCATACAATAGTCCCAAAAGGACACTCATACCCAACAAAGTCTCTTTCAACATTCCGGCTTTGAGTTGCAAAAAACACGCAATTCGGATACTTTTGTGACACATCTCGTATAAAGGAACAACAGAAAAACAGAATCATCACTGCAGGAAGAGGCTAAATTGAGTGAGGCAGGAGGCATCAACCTAGAGAATTGAGTTGATTCATGTTTTATACTTTCTTTTTTTATGCTTACATGCGAATAAAATATTAACAGCAGCAGCAACAACATCAAGTGTCCATCAGTCCATCTTAGCCAAGTAGAATGCGAAGCAGGTGCACGGTTTTCTGTTTTTTTTTGGTTTAAACCAACTCACGAACAGTCAAAGGCAATGGAGAAAAGAAAGGAGATGTAGAGAAGGCATACACAAGTTGAAATGATGGCTAGAAATGAATTGAGGGGAGCTAATGCCTGAGAATATATGTATGAGTATGTAAGTGTCAGAATGTGTGTGTTGACCACTTCTTTCATTTCACATTTTAAGCCGGTTTTCATCTTGAGCTCTTTTCACATTGCATTCAGTTTCAAGTTCTTTGAAGGTTTTCTTCAATTAACTTTACGCCTGCGTTTTGTTTTTATTTTCGTGTATTTTGTTATATATTTTTGTTTTTTTTTGTTTTTTTGATTTTTGTTACTTTATTTTCATGTTCTCGAATTGATCCCTTAACTCAAATCAAGTGGTTGTTATTGTTTTTGTGGTTGTTTTATTGTATATATCATTATTATGTTTTTCATTCTACTGTAGACTACTACTATAGAGTCTGAAGCATATGCATCAAATTGTGTGCTGGGAATATTTTTATATGGGGCTTCCTTTTAGTCTGGCCAGGTCTGTGGTCTGGCATATGCCGAGTCATGTTTTACAGTTGCCCTCCCTTATTACTTCTTAATCTCTACTTATTGTACATTGTATGTAGTTATGCTTTAGGCCTTCTTCCTTCTTCATTCAATTTGGCCTGTAAAACATTGCACAGGAAGTCTTTGCAGCCGGCTTTACTTCGCACGCTCCTTACATATTACTCCTTTTTATGGTTGTTCGTTTGTTGTATTGTATCTTTTCTCTTATCTCTTCATTCATTCAATTTTTGTCAATGTGAAAATTGTTTTTTGCACTAAATTTACCTGCCTTTAGATACTAGTATCTGCCACTTGATCATTAGCTTTTTTCCCTTTGACTTCTCGCCTTTCTCCGCCTTCTCTGTTTTCCCTTCATCTTTAGGTAGTTCGCTTTTTATATTTTCTTAATGAATTTTGGGTTGTTGTCTGAAGATAAATGCACCTTGTTGTATCGTGTATCTCAACTGGTTTTTTTTGGGTGCTTCAAAGAAATAGTTCAAAATGAAAAACAACCAAACGGCGTGTTAATTTTGACAAATGAATATTAAATAGTCTTCCTCGATTTCTCTGAAGAACCACATTATTTTTCTCTATAATTTATAAAGAATTCTTAGTTTCATCTTTTGTTTTTGTTTTTAATTTTTTGTTGTTACCGTTTTCTTTATCTTTAATTACGGTTAGTCGAAAATTAACCATAAACTACTACTAGACAGACGTAAATCATTAATTTATAAGGTACCAATACCACAGTCTATAATCAACATCTCAAGAATGAAAAAAAAATAAATATAATTTGCGTGTTAAAAGCGGGTTTTTGAATTGGTTAACTCAAGTTAGACAAGTTGGCAACAGTAACAGAACGTTGATGTCTGTCTGTCTGTTGGTGTATCGTTGGTTTATCTTTCTGACTTCACTAAGTTAAAAGCAACAGTTGTTCTTGAATATCCAATCCGCTATATAGATTGCACAGCTTAATGTAGGAACAAATCTCACACAAACACAATTTAAATGACTCAGTTTTCATTTTGCTAAAATTGGAATTGAAGATTTTACTGTCTTCTTGAACCACATTATGTAATTGATATCCACGATGGATAGTTTCTTATTTCAATTTATCTTAAGCTTTAACAAATTTGTAGCAGAAGTTGATTTTTAATTAGATTTCATTTCATTCTTGGGAAAGAATTTTTTTCATGTATTAAAAGCTTTTGAAATTCCATTTTGCTCATTAAGAATTTTGCAATTCTATTATAAACTTCTTTATTAGTTTTTTGTTTTGTTCTTTGGTTACCATAATTCCCACATAAAATTTGAATATTCAAATGTTGTTGGCTTTGTACTAGAAGGTTTGGATGGTGTACATAATTCTAGCTAATTTACTATTCTATTTGCGCAGTCAATTTCTGGTGTTTCATTCCTAAGTCTTGGGGCACATCTTTGCTCGTCTATTTTAGATAAATCGACTTGTTTCTATTATTGTGTTTAGGATCATATGAAATGATAGTAAAGCCTCACCTAGCATTTAAAGAGAGACAGTTTATAAAAGTTGCTTAAATGTTTGTAAACATTGCTCTCACATTTTATAATCAATCTTTGGTCCACCATTGTAGTTGAAAAATTCGACTTGGAATCTGACATTTCTTATAAAAGATTTTAACAAAAATTTTAACACTAAGAACCAGAGTTCATTCAGAAATCTGATAGTTTCCTTTGAACTTATTTATTTTAGCCTCTGCAACAAGTCAATTATTTGTCAGATTGTTCAGATATTCGTGGAAACGGTCCTGCCTTCTAGAAGGTTGTCACATTTTTTTTGGTTTATGGACATAAAGTCCCATACCAGCACAGTTGAGATCGACATTTCTTAAATTTTTCATTCATTCATTTCTCAAAATTGTATGAATGTTATAAAAGGTTCATTCATTTGAAATATGTAAATATTCTTGGACTCCATTTTTTCTATACTCAGTTGAGATCAATTTAAGTATGCAGGTTTAAAAGATATCTAAAGAGAACACTCTCCATTTTGTCAGTTGCCTGAAGCAAAGCTGAGCCAAGCAGCTACCTGTCTTTCAATCTTCAATTCAATTCCATTGCAGACACATTAACACCCACATCAATATTTCTTAAGAACTCTTTACAACTTGTTTAAAATGAAGAATACCAAATGGAAACCCACCTACAACAATTTGACACACAACACCAATAGCCACAGCCACAGCCACAGCAGCAATAACAACAATATCAACATCAACAAAAAGAACAATAACACTGTAGGGTATTTAAATATGTAATCAAATCGTATGAACCGTAAAAAAAAAACAAAAAATAACAGAAAAATTGAAATAAAAAATTATAAAGAAAACAAAAAAGAGAAAAAAACCAACGTTATTACAAGACAGATCAAAGCCAAGTTGCTGTTGTTGTTTGTCATTAAGCAGTTAAAAATAAAACCAGTTCAACGCCAAACAACAGCAAGCGTGTTTAGGTAGTAAGTTTGAGCTCCAAATAGGCAAACACACACACTCTCACAGAAATACTCTTAACTCTATTCAATCTACCTACACATGTCGCCGCATAAAATCAACGAAGTTTGTATCTTTACTATGAGTCTGTCTGTCTATCTTCTGACTTCGCTTTGTCTCTTTCCCCACTTTAAAGTCCACAGTTTCACCCAAACACAACAAACAACAATCTTCTCCTCTTCTTCCTCTTCGAACGACTTGAAGCTGCTTCAGTAAGGGTGCTGAGATCAAGAAATCTTTAATCAAATATAAACACGGGCTTATGAATGGATCTATGAATGGGTTTTCTACTACTCCATCCTCAGCTCATTCGTTTGTTCGTTTTCTTTTCATTTTGTAGACATAGATAGATACAACGTAGGTTGTCTGTCTGTCTGTTGATGTTGTTAGTTGTTGGGTTTGTTGCTTAAGTCTTTCGTTTTTTTCTGTTTTTTTGTATTCAAGTTTTTCTTTCTTTACTTGAATGTTTTGTTTTTGTTTGCTTCGTGTTTTAATCTAAATTTAAATTTTAAATTTATGTATGCCTTGTGCGCGTTCATTTAAGCTTAGTGCACCCTCCTTTCTCCCTTTTGACAACTAACCCGCTTAGCCGCTCTATAAGAAATAAACGCCTCAATCGTCGTCATCGTCATAATCGTCATCATCATCACCATTGTCATCGTTCATCGATACTTGGTTCGTTGTT
Organism: Amiota minor; assembly: GCA_037043295.1. Taxonomy (NCBI): domain Eukaryota; kingdom Metazoa; phylum Arthropoda; class Insecta; order Diptera; family Drosophilidae; genus Amiota; species Amiota minor. The sequence continues at coordinate 1,966,563 of JBAMAW010001038.1, forward strand.
AAGTTGGTTTGTTAGTTCGTAAGTTCTCCTCTCCTCTAAGTTAAGCTGTCGTCTGAGCTACTCTTGGCTTAAGCAACATTTCAGTGATGATGAAGCACGTAGTCGATACTCGTTCATATATATACTCTTACAAATGTAGGTTGAGTATCTTTTTACTTACGAGTATATTCATTTGATGATTGTCTGTCTGTCTGTGAATACAAAATAGCAAGACGCACCTGGTCTATAGAGTAAATATGTATATTCTATAGTAGTCCTAAGCTAAAAGGTAGCGCGAAATAACGCTTGGAGTTGCAAATTGTTCATGCCTCTTCATTCTTACCCACCTATCCGCCACAAGTATTCTTCTTTACTACTACTTGATGTTTCTTTTTATTCTATGTTTTCTGTTTTTTTTATTTTTTATTTTCCTTTACTGGCAGCGACTGCCATTCCGCTTGCGCAAAGCGTGTGTTACTTTTGCTAGTAGCAAGTTACAATATTTTGCACATTTTGCCAAGTTGCAAGGTGCAAGCAAGCAAGCAAGCAACATTGAATACATTTTGCAATGACGACAAAATGTTGTTGCTGCCTGCACTTGTTGTTGGTTTTTTGTACTTAAAGTTTAGAGAAAAAAAAACTAAATCAACAAATGCCAAACTACAACTACAACAAAATGTGATACAGACACAGCGCGACTTTAAAATGCAGCTGCATATTACTAACATATAATTATAATGTGGCATTGTGCTCGATCATAAAATAAAAAACTTAAAGAAATAAAGAAAAAGAAACTTAAAGGAAAAGGTCAAAAATGTGTTGAAAAAGAAACCTCATAATACATACATTTTACTCGAATTATTATAGCTGAGACCAAGCAAAAAACAACCAACAACAAACAACTTCAAAGTGTCTGCAGGCTGCCTTATGATCTTTTAATGTTATACGATGCGATGGTGTCACTACTCAATTGGCCACTTGGCACATTTGTTATTGGGCTCATCATCAACATCCATCCATCCATCCATCCATCCACACATTATGAGGGCTTACAAAGGTCAATTCAGCTCAGTTAGCTTCATGTCTCTAAGATAATAAAAATTGGAAATTGCAATTAAAAACAAATATGTTAACTCGATTTATGTTTGTTATCTTCCGATACTTTGAATCATAATACTACATATGTGTACACATATATGGGTTTGCCGTCCTATCTATTGTTATTCAAGCTTTTAGTGAACCGCCCGCTAGTTTTAATCTATTACAAAAATACATATTGTATATAGAGATCTATGACTCTACTCTATTGAACTTACATATTTATTAATTTATGCCAAACATAAAACAAAATTTTTTCTTTATTCAGTTTTTCTTTATTATTTTCTTGATCTTTTTTGAACATTTCTGCTCAACTTTGTTGTCTTTTTTTTAGACGTCGCACATTAATTTAAAACTAAACTTTTTAATGAGTCTGATTGTGTTTTTCTCTCTAAAGTTTTTCAAAACTCAAGGATTTATTCATTAAAACATGTTCGTATCAAGATCGTGGCAAACAACGTTTGTTTATTTGTTTTAGGTTTGTTTTACATATTTTTAGTATTACCATATATTCGTCAGATAAAGTTTTAATAGAGGGTCTGTGGTGGTGGTCGTGTGAAAATTTATTAAAAATACTATGTAGATTTTATGAAATTTATTATGAATATGCATTACAAGCTACAATAAGAAAATCTCGTAGAATATCTTCGAAACCACAAAACAATTGAAATTGATCAATAAAGTGCAAATTTTGTGTGTTTATTTTTGTTAGAAAAAAAAAAAAAAATTGTTAACCAAAACAAACCAAAATTGTTAAACAAAACAAATTTTTTTTTTATTCATTTTATTGGCATATTTTATGTCAAGGTTAAATTTATAATGTGTATAAAACAAATAAATGTTACTACTACTACTGTTTCCATTTTGATTGCCTGAACATAAAAGTTAATTAAGCTTTAATTATCTTTAAATGCTGAAAAATATCATGTTTTTATATTCAACCATGTAATCAATTCCTTAATCAATCAAGTCTATTTTTCCTAGTGATTCAGTGATATTAAAATTAATCTTGTAATAAGTTTAATCAACTTTCGATCGGATAATTTATTTTGTAAAAAAAAAAAAAAGATTTTATCGCAAATGAAAAGAAACAAAGATTAATTGGAATTTAATGATTTTTACATATATTAAGATAAAACTTCCTCAATATTTTGTTTTATTAAGTTCTATCTAGTTTATATGACGCCTTTATTAATCTTTCAACTTTCAAAAAGTTTGAGTCCATAATCATGGAGAATGGATCTGACTAGATTAATGTGACATACCAATTTAACTAAAAATATTGTATATTCTTAGTATATTTTCTCTAAATTCTTTATGTAAACCAACAACAAGAAAGATCTCTACAAAAGATTATTTATTGTAAGCTCATACTTTTTCTTTATTTACCAATTCGATTGCAATCATAAATATAATTTTAAGTCAAAGTTATTATTTTATTGTTATATGAATTTCTGGAAATATACTTTAGTGATTTCCCATTGCCTTCTGGAGAATTTAATGTTTTCCATGTTGAACCTTTTATAGAACGAACCGCTTGATGCAAGTACAGACTCAACTTTACGTTGCATTGCTTTTGGCTTCAATAATCACCATGGACCTTACCAGCTTAGGAGGCGCTGCCAGCAGTTACGCTCCCGCCGGCAGGGTTTCTGGGTCACCAGGTCTACTGAGACCCCCCCATTCAAGATCAATTCAAATATTTCGATGTCATTTAAAACTCTTTGATTCCATTGTATGTTTACTTTACAGGAATAGGCTTCAATAAAGTCAACATTTTGATACATGTACAACAACACAATCAGATCTACAAATGTTTGGAAGCATTTGTCTAATTGATTGAACAAATAATTCCTTGAGTTCACTCACATATTACATATTTTCATGTATAAAGTTTCTGATGAAATAAAATTTTCTTTTATTCCTCACTAAACTTAAATTTTTATATCTACTAAAGTGATCAATTCAATTTCATCAAAGTTTTCAATTTAAAATTGATTAATTTTATGTGAACAAAAAACTAAAGTGCATAACTTTTGTGAGATTTTAAATGAATTCACAAGTTAAAAATAAAGAAGAAATTTGTTGAAATATTTTTTTTGTCCAATTATTTCATTTTAATCAGATACTCAAAAAAACACAAAAATTAAGCATTGAATTTAATAATAAAAATATTTATTGATTTTGTGTATATAAATTTTATTTTGCTTTGTATGGTTTCATATGAAAAGATGAAAAAGACTAGACAAAGTGGCTCCAAACTTGAAACTTTGAGACTAAATTCACAATCCATAAAAAAGTGACAATAAAAAATCAAACAAGTATAAACTTAATTTTTGTAAATTTATGACTAATAAAATTTGTCAAAAATTTTATTTCTTCTTTTGGTCAAGACGAAAGGGAAGTGGAACTGAAGTGAAGCAAAGTCAAATAAAACGACAATTTCCTCAATGTGGTGGGTGTTTGGAGTTGCAAGCCCACATATTGATCTTCAATCTGTGGGCGTTTAGGTTTATCTTCCATTTCATATACTTAAATACTTAAGTATATATTTATATTTATTATATACATATATATTTTCTCTTTATTTTTTTTATTGTTTTGTAGAGAAAAAGTTTTGCCTTTCGCTTATTTTGGAAAATAAAACAAGAAATTTTTGGAAAATGAAATTCTACAAATTTCTCATCATTACAAAATTTAATAGACATAATTTTCACTCATTCCTCTGTTGTTGTTAATGCTCATAATGATGATGATGATGATGATGATGATGATGATGATGATGGTGCTGACAATTGACCCCCAAGAGTTTATTTCATAATTAAACTAATTGATTTTTAAACGTTGCCTTGCCACCACCCAAAAACCGAAAAATGTAACTTTCGAAAGAATTTCAAGTATTTTAAATTAATAAAGAAACATTTTCCCTTTATTTATTTGCCGATCAATTGTATTTAATATTTTAAGTTAAACTTTCAAAAGCCGAAAAATAATATAATCTGTTAAAGTTCATTACAAATTATATAGAACCGACAACCACCATCGCCGATGCCACAAACTAAAAGTAATTTTTATTAATTAAAGAGGAAAAAAGCCTGACAGAGTCTGTTTGCGTCCTACTCCCCACTACTTATGGTCTGAAGATTGTTTAGTTGAGTAAGCCAGATAACAGAAAATTGCTTTCATAGCAGAAAATATTATAATTAATGTTAATTTAATGTTGAAAAACTTGGAAATGAGCACAACGCAAGAAAAATGATAATAACTTAGTTTGTGAAACAGAAAGTGAGTTGAGTGAGTGTACATAAATAAGTAAATAAATATGAGAGACATAGCGTTAAATTAGTTGATTAGTTGAGCATTTGACGATGCCAATGACAACAGTCAGAACAATTTCAATTCGGAAAGCAAGTAAACCTAAATAAATTAATGTCAATTTGATGGTGATGATTCAATCGTTGATTCCAGTGAAAATTTTATAATTCAATCAGTTTTGATGTGGACCCATGTCAAAGTTGTGGAACCATTGACTCAACTGCATTTAATATCATTAAAAATTGGCTATGAGATGCCATCAACTTGTTCTATACAACAACAACAACAACAACAACAACAACAACAACAATATATCACAGAGTGACATACTCTTCCCGTTGATAACCCCTGAGCCTATTTGAGGCTAAGTTGCCCATATGTAATGCACATGTTATGACATTTTTGTGGAACAAACTGAGATTCAATTTTAGATGGCTAATGGTGGACAGTGAGACAAAAGGCCTTTTAAAAATTATCCATCCCTAGCATATAATAAAATTCTTCCCTCTTATCTCTATCGATTTAATATACCATCAAAACTCGTCTCAAACTTGTTTGGAAAAAAAAAGAAAAAGGGAAAAGCTACTTGCATCCATCATGCATTTAATTAAATATTTATATTGAATTTATTAAGCTCGCAAAATGAAATTAATAAAAGAAACCTTCTAAAATGCTTCAGAAACATTACTACTATGTGTTGTATAGAGACAGTATCATCAAGGGCTGTGACAAGATTTATAGACCAACCACACTTTCAATTTAATCAAAGCCTGTTTTGCCGCCACACTCGCAAGATGGGCTTCTCTTCTCTTCTAACGATGTCCTGATCACATTAAGCCAAGTTAGCCATAAAATCGTTTGCGTACAACATAATGAAATAAACAAATGACTCTGACTGAGAGTTAAGCAATCAGACGATGAGAAGAAAAAAAACATCATAGGAAAAAAAAAAAAACAGAAAAAACCCACCGGATTTCCTGTGATATGCCACAATATTTTCCATTAAGTGCAACAGTAAGAGAGCAAAGCAAAACATAGATGAAAGACGCAGCAGCAATGATATAAAAAAGAACTAAAAGCGACAAATCGACCAGCAATCAACCAACCACCAATTGAACCAACCAACCAATCGACCGTCAGTTAGTCAGACTTAAGACGCCAGCTAAAGCGATAAGCAAAAAAGTAGCTACGCACTTCGCACACACACACACACACACACACACAATTTATTTGTTGTATCTACAAGCGTCAACATGCATCTACAATAGTACAACACTCTCGCACTTGAGGGAGAAAAACATATTACAAACAACAGACAACAGATCAAGCTAAGTTTCAGACCAAATCGAACCAAACCAAAATCTGTTGCCTGCATGCATGCCGGGTTTGCCTCGTGTGAGTCTCACTGTACTTTTGTATGTCGTTTGTTTGTAACTCGGCAAGGGGTAATCTCACTTCGCCGTATGACAAATCTTATGATGAAATAAACGCATAAAAACCACACTTGAGAATCTCAGGGAGAGTAAAGAAAACAAAAACAAACAGAAAAAAGTGAAAATATAGACAGCAAACCAAGTGATGATGATGGTGATGATGACGTTGAAGCCCCAGCACAGCTCATAATATGCTACTATTCTCTGCTCCTGCTGTGTTTAAGTATAGATGGAAAAAAGAAAAACCCACTTTGACTACTGCGGCAACTACTTCATTCACTTCTTGGACTACTTCTAGTACTTGTAGTGCTGTCCATCTAAGTTTTCCTATGTTCAAACTCTACCACAAAACTGTCTACAAGTCATTAACTCAAACAGAGCGCAGCATTGAGAAAAATGAAAAAAAAAAACAGTATTGCTGGTGTGGAGTGGAAAAGTGGAGTGACCAGTGACCATTAGTGCGACATCCGGTGTTGCGCTTCGCTGACGCTCCTGACGTTCATTTCACTTGCTCAATCAAGAAGGCTGCAACTATTCCTTGCCTTTCACTTCACTCTACTCCTCACACATACATAACAACAAACAACTAACCAACAAACATGCACAAACATACAAGGAGCGTCTCATTTTAAAAACTTCCAGAGACTCGTTTATACACATGTGGCATGGCATGTAACTAGGTCTTCATTTTCATTATGTATCTTGTGTACTCCTATATGCCTATTAGCTTTTTTTACTTTGACTTGTACTCGTTACAGGGACTTCATTGTCCAAGTGCCTTCTCTAGCAACCAGCTTATGGGCAAGGATCATCATCGTCATAGTCATCCTACGTAATATTGCTTTTATTCTATGTGTGTCTTTGTGGTTGAGTTTTATACGTTTTGTGGTTCATCTAGTCTAGTGGACATTGGGACTTTGTTTTAAGTGTTGTTTCACACATATAAACATATACACATATTGTATAAGTAAGAGTATAAGGTATGGAGTAAGAGTTAGAAAGACTCAAACACTTGTGCCTTCAATTACCAAAGTTAAACGTGCATTCAAAGTTTGTATGTTGTAAAGCACCTTCTAAGGGTTGACCGAACATGAAGATAAACTCGTCTTATGAATGAAAAAATAAATGGATGGATGAATATATGAAAATGCAAACCCCATTGTCTTCTTGTGAGTGAGTTCTTCTTATTTAGTTACACGCTACTCGTACAGACATATATGGAGTTAGTCTCCTTATGGTTGCCTTTTGTGCATTGTCACACTTCAAGGATTTCATTCTCTTATTGATGATGACACTTGCAAATGCAGTTCAACCAACGGTCAACCCCATTTGCTCTTCCCTTCCCTTCTGCCCCCTTCTCCATTTTCAATTTCCATCAACCAACGAACCAATTCTCAGTAATAGTGACAATTACCAAACTTGTCCCTTGCATTCATGGACTAGTATGGAATAAGGAGAGCCAGAAGGAAAAGTAGGTATCTTGTATCTCTGGATTGTGTGAGACAAGAGTTTCATGCTAAATGAGTTGTTGTTCTTTGTCATCGTTATTGTCATTGTCAGTCGTCAGTAGGAGTTGTTGGAACACAAAGGAAAAACCTGTTAAAATTTCTTTATACAATATTTCATTTCTGTTTTTTGTTTTTTTTTTTTTTGTCGGTTTCATTTAATTTTTGTGCCTGTAAGGCTTGCCATCCATTGCGTACACATATGCATAAAGTACAATATATAGTCGACCTTTAATTACATTTAGTCAGTCAGTCAGTTAGTCTGCCAGTGAGGAAAGACATTACACAAAGAGTCGACACCATGACATAGTCGTAATGTACTTGAACCAACTCCAATGTTATGTTGCGAAAAGTAATGAATGTCTGAATGCTTTACAAATGACTGTTGACTTAATTGTCCACATTTTAGTTTGGTTGCTCAACTACAATAAAATTGGTTGCTAAATAGGGCAGAATATGGAATATGGAAACAAACGACAGAAAATGAGTGAATGGAATACAAGTACTTGAATCCTTGAAATCATATTCAGCTACTCAAGACCATAAGAGTGAACATAAAATTAAAAATGATTAAATTATATGAAATTAAGTTAGTTAGTTATTATTAAAAGTTTGGTTATATAAATTTAAGCACCCGATTAGGTTTTTTGTTCTCCTATTCATTGTGATAGTTGGCTATTGCAAAACATACTACGATGGTCAATCAATAAGTACTTAGCCTCACCGCTCGATGGCGCTGCTATTACAAAAGATTTACTATCGTGCAGTATGTTCTTTTAGTAGCCTACTGTCAAAGTTTCAGCCGATTCCCTTCATTAGTTTTGTTTTGATAGCCTTTGGAAGCGAGCGTGTCGGTCACTTTTACAAAAATGGAAAAAGAGCAACATCTTTCGGTGATTTGTCTCTGGTGTGTTTAAGCGCAATCCGGCGAAGTTCTTGTGTCGTTTCGTGATCGTCGACGAAATATGGATTCACTGGTACACACCAGAGACGAATCACCGAACGATATGTAACGCACGAACGATATGTAACACTCTTTTGTAATAGCAGCGGCATCGGGCTGTGACGCTAAGTACTTGCTGATTGACCCACGTATGTATAATTAGAATCAGAGATAGACTGATGTGTGCGATATTTAGATTCCTTTTCTGGTTTTTGCATTTATTGCATTAATAAACTTTAATGATTAAACACTTAACAAATGACAAATGACCTAACTCATTCTTCATTTTATTTCGTAATTAGTATGTATTAAGTAATTAGAAAGAAAGGAGTCTTTAATTAAAATTTTAATTAAAACGATTCGAAAAAAGCAACAAAAATCACTTCGAAATAAATTGAAAACAAAATTGTTGAAAAGTTTTTAAGTTTTTAAGTTTCATCTCTACTTTAATTATTCAATAATAGAAAATTATATTGTAATTGAACATTTATTTAAGGACAAATTTATTGAATGCCCCTGGTACTTTTCCAAAAAAAGGTTCATAAAACACAAAAGATTGAAGGTAATGAAATTTATCTCATTTTACAAAATTCAAATTTAAATAAAATGATCTAAAAATTCAGAAATCACAATATCTCCTATTGTTTTGATTTTGATTAATTCAAAAAGGGATCATCATTCTGAGTCACAATCGAATTCTCAATAAGTGATCATCTTTTTTAATGTATATCAATTTTATTACTATTTTAAGCTAACACATTTCCTTTAGAAAGCCATTCCTAATTCCATTATCCGTTGTTCGATTAAACCAGTTTAACATTTTAGAAACTGTATATATCAAAATAGTAGTTGCAACATACTTCCGCCGTCCATTTGGCTTGTCATAGACTATGAAAAACTTTTTACTCTCAGTATAAATGGTGGAGATCGACCAACTATTATTATAATTTATGCCTACGCTTTACAATATAATTTATATATTTTTTATTCCCATCGGAAACTGGGCTTCATTTACACAGTAAGCTTAGAAATGTATCGTGGTCACTAAGCATGATGACGAGGTCTTAGTCGTAATCAAAGTCTTAGTCCGTCGTCATCGTCATCATTGACAAATAATCAATTAATCCATTTGAGTTCAAGACGAGTGAAACGATCCAAGACGTTTATTTGTTAGACCATTTGTCGTTGAGACCCCGTCACTTAAGCTCTCCCACACTCCCTTTTGTCACCCTTATACATATTTCATGCCACACTTCGATTCATCAACATGTGTGTAGTCTGTCTGTGGCTCTCATGTTTCCAGTTGTTATTGTTGCTGTTTTCATATGCTCGTATTATATATACGAGTATGTATGTTAATTTGAATTGATCTAGTCAATCGTATTCTAGGTCTATAAAGTATACTAGTATTTCAATAGCTTGCTACCTAGATGAGACATCATTGTCGGCTGATCAGGCTTTGGTTTCGCTCTTTGTTTTTGTTTTATAGTTCAATTTCGAATGGTGGTTTTTTTTTTTTGTGTTTCGTCTAAGACATTTTAATGCTAATGAGCACACAAATTCGAGACTTTATAAACGCATGCGTGTAGGTTGTGGTGGGGAGACCAATCAACTAACAGACCAACCGACCAATACAGACATATAGTCAAATAGACAGATAACCGGGCTAAAAGACAATTCGTAACATGTCTCAATGACAGCATGAGTGGCTATTTCAAATGAGACCAAGCGTGTTTTTCTATTTGAAAAATAAAAAAAGAAAAAAAAAAAAAATAAATGAAAAACTTGTTAGACAAAGACAAAAGAAGAAGAAGAAGGAAACAAAAAAATTGGTGTAACAATAGATCAAATTGTCGATAGGAAAATATGCGGGGGTAGCACGTAGTTAAATTAGTGCCATGTGTGTGGGTTGCGTCGTCTTCGACGTCTTAGCCAAAACTGGGTGACTGACACAAAAGTCAAGTTGTATATTTTCTATCGATTTTTTCGTAATGTTAAACGTGATTATATGCCGTACGTGCTGATTAACTAAAACTCATTTTCACATTTCCTTTAACCAATTACAGCCTTTTTCACTTGTATGCCAACAACCCATGCCCAACAACAGAACACACAACAAGCAACAACAGTACAAAGTTTTCGTGTAACACCGCATGATTTGCAAATTCTCGAGGGCACTGATACTTTACTTCGGTGTGAGATCTCTCAACGTGCCGGACAGGTACAATGGACAAAAGATGGTTTCGCTTTGGGTTTTTCCGCAGTCATACATGGTTTTCCACGTTATTCGGTGCTTGTGGATGCAACAAATGGCATTTATAATTTACAAATAAAGAATGCCTCACTCGAAGATGATGCCGAATTTCAATGTCAGGTTGGTCCAGCACCGGGTAATCCAGCAATCAGAGCTAATGCCAAATTGAGCATTGTTGCCGCACCTAGTACAATTTCAATTGAAGGTTATGCACGTAACGCTAAAGTCGAAGTTATCGAGAAACAGAATTTAACATTAAAGTGTGTCACGGAGAATGCAAATCCGGCAGCGGATATTGTTTGGTATCAGGGCGACGCACCTTTAACTAATGGTAAGAACATGAACTATTGAATGTTGTTTGATAATTAACTCTTAAATTTTTTAAAAATCATAGTTGTGCCACAAGTTTTTGTAAATGAGACTACAGCAAAACGTTATAGAACAACTTCCATAATTAATTTACAACCACATGCTGATGATGATTATAAAGAATTTTCATGTGAAGCAAGACATAAGGCTTTGCCTCCAGATGTGCCCATGCGAGCGAATGTACAACTTTCCGTATTATGTAAGTTTCTAACATATTTGGCAAGGAATTGTTTTTCGTATTACAATATATCACTTCCGTTACGCAGACCCACCAGGAGCACCTTTCTTTGAAGGTTACAGTCAAGGTGAAACTCTACATCGTGGCCAAAAAATCTCTATAGCTTGTCGTAGTCGTGGCGGTAATCCACCCGCCCAATTGATTTGGTATAAGAATGGTGCACCTATTAACACACCACAACGTACTGCAGGTCGTTTATCTGAGAATGTATACAAGTTTACGGTAGATGCATCAGATAATGGTGCAAATTTGGTATGTGAGGCCAAGAATATACTCTCGGATTCACCATTACGCGCTGAACTTAATCTAACAGTTTTATGTGAGTGTTAATTTGTATTGGGAGGGGAAAAAAATGCAGAACATAATTCTTTATATTTGAAATCTTAGTTGCCCCTAAGGATGTCTATATCACTGGCGCTACTGAAGCAAAAGTTGGCGATATTGTTCAGTTAAGCTGTACTACTGCACCTTCCAACCCTGCAGCACGCATTACCTGGTCTATGAATGGACGTCCCATAACAAATAGTACTTCCAAGACCACAATAAGCGCAGATGGTGGCTGGGTTAGCTCTTCAAATGTTACCCTAAACATTGATGCTCAAAGCAGATCATTTATCTCTGTATGCCATGCCTTAAATACGGAACTTACACAAAATGTTGTTGGATCCCATACAGTCAATGTCCTTTGTAAGAACAATATTTGTTTTAAATCACGATTTAGAAATGATTTTTGATATACATATTTTTTTTTTCAACATTTTAGACCCACCTTCGGCACCTTTACTTACCGGCTATAATGATGGTGATGTCTTGACTTCGGGTTCTGTAATGAAACTCCAATGCAGCTCAACTGGGGGAAATCCACCACCATCATTGAACTGGTATAAGAATGATAAGAAGTTAAATGCTGCTATTAAAGTTACCGATAATAAGATTATATCTGAGTTAACATTGCTTATAAATGCATCTGATAATAATGCAATCTATAAATGTGAGATACAAAACTCTGCAATTGAGATACCACTTTTCGCTACGAAGACATTAAGTGTACATTGTAAGTAAAAACAAAAAAAAAAATTATCTTGTATGGTATATTGTAATTCTCTTAATTTGACTACTTACTTTCCTTCTTCAGTTCCACCTGAGACTGTCAAGATCAGTGTTCTACCCAAAAATTTAGTGCCTGGCATACGTGCAAAACTTATCTGCGATTCCAGTTCAAGTAATCCACCAGCTAAAATATCTTGGTGGAAAGATGGCATACCCGTTGAGGGTCTTAATCTTGCTAATAAGCCTGGTCTGTGGGGTGGTTCTGTTTCGACTCTAGAAATGATGGTCAATATAACACAAGATCTTGATGGTATTGTCTACACTTGCCAGAGTAATAATGAAGTACTGCAACGTAGCGTGCATGAAACTATTACATTGGACATACTCTGTAAGTTCTATAGTACAACTTATAAATAACTTTATTAACTAAATATTTGTGTACTCCACCCACTATTAGATGCACCCAAGTTCGATGTTAATCAAGTAACTACCTTTATGGGCGTTGAGGGCCAACCTTTGAATATTGAACTACATGCTTCAGCCAATCCCATGTCAATTAGTTATACCTGGACTAAGGATGGTCTACCGATATCAATGAATAGTTTAAGTGGTCAACGCCTTATATCCGAGGGACCTATGTTGAATATAACACGCCTAAGTCGCAGCGATGCAGGTGTCTATGTTTGTGAAGCTTTGAATTCGCAAGGTACTGCCATGATTGAAATTCAAGTGGTAGTCGAATGTAAGTTACACATGAGTTTGACAGTTCATTCGATTGGTATTTTTCATTGATTACCATTTTTCCTTTCTCCCCAAAGACGCACCCATAATTGAGTCAGTTACAACGGACACGAGTTTCGCCGTAGGCGATGAAGCTGTCTTGGCATGCAATATACAAGCACGTCCACTGACCGCGGAACATATAACTTGGGCACGTGATGGCTATGAACTAACCGAACGTACGACAACAAGCTTTGAGAACAGCACTGCCTATTTGCATATCAAAAATGTCCAACGTGGTGACATTGGCAACTTTACTTGTATAGTCGATAATCAAAGGGGACCCATAGCGGAAAGAAATGTTTTGCTAATAGTACAAAGTAAGTAATCGCTGGCTAGGGAGAGATAGTTCATTCGTTTTTTATAACCCTAATTTTATGATTTAGCTTCCCCTGAGATTGCACATTCACCTGCCTATACACGTTACGCCGCACGCCTAGGCATACGCGCACAGATTATCTGCCGAGCTTTGGCTGCACCACAGCCTATTTTTATTTGGCGCCGCAATGGAAAAGATATCAAGATGCAACGACGCAATAAATTCAAGACTGTTGAGCATCGCATAGACCCATTGAACTATGAATCTGCGCTTATTATTGAGAACACTTCGGCTGATGATTATGGCCAATATGAGTGTGTTGTGCGCAATAATCTGGGTCAAGCTAGTATTACTTTGGAGTTCTCTAAACCTACGCGTCCGGATACACCCATTGAATTGCGTGTCAACAATGTAACAGATAATAGTGTGGAACTAAGCTGGTTGCCTGGTTTCGATGGTGGCCTACAAGTCTATTATAGATTGCGATTTAAGCAGCAAAATGAGGATAAATACAAATATATTGATGCTAAGCCCGGTCGTATGAACATAACGCTGGATGGCCTGAAACCAGGCGTTACTTACTATTTCTCAATAATGGCTGCTAATGAGGCTGGTGGTAGTAAATTTATGCCAGATATTAAGCTTACATTAACCAAAGGCTCACAGCCACATTCAGCCGAATATACAGAGAAAGATGAGATGCCCAACTTTATGATTATTGGTATTACTTCGGCAGCCATGGTATTGCTAGTGTTAAATGCTGCTTTGGTTGCCTGGTTCGTGATACGACGTCAAAATAAATCAAATACTGAAACAGAAAGTCCAAATGATGATGCCTACTCCAAAGATGATAATCAATCAGTTTATAAGGTAATTAACTCGCTAGATGTGTAACAACTAATCACAGAAGACTAACCCAATTCAAATTTAACTCATTCTTAAACTTTAGCTACCCATCACTGCTTTACAGGCGGATGTACAAAAGAAGGCTGCTGCTTCCACATATCTTGTGGAGAATGTCGACATCATACAATCTACTGCCTATCCACCGAAATATCAGGAGAGCTCGATGTGCACACCACATTACATGTGTAATCCCGATTTTACACGTACCCTGCCTAATCCTAAGCGTCATAGTCAACGCAATAGCGCTAATGGCAGCATAGTCGATGGTGCGCCAATGCGTTCCAAAGATGACCATATGTTGATCTCAAATGGGTTGTATATACCTTCACCCTCACCCGCCTCCTCATTGGTCATTAAAGGCAGCTATATCTCGTCACCATCACCAGCACCGCCTGCCGATGGCTCTTATTTCAATATGAGTGACAAATATATATCATATCCACCAGTGGTAAGTTGTCATCATATAGTAAAAGAAATTTAATTATATTAATTTATTAACTTGCTAATTACAAAAATTAATGTTCCATAATTGAAGTAATGAAGTAATCTCTTATTTCTCTTCTCTTATAGACGTATTAAGTCACAATTATGCAGTCGTTAGTTCAAGAATATATATCAAGTATCTCAAAGAGCTTTTTCCCCCATACACCACCAACACCACACATTATAAATACACAAAATATTTATTCGACTGATTGCATCATGGAAAATATTTCATAAATGAATTGAAGAATATAAATAAAAAAATTTGAAATTCAATCAATTAGCTGCAACAGAAATGAAAGACAGATCAAATTAAATGAAATGAGGGTCTTCTCCAGTTGAAATCTTCATTTTTATTATTGAGTGCAAATGGATGAAATATGTTCAACACTGCATGGCTGAGTTGCATTCAAAGGCTGTGATAAGTAGTACCTGCCATGGATTTGTTGCCCCCGGCATACCACACACAACACACACGATCCATCAAATGATACCCGATATATGTATGTATGTATGTATCTGTGGCACACGCATATCTGTGCGTGATAGTTATGAGTGAGTGAGTGTGAGTGTGAGTGAAGTGTCGCCGGTAGTAAAATCAACAGAACGCAACAATATCTAAGCAGGTTCTCTAAATTGTAGATTTAATACAATAGCATTTACCATTTTTTAACAATTAATTTTACAATATAGTGTTATTATAAATTCGACTAGATTAGACTTAGATATAATACTTTTTATGGTAATTTCTAAGCTTTCAAAACAAAAAAATAAAAAAAAATAAAAAGAAAATAATATAAATAAATACTCGTACATAATGAAAAACTTTTTAAATTTTAAATAAAAATAATAAAAAAAATTAAAAAAATATGCCAAAAACTTCTTTAAATTTCACAAATTCATTCTGTTATAACATCAATATAAAGGACAAATTGTCTTTAAATGTCTCAACATAAGAAAATATATTTATACAATTAGCAAACAATATTTATACATTTTGTAGAAAAACACATAGAAAATTCAACAATTCCAAAAACCCAAAGTTAATCAACGAATTCTTTAATCTCCCAAAACAAAATAAAAAAAAAAAAAAAAATACAAATTAACATATTTAGCCGCTCATATAACAAACTTTTTATAGACATGATGAAAAAATCAAGAAAATTATAGCTCAAATATACTTACTTACTTATCAAGATCAAACAAGATTTTTTAAAAGGAAAAATACAAAACTCTGAATTAAGTAAAATATATTATAATCATATAAATATACATATTAATAATAAAAATAATGATAATTAAAAATATTCAAAATATATTTATAGTTATTAATTATAAGTGTGATATTATTAAGCTACGAGAAATAAACGAAGCAGATTTTTTATCATGCATCGACAATAAATTATATACATGATATATGATGATATGTAAAAAAAAAAAACAAAAAAAAAAAAAGAAATATCAATAAAGGCAAATTTTCTAAATTAAAAATGAAATTTTTTGCTTATTTGTAAGAATAAATAAAAAAAAAAAATTAAAACTTACAAAAAAATGTAACAAAAAATAAAAAAAATTGAATAAAAATTACAAATTTTTCCCCCAACATAATCGACTATCATTTATTTTAATCAATAATTTGTAAATGTCTTACAGATTTAATCACATACCTGTTTCTAATACACACCTCTTGAACTTACTAATCAATACTCATTGTACTCGTATCCTTAGATTTGCAAGGGATAAGCGAAACAAAATTCTTTTAAAATCAGAGATTGACGATTTAAACAGTTTGGAAAGAGAAGTGAAGCATTTGCTACTTAATACTACGTTGAACTTTTAAGTTTGTCTATTAAAATAGAGTTTTAGTAATGTAGAACTAGTTATCTCTATGAGAATTTCATATATACTTAAGTAAGTAAGGAGGAAACTTGCGTCTGATCTCGTCGGTATTTCTAGTAGAAAGTGATCAATTAAGCAAATCTATTCACGTCGATTTGATTTTAAAGTTTTTCTATCCCATACATAAACTATGTATGTACTAAAAGTTATATGGTGAATTAGTTATCTGTACGAAGTTTCTGATTTGGCTCAGATAAACAAAAAACTGGTGACGGGTATGACTCTGCTCCAAAATGTAGCAAAAACAGAAGGTACTAAGATGCTCTTTATCTTATTAATGATTTGAAAATTTGGTCTTAAAATTTGTTAAATTTAAATAGAAATTAAGCAACCGATTTCATTTCAATTAGTCCCAATAGAGGAGATAGGGCGTTACACCTCGCACCTAAATATCTGACTAATTGTTTTATTTTCTTTGGTTTTTTTCTTTCTTTTTTTGATTTTATGTTGATTTTCTTTTCATCATTGCATTGTGGTTTTGTCTATAGAGGCGATTGTGTATTATGAAATTTTATTGTATTAATCAACAGCAGATATTTTTAATTAACATCTACCACTAATAACATCAACAACAATGAAAATAACATCAATTTGTTATTGTAATATTGCTATATTGCTTTAAACTGTTGAAAATTACAATGCAAAAAGTTATTCATAAAAGATTTAACAGCTTTCACTTTGCAAGTAATACTTACAATAATAATATGTAATATTACAGTTAAATTCAAATGTAGATGGTTTTTAAGGTCAATGGTATGTCAATTGAAAGGGAAAATAATTTATTTTAATTGCAAGATACTAGGTTTTTTGAACTTGAATGCTACAAGGAAACCAATAGTTTTAGAATATCAACTGAACGAAGTCTTAACCCATGAAAGCTGAAACGTACTCGTGTTTGTTTTTTTCCCAATCAGTTTGCCTTTCATACTCAGATGCATGTATTGGTGATAAATTTAAATTGGTCAGTGTGATTAGCCACTTGATTTTATCCATATGCATTCAAAAGATTTTCAAAATTGGTAAGTTTTTCTTTATGTGTTCTGAAATAATAAAAGAATTTATTAAATTTGGAATATAAAATGAAATCTTAATCCAAGAAGGTTAATGTTCAGTTTGGCTTCAATGAAATTGATTCGTAAAAGAATAGCCAACCAGCCTTTGAAGTTCTATGACCATGTATTGGTATTAAGTTTAGGTCAGCGCTTTATGAATTAAAGAGAAATAAATTTACTTGAAACATATCAGATTTTGTCTACTAACAACAGTCTTAACCCCTAAAGGTGGAAAAGTTATTTCCTTTGTTCGGTTTAGTCAAATGGTCACCTACAAAATTTCTTTATTTATAAATTTAGAGAAACCCTCAAAACAAATGATAATAATCTACGATTTATCTCAGTGAAAATGATGACAATTAACAATTTCTTAATATTTTTTTCTTGCCATTTAGTTTGAATATCAAACTATAAATTATCTTTCCTATCCAAGAATCTTGTTACGTGCATTTTGACCAACTAAGGAAAATTCAATCCGCTTTAAGGCAATGTTAATTATTAAAATTTAATCAAAAACTTGTGTTAATTTGAATGATTTCCTCACAAAAGCTTATGATAATCGTGAATGCCCTTAAGATTTTACTTTCACCAAACTTTTTACAAAATCTAAAATGATAAATAATAAGTAAGTAGTTTAACCAGTAGTTCGTTCGTTCGACTAAAAACTGCCATCGGTTAATAATATCTTCCATCCAACTTACCACATTATTGATATCAATAATAAACTATTGAATATAATTGCTTTTCTACTACTACTATCAACTACTATTAAAGTATTAAGTATCAACTTTAAACTAAATACAATATATAAATACAATTAAATAACAAATAAGAGTAAATAATTAAAATTAATTTGGAAAAAAACATTGATGACAACAAAAGTTAAAAGCAAAAACAGCAAACATCATCATCGTCATTGTCTTGCTGACAAAGACATAATAATTAAAAACAGCATATTCATTAAAATTTAATTAAAACATTTGAACAAGTCACAATGTTTATAACGAAAGACACGTGATCATGGACCAAACTAAACCAAAGAGTTAGAGAGGTAAAAGAAATGGTTTTAAATAGAATTGTCTAAATGGAAGCAATAAACTGGAAATGGAAAACTCTAGTTTCAAGAACTTTGTAGAAATGGAGTAAGTAGATGGAGTAGAGTAGAGAAAGACAACTTAGTTGATGGCGGTTTCATGATTCAGCACACTTCCTGTTTGCAAGTTGAAAAGTGATAGGAGTTTAGAGCCACAAGGAATACTAACAATAAATCGAATCGAATTGAACCGAAGTCAGGCTAAACGAAACGAGTGAGCGCATGCATAATCATATTTAATAAGCGCGTAGAGAGCTCGAACGAGCTTCGAGTACAGGAAGAAGGTGTAGTCCGAGGTGCGCTCAAGAACTTCAGATCAACGTACACTCGCTCACTCGCTTGTGCTGTCTAGTCACGCTGTCAGTTGGACACTTACCATAAAACTGATCACGGGGAACTGATTAAGGGATAGAAAAGAAGTATAAATAAAGCTGCAAGTGGAAAAACTTCATTCAGCAAAAGTTGTTTGTTGCGAATCATGATGACAATGATCTGTTGGTCTTTCTATTCTTATTCGTCGACCATTACTGTCGCTCTTGATGGCCCAACACAAGACAAGACAAGATGGAAAACAAGCACAAAACAAGTGCAACAAAACTAGCCACAGATGGACAATAAACCGGTTGATTCTTGAATATATGTATCTTGGAAACATGTCTTTCTTGCTCTACTCTTGCTTCAGTTGAATTAAGTTGAATGTTTCGCTTATTTTTATACCTTTCATACTAGTTTCAATAGGTTTTAACATGAAGGCAAAATGTTTGTAACGTATAGAACTATAAGTTGGATACCTCATCAGCGTGTCGAAGAGAGTCAGTGTGTTTGTCTCCCTGTTTTTCAGTTATTTAGTTACTTCCTCATTTTAGTGTGATATCAGTTGGTATCTTAAAATCAGACTTTTCCGATTATTGAAAGAGGTTTCCGACACTCTTATATTTGTCTCTAGCATGACTTATCGAGCTACAGGCTCATGTCATTCGCAATTGGCAAGATAATAATGAAAAGTTCTTTGATTATTGGAAGAGCTAGAACCCATACAAAATTATTCATTATTATTATCATTTATAATAATTTTTTTTTTTTTTATTTGGTAATGTAGAGTTTATATTTTTAAAAGGAGTGAAAGGTATGTAAGTTTCGGTGTTCTTAAGTTAATATTCTGTTTTGTTGTTTTTCGTTACCTTTCCACCATCGACATCGACATCGTCATCGTCATCTTGTCAGTTCTCGTTCTCGTTCTCGTTGTTGTTGTTTTAGATGTTTTATCGCAATTTGTTAACTTGGCTGACAAAATGCAACAGTTGAAGCTGCACCAAAAGGTGCTATTGCAATTAAACTTGTTGCAACTTGATAGAGAGTGCACTGACCAACACATCAACTCGACTCAACTCATTCACTCATTTCAACTCAACTCAACTGAATTGAACTGAACTCACTCGGTCTACACTTCATTCATAAAATTACGCGTGATGCGATGCGCTTGATAAGCACAACCAACTACGCTGTCAATTCTGAGCTCTTGGCGAAAAAGGCACTGAAAAACTTGATTTTCTTGGTAATTAATGAAAGCGTTACTAGCATCCTTTATTTTTTGTTTTTTTTTTTTTGTTTTGTTACTTGTCTCCACTGTTTCTATTCTGGTAACATATTCTCGCTACTGTTGGCTACGGTTATTAAAATGTTGCGATAAGCAAACGTATCGCTCCTCTATGAATGCATCCTACTACGTCCTGCGTCTGCTTTACACCCGCCATTAAGAGGGCTACTGCAATTTTGTATGCAAAGTAGCAACAATTTACCAGTCAACGATGGCATCCGAAACAACTCCACCATCAGCAGTAAGTAGTAACAGCACCAGCAGCATCACCATTAACACAGGAAGTGAGTCTTGTGATTCTTGTTGTTCTTATGAAAGTGATATTGAATAATGCTTGAGAATGAATTACTTCCTTTCGGCATCTTCTTGTTCTACGTATTCTCTACGAAAAAGATATCCACAATTTGGTATATTATAGATTGATTAAGATTTGTTGATTTTGTCGGTAACTTTCTAAAAATCTCGTGATTTGTAATCCTAATGTGAATAGTTACAGTTTCTCAAATTATATTGTGATAATAGGAACGAAATTGGATCTAATGGTGACAATTTAAAAATTCTTTTTAATGATTGCCAATAATTTGCATATAAATTGTTTAGGCTATTGAAGATCTTAACTTTTTAATGATTGGAGTTGACATTATCAATTTGTTTTTAAACCCTTCCTTAGAATAATAGATTTCTAAATAATCAAATCAATTGAAATTGAATTGAAATTGAGTCCGATTAGATTAGTACAGGTTGGTAGAAAAGTATTGAATGCAAAAATAGAAGAATGTTAATTTTTAAATGAAATACCTTTTTTTAATTAAATATAATCTCCTTTAATATCAATAAACTTATTCCAATGATCCTCCAATAATTTTATACCATCTCTGTAATGATTTTGTGAACACGTGCATTGTCTTGAAAAATGATTTTTTTCTTCTGTAAACCGGGTTTTTTTCACCAATTTTTTTATTCAGCTGATCGAAATGGTTGCAATAGTATTTAGAGATTATTGTTTTACCTTTTTCAAGATAATCTATCAATAAAATCGCTTTTGTATACCAAAACACTGATAAAATTACCTTTTTTTGCCGATGTGACTTCACCTGTTTTGTAGCTGAACAACCAGCTTCAGTGCACTGTAAACGTTCTTGTTTCAGTTTTGGATCATGGTGGTAGATCCAAGCCTCATCTATAGCTATGAACCTATGCAAAAAATTGGTTTTATTTTGCATAAAACGCTTTAAATTACGCTGAGAAATTTCTTTTCGGTTCAGTTTTTGTTGAATTGTTAACGAATGCGACACTAACTTTCCAAACAGCTTTTTCATATGCAATTCTTCATGTGAAATGTAAAGTACCCGTTGATCTGAGATGCTGATGGCATCAGCAATTTGCCGCTTAGTCGAACTTATAAATTTGCTCAATGATTTCTGATGATGTTGCACTTTTTAGGGGTTCATCTGTAACCAATCTGCCATCAATTTCTTTTGAATTTCTGTTGCTGATAATAACACTTCCAAAACAAAGAATTTTATCACTGCACGATATTCGGCTTTTTCCCATTATAAACAAATATGCTGACCCGTCAACTTCAAATAGCTTGTAAACAAAGAATAAAGTGACCAATCAAAATAATTTTTTTGATGTGATCAAATGAAATGAAAGATGATATATTATAATAATATACGATTATAGTTTTCATTTTTCTACTGGTTAATAGGTGTTGCTTTCAATACTTACAAGATTTCATCACTCTACTTCTGTGACATTAATAAAATTTTTTCAAGATCCAGAAGAAGTAATGTCATTCTCATTCAGAACGCATTTACCAAAATATTAGAATCTCTTATGCATCAGAGCTCCATATTTCGTCATCAGATGAAGTGAATTTCACTTTTCATGCAGAATCAGCAACAAGAATATTGGACTATACCCAGCTTATTCTTATTGTTATGTTCTGAGTAACATAGTAACCATTCAAAATGTTGAATCGTTAGCTTTTTTCTTGGCATGTTTTCCGATTGGTTATGTTTTTTGGAATTCCAGGAGATTTTAATCTTAAAATCGATTCTATTCAATTGTTCATCCACATTAGATAGACTGCAATCTTGAAATCCTTAACCTGAGTTATAACAAAATTTCAAAGTTATTGATTTGCATTCTTTATTATTACATGATACTTCTCTTATTGTAAATTTCATTACAATAGAAGGGTCCTAAGTGATAGAATTCTTCATGTACTAAACAAGAAGTGAAGAGAAATATGATTTTGTTATTTGCAAAACGTTCAAAAGGGAACTTGTATTGATGCTTGATGTTTGCATCTCGCTGTTTGCTACTTGCTATTTGCTGTTTGCTAATTGGATTTTCTGCAAACATCCAATTGTTTGAGATGATACCCACTGGAATAATAGCCACTCAGTTAACTATGAGTCACGAGGCTACTCTAGAACTAATAAGAGATTTCTGCAGATTTCTCTGTTATGAACAAAAGATCTATTTGCCCGGTGTTGACCTCTTACAATATTAAATCATATTAGTTAACACTAAAGTTAAATACTTGGAACTTTTTAATTTTCAAATCAATTAAGTCTCCCCTTCACAATAATCATATCAAATCATACAACCCCAAACTAATGAATAAATTACTAGGTCAAATTCACTGTACTTCATTTACCATAATATTGTAGAAACAAAAAAAAAAAAGAACAATTTAAATGTCTTCTAAATTATCAAATGAAGCACCACAAGCACATTAACCTCAAACACAAGAATTTAAATAATGACAAATTTACTTACTACTCGCGGGTTTTATTGCCATGAAATATTAACCATAATCACTCATTAAACAACATTCGGGAAAAAGATCTAAAGAGCGAGAAGAGTAGAGTAGAGTAATGTGTATGTACAATAGAATACAATTTCTACGACTTGTCTGTGACATTTTCTATGAGAAATGTCACAAACGCATCTAATCTCTGACACAATCATAATTATCTATGTCAACAAATAGTAGTTCTTGTGGCTTCTTGTTCTCTGCACATATATTCTCATAGGAATACAAAATATGTACACAATCACCAAAGAAGAACAAAGCCCCAACATTTCTCCCCCATACTTGAAAATGATTTTCCACAGTTAAACATTTAAGAAAAACACACTAAATGATGAAAAAAAACTGTTTAAGCAGCAATTGGAACGTTTAAATAATTTAAAAATTAAATGCGTTGTCGGTGACGTCTTGACTTCTCAACTAAACGTCAATTTATGCCAAACGATAATAATTTTTGTTACAAACATAATGATAAATTTAATATTTTGTTATTTTGTATCTTTTGAGGCTCTTATCTGGGTATTTTTGACTATTTTGAAAAGCTTTCAATGGACTCATCAGTTGGATTACAAGTTTTGAATTATTATAAATGAAAATTTCAAAATTTAAAGTGCAAAAAACGCTTTAACTGAATCGTCGTTCGCATTATCTCGCTCTTGGTTTGACTTTGGATTTTATGGCTTCTATTTCAATGGGGCTTGAGTGAATGAATCCTCCTCCTCCTTATTCTTTGCAAGATATACACGAAGATATTATTCACTCATTAAAATAATCATAATAATAGCAGCAAAAGAAGAACAAGAACCAACAACACCGAAAGCGGTTCTTGAAGGCTAAGAAAAACACAACACTTTTTTAACACTTGCTTTTGTTTTGGGTTGGGAAAATGACTGCGAAATTATTAACAAAAAATTGTAGCCGCGTAATGCAAGTAAAGTGGAAAATGAAAAATTGAAGAAAAAGAACTCCTACTGAAGATGTGAAGTAGCATGCAGATGATAATGGTGGTTTACAAGGAGTTTTGTGGGGTGAAATGATTAAAGTAATATTCAGTTGAAGTCTTTTAGGCTATAGATACCCTACAATTGATATTAGGAAATGAGAAGGAAGTAAATGAATAATTTTGATAAGAAGAAAATCAACAAGAGATCTACTGATATGCAGATAAGCATCAAATTCAAATAGCAAGTGAGTTAAATTTCGATATATTAAACACAAATGAAATAAACTTGAAGCTATGCTCACACATCCCTTGGTCGATAACTTCAGTACTGCATGATTTACCCAAATTCACCTTCTATTTTAATGACAATAAAATTTATTGTACAATTTCAGAAAATTCGAAATACACCCCGTTATCCATTTCTATCAGTACAATGTCCATAAACAAACATTTGTAATTGTGGTTCAAATGGAATTGTTTGGATTAAATGCCACCACGGACATGACAAATGGGGCTAATAAATCAATAAGGTTTCATCATCTCTGGTATATAAGAATAATAAAAAGGTAGAAATTTTGTTTTAAAGGATTTGCGATCAATGTTATCAACAACGGGAAATACTCGACTTCGAGTAAGACACGGTAGGTAGCAACAGATCAGAAACCACACAAAAAAAATTGATGGATTCAAGATCATAAAGCCTGATTGCTCTGATTAAACCCAAGACGTTTTGACATAAAAAAGTAAAATCTTTAAAAGAAGGCACCTTTAGTTTTTGGGTTTATACAAAAGACTGTATGCACAATTATATTTCTCATAATTTAATGAAGCATTTGCAAAAGTGTTACAAAATTTCATATTAAAATGTATATACCATAATTAATGAAAACTTTTGAAGTGTATTTAAAGGCGCATAAAAAGATGAAGCGATTTTCTGTTGCTACTGTTGTAATTGCGACGCTTATCCGAGCACCAACAAAAACAACATCGGCATCAAGAAAAACGGCAGCAGTTATACACAAGTTGTGTTGTTATTGCATACATATAGATATGTACAAATGAATAAAAGATACACAGATACAAATATACAATTTATGGCAAAGTTGAGTTAAAGAAAAACGAAGCAAGTGAATGAATGAATGACTGACTGACTGAGCGAATGTCTTGGGAATCGTCACAGGCCTGAGAATAATTAATTCCCACGAATTAATGTGCACGAAAACCAAGAACAAGTACAACGGCAACAACAACAGCAGTGACAGTGGCAGCAGCCGCCGCAAGGAAGCACCATCAGCAGCAGCACCAATAGTAGATACAGATACCGTATACCTCAAGCAAAAGCATGTGTATCTTTCTTTTGCTTGCAGCTTAAGTTACTTTACCAAAGTGTATCTCAAATTGCGCTCATTCGTTGACTACGTCGAAATTAATATGCTAAGCAAAAGCGACTCAATCTCAGCAAGAACAAAAATCATGCTATCCTCTCCACCTTCCTTCTCATTTCAACTATTTTACTTACCAAGTATGAATCCCATGCGTGTAAATTATAAATACGAAAAAAAAAGTATATTATATATAATAAATATAATATAAAAGAAAGAAAACAACTGTTGAGAACTCACTCGCCTTGAATGTACACACATAAGATGTATGCTTTTAGTCAGCAGCCACCTTAATGAATCCTCCACATGTGTGCGTGCAGGGATTTTGGCATTTTCAAAATGATGACAACTCAACGCGCACTAAGGAGAAGAATATATATAAAAAAAAAATAAAAAATAAAAAAAATAAGTATATGTATCTATGTAAATAATTTACTTACAGGAATTATTTTTGCTCCTCATACTATACGTATGAATTATTTTTATATCTGGATTCTTTTTACTGAAATAATAACAGTGTTGTGCTTTATATAAATTTATGCGAAATACGTCATGTGTTTTTTGATTCCTTTGCTAAGTGAAATTTGTTTTTCTTTAATTTTTGTATTATATTTTGTTTTGTTTTGCCTTTTCTTTGAGAGTTTTGCTTTGCTTAGAGCAATGAATGCAGAAAGGAAACAAAAAGCATAATCATGCACACAGTATTCAAATGAAAGTGTTTTTTTCTTCAGGTCCTTTATTTTTTATGGTTTTTTAATTAAGTTCGGATTAATGCGCTTTATCTTCCATATTGTAATACACTTGCAATCACAATACTTGAAAACTTCTGTTCCTTGGAAGTAAGTACAATATACAAAAATTATTTCTTGTTATTTGTTGGAACACTGCACCTACGGGTTGAAAAATAATTGTTTTTGGAAATGATGTCATGTCCATAAGCATAATACAAGATAAACAAAATTGTATAAATGTGATTTCGTATTTTGTATTTATGGACTTTATTACAATAATTTGTTATGATTTTTCTTAAAAGAATTTGGAAGCCTTTCTGAAGTTGATTCCTTCTTCAATACTTATTCAATACAAGTATATTTTTACCTTTGCGATTTCATTCCAAAGCCCTTGCAAGACCTTTGAGACCAACTTACGAGACTCAACTGTCAATTCACCCACCACCCTTAATATCACAATGGGTTATCAGGCTGCCGGTTCCTGGCTCCTGATTCAGGGCGCTTTTATTTCCGGAAATTGGTTTTATAGTTTTTCAAAATATCCATAATCGTCCACTTCGATTAAGGTAACTTCAAAACATGCGTTTTGAATGCATCAACATTGTGTTTTGTTTTAAGCTCAGATGCATAGATCCATGTTTCCAAGCCTTCTTTTGAGCATTTGTCAGATTATGCGGTATCCAACGCGAAAAGATCTTCCAAATGTTGATGTAATATCTTATTGATGTTCGTCATTCTAATGCTCAGAGATGTCTCAATCTCACGGTATGTCACATGACGATCGTACATTACAAGTTCACGCACAGCATCGATATTTTCTGGTAAAACAACAGATTTTGGACGATCTTCACGGAGTACGTCCTGGACCGAAAATCGACCACGATTGAATTATACCAGTTTTTTTACAGTGCTGCTTTATCACTGTATAAGTAACTATAAGCTAATAAGCTAAATAAAAAAATGTTAAAAATTTGGTAATAAAGTGCCTGTATTTGGACAACAGCGCTACCTAAACTAGAGCATAAACCATCTTGGTGACCCCATAAGTACAACAAAAAAAGAATGATCAAAATTAGTTCAGCCGTTTTCAATTTATGAGCGTTCGTACCGGTTTCGACATTCATTTTTACAATATATATAAAGAAAAAGAAGATAAGGAAAATTGGGAAGAAGGAAAACCTTAAATAAAATAAGATGAATTTTTTAATATACTGTAAACAACAAAAATCTCACTAAAATGGCAAAATGTGTTAAATCTTATTCGAAATTGGTTATACACCACTTTTCATTAGATATCCTAATAAATGAAAAAGCTTTGAATAAAAAGACTCATAGAACCTATAAGGTTTGTAGCATGTAAGTTATTTTGTATAATAGATCAGTTGATCATAAGTTTGGATATATTCTGTAAGTCTTATAGTTTTGTTTAAAAAAATTTTCATATCATAGAGTAATTTAACTGAAAGAACGTAGTTTGTACACTGTGATTACATAGTGTTTTTATGAAGACAGACACAATATGGCAAGCGAGCACAAAATTTCAGCTCAATAAAATAATTTAATTGATAAATTTGCATACACATAGACGGACTGAGTATGCACGCTTGATACTCCTCTTCACGACATCATTTCCTTGTATGTATCTCATATGACTACTATGTATAAGCAAAAATTTAGAACTTGAACTTGTATTCATACATCGCTCTCTGCACTTACAAATATTAAAAAAAAATATAACACAGTGCCTCGGAATAATATTAATTCCCTACAACCTGAAATAAACCAACTCAATGCTTTCATCAAACTTAAGCAGTGAAATAGTAGAAGTTGTATTCGTAATTATCCTTAATCCAATTCAATTAACCAATTGTCTTGTTATTGTTACACTTACTCGAATTCCAAGGTGCTCTCTCATTATACGAGTTTAGCAGCAGCAGCATCACCACTCTATGTAATTGATAATAATTTAAGTCTAATCAAAGAAAAACGATAAACACAAATACGAAAATTCAATTGAATGTAGATCTAATAAAAAAACAAAACAGTATACAAAATTAATATTATTATAATGATAGAGAAATAAATAAAACAATATAATAATAAACACAAGTTAAAGTTGTTAATCTCCTTATACATAAGTATACAAAAATTAATTGTTTTTGGTTAGTTTGGTAAAGGCTAGTAAATGGCTAGATCGATTTGAATAATTTTGTTTTGTTCGCCTTAACACTGGGGTGGTTTAGGAAAAAAGAAAATCTTTCTGTATTTACAAAAATCAATCTATCTATACAAATAAAATGTAAAATTTAAAATCAGTTAAATGCAGGCTGAGGTACTTGACGTGCAAACTGCACTGATGACCAGCGAATCACGGTTAATGAAAATAGTCATATTGGCATCTCCGAATTATATAATTAATGTATCAGGCCTTTAATCAGGATCCTTTAAGTTTTTGGGAAGGGGAGGCAGGACACCGTATGCCGGTTTACCTAGGGTGGATATAAAAAATCTATAGATTGGCTTCTATAAGATATGATTGCTTGTTTATAAGTAGTACATATACAGAAAGATTTTATTTCGAAATACTTTTGTGGACATACACTGCGTTTGGGTTAACGTTAGCCTTCTACAATGTGATCAATATTTTCTTTGCATTGACTATTCTAAAACCTGAGAAGTTTGAACATGAACATTCAACAAAGCAAATTAACATGAATTCAGTATATCGTTTTGCAAATTTGGAGGAAGGAAAAAGCAGTCATGAAAAAATCAAAAAACTACAATATTATACGTAGCCCGCGTAAACTTAAAATTCGCGATAAAATTTGAACAGACCTCATATATACTTATATTATTATTATTATTTTTTTTTAAATTAACATGATTGTGTCCATTTTTTAAAGAATTTATTTATCTGTAGATGGATATTTGTATTTGAATTATATATTTTTCTTTTAGTTAAAATATTAGTTTTTTTTTTTAAAATTTTCAATTCTTATAACCCTGATCGTATATAAAGTTGTTATAAATTGTTTTCAAACAATTTTAGTGCTTTGCTTATTCTTTAATGTCTAATTATTGTGGTAAAAATGGAGGTTAATAATTACTTGTATTGTACCTCCAATTGGAGAGAATGTATTATAAGTTAAAAAAGTACTGTGCTGTAAGTCATTCTCTCCGGTGCCTTCAAATTTTGTCGCACTAGCATCCCCCAAAGTTGCGATCCGTCGAGCTAAATGCCTTAGTTATAAAAAGAGGACTTTGTAAGAAAAAGGAGAGCGTGAGTTAAGGAGCCAGTGAAAGATGGTAGATTTTAATTTTATTGGAGTTTCCTTGGCTTCAATGTTGTTAACCCAATATATACACTACAAACTTCATTTGCTTATAGAATTGCAATATTGTTTATTTAGAATAGGCTTGGCCTAGAGCTTATCTGGCAAGTAAAGCTAATGAAGTGAAGCTAATGGCCATATGTCAATTGTCTAACCACTCTTCAAAGTATAACAGATAGCTTGGCAAAAGTGAAGTTATATGCGTTGACTAGTGAGATCTCCTCAGTATAGTAATATCATCTGCAAAAGTTGTTATTGTGTGTCGGAGGTCCAGAACGTATAGAAACGGGACAAGAACACTTCCTTGTGGAATGACAGCTATATTTTATAGTTGCGTATTATGTACCCGTTTTGTCGCTTCACGAACATCCCATTGTTGATATAAAACTCTGGGAGTTTGTGAGCATTTTATGGAAGTAACATTTTAATATTCTATATAAGGCCGTTCAGCTTTACTTTATCGAAGAAAAATTGCAGACGGTGTTCAAATGCTGTTCTAATCTCGAAAGTTTTGCGGTCTATATGCTGAATAATGAACTGCACTTGTACAATATATTGACGTTTTTGAGCATTCAATCAACCGATTCTCATCATAACTCTGTTTAAATCATATCTATCAATTTAGAAAAATTATAAATATAAATAAAACTATAGTGATTGTGTGATTTTTATCCAAAGGGAAAATACAATTTAAACCTAATCTCCGTTTTAAAGACTAAAAGGCATGAAATTGTTGTCAGTTTTAAAATTTAAAAAAAAAAATGTTTTTTGTTTCTGAATTCATTTCAGTTAAAATTGTAATTTTACTAAATATGTATCATTTCGAGAAAATCCTTGGCATTAAATTACAAGATTAACATATACAGTAAAAACCACTTTGAATTCTTCTCTATTATGTATAAATTCATCCTGGTAAGGTTTCTTCTTTTGTTTATTCTACCTTCATCTAACGTTACAAATCATTCATTACTCTGTCTGTTTCTAATGTTCCTAACTCCCTTAACATAAATCTATTGTTTCTCACAATCACCATCATCACAAAATATTCTATCCTATCCAAATCCAAACAACGTTATTGAACCTCACGATCAGACCACAAAATTTGCCACAACTTCCGTTCATCTCATTCATGTTATTTACATGAGCAGCATAAGGAAATATGAAACTTTATTTATATTTTAAATAAAACAGAACAAAACAAAAAAAAAAATATCCAAATAAAAGAAGTTGACAAATTAATGTCAACACACGTCTGAGTTAAATCAAGACGCCAAAACAAATCTACAGTTAATAGTCTACCAAAAGGTGCCGGAAGACATAATCTACATGTACACACAAAAGTTGGAAAAAATATCAACCATAAAGTCAAAAAAAAAACAAGAAATGTAATTTGATCGTTATTTGATGACGCCGTCATTATCATCATCAACATTATCCTTTTCTTGAATTGTGCTTCCTTTTGCCAAAGGAATTTAAAGCGGCATCGGCGGCTAACTTGAAACAATGAAGATGATGACCAAAGGAAGGTCACCACTTGAGGGCCACATTCCTATTTATATAAGACGCGTCAATTTATATATACAAAGGACAACGGCGACATTTTGTTTATGTTTGTGTATTTGACATAAAATTCTACAGTTGCATCATGCCTTTAGGCCTCACATTGTGTTACAACTTTAAGGCAAAATACTGGCCATAAATAACAAATACACAAATTTTAGAGACTCAGATTTGTTTACTTGAAATGGGCACATTTGTCGGCAGCAAGGCGTCGTAATTAGTTACAAGTTACAACATAGAAAACACCATAAGCCTAAATATCCATAGATACCCAAAACAGAGTGTCTTGACTCTTTATGATTGATAAATAACTAAAGACTGGCAGGCAGGCAACAAGAAGTGAGCTCGGGGTCTCGCCTTAGCGACCTCGTTCGTATCAATTATTTAATGTTGTTATTTCTTCCTTCCTTCTCAGGTTTCATGAGCTACTTGTGTGTGTGTTTGTGTGTGTGTATGTGTATACCACACATCACTTTCTAAAGGATACTCTGTTTATGACTTTGTTAAATTTTTCTACTATTTATTCTTATGTGCCGAAGATAATAAGTTGTTTATATGCACACGTAGCTATTTATAGCTATAAGAAATCAGCCGACTTGATAAATGCCTCATGCCGTTTATGTTGATAAAACGAAGCAAGATTGGCTTTACTCGACTTGGGTTCCCCATTTCTCTCTTTTTCCATATGCATATATGAGCATATTTAAAAGATTCTTTGACTCAAAAATGTCTCCCCGCACGTTCATTTTATGAAATATCTTTTTATTATTTACTGTTTGTTTATTTCTTTAATTCAGTATGTAAGTAGTAGTTTTTGGTTTGACGTAAAAGATTCCATTGTACGTACACTTGTCATGAGATACCATACATTCTCTTCTGTTCTGTTCAGTTCAGTTCGATTTGGTTGGTGTATTGGTTTATTTTTAAAAATATTCCCGCTGGGCATTTCTTTTCTGTTTTTTTTGTTTTCCTGTTTTGTGTGTTCAAGAACAATGTCAAAGTCAATTCAACTTGAATTGAGCCGAGGAGTTAGGTTATTTCGACCTTTGCGGGAGTTTCCTTATGCAATAATATTTTTGTAAACCAAAGATGCAAGACTCTTTTGATTATCGTCATTTGTTAAATCATTAATTGATGAACATGTTTTGTTCCTTCTTTACATATTTCCCGGTTCTGTTTCTCTTATGGTTTGGCTCCCTGCATTAGGATCCCTTGGGATTGCATATAACATATTTTCATATTTTCCATATACCTTCATAACATACAATTAGCTCATGTGTAAACATTTTTGAATGATTTCATATTTATATACATATATCTTTTCAATAACAATTACTTTCTAATAAAAAAAAAAAAATCCCTATTCCAATCTTTCATAGTCATTGTACCTATATTGGTTATTGATTGCCAGTGAAAACTTTATAACTGACTTTCGTCTGCTTTCTTTTTGATTTTCTTCTGTCTGCTGCTACGTGTATATAAATTGAAATTGAGAAATTATGCCTCGTCCTCCTCGTATGTTTTCTGAAAGATTGAATTGAAAAGAGATTTGGGGTTTAGTGTACTTAAGGTTAACGTCGTGTGTTTAGTGATTATTGTTGGCTTTGTGGGAAAATCTCTAGAGGATTTAAGATGTTGTTTGTGCTGAAATCATTCAATTTTATATTGGGTAGATTTTAAGCTCCTTCTAGTTCAATCAATTTCTCATGTGTGTGACTTATAGGTATTTAGTTAGACACACGCGCTTTGAGAAAATCTATTATGTATTAAAGTTTCATGAACTTTAAGCGTCCAAGTAAGAAATTTTTGCGTACTCACTCAAGTTAAGATTTTCCAAGATTTTATTTTAGATTTAAGTGAAATGAAAAAATAAAATGTTGAATGATGGATGGTTTTATCTGTGGGTAATGATATTTATTTCTAGGAGAAATTTCATAAAAATAATAATAATTAGAAAACGTAATATTAAATTTAATAATGACATTTTGTTGGACCAGAACTATTCTGCCGACTGCATTGGAGTACCAGCAAAATTATATTCAAACAATGGCTCCATCGGACTGCTTTTGGTTAGACACGGAATTTAGTAGAGTAGCTAAAATCTTCATGCCTACTAGATCTTACAAGAGAACACAGGAAATACTGAGACTGAAACGTAAAAGTAATTCCCATAGTCTCGGGATTTTTGACAGGACATGGCAGAATAATGAAACATCTGTATTACAAGTATAGACTTTGCACCTGTGAGAGTCTAATCTGGACCAGACTCCGCTGTCTGGCCAGTACATGGTGCATAATGAAATTGCCTATTTGCCTCCAAAGAAGAATCTGGAATTTATGATAATCTCTATCAGAAACGATTTTAATTGCTACCTCATGGAGCCTAATCATTTCATTATGAAAAAACTATGTCTAAATTATACAGTTTCAATATAAAAATTGCCTTGATGTTTTCAAAAATGTTACAATTATGATTATTGTAACATAGTTCGCAGAAGATGTTGATATATTTGGATTTTGAGATATCGGCATGATTGGTTCGTATTACTTCGATGATACTTGCTTTCAAAATCGAACGATACCAAACTATTTTATGTTCACAATGGCCGAAATTAGAGGAAATGAATTGCAAATAGAAGCCAGGTTCCACACAAGACTGACAGCTGAAATCGGATTGTTTAGTATCCTTGGCGAATCTTCACAGAAAATTTTAATAATGTCATATTATTTAATGGTAGACTCTCAGTTTTCAAATATAGCACCGTAACATTAAAATAAGTGAATAATGAACTGTAATTCATTTCTCTTTCTAAACAAACGAAAGAATCGAAAGAAATTATTCTTATGTCTATTATCTTTACAATGGGCTTACTTTTCTGCTCAAATGGAATACAATCTGATAGAATACATTACAAGAACAAAATATCTTGAGTCAATATTCATTATATTGATCATTTTATATAACCGCAAATCAGTACTCAATGCTATACAATTCCATTGAATCGAAAAGATTATTATAATTCGAACATAATTTCCTAATTATGCTGATGTCTCAAGCAAGAATTCTATTCAACTTATATTAAATCATTCAACTGAGTTTCTTATTCAATTGCTCAATTCACATTCAACTGACTTTCTTATTCATTTGCGCAATTCATGAGTGTTTTTCTTTATTTATTGTATTTATTTATTTTTTTTTTTGGTGTACTCTAATTTCTATTACATTAAATGCATATATACTTGTACATCTTAATTCGCTATTCATAAAGAAATGAAATTATGTTTTCGATTATTATTGTATTGTTGTATTGTATTACGATTTCAATGGTAAATAAAAGAAAGAATGAGAATAATATTCTATTTGGCAATTTATTAATGAATTGTAGAGTGAAGTAATATAAGGAAAGATGAATAAAATACAAGTAGAATAGAACTTAGTATAATACATACGAATAAATGTGGAAGTTGCTAGTTTTTTGCTAATCTGAAGACAAAATCTAAAACTGGTCTACTACTTTTCAAAGTAGTCAAGAAATTCACCTGCAGAAAAAGCAGCTTTATTACTTTGCTATATTTTTCTTTACTTTATTTTTTCTTCGTATCTTTATCAACATACTCGTACTTGTATGTATGTATGGTATCTCTTGCATTGTATCGCATACAATACAATAAAGAAAGAAAAAAAAAAACCTTTGCATGTAGTCAACCAATATCAAGTGTATCTACAAGTTACTTTAATGTAGCAAAAACTAAAAAAAAATAAAAAAAAAAAATGTAAGTAAAATATAAACAAACTCAAAAAAACAACACAATATCCATGTATCTGTGTGTCTTTTGTATAGTAAATTGGTAGTACCCAGTTGGAGTCGAAAAAACAAAACGCGATTTCGCTTCACATTCATTCATAAAAATCAAATCCAGTTTTTGTTCTTTGTTTCTTTTTTTGTATATTTTGTTTTGCTACACAACTTAAAAACCAGCTTTGGACACAAAATCAAGAAAGTCAGAAACTGAAACTGAGGAGGCAACATTATAAACACAAGAAAAAGATATAGTCAACAGCTGGATCGAAGTCAAAGCGAAGGCGTTGCTGGCTGTGTGGGCTGAAATGTTACTGCGGATGTGAAGGCCCAGTCAACTATAGGCCGGCTGTTACTCTTCATCATCATCGTCGTGATCAATAATAAAAAGTTGATCATTATGATGTTGATCTGCGAACCAGTTTCCAATTGACTTGTCGCCGTTGTCATCATTGTACATATGCCGGCACAGATACATGGCATCGATAATGTACCTATGTATGTATCCCTAAGTGTTTTAAGATCATTTCGATATATTGGAGAAAATACAAACTAATATACCTTTTGATGATTATAGGTCTACTTATATGCCTTTGGCTGGATCACTTTAAATAGGCGCGTGGGCTTCTTTTATGACATTTTTAAAATGTATTTTTTTGTATATATTTTTCGTTAGAAAATATGTAAATTTTTGATAGCCTGCATAGATATTTTATGACTAGAGAATTTTCAATAAAGAAAAGATTTATTCATTGTTTTTTGGAGTGAGGAAAGTATTAAGTTTATTTTTCCATAAATATTTTAAAGTAAAATAATTTTAATTCATAGAAAAGTTTTGTACGTAAATAATAAATTTTATTTTCATTATTTTACTATTTATTTATATTACCCTCAGCTTTGTTCTACATACAAATTTGAGTACTGTTTTGTGTGCGGAAGCTTGTTACCAAGAATCTAAATATGTTGCGCCCTAAGCTATGGCGCATAATAAAATATTTGTAGAAAGAAAGAAAACTTTGAATTTTATTAAGACATTCCTCAGTTGAGGCCAACTATTAAAAGAATATGTTTACAATATATTTATTTCTACTTTCATCATTAACCTAGAGTCCCTCAGGCGTCATACGCTTTTCCAATATCTTGACGCATTATTTGTGGAACAGTATGATTTATCTTTGCATTTGTGCTTTTAATGAATTAAGCATTTGACCCAAATCTATTGATTTTTGAAGTATTTTTTGAGCTCTGTAAACAGAATATACTCGCTGAAAGATAAATCTGGAAAATAAAGCAGAAGCAGAAGGAATTCGAACTAATATAAATTTGTTCAATTGTGATATCTTTTTTACATGTGAAGGCCTGGTATCACATAAAACAAAAACAGATCCAGATTTCAGTACATTTGAAACTGAAAATTGAACAGAACAGGTCAGGTTGCATTAGAAACTAAAACAGATCAGTTGATATACTCTTCACGCACCCCTAGTAAACTTTTTTGCCTACGCTTATGTGATAGAAATATTTGAGTATTGATTTGACTTATACCTATTTAGTGTATAGTCAGTACACATACAGCGTTTCAACACTGAGACCGAAATATTTGTATGGGAGCTACACGATCCATCAATCCAAGGGTTTTGAAATTTACACGTTTGGTGAACATTGATTCGAAACTCATAGTATCTAAATTTTAGTTCGATAGTGCAAAAAACGAATAAGTTTTTCTAATAATAGCCCGTATTTTAATTGTGGAGTATGGGAGATACCCTCTCTATTGATCCGATTTGGCCGATTCTGAGGAATGTACAGCGTCTATATGGGATACTTGTAGTATCCAAATTTCAGTTTGATGATACAAAAACGAATAATACATAATAAGATCATGAATTTGAATTTAAGTTAGGTCCGATTCGGCTGATTCCGACAAATGTACTGCGTCTGGTAAAAAGAAATGTGCAAAATTTCAGCTCCCTAGCTCAAAAACTAAGGGACTAGTTTGCTTACATACCTATGGGCTGACAGATATGGCTTAATCAACTTGTTTCGTCGAGCTAATCAAGAATTTGTATACTTGGGTCTTTGATGTGTCCTTCTGTCTGTTACAAACTTTATGGCAAACTGATAATACTACTCACTACGTGTAGAATATTAGGACATGTATGGTGGCTGTTTCCGTTCCTGTTATATGCGGCAGCGCCCCAAAAAAAACAGAAACAGTTAAGAAAACGAAAGCAGAACCAGAATTTTTGTTTCTGGATCTGTTTCGGTTTCATGTGACAACAGGCCTTGAGATCGTTTTCCGACAATTTCTTAACAGCGCAAACACGGCAAATCTTTTTTATTTACAAATATCCAAACAAATTAATATCCTTAAGGTATCTTCTACTACTTCCTCCAAAGTGATTTTTCAACCTTAATTCTTCTTAATTCTTTTGAAACGACTGTCGAATTCTGTTGTCGGTGCTTAACGTGTGAAACGCTTTTTTGCTTTTAATTAAACAAATTTCTCATACAACCTATTAGAGACTATTGTTTTGCTTCAAGTGTATTTCTTCTTATCAAAAATCTGTGTTAAATAAAAACTGGAAATAGTTTGAAAATAACAAAATAAGCATCACTTTAATCACTTTAGACTTGTGTTCAAAGTGCAATGACACATGCTACTTGTAGTTGTGTATCATAAGAATGTTTCGTTGAAGGATCCATCCATATGTTAGCTGTGAGAGTTAACATATTGAACATATATTACAAGTAAAGAAATAAGTCGTGTGTGGTAGTTAAGGCTCTGGCTCTTAAAAACAATTTGTATACAATAATATTCGATTAAAGTTAAAGTTCTCTATAATAAGTTTCTCCATTTAATTTTCCCTAAAATCAACTTGAATTCAGTACTATACACATGGTTAGTTGAGATGTTAATAGAATTTTAGTGATTGATTATATAGAGTTCTCTCTAACACCATATTTTTTTAACTTGTGTATTTAGGATTGATTTTTATTTACAAACTAATTTTATCCTTAATATGCCATACATTTTTTTTTTGTTTGCTGTCAGCTGTAACTTACCATAAATAGAATTTACTCATAGGGAACAAACTCAATTTAGTTTTGAAAATGCCGATGCTTTGATAAGATTATGGTTGCTTAAATACTATAAAAAGACATACAATACAATTCGTAACACCACTTTTTAAACCTACCAACTTAATCATGCAAAACATATCAAAAGTTTTAACCAAAAAGGTATCCACATACAAGTTTAGATTTAGATTGTCTGTATGTGAAAAACCACCTTTCGATTTTCAATTGAAAAAACATTTGCCTACGCATTGATATATTCTGACATTTTAGAAAAATCACAACCCAAAAAAAAAAAAAAAAAAAGAGAGAGAAAAAGATATCAAGAAAGAAAAGAAATAACATAAAAACTTTTCCATTTTTTTGTGTTTTGGTTTGGGGGATTTAAAAGTTATGCCGCCTCCGAGCAAATGCGATGAACATTCTAAATGCCGCACTCAAGTATAACAAGTATGGATTGTAGTACGTGAGGTAATTTATAATATTTAACTGTAAATTAAGTTAAAAAAACATTTGGAAAAGGAAGGATTTCTTATACTTAGTCTTTGAAACAGCTGAAGCTGAGGCCACCAATCTTTTGTATTTGGCTTTGGCACGTAACCAAAGTGTGACTTAGTAAGACTTTTCAGCTTCAACTTTGGTTTTTTCCTTATTTATTTTTCCCTTTGCGTAAAGGCTTTTCTGAACAAAACACATCAATGTGGTTAAAATATTGTATAATACATCCACATTTAATAGGAACAAAGGGAAGGGATTTTGTTATTTCTTTGTGGTAAGTTAAAGCCATCAGAGTTAAAACTACCATTGATTTGACTGATTTTTTACCAGGAATATTTTATTGCAACTTTATCCAAGTCAAGCCGCCTTTAGTTTGTCATCTTGAAGACGTTTGCTTGTTTTGCTGACTCCTTTTACTTATTTCTTGTATTACAATACAATATACATATATTGTATTTAGAACTCTTCTGCTGCGAGCAAAGAGGTTTTCAAATCTTGAGTCAAGCCTCAAGAAGTTCAGCTCAGTTCAGTTCAGTTCAGTTAGTTAGTTTATTGGTCACACTTGGGCTCGCACATAATTTATGTGTGAAACGAGCTCAAGACATTCACATCATCGTCATTCGCCTATGGTCTACGAACTATTGAATCACTATATTCATAGCAGTTGTTGTAGTTGTTAGTACTATGAATCTGTTGTTGATTTCCGCGACGTGCTGGACGACGACTGACTCAAATGAATTGTGTGAAAATTTTGCGCAAAAGGAAATAAGAAGCTGCCACAATCGAGGGCGAAAACCTACAAATGCATACTCGTATAAACTAAAGTGAATGGAGCAAAAGACAATCAACCATACAATAGACAGAACCGATCTTCACAAATTGAGAGCTAAGTTTACATTACTTCATTTCGCTTTATAGTACCGAGTATCTGGAGCTTGCGCTTTTGCTTGTCGTTCCTTTGCGTGCAACGTGAAAAGTGATTTCCGCCGTGGCGTCTTACAATTTCCCAAAGTTAACTCAGGAAACTCTGAATGATTCTATGCCCCTTCCTTAGACTCTCTACTATGTACAACAGTACTACTTACTTACTTAGGTTGAATCAATTGCATGCTGCTAATTGTTGGACACATGCGCACACTACTTTTAGCGACTTGAGAAAGTTATAACCAACAACCATTTATTAAGTTCATTAAAGGCAGGCTTTCTACTACAATACTTAGTATATACAATAGTATAATGCAACTATTAGCAAACAGAACAGAATAACATATAAAATCAGAATCAAATCAAACTACATGACACGACACGACACACAAGCGCGTGAGATTTGTTAGCGGTCTTTGCTTTAGCATGGAAGAGGCGTTACTTTTTATTTGAGAACAATTGTTTCCTCAGCGAACTGATAATCCCATTAAGTTTCCATGGTTTTAAATGGCAAATATAAATCAAAGACAGGAGATCGAAATTTAAAGCAAACAATGCTAGGCTAATCAATGATATCCAAATGGTATAAAAATACAAATATTTACCTATATAGAAAGTTGTGTCAAAGTCCATATGAAGCTGCTAGGTTCAAAAACCTGAAATTTTGACAATGTATGCTTATGATGATTGCTGAAATTAAGAGATAAATAATAATATAAACTTTTACTCTACGGAAACCAAAGATGTTACATAACAAAATTTTAAAACAACTGTTGAAAAATTACTGAGGGTGTTCCTCATCAGAATACTTGCAGCGTACCACATCGCTTAATCAATGATCGCCCGACGACGTGCTATGATGCGAAGACGATGTCGATTATGTATAATTTTACCATTCCGTAACAAAAGATGTTTCACATCAATAAAATAAGAATGTGGTAGAACACTGATAATATTTACTTGTACCAATAA
The DNA here is from genome assembly GCA_037043295.1 of Amiota minor. Lineage (NCBI taxonomy): Eukaryota > Metazoa > Arthropoda > Insecta > Diptera > Drosophilidae > Amiota > Amiota minor. Next base: position 2,006,920 of record JBAMAW010001038.1, read on the forward strand.
TAAATAATTCACCAAAAACCTCACAGTTGGCATTAAACGATCAGTATCCCAAAAAAGTGACATTCATAATTTTTCCCGTGCTCAAGCCCTTTTTTTTAAAAAATACGTGATAACTCACTAAAAATGTATTGAGCGGTTGGAATAGTAGAATTGATAGAATTATATAAAACATTAGAACTGACGTCTACGAATTTGTGAGCCAAAGCTAGTTTTTAATAAAAGAAAAATGTTATGTAAATAAGGTTTTTTGCACTTTTTTGGATTATTAGAACTGGCGTTCCGCAAGGCAGTGTATAACCACTCTTTCTGTACTCCCTATATACAGCAGATATTCCATCGATAGACTCAGATGAAGCCACCATTGCTACATATGCTGATGCAGCTGTCTTGGTAAACTCTTTCTCGGCTCAGGCAGCTTCAGAGATTCTGCAGGATTTCTTGCATAGATTTCACGCTTGGGCTAAGCGCTGGAATATTGGAATTAATGCAGAAAAATCAGTTGTCAGTTATGACTCCCCTATTATCCCGCAGGTGGATCAAGTTTGTTACCTAGGACTAATCCAGGACAAGCGACTTACATGGCGAGCTCATATTAAATCTATCACTGCATGTTGTTATTCGAAATTGCGAAGACTTGATTGATTGCTTCGGCCATCTAGTAGATTGTCAACAATAAGAGGATAATTTACAGACATGTAGAGGCCCCTTTCTGGCGTTATGCGATTCAAATCTGAGGTTCTGCTGCTACTAGCAACATTCAGAGAGTTCAAGCTTGTCAAAACAAGGTGCTTCGGCTCATAACTGGTGCTCCTTGGTTTGTGCGCAATACCATCTTGCACAGAGACAGGATGCCCACGGTACGTGATGATATCCTGCAAATCAGCAATCGTCCAAACTGCCTGGCGGCAATCCTAATTCATAGTGTGAGCCGACGCCGTTTAAAGAGGCTCTATCCTAACGACCTTCTAAGTTGAAGCATGTCATTTTTCTGTATAATCATATTCCCACTCCGGGAAATTCTTCTGAGTTTTATAGTTTTGATGTATAGAACTCATATTCCTGGAGGGAACATCATTTTTCATTTATAATTTGTGATCCAGGTAATCCTCTATAAATTGGATTTCTTGGCTACTAAATGAATGAAAACAACTTGGGCCACCAACCCATGGACTTTTTGGAGTTCGATTTGGTAGTACCTCGGGTACAAAGTCTGACCAGAGGCTAATTTCTGGTACCACGGGTGGTCAGGAGCCCACGGAACTTGTTCCGTCCTGGCCAGCGGGTACGGCCTCCTTGTGGGAGTATCGTGGTGGCTATGGTTTAATACCCAACTGCGGGTAAGGTGTAACTCGACGTGGAGTAGCGTTATACTACCGGGTGCTGTGACCCAGAGAGCAGCAGAGGTTTAAGATGGGCCTTGCTCCCCACCAAGGAGGGAGTCATATTTACCAAAATGAATATGACTCTAATTTGGTACCTGCGGATATATATCCAAGGGGACGTTGATTGACGTTTTTTCAATCCGTGTGCTTGGTACCGTGTTCTTGAGTCTTTTTACAGACAGGTGAGCACGTAAACCACCGGTACTTCATTGTATAATCATATAAATGTTTCATGCAATTTTAATTGCGATAACAGTAATAAAAGAAAATTTACCAACAAAAACAAAAAAATACAAATCTTTGAATTTCTTGCAAATACAAAAATCAATTGTATAGTAAAGATTATTAACTCTAGTATTATTTAAAGGCGAATAACCTTTCAGATGTGTTTTAGTTCAAAACGAAAGCAATCCATCAAATAAAATATCAATAAAGAAAAGTTAACAAATCCTAAATGAATACTCCGTACATAACTTAATCATAGCAATGAACTTATAGAATTAGGCATACTGACACGTTTATCTAATACTTAAATCCATTGATTTTACTCAACATACTCGTAGTACATATGCATATGCAATGTAGTCAGTATATTTGCAAATATTGTAGTTATCTGTTTGTCTGTTTATCTGTAACTAACTGTCCCCCTGTATATCTATCTATCTACATATCTTTGGACTCAAATGAATACTTGCTTGCCTAAGCTAACAGTAAACAGTAATCACTGCAAATGAGTTTTATTGTAAATTAAAATTGTACAATAATTTACATTAAGACAGGCAGACAGACAGATAGATAGATAGACATAAGTAAACTCAGACCCAGGGACTACGAAAGTTTGTAGATAAAAGTATTGCGGAGATATATGCTTAGATGCAAAATGATTAATGCATTAAATGACACGTTTGGCATAGGCAAAGAGAAATATACCCATGTGTTGATAATGTATAAAAGTATGGATGTATGTATGTATGTATGTTGAGCTCCTAAGTACTCATGGAATAGAACAAACGCATTAAAAGTAAAATCCTTAGATAATAAATTTTCTAAATTGCAAACATTAAATAAAGATGCAACTTATGAGTAAATAAAACTAGTAGTTACCATAGTAAAAAAATATTATATATGAAAAAGAATTGAAACCTAAAGTGTGAGTGTGAATGTTATTGTGGGACACTGTTGAATGAATATGAATGTTACGACAATTTCTTCTCAACTGTGACTGAGGTCAACGACAGCAACAAACAAAAGCATCATTAAAAAAACATTCATCATCATCATGAAGAGTTTAAATCTCGTACCATATTCATTCAGTTGAATTGCAACTCCACCAATTCACAATATGGTAGCATTATACTCAATGCAATTGGCACTCAACCTAATATTTCATACCAGTGGTTTCTAAACTTATGTAGTCCGCGAATCCTCGAAACCTAAGCCAATCCTAAGCTTTTAATGATGTTCACGTAAAGTTAATATCAAAATTGAATAACAGACCCCCCGGTGATGGCACCTTGTGTGGCCAGGAGTCTGTGGAGCAAAGTTAAAGAACCTCTGATTCATACAATGGCAAGCAACACACATACTCACCTATATAGAATCATATGTAGGTCTATCAGTTATTGAAGTCAATTTAATTATTAACTTGGCATAAAATGTACGAGTGCATGGTATATGCTGCGTTAAAGTATATCAGAATGATGACTTTCAGCTCACAGCTCACAGCTCAGTAGGAGTTTGTCACTTCATTTGGATGTCATGATGATGTCGTTGCATTTGTTATTGTATCTGACATCGATGACTTGCCGACGACTATGGAAATTTCATCGTTATGCAATTAACAAAAGTCATGTGAGGTATGAGGTATCAAAAATGTTGACTCTTGCCGATATTGGATAGCAAAAGCAAAGGACAAACAACAAATGTCGTTAGTGAGAATTTTAAAAATAAAATAAAGTATTGTAAAATAAAATAAAATAAAATAAATAAATAAATTAAAGGAAAAAAGAGAAAATAAAAAATGCATGTAAATTAAACAAATGTCGGCTGTCAATTGAAGCAGTGATGGTAAATATTTAAAAACTAATTGTCTGTCAGAGTCTTAAAAAAAAACAAAAATGAATGATTAAACATTGAATTTAAATAAAAAGAAAATTTTAAGTGTCTATAAGATAGTTTTGAGTTTATTGGGGTCTATCATCATCAAGTAAATGTTTATCAAAATTATTGATACTAAAAAAAAGCTTTAAAAAAATAATTTCTCTAGTCAAATAAAAGCTTTAAAAATAAAAGAGTTTCGTTCATGCTGAATGAGATCGAGACTCCTCATCTGAATCCTTGCAAATTGAATAAAGACTTATTAGAAGATCATCTAAGAATAAAAAAATCATAAGAAATCCAAGCATTACCAGAGTTAGATTCTAAGGCAAGTAGGGATCGTGAAGTATTTGCAAGTCTTAAAGTTCCTCACAACATGCCTTGATAAAATAAGGTTTATAAAAATTTTCAATTTTATTAATCAAAGTATACCAACAAGTAATTAAGTTTTTCGTATAGTAAATATTGAAAAACAATTACTTATATTGAATATGAAAATGTAATTATAAGTTAAAAATTCCCTTGACTACAGCACACATAAAACCCATGACGATAAGGTTATTAAGTTAAGAGTTGTAAGCCAACAACTACCAGCAATTATGCGTCAGTGTTACCAACAATTTGTATTACCCCCAAGCAACATACAATTGAATTCGCATATTCAAATGCACATGAATGTATCCTTCCTGGGCACCCGAAACAATGTCATTAAATAATAAATTCAAAATTCTTTGTTGCTACTATTGTGACAACGGCGGTGGTGCACATGTGCATTTATGCTGACTTGGCAATTCTAACCAGAAAGGAAAGGCAAAAGCAAAGGCAAAGTTTTGTAAATACAATAAATATAGAACTACGAAGTACTTGCACTCGAAATATACAAATAACCACACACATACACACTCACAACAGTTGATAAATATTTGATTACATTAAAATAATTAATGTAACTGAAATGCGCATAGCACCACCGACAACAACGCCAACAACAACAATAATAATAATAACAACAATTGATTATACAACAACATCAATAAGAATAATCGATGTATAATAATTTCAATTTTACATACAATGCAACAAGACATTACATTATAATCTCAATAATCGGGACAATTGTAATCCAAGTAGTGTCCTTTGATACTAACAAGTTTTGAAACTACAATACATAATATGTATGTAGTGTGTAGGTAAATCCCCTGCGCAGGAATCCTTCATACACGTATTAAAAGCAGAAAAAGTTTGAGAGAATTCTTGCATTCTGGATTTCATGTTCTTGATATTGTCCTCCTTTTTATCGCTGTAATATGCATGAATCCAAAGTTATTTCGAAATGTAACAAAGATCAACTAAATCAGTTAGATTACTACGGCATGACATCTCATCTTTGAAACATAGTCTGACAGTTCTATATAATACGTGGAATCCCGGTAAAAAATATTTTACAAATATCGGCATTAAAAAAGAAGTGTCCAGTGTTTTAGGGATAACGAAAAAGCTTTGAGTCTTGATTTAGTTATTATGGCGTGCCCATAGTATCGAGATTGTACTGTATATGCAGAAATTATACTTTATAGAAACATTTGCACACCAAAACAATACATCCAACTTTACTTGCCATATTTTCATCTCGTCCTTCTCACCAGCCTTATTGTTTAAGTTTGTTGATTCGTATGTATTACACAACATAATTAATCATACGACCAGTAAGTCAGATTATCCAAGCTTATTGAAATCAAATATACGTTGCACACTGCACTTTGTTTATTTGCATTTGTTTAGCATTAAAAGCAGCAACAGCAACAGCAGCAGCAGCAGCAATTTCCCATTGTCAATGACAACAACGTCAATATGTTTTTATTGACACTACAAAACTTAGGTTAGCTTAGTGCATGCATGTCTAACTATTGTATGTACCTTGTTTCCACTTACTAATACTCCCTTCTGTTAGGTTTATATTGTATGTAATACCACTAGCAAATAAAATAATATTACAATATTAGTTAAGAATTGTGTCTGTGTCATTGTTTTCTTTTTTTTAATAGATTTTAATTAAGCTCACGCCATTTTGTATTGATGTAAAATGCATTAAATAAAAACATAAACTTCAATTGGATAATGAAAATTGCTGTAATATTGTAATTTTCATATTTTATGAACAAATACGAGAAAATTAAATTAAATAAAAATTAATAAAATTATTTTTATAATGTCAGCAGATTATGTTATTTTTTTTTTATATTAGTTATTATTATCATATTACAGTTTGGAAAATGGAATTTGTAACACGTGAATATGCCTACTAATTGACAGAATATTATTTATAGTAAATTTATCATTTTTTAAATAAAATAAAAAGAAAATAATATATCAAAAATTAAATAAATTTTTATTTACTAATTTAACTTGTGTGTATATTTAATATTATTTAATGATGAGAAATTTTCCTGCATCAAATATTTAATAATAGAAATTAAGCATAAACTTATATAATAATAATAATCTCATGTTTCATTAATTTGTTTGTTTCAAATAATCTGCTCAAGAACTTTTAGAGCTTTCTTCGCTCATTATTTTTGTACACATTGTCTCTAAGGAATCATCATAATAAATAATTCAGAGAAATCAGGTAAAACCTTCTCGGTGACCATTTAGCTTATGGGGCAATAACTAACTTATGTCTTCATGACAAGTGGTGCCATCTCCATGTTCTTGAACTGAAGCCATGAAAATAGATGAAGCAAAGAAGAAGCTAGAGAATTTGAAATCATTAGGCAATATATGTATGTGGGACGTTTATTCTTGTGAAAGACATTGCAGCTCAAACAATAACCTTGGCTATGAAATCTTTGCTAAATTTTGTTTGCACTAGTTAAATATTGTTTGCTTTATTGTGTGATGTATGTCGCGCTTTAAAATTACATGCAGAGACTACTTTTTTAAGTTTACGAACAGACAATGTTGATATTTCACTTGCGGACGCGATTTAAATCTTTCTGAATCATATTCCTGTGAGGCGCAATTCGGTTCTCCTAAGGAGCACAGAACAAAGAATATGCAATAACGATAAAATTATTGTTTTAGTATTATACAAAATGATCGCTTTTGTCCGGTGAATGGATCCACTATTAAATTTTAACAACACGAGTTGCATGGTACTGAGTTAAGTACCTTCAACCTACATGCATGAATCGGCAAAACGTCATTGACCACAAACCACTCGAACCCCAGCAATATTTACAAAGTATTGTATTTATTCAAATAAAAGTTGACCTACGTAGCATCGTGTTTAATAAGCATATAAATAAATAAACTGTTACACTTTTTCATTACTTCCACTTAGTAGGCAAAATTAGTTTTAGGAACAAAGTCCGGAACACTTAGAGAGAACCTATACATAGTAGTGTAAAAAGAAATGTAAAACAAGGAAAAAAAAAAGATTAATTCGACTTTTCCGATGTTAGCATACTCTGCACACCCCTAGCAAACCTTGCTGCCTACGCTACTGTGATTCATCATACAGAGTCATACATATACAGCATTTCAACACTAACACCAACATATTTTTATAGGAGCCATACGATCGAGTAGTCCTAGGGCCTTGAAATTTACATGGTTACTGAAAATGGATTTGAAGCTGTAGTATCAGTTCGATGGTACCTAAAACAAAAAGTTTTTGTAATTAGAACCTGAATTTTAATTGGGGAATGTATATGAAGTACCCCGATATGGCTTCATCAACTCGTCTCGTCGAGCTGGTCAAGAATACATATAATTTATGGGATCTCCGATGTCTCCTTCTGTCCGTTACAAGCTTCATGAGAAATTTATAATACTATTTACTAGAGATGGGCCGAGTACTCGGTTGATACTCGGTACTCGGCGTACTCGGCGGGTTTTTTGATACTCGTACTCGGCCGAATAACTTGGTTTGAACTCCGAATAACTCAGTTTGAATGCCGAATAACTCGGTTTAAATGTCGAGTATACTTTGTTTAAGAAAAGCAATATATTTAGTTGCCAAACTATAATATTTGTCTCTTTTCGGTAATTTTAGTAATTTCTTCGACGGTTTGAGTAATGTAATGCACTCCCGTAGGATCCCCCATTGACGTTCAGTTAATTGTTGTAGATTGCTGTACTTGGGTTGTCCGTGATGTCCGTGAGATATATTGCCCCTTTTGCTCTAATAATCCGTTTATCATGTAAAAAGTACTGTTCCATCTTGTGTATCTCAAGAGATTTTAACACTAAGAAATGGCTTGGTAAATTTTTTTTAATTTACACAAATTGGTCCAAATATTTCAGCATTTGACATTAAAATGGGATATTATTAAGTGAAATTTATAAAAATTCTCCTAATTAATTTATTAATTTATTGCAATTTTATTAAAGCATTTAAAAACGTTTTCATTTTTACATAAAATGATATGTAACATTTTATTTTTTAAAATGTAATCAAGTGCAATTTTTGTAAGCTGTTAATTAAAAATAAAGTTCAAAAGGAAAAAAAAAAAAAAAACAATTTAAGTGTTGTTTATATCGCTGAGTGGAATCATTAAAAGAGCAAAAATGTAATAAGGCTTACAAACAGATAAGAGATATAGACCCACTGATTATCACGTGTGTAATTATTGCACTGCAGATTTTTATTTATTTATTTAATTTTCTTTTTCTGTGTTCCAACCACGTTTTTATTTTTTTTAATTAATGCAGCCATTGACTTGCAATAAAACATGAAAAAATCAATTGAATTCTGACGCTTCTGCTTCATTTGGTCGCGACATTAAAAATCATAAATTAAGCTTCATCACAACGTCGAATGAAAAAATATTGTAGATATTGAATTAAAAAAAACTCAATATTCTCACAAAAACATACGAGTATATGGTGCGTATGAAAAAATCAAAGGTTGTGTGTGCTTTTGCAAGCGATGAAGTATTTATTGTATTGAATTGCATTGTATTAATGGAGTTCATCCTCAGACACATAATACAGGTGAAAATGGCATAACTTTCCCACTGGAAACGGGTTTAAAATTCGTTAATTAAAATAAAACCAAATAGGAAAAATTGAAGAACAGAATAGAAAAGAAAATTAAAGAACGATATTATAAAAAAAAAAATATTAATAAAAATATATGAAAACAAAAAATATAATGTTCAAGTTTTATTTTTATAGCATAAAAGTTTCTACCACACATATTTATATGCATTTCTCTTTATTATTCAATTGGACTTTTCTGCCTTGGACTGGTCAACAACTATGTATCGCACAATGAACCGTACAGCATAACCAGACAAATACAAAAAAAGGAAAAATCACAGTTTCAGAATAGTATGATAGCATACACCCACCTGATATACGCCTCCATTCACATTCAGGAGGCAGGCAGGCCGCTTGTCCTGAGCTCAGTTTGCCAACTCAATAGTGCAGCAACACTAGAAGTAGTGGCAGTGGCAACATCAGGAGCAACATCAGGAGCAACAGCAGCTGCTGCTCATTAAAATGCTGAGGCAAGCAAAAATGAATGGTTTCAATTCAACTCAACAACTGCAATTGGGATTATATATTTATAATTTTTCACTATTTTTTTTTTCTCTCTTTCTGTATTATTATTTTAAATTTTTCACTTGCTGCAGGATATTGAACCTGCAACTCTTGGCTGTTGGTTCAGAAAACTTTGTATTTGAAAACTGTGTGTGTGTGTGTTTGTTGAAAGAAACAAAGGGTAGGGGGATTTTAAGAGATGGATAATACGCAAGCAATGGAAAATACAACAAAATCAATTAATGAATTGAGGATAAATTAAGTGCTTCAATTGCATAAAATTGATTTCGAGTCGAGTTGTGTTGAGTTGAGTTGAGTTGAGTGGAGTTCAGATGAATCGAATGAAATATGTAGAGTGGTTGGTAAGCCATCAAGAAGAGAAAGAAATGCAGGCAGGCAAGTGATGAAATAAACGATAAAAAATTATAATATTGTAAATAAAACAAAGAACACAAAACAGAGGAGAATAAAAAGAAGAAATTGCACTCAAGAGTCTGCCAAACAACAACGTCAACAACAAAAAGGACAATGATCGAAACAGGCACAAGAAGGACATTGCACTATGGAAATTATTATTATTACTTTTTTGTTTATATACAATACTTTATATAAGAGGATGATGATGAACATCTTAACTGAATCAGTCAATGATTAAAAGTGTAAATGAAGGAGAGATCTTTCATCTAATAATTTTAGTCCCTTAGGAAGCAAAATTCTCAGTGGCTATTATTTATGTATATTTCATATTAAGAGTTCACATATTATTAGTTTCCATTTTCAAGATTATTTTATGGATTTTGATGCTACCACTTAGATTAACAGTTGAGCATAGAATTTTCTTTACGTTTTTCTTTTGGTCCTTCTAAAAACTTTATTTTAATTGATAACTCACCATTGGTAATTCTCCGCAATTTACCTAACTAAATGTTTTACTAATTTGTAACAATGTTGCTAAATTTAATCTTTTTTTGGATATAGTTTGTGTTACAAATCCAATCCAGGGTTATAATGAAAATTGATATCCCAATCGGTTGATTTAGACAGCAGAGATTCTGATAAAGAAATTTATTTCAAAATGAAAGTGTCAATGTTTATACATTTGGTTCTGCAAACAGATGGGGCGATAAAACCTCAGTTTCACTTTAGACTTAGCAATAGAAATCATTTCAGTAGATGGGAAATTAGTTTTTAAAATTTGTGGCAATGAGTTGAGTGGAACAAACAAAACTTTTACCACTGGAATAAGAAATGTCTAAGTCGCAATATCCTGGTAAATAGAATATTTCAATTGCAATAAAGCCTAGAGTTCTTCAATAGTATCACCTATCAAAAAATTCATATAAGATGTTAAAACCTTATGCTTAAAAATCAATAAGAAAAATACTAAAATAAATCATGTCACTTGAACGTTCTTTCAACTATCCTATCCATCCACATCCAGCATGTGCCTAAACCAGTTCGTAATATGCAGAGGAAGTTGCATATACGAGTATGTAGTATATACGACGTTTATTTAATATCAGAACCAAACAAAATCAAACCCAAGTCAACGCCTTTAAAAAAAAAAGAGAACCTCTTGCGATAATGTTATCAAAACAAGCTTTGGTAGAAAAAATCTGAAAAAATTAACAAACAAAGTAAAAAAATGAATGAAAAAATCAACTTTTACATGGCACAAGAAGAAGGGTTCCTTGTCAGAATATAGTAGTAGCAGATAAAAACCAACAGCAAATTGGAAAGGAACAACTTCAAAATATTATTACCAACATCCGGTGGTTAATTTTGTTTGGCTTTTTGTTTTTTCTCTTCTCTGAAAATCATGTGTAGTTAGTTGTTAGTTGGTAGTTGCATTATAAAACTGTTTTCAGTTAACTTTACTTTACTTACCACATTAGTTTGCTTTGCGCTCTTGTTCTCTGATAGTACAAAATATAGTATGAGGCAATCGTATTTTTAGCGCACCAAGTGGCGTCTACGTGCTGTAATTATCTGAACAAGTTGAAACCAACATTGCAGCCACAATAACATTACTTACTACTATTGTATGATGCATGCATGTAAAGATGAAAAATTGCAAAAGAACACAACAGAACAGAACTGAACTGATGACTTTGTTTTATTTTCAAAGTGAATGAATAAAATTTGATCAAAGCAAACTGAAAAAAAAGGAAGGTGAACTTTAAACATTTCATATGAAAGTAGAGTATTTTGAATTTCAAGGATGAAAATTTGATTTGTTAGAGAAAATCGTGTAAGCAATTTATGAAAGGAATTTAAGTGTTCACTTTCATTTTAGTACAATAGTTTAATTTGAAATGCTTGTTGTTATATATGAGATAAACATAATTAAAGTATTACAAGAACCAAAATCATCATAAGCACCCCATAACTAAAAGAAGTAATATAAGGAATTATGACAAATACGATAAGATGCTGATAAGTCTGTTTAGTATCAATCAAATACCATCAAAGTAGCTTAAGAACCAGTCTACATTTAATATGATTATCACAATTATCTTATTTAAAAGATCCTTAAGGTATGTACTACGTACCTAGGCTTCTTGTAAATATGTACCTATAACAAATACAAGAAAAGTATGGAAACATGACTTACAGTATTTATGGACTGTTTAGTATTTTTTTTTTTTTCTAGCGTAAGAAAGATAAAGAACCTTTTTAATGAATAATAATGATTTTTTATACTTTTCACGTTTGGCATTAAGTTTGTGGCAGGCAGAAGGAGATATCACAGACACTATAAAGAACATACTTGTATAGGCTGCTCCACGATATGAGTTTATTAAACCATGTCCGTCTGTTCGTCTGTATGTATGTGTGCACACTAGACACTCGGTTTTTGTGTTACAGACCTGAAATTTTTCAAGAAGGTTTCCTTTAATGCTGCACATTTGTCGGAATCAGCCGAATCAGACCATTAAGAGGTGTACATCCTATACAAAAATCAAATTCATGTCTATACTTATCAAAAAATCTTTGTTTTTTGTGTCATCGAACTGAAATTTGGACACTACAATTATCCAATATAGGCGCTGTACATTTCACGGAATCAGCCAAATTGGATCAATAGGGGTACCTCCTGTACAAATACCGCATTAAAATTCAGGTTCTATAATTTTCTGACCAGTGTCCATCAGCTGTGTAAATTTAAAGATCCTAGAAATACTACATCGTTTGCCTTCTTTATTATTGGTTTCAAGAATTTAGTCTATTTCTATTACATTGGATAAGAAAGTGCATATACTAGATCTATCTTTCCTGTAAAACGTATCAAAAAGCAATTGAATTAAAACGTATTTATAAAATTTAGTAGTAGATAATGGCAAATAATTGTTTACGAAAATAATTGTTTCTCAGTACTTCAAGATGGTACTTCAGTGAAGAGTTATGTCACCATATACTAAGATAAGTTTTATAGGCCCTCAAGGAAGTATCCTTTATGGGCCGCACCTACTGCAAGACAATTAGGGTTAACAAAAGGCGGGTTTACCAGACTGTTGCACAATTGAAGATTATTATTTAGAGACAGCAGCTATTATCTGTGAAACGAATACATTCTTATTATTAAGATTGGAAGATATGGGACTTATCCAAAATTAACTGAGCTAAGTAGCAGCGCTATATGAGAGCCTCATTGAGCTCCGATTAATACGAGGGTATCAGCTAAAATGTTGGTTGGAGGAGTTTCTAAAAAAAAAAAAAAAATTAAAATCGATCGATAGGATCTAAGACAGCAAGCAGGAGAGCATTGTGAAAAGAAGGTTACCTTTCTTTATTATACGAGTATGCCAGAAAAGTAGAATTTTGTTAAAAACAACCTCTATAAAACAAATGGAAACTATTAGCTCCCGCTTTAATTATAAATTTATAAAATTACAGTATCCTTAAATATTAACTAAAAAACTTTAAGATTTATTTAAGATTTTGATGGAGATTAAATATAACACATGTTAACTAAATTGTGGTTCCAACAAAATGTGTCGTTATTTGCTTTATTCTGCTTTTTCTTGAATACGCGACAAAACCTTCTTTCTCATTAAGCTATTGTCTAAGGGTTCCCATGTGAACAACTTAATAATTTCGGGATCTCCTTTCATGAAGAGATTAAATTTTTTTTCTTCGCTCATAGGTTGGGCAACATCCTTATATCCAGCATCGAACAATCGGCACCGACAACGCTTACGCTTTAGGGCTTTGTGTGCCTTTAATGTCTTCAAAATACGAGTTTTGTGTCTGTATTCTGATCGCGTACTCTTCACATGACTAGATTGGCACATTGATTTATATTCCATGATGCAAACTGCTTCAAAGTCGTACAAGTTGTCATGGTTTTCGGAATCATCCGACCATTGTACGCTACGTGTATTTTTATGCGACATGGATAGTACAAATTGTAAATTTTAAATACAAAAAATATATTATTGTATTTTATTGAATAAAGTTCAAATAAATATAATTTTCATGGCATTCTTAGCATAAGAAAATTTTAAATTAATCTCAAAACACCGAAAATTGACAGAGTACAGTATATACTTTTGTACAATAAACAGATTATACTATTTCATAATATTTTTGCCATACATTTTTTGTTATATGTTACATTTTCCTATAATTTTACGCCAGTTAATATTAGAATTATCATGTATACAAATGGGATTTTTTGCATAACAGTAAGGCTGCGTTCCTCACGTAGCTTAAAATTGCTGAAGACTTTTGAAAAACATTCTCTGGCCAAAGCGGTCGAAATAAAGTGAACCTCAACCTTTGATTCGCATGTAAGGTTACATAACCTACCACTCTTACAGATGTGCAAATCGGAACTAGCTTAAATAGCAACAAAATTGCAAATCCTATAAAAAACAAAAGGCTGAAAACAAAAAAGGCACAATTGAAGGAATATATATATTTAAAAATAATTTTATCAATAGACAAAATAGTTGCTCTGTGTTATTCCTAGCACAATCTTGTCTTTATTTTTTTCATTAATGTTACAGGTTCCCAGGCTCCTGGCGTAGAATGATAAAAATCAGTATAATGCAGTTTAATCTAAGTTTAAGTTAATATAAAAATTGAAACCATTTAACCGGTTTTGGATGATAACATGTCAACAACAACAACAACAACACCAACAACAACAAAAAGTACGAACGACTATTACAACTAAAACAAGCATATTATAACAAGTAGAACGTTGAAAAAAAAAAAACAAAACATGTTCAATAGCAACAAAAACGGATGTGTTTTGATAAACACATGATTGTGTGTGTGACAAAAGTGGCGATTATTTAAAAAATATCAGAATACCATACAACAATTCGACTTCAATGAAGAATTGCACTTACAATGTGTGCAAATAGGAAACTGAATAAAAGCCTGAAATTGATGGAACATGCGACATACAATTTAGCATATAACAAGTATGACAACAATGACTAGTAACAATATGCAGATGTTGTCAGCAGATATTGTCAATATAGTAATACCATTGTGAGAATTATAAAAATTCATTCCAGCATGAAAAGCAACAATTTGCATGAAAGATTATGCAATTGATTGACTTCAAATTGCCAAGTCATTAATATACACAGAAAAAGAGAAAGAGAGAGAGATAGAGAGAGAGAGAGAGAGAGAGAGAGATTGTGGATGAGTGGGGCCCCTCAAAATAAAAAAATGTGAATTGGCTTAAATGATTAAAAAAACGAGGTAGAGGAAGGTTATCATCGGCTATCCTGAAGTTGTTGTACTCTTCACGCACCCCTAGAAATCGTTTTTGACTTCGCTTCTACATTCAGAAATATTCAGAGATATTTGATTATTGATCATGAAATTTTCATGGTTGTTGAATATAGTTAGAACACTTATAATATCCAAATTTCAGTTCGATTACACAAAAAAAATTAGGTTTTTCGAATAAGTACATCAATTTGAATCTGGGTTTGTATGGGAGCTATACAATACAATAATCCTGGAGTCGTGAAATCTAAATATGGGCCAGAATCTTATAATATTTAAATTGAATTTGAATTGTTTTTTGGTTGAATTTTCTAAGGTGAAATGATGTCTCTCACTAAAAATTGACGATTATTGGAATATGGGGCCATAGATATAAGATGATCATATTCAAAATTATAAATAAAAATTTTAACAAGTTTTATTATAAACATTCAGCGCCTTCAGATGGACATGGCTATGACAATGCTGATTATGGTCATATATTGTATTCATGTACGAGTATATTGGGTGTATGCATATGATTCCGCCCTTTTTTGTGAAAACAAAACAAATTTGCTTGTTTAGAAAAAGGAAAATTTATTTATTCAAAGTATGCCCCATCTGCAGCTACAACCTTTGCCCATCTTTCAGGCAATTTACGGATTCCTTGCATAAAGAAGTCCTGGTCTTTTGAGGCAATCCAATTATGAAGCCAAATTTTGATATCTTCATAAGAAGTGAATCGCTCTCCCGTAAGATCAGACTGCATCCTTCGAAATAAATGAAAATCTGAAGGGGCTATATCTGGTGAATATGGCGGGTGGGGTAGCACTTCCCAGTCTTGTCCATTTAAATATGTTTTCACAACATTTGCCGTATGCGGTCTGGCGTTGTCATGTTGAAGAATTAATTTGTCATGCCTATTCACCCATTCCGGTCGTTTTTCTTCTATAGCTACCTTCAACCGCATTAGTTGTCGTCTGTAAACATCGCCAGTGATAGTATCAGACGGTTTCAGCAACTCATAGTGCACAACACCTTTCTGATCCCACCAAATACAGAGCATAACCTTGGTACACAATGAATATTTTTCTTTGGCTGTCGATGGGCCGGCCTCACCTGGCTTCAGCCAAGATTTTTTGCGTTTAGGATTCTCGTAATATATCCATTTTTCATCTCCCGTGATTATCCGATGCAAAAAACCTTTTCTTTGTTGTCTTTGAAGCAGCATTTCACAAATGGTTTTGCGACGTTCGATGTCTCGGTCTTTCAATTCATGTGGCACCCAGTTATTGACTTTTTGAACTATTCCCATTGCTTGCAAACGTCTTGAAATAGTTGATTGATCAACATTTAATGTTGTTGCCAATTCTGATTGTGTTTGACAACAATCTTCGGTCAATAAATCTTCCAATTCAGCATCTTCAAATTTTTTGGGTGGTTTTCCATGTTCTCTGTCCTCAATGTCAAAATCATCATTTTTAAATCGTCGAAACCATTCTTTGCAAGTTGTATTCGATGGAGCATGCTCACCGTAAACATCAGCAAGCAAACGATAAGTTTCCGCTGCACTTTTCTTTGCAACAAAATAGTGCAATAAAACCTCCCGCAAATGATGTTTACTTGGGATAAAACTCGACATTTTCAATGATGAATTAGAAATATTTGTTGTTTATGCTTCCACCGAATGTTATACACTGTGTTTAACAGCTGATAGAAGGCACTATCGAATGCAAGTATTAGTATTTTAGTGTGCAAGTGTAAGCGGCGATACTAGCGAAACTATCGGAAAGGGCGGAATCATATGCATACACCCAATATGTAAAATAGTGGTCTTGTAAAATGATCACATAAAATGGCAAAAAACACAAAGCTTTATAAATAACGGCGAACAAAAAAAAAAAAAAAAAAAAGTAGCAAAAACTTTGGGTTGGTTGAGGATTTCCGTAATCTTTAGTAATTGATACATACGTCCAATGCAGCTTATATGGGATCTATAAAATTAAAATTATCTGATATTCCCAATTATATTAGGTATTAAAGTTTTTTTTTAAAAAATGAACTTATATATAATTCTATATAAGGTAATAATTATATTTAATTTAACTTAAAAAAACTTTGGGGAAACTTGCAGTTTTCAATACTAAAAAAAATTAATAATCTAACAACCGTATGTTAGTGTATTTACAGTGCTTAAATGAAATTTTTTAATCTATTGTTTACAGTGATTATTTTGTGTTATAATCAGCTCTTTTTAGGGTTCCAGATCCAAAGGGTACCAAATGGAACCCTATTACGAAGACTTCGTTATCCGTCTGCCCGTCCTAGGGTCATATATATACAAGAAACATTTTAGTTTGAATGGGAGCTATACGATCCAGTAACCTCACGATCTTGAAATTTGCATGATTGGTGGAAGTGGAAACTTGAAGTATTGAAATTTCAGTTTCATTGGACCTCTGGATTATTGAACTGAAATTTAGAGGTTATGAGTTTTTAATATAGGCGCGGTACTTCTTTTGGAATCAGCCAAATTGGGTACCTCCCATACAAACCGGAATCTGGTACGGACCCTCCGTGTACAAGTCTGACTCGCATTTGGCCGATTTTTTGTCTTGGTAATACATACACATGGCACGTGAGCACACATTGCGCTAAGTTAAATCGTAAAATTAGTGGAAACTACATGACTCAGAATAATTTGCAGTGTATGCTAATACATAGTTCCTGCAGTTGCCTTTTTCATTCCTGCTACGTATTATATTAAAAATTTTCACAATAAATATACAATTTGAAATTAACTATGTTGGTGCGCAACAGAATCATTTAAAAACTTCACAACACTGGCAAAAAAAGAAATAGCCCTGAGACTTCTGTGGGCTGCTCCGGTGATGAAAAATGTGATGAAAATAAATAATCACATTTTTCATTACATTTTTTTGCGCAGAAACAACCCCTAAATTGCGGCATTTTCCGTGTGGTTGTTGTAGGAAATAATTACCTTTTCCATCTGATCACCAAAGTAATCTAGTTTTTAAGCAATGTTAATACACTATTAGTTTATCTTCAATCGGACAACAACCACATGGAAAAATGTCAGTTTTTGTTGTAAAATCTAAATCGATTCTGGTAGATGCAACAATGGAATCGGAAACAGGACTGGCAAATATCTGCTAGCATTGGAAAATTTTCGGTGTTTCCAACCGGAACTGTCATTTTCGGCAGACTTCCGCTCCCGTTTTCTTTTTTTCTTTCTTTAATTTCAAATTGTAAATGTTTTGTTAAAATTTTAATGAATCATGTAACAGGAATGTAAAAGGGAGTTGTAACAACTATTTGTACAAATTGCAAATTGTTCTTAATAATGTAGTTTCCAAAAATTTTAAATTTTATATTAGCACAATTTCCGCTCAATGTACCAAGTACGTACATATAAACAAAACGCAAAATCGATTATCAATGAATCACTATGTTTTAAATTCACTATTAAAATAAATGCTAATGAAATTTAAACTAAGAAAGTAAAACAGTTTTTAAAATGAAGCTTAAAATTAATTTATCCTGACCCGATGGGGGAGTTTTATTTGTGGTCAGAAACATGTAATCGAACTGGTGCGGTTAAAGAAAAGTAAGTTAGGATAGGTGAACCAATGGTCTTAAGCGCAAGATGGGCAAGATGTCAGGAAGTTATAGAAATTAATTTAAAAAGTTCATAAATATCGGAAAGGATCATATAGGGCATAGATAAATGCACAAGCAAAAGTAAAGTAGATTTAATAGATCAGCAGAATCTATGGCTCCAACTATAAGAATATGAACAAAAATTATTCTTGGATTATATATATTCAATTTTCACCTTCATTGGTCTTTCAATTAAAGCAACATTGTTTAGGTAATTTAACTTTAGTTTTCCTTTCTGTTTCAATTTCCGCCCACTAAAGCTTAGAGTGCTTAACAAGAAAATTGGCTCAATTGCTTATTGGCTCAAATGACGTGAATCTGAAGCTGAATCTGGCAATGTGGCACACGTCACCAGGCATTAACTTCTTCTCTGTCTCGTCGTATGTACCATTTTTAAGATGGCTTGCATTTATGTTAGTAATGAAATGTATCTTTTCACCAGACTTAATATCGTTTCATTTTGTTGGTGTCTCCCTCTTCTGTTGACTTTCTTACTAAGTACAGTAGAATCCTGCTCGTGTGGACTTTTTAGAATTCGTTTAGTGAGTGGTAATGTCAACATTACCCATATTTATTTTCTCATTGCCTCTACATTAAAATATTAACAGATATTTAAAGCTCTACATAGTGTTCATTTTGTTTTCTACAGCTTCCCTTTTATTTATATCCTTGTTTTTGATATAGAACTTGCTAAATGTATGGGTCTATTACTTGCAAGACTTCCCTTAATTCTATGTTAGTTAGTTTGATATTTCGTGTGAGTTAAAAGAAATATTCTGAATTGGAAGGGAAATTGGAAAAAATTACTCAATTAAAATTTGATCAATGAAATCAGAACAGCTGCTGCTAGAACTAGACTAGTGGTGGCTTTTTTTCACTAAAACAAATTCAAATACAATTAGTAGGGTCATTTGTTTAGATAATCGTTACTTCACTGTACTGTTTCCCATACTTCACTTTAAATCAATTGCTGTGCAACATTGTGCTTGAATTACCAGTGCTTAACACTTTACCCTTCACACCTACATACAATATTTGCTAGTCCACTTTCTTATTTCTTTGTTTTTCGATGTTGCTTTTATTTGCTGTTTTTGTTGTTGTTGTTGTTGTTGGCAGATTATGTTGTTTAACAATCAAATAAGTCACGCGGCGCTTAACTCAAAAGTTCTGCACGAAAGATTTTTACCTTTTGCCAATGAACGAACGTACGAACGACGAACGTGTGCCTTACTTCATTTCATTCACGCTTCTTCCACTGTTGCTTCATGTGGCGTTTACTGTGCTACTGCCACCGATGTTGCTTGTGTTCTTGTTGGCATGTGGGTGGATATGAAGTATGTTATGTTGTTGTCGTTCTTGTTGTCAGATTGTCTTTTACTGCATGACTATCTGACTGCTTCTTGCTGCTTGCTTCACTTCACTTAACTTCACTTTGTTCTGTGTGCTTTCGTTTGTTTGGACCTGCCTTTGAGTGTGTGTGTAGTATCTGTGAGTATGTGCTCCTGTGCTTTACATGTGCCATGAGGCGTGTAAACATGGGCGCGTGCTTACCTTTCATCTAAACAACATTCATTTATCTAACCAGCCAAACAACCAACCTATCCAACTAACATCGTTCGCCTCGAATACCTCCCATTAAGGTAGGTGTATTAAAACGTGTATGTTGTGTGTCTGTGTATCTACAAAATGCGTGCAAGCGATTAGAATCATTGACAAGGGTGTTAATGTAATTAAAATTTATTATTTTTATTGAAAAGAGATGAACCAAAGTTATGCAGGGCAATTGGATAAATCAAAAGCGAAATTTCTGTCATGACTTGACTAGTTTATTGAAAAAGTGGCAAAATTTCTGCTCTTTTGATCAAAGGCAGAAGTTCAAACTCAAATGGAAAATAAATTGGCACACAATTTTGAAGAATTAGAGTATGCTTCCAATACTTAACATCATCAATCAATTTGTACAGTATTTTCTCATACAAATAATATTGAGATTTCATGTGGAAATTCTCCACAGATGAATCCAGGTACTAATTAGCAAAAATCGAAACATAGTTCAAGCAGAAATTTAAGAAATGTTTTCCATTGTTCACATATTGATAAAAGTTTTCGGGGGAAAAACATTGTGATACTATCTGTTTGACAAACCATATAAAAAATAGCGCGTGTGCCATGATACACGTCATAGAAGCGAAACTTCTTAAAAACAGACAGAGAGAGATCATCTCAAAGCAAATACAACTACATATAATATTATAAGTTTGTCAAGAAGTTTATAATGTCGGCCACATATTATGCGATTGATTGTACCATTTCATTTTGCTTGTGGACACTCACAACGTGTGCGGGGAAGGGTATGTAAATCTGTCATTCTGTCTGTCTGTCCTTCCATCTGTATATTGCTTTTAAAATCTGTAGAGTGTATAAATTAATGTTGTTTTGTTGTATAATTGTAAACTCTTTCTTGAGACTCTTCCGGCTGATTTTCAAAAAATTGTATTATTTGTTGCGGATATAGAAATAGAAGTACACATTCTGTGAAAATTTGAAGTCTCTATCTAGTGCGCCTCATGAAATACAGAAAAAGAAAACGTGACGATTTGTATTTTTTACTCAAATTTTTAGAATAAACTTTTGCCGAACACCGCTAAAGAAGTCTCACTTCAAAAAATTAATTTCACCCGCAGTGCGGCCTAGTGTCAGCGTACCAATATAATGAATAGAAGCGAATGAATGGCCCAGAGCCCTTATTTTAGGTCTGTTGAAGAATTTCTTAAAATTCTATCTTGTAAAACTATGCGTAAGCTTTTTTGGAAATTTCAATCTCCCAAAGTTATAAGAAATTGATAAACATATCAAAAACAGACTAAGTTATCATTCTCATAAGAATTAGAACTCAGATTCTGTAAAGAAAGTGATCAAATATGACTTAATAATAGACCTTTCAAGTTGCAGTGAACATATCCTTTAAAAATGAAGTTTTTTCTTTTTCATTATTCATTGAATATTGAAAATCATTGAAAACAAAAACAAATAAAAAAAAAAAAAAAAGTTCTAGTTACTAATTAAGAATAGTTTGAAAATGAAAGAAAATAATCATGGATATGAATTGAATAGACACAAAACGTAAATTAAGAAATAATTATTCAAAATAAGAGAAAACTTTGTACTACTTACATAAGTACAATGAAAACATCCATCATCCATAGAATGTTTCATAATAATGCTGATTGCAATGAATTGCAGAGAAAAACAATCAATCTAGGCAAAAGCTTAACTCAAAAATATGTGATGAGCTAAAAAAATTTAGCTAACTTCGGTTTTAGTGAAGAACTTAATACCTTTCTCAAAATGCAATTTTTTGTTATATTTCTGTGTCTATATCTTCCAGTATTTTGGATGATAATGATGATCTCTTTTGAAAGTTTAAAATCAATAACTTGAAATTTGTATACACATGGACAGACAAACAGATTTCACTAGATCGATTCCTCTCATGTGTACATGGTGTACACTCTAATAGACAAACAAATTATGATTTTTATTTTCTAAAGTTTCCTTCAAATGTTGCGACTAAATGTTATATGCATTAAAAATTTCCTAAAAAGGTATATTTATATAGTATTAAAGAAACTCTACCTTCACATTATTCGGACTTTTCTATTGTAAGTTGTGCATAGCACAATAATGTACCGCATTCAATAAATAACAGAACTAACCAACCAACCAACTAAATTCTTATACTCTAGCCTTACTGACCCACATCATCAATTCGTCCACAGAGAAGAGATCTATCAATTTGCATATGTGACCCAAATCCCACAGAGTGTTAACCAAAAAAATTGTTTTACTTATTGGTAAAAGTCAGGAAGGCAAATAGCTGTGTTCTTCCTGTTTCACTTATGTACTTTGTTTGAAGCTTAAAACTTTTGCTGAAGCCAATCATTTATCAAAAATATGTATGATCAATCAGTCAATAAAAGAAATGGGCTGATATATTCGTTTGTATATATGTTCAACATGGCACTGAAGATACATAGACAGGATTATATGCAAAGGATATGTGCATTTGTTGTGCCAAGTCCAAGTCTCTGCATTTGATTGATTTAAAAAAGGAAATGAATGAGTTTTTTTTTAAAACATTCTTTTTTAAATAATAAAAAAAAAAAAAAAAATTAAAAGTATATTGCAAATTTTGCCAATTTAATTTGTGGCTCAGTTCTATCCTTGTAGAGTTCAAAGTGCATAATTTCTTATGAATTGTTGAAAGTCTATGAAATGTAACCAGGGTTTTTAAACTTATGTAGAAACTCATCTACAACCATACCATGACCTGAGCCAAAATAATGGAATTGTATATTAATAAAAATATTGGTAAAACAAAATAATTGGTCTCCGCGACTACAGTTTAAGCATCGCTGGCCCATGTTTCTGGGTTGTATGAATAACCAATGGAAATATGTGAAAATACTGGAAAATAAGGATTGTTTTCTGTTTAAAGTACAATATTTGTTTATGGAAAACTTTATTAAAAGTTGTAGAAGTTCTGATACAAGTTCCAGCTGTTGCTGATGCTTCTCATTTTGTAAGTTCCACTAGTAATGGAAAACGACCCCTACTTGAAACCAGTCCAAGGCTTTTCGAGTTAAAAAATTGCTGCATGAGTAAAGTTACAACAAGAAATTTGATTTTTGCCATTCGGTGTCTCTTTCCAAACAAAGTAGAGTTTATGAATATCTTGTATAAATCTGTATATACAAACAAATAACTAAACCTTTTTGGTGAGGGTGTTGTAGATTGGATTTCTCTCCATTCCATTCCATAAACAAATTTTCAACAGAAATATACAGAAACTTTGTTGTAATGCTTTTGAAGAGCAAACAAAACTACATGTTTCCCTTTACTACAAGTATTTGATTTTTCTCATAAGCCCAAACAAATTTTTATGCAAAAACATTCGCATTGCATCAACATGGAATTCTTGCTTTTTCTGGTGGAAAAATTCATTTCGAGTGCATGGAAAGGTGTGTTTGTGTTCGTTCTCATTGCATTTCTATAGTCAGGATTATGTGTACTTTTGTTGAGGTAGTTGCGCTATTTCGTTTCGGTTTTGGACTTGCTTCTTTGCCACTAGAAAACAAAGCACTCCATATTTCTCTTCCTTTATCTCTTTATAATGCATACATATGAATATGCATTTGCCATATTGTAGAACACAGGACTAACATTCAGCCCAGATTGTATTCGACAAACTGACTCACTAACTAACTAACTGACTGACTGACTGACTACTTGGTTAATGGAAATACAGCTAAGCATAGCTGAATTGACAATATGCGACTAATGGTTCGTTGTTTTGTAAGTAAATTGAAAGGCTGATGATCCTTCGCTATTCCACAGAAAACAAAGAAGAGAAGAGAAAGGAGGTGATGGAGAGTAAGGTGTGCAGAGCGGAGTGCATACGGAAATTGCTTTTTAGTATCTCAACTTTCAACTGCAAATATTTGTTTTATTTTTTATCTAAACTATAGTGATAAATAGCAGTTTAGACTGTATGTAATAGAGAAAATATGTAATTGTAATTCAATTCGTTAGTTAGAGAAAATTTGGATAGACTCTTGAAATATTTTAAAACAATTTTAAAAATTAAATTTGATTTTCGCTAAGATTCATAAAAATTCAAAATTATTAATACAAAATTTATATTTTAAACTTTTGTGGGATATCTATCTATATGTACAAAAAAAGTCCTTCGGGGGAGTCTTTCTGGTTTTCACGAATGGACAGGTTTATTCATGAGAAATGTTACAGGTATACAATTTTTTAAGGTTTTGTGTAAATTGGCGATGATAATATGACCAGGATACAGTGCTGCTGTGTTTTTGGTCGCATCATCAATAATTTCTTCGATGATGGATATACAATGCACTCAGCACTCAACTCAACTTCCGTGGAATTTAAGCAGCCTGAAAAACATACATCCAACATCAGCTTTTGCTAGATCAATCTATTGTCATTTGCACTGAAATTCTGGACTGGCAATAACGTGAAATAAGATGCTTAGATCCGATCTTAAAAAACTTTAAAATGTTTCACAAGAAGCACCTATAGTCTTTTAGAATTAGACATTGGACACTACAGAGCGTAGGCTTCCAAACCGAGAATTATTAGCACACAGGGAAAACAAGCATCCAGGACTCTACTAAGAAATGTTTTACGACGGTTAACACCATGATACAACGGTACAAGGTAGCGCATATTTGGCCTGTTGCTCTAATCTATTTGTGTGCCACACCATCTTGCACCTAGATCATCATAATGCCCACGAAATCCTACAAAACAACTATCGCCGCCAACGGAGACTGCAATCTAATACAAACAGCCTTGCATCGATCCTCACCGTTGGTGAGAGCTGACGTGGATTAAAGAGGCTCCAGAAGTTTATCAGCTACATAAAAGCGATATAATCATCCTCTAGATACTATTCTATATAACCACAAGAATATTTCATGAGTTTTTGCAAAAAATATTGTAAAAATTATCAAAAAAAAAAATATTTATCCCATTTAAATCACCCATTCTTCAATACACCTTACCAAAGAGCAGTATCCTTTTAAAACCCATTAAGAAATTGACTTTTTCTTTCATTAATAGAAATTAACACACTTTTTTTTTCTTCACAGACATTTCCACTCATACCGCCACGCCATTTGTTAGTGTGAAAAGCAAGAAAATAGATTTGTTTTTTTTTGTGTCTCAAACGTTTTCAATTTGCAAAAAATTTGACTATTTTTCACAAGCTCGATTCGTCGCCCTCCTATACTTGAGTGAAGAAATTACTTTAGGCTTCTAATAAAAAAAGGAAATTATAATAATATTAACAAAACTTTTGGTATTTTGTACATACAATACTTTCATATTTCAAAAACCCTTGGCAAAGCATGTGCAAACTATAAAATTTTATAATGTTCAAAGACTAAATACTACAGTGATTGATCACAAGTCGCTTGTAGTAATAATACTTGGGGTTAAGATAAAATGAAATTTAAAAGATTTTTATTTAAAGTGAAAATACAATAAAAAAAAATCATATATGTTTAACTCTTAAATGCAATATGAGAATTGAACAACTTTATTCATTAATTCATTTATTCATTTTGACAACTGTTCATTGCCCTCCCTCGAGTTCCTTCCGGAAGGTTTTTTGCATCCTCTACCATAATATGAAAAAAATTGTGTCTTAGCGAAGATTAATTTTTCAATGTCAACATTTCCATTTTTCTGAAAAGTTTTCTGCAGCAAAAATCTCTTTTCACTTCGAATTCTTCTACAAGTGTCGTAAGGAAAAAATTCGCCTAAAAGGGAATGTTTCAGTTATACAATAAAAAGAAAGAAGTTAAATAAAAAAAAGGAGAACTTCATAATCGAGCTGAATAGATTTATGACATCGCTACACTGCATTTTATTATACTTTAAGTGTGTCTTCGAAAGTGAACGAACAAAAATGAGGCCATGAGAAAAAGAGAAATGATTTTCTAGAACTGCCATAGCCAAGAATTGTATATTGAATGAATGAAATGTTCTAGAAAAGGGCATACAAAAGTATAAATGATATCATCATTTGTCAGGGTGACACCTTTTTGCCAGGACATTGACTTTTTGGTTTGGTTTTTGTTGCTTGGGCTTGAAATGAGCCAAAAAGTGTGGCACGAAATCACACACAAATTACTTGAAATGCTTATAGAAATATCGCCACAGACATGGAAATGAGTGTTAAAAAGTGAATGGCAAAAAATACTATTATCCTTTTTTTGTTGGTCTGGATAAGAATAATTGAGTAAAATTATATGTAGATGACAAAACCATTCTGCTACACCTGCTTTATACTGAGTTGATGGACTGAAAAATATAAGTAAGAAGTAGTAAAATATGTAAACTTAAATTGACTTCGCAATGCTTACTTTTATCAGCAGAAGCTCTAGGCAGACATAGCTACTTTTCATTTTGTAAATAAATAAATAGGAAAACAATATAATTTTCGATTCGTGGAAAAACTTCACAACTTAGGGCCGCTACACGCCAAAGCGAACAAAACGTTTCCAAATTAATTGACAAGAAAACTTGTTCTGTTGGAACACACACCAAGCGGAACGCAGCGAAGTAAAAGAAACGTTTCGACTTCTTGTTTCGTTTGGTGAGTGTTGAGTTAATTAAAATTTAAAAATATTAAACACTAATGAATATTCATGAAATTGTGTACGCACAAAAATGATTGATTCTGTATCTATTCGTACATTCATACAACAAAAAAAAAAAAAACAAAAAAAAAAAAAAACAAGAAAGGATGAAAGAGAAAAAAAATCGGAATTGAAATTTTGTCTACAAAAAACAACATTTCAACATAAGTAATCGATGTTGTGTTCGACAGCAATGCGATTCGGTGTGTGTTGGCCGTATACATGATGTGTATTTGTTCGCAACCGCAACGCAGTACAAAATATGTATGTTGTTCTGTTCGATTTCCATTGGTGGGCGTGCTCTCATATAACATAATGTACTCATGTTTCATGTTTCGGTGTCCAACGGGCCTTACAAAATGAAATTCATTTATCAATGAACATATTATTTGCAAAATGAAAACAGAAACAGAAAACAGCAAAATGAAGAAAGAAAGGTTTGACTTCGATCTGGTTACCTAGTTGTTGTTGTTAGTGTCAAGGAAGTCGTCTATCACATCTGATGAAACTCTTAATCCAGGAGTTACGAAAATCGAGTTCGGTCATTATTAATTTGAATTCTTCTGAATAACAATGTATATTCCAAATGTTCTTCATACCAAATCATCACTTGATCGGAATATATAATACATAAGTACAATTTTTTGTCAATGTAATAAATAAGTGTGGAGCTGGTAGATGATTTTGTAGTTTCAGGTATAGGGGGATATTTCGCCAGCCCAGAAACCAATTGAAATTCACAGTTTAAGCTTTGGACACTAAGCTTTTATAGTTTCCAAGAAACAAACACCCACAAAGACAATCGATTCTTATTTCAGCCCTTCTAGCAATTAAGTACTCGTATGTACATATCCTCAACCGCACAATCTTCATTTACTCATAAAAATCCCACGCTTAATTTGTTTATGAAGTCTTTTAATATGCAAATTATAGTCTGCAAATGTTATTTCGCAAAAATTTCACACCTGCGCAATCAGTAGAAATATTATGAATGCCAATGATTTATAGAATACTAGCGTTACCCGGCGTGCGTTGCTACGTCCCCTGTTCATGCTCAGTTATTAAAACAAAAATGGGCCAAGTCTGAGTCAGACTCGTTCACGGAGGATTCCGTACCGGATTGAGTTTTGTATGGGAGGTACTCCCCTAGTGGTCCGATTTGACTGATTCCAACAAATGTACCGCGCCCATATCAAAACCTTAATGTGTCTTAATTTCAGTTCGATAGAACAAAAAACAGAAAAGTTTTTCCAATAAGAACCTGAATATTAATGGGGGTTTGTATGGTCCGGTCAAACTGAAATTTCGACAATATAAGTTTCTGATGTATAGCCACCAACCATCCAAATTTCAAGATAGTGGGACAACTGGATCGTATAGCTGCCATACAAACCAGCTATCGATCTAATAGGCTTAACTATCTGGTATGTTAAAATCAGATCTCTCTGATTACTGGAAGAGGTAGCGCCCATAAAAAAGTTGCTTGAAAGGCATGATTATTGTTGTATTCAGAAAGGGTGAAAGCATGTATGGTTTAATTTCCACACAAATACAATACAATATTAAGGTTACTTTGTCGAAATTCCTTAACTCTGCATTACCCGTCTTTAATTCTACTATGTATAAAACATTCAAGTGGTTGTACTTCAAGTTCTTAAATATGAAACCATGATTCCTTGTTCTCTTAATTTCAACTCAGTTTATTATGATTTCAGCATTAACTATTAACATAAAATTGCATTCAATTATGTATCTTTTAAAGTCGGGACGGCGCGTACGCCATTCCCGGCTACCAAAAATTACACGCACGAGTTATTCACATTAGGAATAATCGCAGGGGTCAACTCAACCGAAGTGCAATGGCCAAGCCTCACCCTGGGGAAACCGCCTTCGTGATCACGGTAGTCCCTACGCCAGGTAAGTATGCATTCATCTGCTCTCAATCCACTACTTAAGCCAAATTGGTTAAAAATCGTTTAAGAATTATAAGACTTTAAACGAAAAATTAGCCACCACTATTCGTTAATTTCGTTTATATACTGCATACATTCATACTAACATACGGCATATTAAATTTGAAATCTACAAATAGCAAGAATATCCAATAATAAAGTCTCTTATATACTGCTTTCTCCCTAGCAACATAAAACATTAAACAGATGTACTAATAAAAGTATCTCTAATAATGAAGTCTCTTATATACTGCTTTCTGCCTAGCAACATAAAGCATTAAGCAGATGTACTATTTATTACAAGCATCTCCAATATTGAAGTCTCTTATATACTGTTTTCTGCCTAGCAACATAAAGCAAAGGAATGAATGAACTTGATGGACGGACGAAAAAAAACCTATCCTATCCTATGTCCGTCTCCTGGTTCTAAGCTACCTCCCCACCAATTTTCAGCCAAATCGGTTCAGCCATTCTTGAGTTATAAGTGGCGTAACTAACACGACTTTCTTTTATATATATAGATTATTGTATATTTTCAAACTTTTTGCCTGCAGTCAATATATGAGTTCGAACAATTTAAGTCGGATCTTAATCTAAATATTCTGAAAATAATGGTGAACCAACACGTACACACAGGGTTCCGTACCAGATTCCGGTTTGAATGGGAGGTGCTCCCCTTAGTGGACAGGTTTGACTGATTCCAACAAATGTACCGTGCCCATATTAAAAACATATAGTTTCTTTGGTACTGAGTGTGCAACAAATGTTATTTAACGCACTCTTTTAATGAGTGGCTACAGTCTATAACTTGAGAATCTTTTGTCGTCAGCTAGCCAAAATTCTATTGTACGATATGCAATTCGAAAATAATTGTCATCGTCCAACTTCACTCAACAAAAGGAAGTAAAAGTAATCGACATGTTGAAATGCATAGAAATCCAATTTTCGAATGACCGAATGAATTATGAAATGGCAAAAAGAACAAACAACAAAAGAGCACTCACCAAGAAATAGGTAGCAATGACACAATTTGAGCTCTGGTGCCATTATCATAGACAGAAAGGTGCAATTGAAGATGAATCTACGAAACAAGCTAGATCCCCCAGTGGGACTCTCGCCACACTACGCAAGTCCTCAAAAAAGGGTCTCCCAAGAAAGCGGGATCGCCTTCTGAGTAGTGCAGGGCAGTCACACAGGAGGTGTTGAATGCTGTCTTCATCTTTTTCTTCTTCGTTTTAGCAGCTACGATAGAATTCCTGGTGTGGAACGTGCAGACTATGAGCGATTGCGCAATGCACCGCTAAAACTCCTGTCATCATCCGAATCATTTTCTTGTTAACGTGTGGGAGTTCGGATGGTTTTTTGTGACTGAGAGGAAGGCCAGAGCTTTTTAGTGATAGAGCACTCTGGCTCGTTCGCCATCTCATTTCCTAAGAAACCTGAATCGCCAAGCACCCAGATTATCTCTATTGAGTGCCGTCTATTTAGATTAAGAGATGATGATTTTACTCTTAATACTATGCACCGACAGAGCCTTAATAGCAGCCCACCTGTTAACATAAATCGATACGTTCCTAGGGTTTCCTCCCAAGGTGCTAATCAACTTTGCCGCTTGCCAGACTGCATAGATCTTCGCCTGAAACACACTACTCCAATTAGGTAGGCGAAAGGAAAGTTGGGTTGTCAGCTGCTTCGAAAAGATGCCCTCGCCCGCACCTTCTTTCGTCTTGGAGCCGTCTGTATAGATTGAAAGCTTGTCTTGCCTAGTGGCGTTACACTGGTTCCAATCATTTTTCTCGGGGAATATAACACTAAAAGTATTCTTCCATTTTAGTGCCGGCACACAGTAGTTATTTTCTCCCCCCGTAGCTAGCAACTCAACTACTTGCAGGATGGTGCTATGGCCCGTTACACCAAGCTTGAGAAGGTGCAATACCCGAAGTCTAATTGAGCTTCTTGCGCCACGTACTTCAGGTATATGCCTACTGGTACCAGACATAGAATGACCAAATATTGCCCAAGTGACTAATTAAAGGGAACAGACATTTCATTTCGTTTTTTGTTTGCTAATTTACTTGTTGCTAAATCACTATGTCTTCTTCAAATGTAGTCCAGCATGCTTTTACGGGCCACATTTTATGATTATGAAAAGCATCATAGTTTGATGTGAAGATACTTAGATATTTATATAAATCTTGAAACAAATTCAGTTTTGTATAAAATTTTTGCATATTGTAAAAATCCCACGCCTTCTATTATATTTACCAACTTTATTATGCAAATTATGGGGTACAAGTGTCATTACGCAATAAATTGACACTTGCGCAATTGGAAATATTGAAAATGCCAATGATTTATACAATAGAATATAAGTATATCATTGATAATGTTTTGTCCACAGTCAAAGCCTGAAGTCGAATACGTTGACGTGGATGTGAAAATCAGTTTATTAAATTCAAATATTTTAAGAATAATGGTGAAACCAGAACAAATACCAATTATTTCGATAGATATCAGTATTTTACAATGGTTTGGAATTATTTTTTCGAAACCTAATATCAAATGGCGTTTAAATACTCTTCTCATCTCTATGTCATTAGTCAATTTGTTGCAGTTTTTCTTTTTGTCCACTATGCAGGGGACCATGAACATTTTTATCAAAAATTTGTTTCTCACTGAGGGCAATGCCAATGTTTTATTACGCATATTTTTGATAAATGCTTATAGAAAAAGTTTTGAAAATCTTTTCAATCGACTAGCAAAAATGTATACTAATGTTGAGGTAAGAATTAGAAATATTCTGATTACCTGAGTATTGAATTATGATGAAATTTTAGTCGAGTGATGATCGCATCGCCCGTAAGATTCTATTGAATGCAACTAACCGGGCACGGCTAATTTCAAAGTTCAATTTGGTTGCTGTTTGTTTGGATGGATTGGGATGTATTTTGCATCCCTTGGTTATCGAAGGAAGATGTGAGATGATAAATGCATAATAAAAAATGATGAATTGTGTTTTAACTAATTATTTTCACAGATCATCCGTTAGCTATTGCCATTCCTGGAATCGATTTGACAATCTCGCCAATTTATGAGATCAGTTACATTTTTGAATTGTTTCCGGTAACTGGTATAATATTGTTATATATGCCCTTTATTAATATATTTGCCGATTTCACTATCTTTGCTACGGCTATGTTGCGTATTATGAAACGACGAATTGGCTTCATTGAAAGTGCTGATCAAGTAAATGAATTAATTGAGTGTATTAAGTCGTACGAAGAAATCAGAAAGTGAGTGTGTTTTAAATTTCGATAAGTTCTTGAACGAAAGATTTGTCTTTTCAGATTTGTTGTTGACTTTAATAATTTGATTACTTACATTTTGGCAGTGGAATTTTTACTATTCAGTTCCATGTTAGCTATGATTCTTTTCAATATTTATTCGGTATGATTTTAATTGCAACGAATTGAAATGGAAAATATTATATATATTTTTATTATATATATTTCTAATTTTGCATAGATTAATATACAATTAATTGAGATTTTCACAATCACATGTTTTCTGGCATCTACAATTTATATTCCCTTCATTTATTATTGGCATGCAAATGAATTGATGCTTGAGGTCAGTACCACATTCCCTTGAAATAATGTTGTAATAAGTGCGATATTTCTATTTCATAGAATATACATTTATCATATGCTGTCTATAATTTGCCTTGGTATAACTTTAATGTAAAGTTGCGTAAAGTTGTGATTCTTTTCCTCATGGAAACTCAAAATCCTTTAACGGTAATTCCAATATTTTAAAATCGAAATACTGCATTTCTTAAAGTTTATTTTCAGATAAAAATCGGAAATGTTTTTCCCATGAATTTGGCAACATTTCAAACTCTGTTAAGCATCTCATATAAATATTTCACTGTTATTCGTCAAACCACTAAATAGAGGATTGCACAATGGAATGAATGGAAATTAAGTTTCATTGGTTTTCGTATATTTGCCGTTTGAAGCTAGTTTAGTATATAAGATATTAAATGTTTATTTGTCTTTAGTATATACTTAGTGTATTTATGTTTAGTTGATTCATTGAACCCCTGATAAGCCCAGAAGCACCTTATTAAAAAACGAATCACAAAAAATTATGGAGAAATGTCTTTATTGCTCTACATAGTCTTCTTTTAGCAAGAAACACTTTACGCAGTGATGTTCAATTTCTTTGAAACTCCGTTCAAAGTGGGAATCGTTAAATTGTTTTTTGTCACACGAAAGATATTATTACATTTCAAAAATACTATGGCCAAACAATGATATATGAATGAAAAAATATTGATATGATATACTTATATTTTTATAAAAAGTATAAAATTCACTTACACTTAGAGAAATTATCACTTGATGCACAATAAATAGTTATGATTTTCGTGAATATTTGACTCCTGATTGGTCCCTTATAACTCTCCAAAAGTAATCTGCTAGCGTTTCTGGCACTTATTGTTTCACATCAAAAATTATAAAAACATTTTCCTTTTCTTTAGTCAAATAGAAAAAAATGGGACAAGTGCGAATCAGACTCGGCCACGGAGGGTTCCGTAAAACTTATAGTGTCTTAATTTCAGTTCAATAGTTCAAAAACCAAAGAGTTTTTCGAATAAGAATCTGAATTTTAATGGTGGGTTTGTCTGGGAGGTAACCAGATTTGGATGATAGCGCCTATATCACATTCTGTGAAAGTTTCAACTCCTAGCTATTGTGGTTTATGAGATATGACCCGAGGACGGACGGACGGGCGGATGGAAAAACTTTTGGTCCGGAACCCTTAAAAGCAAATGCTCGCTTTAGCAGGCAGCTTACATTCAATATTTCACCGTCAACTGACACTGAAAAAATATTGACGAACATTCGATGACTTTGTGGGCTTCACGAAACCACAATTCATTGTCTTACAGATAATACATCTACATACAGTATGTCTACCGATACAAGAACAATGGCTAACGTATTCGCCAAACACTGGTCAGAACAATCGCAGGACAATTCATTTTCGTCAACTTTCAACAACTGTAAAAATGGGATACAAAACCTAGATTCATGGACACATTCGACAGACAGTCCATCTGCAACATTTAAATAATAAGACTTCATCGAATTTTCTTTGACAAAATTAATTATGAGATGATTAAACACACATCAAGAGAAGTCAAGATGCGTATAATAGTGTTTTTTAATAACATTTTCAGAGGATCTACAAAACTTATACAAAAGTCCCAATTTTGAAACTAACGACAGACAAAAAAAAAAAAAAAAATAATAATAAAATCCTATGTTACTCAAAAATTTTAAATAAAATTGTTTCAAAGCGATTATGGTGGCTTGTGTATACAAACAGTCTTCTCAATCCGAATCAGTTAGGCTTCAGCAAAGGAAAATCCATTGCAGATTGTCTACTCTATGTAGACGCCCTTATCAATAATTCCTTAAACTCTAAGAAGCACATATTAATTATACCATTAGACTTCGCTAAGACATTTGAAAAGATTGGTGGATCAGCTAACAAGCTGGGGAATCGAATTCAAGATTTTACATTATATCAAACATGTTATGACATATAGAAAAATTAAGAGTCAGAGTAAACAAAGGAAGGAAAAAAATATTAGAAAAATTCTTGGTTAAATGTGCTACGTTGAGATATAAAACGCTTTTTTGCTAAATAAAATTTCTTTTATTTAAATATTTACTGTATTCCTAAGATATTTTACAGTTTAAAACAGAAAACTGAATATAGTTTACTATGTGAAGAATAAAGAAGTAAGAATGTCAACGCAAATACAATTTTTATATCACAGGTTGATTTAAAAAACGACTGTCAGAAAATTAGAAATAAGATGAGTTTTCCCATGAATATTGCAGTGTGAAATTGATTACAATAAAAAAGACTCCCACAAGGCCATAAATAGAGTAAGGACAAAAATTCTCTCTTTATAATTATTTAACTATTTTCCAAAAATGACAGAACTTGAAAATTCACAGAGGCTTAAATACTTTAAACAGAAATGAATTGAATGACCTTCACTGACTTTTTCAAAAAATTCTAGTGATCTTTTCATATTTTTAGCATTGAAAAATTATGAAATTCTATAGAAGCATAAAATATAAAGGACACAGAAACAAATCTATCTACAATAAAAAAAAAAAAAAAAAATGGAGAATAAACAAAAAATTTACTATTTTCACAGTGGAATAAATAAATACTAAAACCTGAGTTGCCTGCCTACAATATAACACACTCATGTACTACACATGTCCTTCAGGTAATTTATAGTGAAAAAATATTTAATAATGAAAACAACAAACACTTGAAAAACGAGGCATTTCCGCTATTGTGAGCTTTTTACAAAACCAAAATATAAAAAGAAATCAGAATGTTTACAGAATGGGGATAAAAACCAAAGTGCAAAAGTAGTGGACGAAAAAAGGAAGGATACAAAAAGACCAAATACCTTTGATGATTAATTTCACAACAAAAAAAAAAAAAAAAAAGAAATAAAAAAATACATATGTTTAACACGTTAAAAAATAATCGTCAAAAAACAGTGCGCGTGAATTAAAAAAAAATAAAAAAATCCTTACGGAAACACAAAGTGTGTGTCGGTGTCGATGACAGAAAAGTCTGAATAAAGGGAAGCAGTCATTCAGTGAGGCAGTCAGTCAGTCAGACTAGCAATACACGCAGGACTAAGAAGGAGCATGGATGGAATGAAAGCCAGCTGCGCTTATCAGTGTGAAACAATCGAATTCGATTAAGCAAAAGCAAAACGCAAAAGTGAACTCAAGTGGACCAAGGCTTCAAGGGCACTTCAAAGACAAGAGAAACACTACGCACTAAGGAAAACTACAATATTTTGTGCCCAGGCAGCTGTAAGCCATGAACGAGATGCTGCTTTTTTGAAGTGGCTGCTTTTTTCTTTTGATTGTTGGGGGCGTTTTTCAAATGCCAAGAATTACTGATAAAATAAAAAATTAATTTTCTTTTTATAAATTTTAGCAAGTATTTTATAACTTAGATGATTTTTTGAAAGATCACATTGCAGCCGATTTTTTTAGAGATCTTCCAGATTATAGAAGCGAATAAAATAGTCCATTTCTATTCATTTCTCCATTCATACGTATATATATAATATATTTCTTTGTGTGCATAATCAACAAACACCTAGACCGACCTCTGGACTTCAAGAGCTGAAATTGTGAGAATGTAGTCCTATTAAGAGTTAAATGATCACTTTGAATATCCTATTTAGCTCTGGATCAAAGCTTATATGTCAAGTTTTATGCCAGTTTTTAAATTGTTTCGAATGTCATAAATAATATTGTAGATACATTTCAGAATTCTTCTGATTAAATAGAATGATTTGTTTGACTTTATCAAAAGTGTTTCCTATACTAACCCACAGGACTTGCTCAATAATTTGAATATATATGTGAAAATAGTATTAAACCAAAGACTGAAAGTGAATTATAAATTATTGGGAACAGATCTTTACTGCTTCGAGAAAAATATCTTTTGTTCTCTTATATGCTACTGAACACAAGGCCAGGGAATAGCGGTGCAAGAAATTATTGTTTACTTGGCAATAATGTGGTATTATTACTATTTCACACACATGGAAGTTTACAGTAAATTTTTGTAGTCTAAAACTGTCTAACAATGGGAAGTAAAAGAAATAAATACTACTGAAATACCCGAAATGTCCTGAACGTTTAGAATAATAATAAATTGCCATCCGTCTGTCTATCAGAATGTATGCGAGTTAATCCCACAGTTTTTTAAGCCAGAGAGCTGAAATGAGCAAGTCCTTTTCTTTTTACTTTTCTTAACTTTGGTCACTAAGCATTTATAGTTTCCAAGAAACAAACACCCTCAAAGACAGTCGGCTCTTATTTCAGTCCTTCTAGTATATATGTACATATATACTCACCGTACAATCTTCATTTACTCATAAAAATCCCACGCTTCATTTATTTATGAAGTCTTTTAATATGCAAATTATAGTCTGCAAATGTCATTACGCAAAAATTTCACACCTGCGTAATCAGTAGAAATATTATGAATGCCATTGATTTATGGAATATAATTGTACATTTGTATATCATTGCAAACTTTTTGCTTACAGTCAATATTTGAGTTTGAACAATTTAAGTCGGATTTTAATCTAAATATTCTGAAAATAAAGGTGGAACAAAGAAACTTAACCAATTTGTTCAATTAATATTGGTGTTTTGCAATAGTTTGAAACTATACTTGTATTTTCAAAATCTAATATCAAAATGCGTTTCTATACCGTAATATTCTCTGGAATCCAAACGAACGTATTCCAGATGCTCTTTTTGTACTAAGGATAAGGAGAAAAGCATGTAAGTACGCATATTTTCTTTGCATTTCTTTTGTACTGAGGGTGCAACAAATATTTTTTTATGCACTCTTTTAATGAGTGTTTACAGTCTATCATTGGACGTCGACTAGGCAAAATTCTATTGTATAATGATGTTAAGGTAAGAGTTGTAAATACCCAAGACGCTATCGTATACTTACAATACGCATGTATGTAAATGATAATAAAATAACTTACAATTTCAGTTCACCGATAATCAAATTGACCGTAAGATTTTATTAGATGTCACTTGTCTGGCACAGCAAATTTCCAAATTCAGTCTAATAGCACACAAAAAAAGTCGGTAGTCCATAGTCTGATTAATGTCATCTCCCAAAATAAGTTTTGCGTTATTGTTCATATGAATGCGCACGATATACTGAAAGAAAATAAATGACATCCACCAATTTCACTCAACAAAAGAAAGGAAACTGTTTTCCTTTATTTGGATGTGTATTGCTTCCAAAATTTTGGATATTTTTAGGTGGCTAGGACATTTCAGGTTGAACTAAATTGGGATTCCATAAATAATTTCGAACTATGCATCTATTTGTAATAATTTTTTAAGACTAGCAAATCATTTTGATAGAAAATATATTTAAAATAAAAACCAAAAATAATTGCGATCGACATGTTCAAATCCATAATAATCCAATTTTCGAATGACCATCTCATCTTTATGAAATAGCAAAAAGAACAAAGAACAAAAGAGCACTTTCCAAGAAATATGTTACAATGACACAAGCTCTGGCATCATTAACATTGAGAGAAAGGAGTAATTGTTTAAATCAGGGCTGTCATTGCGGAACAATGCAGCCCAATGCGACCAAATGTTGCCCAAGTGACAAAGTAAAGGGAACAGAAATTTCACTTCGTTTTCTTGCTCGCCAATTTACTTGCAGCTAAATCAGTTATGATTTTGAAAAGCATCATAGTAGTGATGTGAAGATACTTAGATATTTTTATAAATCTTGAAATAAATTCAGTTTTGTATAAAATTTTTGCATATTGTAAAAATCCCACGCCTTATAGTATATTTACCAACTTTATTATGCAAATTATGGGGTACAAGTGTCATTACGCAATAAATTGACACTTGCGCAATTGGAAATATTGAAAATGTCATTGATATATAGAGTATAAGTATATCATTGATAATGTTTTGTCCACAGTCAAAGCCTGAAGTCGAATACGTTGACGTGGATGTGAAAATCTGTTTATAAAATTCAAATATTTTAAGAATAATGGTGAAACCAGAACAAATACCAATTATTTCGTTAGATGTCAATATTTTACAATGGTTTGGAATTATCTTTTCGAAACCTAATATCAAATGGCGTTTAAATACTCTTCTCATCTCTATGTCATTAGTCAATTTGTTGCAGCTTTTCTTTTTGTCCACTATGCAGGGGACCATGAACACTTTTGCCATACATTTGTTTCTCACTGAGGCCAATGCTAATGTTGTATTACGCATATTTTTGATAAATGCATATAGAAAAAGTTTTGAAAATCTTTTCAATCGACTTGCAAAAATGTATACTGATGTTGAGGTAAGTATTAGAAATATTCAAGATGCATATTACCTGAGTATTGAATTATGATGAAATTTTAGTCGAGTGATGACCGCATCGCCCGTAAGATTCTTTTGAATGCAACTAACCGGGCACGGCAAATATCAAAGTTCAATAAGGTTGCTGCTTATTTGAATGGTTTGGGATGTTTTTTGTATCCCTTGGTTATCGAGGGAAGATGTGAGATGATAAATGGATAATGAAAAATGATGAATTGTGTTTTTAACTAATTATTTTCACAGATCATCCGTTACCTATTGCCATTCCTGGAATCGATTTGACAATCTCGCCAATTTATGAGATCAGTTACATTAATGAATTGTTTCCGGTAACTGGTATAATATTGTTATATATGCCCTTTATTAATATATTTGCCGATGTCACTATCTTTGCTACGGCTATGTTGCATATTATAAAACGACGAATTGGCTTCATTAAAAGTGCTGATCAAGTAAATGAATTAATTGAGTGTATTAAGTCGTACGAAGAAATCAGAAAGTGAGTGAGTTTTAAATTTCGATAAGTTCTTGAACGAAAGATTTGTCTTTTCAGATTTGTTGTTGACTTTAATAATTTGATTACTTACATTTTGGCAGTGGAATTTTTACTATTCAGTTCCATGTTAGCTATGATTCTTTTCAATATTTATTCGGTATGATTTTAATTGCAACGAATTGAAATGGAAAATATTATATATATTTTTATTATATATTTTTCTAATTTTGCATAGATTAATATACAATTAATTGAGATTTTCACAATCACATGTTTTCTGGCAACTACAATTTATGTTCTCTTCATTTATTATTGGCATGCAAATGAATTGATGCTTGAGGTCAGTTCCACATTCCCTTGAAATAATGTTGTAATATTGTAAGTGCGATATTTCTATTTCATAGAATATAAATTTATCATATGCTGTCTATAATTTGCCTTGGTATAACTTAAATGTAAAGTTGCGCAAAGTTGTGATACTTTTCCTCATGGAAACTCAAAATCCTTTAACGGTAATTCCAATGTTTTAAAATCGAAATACTGCATTTTTTAAAGTTTATTTTCAGATAAAAATCGGAAATGTTTTTCCCATGAATTTGGCAACATTTCAAACTCTGTTAAGCATCTCATATAAATATTTCACTGTTATGCGTCAAACCACTAAATAGAGGATTGCATAATTGAATGAATGGAAATTAAGTTTCATTGGTTTTCGTATATTTGCCGTTTGAAGCTAGTTTAGTATATAAGATATTAAAGGTGTATTTAGTTTTAGTACATAGTACTTAGTATTTTTATGCTTTGTGATTGGAAATGAAAAGTTTTCAATAAAAACAGAATTATCTTCTTCTGATTAAAAGTTGATTCATTGAACCCATGATAAGCCCAGAAGCACCAGAATTAAAATAGAAATCACAAAAAATTATGGAAAATTTCTTCATTTCTCCACATAGTCATCTTTTAGCTAGAAACATTTTAACCGGTAGTGGTCAATAACTTTGATACTCTGTTTAAAGTAAGAATCGTTGAGCTCCTCAATATAGTCATCAACCGCAAACTCTGGCAAATCATTTCATGCGATCTCTTTCTTCATGGTTGACACACATTGAAACATTGACACATCATATGTAAGAGGTTTGTTCAAAAAGTATCGCGAATTTTGAATTTCCGCCGGTTACGTATATTCGATTTCCGATTTTCTTGTGACGTTATGTTGTAGTACTCATGTCCCTCAGTTATGCTAACAGTTAATTTTTGACAGCTGCTTTGCTTGCATGTGTTTTGGCTCATCTTCGATTTTTGCCTATTCCAAAAAAGGGATCAAAGAATTTGTATTAAATTTTATATGAAAAACAAAATTAAGAGCGCGGACGCATTTCAAGTGTTGACTGTGGCATATGGTAAAGGTACTCTGGATCGAAGCAATGTTTATCGGTGGTGCAAAATGTTTTCAGAAGGCTGAGAAGATGTGAACGACGTAGAGCGTGCCGGACAGCCGAGCACTTCAACAACAGACGAAAACATTGATGAAATGAAGAAAATGGTATTTGCCAATCGTGGAATCACCGTTAGAGAAGTTGCTGCGGACCTAAACATATCAATAAGCTCCTGCCATTCAATTTTTACTAATGATTTGGTCATGAGACGTGTCGCCGCGAAATTCGTAACAAAATTGCTCAATTTTGACCAAAAACAGCATCGCATTAATATTGATAACGAGCTGTTGGACTCTGTCCGCGACGTAACTGGTGACAAATCATGGATTTATGGTTATGACGTGGAAACCAAAGCCCAATCATTCCAATGGAATCTGCCGCACGAGCCAAGACCGAAAAAAGCGCGGCAATTAGGTCGAATGTCGAGGTTTTGCTTACAGTTTTCTTCGTTAGTAGGGGCGTGGTGCAGTATGAGTTCTTACCACAGGGTAGAATGGTCAATAAGAAATATTACCTGCAAGTTATGCGTAATTTGTGTGATGCAACAATCCACCAGAAACGCCCGGATTTGTGGAAGAACAAAAATTGGCTTTTGCACCATGATAGCATCCCTGCTCACATATCGTTGCTTGTGCGCGAATTGTTGGCCAAAACCAACATACTAATAATGCCGCAGCCACAGTATTCCCCAGATCTGGTTTCTTGTTCCCGAAACTGATGAGGCCCATGAAAGGACGACGCTACGCTACGATTGAGAAGACCGAAGGAGGAGCTGAACAAGACCAAAAAAAAATTATTTTTTGAAGTGCTTTGGAAAAATTGTTGGCACAAGTGTATAATATCTGGTGGGGATTACTTTGAAGGGACAAAATAGACATTGAAGTATATTTTAAAGTCTTCAACAGTAATCTGCTAGGAACTCATTGAATGCCATCAAAAATTATAAATTCATTTTTCGTTTTCCATTTTTAGGATTCCGGACCCAAAGGGTACCAAAAGGAACCCTTTTGCAGAAACTTCGTTGTCCGTCCGTCCTCAGATCATATCTCATAAACCGCATTAGTTAGAGTGTTGAAATTTTCAAAGGATATGTAGTTCTATCCGGGCATCAGCAACAAATACTAAAATTAAAATATTTTCAAAAACTTAAAGGGGTTCCCATACAAGAAACATTTTGGTTTGTATGGCAGCTATACGATCCAGTAACCCCACGATCTTAAAATTTGAACGGTTGGTGGCTTTATATCAGAAAATTATATTGTCGAAATTTCAGTTTGATCGGATTACTAGGGAGGGTACCTCCCAACAAACCATCATTAAAATTCAGGTTTTAATTAGGGAAACTTTTTTGTTTTTTGATCTATCGAACTAAAATTTAAACACTATAAGTTTTTGATATATGCGCGGTACATTTGTTGGAATCAGCCAAATCGGCCAACTAGAAGGGGTACCTCCCATACAAACCCCATTAAAATTAAGGTTCTTATTCGAAAAACTTTTTTTTTTTGGACTATTGAACTGAAATTTAGACACTATAAGTTTTTGATATAGGCGCGGTATATTTTTTGGAATCAGTCAAATCAAACCCTAATCTGGTGCGGAACCCTCCGTGTACGAGTCTGACTTGCTCTTGGCCCATTTTTATACATTCTTGTACTTTCTTATTATTTCATGTTCTTTTTTAACCATATTTATTTAAAATGCATTGGAAAATATAAATGCCTTCTTCTTTTGTTGAAATACTTATTATTTTAACAATAAGATTTGACTGTAATTTTAATAGATAACCTTGATCACCGGTGAATATTAATCAGATTTCATTTTTAATAAGTTTAGCAAGTATTTTATTTGTCGCTTAAATGTTTTGTTAAATGATGCAATGCTGCTGATACTTTAAGAGATCTTATTGTAAATCTTAGCTGAAAGAACACTGAATACAATTTCTATGCAGATAATAGACAATAATGTCTGACAAGCACAACAAAACAAAAAACAAAAAAATAGAAGACACTTTTAAGAATAATACGGAAAGTGACTGCAATCTACTTTGTAAATAGTTGGGGGTTATTACAATGATGCTTATAAAGCAGAAGAGAAGCATTCAAAGAACAAAAGAGAAAAAAAACAACAAAAAGTAGTGACATTTGATATTCCCTAAAGTATATCCACAACAAATACAATATATATACACGAAAATCATAAGGAAGCGAAGGGGCAGTTGACGACGTAGATGTAGAAATTGTTCCATGTTCTTAGGGTGGCTGTCTCACTCACATAAAAAAGGTCACGTCTTATCTATTTACCTAAACAATTTGCTTAGAATGTTTACAACATAAGCGTATGTACACATTTATTTACCTTTAAATACCTAACAACGTCACAAGGGCCAAAAGCCATCACCATCACCGTAACCAACAGAAAAAGATACACTTTTTTAACATTTGATGAGATCACAAACAAAAGAAGACCAACGCTAAAAAACGATAAAAAATGGTGAAAAAATAGTGTTAGCGATGGCAAGGAAAGAAAATTTAGAAAAAAAAAAAACATTCATGGCACATTAGGCCAATAGTCAAGGGAATTGTTTTATAAGCTATGAGGAAGAAGATGGGACAGCAAGTGAAAAGAAGAAAGTGAAGAAAACAAATGAGAGTCTAGTCTAGTAGTACTATGTATTAGGATATTGCAACCAATTTTTGCATGACCATGAAAAGCAAAACAAACTTATGCCAGTTATTTTCGTTACCAATCCAACCAAGAGATACAAGTCTACAAATCTTGGGTTCTAATGGTTAAATGGAGAATATTTTTTATTTGCTTTATTTTTTTCAAAGTCACAACTTTGAAGTTTCAATGGCATAATGTTTACCATCCAAAATTGAATAAGAAAAAAATATATATTGTATATGGAATAAGCAAATTTTACTTTACTTTTACCCGATAATGATGACGACGTCTAATTTTGCACGTGTTGAAAGTTGTGGGGGGTGTTGGGTCTGGCACGCGTATTGGCTACTGCACCCATAAAATATGAGGGGGAACAGGATTGAAAGGTATTGCAAGGATAAACCCAAAGTTTGTATTCATCTATCAGTACTTTTTAAAATCGTCATCAGACAGTGAAGCATAAAAAAAGGTAAAATTGATAAGTAAACAGCAATGAGTAGCAACCGGTAAAAGGTTTGAGCAATAAAGAACTTAATTTATGACTTTCTTTTTGAATTGAAATGTATTTTCATCGTGATGTTGTTGAATGATGTGATTGCAGTCGAAGGGAAATGGTTTCATTTTAATGTAGAATTTTAGAGTTTATGCTTCAAAACATCTGAGTGAAACTTTATTAGCGCCGTTGGGCAAAAATTTATACTAAACATTTGAGTGAAAAAATATAAATCGTCACGAATTTGGTGGCTCTGTATCTCATGAACCACACTAGGTAGAGACTTGAAATTTGCACAGAATGTGTGTTTCTATTGCCATATGCCCAACAAATAATTTTTGGAAAATCCACCGGAAAAGTCTCAAAAACCGATTACATTTTTACAACAAGAATATGCAATTTGTGTGTATAAAAATATTTATAACAACAACATGCTTGCAAACAGCTTGTATGTTGTACAAAAACAAGCGAATGTACGAAAAAAAGAGAACGAGAAACACAGAGAAGCTTGTTGATGATC
The DNA here is from genome assembly GCA_037043295.1 of Amiota minor. Taxonomy (NCBI): domain Eukaryota; kingdom Metazoa; phylum Arthropoda; class Insecta; order Diptera; family Drosophilidae; genus Amiota; species Amiota minor. Next base: position 2,051,165 of record JBAMAW010001038.1, read on the forward strand.
CAATTTATGTGCAAAAGGGGACAAACGGCAAACAGACTGACAGACTTTAAGATGAGTTCGCTCTGTCTGTTTTTAAGAAGTTTCACTTCTATCACGTGTACGATGGCACACACGCAATTTTTATAAAGTTTTCCTAAATATAATGATAATTTTCTTAATAAGATTCGTTACATTTATGTAGAACCATGCAGAGAACCTCCATTTTAGTATTGTATAGTAAAACATTTTATATATAGAAATAATAAGCATGGTGGGAGAAATCGCTTAATCTATGTCTCTTATCCATTACAGCCTGGTCCACTTGCCAGTTGCAAGCCTACAAGCTTCCTGTTTTTTCCAATTCTGAAATTATATCTTGTCTGAGGCCAGCCAGCAAGGCTTAATAACAAGTAATTCCCGGGGTCTAGCTGCATTTTTCGCAGTTACGTGCGTGAGATAAATGTCAGTGGAAGAATGACATCCAGAGCTGTTCGGGGTGTAGTTCGAAGAAATCCAGTTATGTCCAAATAGGCTGATCTTTGATTATATATGGGTAGGAGTAGGATTCCATAGGTCTTACAAACGCAATATAAAACCAATGGATCCGCTCTCATAATTATATGAATATCGAATTGATATTTTGTAGCAATCTGGTATGTAAGCTAGATTTTTTTGATTACTGGAGGTGTTAGTTTTTAAATAAGCTTTGTTGACTAAAATTTTACAAACCTTTTTGTAACAACATTTAACATACTTAAGCCAGAATGGGGTAACATCATTAAACCCAAGTTAATGATCGGTCATGTTTTTCTTAACATAATGCAAATGTAAAAGAATCGATTCTAAGAAAGAGTTAATTTTAATCTAATTATATGTACAATAGAATAGTATAGGATGGATTCCTAGAAGAAATTGAAACTCTTTAGCTGCTCCGTAGGCAGAAAAAAACAAATTCCGTATTCTTGGAGAAATAAAGTTCAAATGACGACTAGTCATCGCAATATTTTCAAACAGTACAATAGTTGTAAGCAAAGTTAAAGATTCTGCAAGAATTTTTTAAAGGTCTTTTTACTAACTAGCAATTTGGATTGGACTTAGCATAATGCTAATTATTTTGCTGGCACTCTGATTGTAGAAGTATTGATTATTCCAAGAGTTGATGCGGCTTTTTGTTTTCCAATTACTTGGGTCCACAAGACTAGAAACTGCATTATTAATATGTACACTTTGCCTTTCCACATGAGACTTTGCATGGCTCTGTGTATTAGTGGAGATTGAATCGATGCAAAGATTGCGTTCAATGTAGCTGCTACTAATGTAACAGGGTGACTTACAGGCTGTGAATCACACACAGCACATCTCAATCTTTGTTCTGTTTGCATTATGTTGCCGGTATACGAGCAGACTCATAACTGGGTAACATATCCATACAGGTTGTATTGTATAATTTTTTTATACACTATTACTTTGTTGCAGTTCGATAGAGCAGTCCGCTTGCCAATACATTATTCTGAATTTTAGTTATGAAAGCAAAACAAACTTAGATTTAATTAAACTGTCAACTAAAGTGACTCCAATATTATTTTTATTAACAATATGTTCCTTTTGTAAAGCATACTTATTATTTGATTTGATCTTCATCACATATAATAATTTCTAATTTCTTGTAAGAAGTTTTGTTTTTATTTTTTGTTGATATCATTTCTTCGCCATTTCTATGAAATCATTGCCTCAAACAAAAAATACCAAGCTACTAACAAATAACCTTCTATTTCTTCTTATCTTACTTATTAATTACCAAGCAACTTCAAAAGATCATTTTTATTCTGGTGGATTCAACTTAATATTTCTGTGTCTGGTTGTTGTTGTTGTGAAAATAAATGAAAATCTTCTCTACAAATATAAGCCTATAGAAGAACTGAACTAAAAAGGCAGGAATGGCAGAGTGGATGAAACTGGTAAAAATGAATAAGTATGGTGGTAATAGGGGATGGAGGTGAAATAGCAAAAGATAAACTTCTGTTATTGCCCTTGACCTTAGCTGGAGTGAGTAATCGAAAATGGAAGAATGAGTGAATGTGAGATGCATACAGAATAGGAATAGAAAATAAACACCAATAAGAATAATAAAAACAACGTAGGACAACAAACAATAGCCACCGTCATCCTGGAACAGGATAAAAGCAGCAAAAAAACAAAAGTACGACGGCGCATAATTAGCAGCAGCAGCAACATGAAAAGGAAAACAAAAAAAAAAAAAAAACAAAAAATACTAAAAAGGAATATGGAAAAAAATACAACCAGGAGAAATTCGCGACAGATAACGAACGAATGGTGAAGGAGTGGGGCACGCAAATGAGAGTAGCAACGAACGAATTAGCAAATAGCCAAATGTGAAAAAAGAAAAGAAATCAAGGAATACAAACAGAATAAACTCGATGGAGATGAAAAGCATTTTCACAATATTCTTCATAACAGTGAGAAAAGAGCTTTCCTAATTGAAGATTTGCACTTGTAATGACTACGACAATAGAATGATGAGGATAAAAAAGGTTATTCTGCTGTTGATTGAAATGATTATGTTGAAGTTGATGATGCTAATGATGATGAAGATTTGGTAGAAATTCTGAAGATAAGGAATTCATAGCGACATAGTGTCAGGTTGTGGCTTATTGGATACACATTTCTTTTTTTTTTTTATTTAATCAAAAAAGGATATGTAAAAAGAAAAAAACAACAAATTGAAAAATAAAAATAAAATTATGTAAAAGAGATTGGAAAAATCTTGTTGATGAGGGTTGAAGTACGTTTTAAAACAATCACTACTGCACTGTACTGTACTGTATTTACAGAACCGTTGAAACTGAACTGATGTATGATTTTATTAAAAGCTTTGAACGAACTAATGAATGCAAATTGAAATGATTGTGACATTTAAGTTTCCGAATTGATTGATTTACATAATGAACAAGTTCAATGAAAATAGTATCTTACTATTTTATGTGTGCATAATAAATTAAGTTTTCTAGTTTTACTCTATTGACACACGTTTAGGAAACCAAAAACAAAAATAAATATAAATAAAAAATGAAAAGTTAATGGAAAATTGCTTCTACAATCTATATCTATCTATCTATCTTTTTGTGAATTTGTCATGTATCCATTTAACATTCGGTAATTGAATTAAGCCGCTGTGTAACATGTTTGCTGACATTTTCAAACTCATGCTGCTGCTGCCGCGATGGAACGCGTTAAAACCCTCAAGCCTTCTTGTTTGTGGCTAATGCACATACATAGATACATGCAGAGGGTTGTAGTGAGATACATATATGTATATGACTAGTCGTATTTCCTATTCAATGATGTGCTATTTTTTTTTTTTTACTTCCTATACCCACTTTACGAATTATTCAACAACTACTGCCATATATCTCTTATAGTTGATTTCCCTCACTTTTACACTTGAGGCAATAAATTACGTATACGCCACGTTCTATGAAACCTTCAATTGCAGGCAGGACACATAGACGCACATACTATTTTTATGTTTTTTTTTTTTTTTTTGTTTTTGTTTTTGTTCAGCTGCTTCTTTCATTTTACTTTTGTTCAGTACTTTGAACAATTGTGACCACATGGACATGAACACATTGGTACTGTTTCGTTCGTACATTTTGTCGTTATGGTTCAGTAGGCATTTCGGGTTTGGGTTTTGGTTTTGGTCTCACTTGACCATCAATTTCACATTGCTCGTTTCGCATTCACATGTGTTTTATTGCCAGCAAAAATAAAATGCGTGACTTAGATAAACTACGAGGAGTTTTCCAAAAGTTGTTGGAGCACCTTGTGTAGCGTAGGAACATGACCAACTTAAAAAGGCAGAGAATAGATAAAACAATAATAAAATCTGTATAAAAATGGTAGCATATCTCTGATAGTTCTCTCACATGTTAGCCAATATTCTAGCACAAAACACTTGAATATATCGAGTATGTTCGACTTGCGGTAAATAGAAAGTGTTCTCACCGAAAAGCACCGTCTTGATGTTATAAAGACAATTAAAAATAATATAATGAATGTATTAAAGGCTATTCGGAAGACTGACTACCAGCACTGCTTTATGAAAGCACCGACGAGAGTGTGTTTTTCTATCAATTAGGGATTTCTGCAACTAATGCCGAGAATATAACATATAGGTACATATAAGTTGGATACTTTTCAGAAACACCACGTGTATATTACAAGGACATGTCATGGATGCCTATAGTGGTTGTGACAAACAAAAACCAAATCAAACCAACAACTGAGCTAAACGGGCATGCTCATTATGGGACATGAGACTAGTCACTAGTACTAGCAGTACAATATTTGAACATTTCAGTTCAATTCCGTAAGTTTGTTTTGATCTCCTATACAGTACACCATTTGTACTATGTATGTGAAAATCAAGTTACAAGTTCTGTGCTATATGGTTTGCTTGATAGCTCATTTTCTCAGTTATCGCACTTTTAATCAAATTTGCCGCACAATTCAAGTGGAATTCTGAAAAGTCATAGCTTTGCTGACCATAGTTTGCAATTTATTGTTGTTTACTTTCATTTTTTCTACTGTCATTGTGGTAAATAAGCATAAAATCTATAGCCAACATAGAAACACGAAACCAAAGACTCATCACATTCACCAGCATCTGAATCGCCATCACCATTACTATTACCATCATCATCACTATTACCATCATCATCATCATTATTATCATTATTGTTGTGTGGCTATTGAGGTTAATAGAGCTGAGAGCTGAACTGAGCTGAGTTGAGTTGAACCTAACCAGTGATATGTAGATCCCTTTACCATATTTTATATGTATGCTTATTCATTTATTCAATGATGGCTAGAAAATTTCTAGTTTTATGCTGTTTCAGCATAAAAATATCCTTGTGTTGTTGGCATAAACTTTATTTATTATTGTTATTTTATTTCATTTAAATGACATACAACTGTCGTTTACATATAAAAATACACATTCTTGTTGCAAATAGCAATGTCATACTCATGTGCATTAATTTACGTTAGTATACAGGACACATGACGCAGGACATACATATCCTTTCTCTATAGAATGTTTAACGCAATGCATGAAAATGGCTAATAAAGCTGCAGTAATAAATTATTTTTCATGCAGCAAATAAATTATACGCAATTAACTGAAATTTTTTGCATAAAATGCAAAATAAAATATTATTATTTCTTTATTCACTCATCTCTAAATATATTTAATATTTTATAATAAACTATTATTATCTATTTATTTTATATTGTTATATGTTTACAATAGTCAAATTTAATCTTTTTATATGCACTTTTGGGTTCAAAGTTGAATCTCATTTATATGTAAATGAGAAAAAGGCTTCAGGCATGCATTCATAAATTTCTAAGCTAATGATATCACACTTTATATACTTAAACAAAATCACACAGATACTGAAATACATATATTGAAGTGTGTAATGTGTGTGCATAATTGTTATATAAATACCCTTACTCTATATAAAATCGGCTTAAAGTTCATTAAATGCCATTCAAATTTCCAATAAAATTAGATGCATTTGAATGATTTGCACCTTAATAAATTGATAATCCAATTGAGACATTAAATTTAAGGAAAATAATTGTGTCATTGAGTCAATGAAATAGAAAAACCTTAAAAGTTTATATTAAGCTAAGGATTTAACTTTATTGGCAATCAACTGAGTATTTGATCAGAATTTAACTACATATTTATTTATTTATTTACTTTTAACTATCGTTACCCGGCGTGCGTTGCTCAGTTTTTAAAAAATGAGAGGAAAAATACAACAATAACAACAACAACGAAGAAACGTATAAAACGTTTTGTGTGGTTTTTTTTTTAAAAACTTAACAGTTAAAAATAGTTTATTTAACTTTAAAAAATGAAAAAAATAAGTATGCAATTTGTTGCATTAAGATTCATTTGTTCTTTAAAACAAATAATTATTATAATCGGTTCAGTATATTTTGCGCCAAATGAAAAAAATATTAAAAGAATGACATAAAACTATCTCTATCTGGACAACAGCGCCACCTACCGGATCCAAATGTAGCAACAAACCTGACTGGTAACTCCATGAGATAATCAAGCAATCAAGCAATAGCCCAGCAAATGCCAACTTTTCTTTTTCACTCATCATCAACAGCATTACAAAATCATATCATATCGTTCTATTAGCTTCCTGGCTATACTGTTGAAAAAGTTCTGCCAGTTCTGGACGACTTTCGTTAGAGGCATGGAACTCCGAAGCAGGGTCACCAAATTGTGAACTTTATAATTTTGTGGTATGAAAACAAAAAGTACTGCCCTACGGTCTTTTTAGACATTAAACAGGTTTTTGAAAGTATAACACACACAGATCGTCGCTATATACTCAAAACCCTTATACCAACGTCCTGTTCTCTCTGGCTATAATCTTACATTCATTTATTCTTCATAAAATATATAGTCGAGATGTCAAAAATTAAACTCATTAGAGCCGAATTTCTTAAGGTAGCGGTCTGCGTCTATTTATTTATCCGATTAGTACTGCCAATTTACCAACTGCTGATGACAATAATACCAAAGAGCTATACTTGCCACCTTAGAATTCAAAGATGAATCTTTACCAATCTGCAAAATCAACTTAAACAATTGGAATTCGGGTTTCAAATATTGAACATTGTTGTCAATCTCATTACATTCAGCTTGAGAGTTGGTGATTGTCCACCAAGATGTTCTCTCACATCACTCTTTTGTTAACTATTTTTGATTTAACTTGACAGAAGGCTCACGTGACAAAAGCACATCAAAGAGAAGTGAAACGTCAAAAAATGAGTTGAAAGATATTTAGCTTAAACTGTCCAATTGGTTCTCATTTCAAACTTTGCCTTGAATACAAAATACTTATTAGTCATAAAACCAGTATACCAATATGGAATTTAACTTAGAGGCAGCTGAATGCAATATTGAAATCCTGCAAAGAAGCCTTGCCAGAGCTCCATATTACGTAAAAAATTCAGTTTTATACTGAGATCTTCGCATACCAAAAGTGAAAGAATAAATTACTAGGTGCAGTAAAATCTGTATAAAACAGCTGGAAAATCATAGTAATGTTAAACAATATCAGCAATACGAGTAGACATATATCAACCACTTGACTTATCGCCTCTGCAGCAAGCACAATACAATTTATGTGACTCTGTATTTGTTCATATATTCAGAGGGACGCCACTGAGTCGGATTGACCAGTCAATCTATCTGTTAGTTATCATCAAGAGGATGCAGACGAGTCCCAGAACCACATTGCTTTTATGCTTTCTAAACGTAAGTAAAAAAAAACTATTTAAGAGAAAAGAACAGTCCCATGCGCAGCGTTTAAAAACCCAGCGGTTGTGCTTTCATACCCCTTGCTTTTTCTTCAAGCTTTTGCCATTTTGATTGGAACTGATCTACTGAACCAAATCGGGATCTGCTAAGGTTGAACATTTATTTCTTCCCTCATTGGCTTCATAATATTCTTTTATGGCAGCATCAATGATCATCATCGGCACCTGAGGTTTAGAGCCTTATGTCCCTTTAATGTGCTTAAAATGCGAAGTTTTTGTTGGTATTCTAATCGCTTCATTATGATAAACCTAAATTGGCTCATACACTTATATGATGTAAACTTTTTTAAAATAGTAGAAATTTTCTTGTTCACTAATATCACTCAGAATACAGGATATTTCTTATCCGACATGATAAGCACAAGTTGCACAATAAATTTTGTAATTCATCATATGTAATACAATATTTGTGAAATAAGTATTGTAAGTATATTAAATGTGTGTAAATGAATTCAAAGTGATATTTCAATATTTATTAACGACTGCTATATCTAATTTCCAATCACAAACATCTAATTACATCAATATGATTAGGAGGGAACGAACAGCTTAGATTAACTGTTTTCTTATCCAGCTGAAAGGTGAAAGAAAATTCAAGCTTCCTGACTATAAACTGACGGCATTTAATACAATTTGGTTAAATTTTATCATTCACCTATTCCCTTGATTGATTGATCATCACTGAAACTATCTCTTAATTTTCTAACATTCTGAATCAAGTTATATACTTGTATTAATTCTCTTTTTACAAATATATTATTTGAATTGTATTTATTACTCATCACTCTACTTTTGCACAACCAACTAATCTCTGTATGCAAATTCCAGAAACTAGAAATTTACCAGGATGCCTTAGATAAGGAAGACAGACTAGTAATTAAATATTTTACAATTCTTTTGCAATGGCAACATTTAGACATGCATCAAGTGTTCTTTATATGCAAAATTCTAACATAGATGCCAACATTGAATGAAGCAATAGATACAATACTTCACTACACATGTATTGTACAATATGTAACAACAAACGATCAACTAGGCCACACAACCATCAACGCACCCACAAACCCAAATAGTAAGTACTAAGAATACTTGTATGTAAAGCAAACACATTGAAGACAATTAATTATGCTGTTTAGTTCTTAGCAACGATTTGTGGAGTTGAATTATGGTTACGATTTGACCAGAAAGAGTCTGATTCCCCTGGGCCTTTGAGGTTAAGGGTTTTATGCTTCATGAAATGCCGGCAACAACAACAACACAACTTCAAAACAATCACAACAACAGAAAAGTCATTAAGATATTTCAGTTGCTTGCACTTTTGTGCTGTATTAACTAAGAGGAGAACGAGCCTTTCAAAGATTACGAGAGAGTTTGGTGGTTAGGAGGAGAGGAATGAGAGAAAGAGTGTGAACTGAATTTAGTTGTAATAGTTGCTAAAAGAAATGAATTTATGTTTCTCTGTGTGTTGCATATTTGTTTGTAGGCGGCATGTTGAATATTTTTGCATTTCCAACAGCTTTTCCATTTAATTGTTTTCGACTCAGAGGCAAAATCATGTTTGACGTTTACCAAACACAGAACCGCATCGGCAGGACTCTAGAACCAGGACCCATTACTACTACTCCTACTACTACTACTACTACTTCCATGTTCACGTAGCCACCGCGGCACTTCACTGACTTCACTGCATTTTAATAAATAAAATTTTCGCTCAACAGAAAAACAAACAAATCTACACGCATTTTGACTTTAGCAAACTTGCAACTTGTAAAGTTGCCAAGCATCGGGTGCATTGAGTCAAGAAGTCAAAAGGGAGTATTTCAATCCAAATGCAAGGCATAGAGGCAACCTAAAGGCAAAAGGATTGTGGCAAGTTTAATGGAGTGCATCGGTGGAGTTGAGGCAAAATTAAGTTAGTACAGAAAAAAAAAGAGGAATAAAATACACTACACTTGCGTTATTGTGAACTAATTTAGTTTCAGTTAATTTATGAAGTTTTAATTCATCCAAAAAAAAAACGACGATTGACGAATTTAAATGACAAAAATTGGTGATCCACAAAGTGATACCTTTTCTGGTGACGCATTTGTTTGCTCTTGTTCAGCAAGAGTATTACAAATTGATTAACATAATCCACCAGAATGAAGTGATCATATAAAGTATCTGAAAGTGTGTCTGACAATTCCCTCTGCTCGGACAATTCTTTACAGCGGTTTAGTCCTAAACCTCTGATGCAAGTTTGCTTTAGTTTTGTAAATAAAATAATAATAAAACGAATGTCTTATCCATTTTTCAAACTCTTTAACCATTGAGCAAATTCCGTTCCGGAAGAACCGAATTTATTGAACATCAATCAACCACCCTTTTTCTTAGATGTAATTTTCATCCGGGATAACTACTTTACTTGTTCTTAAAATATCAATCCATTTATCGAAAATTTTTGTTTACTTGATTTCAGAATCATCATTAGAGACTTTTAAATCCATGTTTGGAAATGCAGATGCTTTTAAAGTTTTTGTTTTTCACATAACCGAGAGTCTACTGTGTAGCAAAACGTTAGAGAAGAAAAACAATACTGAACGTTATTTTATGCTTAGTGTGGCGCGAGCGCATAAATTTTTGAAATTAAAAGTAGAAAAGAAAACATGATGTTGTTGTTGTAGTTATTGCTATTGTTGTTGCCACTAGTATAGTGCAATTGTTGTTGGCATAGTGCGCAAACATTAAGAGTTAAACTAAAACCGAACAGAAGCGCTTCACAATGATTTTCATCTACAGCGAGGAGCAAACACTCCAAGTAAAGCTTCCGGTTGCTATGGCGTATACTTGATGTAGTTCCTTTCCTCCGTTTCTATTTATCTACACTTTATACAAACAGAACAGCAAAGTCCCTACAGCTGGCTGCTTGACTGGCTCACTGGCTGGCTGACTGGATGCTTGTTTTTCTGACTATTTCCCACTACTTGCCATTGCTTCTCCTTGTTCACCAATTTCGCTACACAGTTGTAGCCTTTTGTCATGTTGCAGCCGCCGCGTTCGTTGCACTCAATTTTGAAGCGTTAAGTTGCACATAAATTTAAATATACACACCAAACCAAGAGCTCTGTACAACTCAACTCAAGTTGAATCGAATCGAGTTGGGTCGAGTCTCGTCGACGTCGTTGTCGTTGGTATACAGAGGCCTCCTTTTTGGTGCTGTTTTTTATTCTTTTTTTTTTAGGAGGGAGTAAATGAGTTAAATGGTGGCATGTGGCGCCTGCCCAAGCTTTTGTGGCAACATTGTGAAATTACCACAAGTATACGAAACGGTATGAAACGAAATGACAACAATGGCAGTCAAGAACCAGGCATCAAGCATCAGGCACTGGGCTGGCAATGCCAGTTACCAGTTACTAACTCCATTATGCGTTTGCCGCCATTTTGTGCACTGACCATCTTTTTGCCCTCACTCATTCCCTTATATTTTCATTTTCTTTCTGTTTTTTTTTTTTGTGTTCCGTTGCTTGGACTGTACTTCCGTTGGTAGTGTCCATCAACATTGTTCCTGACTCCCACTTACTGGGTCTCTTGGGGTACCATCATCATTCAGTTCGGACTATATCTGTTATTGTTGCAATTAATATTTTTGACATTGGATTGCTGCCGTGATATACCGAGTCTGTTTACGACGAAGACACTCAATTATTTTGTTGTAAATGGAAAAGGCATTGCCGTGTCATTATGATGCATGCTTTCCGGTGGACGATGCGAATCTATGGAGCGTGAGTATGAATGATTTATCCATGAACATCATCATTTTTAAATAAAAAATCATTTTGGAGCAGATGCCTAAAAAATAAGATGTCTCTCAGAAGTAATTTCTTTAATTAAATAAACAGCAAGACTTTTTAAAGAAGATCATAAGATTCTTTTGTCATAAGTATTGAGTATATTGAATATTTGTCTTAGAATCAAATCTATCACGTGGTGGTGTAATTGACTAACTTCCTGGAAACATAAATACCTAAATTTAAATTAATAACTTTGTATAAACCAGAAAATCATATTAGGAGACTCTTTAAACTTTTTAAACAAACCAAGTGAATTCAACAAAAATGAGAACCAAGAACAAAAAACTTTGACTAATTCCCAAAGTAAAGTAAATATTTACACTTGAAACAGAAACCAGTCCCAAAAGAACTTAGTAAGACACAAGAAAACTTTGGTGTGAGCAAAGCATTTAACACTTAAGTAAACTATTGTAGTATATATAGACCAAGATGACTCGATCCACAATTTAAGCCATAAATACTGATACTATCTCCACAGACTTCTCCTAACCACACCCATAGGTATTTGTATTGTACCATTTTACTATTCTACGATATAAACCTTACTTAGCCTAGTTCTTTTGCCTCTGGTAGAAATTATATTTTGTTATTTTGTACTGCTTTTGGCTGAAAATAATTTTCATTAATAGTTTTGCACAGGAAGAAGGAAATAGGTGGCAGGGGATGCTTCTATGGATGTCATGGCAAACTCTCTGCGTGTGGCATGTGGCATTGGTTCAAAAATTTAATTTCGCGTTAAAAGTAAATTTTCTGTTTGGCAAATCGAAACGCCTGCAACTCACATGCTCATATTACTTGCAACAGCTGCAATATCAACAGCCATCATTTGGTTTCTATCTTCTACTGCTCACTGCCTTTCAACGGATCCTTGTAATTATGTTCGTACTCGTCAAGTGACAATTTCACACGCTAATGTATCTCCAAGCACATCACATCACCAAACTGCTACCTCTACTGCGATACTTGTCTCTTATAACAATTCTGCCTTCAGCATTTAGCTGTTTTGTTTGCATATTTTGTGCAACGTCTGTCAACATCATATTAGGCACATCTCTGTCATTTCTCATGGCTCAACCACCCACCCTCCTCTCCGTATCTTTCTCTGTCCCTCTCCCGGTTTCTTCATTTATAAAATGATGATACCTGCAGCAGCAGCAGATACTCATAGTACTATTGTATTTCCATGGCATCTATCTTTTGTTGCAACATTGTTGCTCAACTTCAACTTCACTTTAATGAGAAAGCAGGCGAGGGTGAGTGCAATATAAGGTGCATCTCTAGTTGGTTGGTAGATTGTTTGCTTGGTGGGCTTAGAAAGTTTTATTGTATAAAACATTTTCGCAAACTTTGCGGTTTTTGCAACAATTTGTGGTATTTTAGTATTTAATCCTTTGTCTACTATCTACTTGTCTCGTTCGCTGTCTCACTTTTTGTAGCTGGCAACACAACAAGCGAATGTCACAACTTCATAATATTCAGAAAACTTATGAAACACACGAATACAACCACACACACACACATTCACACACACACACATACACACACACACACACTACGTTTAAGTTCCATACCTGTTATTATCGTTGAAGTTGTTTGTTATTTTTGTTGGAAAACATCAACAGTTTAAAATTAGAAAATATGTCCACGCACCTGTTTCATCATAGTAGTAGTAGTAGTAGTAGTAGTAGTAGTAGTAGTCTCCAACTACAATAAAAGCAAACAAGTACCACAAATATTTCAATGTAGTTGATGATAAAAGTTTTTGAAATTTAAGAATTGAAAATAAACACTTTTTTTTTGCTTAAAGTAAACCTAATGAGATTAACAAGAACAAACCAACGTTTAAAAATTTTTTAGTGATTTTCAAGTGAGTTTATTTAATACAAATATTGGTTCGTGTTATATGAACTTTATTATAGAAAGGAAGCAAAGTTGGTTGACAGTATATCGATACAAGGAGTTATTTTATCAAACTAATCAAAAAGTATGCACCTCATATTATCTATACACATTTGCCATTTAAGCGGAATAATGTTCAGATGTCCAAATTGCGGAACTACTGGTATTGCATGGGTGCTAAGTCTGGTTAGTATGGAGAATGTTGAAGAAGTTCCAACTCCAATCTGGCGTTATCTTGCAGTAATTTAGGAGGCGATGATGCGGTTGCACGTAAGAACTCCTACTTCATAATAATGCGAATTTCCGACAAATTCATTTTTTCCAAAATAATTTTTTACCAAAAATTCATAACTTCATTTTATCAGGTTGCTAACAACAACAAAAAAAAAAAAAAAAAACGAGACTTTAAAGTATTAAAATTTTTTTGTACAATTATAAGCTAGCGATTGGGGCTCTCTCAATGGCTCACATTTAGCCGAATTTGTGTGTCGTTTTAAGCTCAAAATCACTTCTAAAGGGTTTACTCAGGGAAAAACTACTTCTTTGCCCCAGTTACTTTGAAGATTTCTTTTTTCCACAATCTCATGAGTCCGCTTACTTAATTAAGGAGGGCAGCTGTAACATTTTGCAAGCAACCAAACCTGATATAATTGTCAGTGTACTCACCTTGCTGCTTACATATTGGAAAAGTTTTGAGGCTTATGCCAAGCCCCAAGGGGAACTCAAATGGAAACGTGCCCCTATTATTGTACCAACAGTAACAAGACAAAAGACAAGAATTTGGTGTATAGTACATACATACTACAAGGAGGATGGTCACTTTGCTTCTTTCGAGGTATCAGATCTCTTATACTATGATTTATTTAAATTTGTCAAGAAGGCTGAGAAAATTTTTAATTTTAATAAAAAAAAAAAAAATTGTAAGTCGGTCAAACATTGTTAAATATCATTTAATACGAGTATCATTTAATATTGAAACATCAAACGAAGAACAAAATTTTATTATATTTCGTGAGCTGAAACAGTTTTTTCTTTATTATTGAATTTATCCTTATTAAACACGTAACATAAATCTTTCGTAGTAAATAAACTAAAAAGTTGTGATTCTAGTAACAACGAAATGGACAATTTCAAAAAACCAGTAGTAAGAACAAATAAAAGTGTCGATAATATGTCGCGTCAAAAACTATTGATTTGGGTCAACGAATTGTACAAGGGCAATTATGTTAGAGTAGAGGAACTATGCTCAGGTAATTATAGTAACATAATTGAGGCGCCTTTTAAAAATTTAATGGATTCCTTTCCTCTTCTTCAGGCGTGGCGTATTGTCAAATTCTGGAATTAATATTCCCGAAATCAAATTGGGGCGCACAAAATAAAAGTCCCGGCGGTATTATATCATGAGCAGTTTCACAACCTTAAATTGTTTCAAAGTGCCTTATATCGCCTTAAGATTGACAAGATTGTGCCCATAGATCGCCTCATGAACGCACGTTTTCAGGATAACTTAGAACTCCTTCAGTGGTTCAAAAATTTCTGCGACAGGCAAGGTGCCGTCGCCGCTGTGGAAACCACGAAAGGGAATGGTAATGAAAACAATGATAATATGAAAAAGCCGCAAAAGTTATCTTTGCAATACTTTAAAAATGGTGAAGATACTAAAAATCCTAAAATCGGAACTATTGCGCAATTGGAACAGACTCGCGATAGTTTAACGAAAAAAATTTACAAGACCAAGATGGAGATCTATGAATATCATGAGAAATTGCTCGAAGTTGAAGATGCTTGGAAGAAAGCCATGAAAGGCGGGGAAGGTACTGAAGAAATTCACAATGCCATTAAGAAAATACTTTATGATTAGGCAAGTTCGGTTGATGTCTGGTCTGCTATGCTTAAAATGCTGACATATCTGTTTCGTATGTTTATAGTTTAGTTTAAGAAATTAAATTTGTAAAAGTGTCGTTAAACCTAATCATTTTCGTTATCTGTTAAGCTTGTGTGACATTTAGATCATTGGTCAGCATGGGAATGAAATCATAGAACTCGCGTACAGACCCTGGTCAGCCATGAAGTAATACTTAGTAAAGGCATAATAAGTTTTTTTTTTCAGAACCACCGTATTACCATTAAAGTCATATTGAAAGTCAATATTCTCCAAGGGTTCGGTAAGCCTTATTTTACGGGACGACTTGATTAAGTCATGTCCGTCTGTCGATCTGTATGTATGCAATCTAATCCCTCAGTTTTTGAGCTAGAGAGCTGAAATTTTGCACAATGACGTTGTACATATGTCGGAACCAGCCGAATCGGACCATTAGGAGAGGTTCGTCCCATACAAATCCAAATTCAAATTCATGTTCCTATTCGAAAAGCTTTTTTGTATAAGTTGCTGACCCATATTCATTAACCATGTAAATTTGAAGGCCTTAGGATTACTGGATCGTATATTATTTTCATTGTATCTAGTTAGTTTTTAAAGAGCCAGTAATAGTCCATCGAGATTAAAGTTTGTTCTCATAGAAAAAATAGACTATTTGAGATCAATGCGAATGTTATAAAGTAAAATTTGTACTATTGGATTCCAGCATGTGACAAAAGTTATTTTACGAGAAAAGCATTCGAGCTTTATTGTGATGATTTTGTATATTGGAAATATTCTAAAACATGCCTCTGTCAATGCTGCAATGTGGTTAATGCACATCAAATAGGCATTAAAGTCACTTCAACTGCAAGAGACAGCAAGTTGAGAGCAAGAAAAGGTGGAATTGGAATCGAAACGGAACTCTATTACTAAAGCTACGCTATCCAGTCGTTCTCGGGCTCTGTCTCATGAACCTTAATAGGTAGAAAATTGAAATTTACATAGAATGAGTAGTTTTATTGCGGCTAAAACAACATATACTAAAACTAAAATAAAGTTAAAAATTAAAAAGGGTTCTCAGACAAGAAACATGCTCCAATATGGACTTCACACAGTTTACACAGCATTGTTACCGAGCTCTTTTGTCCACAGTTTTATGGCATCTAGCTTTCAGTAGTATAGAAATGATTACACTAACAGAAAACTGTGGTGCGCTGTCCAGTGCTTTTCAAGCGTTAACGAATATTAGAGAGGATAAGGATAGACTCCTGTTATTTCTTTTTAAATCCTGTATGATGGTACAGAACACCCCGTGTGCCTTTTATCCCTCACGTACAGAAAGTATTGGTTTCTTTTCCTAAACTGCGTAGTTTTTCATAGTTGTATTTTCCAAAAATAAAAGGCACAATAACCATGGTTCTACAATGGTTCTAGACCATTTTTCGTGTATTCCAACTAAAAATAAATTTTCTTTTCTAAAATAGTAAAAGAGAAATCAGTGTTTGCTGGCGTATTCCTTGTAAACTCATTTATTTTATTTTTGTAATAAAAAAAAATATAAACGACACAGATTGGGCACAATTTTTTTTTTTTTTCTTTTTGTTTCAATATAATATCAAAATATAGCAAAGATTTTATTCAAAGTTTTCTATGTTCGACCCACAAATGCAATTATAAAACTCGACCATTGGCTTGTTGTAACAAAGAATCTTTATAAATTCAAACATTTTCATTTTTAATTAGGGCAAGGAGTTTTTCATTCTGTTCAATTTTAAATTGAACAAAGAGTCTTTGGATTTGTCAATTATTGCTTAAGTCATCCATTTTGACGATAAAATAATAAATGATTATTGTGATTCAAAGACAAATCAATAACTTATTTGACTACATTACATGTTGGTTCTCTCTATTTTCAACAGTTTCTTGTCATTTTAAATCCTATAAAGCCAAAAACTTTCAACAACAAACTTTTATTTAACTATTGCATTTATTTAGAGATTTAATCTTTAATTAACTTTACTAAAACCTAAAGAAATTATTGTATATTATTGTAACTTTAATTTTCTCATGAGAATAAAATCTAAAATTTACTGAAAATTTGACACACCACCAAACATATCCTAAATAATTTTAAACTTTTCTCTTTTCGATTGAAGCAAATTAACTGCCAAAGATTTATTTATGCCAAATATAATAATATTTTTTAAAGCCAAAAGCAAATGCCTCCCACTGTGCAATGCCACAGGCAGACAAAGGCAGCCACAAAATATACACACACGCGTCCATAAAATATTCATAATTCTATTATTATTATTGTTCACACAAAAAAATAAAATAAGGAAATACATTAGAATAAAAACAGAAAAACGAAAATTTTATGTTAGCACAAATTGACAGATATGAGTATACGAAAGGTCAGGTCAGAGCTGCCCGTAAGCATCTAGCGAAAGCTCTTATAGAACATACATTCATATGTGGAATGTAGAAACCAACCAAAACTTATTTCCACAGCAAACTCTAAGCTAAAGAGAATATGTTAGAGATGCTGACAGCCTAAGCACGTAGTCCTTATGAAAGGACATCCAAGCAATTGCACACATACACACTCAAATAAGCAGAGATCGTGTCTCGAGAGACAGCAGTTGACTCATGAAAAAAAAAAAAAAAAAGAAAGAGAACAGTAACCCCCTTCAATTCCTCATGCTCATTGTAGTCTTGTATTTTAGCTTGTGGATGGAAGGAAGTGGATGGTTTGGCCTGCGGCTAAGGTTTGGCGCAACACATGCGAACAATCCAATGACAATGAAGAAACGAACGAAGGAAGGATCTGAGAAAACAAGGAACAAGGAGAAAAAAGTGAAGGTGGTAACTCCACACGTTGCCAAATGCAAATTTTATTTATGTATATGATTTTGGCTAACGTTCTTCTATATAGCCAATGCCATTAAACAAATAGAACAATAGCTTAGCATAATAACAGCACACAAATGGGAAAACCAAAAACGAAAAATAAAAAACCTACATACGTGGTAGAAAAAGGACCTGCTCTGCTACTTATTTGAATGCTTTTCTGTTATGTTTGACAAACTCATACAAATGACATTGAATTGCTGTGAAACGATAATGCTTACATAGATATATGTATGTGCGTATGATAAAAGACATATATATTTATGTGTAAATAAGCCTTGTGTATAGAAAGTAGAAAATTTAATGTTGGAACTGGATGTATGAGAGAGAGAGTCATCTGATGCGTGCCAAATATTTGCAACATAAACTTTTCGTATTCCAGTTTTTTGTTAAATTTACAAAAAAAAATTTAAAAAGATTGTTATTCGTAATGGTAAAAGAGTATTTCAGGATATTAAACTATGGATGTAGAAATTGATTCGGCAATAAATGGATGAAAACTGACACAAAATAATGTAATTTCAATGCTTATGAATACATTTTTGAGAAACTTTATCTGCCAAGGAGACATCACTCAGCCTGCTAACCTATATATCAACAAGGATTTTGCCATATGCCCTCCCTCTGCTGATCTTCGGACTGACTTCAGTTCTAATGTAACAAAGTTTATAGTTGCTTTAAAATCTATTTTTATGTTCAAATGGTAAAAGAAACTATTTTTTAATGAAATTTTTATTTAAATTCTATCCAATGAATCTATTTCGAAAAGAAATATAATTGCGAACTTGTCAAAATAAAGATCGGATCATTTTTATTTATTTCTAGCACCTGTGATTACCGAAAATTGTACAAATTTCAATATTTTTTTAACTGAAGTACATGAATGAGGTTTACCGTCCTAGTCTCAAAAGTACCAAAAAAAAAATGTGATGCTGTTAACGCCTAACAGTATCACATTTCGCTGTTAAAGTCATTTTGTTATCATACTATCATCAATTGTGAACTGACGGACAGACGGACTTAATCAATTCGTTCTGATCAAGAATATATGCTTTATATACTTTATGGGGTCTCTGTTACAAACTTCATGACAAACTTATAATATTTACTATTCACTGCGTGAAGAGTAGAAAAATGTTACATACGAGTAGTTGTGCGCAATGTTAGTGCTCTGTAAAATGGATAATATTGTGTTAAGTTACTGTGCCATCAATTGATACTGGAATTGAAAATTTCGTATGATACAGTCAGGCTTACCAACTTGGGGGAAAAAGACAAATTTAGAACAGAAATTACAAAATTTGACTTTTTATAATATGTGTGTGCGTTGCAACGTCCCTGATGTGATGTTTGTTGTAGTAATGAGTGAATTGTGATCGAGTGGCATCGATCCGAACTTCTGTCAATACTGCCGATATATTGTGTCTCGGTGTTGTTTTTGAATGTTCTTGTTTCGGTAAAGACATATTTTACGCTTCAATAAAACTAAAATTAAATGAATAAAGAAAAAGCAACTGAGTTCTATAGCATTGAGCTTTATGTATTTTAAATGACATTCAGCTTGACATCATGAAACTTACAGTGAAGTAAAATAGATGCACTTCTTATTAAAATTAGATATGAAAGTTTGAAATAACTGGTGAGTTACAACAAAGTGGGTAGCATACAAAACTTCTCCATAAAAAAGTACATATATGTGACAACTTTTGTGGTGATTAGTCAAACGGTGTCAGTCCTTTTACATACTTACATAAATATAGATTTTATATTTTCAATGTGATTTTACTTTGTTCCAAGTTTGCAAGTCTGCACATGCTGAAGTATACAGATTGGTACATGCATATAATAGGTCCCTGACACGATCATGCATGTGCCACCAGTCATTTCGTACACGTGTGTTCATGATGCTTCATAGAAGAGAGATAAGGAAATGGATCGTAGTTTCAATTAATGATATGTTTTCTTTTGCATATAAATTGATTATTTTTGTAGAACTGTAGAAATGATCGTAATGTAATTTAAAGCGCGTTATTAAGAAACAGTCGTTTTTTTGGTTTTATTATTGTTTTTGGCTGCTTTTAACTATTTGTATTAATGTGAAGGTGTGGCAGTTAAACCTATGATTGAAAAGGCATTTAATGAGAAATAATGGGATTCCATTTGTAATTGGAGTTGAAGGTGAGGCCGAGTAGTTTGCGTTCTTAAACATTTTTTGTATTCGTTGAGTGTGCAGCAACTTTAAAAACACATTTTGTGCACCCAAAAAAAACAAAAAAAACAATTATTTTTTTTCACATTTCAACACGGGTTAACGTCAATCCTTCAACTCCTATCTTTCAAAAGTGATGCCACATGCACACCTTACATCAAAACAATTTCAACATAAATAAAATAAATAAATTTTGCAAATAAAATAAAAAATTATCATAATTGGAAATTATAATTTAAATAAAAGTTATTGTAATGACAGATTTTCATAAATTTATGCATTTTAAAAAGCAATAAGTACAACCAACACAGCATACAATAACACAGATTTACAATAAAATATGACAGACATACTAAGTTCTATCAGACGTAGAAATATATGTAGTGATTATTAAAAATATTGTATAATATTTTTAAACTTATTTGCATCAAATGGTTGTGCACAACTTGTAAATTGGCTGTTGAAATAAATCAGGAACAGCAATCATCATCAACCATGGGCAATAATAACAATAACAAAATGAAAGAATATCATCAACATTATCAGCATCAGCAGTAACAACAACAGTAGCAACAACAACAACAACATTGCAAATGAAACATTATCATCATCACCATCATCATCAAAGAGCGATAACATTGCATTGTCTGACTGCCTGTCTGAGTATCTGTATCTGTTTGTTTGTTTATAAGTAAGTATCTGTGTCTGTCTGTGCATCTTTTTCTCACTTTCTACAATATATTTGAGAATGTGTTTGTGATAAATAAATATCATGTGTTGTTGGCCAAAAATAAAAAAATATAAAAGAGAAAACAAGTTAAAATATGCGGGCCATGATTTTGCGCGTCAGAGCACGTTCCAACAACATCAGGAGCAACATAAGCAACAAGAGTATCATCATCAGCAGCAACAGCAGCAGCATAAACAGCCGCAGCTACAACATTTGCTTGATGCTGCTACTGATATATCGCATGTGTATGCAAATGCTGGCTGGCCTGGTCGGACGTGGAAGGTCTGGATGGTTTGAATGGTTTGGTCGTTTGATATAAGAATAAGCTTTGTGCTATGTACGCACCATAAAAAAAAAAAAAAAAAAATCGGAAAATAATAAAGAAAGAAACACCATTTCGTGTTGCTACTGATGAGGAGTATGAAAGCTTTCAATATAGCAACCGCCTTTATTATTTTTGATATTGGTGTTGCTCATGAAGTTGATGTTGCTCTAGCTGTTGCTTTTGAAGTTGATGTTGATGTTGATATCATCGTATATCGTGTCATATTAATATCGATTGCTGTCGACGTTCTTGTCAACATTCCACTATATACTTCGATATCATCGACCATCGACAACAATGTTGTGTTATCATCATCTTATTGGCACTTGAACTGAAGCTCAGTTTACAGTCCATCTATATCTTTATACGCTTGGGTTTGATGAGTTAAAGTTAAAATGTAAACAAAAAGAATTCACTAAAGGTTTACACTACTGCTTCCCTTCCTAATAAAGATCAATTTTTGTGTTCTTTCAGACTTTCCAACCGACTGAAATGCCACCATAGATTTAAGAAGACTTAGCGTGTCTACACGCTACAAAATATTAATTAAACCTACTTAAGCGGTTTTCATTCAAAGCTTTGTCCAAAAGAAGAAAAAAGGGTAACATTAAACTACTTAAATTATATTATTGATTATGTTGTTTTATAACAAGTCGCATGTTGCACGTACAAAGTAGAGAAATGCAGAGCTGCGAGGGTCATTCATGAGTAGCAAAGGCAATTTGATATAAGTATGGTAGATGATACTTTTATGTCTTTAGATGGAAATAGCTTGGTTTTAGCTGGTAGATAAAAATTTTGTTGTTCATAAGTTTAAACTGTACTTTTGTATTTAATGATTATATATCTGCCTGAAATTTCCACATTTATCTTTTCTTTCGTTTTTGCTTTCTGAAGGTGAAAAGCTGCCTGAAATATTTTCGCGAATGATGATGTTGATAGTAGTACAGTGATAGTTGAGAAGACAAGTAAAATCTAAAAATTCATGGAAAATTGTGGTTAATATTTCATATGTTTTGTGGTCATTTGGAATATCAGCGTATAGCCATTCAATCTAAAAGAAGAAGCACCCAGCTGACTTAAAGAATATAGGATTAAGAGATACTACCTCAACATCACTATATTCGATGTCGCTGTTTTGGTCACAAGGAAGTGGTTATAGAATTTGCAGGAAAGATAAGCAAGATAAAGACTTTATTGCATTAGTTATAAAGAAACTATGTCATCATCATTGATACTGGTATAAGTGATAAGTGGTATTTTTCTTTTCAAAAGTTAAGTTTGTCTCTTAAATTGTTGAATGTCCCTTGTAATTATTACGTGTAGATATGTATGTGTACATATCAATAATAACAGCTTAACATTAGTAAAGCAACAGCAGCACCATCATCAACATGCAATATTTGTGTTCTTGATCTCCACCATAATGCTATGGCATTGTATTCAATCGACTAACCGACCATGAAGTCACTCGCATTGAAAATGCGCATTTGCTTATCATTGCTATTAGTACTAGTTATAGTTGTGGTATTTAAATATATTGCTTCCAATCTATATATTTATGTTCGCATATGAAAAAGTATCACTTAAGACCAATTTCAACGTTTTGTGTGACACACGCATGTTGGCAATAAAGACTCCATTTAAATACATACCTAGAAACCCTAAAAAGTTGACTTCTTAAGCTCAAATCGAATTTCTTTAGCCATCATCTCTTAATCGCCAAACCCGCAAATGAGTGTGTTAGGAACTCAGAGTAGTTCGATTAAAGCCACAGGTTGTCTTAAAGCTAGTCAGCTGCTTAAATTGAATCATGTTTATGCTATACACCTTACCCATACGTTTGCTAATCCTTTGTATCTATATATCTATGCATATATCTATATATATATATCTATGTGTATATAGCAATTGTATTCTCTCTATATATTTGCCTTTCTGTTATTGTTATTTTGTGTCTCTCATGCTTGACGACAATTGCACTCTTGCTTGCTATATATTTTCTCATTGTTATATCAAGCCTCAACTCAACCTTTCTGAATCATCATCAACTCGTATACAATGTAGTATGATTGCATGTATAGTATTCAAGTGAGAGTTCTACAACTGCTTGCGACACATTGTTCTTGTATATATTGTTGTTCTTGCAGTCGTTGCCATTGTCATCGTCATCGTCGTCATCTGTTTGATTTATGTGTGTAGCTGCAAATTAAAAACTATTCATTATATAAATGTCAGCAATTTATTGAATTTGAGAAATTTCACATATTTGAAACATAAATGCAACCAACAAAACCAGCAGCAGCAGGCAATGTACTTACTTCTACTATGAAAGAAGTGTACAATTATCAATTATAAATGAAACTGTCAAGTTGCTTATTAATTAACAGCATTTAAGCAGTTTACAAGTGATTTTTAGGTAAATAGTTTAATTTCGTTAAGAAAAGTTGATACTTTTCAAGTACTTATTACAATATACAATAAGTTTAGAGATCTAAATCTATTTAAAGGAAAACTGAATCTTACGAAAATGATAAAATTATCAGATCTGTGCAATCAACATATCAGTATTTCAGTTACTAATTAGTAAAGCATTTAATTATAAAAACCATAAATGAAAAATGCATTTTATTGAGTCCAAAACCAATATTTCGTGATATTACAAAGTGAGTTTATATTCGAAAATGAGAACTTTAAATTAGTAATTATGTGAAATAATTATATGTTCAAAAATGTTTTTCTCTTTTTCTCTTTGAATTTAAGCCGTTAGTTTTTTTAGGTATACAAGTTTTTGTTGTTGTATGTTATATTAATTTTCCATATGCGAGAGTCTTCTTTTGAATTTATTCTTAGTACCGTTATCTTAAATTTGAGTGAAGATTTGTGAGTTTCTTAGGAAATAAGTATATGTGCAATCGGATTTTAGTGGGCATTTGACCATTGCAACTGAAAAATATAAATTTTGGGGAATGAGTTTCGACAGATAATTTTTTCTGACGAAAAAAAGTTCAACTTATATGGTCCTGATGGTTGTCAAAAGTACTGGCGCGATTTAAGGCATCCGCAGAAGACCTGCTTTAAAAGCACTAGAAACCACGGCGGGATCGAACTGAAATTTAGACAGTAAGAGTTTTTGATCCCAAGATCCTAAAGTTACTGGATCGTAAAGCTCCCATACGAACCGCAATTTAATATTCATGTTCTTAATGGAAATTTTTTTTTTTTGTTGTTTTGTAATATCGAACTAAAATTTGGATGGTGTTTGCCATATATTCATCAATCATGTGAATTTCGAGGTCCTAGGACACTGGATCGTATAGCTCCCATTCAAATATTGTATTTCATTCTCAATGTTGAAATGCTGTATGTATACTGACTCTACCCTAAGCATAAGTCAAATCAATATTGAAATATTTCTGCGGGCTAGGAGTGCATGAAGCGCATAACAAACTCGGCATAGCCGAAGTAAATCCTCTGTTTTCTTGTCATGGATTTTGTTTGTGTGGGAGATTGTTGAATAAAGGCAATAGGAATTGATTTCATTCATCTTTATCATTTCAAAGTTAAGCAATTTTCAAAATTTAACTTGATGTAAGTCTTCATAGCTCCATGATTTGATTGTTTTTGAGAACTGCATTGTCAGTTAAAAGCTTCTTGAATGAAACTAGAATGACTATTTGAAAGTATGTATGTGTTTGATTAATTTACGTAAAAAAATAAAGTTATATTGTTGATTCGTCACCGAATTCATTTCCTTTTAAGCCATCAAAAGTCATCGAATTTATGGGGAAAGTTCAAATATTAGTAGTCACTTCGTGTTATGGCAATCTATGTATTTTTTCGTAGCATGCACATTCAAACAACTAAATTATTATGTTGATTATTTAATATAATATACTTATATTTAGACCTTCGGAATGTTTGAATCTTCATGAAGACCACTAGTTGTTGGTTAACTTTTGCTTGTTAGAAATGTGATACATATATAGTATTGTATTTGTAATTTAAGTTACGGCACATGTCTAAACCAAAAACCACACGAAATATAAGCAGACATAACCTTAGTTCGACAATATTCTTCACAACAAAAGCATCAACTTAACAGATAAAACCACAATTGAAGAAAAAGACCGCCATCGTCTCAGCCACTGTGCTGTGTGCCATCATTTGCCGCCTGCATAACTTCCGCAAGATAAAAATCTACAACAGAATTCTCTCAATTGTCAGGAGTCGTAGAAACTATAGTACACAGTACACCATACCATACCATATTATACCACAACGTCTGTAGAACCACAAAAGTCAGCAATGACTTTTTAATTACATAAAATCAACACACACATAGATACACCGCACACACACACACACATACACACACATGCAGTTAAACAGATAAATCGAGAACAGAGACAATTGGCGACATTTAACATCAAAGTCAAGCGATGTGGTCTCACTAAATCCAGAGCAGTGTGTAAGTGCAATTGCTGTTGCTGCTCCATCTTCATCATGACTATCATCCACATCACCATCATCATCTGTTATTCTTGTTGCAACTACAATACATTGTTGCCAACACTTCAACAACGGGCATCATCATGATGATGTATTACTATATCATTTAAACTCGCTTCAAATTAAAGCGAGACAAGTCGTCCACTGCACTATAAAATATTTCCGCTGCGTATTCCAATTCTAATTAAGCAAAAGACATTTCGATTGACACGAGACAAGACAAGAAGACAACAGAAAACAAGAAACAGAAAAGACAACATAGAAGAACAACTCAACACACTAATTCTCCAACTCCAACTACGATTCCGAAATCAACCATTTGTAATTGACATAAACATTAGAGGAGGGCTCGTCCCGGGTTGAGGTCGAGTCGAAGTCGCTAGCACCATAAAGGTCGCATTGCCTTGATTGCATTGAATAAATTTTCATTAAGCAAACCACACTTGTGTTTCTTCTTCGTTGGGAAGTAAACAAATGCAGTTTGGCGCCTGCAAAAATGGGACTTGCCTTCAGGACATACATGGGTCAATGCACGCCAATGGCAAAATACAGCGATTCATAAACTTGTATAATTCGCGTCCTAACCCCAGGCATTTTTACACCTAACTTGCACCTCAAAATCAAGGTCAATAATCTCATAATCCCATTTATGGGACAAGGAAAACCCTTTTAACAAAAAAGTTCATTGAAGGCACAATGGTCGTCTCGAGCCTTCGGTTTTGTTTTTTTTTTTTTTTTTTTTTTTTAGAATTTCTGTTTAACACTTAATCTTGTAAAGAAATTATAGGATTTTGTGCATCCCTTTGTTTTGTTTTTTAGGATGTCAGTACTATGGATGTAAAATAGTAAAATAAATGTTATAATTGATTCGAGGAACCCCGGTAATACCAAAGGCTTAAGAATCGCTGGCATAGGATGAGCAGAAGTAACAAATGGCGACCACAACCTTTTAGCAATAGAACAACGACGATACAAAAACCAACTCTGTCATTGCTCATCAACATCGTTTATCATACTTCTTCTCTCAGACTTGGGGTTTGCTCTTGTCCATTTTCATAATTTTTAATTATTTTTAATTTAATTGTCGCGCCTCGCGTGCGTTTTGTTTATGGCTATCAGACGCTGTCCGATCCAGCCGAGTCCAACTCGTTGGTCTTGGGTCGAAGCATGAGTAATAAAAGTCAGCAGCAAGTAAGCATAAATTAAATTATTATTATTTTCATTCATTCTTTCTTTGTTTTCTTATTAAAATATTTATTCTCCGCCTTCACTTTGTGATAATTCATATTTCTTGGAAATAATGTTAATATTTAAGTTATAATTGACAGAGAAGGGGAATGAATAATAAATATTTTCTTTTATTTTTGTTGATTATTTATTAAAAATTTTGGTTGAATGTGTTTTCTACGAATTTTCCGCTTTTGTTTTTGAAACCAGCGAGCAGTGGGTGTATTAAACCTACTTAGAATTAGAACTTTATTCACTAAGCAGGGCATGGGTGGAGATGATAATTGTTGATTTTAATGTGATGTGATATTAAAACCTTAATATGAAACTAAGCCTTATTAATCTGTAAACAGTGGCGTGACTTTAATAGGGGGAGGAGTACCCCTTACTTTAAATACACAGTTATGACATTGGAAAACATAGAACAATATAAAGATTAAATTCGAAGCAGCACCCAAGCTACACAAAACTATATGAGATCCTTGGTCTGCTCACAAGTTTATGAACCATAGGAAACATCAAACTTTTGATCATCTTAGACTTTATAAAGCTATCCAATTTTTAATTTTGATCTGATTTGAAATGTGTTCATTTTACTTGGGAACCCTGACTTATGACCACGTGTCTATCCTATAAACTACTTCCCTGTGCGAAACCATTCATTGTTAACAATGAATTTTGCGTTGTTTTAATTATCAAAGCAATTCTAAGATTAGATAGGTTAACCATTGGTGGTAATAAAACTTCAAGCCCCAATGCATAACTAAAGTAATTATTCGTAGTTCTCTTTACAGCCAACGTCGTCCTCCTCCCTCTCTCTCTCTATTTCTATCTCTGCCCAATTCGTCTATGGGAACAGGTAGTAAAAAGTTATTTACATCGAATTTTTTCTTTTATATTTTGTATAATTACAAAAGTTTTTGAAACGCAATAAAAACGTTTTACTCGAATTATTCACCACTATGAGTCCAAGGGACTTAACTTTGCTGAGAGGAAAGGCTGAGTAATCAGTCTGCGACCACAATTAACAATGCAAGGAAGGCAAGCAGGCAGGCAACAATTTCGAAAATCTGACAAGTTTCGAGTTTAAATTGTCACGCTTAACTCAAACAGCAGGTGACTGACTGACTGACTGAACAAAGACAGCAAGCGAACCACAGTCCTACCGAATGTCCTTCGATGAACTTAGTCACACACAAAAATAATTATCACCCTTGATTATCGCACGAAATTAGTGCGAATTGCGTTTTTGGGTCGTCAGCAATCCAAGTCTCCTCCATTGTTGTTGCCATCACTATTCTTGTTTTGGCAAGTCGTTAAAGTAATTGTTGTGTATCTTATCAAACAGGCATTTGAGTCACTAAGTATTAAGTTAGATGAGGGTGGAATGGAATGGAATTACAAATCACCTGGTGACGTTTCAGTTGTGAGTTTTTTTTTTTTGCTGAGCAAAACTTAGCACTCTCATCACTATCTACAAAAAGGTGTACAACATTTTGCAGGAGTTTTCAGTTTCCCGTCTCTTGTCTAGTGCGAGAATCCATCCCAAAATTCCAGTGGTTAGCATTATTAAGTAGTTTATGTTGTTAAGCTGAGTTAAACAAGTTAACATTTTTTCTTTCTTCATTGTTATCTATCACGGTAGGAACCGAAGAGACTCAAGATTCGTGCAAAAATTTTTAATGAAGCTTTTGGTTTGGTTTAGAAGAAGTTTTTAATGAATTTACATAGAAATGTTGTTGGCAGTTAGTATTTGTTCAATTACTTAAAGTGAGGTGATATTGTACTTTAAAAATATCTATTTTGTATTTCTTTAAGAGGTAAAAAATTCAGCCCCCGACTTAACGGTTAACCAATTTGTTAAGTAAGCTAAAATAAATTAAAGATTTTATGGATATTTAGTAGATTTAAGGCGAACGACTTTGATGTTAAATAAATTTTTTTTATGAGGGGATAAAAAGGTGTATTTAATTCAGTATCAAATACAATGAGTACATTTTCCATCAACCAATTTGATAATCGATTAACAAAATTAGACCATCAAACTTTGATACAATTTAATTTTTAAGGAAGATTAGACTACTTGCATCACCTGAGATTTAAACCCATCTAGATGGTATTGTGCAAATGAAGTTGGCTCAATGTTTTATAAACTGTGAGTCATATCGATAAAATAATTCTAAAGTATTACGCTAGGAGGTATAACCTCAATAGTCAGTCAAACCGTTACGCAGAGAAATAAAAATCAATCACGAAATCGAATATATTATGCAAAGTTGTGTAGCACGCAGGCAACAACAATAACAAAGATGACAAAAAATTTAAGGAAATGTAATGCTGGTCATACACATGAAATGTGCTTAGCAGATTTGTTGTAATTTTAAGATAAATTGGTATCAGCTTGCTTACCATTCTTAAGTACCCCGGACACGCTTATACAGTTATCATGCATTTTATTATTGTGTTAGCGTGCGTGGCATGAACAAAGCATGACGAAATATCTAATCGATTTAGATATTTCATCATGTTCTTTATTCTCTCATCTCTTTGTTTCATAAACAACATTCTCTCTTTGTCCATGCTATCTCATTTACGCCTCCACGAAGTAAGTACGTGTGAAAGAGGCATATATAGGCAAGTGGCTCACTTTCATGAAATATTTGGACAGAGCAGACGTGAGGGCGTTAGTGGATGGCATGCATAGTGCCGACGGCGTCGTCATCGGCATTGTTGTCCGCAGATCTGCTCACTTCGAAAATTAACAAGAAATGACCTATCATCATGCTTCCATGCAGCATGATGATCTCACGTATACGAAATGGCTGATGCTAAATGCATGATCATGTCGGGGGCATTTTAAGGGAAATATTGTGTACGTTTGGGCTCATTCAGGCAGCAAAATTGTTCAATTTCGTCCAATTGTGCACCATAGCCAATGTCATTGCAATGCTAAAAAATGACTTCCAACTTATTTGATAATTCACATCATGATACTGGAGAATAGTATGATGTTGCACGAAATAATTTGATGTCGTTGGGGAACCACGGACAACAAATCTGTGATGAATATTGTATGATAATATACAATAATAATAATATTAATTAGAAGGAAAAACAGAGGCAAACCTGCTGCTACTTGCACAACAGATAAAAAAAAAAAAATCCAAAGGCTCAACCATAAAAGAGAATTTCCCTACCTAGCCAATTGAATTCTTCAAGTATTTCTAACAAAATATTTATGCAGATAATTGTGTCTTTTTGGAAGTTATAAAATTTTTAACAAATCCGAGTCTTCTTTGTGTTAAATAAGTCAATCAACAAAACGAGTGGCGATACTGAGGAAATTTTTTTTCATAAAATTTTGGCAACTAAATTCAAAGCAATGTTGACGAAAGTTAATATGTTCTATTAAAGGTTACGAAGCAACTTAAAGTAATTAAATTAAGTGAAATCGTGAGACATTTCAGAATATCTAAATTGGATTTTGAAAACTTTGAATTTTCATTCCCCACTTACTTTACTTTACTTTACTGTAGTTTACTTTAGCTATTGCTTTGTTAGTCATCAAATTAATTTTATCTAATCCCAAATATGCATCTATGCATTCCGAATATCATCAAAGTTCAGTGTATCAAGGCTATTTATTTTATATCCTTAAGTTCTTTGCTTCCTTACGCATATCTTAACTATATGGCTATTTTAACTGAAACTTTAGCATATCAAATGAGCATCTCTTTTGCTACTAAATAAGAATGACGACAATTTTATATGCTAAATAAAAACTCAATTAAAAAGTAGACATTGTGCTTATCTCTCTAGATCTCCCTCGAGTATTTGGCTGCTGCTGCTGCTGCTGCTGCAATTATTGTTTAAGTAATTTTGTAATCAAAGTACGAATGAACGAAAGAAAGAAAGACAACAACAGTGACAGCCAAAAATTAATGAAAAGTAAAAAAAAAAGAAGAAAACTCATTTGAAATTAAATGAAAAACTGTGGAAAAGAAGTTAAAATAAAAACAAATAAATACCAATGAATAAATGAATGCAACAAATTTCAAACCGGAAAACGCAAATTTTATTTTCATTTTCGCCTCTTTCACAACTAAGTTTTCTTTTATTTACCATGAAAGTAAAATGATAAAAAAATAATGAAAGAAAAGCTTTTTTCTTTAGCAAAGAAGAAAAGTAGTATAATAAGAAGAAAAATAACGCAAAAAGTGAAGAAAATGGGTAAAAAAGTTCAAACAAAGTTGACACTAAATGTTTTTATGAGTTAATCAAGTTGTAATGACCACCACCACGAAAAGACAACTCAACTCAGCTTGCATTTTTCTATTTAAGCAGGCAATAGATGTCAGAATATTATTAGGAAAATATAATATAGTATAAATATATAATCTAATACGCACAACAAGTTGATCATTTTCATCTAATCAGAGTTTACAAAAACCAAAGACAAGCATAATGTCTCCTAAAATCAGACAGAGGATTTTCTCGTATAATCGCAAGATTATCTCACAGGGTATTGCGATCTAAAGGCCTTGTGCCGTATAAAACAGAAACCGATCCGATATATATCAGGGAAAAAGCATTTAAATCACAAGTGGTCTTGCAATAATAATGAAAAATAATTTGGTTTCAAGAAGATTTTGCGCGCCATGTTTCATATTGCGGCGGAACCAGAAAGAAGTCAAATATACTTGTTTCTGGTTCTGAGTCAAATAAACTTAAGTCAGTTTTAGTTGGTAATGCAATCTGGCATTTTTGTTTCTGTCGCAAATTTACTGAAATCTGGATATGTTTCTGTTTCTGTTCTATGCGGCACGAAGCCTTTAGGTATCATTTAAAAAAAATTGGACTCTCAGACACTAAGCACTGCCGATTTTGTGAACTGAAATTCACGATTCTTAAAAGATATTCTACATACAATCTCTTTCTACAAACGGTCACTTTTCTTGCATGAAGCCAACTGTTGGGCAATAATATAATTCTTCATCTATGGGCTTCTTAAAGCATGTCAACTTTGACGAAAAGTCAACATCAAATTCAATTGAAAATAGAGAGAAGAGAAGAGAGAAACGCTTTTACTTAAAACTAAAAGAAAAAATTACATGCAAATAGAAAAGGCCAAAAAGTAATGACAATGAATCAACCAACAAGCAAAAAGTATTAAAAGACCAACAACTGTAAAAAATCAACTTAATTAACTTTCGTTTTGAGTGCTAAAAGGCGACAGAAAAATTGCTAAACAAAAAGAAATAAGAAAAATAAAAATAAGAAAGACCGACAATTTGACACAAAGCAATTGGAAAAACAAAAAAATAAATAGCCACAAGCTAAACTTAGAAATTAAAAATAAAATTAGAAAACATAAAATACAAATAATTAAATACTCAACAAGAAAAGTAAAAGTTTCTTTTTTTTTTTTTATTGTAAACTGAAAATGTTTTAAAACAAATAAATTGTTATTGTTTAACATTTCCGCAAAGCAAATAAATACCGAAATGCAATTGAAATTGTAATTTTTGATTAATGGAATTTTAAATTTAATTTTATTAATTTTATAACTATTTTTTATATATTCTAAGTGGCAAGAAAGGAAATTAAAAAAAAAAAAAAAATGAATAAAATAAAATGAAGCTTTACGAAATGCGCAAAGAAAAACTAACAAGCAGTGAAATGTTTGTTTTTCTTTTTAACCGACGAAGTGATGGTGGTTGGACTGCATTAATTAAGAAAAGTCGAGTAAGTCAAAGCAGTAGAACTTTTTGTAAAGAGTTCAAATATAGTAAAAGCGTATAACGAGAAGAAAGGAATGAGGAGGGATTATATAACAAGTCAAATGTGAATTGTTATTGTACACAAATGAAAAAACAAATTTTTGATTCAATAGTTACCTCTTCTAGTAATCCGAGAACTCTAAATTAAACGAGAAAGTTTGATAGGTCAAAAGGTAAGAAACTAACATTCTTAGCAGTAAAAGGGAAGGATATAGCCAAATCAATTCTCGTTGTCATGCTAATTAATTCCATATATGTTTTTACATATAAGCATTATGGGGTCTCACTCTCTCTCTCTCTCTCTCTCTCTCTCTCTCTCTCTCTCTCTCTCTCTTTCTGAAAGTGTTAAGTCCCATGAATACTCCCTACAACTTCACTCATTTAAAGCAACCTCACTATATACTTCTTCAAGCCTACGATGCGCATCAGATTCTAATAAAAAAGGATTGGTTTTTATTTTATTTATATTTATTTATTATTAGAGTTAAAGCAAAGGGACCTTATAGGTCTTAGTTATTGGAGAGTAAGTGACCACAATGGCTTAGCTCTGATTTTACAATTCTCACTTGAGCTACGAAACTTAGGCTACTTAGAATTGTAATATATGTTTATGTGTTAACGCAAATGACGCTTATTCGGCTCAACACATTCAACATTTTCGTAGGAAAAAAATGATGAGATGCTGATACAAAATCCCTAATACTTCAAGCTTCCATCATACCGATTTCACCTATTTTTTATATGGGTAAACTACTAGTGGCCTTCTTATATCAAACAGCTGAAACTTATTTGGACTCCCAAAAATATTACTTTCATTTTATGAAAATGTTGTAACTCGAATTTTGTCAAAGTGCATGAGTGATTAACTTTGATTCTTCAATATGTTTGATTGTGACGTGTTCCGAAGCGGGGTAGTTATCAGGGTTGATCAGTTTTTGTTGTCAGCGTTGGGTAACCATAGTTGGATGCTGTGAATTTTCTTGTTTTTGTTAAGAAAGATGTTGTAACATCCACGGATTCCTTCACATCTATGTTTCATGGAACGTGTTTTTCTTCCGCTTTAACTTACATTGGTTTTCTGCTTGCAGAAACGTCAAAAAAAAGAAGATAGAAGGAAATTTATCGGAAGCACTATCTTAACTACTTCCAAACACATTTCCGTATTGTGCCATAAAAGCCTCTTTGGTTGCATCGCAATAACTCCATTGCATGTTTAGAATGCCAGCGTGAAGTGCATTTGAAGTGCGCGAACATGACTAACAATTATATTGTTTCTAAGAATTGCGAATCCAAAAAACATTTCCTATCAATTTAATGGCAAATATCACTAAAAACAATGGGGAAATTCTATCATTCAATTTTGATTTGCAAGAAATATCATTTCAGCACAATTGACAATTTCAAAGGTCGCCCCACCATCATAACATATTTTTGTTTTAATGTCTATGACTTCTTTATTTTCTTTCCCGTTTGATTTCATTTCATTTTGATTTAATTTCCATTCTATCGAAAATTATGATGGAAAGATGAAACAATGCCCAACCCTGATAACCTTCCCCTATATATAAATATCATATGTAAAATAAATATTGAACTCTCTTGAACATATTTCTAAGAATAACACTTGATAGATTATTAGCTTGATCCTTCTAATGTTTTAAAGATCTGCTCAATCATATAACAGCAATTATTCTATGAGAAAATATAACAACATGGTAATTAAAAATTTTATACTTATCATGTTTGTGTAGATAGATATTCTTTTAAATACAAGTATGTCTATGCATGTTATACTGATAATTCCATTCAATTGTATTCCACTTTCAAGTACAGAAGACAATTAACACATTTCATATCAGAATTAATGCAATAACGGTTATTTTAAATCTTATTATCTCACATTACATACACACATCACATGTTCATCGATACAACACTTGACTATCATAATGACTTAGTAAATTGTAAAAAGTAGTATTACAAATAAAAGAGGTAAAGTTCCCATGCATTGCGCACCCAAATAGCAAACAACCAATTGAATTGTATTACAATAATACAATATAGTAAATTAAATGAATCAATGAATAAACTATTGGAACATTGCTATGACAATAATCACGGTAATTAACATTTTACAGAAAACTCAAATATTGCATTTCATGCAGAACTTCAAAATGAAGTGAAATGTGGAAAAACTAAAAAAAAAAAAAAAAAAGAAATCAATGGGAAATCATTGAAGAACATGTTTGGATACAGAATGTATAAATATCATCCACCAAATATTAAAGAATTTCTGTGAAAATGTATACGTAATACAAAAAGTGAATGAACGATGAAAGGTTGAGTAAAGAAGCGAACGTGATGTGACATATTTGTATAGAAGACAAGGGCTATTTTCTTTATGGAGTATGAGAGGTGGCATTCAATACACATAAAATTCTTAGATGAGATGCAATGCGACGAGATGAGATGGAACAAAGTGGTAAACAAAGTCAAACACAATGCAACAGCAAGATTGCATGGATTTTGTTTTATTGTATATTGCCTTTCCGTTCCATTTCTTTCTCTAGGAACGCTCCATTTGCTCTTGCATCTTGTGAAAGCGTTAATTAAGCAACGTGAGTGAGTCGCACGTACTGCGTAGTGATAGACAGGACAATTCTAATGCAAAATGCCAGGAGGTATAGGCTCAGTATTCAGTCAAAACGTTACGCATAGAAATACAATCGAATGTATTATGCAGGCAGGCAACAACAAGAGCAAAGATGACAAACATTTTAAGGAAATGTAATGCTGTTCATACACATCAGATTTGTTGTAATTTAAAGGCAAATTGGTATCAGCTTGCTTACCATTCTTAAGCAAATTATTGTGCTCATCTGCTAATAGTCGTTTGGGCTCATTCAGGTAGCAAAATTGGTCAGTTACATCTAATTGTGCACTTTAATAGCAGAAAATGACTATTTGACGATTCACTTAATGATACTCAAAAATAATATGATGTTGGGCGAAATAGTTTGATGTCGTTGGCGAAACACAGGCAACAAAACTGTGATGAATATTGTATGATGTGTATGGCATACTTAAAGGTGAATGTGAAGCGCAATGCAAGAAAGTCAAACCAACGACAAACGATTAAAAAACAGGCACTTAAAGTCAAACAGGAGCGTAAGCAATAATAATAAGCATATACAATAGAAGGAAATACTGAGGCAAGAAGCTGCTGCTACCTGAATCACAGAGAATGAAGGCATTCATTCAAGCGTAAGGCTGTGATAATCACCATGCGCGCATCCAAGAAGGACTGCAGAGATGTGCTTGGCAGTTTAGGAAAGCCGCGACGTCAGGGTTGTCATTGTCAGAGCAGTTATCATGACAATGACAAGCCATATAAACGGCGGCAACGATGATGATGATGGCGATGACGACAAAGAACGACGATATGATGAAAAATCAAACTGAAAGTCAGACAGAAAACAGAGCGGCAACGGTGGCGTTGGCGTTGGCGTCGAAAAATTGCATGACAATCATAGCAACCTGTGTACTCAAGTGCAAGCCGGGAATGGGCATTCTCTCACAAGTGAGAAATTAGGTAGAGCAAGCATCATGAATCTCAAGCATCGTCGTCATTTTGCATTTGACAATGGTCTCTTTGTCTGCCCCAGACAGAGGTAGAAACGCTATCTCTACAATATCTCCGATGTCTGTCTGAATATCTGTCTTGGTGTCTCTGTGATAGGCATGTCACACTCATGATCCCGCAACCATCTGTGCTCCGCTCTACTGTTATGTTTACTCGCGTGTGCGTGTTAAGCCAATTTTAATATGCAGGCACAGCCGAAAAAACTTCTGTTTCTGCTCCTGTGCCCCTCAATTCTTAAGGTAGCAACCAGGCGAATATCCAAAGGCATTGACTTTTCCAAGGTGCAAGCAACATCATAACCACCATCATCATCGCCATGATCAGTCAACCAGACAGCAATCATGCAACAAGACACGCTCATAACCGACCAACAAAACATACCTCTTTCTACATACATATGTATACACCTATATAGCTTTCATCGGTTCTGTCAATGTCTTCATTGTACTTATTAAGCTTTTCTAAGCATCATACATCTACGTACATGTGTATGTAAACTATATACATATGCGAATATATCTCAGTTACAGACTCTGCTGAGTCTAGGGCAAAGTTCTTTAACGTTTATTTTGATTTCTTTTGTTTTCTTTTACTTTGTTTTGAAAGCGAAATTTTTTAGTCAATTGTTTTTTTTTTTTGTCACGTTAATAATTTAGCAAGTCAAAGACATTTCAATGCAAATTCTAAAAGTAAATAAGTACACTGCTCTCTTTGGATAAAAACAATGCTATAACAACACTGCTTATTCATATAAGTAGGATACAGTTTAATTTATTTTATCATAAAATATCTAAATTTGGATGTTGTTAAGCTTAAAATGCATACAGCTGTCTACTAAAAGAAAACTTTTAAAACATTTGATGACTAAACAAACACACTTTTCTACTCAATACACTACAAAGAAGAATCTTTGCGATTTTGTGTGTCATCAAAGTTCAAACTAAAATGATGAAGCACATTTTTATCATAGCGTAGGTAACCACATGTTTTAATGTTCTACTTTTAAGAGGATGCATATAATGTTTGAAGGAAGTTTTTTTTTTTGGATCAATCGAGTCTGTAGACAAAATTAGTATGATCATTGAAAGACTGAAAGTAAATAGCATTCTGATGTCTCACAATTATTGAGAACAGAACTTACCTAGCAAATATGTTCTGTGTTTTATGATGCTAGAGCCATGACCAAGGTTTTGCGAAATCAAATTGTTTTTCAAATTTGCAAGTCACTGGAATTTTGGTAATTTTCTATAATGTCACATAATTCTTTCTAATGGCAATAATTATAATTGTTCTGTGCAATACATATATCGTATATGTACTTTGCTGATATGTCAATATTTTATACGCTAAATTCACTCGTCTAAACTAGAAGACAAGAAAATAAAGAATAAAAACCCAAAAAAAAAGACAAAAAAGTGATTTAAGTTTAAGTTGGTATACACATTTTCTGATTTTATTAATTATATGGACATGGAACTTACAAAAATGTAATTGCTGAAGATTTGATTGAAAGATTACATTAGATTCTCCATTAGCTATTCGTTCTTAACCAAGTTTTATTCAAATCATACAACTTATACTTAGTTAAACCAAGTTCGTTCTTGGTTAATAAAAAGTAAAGTTCAATATTTCATTAACTAACAAAATTCTTTTGAACAGAGTCAATAGCAAGCAACTTCAATACTAAAATTGGTTAAATTGGAATAAAAAATAAACACCATAAGCATTAAGCACACACACAAAAGGACAACAAACTTTGTGTAAGCATAGCAAGGCAAAAAAAAAAAAAAGAGAAAATGCGATCATTGACTTCAAAAAT
Source organism: Amiota minor (assembly GCA_037043295.1). NCBI lineage: Eukaryota > Metazoa > Arthropoda > Insecta > Diptera > Drosophilidae > Amiota > Amiota minor. The sequence goes on from JBAMAW010001038.1 coordinate 2,089,323, forward strand.
ACTGTTAAAGGACAGGAAAGGAACAGCAAAGGAAACTTCAGCAACAGGAATGGAAGAATCTTGCAAACCCACAAGCCAACCAACCAACCAACCAACCAACAATAAAAAAAAAAAAAATGAGCAAAATACAATTTTCAGAAATAAAATCCAATTTAAATGATACAATAGTGAAGATAGAAGGACAATCCTAACCTAACACTGCAAGGATAACAACACCATACCTAGTGATGGTTATAAGTAGATATACATATTTTCGCCATTGTATATGTATTAAACACAATTTACTTACTTAACACTCTCTTCTCTCTCTGGTAGTCTCATCCATTTGCCACACAAAAAGCAAAAGGAGTATTAGATATTGGGCATTTAGCATTTATTTGGTGAAAAGAAACAAGGCGGTAGATGCCTCAAATCCAATACACCCAAACAAAAAAAAAATACAGGAAATGGTCGTTACAAACCAAAGCAACTCAAGGATGAATTTCGCCTTCATGTTCGTCGTCTGTGTACTTAGACATCAATATTACTGCCATAAGTTTTTTATTTGGCATAAAATGAAATATGCTCCCCTCTTAACCACACTTTCTTTTTATCATTTATATTTTTATTGTTTCTTATAGCAACCGAAAAACCAGAAATCTTTTGATAAAAATAGAAAATGAAATAAAATTTTACTGATTTATTTTGTTGCTCTCCCATTGAAAATTAGAGAAAAGAAATCAAATTGCTATAAATTTGATTTGTAAAGTGAAAATTTGAAACGATTTACCATTACAAATATAAATAATAAAATCTACGAGTACCTACTACAATAACAATATGCAGGAAACTATGAAAAGATATGATAGAGCAACGTTATGTTGCAGATACATAGAAGAAACAAATCAATAGAAAAGATAACAAATCTTTAATATTTATCATCTATGTTTGTGATTGTTTCCAATTAAGAAATCTGTGCGTAGTCATGCGATCAGTGATTAAGTAATGTGGTGCGCTGTAAGTATTTGTGACAGAAAAAATCGGCTCATTTTTTTTTTTTATTTTAAATTCAATGGTAATCGCATATAAACCGCTTAAATATTTTAGTACGTATTTTACTCAAATTTTTAATTAATAAAATGAATGATGCTTCAAAAATTTTGAAAGAATGCAAAAATATTCAGTTTAATTTAAAACTTTATTAAAAATTAATTTTAAGCATCATTTATTTCTTTTCTTTTTTGAATTCTATGATTTAAAATGAATAAAATTGATAGGCTTTCAGATACTAGATAGTTAAATATGGAGAAGGGCAGGATCTTTACAAGTCATCACAGCGGCTTATTGTGACAAACTTCATAATTACAGTTCCTCCGAGATTATGGTATTCATCAAGAATTCCAAGCTTTTCTTAAGAGGTAAAACTGCAACATCAAATGGTTGTAGGTACTGGTTATCTTGATATCGGAGTCTGGTGCAAACTAAGGACTCACAATGGCATAGTAAATGTTAACCCACATTGGTCGTTTCGACTTATCCGCATATTATGTTAATGTTACATAGCTCTGCAATGTCCAGGTTAGAAACCATTGACTCCAAGTGAGTTCCAGTACTATTTATGTTCTTTTTTGAAAGCCAGAAGGCGTGATGTATAATATTTTTTGTGTCCATCCAATATTGAGCCGATTTACAATCAAATTTCATTTATATGGAAATCCAGGCAGCCCGCTGAATGACTCCTTTTCTCGCAAGTTCACCTGCAACTTCGTTACCAATATCCGAACCTAAGAGCAATTTCTATGTCGGAATACTAGTTTGGATAGGCACAAAGAACCACTTCCTTGCGATACATGGGACGCAAAGTTAAACTAATATTTTTAGTTAAAAACATTAAAAATGGAATAGTATGTCTCGTTGGAATCTTTAACCTTACCTACCGTTCTTGTCATGTTTAGAAATCTAAGATTTAAAATTACTAATAGTAAAGTTAGATTGTACATATTTTTGACTCTATTTCTATATCATTTAACATTCAATTAGTTTTGATTTAATAATAATATAGTCAACTAAAAGTTTAACTAAAGTTTGAGTTTTTTTTGTTTTTTTTTTATTCAAGAAGGAATGGTGCAACCTTACTTACTTACAATATATTATTTATTAAAATTATAGTATCAAACTTGATTATATAAGCTAAAAACAATTTATTAACTTGCAAAACGTTAGAATTTAAGAAAACCAACCGAATAATAACTTAAATTTAATTTGATATTGTCAAAATGCATTTGTGTTTGACGACTATTTTATATCACAACCAATTGAACAAAAACACTGTCTGCATAGGTTAATAAAATCCCTTTTTTATGTTCTCACAGATCATAAAATTATTTATCTAAGCTGTTTTTACTATTTAAATTTGCTATTATTAAATGTTCGGTAGGCGGATGTCATCCATTTATTATAGAGGACTATGCAATCCCTTTTAATAAAAATATAAAAATGGAATTATTACATTTCAGTTGAAAAGTTTTTAATTTTTTTTTTTTTATATTATACTACTATTTATTTACCAGCACATGATTCAGAGTCACAGTGAGATTAAATTCGCTATACAATGCAAGTGTTAGAGCCCCTCACAACTTTCTATGGAAAAGTATAAAATAGATACGATTGGGAACATTTTTGTTTTTTATAGTTAAAACTTCTTTAAGGGGGTTGAGCGATTTTTGAACAATATGAGTGCACGTCGCCGATATGCTTGGGATGTTCATTTAAAAATATATAACGATATTTATTCCGATATATCGATATGTTGCGATATATCGAAAATATCATAAGAAATTTGTATTTGATTACTTTACCAATCTATTCATAAAAATGCCACGAAGCAGAATTCCTTTTGTCTCTGATTTAGTCTCTTTTTAACTTATTTATCAATAACCTTCCTGAATTTTTTTCATATTCTCGTGTGGTCATGTATAATGATGACGTAAAACTTTTCCTTTAGTTTAATAATGCTGCTTCTCATCTTAGACTGCAAGAAGATCTTAACTCATTACATTCTTGGTGCTTAACTAATCATTTAATTCTTAATAGCTCGTAATGTAACCTTATAACTTGTTTTCTTATACAATTGATAACATCCAACTTGGACGTGTCTCCTCTTTTAATGACCTTGGTGTTCTTTTTGATCCCAAGCTTTGTTTTCACCAACATGTCACGACCGTCGTTAGTAAGGCGAAGGGTTTATTTAATTTCATTTAACGTTGGTCTAACGAATTCAATGAGCCCTATACCACAAGGATTCTTTATAAAAAGCATAAAGATAGAATTGAATCTGTTCAAAAGTAATTCCTTTTGTTTTCTTTTTGTTGTCTAAACTAGAATAGGAGTTAGTTTTCTTTATAAACTTATAGTTGGGGCCATTGATTCTCCCGTTCTCTTAAATCAGCTAAATTTTTTTATACCCAGTCGTTCTACTAGAAATTTTGTCCCTTTAGCCCTGAATAGATGCATAACCAAATTTGCCCCACATGATCCGTTCCGAGTTTTATGCACTTTATATAATAAATTCGATCACGTCTTCTCGTCTGAGATATCACCCACAGCACTTAACTTCATTATACTTCGCTGCATGTGGGTTTCGTAACAAACTACAGGCTAGATCTGGACATCGCTTGTTGGTTCACCTATCCTGACTGTTTCTTCACAAGTTCGATTAATGTCTCTGACCACAGTTAGTTGTGAGTAGGGACATAGCTTTAAAAAATTTCCCCATCGGGTCAGAGATGGCTTGATTTAAATATAATAGCTTTTGGATTATTTTTATTTTACTTTTCCTGTATTATTGTAGTTTTTTTTTTTTTTTCTCCTTGTTAATTAAATAATTCAGTTTTTAAGCTTTTTGTTTTTTTTTTTTTTAAATTACATATAATTTTTTCTATTTCCGTTATTTTTTTTATAATAATAATAACAATAATGCGTCAATTAAATTAAGCTTCATTTTAAATGTTTATAATTTAAATTCCTAATTTTAGTTTTATGTGGCGCTCAGACAGCGAGTTTCTGTTAGCCGTTCAGACAAGTCCTTTGCGAATTCGAGTTTCTATGAATAGCTGTTTTTTCATTTGCTTATACAAATGGAAAATTGGAAAGTTCAATTGGAATATTTGTGGAAAATACATAATTTCGAACAATGTGCAGGGGCTGCAAATAGGTTTTGCAGTTCTCTTTTTAACAAAAAGTTTACAATTTAAAATTTACTAAAATCATTTTATGTTAGCGGGCAACAAAAAAACACCGGAAGTCAGCCGAAAATTACTAAAAATTTCCCAACACTACGTAGAGTGACCATCACATAAGTTGTATATTTCGCAGAGTGGCCATTGGAAAACTCTGAGTTTCTACAGAAACTCGAACGATGATTGAGTTCTAATCTACAGCAATCACAGGGTAAATGAATCAGAATTTCTCACTGTCTGTACGGAATAAATTGTCAGTACTATGTCATAAGCATTTAAATATAAAAAACTTATTGTTTTTTGTGTTCTCTAACTGAAATTTGGGCATTATTAGTCTTTGATCAATATTCAGCATCCATGTAAATTTCAAAACCATAGGGTTTTTTGATCGCATAGCATTGCCAATACAGTTTCAAATTTATGTTCTTATTAGAAAAACACTTTTTGTGTTTCTCGTATTATCAAACTGAAATGTGGACACTATAAGTTTTTGACTCAGGTTTACTAACCATGCAAATTTCAAGACCCTAGGATTACTGGATCATATAGCTCCCATGGGCTGTTGGAATCATCGGTTGAAATTGTTCACACTGTTTCTTGTGAATTAATTATATCAAATTATATAAAGTATAAAATTGGAAAATCTTTATTTATTACTCTCTTAAAAAAAGTATGAATAAAGTTGCAAATTGGAATTGGAATACAAGGAAACAACCTAAAAAAAAAAAAAAATTACTTAAGTTTGTTGGTCATCCGTTTTTGGTTGTTGCTATTATATTTTCATTGTTGTTGATTTCGTAATGAAATTTTTCGTTATTGTTGATGTTAGTTTATGTCATGCGACACTATTTTTTTCGTGTTGTTGCCAGCGGTAGAAAACACAAAGGCGCCAAACTGCAAGCTATTAAAATTACTTACACATACACATACGCGTACATATGTACATTTATACTGAGCAAATGTGTGTGCTTCGAATGAGTGTTCTGTGAATGTGAAACCCAAACGGAAATGTCGATATTAGTTCAGAGTTTGCTGCACCATATCAAATGGAAATACTGTACTACTACGTCGCTTAACCACATATTGTACTTACAGAAAGAGAAGTGGCCAATATACAGTACACAGAAAGCATGCGAGACCGGAAACCGCACCATTTTGACCAAATGCATTTCGTCCATTACACTTTGTGTTGCTTTGTTTTTACTGCTGGTGCTGCTGCTTGTACCATTGGACTGCATGTAACTGTGTGATCCTGGAAATTTACAGCACACATGGCACAGTGTGTGCAAGTGCGAGTATGTGTATCCGAGTTTCAGACGACTCAAATGATTGCATTACGCGCATTGATCGACTGCACGATCCGCACAAAATTGCGTGTGTTTATTCAGTTATCGGTTGTTATTGGTCACAATGTTGGCGCACTACTACTGCTAGTAGGCAAAAATTAGCCTAACAAACAACGATTTAGCGAGCGACCTTCAATATCTATGTATCTATTGTATTTATGCATCTACTACATACACACATATGTAGACAAAAGTTTTGCGGTATGTGCAAGAACAAACTATGTATTATATAAGGAAGACAAGAGGAAAATGGAAAAAAACTTTCTAGAGCAGACTGACTACTTCCTATTTCACAAGAAATGCTGTCCTGGTTTATAACATAGAATCGTATGGTATAGTAAAGCGAACCCACATCAAACAAACTGACAATATTACGAGACATTTCTATGGCATTTGTCCTAATCTCATCTCATCTCAACTCATTTATTTTTTTCGTTTTTCCTTAAACCCCTAGCCTTTTTTATTGGGGTTATATTGGACGGGGTGTGTATTATGTTGCTTTGTCTATTCTGCATACATTTTTTGCCCTTTTTCACTTTTTTCTTTTTTGGGGTCACATGTACGAGCATTTTCTCTCTTTTTCAATATGTAAGGATGTTGCGTATTTGCTTTCAACATTTCAAGGCTTCCTGTTTTTCCACCAAAAAAAAAAAATAAATAAAACAAAAAATATATATAAATAAAGTACAAAATACAATTCCACTTATAGCGTTATTATGCTTTTTTAAAAATGTCAAATGGATCTCCTTCGTTACTTCCACCTCCTCCTTTTTCCTCCTATTAAATTAACACTGACTAAGGACTAAGAAAAAAATTCATCTGGATGTTGCTTTATGGCGAAGTCCAAATGCCTTTGTCTATGGTTGTTTTTTTTTTACTTGAACTCTTGTTTTCACTGTCATTGGATGGGTTTTACTGTATTCACAAAAATGTTTTTTTTTTTTTTTGGGATTTACAAAGGAGAAAGAATTTTCATTTCCGTGTATGCAGTTAAAATATTCTAAGTATTTTAACTGGTAGAAATGTGAATATATTTTTGAGGTTTTCACTTTTACAATGGAATGCTAAATTGACTTTTGTGTAGTGCATTAAGGTGTGGTCTATTAAGAACTTCAACTCTCACAATATTTTTGTAAAGGAATACTGAACACAACAAATGAGTGGGGAATCACTAACTTAAGTCCTCCCTTCCCAAAGATAATATTAGTGTAGATTGAAAATTTTTTGTTCGCATTTTATCCAACTTTCCACATCACGACTAATATTGTCCCTCTTAGTATATTTTATTGTACATATACTATGTGAGATTAAATTGACTCAACTGAATTTCTGCAGCATGAAGAAAATATAAATGCATTGTTATACACACGATATGAAGGAAAACTCAAAACAATGAGATTCACAGATTGAATACCCTGGAGTTGCTGAATTAAGACATGGCCAGAATATTTTGGGATGCACTAGATGTAATTTATAAAGATTAACAACCATTAAAGCACAGAAACAATGATAACTACGCAACAGATTTATTAGACAAGTTTTAAGACAATTTCAATACAATTTCAAAAGAAAACCATCCGCATGTATAATAACTTTTTATCATGCACGGATTCACTAATGTCCCACAACGATGACTAAAATTAAATCCCTCACGAGAATCAACACTCCTGTTTCTAATTTAAATTAGCTGTATGCATAAAATTCATATCGCAAAAAGCACCGGCACACATTTTAACAAACTGGACACATCAAATTATCTGTAAGGAATCAACAAATTAAAGAGACAATATAGAAAAATTTAAAATTGCGTCTTCATTTGGAGCACGTGTGCTTCTTAAACTGAGATTTCATCCAAAATGGTTTTGACAAGCTGGGATTTTCTTTTGTTTTTTGAGGGTTGCTTTACTTTTAGGCATTTAAGAACTTAGTATATGGGGAGATCTACTTTTGTACGTGCATGTTACAACGATTGACAGAACCATGGCAAAAGAACTCATCGTGCTTGCAGAAAAACTAATAAAGTGAATTGCGCCGTTTAAAAAAAAAAAAAAAAAAAACTTATGCATGAAAGATTATGGTCTTCTAGTACTGAAGACAACAATGATATGCGAACTATGATAACCTGTGTTTTTCATGCCGATTGTTCGTGAAAATTGTATGGAGCACCATACCACGGCCAGTGCATTCGCCAGATTTGACACCGCCGGACTATTTCCTCTGGGCTAAATGTTTTCATTAAAAGGTTTTATATCAAAAAGTCAAGTTCCCTAGATGCACTTATGGCCAACATTCGCCAGGAAATAGCCACCACATCGACCAAAACATTGGCAAATATGATACAAAATACCATAAAACGGGTAAATTATGCCATTCAAGCTTAGGGAGACCACTTCAAAAAGAATTATATCAATTCAAAACTCCTTAAAACAGATCTTTCATTTAAAGAGCAGTAAAATTAGTTTTCTTCATTTATTTTCTTTTTGAATTGAAATCGTTTTTATAGACACAATCTGTCAATTGTTCCTTGAAAAACAAGTATCTATTGTAATTATTATTTATAAAAAATAAAAGTAAAACAAGTTTTATTTCACTGTCAAAAGTTTTCACTTCTGTCGGCAGTCCCCATTACCCCACAAATTTATAATAAACTGCTCCAACTTTTTTTTAAATAAATGTGTACACCAAATAATCTTTTACAGGATTTATTGAAGTAAAATTATTTATTTATTTTAAAAACTAAGATTGTAATTAAAAAATTATAACTTAAATATTTTATCTGAGCAATAACGACAAAGGCCTTCAGTTCAGAATATATAAATAAATGCAATATTTAAAATTAATACAATAAAACTATTTATGCCTTTCAAAAGGGTATTAATGTTCGTGTTTGGTCAACAAAGATAAGAAATACAGTTAATTAAAAACAAAAAAAATTGAAAAATATTTGTTCACTTAGATTAGATTGTAAAGATTACATTTTTTCGAAAACTGCAAAAAGTTGAAAAGGGATTTGTGTTAGAACAGCATGGTTTTATGAGCAATCGAAAAGAAAATGATTGAGCTTTTAATGTTATGCGGAGATCAAATGTCCGTGGAATAGTTTAGTATGACCTAGGCGAAGCCTTATAAACTTTATAATTTCCAGTCTTCTGAAATCATCAGGTAGGACAGAGAGGAAAATTTTGGCCGAAAGTTTGTTATTGTTGACAAAATTTTACCAATTTGATGTTGCTTGATATAAACCTGAGTGTTGTAGTCTAAAATGGCGAGTTTATGTAATTGACCGTGTCTTGTGAGGAATAATTTGGGTTGTTAGGAATGGAGAGATATCAGATTCTTTGGCTACTTTGTCAGCCGTTTCATTGCCAAAAATAAGGTAATGAATTGGGTTACCAACTAAAATAATTTTTGAAGAGTTATGGATGAGAATATTCCCGATTATTTGATATCATGTTAGAGTTGGATTTGATTGAAGAGAGGAAGTCGGAACAGATAGAGAATTTACCTCTATTATTTTTGGCAAAAGATGCAGCTACGAGCGTAGCTAAGTTCTTCTTCTCTATATTGGCTGATGTTGGTGTAAGATTTAAGCAAGTTATGAAGAGAATTGTTATCTATTAACAAGGCATAAGGGTGGTGGTGGTATATCTTGCGTTAACGAAAGGAGAAATGTTACATTAAGGGTGTTGCAGCTATGAATTATTCTATGGATAGTATGCAGGATGTTTGGATTTTTTGTTACATCAAGCTATTACCGGACTATTAAACCTAAAGAGGAGTGTGTCCTTGCTTTGGAATAGTGGAAGGAAATATAAAGTCAAATTATAATTTCTTGTTTTCATATTTACAACCTCTGAACTGTTGTGAATCATTTCTAAGTTCATTTTATGTACGTTTTGTATGAATAATCCCAATAATCACACGAAATGACACACCCAAAATATCAAAGGTGAATCTCATTATATGCATACCGTATATGGTACACTGTATAATGAAATAAGTATGTAAATATTGTATAACTAGTAACTAGTTGATATCCATTCCCAGTATGTTAGTCAATTAATTTTGACATATTTCGACAGATAATATTACATAAGAAGATTACACAATCGAATATAAGAATAAGTTTGTATGGATATAATAAATATGAAGGACAAAGATATCACAAATAACTATGTATGTAATTTGAAACTCAATTATGATATTATTTCACTATATTTGTATTTTCTATATATCTTTTTTTTTTTTTACAATTGTCATTCAAAATAAAAGTTCTTGTCATTTGGTGGTAAGAAGTGAAGACAAAATGAACACAAACATCGTCATAGGTAAACAAATAAGATAATGATAATCAAATTACCGATATCTCCTAGACCTTTATACTTGAAAATGAATGAGATGATGAATATGTAAATAAGATTTATTTATGCAATACAAAAAATAAAAAAAAACAAAAAAAGGGAAAAAAAAAAGAATAAATCCCAAAGCACTTACATATAAGTAAATGTAACAAGTGCTATGAGCTTTTGTCTTTAGTCTATGTGGGATGTTCATTTCTTCTTACTTATATGAATTTTTCTTAGTTTTAGTCTTTATCTTCATTTTCTTGTTTGAGTTGTAAGTAGCTTCTTATATTCATATTTATTGAATTTACGCTTGACAGCGCAAACGACTGGGGTAAAAGAAATACTTTTCACACTTTACCTCACCTTACCTTAACTCACTCACCTAATCATCATCATTACCATCACCATCACCAACATCAACATAATCATTATCATGCTATGAGAAGAGAGTACATAAGGGTAGCTGGAATTGCTTATAGATGATGGCGGTGGTAAGTCTTAACGAATGCTTGTAGTATCTTGTTTATATGGCATACACATCACTTAGACATACAGGATACATAAGCAGGACTCACTCACATAGGAGCATATCTTTTTCATAAATATTAAAGCAGGTTACCTTTAGCTAAGCTAAGCCGAGTCAGTGAAGCATCACATAGAATGAATGGTAGCCAGCATAGATGCACAGACACACATCTACATATGCATAAAGATATATAAAAACCTCTGAGCGAAACTTGAATGTTTCGCATTGCAACGTGCTGTCGTGTGTAAGGATATTGCTTTGACGTCGCGTCACTACTTCAATTTCTTCCCTAAATCTCCATGATACCATCCTTCTGCGAGTATCTGTGTTGATCTGAGGGTGCATTTTACCAACCCATGTTGCATGCCAATGCAGTCTGATGCAACTGCATTTTGTTGCATGAATTGTGTCTGAATTAAATGCCGTTAGATCAAACAGAACTTGAGTGGCTTCAGAAGATACCAACCACATCGAATCAAACCAAATCGAATCAAACAAAACACAGCCTTATATTTTCGAACATCAAACATGATTGAACTATAATACAAGTTCGCTGCAAACATGTAGGAACAACATAAACAATTCTTCTACTACATGTTCATTCCTATATGTTGCAAGAGGTTTAGCGAGCGAGCGCAGACAAACAGTTATTTGAATGTTTTGTAAACAAAGTTGTTCAACTGAAAATTAATTTATGGTTTAACTCGTGGCTACATGAGAATCTCCAGTAGAAATCTAAATCAGAATGTCATTTTAAAAAATTTAATTTAAATATTACAGGCGATGTGTTTATAAAGGGATGCTTTCATCCCTTATCTCTATAAAACTCAACTGAATAAAGAAAAAAAAAAAAAAATTATAAAAATGAACTTGAAAAATCATAATATGTAACTTTAAGCGACTGACAGATAGAAGTGCCACCAACAATTTTCTCATACCCAACAGCATACATGGAGCATGCGCTTGATGTTGTATGACTCTTCTATTTCTACTTCTTATAATATAAAGTAAATTTAATCAACTCTTATACTTATGTTCGAACAATGCTTAAAGGTTTAGTCAAGTCAGGAACCTTATACATATACAGCTTATATCTTTCATACTCTTTTTAATTCTTTAAGTGGAATATTCGAAATTTAACTAAAGAAAATATAATATAAGTTGACAATATAAGGTAAATTTAAAGAAACTTAAAAACATATCCTATTAAATTCACGATTTAAATTGAAGAACATAATTGATTGATAAGTAAATTGGATACAAGAAAAGTTCTATTTGGTTGCCGCTTTCCATTATTGCAATGAGTTCACAATTGTCATATAGGTATGTATGTACTAAAAATGACTCTTCTATTTAAACTGTTAATATATTGTGTAATCAACCAACTCTTATACCTGCATTCGAACAATATACAAGATACATAAGAAGTATCTTTACTTAGCAAAGACACAAGCCATGCTTATACTTTTGCAGCTTATACTATGTTAAGCACTCTTATTCTTAAAGTAGCATACCCGAAATGTGCTGAATATATTTTTGAATCTTCGAATAGGAAAATATAATATACTAATATAAAAATATAAGTAAAATTTAAAAGCCATATACAATTATAAGACTTGGTTTTGAAGAGCATAGTACAAGTTTTAAGAGTAAACTGCGTATAAGACAACTTTAAATTGGTTGCAACTTGGTATGATGATTGAAGTGAGTTCATACTTGCCATTTGACGATGATGATGATGAGTTGTGGCACAATACAAAATAAAATTATAAGCCTCATCCTCCATATTAGTTTATCTTACTTAATTTATCTTTTTTCAGGATGTGTAACATATCAAAAGACTTTATTAATGGACCTGCACTCATCATAAAGCATACTTTCCTACATAGGTATACTTGTATGTGTGTATCTGTGTAATAACATAGTAAATGAACACCTTAATGACCTAAAGATACATATAAAACTGCTGTTTTCACTTAATACAATACTTATATAGACAAAGAGATAAAAGCTACTTAGGCAAAATATAAAGCTTAAGATAAAATTACAATTGCTAGTAGTATTACGAAAAATGTTCTCTAATTAACTACGAACAAAAATGCCAATGAAAGGACTAAATTGTATTATGTGGTGGAAAACTAGGAAAGTAGCTAAGACAACACAACATCAACAATTGTCTGTTATAGAATCTGTTAAAGATGAAGAAAAAGAAAAACACCGAAACTTGTATACCTTTCACAGCCCAATGTTTGTATTCTATTCTATTTGAAGTTTGTTACCTCAATTAAAAGTGCAAATATGTAAATCATTTTGTCGTTGACTCACACTTCCAGTTATTGGAGAATTCTGATTTTGTAACAACAGCACTACATTTAATAGAAACTATTTTGGAACAACAATGACATAGTTATAGTACGAACCAGATCTCATCGATGCTTCTTGTGACACTTATCATTGTGTGGGCATGCATACTTTTGGATATTTCCGGCAGCCCTTATTGATATGAGTTACGAGCATTATGGCAAAGTGATACGCCCATTCACACTAGTGTGAAAGGTGCACAAGAACAAAATTATATTATGTCTATAAACTCAACATCAAATGCCCAAGAGACTTTATGAAGCAGAACATAGACATAAATTACATACCTGGTACATGGTAAGTAGTATTTGCCACCTTTTCTGGTGGTCCCGGCGTAAGGTCGGAGAACCAACAATGGGAGTCACAACATGTAGTATTTTATACAATTCTACAATAACAGACTCTCAAATGGAGGCGTATAATGCATGAACTGACCTTAACCACTAATAAAAACAACAACAGTGACAACAAATGAAATTAAAAAGTAGGCTTTCATTTAAACCAAAACAAAATATGCAAAACAAAACTAAAACAATATGTAGTACATATTGTATATAAAAAATATATTGTACCAACGCCAGTCAGAGTAGTGAGTGCCAGAGACCAGTAGGAGGTGAGGGAAGGAGGAGGTATTTAAGCGGAATAAGCCATGGAAGCATATTAAACACCGCGTGGGAATATTCACTTTAGTCTCACTTGCTTTGCGTATACACAACTACTCATACATTGGTTTGTATCCATGTATGAAAGAGTGTGTGTGTTTGCTTGCCGGTTAGTCAACTGGCTGCAGGAGCAACAGCAACAGAAACAATTACAACAAAAACACAAGCACAAGAGAACAACAAGAAACACAGTGAGCAAGTAAGCGAGTAACTGAATGCACAAAGGGTAAACAAACACAAAAACAGAGAAGTAAAGGTTGGTAGGTTGATGGTAGATGGATGAGCTGGTAAAGAAGACTGTGTGCGCAGCACGCTTCAGTAATTTCACTTAAGTCATTACGAGCCATTAATAAAGCCTGCTGCTGCATCTGCTACTGTATCACCTCTCGTTGCTTCTTGCCGTGCCTTGCCTTGCCTTGCCTTGCCTTCGCTGTTGGTGGTGATGATAGTTTTGGAGTTGATGGTGTTGATAATAGTGATGGTTGATGGCGGATCGTTGATGGCGGATCGTTGATGGTGGAAATCAAAACAACAACAATATGTACCTCCAGTCTATTGTGCAATAGTCTTGCACCTGAATCTATGTGTATAAAAGGACTGAAAATTCCACAATGCGACTATATAGTACATACTCGTAAAGTTCATGTTCATGTTCTTGGCAGCCTTAAACCATTTTAAGTATAAAAATATTATTATACACAAGTTGCGTCAAAGTGTCTGCAATAATATTATGTATGGTGTAGTGGCAACTTTGTTGATTTTAAATATTAATAATTTTGTTTAATTTTTATTGTTTTAAATTTTTTTAAATTTATTATTAATTTACCAAATGGCTGGAAATGTAATAGTTTAAATTGTTCGAATTCTTAACTAATTCAATGGGCTTAATATCTTTGTATGGATTAACAAAATATTGAAAAAGCCGTCCATATTTTATTCACAGTACATTAAGGCTTATTTGTTCCTTAACGTTTTAATAGGCATCAGCTTAGGAAAGGGCAGAATCATATTGTCTTTGCGGCCTCAAATGGGCCTCTTTTAATAGACATAATCATATCATACTCTTCTTAGTTTTATTTTTAACATCTGCAAAATAATGATATTATAAGGGAAAAAAGCTTTTCATTAAAAAAAAAAAAAAAAATAAATAAATCAAAGAGGATGAAAAAGAAACATCAGAAGCTTGCGAAAAAACTTATTGATGACATTTAATCAAAATTAAGCCATAACATTTCATAAAAAAATTAGTTTGCCGTAGAATTACTGCTAAAATTACACAAAATCGATTAAATTACAAGCTTCTCAATACGGAAATTAATTTAGTTTTTTTTCCTGACATTTGTTAAGAAAATATATTGATAGAAATGTTAAGCACAAACAGAGAACAAGATTCATAAGAAATTATTTTCGATTGCCTCGAAATTCCATATATTATGGAAATAATGCCAAATTCAATTGTCACATTTTCATATTCTCCTTTGTCTTTCGTAAATTTTGAACAACCCACTTGATTTTATGACTTCTCAATACTCATCTCTCATCTAGAAACTCATTAAACTGAAGTTTTTCTTTCCTGAGCTTCGTATACATCAAGCCTTGATGCGTTTCTACTTGGAAGTTAGTTTTAGTTTTAACCTTTTTCATTTAGTTGATATAAAAAAGAAAATTGTAAAGTTAATGGTTTTTTTTACAACAAGAGGTGACCACATTCGTAGTGAGCAGTTCCTTATGAGATGATAAAAGTTTAAATTTTCACATTAATCTTTTGTTTAAGCCCAAAACTAAAGATTCAAGTAGAATTTATTAGCCTTTTAAATTACAATTTATATTTAACGCATATAAAAAATATTTAAAATAAAGTTTGTATCCTTGAAAATGTAGAGAAAAGTTAAGGGGAAAGTCAAAAAAGGTTTGGATAATCACGTGTACGGTACGCGGTAGCGCACTACGCTCATAAAACTTAAACAAAAAATTAAAACTTCTAATGAATTTATTGCTGCCTCTGTTGCTTTACGAACAAGGCAAATCAACCTAAAGCTATATAAGTTGTATATACAATAGTATAAACGCATATATAAGGACACAAGTAAAAGTAAGTAATATACATAACCTAAAAGAATATAAAAAAAAAAAACAACAAAAAAGAAAACCACTTTATACTATATCGCTAGAAACATTTGCATATGATAAGCTAAGCATCAGGCATGCCTACCTTGCCTAAGAATAAACAATAACATCAACCAGACCCAACCCGACTCGACCCGAATGGGCTAGACCAGACCAGATCAGACCTTTGGGAATAAACAGAAGCGGATGTTAAAAAGATGACTGCGTACTTTAGAGCGAGCGAACCTGAGAGCGAACCTGAGAGCGAACCTTTTAATGGCATTCCGTAAAAGCTCAGTACTGCTTTAGTCTGTGACGTCAGCATTGCCACAACATACCGCAACTCGTCGACAATTTACGTAGTAGCATTACGGTATAACATAAAGTGAGAGAAGTAGGCATAGACAATAAATGGAGATTGGCATGGGGATGAGGAAGAAATGCGACTGGGGACAACCATCAACACTCCTAGTGTGTTGTAACCGATAAAACCACCTAATTTAACGCTTGCTTTCTCTTTTGCTTATCATCACCATCATCGTCGCCACCACCGCCACCAACACCGATGCCGCTGTTTTTTGCACCTTCATTATTCATTTGATGTATACAGATACACACTCTGCGCCATTTGAATAGCACACACCTACACATTTTCCAATACAAAAATGCTAACTTAATTTTCGTCACTAACAAAAAGAGTTTTTTAAAGATTTGTATATCAATCCATTTACTTTTGCTTAATTTAATTTGAATTTTTTATGTAAATTATTGAACCTTCTGTTTCCAGTTTGGGATTGATTGATTCGAGAAGTTTCGCTATTTGAGCTTCAAGATAACCTTAAATATTGTTGCACAAATCCACTAACCATCCCCGAACATGTTGGATGAATATGGAGGCTTGTTCAATTGTTCAAACTTATGGCATTCGCTAAACAATTTTACAATTCGAGCTGTGTGAATAAGTGTATTACTGTGCCACTCTAAAGGATTAAAAAATCACATTTTAGTATACGAAGTAATGTCTTTGCATTTAGACTGTCGTAGTCGTCTACAAAACTTGCAGCTCCCAAGTGCCATAATACAAAATCACTTCGTACACCATGTCAACCCCTTTTTCAGGCTTATTAGTATGATGCAAATCATCTAAGAAAAATGAAGAAGATAGGATATAATGCGGAGTAACGTTCCAAATGTTGGTTTAACTACCTAAAAATCTTTAAAATATTAGCTGGAGCAAGCATATTAAATATTTTCAATTTTCACGTTTTAGAAACTAACGTGACGAGATTGTTGTTCTCGAACTGAAATTCAGACATACTAAGTGTCTGACCCATACTCGGGCAACCATCAAAGTAGGAACCATTTCCGAGATACGCAAAATGTATGATAACCCAAATTAAACGATTTATCTTGTAATCAAAACTTCCCAGACTAGTGCATCCAACGTTTCATCAACAGGTTTAGCCACATGCAGCCGGGTATTATCAATAGGCAAAATCACTTTCCAATGTCTGCTTGCTCATTCTGCAGTGCTTGGCTCAAATCGTTGAGAGTTTGTCGATACTGATCAGCAGTAACCGTTTCACAATGTTTTAGGAGCTCATAATACACGACATCCTTCTTATCACACCAGATGCAGAGCAAACCTTTCTTGCCATGGATGTTCCGTTTTATCTGCGATGTTGATGGTTGGCCTCGATCAACCAAAGATGTTTTGGTTTTATGATTGTCAAAATAAATCCATTTTCCATCGCCAGTGATGATACTCTTTTGTCTGGAAAGCCAAATTTCACAAGTGATTTTTCGCCTTTTAATGTCTCTTGCTTGACCAACGTTAAATGCATCTGCAAGCTGTTGCTTTTTTTCAAAATGCTTACATTTGGTCATCTTTAAACTTCTTCTGAGGTCTACTAGCTCTTTTTTTTTTGTCAAAATCGAAATCACCAGTTTTGAGCCATTGGAACGACATTGGAAATGGTTTTTTTTTTCTGAAAGAGCATTTTCAAAGTAGGCTTCCACAAGCATTCTATGAGTTTCGGCAGCAGTTTTCTTCCAATGAAAATGGAAAATCAAATATTTGTGTATTTAAAAAACATAAACAAATATTTCTCTTACTTTTCTGTTTCGACAAATATAGGAAGTGAGCTATTCGAGTGGCATGGAGTGTATATATTACGTAATCTGGCTTGGTTTTTACCTTATCAACACAACGCAACACAACAAGAAAGTGAAAAACAAAAGTTCAAATTAGGCTGGCAACTTCTAATAAATGAGTAAAGTATCTATGTTTCTTATATCTCGTTTTAACTTACCTAAAAAAAAAAGCATACAACATGAAAACAAGGGCAAAGCGGATTAAATCACACTACGCATACGCCATGTGTAAAGTATTAGCTTCCTTAACTTAACTCTGCATGTAAAATCTTTCTATCTATGTACATAACTGTGAAGGTGACTAGGTACATTTTCATCTCTCCATTTGCATGTGTGTACGTGTATATAAGCAACACATGTTTAAATAATGTTAAAGTCTTTTCCAACACATGACATTTGTCATTGTTTTTGCTTCGGTTTGTTGTTATCCTTGTTATTGTTATTCTCATGCGCCTGTTTTCCTGCTGATAATTATTTCAATTTTTTTTGTCTTCGTTTTCTGGATAATTTTTTCGTTTACGCATGTCCCTTTTTTTTCGTTTTTATGGTGTAAATCGTTGCTAATTTTCGGTTGTGGTTTAATTCATAAAAAACAAGTAACATCACAAAAACAATTGGTTTTCTTTACATGTGTAGTTTTGTTATTGTGAGACTGTGCGAATGTAGATTGCTGATTTTGGTTGTTATTTTTGTTGTTGTTGTTGTTGTACTTATTATTATTAGTTGTTGTTGATATTCTTGTTGTTGTTAAACAGAATAGAATGATTAACTAATATATTTTGTTCAGGTTATATTTTATAGAAACTTTTCTAATTTTAGTTCATTTAATCATCTAATGAATTGTTACCAAATACCGTGATCTATTAAGAGTGCAACATACAAGACTCCTAACGGACTGAAAACATATAATATGTTAACTTAAAAGATAAATAACATTAAATAAAAATTTCTTAAGTACATCAATTGAAATTTACTAATTTTGTATTAACTAACTATATTTTATTGAAGTTCAAGAGATATAAAAAGCATTGGTGACTAGTGGTCCTATACCATTTCTTGCTGCGCATTCGTCTCCCATTCGTTGATTATAGGCCCTCTAAGCTTTTCACGCTGTGATGGGACATGAGGGTCAATTTGTCATTCCATCAAATGAGCAGAGATTCTTTTTTGCATAGGAAACAAAATCACTATATCAAAGAGTTCGTGTTACCACCTGATGTTTATTTCATCTAAATATTCTCCTTCATAGTTCACTTGATCAGAAAGTTGCAGCAGCGCTGTGCGTAAACATTGGTATCAGTTTCTTTGATGCTCAAGCCAGTGTAGGTGGAAAAGTATTATAATGAAACTAACTAATAAAGACAGCAATAAAGAGAATAGAACAAAGAAGAACTGAAAAGTGGAGTGGAGTGGAGTGGATAAAAGATTCATGAATTGAATTCAAATGAATTGGAAAGCAAAGCAGGCAAAGTTACTACTTGCAAAGAGCAAAGTTAGAAAATGTCTGATACATTTTTAGACTAAAATTAGCATGCACACGCTTTAATAAAAGCAAAACAGCATTCTGACCGATACCATAGTCAATGTAAAAGTATTTTTTATATGGAATAAGGGTCTTATGCCAGTGTAGCTCAGCTAGAACAGGAAATTCATTCATTCCTACAGTAGGATGGTGGTCAATAAGGTGGTGTTCGATTGTGTGGGATGCTTAAGATGTAAGTAGTTAATTCCCAAGTGGCAAAATAAGTACCAATTGTTTCGATGTTCTATTCGCAATAATTATGTTGTTCTGTTTGGCCAACTTTCACTTCGCAAGTGAAATCACAACCTGACTTCAATGGTTTTCTATCCTACGTAGGAAGCTACTAAGCTTTAATACAACTGTAGAATATCAGCCGAGTGAAATTATGTTCAAAATTGATTAGGTATGTAATTCGATTATTCTGAACCTTCATTCCCTCAATTTCTTCTGTTTAGACAAAAATAAGTTATATGCGAGTATGTACATAGATAACTGATAGTAGATTGAACTTACCCCCAGAAAATGTTTTTGCCTACACTCTTTGATAGAACAATCAGAAATATCTAACTATTGATTTAGCTTATGTTTAGGGTATAGTCAGTACACATAAAACATTTCAACACTGAGACCGAAATATTTATATGGAAACTATACGATCCAGTAACTCTAGGGTTTGGAAATTTACTCAATTCATGGACATTGATTAGAAACATATAGTTTCTAAATTTTAGTTCAATAGGACAAAATTAAAAAAAAAATTCGAATAAGAACCGGAATTTTAAAGTTGGGATTGTATGGGAGGACGAAGAGAGTCGAGTCGAGTTATTCGTTGCTTCACATATATATCAACCTGGGATAAAATGCATTCAAAGATTTTTTGGGAAATTTATAAGAGTCAATTATTTGAGCGTTTGTATATATCATCACCAGATTTCCAGCCTTTTTTGGTGATAGTCCATGAAAGAATTCAACACCGTTAACAGCTAAGGCCACTGCTTTTCTAACTAGGCCATTTTCTTTTCTTTTGTTGACCTTAACACTTAGCTTCTTTTCCCATGTGCATTTATGTGTTGCATTTTCGAAATTAAGAATAAGAAACATTGCATAAAAATTGGCATATTCATTGCATTCCATAAAAAGAATCACATTCTTTCTGTTATACTTACCGAGCCTCAACTATCTTTCGTGAACGGTAAGCAACCTCATTCTCCCCTTTATAACTTTCTAATCACAATTTACTTTCTCGTGCGCCTTAAATTCTATGAAAATTTTATGAAATACACGAGAAAAGGAAGTAAAAATAATTTAACAGCAGTGAATATCATTCAAATTATATTCCAGGGAATTTCACATTTTTAAAATGCAGCCAGCTGCAAGCCTTTCATATGCTTATTACTTTCTTTTTATTTCTAGTAATTTCCACTTTTCAACAGAATGTTGCACCAAGGTGTCGAGTGGCATCGTTTTCTTTTTAGATTCAATTGCAGCATGTTATGGTTGTAGATATCCTTTAAATTTTTATTAGGTTGCTCGTCCTTGCAGTTGTTTTCTTGTACTGAAGGTTTGTTAGTCTATAGTGAATGGAAGCAGTAAATGTGCCTAGAAATTGTTATTTTAGGAATACCGTTTTCAGCTTTCTAATGTTAGCATTTCGGTTGCCACACATGTGGCACATCTTGTACTTGGTTGCCACGTTACTTGGATCGCTTGTACTACTTATGGTATATACAAGTAGAAGTAGAAGATGAAAGTAACAACACATCAAATATAAATGGTTTAAATTTCATTAAGTCATGCAAAGGAAGCAAAACGGAAAATGAAGAAAAAGTAACTGGAAAAACTAAACTAAAAATAACCACTGACATTTTTTTTTTCTTTTTGTTTTCATTTATTTTTTGTCTCTTATTGTAGTTTGGTATAATTTGTTCATGTTTTGCATATTGTATTTCTGCCCCTGAACATATGCTACACATTTTGTAAAGTACTTTTTGGGCCAACAACTTTCGCTAATTCACCTAATTACACTCGCACTTATTGAGTTAATTTTGTTTGTTCTCCCAATTGTTGGTTTTTTGTTTTATGTTGAAACTATTTATTGTACTAAGTATTTTATTTTCATATTCCCAGTTTTCTATTGTTGTCATTTTGTTGTAATTTTATTTATCTAATTTTATTATGGGTTTTATTGTTATGTTTGTATTTATCACATTTTGTGTAGAAGTTTAATTTCATTGCATTAGTAACTAAATAAATAAATAAACCCAGCGGAGCACATACTATTACGAATTTGCAGAATTTATATTCTTGTTTCTATGTATTTTTTGTAATCAAGTCCTTTATAAAATGAGCTGTATTTTTTTTTTTTTTTTTGTTTTTGTTTTAAATGAGTTATTACCAAATAAAATAATATAATAATATCCAGTCATATACAAAATGCTGTTTCATATCCCAAATAATCAGTTTCTATTGCATAACATAAGCGAAATATTTATGTTTTTAATCAAGGTTTTCAAAACATCTTGTTGCCTGAAACTTATTCAGAATATTACAACCCCAGTGACATGTGTACTAGAACCTATATTCTGTATTACATGCTAATTACCCCATTTCGTTTTATGTGTCATTATATCTTCGATATAATTTTGAGAATCTGCTTGACATGTTTCTTTCAGTTCCTCTTACCTTTTAAAACTGAAGCTCAGATGATTGGTAGCACATGATTTGGATTGATATGGTTTACTTAATAATGTAAATTAGTTAAGAAGTAATATTTCTGGAGAAGATCTCAAAACAACATGCATAATAGATTCTCAATTTGGAGGTGAAGTTATAATGACAGATAAAAAGAAATGGAGGTAATTAGCATGTAAAAGGTTATGCCCTAATATATAAGTATGTTAGACCATCACAAAAATTGTCTGGCCAGATGATGACCTAAAGCATATTGCGCGTAAAACACGAACTGAAATCTGGGGCCATTGGAGAAGGGGAGGGCTTCCAAAATCCAATAGAGCGCCCACTAAGGAAGATTTACTTTGGGGTACAGTGCAGCAAAAAAGGTCTAATATCCCCAGTGTCCATGTTCACAAATGAATAGATAATTAAGTAAATGCAGGTAGCCCTGTTTTTAGGGTTCCTTACCCAAAGGGTGCAGAGACTTCGTTGTCCGTCCGTCAGTCCTCGGGTCATATCTCATGAACCGCAATAGCTAGAGAATTGAAATTTTCACAGAATATGTAGTTCTCTCCTGGCATTAGCAACAAATTCTAAAACTAGAATATTATTTAAAATCTAAAGGGGTCCCCATATAAAAAACATTTTGGTTCGTATGGTAGCTATACGATCCAGTAATCCCACGATCTTGAAATTTAGTAGCTTGATGGTTCTACATCAAAAATTTATATTGTCGAAATTTTAGTTTGATCGGACAACTAGGGAGAATACCTCCCATACAAATCCACCATTAAAATTCAAGTTCTTTTTAGAAAAATTTTTTTGATTTCTGCACTATTGAACTGAAATTTAGACACCATTAGTTTTTGATATAGGCTCTACACATTTGTTGGAATCAGCAAAATCGGCCAACTAGTAGGGGTACCTCCCATACAAACCCACCATTAAAATTCAGGTTCATATTAGAAAAGCCTTTTTCTTTTTTTCATTATTGAGGAGAAAGTTAGCTGGAATCAATCCAATTGGACCACTAGGGGAGTACATCCCATACAAAACCCCGATTTGGTGAGGAACCTTCCGTGTACGAGTCTGACTGGCACTTTTTCGATTTTTTCTTATTTTGTACTATCTCAACTTTACTATTTATTGCTATTATGACTTTGGAGATTTAATAGGAATAACGGGTATTTTTCCGTAATTTTCTATTCGCCCGTTTGCTTCCTATATACCAAAATGTATTGTCGATACTTTTAGACCATTTACTCATTTTGCTTCCACCTCTTCGCGTTCTATCTCAAGAACGGTTCCTTATTATGTTAGTTGTCAGGTCGCTGAATAGGGGGTTTTGTTTCTTTTTGCATTACCTTAATTTGTTTTTCTGAGAAATTCTCATTAGCTCAAGGTATCAGTTAGTATAATGTAACAATTTGTCTCACATTTATTACGATAAAATCGAAATAATGAAAACTGTTTCTGCATTTGAATTGAAATCAATTTAGTTTGATTGTTGGTTATTTGATTAATGTTTTTTAAATATATAAATTTGTAGATTTTTCACACTCTTTGGACCGATTTATAAAATTCTATGAAAAAGTATAGAATTGAGAAATATTGACAGAGTTTATCTTGATAAAAATTGCAAAAAAATATGCAGGGGGTAAGGTGTCAGGGTTTAGCGGTGTTGTAACTCGCAATTTGTCAAAGAACGTTTGGCATTGAACTACTATTTGACATAGGCAAACTTTGATCGTCAATTGGATTTCTGTACATTTGTTCTTTGTGTTTTGTTTTTGTTTTGTTGTGTTTTAGCATTGGTTTTTTTAGAGTCAATTTTCGTGGTAAGAAGTAGAATAAAACCATGACATCTTTAAGGTAAGTTATAGGTGTGTGTGTGTGTGTTGTGCGTGATTAATCCACTATAAAATGTCGAAAGGAGATATTCAATTTGTCAATGCGTTCTAATCTGACATCTTTCGAAGCGGGAAAATTGATTGTTGTCATGTTCGATGCGTAGAAGCGCATTTTGGTTATGTAGAGTTATTTTTCGTATGACAAAGTGATGGTTAAGTGATATTTCAATACGTGAGGAGTAATTCCATCAACTTTTTGGTATTGTGTAGCAGTAAATCTCAACATATTCGAACTTTCAATCGCGGAACTTTTGAAGTTGTAAATATTGATTGCACAATCAGAGCAATTGATTAGAAGATCCCTCACCGGTTTTGGAAATTCTGCGAAGTACATCACAATCATAACTGAAGAAATTTTCGACATACTAGAAATTGAGCTGATTGATTGTTGATTTGCAGTTGGAAATCAACAAAGGATATTCGTACACTGCATGTGCCTGCTGGTATTCTTCAATTTTGTTTTTTTCTCTCCAGTAAACAATTCAAATTGAATTAAAAAAAAAAACTTTTTAGAATGTGTGAATATGGAAAAAAATCAATAAAATTTTTTAAGGACATCAATTGAAATATAGTAATTTTGTATTAAAGAAGCGTTACCCCCTATGCGTTAATTGTGTGTTTTTTTCTAAAAACGCTTTAACACAATTAATAATTTACAAAAATGAACAAGATATTATTAACCTAAGCAACTTTAAAGAATCACAATTAATACTAACATCTAGCTTAATGCGAGTGGGTAAACTATATTTTTGGTTTTCTGATTTAGTGTATAGATGTAGAGTTTTCGAAGTTCCTACTCTAGGCAAGCAACATATAGTTGACCATGCGAAAAACATGGATTCTCTAAAATTACTCCAGCAACGAGTAGCAATTGTCCTTGAGCTTTGTTGGTTGTCATCGCGAAAGCAAGACTCACAGGAAACTCTAGTCGTTTCAATTCGAAGGACAAATCAGTGGAAATCATTGGAATGTGCGGAACCAGGACGTGTTCTCTTTTATATTTGCTGTTAATTATCGTTGCTTCAATCACATTCATCTAGTTCCGTTGCATAACTTTGGCGTGTTCAGATTCCGAAGGAGCATTATAGGCATCTTCCTGATGCTTGATTAATGTTTCACTAAGCACAATCATAGTGCACGCTGAGCAGAAGCTGAAGCTAAAGCCGAAGCAGAACAGTCACTCCAATACATACATACTTAAGTTGCATTAGTACACTTGTGAATACTCAGTTAATAATAAATGAGAAGAAAAATTACAATAAAACCAACAAATCAAATTCTCTTCTCTTGAATAGGCATTAGAATGAATAAGTCAATAATAAGTCAATCCAAATATAAAGTCATGTTAAAATTGACTTTTAAAATATTCAAAAATATTTCTCTAATCTAAAAACAAATCTCAACATTCAAACTGAATAAAAATCATCAACTCATCATTAAATTCAATATCTCGTTTTCACCATAGAATTCATTTTGAATTTTACATATCAAAAGCCCTTTGAACTGAAAAATTGAATACCGAGGAGATGCATTTAATCTATTGCAAAACATATCTAACATTTGTTATGATCTAATAAACCCCTGTGGATTTCATATACAAAAAATATACGACAACAAATCTGTTAAACTCAATAGAAAAACTGTGTCCCAAAAAATAATTTTAGGTCAAAAGTAAATAAATCGTTTGGCTGCTGGCTCTCAATAAACCAACAAAAATACAGTTTATTGAACAAAATAAACATTGCGTTGAATTTAAACTATAAAATCATCAGAAAGCAACCACAAAATTGTGGGAATATAGCATGGAGTACATGAGGATTTTCAGGAATTTTTGATGCAATCCGCACAAATAAATACGCAAAAGTAAACAATATTAATTCACGTGAATTTATTGAAAAATAACGACGAACACAAATGGATAAATTTTTACCACGAAAAGAAAAAACAAGTAAGGAAAATATTAAAATAAAAATATTTTAAATAAAATAACATACGTGTACTTTGAATTGAAAAATGCTTTACAAATCATAATAAAACACTATATGGGAGTTGAAATCAGCAAAAGACTTTACCCAAATTCACTCAGGAAAAGAACCATGGGGTTTATGATACAAAGACACGTTTTATAAATATTTAAATAGCAGACACAAATTATGTTGATTATTAAGGGAGAAGAATTTATTGAATATTTTATATACTCGCATATTTTCTTAGTTGTCATAAAATTAAAAAAAAAAAAATTATAAACTTATAAATGTCACAAATAGAAATTTAAAATAAAATTTAATTTATACAAATAAAGTATCATAGAAAAAATGTCCATTGAAAATACAGCTGATGATTTGGAAAATGAACATAAATTGTCATTGCCAAAATTAAAGTCTGGAAATTCGATAACAAACTTCAAAATAACTCAACTGAGTCAAGACGGACAAGAAGACAAATTAACCTCGAAGGATGATGAACAAACTTTGTTGAATGAAGACAAGAATGAAATACCAGTAGTAGAACTTATTAATTTAACCAAAGGACTTACAACAAATTCTTCAACGCACTCTCAATTAGTCCAGACTAAAGTAACAGAAATAGTAAAAAAGCCAACTGATATTTTTAGCGGACCTCAAACAATAGATAAATGGCGATGCAGTTTAAGTCATGTGAAGATAAAGGAACCTTCAGTTTGTGGAAAACTTTTGGTTGAGGCACATGATGAAGCTCATAAAATGAAACATCCAATCCTAAATGAAAGTGTTAAGTGTCAAAGGAAAACAAAACTGCAAAAGAGTTAACTATGATAGTTGAGGCAAGAAGGAAGCATAGAACTAATAACCATTTAGTAGGGAATCAAACATATCACTAAAATACAAAAAAAAAAAAAATTATAAGGTTTTTGGTTTTCAATAAAGAGACAAATAAGACAGAATCAAAAAGTAGAGGAATATATGTTCGGTCGTCCGAACACTTATCATAGAGGGAAGCGACCAGAAACCGTAATTCTAAAATAAAGTCGAGATCCATAAATGTTTAGCACTTCAAGATTGAAACATATATGTAATTAAAATTTATTAATTATTAATTAGTTACCAAAGCATTTTGTTTAATTAGCGTAAAAGGTCAAAACGCTCCACTGTCTGAATCTGTTATGATTTCATTACAAAAACAACCATAACAAAACAAAACAAATAGAACAATAAAACACATTCGTGCTAAGCAAGAGATCGTGTTACATTTGTTTGTAGAATCAAAACAATAAACTGCTGATACCCTCCAACATCCACGGATGTCTGCTATCGCAAATGCAACTTGCCCCTGCCACTTGACTTGCAAAATCAACGTCCATGCAACAATGAATTCCAAAAAATTATGTGGCGCTTTGGTAGTCAATCATGCTGCTGCAACTGGGAGAGAGAGTATCTAAAGAACACGCCTTCAAGCCACATAAAGCACAACTCAATAACAACAACAGATACAAGAGATTGGGGCAAATAACACAATTCATTTGAGCTTAGTAGCGCCACAAGCTGCTCTGGTGCTACTAGTTTTGACTCTGATTCTGATTCTGGTTCTTTGTGTTTGAGTGGCTGTGTGTGTGAGTGTGTGTGTGTGTGTGTTTGTGTGTGCATGCGGAGTAAAGTTAAACACACATGATGTGCAGCTGTGGCATTAACGAGCAATGAGATAACAACGACACCAATAACAACATCTACAGTGAGATACGAGATAAGAGAGATTCAAACGAATAAATATAGTAAGAGAAGATGGAGGGAAACAGAGGAACAAGAAGATTTTATAGTCACTAGAGAACATAGCAGTGCACATATGCTTAATTATATTATATTTTTATCTTTTGGGGAAACATTTATTTTCAGAATATTTCACATGCATGTACAATATAAATTTTGTGACTAAAAGTAGGCAATAATTTGAATATGAATTGATATTGTGACATAATTTTGTTAATAACACAAAATTGAAACGAAATGCAGGGTATATTTTTGAAGTCATTAGGTAGTTTTTTATTTATATGTTAACATCAAGTAAATGACAATTGTTTGAGCGCCTTTTTGTTCTTGACTTACAAACTAAAAACTGCATTATAGAGAAAGAACATCATATACTACATATGTTGTGTCAATAAACGTCATCAAAAACCATGAAAATGAAAACTCTGGTTGAACGGATACCATAATGGTGAATTTTTCATTTCAATATCCTGTATTGTCTAGAATAATGTCAGTCAAAAAATTATTCAGAGTAAGCATAATAAGATAATTAAAGACTTACGTACGTACCACCTATCGAATGTAGATGGTACTTTCAAATCAGATGGGTTTCGAGTTGCTTCCATAGAACAAAACAATTAATTTCACTGACTACTATACAGATAAGGGGAACTCCAATTCTTATATAAAATTATTTTAGTAACAATCCAATGAATTAAGCTTTAACTATTTGGTTTATGTCTTACTTCTTTACTAATCGTGACAACTTACTACTAGGAGATATGAACGGCTAGGGTTTTTTTTAGATTTGTGTATAGTTCAAGTTGGTAATAGATTACCACAATATCTAACGAAAATATTAATAACAAAAGAAAGTCTCTGGCATGCCGTTAGTGGCAATAATACATCAACAGGTGCAATATTATTTATAAATAATATTTAAACCAGGCAATAAGTAGTAAAAGATGTGTATACAATACAGAGATTTAGACTTAAAGAAAGGTGTGACACATTGTAACAACAGTCAACACTCTTCCTTGGCAGATGTTCGGTATTTAAATACTTGAAGAAATCTCAACTGTCAGAGAACGAAATTAAAGATAATTTGATGTAGGAGATGTTAATTGAGCAAATTTATTAAAGTTATTTATTTATTTATTATGACAAAATACCGTCAAACATAAATAAAAAAATTAAAATAATACGTGATATTAAAAGAAAAGAAAAACATAATAGTCTTAAAACAATTTTAATTATTTTAATACTTAAAATTAAACGAAAGAAATATAAAAGATGTCCTATCTCTGACCCGTTGGAAGTATTTTTTCAACCAATGCCTCTACTCACAGCCAATTGTGGTCAGAGACAGAAGGGATGTGAGAGCCAATGAGCGATGTCCACTTCATCTAGTAGCAGTTTGTTCCAATTCCCGAAGCCAACGAAGAACGATGATGTTAAGCGCAGAGGGCGAGATATCAGGCGAGAGGATGTGATAGAACTTATTATAAAGAGTGCATAAAACTCAGAAAGGATCATGTAGGGCATAGATTATATAAAATTTAAAATACACAAAATTTATTCTTTGAACATGATAAAATTCAGTAATTGTAAACTATAAATATTTGTCAACATAAATTTCATTTCATTTCAATTTATCTTCTTTATTAGGATTATATCTTATTCATTTTACAACCAATTTCGCATGTAATAGATATACTGTATAACATTTACAGTTTGTTAATTGGAATACTTAAACTAATTATTTGTGTAAGATAAAAGTCAGTCGATCCCGAGGTTCAGCATTCGTGCTATATCTTGAGTTGTTTCCTGGTCATCTTGTGTTGTTTATTCTGTCGTCTAGTGATTTCTTTGCTGGATTGTTGCCTG
Source organism: Amiota minor (assembly GCA_037043295.1). Lineage (NCBI taxonomy): Eukaryota > Metazoa > Arthropoda > Insecta > Diptera > Drosophilidae > Amiota > Amiota minor. The sequence goes on from JBAMAW010001038.1 coordinate 2,118,755, forward strand.
ATTGTGTTTCCGTTTTTTCCGTTGTTTTCTTGTTTATTTTGTTACATTCTCAGCGTTGCAGATTTCTCTAATTTCGTCATTAGATCGTTTATCAAAACAGCCGACTATAGTGCGCAGTGTGTTCATCTTGACTGTGATGGTGAGTTGGTGTGTTGCGATATCCGATGCAAATGTTAGAATGGTTAATGTTCATGTATTGATTCCACCAAATTGTGTTTCTTAGCCATTCTGATATTATTATCGCCTTCTTGACTTGAATTTTAGCTTTTTTTTCTTATGTTTCTAATGCTGTTTATATAAGAATCTAAGTATATTAAATCGATGAATTGTCCGATTGGTTTGTTGTTGACTCCCAGCTTGCATCTTGTCGGTTCTTTTGTTATGACAAGTGATTTGTAATAAATAAAGTTAATATAACCTAAGGTTTATCACACTTTAAAATCATGAAATCTATTACTCATAATTTCAATTTTCATTTAACAATGATTTTCTATTAGATTTCTTCCAAAATATATTTTAAAACTTTTTTTTTCTGTATTAGACCATTTAAGCTTATTTTTATTTTCTCCAATCAGTTGACACAGTAATACGATAGTCTTTCTCAGTTAATATTAAATGCTGTTTATTTGTATATTTAACTTCAATTTGAAAATGTTGTACAATGTAAAAGGATAAAATCTATATATTGTACATATGTAGAAACGTAGTAAGTGTTAGTGTGCAACGACAGAAGGACAAAGTTAAACAACACAACTGAGTTGTGTAAAGGTTGTATGACTGTAAGTAAGCGTTCATTGTTGCACAATCGCAACGTGAGAATGTCTTGCAAAAGGCGAAAGGTTGTATGTGGTAGTATGTTTGTATTTGTAAGCACTGCAATAACAACAAACAAGACAAGAGCAATAAGGACTTGAGTGAGTGAGTCTAAACAACATTTATTGGCACAACAGGAGATCGACAATTTCCTGGTGAAAGAGTTCAAAAAGGATATCAACAAGCAAAAAATGCAACAACAACAACAAGAATAAAACTTTATTGCACACTTGTATGTACGTTTATTTTCAGGACAAAATAGAATCAATAAAGCAATAATAAAGAAGTTGTTGGTGGCATTTCGTGTACAAGCAGCTTCGAAAGACCTTTTCTAAAGTAAAAGTGACTTTAAATTTCAAACTCAAGCTCAGCATCAAGTTAAGAAATTAGTTGTCTTAAGTTAAGCAAAATTATTTAATTAAAAATGACAAAAAATAAGAATCCTAAGAAGATTCTTGCTTCATGATGCTAGTTAAATGCAGTTGAATAAATAGAATGACAGACAGACAGACAGACAGGCAGACCCTAAGTCAGAAGAGTTTGTCTGCTTAACTGTTGAAAATTGTGCAACAAGGTGAAAAAGTTTACTACTAAAGTGATGGAACTTACTCTCCTCCTCAACTCATGCCTTTGTCAAGACAACAGCATCAAAACTTTGGACTTTAGCATCCTAACAACTTTTTTAACTTCAGAAATTCATATATACATGCTTCCATATATATTCGTCTATCAAATACTGTAATCTTAAGTTACAAAAGTATCTAACAGTTTGTCGTCTTGAAAGACATCGAAAAATATACACCACCCACACACATGTTATATACATATATAAGTATGTTGGAAATGTCCTATATCTAGCGAATGCTGACAGCCTTCTTGAATGCAAATGCTCGAGAAAAATGAAATAAAAAGTTTATATAACATCATAGTCAAAAGTTAAAGAAACTTTTCCATGCTTAAGATACGCAACATTTCTTTATAAATATTTGGTTTTTATTCTTATTGTGTTCTTTCTCTTCTTAGATCTTTCTTCTTCTTTTCTTTCTTTATTTCTTTACTTTCTTTAAGAAGTATATACACATACCACAAAATTATTCAATTGAATTTGTTAGACTGACTAGAATCCATGAAACTGAAACTTTTCTTGAAAGGATAGAGTAGTGAAATAGTTTCTGTTGGTAAAATTAAATTTTTATGTTAGGAACTTTTAAAAAATACAACAAAATGTTGATGATTTATTTTATTATATGGAACCAGAAACGAAGAAATAATTTATTACATGAATGGCACAAACAACAAGAAGTAAAGATATGCATATACATACCTATGTAGTAATTCTTCAAATCACAAAATCTCAATTCAACATCTCATAAGAATTAAAGATGAAGCCATTCATCACTGCTGACTAAACTCATTTAACAAACTCAAGGCTAAAAACACACCGGTTCAGACAAAATTTCTTTCTTTGTCCGATGAAATACAAGTAAAACAATATCACCCACCCTGCAAATGAAAAATAAAGGACAATGCAAAACAGAAAAATATGTTTTTATTGTCCAAAAGATAGATTGCAATTTGCATTTTTAGTTTAGTTTACAGGCACAAAAATTGTCATTTGGAACCAGAAATTAAGCTTTGAAATTTTTTTAAAAAATTTATTTAATTCTACACTTTCACTGGACATTAAAGATTTCTATGGTTCAGGGGTGGTAAATTTAATGTAGATAAAACCACCGTTCCTGAAAAGCAACACAATCTAGCTGTTTCATTTTTGTGCATGAAAATAATTTCCTTCCTGATCCATATTTCTGGACCAGCAATCGAAAGCAAGTCTACGACATAAAGATAATTCCCAATCACGTGTTGCTTGCATACGTAAAATCTCTTGGTGCATAGGGTTCCGTCCCTATTTGTGCAAATTGGGAGTTGATGGGATTCTCTGCTTCGGATTCGCTGATCGGCGAGACGTTCATTCCGAAGTTATTTACTTTCAGTAGAACGTATGTACACATGTTAATTGGGCCATAACTATAGTTGATATTCCAATTGTTTCTGCATGTTGTTCTTCTACCTGATGTGTGTCTATGTTACAATAATAATGAAATGAAAGTCGAATGCATTTAATTTTATTTTCATTATTTCCTATTTTCCTTCTTACCTATTCAATTCAAATAAATAAATTTAGTCATGTCAAAATAAAACGCTGTGTTTCATTGAAACACTTTTAGTTTTGCAAATACTTTTAATAAATTTTGTCATTTAAAAATCCTAGTGCCATGTAATTTATATATTCAGAAAATAGAGGAGTGCACGTTACCTATAAGAGCGTTTTTGTCATTCCATGTCTACGCTATCAAAGGGGGAGGGGGGTTGAAAATGATAAACAAAAAAATATAAAAATACATTTCTTTGTAAGCGTATCTCTTCACGAGGTCTTGTAGCTTTTTATATGATTTTTGTAACTCCCTTTATCATTCCTTCTACGTACAAATATTAGTAAAATTTAACCAAAAGGTTTACAATTTGAATTTTGCTGAAATCAACATCAACTGTTTTGTATTTCTATCGTTATATACTGATGATGCGATCATCTTTGCAAATCATAACGATAATAATGTTGGAAATTTGGTTGCATTAAAATCAAATGTATTAGGGTTCTTTTGCCATTTACCTTTTCTTTGAATTGAAAAACTAAAATTTCATATTTCAGATAAAAATCAAATCAAAATTTCCAATTATTCTTCTTTATTTAATTTATTTCTCTTAATAAGAAACCATTTTACTTAAAATTTAAATTAATTTTAATGTTAATTCAAATTAAAAAAAAAAAAGGAAAAATCTCGAAATTTTCAAATTGTTATGAATTACGAAATTGCCCTATGTTTCAAGCAAACTGTGGGGAACTTAGAGCACATATTTCGAATTTGGTCATGTTTGTCAGTCATACTGTAGTATAATTTTGTAACAATTTTTATCGAAAAATTTTAAAGAAAACATTTTGCAACAACAATATGAAATTTGTTGTAACGACAAGAAAACATCAAATCGTTTTGAAGTAAGTTAGTGGAAAAAGTACGTGCAATAAAATAAAATTTCACTGTGACAATGCTGACAGAAGAGTCAAATGCATCTTAACTGAAGACTTCGGTAAAACAAAGATCTGTCACATTGGGTTCAACATCAGTTGAATGAAAAAAAGAAAAAAGACGACAAATTTTTGATGGAAAAACGGATTTGTGTGTCAACCACCCTCCGTATTCGTCCAATCTATCACCATGGGAATATTTTCTGTTGCCAAAACTGAAAACTGCAGTGCAATGAGATTTTTACGATGACATTCCAGCCATGAAACAGTTACCAACAGAACATCCCAAGAACCAAACTTTAAAAATCCATCGATAAGTTGGTTGTTCGTTCTAAATATTGTATTGACCTAAATGGATTCTATTTTGAATAAATATTAGCTTTGAAACGTAACACCATGCTTGTTTTTATTTTTAAATCACACCTTTGTACCTATAAAGAAATATAGGCACTTTCCAGACATAATTACCTATTGTAATATAAAAAAAAAGCCTCGTGCTTCTCTTCTCATCATACAGAAATTGCGAGAGCGAGTTCTGCAGCATAGTCGGTGCGTATAATAATCGCCTTTAAGGTAAGGTGATTGATTGCCTTGTGAGAGCAGCAACGAAAGCAAAGTATGTAAAATAATACTCTTAACAAATCATTCACGAAATCGTGTCTCTATTTCAAATTTCTATTCTGAATATACCTAACAATAAATTGTGTACCTATAATGTCTCGAAATTAGACACCATATGAAAAAAACTCCTTTGTTATTTCATAGTTTTAAGTTTTCACTTCGGTCAGCAGTCCCAATGACTGCCACATACTTTTTTTTTTATTTTTTCTATGGAAATTTATTGGAACAAATCTTTTTTAGGGCACCGGACTCAAAAGGTACCAAACGGAACCCTATTACTAAGACTTCGCTGTCCGTCCGTTTGTCCGTCATCGGGCCATATCTCATGAACCGTAATAGCTAGAGAATTGAAAGTATTGTGTAGTTCTATCCGGACAATAGCTAAATACCAAAAGTAAAATATTTTCAAAAATTTAAACGGGTCCCCATACAAGAAACATTTTTGTTTCTATGGGAGCTATACGATCCAGTAACCCTACGATCTTGAAATATGTTTAGTTGGTGGAAGTGGACGTAGAAACTTGTAGTGTCAAAATTTCAGTTTAAGTACTTCCGATACAAACCCCATTAAAATTCTAGTTTTCATTAGAAAAACATTTATGTTTTTTTTTTTTTTGGGTCTATTGAACTAAAATTTAGGCACCATAAATTTAAACATAGCCGTGGTAAATTTGTTAGAATAACCCAAATCGGACCACTAGGGGGGTAACTCCCATACAAATCATACAATCTGCAATTAGACGATTTTTTATTTTCCTCAAATAAAATGTCAACAAAACACTCAACGTGAACAATGTATGTATTTAGTTTCATATGTTCATTCATATTCGTGTTCATATCTGGCATATGAACGAAACGTACACAATGTTTAAACACCATTCATACGTTTGGAAACACACATATGATCACAATGCTTATATGCATTTAGGATGTCGTAGTGGTCATATGACATATGAACATATTGGCATATGATGGGAATATGAAGGCTCTGCATATGAGCACAAATTTGAACAGTAACCCATCCTGCCATCCGCACTAAGCATATGTGGAACCATAACCATACAAACGTCGTTATTGTCGTTATCAGCTTTGTTGGCATTCAACGATTTGAAAGACAAAAGTTAAAATGTATGGAATCATATGAAGCGAACAACATAGATTCGTTGCCGAAACTAAGGAACCTCAACAGGACTGCAGGGAAAAGAACTGCTTTGTGAACCAAAGGAACAAATTGGTAATATAATGAATTAAAAAGGGTGTTTTGGTGACTGGCAAAATACGTTTTGATGTTTATTTATATCCGTTTATTTCAAATTCTTTGCATACGCTTATGCAAACATATGAGACATTAATTATTTTAATATTATTTTTTGGTTTTTCTATTTTGTGTTAAGCATTGGTCAGCGATTGCATCTAATGAATAAGTATGACCTAAATATGCAACAAGAAGCTGTTTTGGAATAAATTAAATGTATTATTTATTCAAATATATGTAATTCTTTATTGAAAGAAAATTACCATTTTTTATAATTACATATTTATAAGAGAAACACTTAACATACAAATATGCCATCTAAATTTTCAATCTTTTCGATGGCATTTCATTTTTATTTAATTTGATTTCTAAATTTCTTTGCTTGTTCTCTAGGTGAACAATAATCTTCAATCAAGTAGAAATAAAATTCACTTTTGAAAATAACCGAATCGAATGAAGTTGGCATGCCTTGCATATTTATTAGCGCTACCCATACATCGTCTAAGGGCCGCCTGCTTTATTTTGTGTCCAAACGAAAAGAAGAAGAAGACGGCAGAGTATAAACAACTCGACGCAGCAAACAAGCGCTAAATACTTTTTAAATTCATTTTGTGATTTTATTTTCATTAATAATATCAAATAAAGTGAAAAACAAAAGAAAAAAAAAATGGTGGATATAGTGCCTTGCATACGATTCGGAGAATTTCTCATGGATGAGAACCAAAAATTTTTTTTCCTCTGCTCCAGTTGTCATAAGGATTTCACAACATTAAAATCATTCCAAATGCATTTTTATAAATGTAGAGGAGCCGAAGAATTGATGGCAAAAAATGCTGTGATTAATTTTGCCGATAATGAGAACCTTTACGAGGTTAAAATGAATAAAACTGAAAATGATGGATTAAAACAGGTAAAGGCAACTACTATTACCACAAGAAGATAAGCCAAACTATTGTTTATGTTTTCTCTTCTTCACTAGTTTCGCATACACAGAATAGGCTTAGTTAATGTGACAAAGAAAAATGAACCAGATGAGACAAATAAGGATATCAGTAAATTGGATTTAGAGTCAGAACTATTGGATCCCCGTTGGTATACAATTTCGGAAAAATCGGGACCAGTGAGACCAACATCAACAATACCGACGCCAAATTTAGACGCGAAAATAAAGCAACAGCCATTTAAGGAGAATTTAAAGACTTATGAAATTGTGGAGACCAAAACGAATCCAGATTTCCCAATTGCCGAGGTTACCCCCAGGCAAAGTCGGCTAAAGCGCAGTCAAGACTTGAAGGGACAACAACAGCAAAAACAAAATGAAACCCAGGCACCTCTGCTTATCGATCGACAGATGGGTACAACAACAAATACCAAAAACCAGCCAAGAGGATCCAGTTCTCTTACAGCCAATGCAAATCCAAATTTGCCAATCAGGAGGAATCAGCCAAGGCTAGTGCGATCCTTAAACAATAAGGAATCAAAAGATATTACCACTGACAACACTCCTAAAGAGCAAAATCAACAGATTAGAGCCAAGCAGTCTATGCAGATCAATCGGCAAACAGTGGTAACAACAGCAAATACTAAGAAGAGACTTTTGAATGGATCCACTTCATCGAAAACAGAAATAGATTCAGATTCCGAAATTGTCATTATTAACCCGAGGTTAACTCGTTCAGTGAACAACAACAACTCGAATAGTATAAATAGCATTAAAACCGGCAATCCAAAAAGACAAAATCAACCAAATGAAGCTCAGCAACAATCTTTGCTTATCAATAAGCAGACTACGATTTCAACAACATCAAATACCAATAGACTTTCTGATGAATCCAATTCCATTTCTCGTTCTGTAATTACAACGCCTTCATGTAAAAAACCCAAGCTGAGCGAACCCACGCATCAGCCTGAGAAGTCTCTGATAAAATGGACCACGTTGGGTAAACCTGCGAAACCCACAATTGTCTCTGTAACTGAAATCCAACCCACTTCTAATGCTGCTATCCAAAATGTAAAGACCACAAATTTTGCTGCTCAGACGCAATTAACTGGATCTCATAAAACTAAAGAAATTTTAAATAACCAAATACCATCTAAAACTAAAGAGACTGAACAAATTTTGAATAAACTACAAAATTTAGGAGTTGCAATAAAAAGAACAAGCGCCGCTTCCACTCAGCCAACTGGTATCAAAACAAATGATTCAAAAGCATTGAAGATTATACAGAAACTACAATCAAATGGTGTAAAAGTAGTCACAATGAAACCACCACCAGGTGGAGGCGGAGGAGGAGGAAATGTCTATCGTTAAACAAAATAAATCTATACCACTAGTATTAGATGTGCCAGCGTCTTGAGTCTTTCAAAATAAAAGCAATCAAAATTTTGTTAAAAATTCAAGAATTGTAATTTAACCAACGCATAACACATGCTTTAAGTGTAGTAATAATTAATGTTAATCATCATGTTCTACATGTTTTTAAATTACAAATGTTAATATCCAATAAGTGTTTAAAAAGAAATCGAAAATCTCATTCTCTTAATTTCATTTAGTCCAGTGTAAAAACCTTCATTATATGTTTCCTTATAAATTTAATTACTGTCGAATATGTAATTAAGATTCTTCCGAAATATGTACATATGAACATAATATAAAAATGTATAACTAGATTAGCGAATATATCTTGTATGTATTACTTTGAAGGCAATTATCATTTCAAACGGCCTTGGAAGAAACAATCGGTGGTAGAGAACTAACAATAAGTTTCAAAATCCGAGTCGTCGGTCCATTTTGGCCTCATATTGCCAATGTATGTGTTATACAAGAGGACTTTGTTTTCAAGGTTTTGGGGAGAGCATGAGTCAAAAAGCCAGTGTATGCAGTTAACTTTCAGTTTCATTTGAATTTTGTTGGTTTCAATGTGCTTACGACAAGTTGGTCGTCTTGTCAAGATGGACACCAAGGTAGAGAACGTCATCGACTTGTGGCATCTCAATATTGTTTAGAGTTAGCGGTGACCAAGTGCTTCTCTTAAAAGGGAAAGTGATGCGTTTACTTTTTTCCGTCAGTTGGCTAACCACTTTTCACCGTACTACTAGTTCTACTCAAAATTTCGGTATCATTTGAGGTCCGTCACTGTGCCTAGCACATGAATTGTCAATCAATCGATTGTCGTCAATCAACGTTCCTTTGTATATACTTACATATATCCGCATGTACGAAATTAGAGTCATATTTAATTTGGTAAATATGAGTTCCTTCTTGGAAGGGAGTAAGGCTCAATCAAAACCTCTATTGTTCTCTGGGTCACAGCACCCGGTTGAATAATGCAACTGGGTAACAAACCACAGCCACCACGATACTCCGATAAAGGAAGGAATAGGACGTTCCGTGGGCTCCTAATCACCTGTGGACCAGAAAAAGTCTCTGGTCAGACTTCGTACCCAAAGATACCAGTCCTTGGTATGTCTGATATGCACAACATGTTTAGAAATGGATCAAGAACGCTTACTTGTGGAACGCCATGAAAACTTAGCGACTTGGGCCTCAAATAAGTTGACAAGCGAAAAAAAAAAAAAACAAGAAAAAAGAAGGTTACCTGCTGTGATTGAGCATACAGAAATAGTATTACATTATTGATTTGTGGGTAGACAAAGTATTCATACTGCATTTTAACATTGAGACTGAATTTGTATGGGAAGCCATAAATGGCTAAATCAACTCATCGAGTTTATCAAGAATATGTGTATTTACTCGTACTTTCTGTGGTCTCTCATGTCTCCTTCTGTCTGCTACAAACTTCATGAAAAACTTAAAATAGGGAAACACTTAAAGAGTTAATCTTCAAACAAAGGTCTTTGGTTGGTAAGCAAGACAAGTCTTTGGTGCAAGTTTTGTTCTATTTTTCTTTGTCACTTTGACGCATATGGGCAGCACCTATACTTTCCATGAGTCCCATGCGTAAGTCGCCCATTTTTCCATTGACGACAATATTTTTTGAATTTCCTAAATTTATCACTTAATTTTAAAATCGTTAATTTTCTTGAGTCACCTTGTGCTGCTCATATATGCGACAGCCTTGAAATAGTAGCGAATGATACTATCATTCCGAGTGCCGCAGTGTGAGTAATTTTTTATGGCGCCCATCAATTTTCCAAATAATTAATTAATAAATTAATTTAGTTTATATTTTTTCACACATTAATTTTTGATAAAATAATATGATTTCGACATGAAAATTTGGTTGGCCTTAAATTTGGTAATTTATTTAGCATCGACCCTGAAAACTTGTTTCATATTTTCATATGTTCCTCTCTCAGAGTTTCCTCCAATCGAAAAACGTTCCATTCTATTCGTTTCAACGACAAATGGTCATGTATTTGAATGAACCTCGATTTAACGTTAAATCAAATTTACATTTGAAATACAACTAATTCAAAGACTATAAACATTATAGACTGGATAGTTTAGAAGTTCATGCTGGCATATTCCTAGTGCATTCGATTACAGGTTAGTGCCCTCCGCCTGGTAAGAGGGAATATTGGCGATATATTTCTTAACTATTCATTCTAAGAGCACAAATTGCTGCTACTTCTTTGTTCTTCTTCTGATTGCGTTAGAGAATTTGAAGATGAATTTAATGAGGAAGTAAAGATGGCTCCACCTGTAAGTTGTGGCCGATTTTGGAAGCGATTACCTATTCCATTGGAAAGGTTTGACATCTGTCAACAATAATTAGTATGCATCAGCGTCTGTTTCGGACAACAACATTGTTTTTTGCATTTTCGAAAATAAACAGCATTTGCTGGAAGTTTTGATTTCATTTTTTAATGGGAAGAAAAGTACAGCTGAAGTCCATCGAATGCTTGAGGAAGTTTATGGTGAATCTGCCCCGACCGATAAGTCATGCAGGGAGTGGCTTCGATGCTTCAAAAGTGGTGATTTTAGTGGCAAAGAGCGCAGGCATTGTTTTCCTTCACTGTGACACGGGGCATTGTCTTGATCTGATAATGGTATCTCCTTAGTTATTTCAATATGACTTTCATAATCCGTAATCCATTGATAAAAATAAAATAATAAACTCATGTCAACAAACAAAAAAAAAAAAAGGGGAAAAGCAATACTTTGTTGTCTTCTCTCATTCAAATTTTCATTATAAGTAACTAAATGTATATAATCTAATCCTGTAAATAAATAAATAATAATTGATTTGAATTACGAAATTGCCCTATGTTTCAAGCGGACTATGGGGAACTTAGAGCACATATTTCTAATTTGGTCATGTTTGTCAGTCATACTGACGTATAGTTTTGCGACAATTTTTATCGAAAATTTTTAAAGAAAAAATTTTCCAACAATATGAAATTTGTTGTAATACGTACCCCATTTCTCCATTTTGTTGACTTTTTTAAAATGACCAAAAACTGACCAAAACGATAAAGGCGTAAAGACTAAGCAAACCCTTGTGAGATAGAGCAAAATAGAATAGATTTGGATTGTTAAAAGATCATTGCATACTTGTAGGCTGCAGCATTTAATATTGAATTTTGACAATTTGACAAATCGAAGTACACAAAAAATAAGTAAAGCGAGTTTTTAGGGATAGCATTTTATTCGTTGAACATTTTTAAAGTTATTTCTATTTATATTGAAATTTTTTGAAGTATACTTTTAGGCTGCATCAATTTTATTATATTGGTCATGGTTTGGTAATCGCGTAAAATAAAGAAACGGGGTACGTATTACAGCAAATTTCATATTGTTGTTGCAAATTTTTTCTTTTTTTTTTCTGACAAACATTCGAAATATTTGCTCTAAGTCCCATAGTTCTACTTGATACATAGGTAATTTCGTAATTGATATATAAAATTAAACAAAAAAAAAAAAAATTTTTGTGAATTCACATTTTAATCATATACTTTGTAACGACATAATTAATTCTAATGGAAGTTTAGAAAATCCTTTCTGTTGTCATAGAAGAAAGGAGTTGTTCCTTACAGAAAAAGCAATTATTACTACTTTTTAGATTAAATATGCAAAAATCGATGAGAATGAATTTATTACGAAAATTCATATGCATACTAGTATAAGGAAATGCTTAGAGTCCGTTTTTAAATTATTTAGCCATGTTTTGTCAATGTATTTGCCTTTTTTATGGCAGATGTTAGCATTTATTAGATGTCTAGAAGGATTGCGATTCTGTTTTAGTTATCAGGTATTTTTCTGTTTTATACCTAAATTGTATGTAATTTAATTTCTAATTAACCTTTTACATATATCTTATACTTAGTAAGATTAGCATGATTAATCTAAAATGAATGAATGCACTTTCTTTGGAGCATTTTTACAAAAAATTATAAACATTCTTGTGAGCTAGAAGATTTTATCTATTGAATATTTCACATTTTTACATTTTTTGATGAACACACTTTATTTGGCTTAAGGGTCTTAAGAAAGTTAAGCCATTAGAAATCTTAGTAAAATGCAAATGCAAATTATTTGCTTAAAATTTTGTTTATCACCTTCTAGTTGTGATATTAAGAATTCTGTTTTGTGTTGAATAATGCTCAATGGGTCTCTGGTCTGACACATGGCAAAAGTGTTGACAAACCCATTTGATTTCTGGATGGTATCAATCTTCAAACAATTCATGTCATTCTGTCAATTAGTTTACAGGTCACAGCGTTGCTTTCCCAGTTTTGTAATTTTTAAAACAATGGAAAACACTTATTTTCGAGTTTTGATTAGAAACTGTTTTTTGGTTTAAATGATATTTGTAAAGCAAATCAATGGTATGGAAAGTGCTATTAGGACTTTTCTTTATCAAAATAAATCATCGTACGTTAGTTCATATGATCATATGAGCACCGATGATGCTGAACCTTCTGTTGGCCTAAAATCGGCAGTTGTTCTGGAATACATTAAATATGCCACAAAATAATTTTGAAACATCGTAAAATGATGGTACATGAGATAACTGATAACTTGAATATATCAGAAGGTAGTGTGTTAACAATTTGAGCATCCTTAAGTTGTGTTCGATGTGATCGCAGCGTTTGTCCATACCGAAGTAAAAATAAAAACGCGTTGACGGTTCTAAGTATTGTTTGGGGCTGTTTGAGCGAGATACAAAATATTTTTTGCATCGGGCTGTGACAATGGGGAAACATGTATCCTCATCTGAATCAAAATTATTATCATCATATGAGATTATTGGATCGATTGAGTGCAGAAACGAAAACGTCGACTTCCGTATCATCGTAAACATTTATGTAACCCTGCTGGCCCTATAATCTCTAAATTGGCACTTAACATTTGAGTAGCTCAGAGTAGCACTGCTGCCAATGCTCACAAAACTGTGGAGAAAAGAGTAACGTTAAAATGCTGTGCAAACTGTGCACAGTGCATATCGGAGCACATGGCTCCCGTATGGCCACCACCTTAATTTTTTAACTCTATTTTATTTTTATTTATTTTTTTATTTTATTTTTATTTGTTTTTTTTTTTTATTTTATTTTTATTTGTTGTTATAGCCTCAATAGAAATACAAATTTCAACTTTCTACCTATTATAGTTCATGAGATACAGCCAGAGGACGGACGGATTGTGGAGGCCTTATATCCTTTGTGTACGAAATCCTAAAAGAAGCACTCACATACAAAAGAAAAGAGTACTGTTCTACCAAGATAATCACCCAATGTTATCTCCAGATTGGGGCCTCAGGGACTATTGGTGTTTTGCAGACAGCAAAAAGATGAAAGAAAGAAAGAAATTTCAAAGAACGAATTAATTCTCAAAACTAAGGGCTATTTTAAGAGCAAAGATAAATTGTTTTACCAGAAAGGTACCGAAAAATTGATGAAGCGTTGGAATAAATGTATCATTCTAGGCTCCGCCCAGTTTGACCTGTAAAAATATTCTAATGCCTCTCAAAATTGGTAACTTCCTTATTTTAGAAGAAAGAGTTTGTCTGCCGTTACCCCTTTAGATTTCCTTAGAATTGTTCTATTTAAGCCTCCAACGCACACAAATAGGAGTTACCGCTCGCTTTGGGAACCTATGCTCTACATGGAGAGTATTTTTGTGAATAAAGTCAATTTAAAGGAAAAAAAAACTTGGTTTTCTTAGACCGAAAACTTATTGTGTGATAAGTAAATAGAATTTTAAAAGTAGTAGCGCCAACTAACTTTTTGTCAAGAGATCATAAATGAAGCTAGGCATAAGTTAGAAAATGTAGTGGATACAATAATAACAAGCAAAGGAAGTGTGGAAATGCAACAATGAACAAACAAATAAATCCCAGTCACATTTACAAGCAAGCAATGTTTGCCTGTTGTTCTTTTTGTTATGATGATAATGATAATTATGTTATGTTGTTATTGGTGGCACATTGGCGCTTAGTGCCCTCTTTCTTACCATTGCCTGTGCATGCCTAACAACAAGCATTCAATGCAATTGATTGATGAGCGTGTTTGCAAGCCACAGAGAGCCACAGAATGCAGTGTCTACACATATGTAAGTAAGCTTAAATGACTGAGAGACTAAGCGAGTGAGTTAGTGAATGCATGAATGCAGTCACATGGGTGACTGAGAGTGAGTGGGTGTGAAGTCCATTTGTGTTAAAATATTCATGTCATCATCATCCTTAATGTTGTCGACAACGTCGTCGTGTGGAGAACATTATGAGCAGCTTTAAGCAAATCTGATTAACAGAATGAGAATCATCACATGGTGTCCATGCATGCATGCATGCATCCATCCATGACTTTCTTGGTGATGACAAAGCTAAGACTGAAATCCAAAACAAAACGAAAAAGAACAAAAAAAAAAGAAAAAAGAAAAAGGGCATGCAATGCATCCCAAAAGTTCTAGCGTAACAAATTGACCTAAGGCGGGTGTTAAGTTTCTCAGGCATTCTTTCAGTTGATGTTGCAAAACACAAAATGCGATCGATGTGATTTTCCATCTTCATCTTCATTTTTGTCTTCTTTTTTTGCTTTTTTTTTTACCATATGCTGAGAAAACTCAAACACACTTACACACAAACACAGAGACATGGATATGGATATGGACGCGGACACATGAAAACCAAATCAGCTAAAAGAAAAGTACGAGTATTGTAAAAAATGGGGGAAAAAAATACTAGGCGCAAAGAATTTTTTTTATGTTAGCGCTTATTAAACTTGATCTTAAAGCACCAAAGGGTCAATTGATGTTTGTGATGACGTTCGTTAACAACAACAGTAACAATAACAACAACAACAAGTTCACCAATAATAATAACAACAACAACTTATACGATGATGTATTGTTCTAAGTTTTTTCTTTCTTCATTTCTATATACATAGTATCTTTTAGTTGAAGCACAATTTGTTTTGGAATTTTGAGCATCACTTTTGTATCTTTTACACTAGTATGATTAGTTATTATCATTTCACCTTGATGTTTGTAACGCTTACAATTGCGCCTAGGAGACTCCATTATCTCATGATCAGTGTACTAAGGTGCTTCAATTAAGTCCTCGAGAGTTTTCGAGATAAAATATTAAAATGTCTGAGACACAATCAGGGCACTATGATTACTGGAAGATGTAATTCCCACAGAAATCCCGGGACTGTTGTATTGAGAGACTAAAGGTCCCCAATCTACTTAGAAATACATACATACGTATATCATGCGTCTAAAGGCGAGAGGATATATTTCTGGGGTGGTTTTAGGATTACTGTGTCGATGATTCCTTTTTTTAGGATTAGTGAGAAGGCTTCATGGCCTACTTCTTAAGATTTAAAAGTGAACTTTAAATATTTGCGCCATTGTTTAACAATTGTTTAAAGAAGGAAGGTAATTTTTTTAAAATTTTATTCTAGCCAATTCTAGGAAGATGATTATATACGTTTCACTCATCATTTGCGATCCTTGATAACTTGGATTTCCATGCGACTAAAAGAGTGGAAACAAATTGGGCCACCAATCTAAGAACTGTTTGGTATCCAAATTGGTAGTTTCTTCAGGTACTAAGTCTGAGCAGAGATTTCGTCTGGGGTGGGTGGTTAGGAGCCCAGGGAACCGGGTACGGGAGTATCGTGGTATTTGTAGTTTGAACACTAAGTGCAAAACGTGGAGGTGCATTATAGGTTTTGTGTTATCCTCACTCCACACCAAAGGGAGGGTTCTTTAATTGACATTTATCAATCCGTGATATTTACAAGTGTTCGCATTATACAAAATCGTCTTTAATTGGCTCCCTTAGAATGCTAAGCGATTATTGTCGATTTATTCTCCAATATTGACAAAATTATTTGTTTGCAAATCAATCTGTTGAACAATATGATGACAAATAACTCAATACACTTATGTATAGAAGAATGGAAATGCGAAAGGTATGTAAACGTCGGTGAACCGAAGTTAATGTTCATTTAGTTATTATTATTTTTTTTTTTTTTTTTTTGTTTTACTAGATTTTGACTTCAGCACTTTATAGACAACACCAACAATAAAAATAATGTAATGTTTTAAAGAAAAAAAAAAAAGAAGAAAAAAGAAAAACTGTATTTCGTTACCGAAATTGCATTTCTTTGCCTTGCGGCTTCAATGCCATCCTAGTTTTGTTGTTTTTTAATGCCTTTTTTTTTGCAGCTACAATTTTTCTTAAAGATTTTTTTTTTTTTTTGTTTTGTTTAGCATGGCAATCCCCGCGTGCTCCTTTCGTAGTCATAAAAACTCACTTCTTTTACCATAATATTGTGCAATATAATGCAATGGTAACTTTATCAGTGTTGTAGTTGATATATCACTGGTGATATATTTTTCTTTTTTACTTCTTCCATACTTTGTATTTTCTATTTAGTTTTATTCTTCTTTCTTTATTCTTCCTTGTGATACTTTTGACTGAATTTGATGTTCTTGGTGTTGTTATTGTGTTCCTGGTCGGTATCTAAAGACTATAGTGCACTGCACTGCACTGCACTGGATGAAACAGATTTTGGCTTAAGGGCTGCTGTTGCTTCAAAGAAATTGCTGTCATGTCTGAAATTTGTAATTTTAAGTCGTTTCGACAATGTGCAGTTTCTCATGCCGTTATCTTTATACTTTTATACATAGCATATACCTATACTTACTTGCATTATAGATACAATGCATAGATACAATACTTACATATACATAAATGCATAGACAGACAGTGAGAGTTTGTTGTTCTCACTTAATAAAGAAATTATGATAACTTCATGATGATGATGATGATGATGATGATATTGCAGTTCTCATATTGATCGGTAGATTGCCCTTTTTCAAATTTAGGCTGGGAAAATTTCTTAGGTAAAACGTGAGTTTTATAAAAATTTGTCAACATTTAACATACTCGTACTTAAATCATCAGTGATAAATTATCAAGTTCTCTTTGCCTTGCTTTTGATAATCATTGTTAATGGGTCTTTTTCAAAAAGACCAAAAGAGGAGAAGGCTTTACTAAAGTGGTTGGCTTGGTTTGGTTTGGTTTGGTTTGGTTAGTTACAACGTCAACATTGCAATTAGTGTAGTGCAACAAGCAATAACGTTGGCTTTGGGCAAAATCAAATAGCGTTTATATGCTATGCGTATCATCTTGTATACATGCCATTAATGCCGCCATTATAATCATGATCATCATTATCAATACGGTCATCATTATCATCATCATCATCATTGTCATAGTCTCCAACACCATCAACAACATAGTCAACATCATCGTAATCGTCATCGACATCCCATAAGTCTAACTAACATGAATTTGCATACACATATGTATATATCTAGGTATATACTATCCATACTTATATAACTAGATATAGATATGTCTGTAGGTAGGTATAGAATATATTGTAGTACAATATCTGCAGTATCTATAGTATCTGTGTTGCATGTAAAAAGTATATTGAGGTAAAAGGAGTGAACAGCATAAAGCCCAGAGCACGTCATAAACACGCACTAATTGTTGCTATGATTTGTTACACAGTCACAGTAAATAGCTATTTCAATGTTACTCATATGACGCGCAGATACAGCAGATACAGATACAATCTTTATGTTCTTGTCCATGGTGTAATGGAATCGAAACATACACATGCACACCTAACCGTATGATGATATTCTTTTCTCTCCTGTATCAACAATATCTAAATATCACATGCTATTCTAATTGCGAACAAAATGGTAGTGTGTTGTATCCTTAAAAAAAAAACAAAAAAAAAAAACAAAACAACAACAATGTGATGACATCAAACGAAAAACATTTCAGCGCCAACATTAAAAAGCATCAAACAGCCACCACTATCATCATCATCATCATCATCATCATCATCACCCATGTCCTCATCAACATCATAGTGCATATTGTATTGCATTGCATTTGAATCTTCATCATCAACTACTAGTAACTGAACACAACTGAACACAACAGAAAAGGTGCCCCACAGAGGAGTATGTAGGTAAGTACATATTTAAATATGTGTGAGTGAGTATCTTTCTGTATATATAAAGTGTAGAGTATAACGTGTCATTCTGATGATGTTATAGAGTTTTTATTCAGATGAATTTTCAGAAAAGAACCCAATGATTTACTTGATTTATAAACAATATTTAATCACATGCAAAGTAAAATAACAAAGTAAAATTGTTATAGCGACAAGAAGATATTATTATTACAATAATATTGTTGTTGTTTTTGTTCCTGTTGGTTGCTGTTGTTGTTGTTGTTATTGACCATAACCATAAGCATAAGATGAAAACAGAAACGTTTATATATATATTATACTCGTAATAAATACTTACTTACTTACTTATATTGTTGATCAATTGTAGATGCAGTTGGAAGCTTAGTAAGAGTGGCACAGTGGATTGGATTTGATATATTTATAATAATTTTAACAAAAAAATGTATATGGGAAGCATAAGAAAATCTCTTTGGATACTAAACTTTTCAAAAGCCATCAAGCTTTTTTTTTTTGTTTTCTTATAGTAATATGTTGATGGGTAATGGAGTTATGAAATCTGGGAATTTTATGTAAAAAGTTCTTTATGTGAATGGGATGTGATAGAACAAATAGGCTGATGGAGTAAATCAAAAAGCCAAATGGTTCCTTAATGCCTTTGAAAAGAGTCCAAGGAATCATTGAATAGAATCAAAATCAACATAGATAGGAATAGATTCCCGAAGAAACAATTAAGTCTTCTAAGAAATGAAGGACACTCACAAGGGAGCCTTTATGTAAATTCTATGCCATAAACTTATAGGAGAAGACATTTTTTTTAACCAAATTTTTCATATCTTTATCTTTATTTTTATCTTTATCTTCTTTCTTTCTTTTCTTAGAAATAATAATAAATAATTGATTCAATAATAAAAATTTCTATAGTATAAAGCAAAGTCGAAATTTCAAGATGTTTGAACACTGAATACTTCTAAACCACGCAACGGATTTTGATACGGTTTACACTGTTAATTAAAGAATTTTCTTAGAAACGTTTGCATGTACATAAATAGTTGATTCAATAATAAAAATATTTTATTAATTTTCAGTCACTACATTAATTTTAAAGGTAAGCATTGACCATACAAATATTTGCGCAAATGTTATATTGGTTGGCAACGATACAAATTACAACAACAGTGTAACAGCGCAACCAATGGATCATAGTTTGGTAAGTCTTTTACAAGATTTGTTACATTTTCATAACTGCTACATACAGTCTTTCAAAACTGCTATTGAGAGCGTACCGCCAGGAACACCAGACTTTAATATCGAAATCCATGCAAATAAAGTGCCTGCCGGAGAACACATCGGCCGTTATAGTGCCCCATCATTTGATAAACGAGATATTGTATTGCACAATCCTGACGACAATTTGAACAGAATATCCGAGTTGCAACGATCTTATGACATCTTGCAGTATCCTTTGATGCTATGTGGGAGAGAAGGCGGATATGCTATAAATATTAATCATTGACATTTAACAAATCACAAGGTCAAATATTCAACGTTGTGGGATGAGACCTGAGCGTTACTTCAAGACAAAATCTGTTCGTATTAAGTAATGACAAGAAAGGCATATTGTAATCAAAATATTGTAAAAAACTGAATTAATAAAATTTCTTGCTATCATAGAATAAATTAATTTTCCTAAAAAAAAATACTCATATATATATATAAATCTATTAGAAATCAGTCATTTGATCACTGCATCTTTGTTTCACTTTATTTATCTTCTCTCTGCATATTTTGTTGGCTGTGTGTGTGTGTGTGCGTGTGCATTAAATATTGTAGTTTATCATTATGTAATCGATCTTAAGCATTAAAAAGCATAATACAATAATAGTAGACCAAAAGAAAAACGAAGAACGAAATGAATGGACAAAGGATACAATGAAATTTTGATCATAAACTTTTATAAAATGGCTGCAAAGAGGTTTTGTTATTTTTTGTCGTCAGTGAAATTGTCGACTACAAAACATTCATCAAGTGAGTTTAAAACTTAACTTTACATGCAATTTTTATCGTTACGCGTATACCAAACATAATGATGATGTTTCTTGATGATGATAATGACAATGATGATGATAGTGGTAGTGGTAGTAGTTGAGCACTTAACCAATGCTAGAGGCAAACATTCTTCCACTTCAAGTAAGCAGAGCAAAGCTGAAACTGAAACTGAACACAATCAAAGTTAAAAAGAACAAAGAGGGTTTATTTTTTTATTTTTTGTATCTTTATGTGATGTGTGCATATGTAATTCCTTTTGGCCAAAACGCTTATTGTGATCGATACAGAAATGTTTAATATTACGCCATTGAATGATGATTATGATGATGGTGATGGTGATGTTGATGTTGATGACGATGATGAGACATCAAGTTATTGGCATTGATTATAATGACTACAATGCAATGCAATTGCAATTGCATTTGATCGATCAACATTTCCCCTCATTTCTTGTACTCAGTTTGTCTATTTGTTTGTCTGTCTGCCTGTTGGGTCAACAGAATATACTCGCGTGCTCATTGCCAATTACTTAGAGGCATAATAATTATACCAAAAATAGAAAACAAAAAACAACAAAAAAAAAGAAAATCTAAACGAATGAACGATTCTATGCTATAAAAGTGGTGATATCGATTGCTGCTGCTGTTGTTGCTACAAAATTGCTTGGCATTGGTTTCAGTTTTGGTTTGCCACATGCAATATAATTTTTTTTCATTTTTGTGCGTTGCTGCCTGCCACTTGCCACAAGCAGTTGATTCTCAGGCATAAACATGTTGCAAGTATTTAAAGTTGCTAGCAATTGAAATGAGCTGCTGGCTGCTGGCTGCTATTGTTGGCGTTGCTGATGCTGCTAAAGTTGTCCTTAATGTTATGATATTGTGTTGTTGTTGTTGTTGTTGTTGTTGTTATTGCAACTCCTGTAATTTAACTACGCGCATTGCAAATTATTATTTTGTACATTTTCAATCGTATTGGACTGAAGTGAACAGTAACCACAGTCATTGTATCTTATTGCTGCTGTTGCTGCTGCTGCTGCTGCAATCGTTTGCTGATAATGTTCCTACTTACTATCTCTCTTTCGTTTACAATGATGATGTTGCATGTGTTTGTTCATATGTTTTCATTATATTTGGCCATTATGCGTGTACGTGACGCACAATTTGCAATTGGTTAGTAGTAAGGTTTATAAGCCGGATACCACTGGCGACTTCATGCCGACGACCAACAACTTGCTGTCCATTGAACATGGTTTCAACTCATACTATATCGAACCGACATGCGTGCGTTTTTCTTACTCTTCTCATTCTCCTCACTAGCTCAATTATACATAAGTATATTTTTGTATGCAACATTGTAACATTGTATTGCTGCGGTCAGTTCATATTTATTTTCATACAGTTCACTCCTATAAAGATTTGATTGCGTTGGATTGGAGAGGAGGAGTATTTACCTTCCCTATAATACCATGTTCTATTCATGTTTGTTAAAGTTTGGAAATTTAAATAAAGTCTTATTTGTTTTTATTCTTGTTGACAATGTTCATTGATTTTCTGTTTCATATTGCGTATACGTAAACTGCTACCCAAACGCAAAATTCATAAAATATTTAATGAAAATTCATTGCTACATTTCTAAATGAAAATTGAAAAATGTATTTCAATTTGTCCATTTATTGCATGAAGCTTTTATTTGGTCAAAGTTTGGTTTATTATGTCGATTATATTTGATCAGAGACTTGATTACATTCTTACATGATAATATCATGAATTTCATTTAATTTTGTCATGATTTGCTAATTTCGCAGAAATACTTGGTTCTGGTTTGTGATTTTTTGTTAGAAATGTTGATTATGAATTGAAAGATCTGTGATGCATAATGTTTAATGTATTTAATTCGAATGAATAAACTAGTGAATGTTTTACACATATATATCTATTCAAACGGATCAGTGCCGAATTGAATTGAGTTTGTACTAGAGTGTTATTGTGTGAATTAAGAAGAAGACTTTTTTCAATTTTGATCTAAATATACGTATGTTAATATGAGACAAAAATAAAAGGGAATAAAAATCCGATAGTGTTCCATTTGAAAGTAAACAAACCAAATAAATAAATGCAAGGAATGAGTACAATAAATTATTTTCTTTTTAATTTCGTTTGTTTTTTAAAACACTCATATTCATTCAGTTTCTTGTGAGTACTCATCTTTCACTAAGAAGGAGGAACTCAAAAAAATGTGTACTCATTGCTGAAAGTGAGTATGAAATTCAATTGTACTCACTTATGATAAGCAAGTGAATGCTTTCGTGCAGACGTCTAGTTCTAATTTAATGCCACACCAGTTATCAAAGCAGGATAAATACAGTGGGGTGAATCGAAAACTGTAATCCCACAACATAGCAGGGATCATTATTTTTGTACACTTTTGTGATTTTTCATTGATTCCTTGTATTCCTTTGATAGAAATATTCATGACTGCTATGCTGCCCTATGCTGGTTTCTCTTGGGACAGAATAAAGAATTAGTACTGAGGGAACGTAGAACAGTTTAAAAGCGGCTGTGTAAATGTCTGCTTCGAACAACGAAATGGACGACCGGTTGATTTCTCCCCGGAATCTCGCATTAACGCGTTAATTTAGGACAACAGGCATATTACATTTAAACTGAGAGCTGAAGGAGTGCACGCAAGTCTTGGAACTGTCCATAACATTATTCAGTATAAGCTGCAGTACAAGACAACTTGTGCAAGTTGGATTCCAAGACAACTTACGGACGCCTACAAAGAAACCAGGCTTCAAATCAGTCAACAGTTGAGAGAGCGTCGTTTAATTAAAAAGGAAGAATTTTTCATCGGTCTTCCATTTGCTGGTCCACCCTTAAAAATGCTCTACGTGGGTGACATTTTTGATCCAATGAAGAAGTTTTATGGCAGAGGCATACACCAATTAGAATTACGATGAAGAAGATAAATGTTGCTGAGGACTCTTGATTTATTAAATCGTTTTTTCTAGCTACAGCGATTTGTCCTCGAAATTCAGATGTCATTTATGAAAAAAATACGTCATCAATTATCTTTCGTATGTACCTTTGATCATAAATGAAATCTTCTCTCTTTCAAATACAATAAACCTTTTTAATTGCAAAACAAAATAAATTTCTATTTATAACGATTTCTTCTTTTATATTACTTTGCATTTCATTTTTTTCGGTTTCTTCCCTCAACCAATTTCAACTTTTCTATCTATGCAATAGGTTTTTTTATTTTATATTATTTTTTTGTTTTGTATGATGTTATTTTTTATAAATATCAAAAGAAAATATCGTTCAAATTCTATCACTGGCATGCTGTAGTAGTAGTAGTAGTAGTATATGATTGAGCTAACAAGCGAACATCGATCATTGCCATATCTTTGTGCCATCAAACAATTTCAAATGAATGAAAAATCAACTGACTCACAACTTCACATTGAAGAAAACTACCAATTTTCAATTGCCAACTGCCAACGTAGGAAATGCGATGGACACGCAGACGCAGATCAATAGCAAAAATGGTTTGTTGTTACTGTTTGTTGTCAGTAGATTTTTAATGCATGCAGACGTGATCAGCGAGCACTAACAGCAATTTTTATGTTACTTATCCTCCTTACCTTAGAATTTCTTTTCTCAATTTTTTATTTTTTTTTTATTTTGTTGTCGATTTTGTATTTTGTGTAAGAAGTAACAACCTTTATTGGCAACTTCCTCAAAAAAGAACAGCATCAACAACAAAAAGAGAAAAGGTACAAAAACTAAATCAAACTTAGAAACAAAGTCGCAGACAGATGCTCAAAATGATTGAAGTGAGCTAAACAAACAGCAGCAGCAGCGGCAGTAACAACAACAACAACAACAACAACAACAATTCTCAGGTATCAACGTCAACATGAGCCAACAACAGAAGCAACAATAACAAACACAGCAAGATCAGCAGCAACAGCAACAGCAACAGCTGCTCCTGCTTCAAGTTAAACTTCATCAAAATCGACACATTCGCAAGCAACATACTACCAAGATGCTATTGCTATTATTTACTATTTGTTGTTGTCCCTATTGCTGTATGTTGCTGTTGTTGTTGTTGTTATTGTTGTACTATGTCAGCAATGGTAAAATGTTGTGTTTGTGTTTCTACTTCATCATCAACAACATCAACTATAGTCACTGATGATTGAAATTTCTAACAAATGCTAAACTATGATATAGAGAGTCCCTCTATGATATTGTCGTTTGTTGCAACTTCAAATTTGACTGAGACTGCAACTGCTGCAATGGCAATGGCAATGGCAATAGGAACAGTAACTTTGTGACCTTTTCGCATGAAGAAAGCCAATAGAATGAAGTTCCAATGCCAAGTACATATGTCAGTCTGTCAGTTTGGCCAAGTAGTCACTCACTCATTCATTCAAGTAGTCAGTCAGTTAGTCAGATAGTCATTCAGTTAGTTCTAAATTCAGTTTTACCAATCGCCGTTCAGCTTTGTTCAGGTAAGTTTGGTTGAGTTCAGTTCAGCTCAGTTCAGCTGTCAGTACGTGCAGCTCGTCATGGGCAATTTAAGGTGAAATAAGAAATTCTGCTCCACAATGTCATGGTCTCACATTTTTTGTTGTCTTTTTTTTTTTTTTTTGTTTTTTGGGTAAAAACCAAGTGATCAAGGCAGCAAGGTAGCAGCAGCAACAGTAATAGTAACAGTCAGGCAGGCGTGTTGTTGCATGGATAATTGCACTGTAACCAAAAAAAAAAAAGATCATAGAATCATAGAACGATGAACAACAAAACTGGCAAAATGGTAAAACTGGCAATGTGAAGACGCACAGAACGCGGAATTTCACAGCAACATGGAAATTTGTTCAATTCCTTGTTTGCTTTTGTCGTTTGTTGTTTGTTTGATTTGATTTGGATTTGATTTGATTTTACTTTTGTAAACCACCAGCACAAACAACATCACCAACCAATAGCCCCTTGAATCTCTTGCAATATGTTGTGGCGAGATCAGTTGTTGTTGTTGCTGCTGCTGCTGATGCTGCTGCTGCGGTTGATGTTGCAGTTGTTGATTGTTGTTAGTTGTTGTAAGTTGTGTTATGGCAAGCAGGCATCATGGTCATGGCTATGACTATGAATTTCCTAAGTTTGTGCGCTTGCGTACCTGCTTGCAATCTTTTGCCAAGCGGGTGTGCTGTGTCGTTTTATAGATACAAAGATACATACATACATACATATATAGATACATTTGTAGGTAGGTAGTTTGGTTGTCTATCGTCGTCAGTTGTTTGTTGTTTGTTATTTGTTTATTTTGTGTTAGTTGTTTTGGTTCTTTTGGTACTTCTAAGTTTATTTAAATTCTTCACAAATGTGAACTTGGACTCACTCAACTTCAACGTTAGTTCCTTGACCCCACCTCCGTGTTAGAAGGAGATGAAGTGTAACTGCACATGAGCCACTGCACACACACATACAGACACACACTCATAGATATAAAAGTATTTTGTATCTAAGTTACTGAAAAATATATCTTCGTTTCGCTTTTTCATTTGGCAATTGCAGTTTTTGCACACGAAAAATAAATAGTAGTAAAATCAAGAGAAGAAGGTGGGAGAAGGTTGATGACTATGATGATGATGATGATGATGGGGATGATGAGGAAGTGGAGAAAGAATGAAATAAAAGAAAAATGATGCAGCCGTGGAAAATACGATTGACGGTAATTGGTTGACGTTTGTCTTATTTAAATTTCTACTTCTTCGAGTTGTTCTACGCGAATTCTTCGACTATTGTCGTTGTCGTCATCGCTACGCTCTCATGCCTATATATTTTTTTTTTTTTTTTTTGTATACAAATATATGTATGTGAGTTGCAGCCCTCTGTCAATTGCTGCCATATTCTTCTTCTTTTTTTTTTGTATTTTTGTGTTCTTTTCCTTGATTATTTGTTGATCTTTTCATTTCTACTATTTTCAGTTGTTTGTAATGTACTTTATTTTTTTTGTGTGATTTTTTATGTTGCAAACTTGTTGATTTCTCATGCAACTTTAATTGAAATGAAATAAGTTTGCAACGATTTTCATAGAATTGTTCCTTGTGATTATTTTGTGTTGAATGAATTTCGTGGGCAGGCGAACATCATATGGACAATGAGGAGTTGAAGACCTGCCTCCAGTTAGTTATTGCGCAATTCTGTTTTTGGAGGAAACTACTACATAAATGAGATTAATTGTGATTATATTGGAAATTGTTTTCTTCATACATTTGAGTGACTCTTTATAGAAAACGTACAAACGTAAGGCATCATTAGGGAAAGAATTCAAATAACTTTGTCTGTCTATCAATTTCTATGGAAACTTATCTCCCAGCTGAATTAATATGTTCTATTTAAGCCCTAAAGGCATAAGAAAGGTGATGCCTAAAACGAAAATCCCTTAGGTAAAACCACAGATGTGTATTAAATAGTGAAGATGTGTATAAAAATTTCTTAATATTTATTACGGCTTAATAAGTGATAAGAGTATTTTGCTTGCTTCATGAGAGGCAACCATTTAACTTTACTTTACTGACAGTATCAATTATTCTAAACCCTTTGGTTTCCGGAATTCTACAGTTTTTCCACATATCATTAGAGAAATGTTCAAAAGTATATGATCAAATTACATAGTCTAAAACAAAGCCGATATTCATATCTGTGTTTCCGCTAACTTCTTCTAAACCGCGAAGAACTTAGAAAAATCTTAATAAAAGAGATATAAACAGTTTAATGATGAAACCGAAGAATAAAAGGAAATAATACTGTCTAATTGAAGATATAGTAATTCTTTGTGAAGAAAAAGAGAATCCTCTCTTAAACGTAAAGTTTATGTTAGTCGTGAACAGGATAGTCTTGCAGGGAGTCAGGGATCCTCCATTGAACATGAAGTTCGTCTTAAAGTGCATTTAAGACGATGGGCAACTTGACACCATTGTGTTCCCTAATCGACTGACATGATTTCCAGAATGGCAATCAGACACACCTTGCGGTCAGATGGTCTGAAGGTCAGTCAGCTACTGTGAGGCAAAAAGAGAATGAACCAGCTCATTTTTGCCAGTCATACATACTCAGTAATGCAGTTGATCACAAGAAACGGTATTCACACTGCAGTGACAAACATTTTGCCAGTCACAGTGATCGAAGCATGGCAATCGCTGCCATTCATTTGACTGTCTCAGGTGAATGGCAGTTGTTTACACTATACCAATTAATTTTTACGCATAATCATGACAATTTTTTGTTTGGTTTAAGTGAAGTCTTGACAGGGAACTCAGATCCATGAGGACACCTAATTTGTGGTCAAATAAAGTGAATTTGGCAACAATTACGATTTTTCAATGATTATAAGAATGAGCCTGTCATTTGTATAGATACAATGTCTGTTGTCTACGATTAATGCTCTGCTTTGAAATAGAAGCAAAAATCTAATGATCTTTGCTGATTACAAGGAAAAGGTAAATTAGAGGAAATTCTTCCTCCACCCGAACCACTACATTCTATTTAAATATCACCAAACGAACCCTGATTCATCTATGTAAAATAATGATTCTTAAAAAAATGGTTTCTATTTGTATGAATGCTGTTAATCTATTGGAATCAAAGTTCTAACTTGTTACAATTTTTTTTGTATTGTTTTGTCAATACAGGAAACATTTAAAATTGTATTTTTAAAGCAATTTTCTTATGGAAAAATTTTACTATTAACACAAGTTACATGATGACATAAGAAAACTAAGTGAATTGTTTTTTAATAAAGCGTCAATAAAACTTGCTATGACCATAATTGATATTTATAATAAAACAATGAAAATGTAAAAATTATAATAAAACGAAAATTAACAATAAAAAAAAAAGTGACAGGCAACAACACCTGCTCGCTGTGAATTATTTAAAGCGCAATTAGTAAAGTAGTAGTTAGTTAGTCAATAATGCTCAGTAATAAACAAATAAAATTTAAAAAACAAACACTAAATTTGTCAAGATGATGAAGGAATGTGTAAAAAAAACTTTTCATTTTAATTAAGCTAAATACGCTTTGCATATTGAGCGAGTGCATTGTTTAAGTCTTTTGAATTATTTTTACCATTTATTGAAATTAAAACTTATTAACATATCAATTTATATGATTTATACTTAATTTATTCGGTTGCATATTTTATTGTTTCGTGGATTAAACTGTTTTCCATTCCAAAATTAAGTTTCTGTGTTCAATCCTTGGTTTTATTTGTTCAATTTCTCTTATCGAATTACAACATTTCTTGTATAAGGAAAATAAATGACAAAAAAACATTTTCTTTCATTATCAAACAGAACATTGCTTTCGAAGCATACCAACTAGTATCATAAAGTTTTTGATGACAATAACAACAGAGTTAGATATGACAGGATGATTGAGAACTTTCTTGATGAAATATGACATTGTAGTATTGATAACAATGATGTACTATTTAAGCCTCATGGGACACCTTCGAAACGCCAATGATTCTCGACGCTCATCTAGTTTGGAAAAGAGACAGGCATTTCAAATGAATTTATAGCATCAAACGTATTGAGTTCTCCTACCAACAATGAAGGCTACTCTTAACTTCGATGATGTAGTCAATCAAATGAAACTTCCCATTAGAAAAATTAACGTTAACATATGTCTATACTTGTGTAACTTAAAAAATATCTTTAGAACGACATAATTGTAATAAAATAAAATTTGAAAAGTAACAAATTGTTTCTTTTCTTTCTTTTTTCTATCTAAAATTCTGCTTGTCTTATCTTGAGATTATGGCAAAAACTATTCACCTCGGCTATCTCATCTTTACTACCATTGAATTGAAAAACACAACATAAGCAAAATAATAAACGTTTTAAAAACTCATCATCATAAATGCAATTTATTATAATTTTTCTATTTTCGACATTTTAAGTTTTTCTTCCTTCCTACTTTGATGATGGTTTTTTCTAAGCCAAACGCCTACACGTTTATATTTGATTCTGCTTTTTCTTGCCTTAGAAACATGGTTTGCTTTTAAGTTATTCTTGTTTACATGCAGATTTTTGATTCTTTTTTACTTGTTTTTGTTGTAGCTTATGGTGGTGGTGGTGGTGGTGGTGGTGATGGTGTTGTTTGTCTAATGCTGACTGCATTCATGTCTTCCTGCCATTTGCTACAGTTATTGCACCAGGAAGCATCATTGTAAAGTTTGCTTTAAACAATAAAGTCTTGTATGCATTACCTACACTATCAGTTGATTTGGTTCTTTGGATTGTTTAGTTGAACAGCTGCCTCAAGTTGCAACTTCTCTTTTCAACTTCATCATTTCTTTCTCTTCATCATCTTTGTCTTCTTTCATTTTGACTTTTATGTTGTTTGTGTTGCTATGCTGCAACAGTAAAATGCGTGAAAAATTGTTGCCTTTACCATTGCTATATTCAGAAGATACTATATAGAACTACTTGAACGTAAGAGATCAGTATCCATCTATCTACAATAAGCTATTAAAGCTGTGTAAATCGCCCTAAACAACGCATCCGTTTCGGTTTCAATCTATAAGAGATGCTCCAAGTTTTTTCAACAACAATATTACGAGGTGCATTTTGTGAAGATCTGATTAAAAGAAACATAAAAAAAACATTATTTTTATGAATAACATGGAATAAATATTTATATAGGTAGATACAATCAATGCAATCATTACAGTGTAAAGCAAAGTCAAAATCCCTGTCCGTTCCGATATGCAGAACTTCAAAACTATGCAACGGATTTTGAAACGGTTTTCACAGTTATTCAAATAATTCTTTCCGGAAGTCTTATGTTACATGTACATAAACAATTGATTCACCAATAAAAATATTAAATTTATTTTCTGTCATTTCCAATAATTTATGAAAAACCCTTCTTCTATTACATCAACAAAGTTTCTTCAAATGTGAAATTTAGATTCAAGTAATCATTATTATCATTTAAACCATACAAACAAAAATATAAATTGCACCAGTGCAAATGAGGTGCGGGTCGTTAGTGTATTTATAATACAATAATATAATTCTTACCCAATTTTTTAAGCGATACTCCAGTATCATAAAACTTTTCAATTAATCAATTTTCAATGTAACTAAAGTTTTGAATTGATATGATAATAAATCTTTCTTCTTCTTGCTTTCTTAATATTCATAATTCAAAATGTTTTAAAATATTATTTATTGACTATGAAACATGGTGATTGTAAAAGTACTTTTAAACTTGCGTCAATTTATTTTAATTCCAATAAGACTAGTAATTCTTTTCTAGTACTTGAAACAACCCTTTATATCGGACCAATTCCTTGGCTTTCAAAAAAATTGATCACGAAAACCTTTCTGTACTATTTTTTTTTTTTTTTTTTGAATTGGTTTCTTTCTCTCGATACAATACTTATAAAACATCCCTCGATTATTAATACAATTTATTATTTCTTCGTTACTGGTATTGTGTATGCAAGTCCACCTTGGGCAAAATTATGATCTGAAATCTTAAATAATGAGAATATTGTTATATTTATTAGGACTATGCATTAATTTTAAAGGTTTTTTCACCAAAAATGGGGCTTTATTTCGATTTCAAAATGGATTGATACATCATTCAAAGTACTGTCCGTCGCTAGCCACAACCTTTTCCCATCTTTCTTTCAATTTCCCGATTCCGTTTCTCCAAAATTCCGGCTTCTGGGCGGCTATGAATGAATCGATCCATTTTTTGGTATCTTCATATGAAGAGAAGCGGTGTCCAGCCAGCTTACGCTGCATCTCCCGGAACAAGTGGTAATCCGAAGGAGCAATGTCTGGGCTGTACGGCGGGTGGGGTAGCACTTCCCAGTTGAGCGTTCCAAGGTATGTTTTGACGACCTGTGCAACATGCGGCCGAGCGTTGTCATGCTGCAAAATAACCTTGTCGTGTCTTTCGACCGTTTCCGGCCGCTTTTCAAGCAATGCTCGGCTAAAACGCATCAATTGACGTCGGTAGACTTCCCCAGAGATGGTTTCGTTGGGTTGGAGCAGCTCATAGTACACCACACCCTTCTGATCCCACCAAATACAGAGCATGAGCTTCGAACCATGAATATTCGGCTTGGACGTCGATGGCGCCGGTTGGCCGGGCTTGACATATGTTTTTTTACGCTTTGGGTTATCGTAATGGATCCACTTTTCGGCGCCAGTCACAATACGATGCAAAAAACCCTTCCGGCCAAGTCGTTCAAGCAGCAATTCGCACGTGAAAAATCGGCGTTCGACGTCTCTCGGCTTCAACTCGTATGGCACCCAATTACCTTGCTTTTGGATCATTCCCATCGCTTTGAGACGTCTGGAAATGGATGCTTGGTCAACGTCCAACGTTTCGGCGAGCTCTTCTTGCGTTTGGCACGGGTCTTGGTCTAGCAATGCCTCCAATTCTGCGTCTTCGAACCTTTTTGTTCTGGCCAGGTCGCTCCTTGTCCTCGGTATCAAAAACACCACTTTTGAAGCGTCACCAGAACTCACAGGTTGAAATCGATGGAGTATGGTTCGGGTAGGCATCCAACAGCAATTGACGGGCTTGGGTGGTATTTTTCTTCAAATTGAAGCAAAAAAGCAAGGCTTCCCGCAAATTGCGTTTTGACGGCACGAAAGTTGACATACTCGGAGCACAAAAAAACTATGTTGTGTACACTTCAGCGAAATGACAGATACTGGTAAACAAAGCCTAATGATGAGGCTTTGACATGAATATAGTTACAGTATTGCCAGATGCGATACTGTTGTAAATAACGCCATCTGTGTGCAACCTTTAAAATTAATGCATAGTCCCAATACAATTTTGTATAAGAGAAATAAAAGATATTGTTTCAAATTTTTGTTTATATTTTTGCACATTTATTTTTAAAGAAAATAATTGAAAATTGCATACTAAGCGACTAAGACAATGATGCCGTTTATCATTGCACATTTTGCATATCTTTTCCTTTCTACTCATTCCATCATTTTTATTCTTTTATAATTAACCATTTTTCATTTCTTCTTCTTCTTCTTCTTCTAAATTTAATTAAATCATTTGATTTTGATTTTATTTATGCTTTTGTTTTATCTTCCTTCTATCGGTGTCTGTTCACATTCACATGAAAGCAAATAATATTTTAAATTACTAAATGAATTATAATAATTTATTAATTATAATATTTATATTATTTATTAAAAATTACAACATTTAAATGTATGAGGAGAAATAATAAATTTAATATTGAACAAATTCATTAACTATTACATATACAAGTACAACATTAATCTTTTATTTAATTATATGATTATTTTGTTTTTTCCTTTAAATACTTGGATTAATTTGATAAATACATTTTTTTTTTTGATTTTGTTTTTTGAATAAATTTCTTTGTATTTTGAATTTAAAGTTCAATTTTCTTTTGATTATTTATTTTTTTGAATAATTTAAATTTTTTTTATGTAGTTTTTTATTTAATTTATCTTCTGTATTTTTCAAATTTTGTGATATTTTCTTCATTTTGTTTTAACTCATATTTGATTTATGTATCGCTTAGTTTAATATTTAATAATATTAATATGTGTTTTATTGTATATATATTATGTTTTAAACTCTTAGAATGTGACTGCTTGTTTGTTTATGTTTTCATATTTAAATAATTATAAAATTTTCGAAAATTAAAAATTAAAATTTAATTTTTTTTTGTTTTCAACTAAAATAATAAATGGGAAAATATGGTCATCACTTACTTATTAAATAGAAAAATGCTACTAAGAATGTGAATTTTCTTTGTTTTTATTTTAAATTAATATTAAAATTAAAACATAAAATTAAAATCACAATTTTATAGACTTGATGTGTTCTGTTCTGTTCTATTCTGTTCTGTTTTTCTTGTTGTTCGTTCTTGTTGTAAATCATTTCTTTTTCCATGTTCATTGGAGACTTTAATAAAAGTCGAAGAAATGATAATTTGTTTATATTGTTTTTTTTTTTCTTTTTTGTGTCACATTTATAATTTTATATTATATTTAATTAAGTTAATATTTTTTTCAATTATCATCATAATTTTTTTCTTTTGCAATATTTTGTTTATATTCATTCAAAGTATTTATTTAAATATATATATATATCACGAGAGTCATGCAAATAGAGAAAAGTTGACAAAATCTCTCACTAATAACAACAATTTTTTATTGAAAAATGTTGCACCCTAAATTAGACTCAGAATTGGTATTAGAAAATATATAATTTTCTACAACTCCGATTGGAAAGCATGGAGTCAAAACTAAAAGAAATGAAAAAATAAGTGGGCAAGACTTCATACCCAAACTCTCGTGAACTCTCCTAATAAATATTCATATTTTTATTATTTGATTTTCCCATAATTTTTACTGTAAACATTTCTTTGTTGATATTAAATCAATTAATTTTGTAAAACATTCAATTATTTTTTTTTTTGTAATGTCAAAATTTTAAACATGTTTCTTCTTTTCGTAATACTTAATTCCTCAATTGATTAAATGTTTTTTGAGTTTTCTTCGCATCTTTTCGATTTTTCTGTTTGTACCTTTCACAATCTCCATCATCATCCCATAATATATCTATGGACAATATCAAGGAAAATACATTGAGCTGTGTCTATTCCAATGATTCCATTTGATTCTTTGTAAACAAATCTCTCACTTTTTGAGTTATCCAGATGAAATTTAGTTCAGACTCGTCTTGTAATAGGTAATGAGCTTGAAAACATTTCCCCGATTACTGGAAAAGCAATCAGTGAACAAAATTATATCAGTTTTTTAACTCCTTTTTTGCACTTTAATTGGGATGTGAAAGGTATGCAATCTTTGGTTAACCAAAGTCTTGTCTTCTTATTTGTTCTTCAAATATTAATCGATTCTATGGTATACATATACGATATGGCGTATGATAAATATTATGGTATATAATTATTATAAATATATTATATATCTCAATGCTGCTGCTCTCTACATAGTATATCAAAATATTTTGAAGATGCAACTAGAGATGAAATGCTTGCTGTTGTTACTTGCAAATTCGACTTTCTTTTGACTTGTCTTCTTTGCCTTAGGAAAATTCAATTTGATTTAAATTTTCTCCATTATTATTTGTATCTTTTATGAGGGCGAGACAATATCCAAATGGAAATATTTTATGAAATATTCCCTTGGATCTTCAATGTTCTTTTCCATTTACTTTCTTGTATATGAAGCTATACAAATAGTATTGTAGTGTGAAGTATAAGTATTATGTTATGATAAGTTGAAGGGATTTAAGCCTTTAATTTTGTTTCAGTGGAAAAAGGCACAATGAAAGATGCCTAAAGCTTTGTCAACAAATTATTATTTTCTATATTCATTGTTTATAGTTTGAAATATGAAAAAAAAAAGAGTACTTTTCTTTTTTTGGAAATTATTAAAGTTGAACGAATTCGTGAGGAAAATCATCGCTGGCTGATGCGATCCGAAAATAGAATACAAAATGATGTAAATTAATATTTAAATTATGAATGCGGTAAGGTTGGTTGGTAAAAAAGAATTCTACTTTCTGACTCACGAATTTAATCAGTTTTTCAACAGAGAATCTAACTTTGAATCATAGAAAGATGGATGGTTGGATAGATACATAAATTCATAGATACTATTTTAGTTTAGTTTTAGAAATGAGAAGAGAAATAGAGAAATTAATCAATTTTACCTTTATATTTCCCAACAAAATGTTATTATAATTCTTTCCATTCCCGTTCTCCTGATAGAACTTAACTTTGTAGTCGTGGTTTTGTTTGTTTTTTTTTGTTATTATATTGAAGTAAAGTGAACTTCTTCTTGGTTTTTCCTTATACATTTCTCCTGCTTACTTATCTACTTGCTATTCTCCAACAAATGGCTTGCGCATTAAATCTGGTTATTGCACAAAAGCGTATTGTTGTATCTATGACCAAACTATTACTATTGCGCTGACCAATCGTTGGGCGTTGACTGTGGCGCATCTGTCGCTGGCGCCATTGTGTGCGGCATTAGATGACAACAGAACATGCCTATGCATTTGTTTGTCTTTACACCACACACACATTCCACTTCCTCGCACAACTACAAATACAGAGTCGCCTGTTGCCGATGGTCGAAGTGATGGACATAGAGTTTCTTCTTGGATTTCTCTTTGGTCGGCCGAAGATCCCAAACTAAATTCGACAGACTGCGTGGTCGCGATAGGCGACGTGTTTTCTTTTCCGGTAGCTTGTTGGAATCACCGGATGTACGACCACCGCTGCGTGAAGAATCAAGTGTACCCTCGCGTGGATTGTGATGATGTAAAAGGCCAGCACCACCTCCACCTCCACCCACACCTACACCCACGCCCACACCAACTCCAGCATTGATGCCACCGCAACTAATACTACCAATGCCAGCATTTGAGCTAGAACTTTTGCTATGCGCAAGATATGCATGCGGATGCTGTGAGTTGAGTATGTTACTGCATTTGAGCACCACATCTGGCGGTGTAGATTGTGTTTGACCTTTGGGA
Organism: Amiota minor; assembly: GCA_037043295.1. Lineage (NCBI taxonomy): Eukaryota > Metazoa > Arthropoda > Insecta > Diptera > Drosophilidae > Amiota > Amiota minor. Next base: position 2,154,643 of record JBAMAW010001038.1, read on the forward strand.
TTTGTTGAGATCGGTGTTGTGTTGTTATTGTTGTTACTATTGCTGTTGCTAACATGAAGAGCTCCGGCATTATCCGGAGTTAGTTGCAAACTACTCAAGCTCTTGTATCTAATGAGAAAGTGAATAAGAAGAAACAAACAAACAAAAAATTATCTTTTAATTACTTCTCTTTACATAAGCAAACTGATGTGGTGTCAGTCATGTGATGACGATAGAAGGTTCTTAACTTCAAAATTTTCTTTACTATTGTACATACCTGATGTGAAAGAGTGGCGATTGTGGTTCCATGGCACTCTCCTTGCTCAAAATGCCTGTTGTATGTGGCAAATGATTCGCATTTGGGGTTAGGGCTTTGCAGTTGACACTGCCTCCACCACCAACTCCACAGACGCCGCCCGCATGTTGCTGAGGATGCATATGCGAATGATGTGTGTGATGTGCCGTTGCAGCTGGTGCGGTATTCGGATTTCCATTCAAATGATGTTGTTGGTGTTGGTGTTGCTGTGAATGATGACTGTGGCTGGTGCCACCAGTCGAGTTGCCATTGCTGCTGCTGCCAGTGCCGGTGCAGATGCCATTGCCAGTGCCAGCACTGTGCACGTTTTTAATGTAGAGCTTTGGTAAAGTTGGCCGATGGCGTTTCTCAGGTAATTTTTTACCTGGTATGGTTTCAATGGGTGGTGGCACTGGCTTGATGTCCTCCTGTATATGGCTGTGGTGATAGTGATTGACTACCGACGTTGATGGCAGCGACGACTGTTGTTGAGGATGGTTATGTAAATGGCCTTGTGGATGAGATGGATGATGGTGATGTGTATGATGATGGTTGCTGTGATTACTGCTACTATTGTGACTGCTATTTGTGTTTGTATGTTTATTTGACTCAAGACTACTGTAGTTGTTATTATTATTGTTGCTGCTCGGATTCAAACTGTTGTTGTTATTATTATTATTATGTTGGGTATTAACGCGTATCAAACTGCAATAGTTGCTGCTATCTGTGTTCTGTGATTTCATTGTAGACGACTCGCAGATGGGCTCAAAGCGAGTGAGACCTTTGGAGAGCGGTGCAAGACCTCGTACATAGTCATAGATGTGATCGATCTCATTGTACTCCTCCGCTATCTCATTGCTTGTCAACATTTGATTCTTGTTCCATGAATCACAGCTGGCACTTTTGCGCAGCACATAACCACTTTCCATTAATCCACTGGCCATTCCGGCCGCTGATGGCAACATAACCACGGGTAACTTATTGCGACTGCTAAACTTGGAGTCCTTTTTCTCCTTTTCCGATAGTTTGAGATCAACGATTTGTAGGCGATCGCGTGCATCCGTCAACAGACGCTGAGCCTTATTGAGAAAGCGTGTATACTCGATTAAATGTTCCAACTGTTCCATGTTCTTGACACGCTGCAACTTGAGTTTGGCGTTCAATGGAACTGGCACCAGATCCATATCCTTTTGCAATGGCAACGCAAAAATGCGATCGATCTCAACGCAGCCAAGTAATCGCAGCTCGGGTACAAAAGGTTGCTTAAGACCCTTCGGTCCACTACCATGGACTAAGCTGAAAATAATTCATATACAAAAAATAAGTTGAAGAAATTTCGATATCCTCGTATATTACGCGAATTATGTTAAGTTAGTTAAAGGATGACTTACCGTACAATGACCGGCATACGTTTCAACAATAGATTCTTGACCGTATGCACGCCACTAATGCTATCCTCCTTGGCAATGGGTGAGAATTTCGCTTTGGTATCGAGTGGTAGATTGATGATCTCATCTTTAATGTTCTTACACTGCAAATATTTGCCGTTGTCATTCATGGTGGTCAACAGTTCACCGGCGTGTATGGTGCGATTCATTTGGGTAGCTCGGAAGGTTTCGCGTACCAGGACACGTTGATTACGCCGTCGACTTAACTCAAGAACCGAGTCAATGCAACGCGTAGAGCGACCATCTTCGCTGAGTAACTCAAAGTAACCGGTATAGGTTTCCGGTATAAGCACCTTGGCCCCAACATTCGTCGGTTTACGGCCCTCTTTGATCTTAATGGGCTGTGCCAGTATCTGGTACTTTTTGCCGGCATTTAGGAACAATGCTGTACTCTGTAGGGATGGTGCAGATAATGTTGGTACGCCAAGTATCTGATGTTGACCTTTGGTGATTTTGGCAACAGCCGGTAGTTTTTGTTTAGAAAAGTCACGTAAGTACAGAGACGACGGATCGCCGAAACGTGAAGCGGCCAATATTATTTGGCCATCAGTGGCGGCCATTTCGCGATATAAGAACGATAGCAGTTTGAATCGCGGAAAGCTAACATTAAATGAGAATAAATTTCATATGAAGGTCTGTATGTCCACCACAGATTCGGGCTCGACGACCAACTCTTCTTCTTCGTTCTCGATGTCGTCGAATTCGTTGCCCGTCGTCGTTTGGTCGTTTTCGTCGTTGGCGTAAGCAGCAGTTAGGGCAGCAATTGCGGTAGCACCTTCCTCCTCCTCTTCCGTTCTATATTCTTTTGCGTTTCCGTTTAACACGTCCTCCACCTCTACAGCACTAGCCAAAAACGATTGTTCTTTCTTCTGATGATGCTGATGCTGCTGCTGCTGCTGTAGTTGACACCTTTGGCTGCAACCGGCGACTTCCTGCTCAGCGCCCACCCAGGTCGTGTCGTAAGCAAATGTGGTAGCCGTCGTGTTGCTGTTTGTTGGCGATTTGGTACAGTGGTATGTATTGTTATTCGTGTTCGTGTTGTTTGTGTTAATGTTGTTGATGTTTTTTGTGTTGCTGCTGGCGTTGAGCAATCGCGTCGATGTTTGTAGCGCGTAATTAAAATACTGCATTCGGTTGGTTTCTTCTTTCAATCTTCCAATGGATGAGTCAATAATGAGTGTGTCCTGTGACGATATTCAAGAGTATCTCTTCTATTAATCAGAAATCCTTACGTTGTTAGCAACTGCAATGGGAAACGAAAACAAAAAGAAGGTTCATTGCATATTCATAGTTAAGACAAACCGAAAGATCTTGATGTTGTGTTGTGCATCTGTTTAGTATTTAGGAGCTTAAGTGCTAAGTGGTTTTTATTGCAGAGTTGCAAAGCTGTAAATGGTTATGCCATCCAATTGGAAGAGAATAACAGCAACATAAGAAACTAAGGGTCAACCAGCTGCATAGGGATACATTTATATACTTGGCATCCTTCTCTCTGCATGTCTCTGCAACATTTTTGCAATTCAAACATTGTAATAAGAACATATGGTGGGTCATCATCATGAAGGGATGGGATACAAAAGAACTAAAGATCTACAAGGTGTTATTTATGACCCAATAAAGAAGAAAACAAAAATTTAAGGCAAAATGAAAGAAAGAAATCTTGGCAAAGGCACTGAACATCATCTTTACTTTGTATGGTGAGAACAGATAGGGCCAACATCAAAACGAACTATGCATTCTCAGAATATAATGATGATAACAACAAAAAAGAAAATGAAAACGACGACGACGACCATGAGGATGAGGATGACGACATTCAGCAAGCCAAACAAGCTATTAAGACCATTAGGTCTAAATGGTTGAATGCGCCAAAATGTTAAGATATTCAACTTGGCTGGCTGGCTGTCTGACTAGGCTAGCAACAAATGGAAAGACATTAAAAGTACTTAAAGGATATTTGCATATTTATGAGAAAACATAAATGTTACTGATTACATACAAGACATTTTCTTTCATTCGCCATTTCTCCCTCCATTCCTTTTGGTTATGTGACTGTACAGCTTTTGTATTTATACTATATAGATACAAAAGTATGTATCTACTAAGTATATCTTATAACTATACTATATTTATGAACATTCATTTGATTTCAAAATTCCCTTGAACTTTAGGTCCAATCAGTTCTTGTTCTATTGATGTTATTATTCATTTTCACATATTAACAAAGTCTATTTGTGTGAGAGTATTATATAATTTAGTATTTAGTTAGATTCGAACTATTTAATTTATGCTATACCAATTGGTTAACAAATGCAAAGATACTATAAAGAGACATCTACATATGTAGAGATACAAAGATGCATAATATTCTGTATAGGTATGTTAGTCAGTTTAGTTGGGTGACTGTGGTTTGTGTGAGCGCATCCTTAATTAGAATACTAAAAGCGATTTTAATAATTGCAGAACAAATTAGTTGGTAATTAACAAAGGCATAGATACACACAAACACTAATGCTTACACCAAGGCAGAGTATGGGTGTGTTAATAAAGCTATATACATATATTTTGGGGTACTTTGGAAATTGGTAATAAGTATAAAGGAAACAAATTAAACTTGTAAAAGATATCAAAATCTCACTGAAATTCCTTTGAAAGAAAGGACAAAGATTGATAAGTTAACTGATGGAGGGAGTTTGAAATTTATTGTAAATACTCGTATCTAATTAATCCGATCTTCATTATTTTCTTGAACGCTATAGGTATGGGAATGGACATCAGTAGTCTTTTGAAGGTCAGGTTGGATCCCCAGATTAGAACACTGTGTTTGTGACAGAGGAAAGGGGCGGCTTACCTAGCCCAACAAAGGCATGAGAACACGTTGTGGTCTTTAAACTCTTCATCTTCATATAAGTAGTTTTATAAGATTGTCATGAAGTTTGTAACAGACAGAAGGAGACAGCGTAAACTCCATAAAGTATATATACTTTTGATCAGCTCGACGAGACGAGAGCTGAATGTTTGTACGAGCTTTTTTTTTTTTACTAGACGCCGTACGATTTTCGGAACCAGCCGAGTCGGATCAGTAGGGGAGGTACCTCCCATATAAATCCCCATTAAAGTTCAGGTGTTTATTAGAAAAACTTTTTTGTTTTGTACTATTGATCTGAATTTTGGACACAACAAGTTTCTGACCCACAGTCAACATCCATCTAAATTTCAAGACCCTAGAATTACTGTATCATATAGCTCCCATACAAACCCCGATTCCAATTCATGTTCTTATTAAAAATACACATATTCACCAACCTTGTAAATTTCAAGATCCTAGGACTACTGGATCACATTGCGCCCATACAAATATTTTGTATGCTGCCTCTAAACTAAACATAAGTAAAATTAATAATGAATTATGTTTCTGTACGTTAAATCATAGAAGCGTAGTCAAAAACGTTTTCTTGGCTGCGTGAAGAGTATGACAACTTCGGCTATCCTTCAGATTTTTATCCTGCTTTCACTAAAAACTCTAGACTTAAATTGAATGGAGCAGATATTAATTACTGTGTTTTAGAGGAATCTAAGTGTAAGAGAATCGAAGACACTCATGTGCTGCGTAAAGAATATTTTCCATTTTGGCTTTAAAAATGTTTCAGATCAAAAAAATTATCATTTGCAGGAGTATTTCTCCATTATGTTAACATATATTTGAAAAAAAAAAAAAAAAAATTTACGGAAACATATCATTCGCCTCGTGGAAAGTGCAAGAACCTAAATGAAGTCCTTTATTACGTAACTTATTTTGCATCCCTGACTACTTTGGCATACAAAGTGCATGCGATTACTCATCTAGTAGTGGGCACTACGTCATACAATAACCTTTGGTTGAATCTACTAATATGTTATATGTTAATCATAATATTATAGAAATCATAATATTTTAGTATGGAATTAAGAAGGAGTAGAGTTCGGATATCTTTTTATTTTTGGATTCGTATTTTATTTAGAATTAAACTGCAAGTTCACCTATGCGATTTGGGCTTGGCAGTGGCACCGTACACTACATACGCTTCGAAACTGCCGAAGCATATAGTTTAAGAAACACTGGTGACCTTTATTTGGCATGTTTTTCTACCTCTTTGACCATTTGTAATTTATATATCCAAGTAGACTATTATAAGAAAAGAATATGTGTATGACTAGTAAATGCCAATTCTAATTTCGGTGATTCAATGAAGATGATTTTCAAGTTATTGAAATGACATCAAAAGAATTGTAAAACATTGAACTATTAGAACTATTGTGCGCAAACCAGGTTAAAGTTCAAAGGCTAAAGGATTTCCCAAAGGCGTTGATTGTTGAGTAAGCCATAAAATCAACAAAACATTGAATGGTTCAAAGAACCAGGAACTGATTCCCATACCCAATCTGAAGATATATTGTATCCGTACAAACTTTTTGATTTTTTTTTTTTGAACAAATTCCACAAAATCGATATATAAAATTCTATAAAGGTGGAAGGAGATTTGCCAAATAAGTTTTATGCTCAAGAAAGTAAGGTACGAGTAGATGAAGAAGAAATAGGAACAAAAAATTGTGTTTGGTTAGAGATAGAAAAAACAAAAAACATGATCGTAAAAATGTCAGTTAAATATTTTATGACTGCACGCTTAGTTAAAGGCAAGTAACAAACCTCAAGGGTCAAAAGTTTTGGACACTGCAACTACTGAGGGATACACAGGGTAATAGAGAAGTGAGAAAGAGTGTATATAAGCGAGTGAGTGAGTGAGTTCATGACTGAAATGTAAGTCACAACACTTAAAAATGAACTGAGATACAAGACAATATACACATGTGCATACAAGCATGGATAAATGTATCTAAGTACAATATGAGAAGCAGCGCCTGGTATCAATTTAATTGAAACTTTAGTGCAATTCGTGTTTTAGGTACTTTTATGTAGCTGGCTGCTGTGTCTGTTCGTCTATCTTTCTCTCTGCTTGTCCGTCTTACTGTTTTTTTTTTTTTTTTTTGGTATCGGTTTGGCTTACATGCATGTCGTAAACCTCAAAATTTCTTCTAAAGTTTTCTTTTAGTGAATTTTATTTTGTGTAAAAAATTGTTTTTATTTTATTTCTATTTTTATTTGTTGCTTCTGTTGTTGTTGTTGTTGTTGTCAGTTGATGCGATATTTTTTGTTGCTTTCCAATTAATTGCCCGCCAGCATTAAAGCTAAGTTTAGATTTAAGTTGCTTTACTTGAATTGCAATTAATTTTCACCATGGAAAGTACCTTTCTTCCTTTTCTTGTTACAATTCGTTCAATACTACGTTCAGCAGCAACAACAATAAGTACAATGAGTACAGAACACGAAGCAATGGAAAGCAACAAGAAAAAGTAGTAATTCTCACGCTCGACTAAATCAGAGTTTGTTGTTTTTTTTTCCTTGCAAAGATGCTTAAAGCGAACCAAAGTAACATAGCAAAGTAGCCTTCTGCCTAGCACTCAGCACTAGCACTTTTGAGTTGAGTTCAGTTAAATGTTGAGCCTTTTTTCTGTATTGTTGCTGATGTTGTACGAATTTATTGTTGTTGTTGGTGGTGTCGTTGATGTTGCTTTGTCGCCGTCTAGTGCAGTGTTTCGCAATCCATGTGACGTGCCAAATAAATTACTTCCTACTTACTTTTTGTCCACGACATCCTAATCGGCGATTCGAATAGCAAATGTTTTTCCACCCGGACATCAAATATTTCTGTTTTTCTTTATTGTTAATTTTACAGTTTTGCTTTGCTTATTTTTGCCCAGTATAAACCCAAAGACAACTCGTATGATTCTAAAAACTACTTTAAAATATACAAATTTTAAACCACAATTAGAAATGGAATATTATTTAGCTTTAGATACAGCGGATTGGCCTTAGGTCTCTTCTCCCTATTTTTAGCTCGAATTATCGTTCAAGTTGAATGAATGTATACGTTTGTTTATATATATCGCATATTACTTAAACGAGCTTAAACGATTGTATTCCGATATCGAAACTGATTCGCCAAATCATAAATGATAACAAAAAAAAATGACTCAACAGAAAGTAAATTTTGTTCGACAAACATATTTTTATCGAGAGACATGAAAAAATGTGAGCCGAGTGAAAAAGTTTGAATGTGAACGAGTTCTTTGGAATAGACTATTGATTGATTTGCCCTCAAAAGGATTGAGAACCACTGGTTTAGTATCTCGTTGAGTGCATGCGCCTGCTTACTTGCTTCAGTTGGCGCTGTCTGGCGCTCAGCAGTTGTAACTTATGTGGAAACGTGACATTTTCTCGGCTACTGGACAAAATTGATGCCTGCGCGTGTTTGCAAGTATTTCAACAACAACAACAACAACAACAGCAGCACAAGATACAATAATAATAACAACAGCAGAACAACAACAACAATAACAATGAGGACGATGATGTTGCCGGTGTTTCGATATTATTTTTTTATGTCATACAATGACACAGTTTCCTTCATGTGCTGAGCTGAGCTGAGCTGCTTCATTTAATCTTTTTTGTTTTCTTGTCACCTTAGACTAAGTTGAAGAAGTATGTAGTCATCGAAGAAAACTAAGTGGAAAAAGGAAGATGAAGTTGCCGCTGCTTATTCGCATTAAGACGATTTAATCAAAATGTCTTAATTAATTTGTTGCCTGAGTTGGGTGAAAATTAAGGTAGGAAAGTAGCACAACACAACGCAACAGAAACATACGAGTACAAACACGACCATTTAGCCATATTCCATTTAAGCTTGTTATGCCCAAAGATATAATAATAGAAAAAAAAAAAAAAAATATAGAAGCAAAAGGGAACAGGTTGCGACAAATGAATTGGTGAGAAAATTTACTTTTTTTTTTCTATAAAATAAAGAAGATGTATAGTCGTCATATAAAGGTATGTTTTACCTTTCTGTAAGGTGTTAAAACCTTAAAAGAAAACAAACTTTTATTTCTTGTTTATGAAAAATAAACAAATATGTATTTGTAAAAGATCGTTAAGCATCCTGTTGCTTTTGTTATTCTTTGACATAAATATACATACACACACACACACGAACAAAAATGTATGTGTATCTGAAAGATATGAAACAGAGAAATGTTAAAAAACATCATTGCAAATGAAGCCCTAAGTCAATATAGTGCGCAAGCAAAAGATACAAATAACCTAAAAGAAAAAGAGAGAAGAATTCAAATCAAAAGGGTAAAAAAGGAAATACAAAAAAAAAAAAAAAAATCTTAAATAAAAAAAAAACAAGTTCCGCTTATGAAATATGAAACCCAAGACACAAAACACTACAAAAAAAAAAAAAAAAAAACCTAGTGTAGTGCAAACATAATGAAATACGCAGATACATCTAACATACATATGGATATGCCAAAAGGTAAACACAAACAGACAACACACACACACACGCATAAAAACAAGAAAAGGAAACGAAGACCCCAGAAAAACAACACAAAAAAATGGGAAAAAAGTAGAGTAAAGAAAACATCCAAAAAAAATATGAAAGAATGAAAGGAAATGCTACCAAGCAATATAAGCCAAAGGAAGTTATGCATTAAGCCATCTTCACTGCTTGTGTGTCTAAAGGAGCGAGTGTATCTGGGTATCTTTGCATCTACAATGCTCTATCTTTTGTACGCATATGTAGGGATATGTATGCGACTGTGTGGGTATAGATGTCAAACAAGGAGACACTTAAAAGGATTAAGGTACACTCACAATCTCACGCTATTTGAAGGATGAAAGATGTGAATCTAAGTATATTTTTATTCTATGTATCGCGTAGGTGGGTGTCACGGCTTTTGTTTATCCAAACAAAAGCTTAAAAACAAGAAAGCAAAAGTGTATAAAAAGCAAAGATGTAACGACGACAACAGCCGCAATATCTTGACTCTGTTGCATAAAGGAAACTTTGAGGTAAGCAAGTTTCATATGAATATGTACATACATACACTTAGTTTCCTTCTTTTTCTTTCCTTATTTATGTGGGTGTCTACTATGTGAAATGTATGTGTTATGTATGTGTGCGAGTGTGAGTATGGTGTTGCACATATTTTGCCACATTAATCAGAGTAAAGAGTTTTACAAAATGCAAGCGACAATGCCACAACCAACAACAGTCACTTGGCTGTTGCTTTAAGTTCTTCATGATTAAGTTGAAGTATGACAAAAGTCTCCTTATAAATATTACTTTACACCCCCTTCTACATCCATTTCTCGGTAATTCTTTTTGTTTCCCTCTGGTTTAGTTACCCAAAAGCCTGTTGGAGATACTCTTATGTTTTGAAAGACTTCTAGTATTATGTTTTAAGGCTTCTTTGGTTTTTAAAGGTTTTTTTCTTTTTCTCTAAATCTACACGTAGATTTTTCCGTTCGCGTGCGCACACCTACTCAGTTTTAGCCTAACTTAACTCTATTCTATAACGCAGATTATGAAGTTTTAGGTGTAGGGTTTATATGTCTTTCTGTCTATCTGTTTGTTTAGAGAAGCGCGCTACTCAAAACTGCATGTTGAGTGCGTCTGACTTCATTTTCATCGTCCTCATCACTATCATCAGAACAACCATCATCATCATGATCATAGCTGTCGTCATTATCACCATCATCATTCTGATTCTCGTCCTATTATGTCGTTCTTAGCGCTTTTGATTACATTTTATCCGCTTTCAGTGAGTTACACTGCACAATTCCATTTGACTCCCAGTTTTTTCTATTCTTTTCTTTTATTTTCTTTCTTTATTTCATATGAATTTTTTTCAAGTCTGCTGCGCTTTTATAGTTTCCTTTTACTTATTCCTTCCTTTTTACATTTATTTTTGTTTTTTTACTATTTTATTTTGTTTTATTTTATTTCTGCGGTTGAAGTTGCTGTGACTAATGATATGCTGGACGCCATTTTCCCTTTTTTTTTATCTTTAGTCGCTCGTTGTTTGCTTAGCCTCATGTAAATAATGAAATAATATTATATGTTTTTTTCTTCTTCTTTAGTTGCAGTCATTGTTATTCTTTTTGCTGTTGTTGTTGTTGCTTTTGTTGTTGTAGTTCTGTACTGACATGAAAAATTACATTTCATTCTTAGTCAAGTCTCTCAAGTCTCAAGTGATTTTCTCCTTATATTCACACTTTTAGTTTTATTTGAATTAAAAAGACTTGTGAGATGAGATAAAATGCTAACCTGGGTCTCACTAAAACTTACATACACTTCGGATAAGTATAAAGTTTTATTATGGCCTCCTACAATTTAAGTCATCCATTGTATATTGCAGTTCATTAGTACAAAATATAGTGATTCAAGATTCTGTGGAAAATTTTCAATTTTCATGGTGTCTTATAATGAAATCATTAATTGTTTTTTGTAATTCTTGTATAAAAATTTAACCAATTCAAGTGATTCAGTACTTTGTGATAGATTTCTGTTCTCTACTTTCAAAACTAATATTATGATATAGTTTCAGCGATTGAATCATGATGACTACTACATATTTCTCTGTATTTGACAAAGGAAAAGATCATTTACAAAATTCACATAATTAAAAATAATAATTGACTACATAGTTTCTCTTAGTTAGAGCGAATGGAATATAAAAAGATTAGATGTAATAACATTATTCTATTTATTACAAACATCAGATTAAAGTGATTATTTTTGCAGAATTCAGTTAAGTGTTTTGAATTGTGTACAAACTTAGTAAAATCATTTTTTACTTCATTTAAAATTTCATTTTCAAAAATGAGAAAAAAAAAAGCGATGAAACAACGAGTTTATCTACGGGTATGCCGACGCTGTAATACTACTCCATTTCACATTTGACGTTTTTGCCTAAGCTCCTGTGTGAATTTACAGAAATATTACATTGTTGATTGGACTTATGTTCAGGATTGAGTCAGTATTCATAATGCATATCAACATTGACACCGATATATTTGTATGGGAGCTATACGATTCAGTAATCCTTCTTCTGCATAATAAAATCATTAAGACATAAAATAGGAAAGAATATTATGTAGTTAATTTTTGTTTGGCTTTAAACCAAAATTATTTTCTTTTTGTTTTCATGATAAAAAAACAAAACAAAGTTTTCCTCAACAGTCTGAAACAAATTGAACACCTCAGTCTCAATGTGCCTAACGAGTTTTTATATTGAACAATATGTAAAAATCATTTATAAATTTATTAAAGTCTCTCAACAATCAACAATCGATTTATTTATAAATGGAAATAACAACACAACAGAAAATACAATAAATATACATTATAAAAAAGAAGCAATTAATATGCAAAGCCGCAATAATAAATGATAACGAAGTAAGTTTTTCTTTTGGTATAAAAAATCTATAATCATTAAAAAAAAAAAAATATGAGAATTAAATGTTAAAACTTAAGAAGAAAAAATTTTATTCCAATGAACAATTTATATTTTAAAATTCAGAAGTTGACATTACAATTTGTACTCCCAATATATGGAGGGATAATATTCATTGAAGTTGTTTCAATGAGCAGCACATTTTGATATAAATAGAATTCTGGGCAGGTTGAATCAATATCCATTTGTACTATATTATACAATACTAAAGTAGTCAGCAACTGTATGTAGTGATATCATGTTTGAAATTTAATACACAAAATATTTGGTTTCATTGAAGATTTTATACTCTACTCAAAATTGACATCAATAGACTGATTAAAACTATTGTATATTGAACATTGATTAAAGTTGTTAATTTATTGGTTCATACATATATCTGTTTTATTGATATTTTGTTTCGATAAATTTAAAATCTAATATATTCTTGATATTAAAGATTCTAACTTTCATATTGGTAAAGGTTCTACGTGTGTTATTTTGCTTACACTCAGTAAATTGTCATCTGATATTTTATAATCCAATGAAAGTGGAGGTCACAATTTCAAAGAAGTGAATCTTAAAAATCTCTTTCCAAGGACTTTCTGAGATTGTATGTCATACATAATAAATATTGTAGTATGGCAAGAAACAAACCAAATATTCTCTCTGACATTTTCATTGGTTACTAGAGAAACATTCTGGGTCAGGCTTAAAATTCCGATGTTATATGGAAAGTATTGAAACCTCATTTCACCTAACAACAACAAAATGTGAATCGCTACAGCACAAGACGATTAAAATATATCCCTAGTAGAAGCTCAATTGCCTATCTGTCACTTGTCAATACAGGTTCATGTTGAGTTAGATTATTTAAAATCTTATGAGATTCAGATCTAACAGAAAACATTTAGAGGTAAATATTCCATTTTTTAGGTCATCATGTGTTACAAATAGCATGGCATCATCATAGAATATTAAATGAAATGAGATGAAGGTTATTAAAACAAGTCCCATTTAAAATGAAAACCAAAACAAAACCTTTGCCTTGTTTGTGACGTTTCTTCTTCCATGTAAAAAAAAAAAATAAATTAAATTCTCAATATGCTGGCGTTAAGCATGAAATTGATGATTATGCTAATGATGACGGTGATAATGATAATGATAATGACAACGATGACGATGATGTTTTATTGTATATTTTTGTTTAAACAAAATTCAAAAAATATGAACATTGATTTTGATTAGTAATCAGCACAGAGAATCCATAAACATGAAAATAAAAAACTAAAAATATACAAATATAAAAATTACAAAAATATACAATAAGTAAAAAGAAGGTTAACTTCGGCTATGCAGAAGTTTATACACTCTTCATGCCCTTTTTGCATACGATCCTATTAAAAATATTTGATTATTGATTTAACTTATGTTTGTTGGGTAGAGTCAGTATACATAAAATACAGTATTTTAACAATGAGACTGAAATATTTGTATGGGGTTACACAAGATCCAGTAATCCTACGATCTTGTGGGTCAGATAATTAAAGTGTTCAAATTTCAGTTTTATAGTATAAAAAAGAAAATAGTTTTTCTAATAAGAATCTGAATTTAATTGGTGGTTTATATGGTTCCGACAAGCGTACAGCGTCTCGTGCGAAATTTTAGTTCTATACCTCAAAAACTGAAGGACTTGTTTTCACTCAAGAGTATAAAAAGAACGCAATAAGAGAATATAAAAGTATAATATAAATTTGAAATGAAGGCTAAAATTACAAAGATACATATAAGTATATATTTTTTTATTAATCATGCATTGCATAGATAAAAAGGCGGCAAAGGCTTGTTTCTTTCTTTCTTTTCTGTTTGCTTCCTCAATCAGAACACACAGGAAGTCCAAAATAAAATGTGACCAAAAAGAAAAACTAAGAATATTTAAAAAGATATAAATATAAAGAATAAAAAGCTGATGACACTAACAACAATAACAACAAAAATACCCACAACAAAAGTGACAATCGTTTGACAACTAACGAATGCCAACAACAGAAGGCAAAAGTTTATTGAAATTTAGGTTAAGATACATTAAATGCACAAAAGCATTTTCTTATTGACATTTGCTATTATTATTACTATTATTATTTTTCTTGGTGTTGGTATCTGTATGTTGCTTGTGGTATTTGTATCTTTTGTTGTTGTTGCTGCTGTTGCTGTTCTGTTCAATTGTGGGCCATAAGAGAAGTTCAATGGTGCTTATAATTTATGCTTCATTTGTTTTAGTCCCCCATTTTTATTTTTTTTATTTTTCTATTTTTTTATTTCATTTCTATTTTTTTTTTGGCTTTAATTTTTTTCAAAACAATTGTCATTGTCTCTCTGATATTTGCTTCAACACTTTACATTGAATTTCAGGGATAGCAAAAACGAACACGACCAATCGACCAACCGACCAACCAACCTTAAGTTGGCTCAGATTTTTTGTTAATATTCTTGGAATGAAAAACTCCAGCAACAATTTCTTTTGCAGACAAAAATGGACAACGAAAGTTTGTTGAATGTGTTCCTTCTTTTAATTCAGTTGCTTTCTATCTTTTTTAGTTCGATGATTGAATTCTATGTAAAAGGGAAAACCCTTTTTTGGTTGCCACCAACTTTAGTAAGTAAGAATGAGTATAATAAATGTTTGTTGTCTCTTCTCTAGAAAAGATTTACTGTGTCGCAAATGTAAAATTGGGTTTTTGGAAGTACTTTTGTTAAAAGAAAGAAAAAAGAAACGTATTGTATATTATTGTAGATAGACAGGCAGACAATAGATTTTCTGGGCTTGGCTTTTGGCGTTAACAATGAGGATGGGCTTCACTCTGCGCTGCTTTGATTTTACTTAGTACTAATAAGGAAAGTCAATAGATGACCTAAATAAATTTATTTATATACAATATTATACTGTGTAAGTGAAATTTTAACAAGAGTGAAATACAATATAAATAAGAAAGAAAAATTTATAATATGATAAAATTAATGGCAGACAATCAATGAGAGACATTGATTTGTTATTATTTTTCTATATATTAAAATGCAATTTGTGTAAATTGTGAAAAAAGAAAAAAATGCGCGTTGGTGTTTTTATTATGGGCTCAGTTTTGGCAAGACTTCATTTTAATTGCTTTCACATTTATGAAATTTTATAGATCTACATTTCAATTAGAAATTATAGGGGAAATATTAAATAGATGAAGAATTTGTGTAGTGTTTGGCATTGATTGATTGAAGTCAATAAGATAAATAAAATGAAATTAGTTAAATATGTAAATAATGAGATTTATTTTAGTTTTTGGATTTATCTTTTCCTTCCAATAAATTCTATTTTAATAAGATTCATAAAGATTGAGTTAATTGCATATTTTATGTTTAGGTTTGGGTTTTATTAAATTAGCTTCAATATAAGTAGATTAAAGGCTTAATTAATTGTATTAATACATGCAGATAGAAAAAAAGATAATCTTTTAAATAAAAATTAATCAAAATTGCTTGTAATTATCTGTTTTATAAAAATCTTATAATTCAAAATAATATTTTTCTTTCTTATACATTTAATATGTATTTTAAGGTCCTTATTGTCAGAGGTGACAACAAATCAGGAAACCTCTGAATCTTCCTGTCTTTTTCAGTCAAAAGTCGTTGCTATACAAATAACCCAAATTCAATTCAAGATGATTGTAATTCTTATCTAAGCTCAGTAATTATTTGCATTTAGGTTTTTTGATGGACCAAATATTCTCAAACTGCATGGTTTGAAATCGACATAAATAAATTTCTATAAACCAGATCAATATTCACCATATTAGGCTTAAAGATCATATTGCAAGGTGAATACTCTAAATAACAGATTTAAAGGGTGAGTCAGTAGGTTCGCCCTCTATCAAGTTAATGTGGAAGAGTTCATTGCGGTGAGTCTTCATTCATACTAAGTAATTTCTCTCTTACTTCTATTTTAAGAATGATATTAAAATTTAAAAAAAAAAAATAACAATAATAAAATGAATAATTTGACCTAAATTTCATTTATCAAATTCGCATGAACACATGAAAAGAGTGTTCCATCCATTGAAGTTAAACACTTACACAGAAAAATGAAATCCATGCGATGATGTGTGAATTTGTTAAATAATTGAATAAACAACAAATTAAGTAAACCAAAATAAGTGACAACTTTTACTTTCATTCATTTATCATTGAAAACAATCGACAAAAATTACACATTATTTTACTCTTGAGTGCATCATATAAATACTTGGATTTGCTTGATGTTTCGTAATATATAATTTTTTTTATTTCTTTTTAAATTTATTTTGTTGTATTTAAATCTTTAAGCACCTTAAACAATGAGGATGGCACCTTGTAATTTCTTTTCTTTTCTTTTCATCATTCATTCACAAGATAATTTAAGCATTAAAAGTATAAAATTCACACCAAACAAACGAACAAACAAACAAACGCACAGACGACGTATGACAAATAGGAAAGAAATGGGAAAGAAATTCTTTGCGGAACGAAAAACACTTTCACAAAATTATGCAATTTTCAATTTAGCACTTTCTTCTCAGTATTTCATCATTATTGATGATCAGAATCATTCTCAATTGATTTTTATTAAGTCTATAGATAATTTTTATTTCATATTATTAATACAAAAAAAAAAACAAGCAAGGCATAACACAATTTTTGTCAGTTAGAGAATTGATTGAACCGAAAGAAGAGATTCATCATTTAAGACAAATGAAAATAAAGTATATAAGTAAATGCCTATATAATTATAATACTCGTATTAAAGTTCTATTTAAACGCGTCTTTTTTCTTCGTTTGTAAAGAATGATCTGAATGATTCCGTACTAGATACCGCAACCGCAACGAACGTCACAATAATGAAATGGATTCTGAGTGAAGACTGCGCAGAAGTGGCTGCCAAGTCAAGTCAAGTTTAACATACAGCCAGATACACATAGATACTCACACACACACACACACACACACACACCCTCAACAAAATGAAATGAAGCACCATTTGTTGTTTGTTGTCGTTTTCATGCGATGACGACAATACTCTCTCTGTTAACAGTCTGTGAAGCGACCGCTTGCTTAACAGTTTGTTAACAGTTCGTTAACAGTTTGATTAAGAGCGGCAGCAGCAGTTTTGTTTCACAGTCAAACCGGTCTTTTGATATTTATTTTCATTTTGTTTTGTTTAATTTAATTTTTTTTTTTGTTTTTTTTTTTTTGTTAGTGTTCTTCAAGTTTTTGGTATTGATTTTGTTTTGAGTAGTTTATTTGGATAGTGTAATTTCTTAACTGTATCTGTCTGTGTTCTGCTTTGATTACATGATTCTATTTCTATTTGCTTTTTGGATTTCATTTTTTTAGTTCTAATTTTAAAGCAAATGTTATGGATGATGATTCGTGCGATGTTTCTTTTATTAGGATTTTCTCTTAAATTTTTTTAGGTTTATTGTCATCTTTATTAATGTTGTTGTTCTTGTTGTTCTTGTACTTGTTGTGATGTGAGAAATTTTTCTTGAGATAAAATTAAAATGTTGTTAAAAAGATTCTTTCTTTTCCTATTTTTTTGTATTTGAATGAATTTGATGAGAAAATATGAAAATGTGTTGATGACACTGGGTTGCTGGTTAAGTTTCATTAACAAGATTCTGGTTTATTTTGTTGTTGACACTCACTGAGACTGTCGTACCCAAGAGGTCACTAAATCTGGGCATTGCGCTGCATTTGCTGTTGTTTGATGTTGATGGGTTTTATTGTTATGTTGTTGCATTTTAGTGCCTCATTAACTTTAAAGGTAATTAAGATTTAATGCCTTTTCGTTATTTTTTTTTTTTTTTTTTTTTTTGGGAGGGAAATGCAAACATTTTTTGTTTAGAGCGTCTTCATTTAAATATTTGTAATTTCTTTTTGCTTTTCTTTCATTTATTTACAATAAATTACACAAAATAAACGAAAGACTTAAGCGACAAACTTGTTAATGAATCTAAGCATAATATAATATTTTATTTATTTATTTTACATGCCATCATCATCATCATCAAATGTGTATTTTTATTCTGAAGAACATAAATTATATTGGCCTTAACTTTTCTAAGATAAGGTTGTGTTGATGATGCAACATGATTTACGATAGAACTTTTGTAGAATATTCAATTAAAAGATATATCTTTTTAGTTTAACAAAAGGAAATGGACATCAAATTTAACAGAAAAACATCATTGACGCTTGTGTGCGGATTTAATAAAAAAAAAAACCCATAAAAATAACAAAATAATGTGGAGCAGACGCACAAGGGGATGATATGGAGATAAGTAACGTGCATCAAATGAAATATGAGCTCAAATTATACATAAGCGCAAGCTTAGGTAATAAAAGTATCTCAACTCATACGACATTCAAAGGATTAACAAAAAAAAAAAAATCATCAAAACAGAGAAAAAAAAAAAACAAAGTTAACAAAGTCAAAAAATCAAAGTCATAAAAATTGTGGAGTCTCTTTAGTTTGGTTTTATGGTATTTCGAATTCAAGGAAGTCAGTCAGTCAGTCAGTAACTTTAAAAATTGTTTTCTTCTTTAAACACATGAACAACAAGAACACACAAGATGAAGAAGATTGAAAAGAAAAAGGTCTTCTCGATAAAATCTAACGTATAAAAACAGAAAATAACAAAAATTATACAAGCCAAAAAATACGAGGGATTTTTTCTTCTTCTTTTTTCTGTTTTTTGTACCCTTTCTTTGAATGCAATCGGAATTTCAATACATTGCGATTTTTTTAAGATGTTTAACTTATAAAACTTTGTGATCCTATAGTAAATATGGGAATGAGAGCTCAACATTTGATGTTTATACCATTTTATGGTGAAAAATTTTTCTATTTACTAGCAGGTTATAATTTTTGTTTGATTAAAAATATGCTGTCTATTCAAAAAAAACTAGTCACTAGCTTTAGAGATAAATAGATATCTGTCTTCATCCCATCAATACACCTCAGATAAAAAACTAAAAATATGTATGTATCTTGTAAAGATTGGAATAATCTCAATTTCCCGAGTGTAAATTTGCTTAGGTTAAGAGATTCAATTAAGAAAATAAAAATGTTTTTATAAAGTCATTCAACTCTAAATCATAGGTGCCCACACTTATTTCGACCACGTCCCACTTTGAGGTGTAAAAAAGTTCTAATGCCCCCAAAATGTTTCCTTAGCCTTTTTTAGAATATAAAATTTTTATGTTGTTGCCCTTTTCAATTACCTTAACGCCCTTTAATTTGCTCTGAGAGTTCTACTGCTCCGCTGAAAGCCTCCAGCGCCCACGAAGGGAACCTATGCTCTAAATGATACATTATTATCAATTATTTTTTAAATATTTATATGTTGTATACTATAATATTTATATTATATTTTATGGCAATTAATACTTTACTGAACCCACTGATTGACATTCAATGTCAAGTAACTGCCTAACTAACTTAACTTGGAAAATGGGATCATGTTAATCTGTTATTTCTTTAATGGGTAGAATGTAAAAAGATACATAAAATAGACTTGGAACATTTCAAAATGATTTTTGTAAAAGCTACTTGTATAAGGAGATGGAATGGACAATGGAACACATTCTGTGCAGTTGTCAGACTTTCTGAAGAAACAGATTCAATAAACTTAAGTTAAAATTTCTCAGAAGCGTTTCAAAAGACTTTCAAATAAACCGAAACAAAATTTTTATTGCAGAATAGTTTCATTGATATCAAAACAGTCATAGCCCAAATCAATGATATAATAATGTAAATGTAGATTTAAGGAAGTCTATCCCTAGAAAAGTTATACTAATTAACCTTTGACTATCGATTGAATTTCTTAAGATATCCAATACTCGTGTACCAATGACTCTGAAGAAGCATAAATACCTACTCATATGTATGTAGGGTGAGGTGATTCTATTTAGTACTGAAGGGTTTAACTTTTCGTTTAGTTCAGTTTGAAGAAGTTAATATATTCTTCATGTTGTTGTTGTTGTTATTGTAGATCACATCAAAGCGTTAAATGGTAAACACCCATTTTTCAGAGAGTGTTGTTGTGTTGTGTGTTGCTTGTAGGGCAGCAACCTTTATAAGTATTATTCTTTTCATTTCTTTTCTTTAAAATGCAGATTATGTGCGCTGATTAAATATTAAAGTTTTTCATAAAAAAAAAACAACAAAAACAACAAAAAATAAAAATAAAAATAAATAAAAAAAGAAAAAGACAACACTTAAAGTGGTGTACGAGTATGTAAAAGGTGTAGTAAGTATATATAGATATATCTAGATACAATATCTTAACGAAGTCAATATTAATGAGTTTGTTTATGAATGCTCAGCACGCATTGATTAATAAAGAAATATATATATGTAGAAAATACAATAATAGTAATGAAAAATCATATGTACTCGTATGTACAATAAGTAGCCCGTAAGTAAAGGTAAAACTAGATGCCGCAACAACACCAAAGAGTCAAAGAGCTTCAACTAAGCTAAAGGAAATAAAATGCTGACACAAACTGTGAGGTGCGTTGCAGACTAAAAGATATATACATTCATCATTAAAGTATATTGCAATCAAAGAACAACAAGAAATGATATATAGTAGAAGTAGTAGAAAAAGAATAATGAAACATTTACTTGATCAAGTCCGGCTGGCTGTCACTTGATGCGTGCGTGTGACTTTGATGCGCTTTTGATGAAAAATGCATGGCGTGTTGCAAGTTGCAAGTAACGTTCGTTGTTGCACCTGTAGGCGCATTTATAAAACTTGTTTATTAATTAAAACAACCACAAAATGCATATAAATTAATATTATAAAATAAAATAAAATAAAATACAGAAATATATAAAAAAGAATAATAAAAACTTAAATAAAAGAAATGCAGAATTTCTTCAGAAAAACAAAAGAGAGAAGAAGAATCAAGTTTGTTGCTTAAGTCTTTTGTTTATCAACTTTTTGGAAATCAATTTCATAACATCATTATTTCATTTCTTCAAGCTCTTTCGAACAGCAAAGAAGAAGTAACTTTGGACTTTTGTTCTTTCATTCTTTCTTATTTTATTTTTTTTTTTTGATACATTCATTTATCAGGAAATTGTTTGTCGGCTTATTGCGTCTCTGACAGCTGAACAAACAAACAAAAAAAAAATAAAAACTAAATTTGCATTTCAAAGTTTTTAAGAAAAGAAATACCATAAATCTTTATGCCTTCTGCATAGCATGTACTTGTACTTATGATTATTTCTTTTTAAAAGAAGATCTGAAGACCCGTTGATAAAAACCCACACACAATTTACGAGACACCATTTTTATTCTTGGGTATAAATTGGAAATTTTGTGCGTTTCCAATGCAAACCGATTAAACTTAACTCAGCCGACCTGAAATCCAACAAAACAACAAAATAGATTCATCATTGTTGTAAGCATACACAGCTTGAGATACAAATGTGTCTTTGTTGAGGTTTTCGCTAAAATTAGATGCATTTGATGCATTGTTTGATGATGATGATGATGATGATGATGCATTTGTTGCTTCATATGATGAACTTTGTGAGGTAATCCCTTTTTTTGTTCACAGTTTCTTGGCACACCTCTGAACTTAATTTTCTGTATTTTCTTTCTTTAGAAAGTGGGGAACAAAAACAAAAAATATAATTCAAATTTTGTTTTGTTGTGTGTTGTTTTGTATCTTCTGCTTATTTTACGCATGATTGATTGTTTGTTGCTGCTCATTTCTTCCATTTTATGCGGGTAGGCAGACAGTAGATGAACATATTCCCTTTAACTTTGTTACAACTGCTGCAATCTTCTTTTCTTATATGATTTTCCAAATGCATTCACTCTCTTGATCTTTTCTCCCCCTCTCTGTTTGAAGTCTTAAAGAAATAACAAAAAAAATATCTTTTGTAAATGTATTCGTTGCTTTTAAGCTTAATTTGGTTTTGATTGATGTTTGTTGTTGTTGGATTGCTTCGATTTTAAAAACCAAAAATAAAAAGCCAAAAAAGGAAACAAGAAATAAGATTGTTATTTCTTTACGATTTGGCGCAGATGCGCTGTTAAGATCGAAAACCAACTAACTAACCAACTAACTTCGGTAAGAGTTTATTGAACTTGATTGCGTTGCAAGCATGTGCGTGTGTGAGTATATGAGTCTATCTATGTATTTCTTGTCTCTTTTTTTCTTTATATTCTTAAGAACATCACATTATTTCATGTTAAGTGTAAATCCTCTGATTAAATTTTATTTATTTTGGTGGATTCTTGGATTTTCCTATTCTCATTTCATTTAATTTAATAACATAGAAAAAATGGTTCATCCCTTTGATATTTTATCAGAATTGGTAGCAGCCAGGGTGCTATATCGCTAAAAAGAGATGGCCTTCTTACCAGTCTAAAAAGACATTCGAACTCATACAATTTCATAAGTAAAGGATTCGGATGATAATAGGAGTTTTAACGGCGCACTGTGCAATTGGGCGAATAGCTCAGAGGCTGCACGAAGAAGAAGAAGAAATCATTCAGCTCCTCCTGTGTGACTGCCGTGCACTACTTAGAAGGCGATCCCACTTTCATGGAAGACTCTTTTTTTAGGACTTGGGCAGCTTGGCGAGAGTCCCACTGGGAGATCTTGCTCGTTTCATAAATTCTTCTGGTTGGTTTTACTAGCCGGCAAAACCATAATTATATTCCATTCTATTCTCCCGTCCCATCCTCTCCTTCTCGCCTTTTATTTCCTTGTTTTTCCCTTAATATGATGCTTGTTAAGGGCTGTAAGGCCACTGGGTGAACTCGAGTGTATTCACGGACGGCCTATATAACCTAACCTAACCTGACCTATCCATTAAAATGTCAATAAATTGTGTTGAATTCAACTTGACCTTAAGTTGCTTTAATTTATAAAAAATTATTTCTTTTTTTTTTAAGCAACATTTTTATAAAATCACAAATGTAAATGTACTCTTAGTTAGAAATAAAATTTAATCAAGACATCTTTTCTTTTGAATGTTAGATAAGAGTTGTTAAACTAGACAAATATATAAATATTTTTTAAAGCAAAGCTGTCAAAATGCTTGGTTTAATAAGCCACATTGGAAGAAGGTTTGGTTATTTGGGCCTCAAGTAAATTGGCGAGCGAAAAAACAAAGAAATTGGTTGTTAAAGATAAAATTACTAAAAATGGTCCTCTGTTGAGCTGCATTGATACCTGCCTTGCGACGCATGCGACCCTTCTTTAAAGTATCATTGCCATTGAATTACATTTCTGTAAATATTTATTATTCAATGCATTAAGTTATTTAAGATTCTTTAACTTTGTAACAGTTTTATAATTTAATTGATTTTTGTTATACGTTAAAATTATTTTCTATGTTTAGTTGTGTATTGTATATATGTAAGGTTCATGTATATATTGTGTTAGTATTATTTATATTAATGCTGAGCTGGTACACTAATTAGTTTAAGAGAAAATTTAGAATATGATATAATATGACTTTACTTGCTCACTGAAACCTGAAAAGATCAGAAGTTGTTTACTCCTTTCTTCCTCGTCTTTTCGGTATTTATTTATTTATTTATTTTTGCTTGGGTTATAGCTTGCAAATCTTTTCAACCTACTTGGTTTTTTAAATACGTATATTCGTTACAGAATTTCAAATTATCATCTTTAAATCAACATTTTCATTAATGTACATTTAGAAGTGCAATAAAAATTTATGAAGCTATTTCTGTGAAGTGAATCTTATGTTATTTGACTTTGTTTGGAATAGATTGTGCCGCTTCACTAAATTCAGTTATGATTTTTACATGCCAATACATTAATGGAAATGTACATTTAACAGAGCTGTAAAAATGAAAAGTATCACACGCTCTCAATTAGGATTATATCTTATTCTTATTATTATATTCTTATTATTTATTCTTATTAAAGGAATGGTAGTAAATGTATACATTTATGTAAACGTACATTTACAAGAGCAGAATTTGTTTAATAATAATGATAGGGCAGACGATGATGAAGAAAGGAGTGTTCGAATTTTTAAGGTAACCAAAAAAGTATGTTTTCCGTAATGCAGGATCAACAATGAAATTGATAGTCCGGATTATCGAGTTCATACTTGTTTTATAATTTCGATTTCTTCTCAGTTAAGCAAAGTTTTCATTAACGTAAAGTTTTGGAAAATGTTCAGGAAATGTAAATATGTATATGAAGGAATACACTTTTCTATAATATTTTAGATTTTACTTGTAATACAATAAAATTTTAAATTGTTTATCTTTTAGCATGGCCAACCAGCGGCCAAAGCCAAAGGTATAAGCGGTTTAATTGCAAAGAAAAGAGAACAGAAATTTTGTTGATTTATCCTATGATTTTTTTTTATCTCCAAACTATGTGACCCAATGAACTAAAGAGGCTGGGCACACCGTCTTTAAAGCATCATGGCCAGTAATGTCAATATGATGCCCTAAATGTACATTTACACTTAGCATAATTCCAAATATTTTTAATGTAATTGAAATAATAATAATAATAATAATATTGTTAGATTATTTGTTTTCTGTTTCCTGATTTTTTTTCCCAATTGATTTCTTATATTGAAACCATGGTGTGACTACTTAGTATATAAAGTTCCTGTCAAATGATTCATAAGAACAAAATATGTTCACAAAAATTCCCATTGACTCATTATTACCTTTTCACCATACAACTGAGATTATATTAATTGTCAGTCAGTCAGTCAATGGATTGACCCAATTTCTGTGTGTTCAGAAAAATCTTGTATAATTCCAATAATATTTTGCGTATCATTTTTATTCGTTTTTCGTTTTTTTTTTGTGTGTCTGTGTGTGTTCTTTGGACATATTTCAACGTAGCAAATTTGAAAGCAATTAATTATTGGGCTTTAAGTAAACAAAGATATTCGCACGAATACATGCATGCATTCACCAAAGAAAAAAAGTTGTGGTTAATTTTTTGTTCTTTTAATCTACGTTTGCTGCTGTCTGTCAGTGAGTCGCTTCAATCAAAACTGCCAGAGGCTGCTCGGCAATTATAATTTTTAAGTTTTTTTATTCCTTTTTAATTTTATATTTTTTTTTATTAATTGCGGTAAAAGTTCTAATAGAAAAACTAAAAACAATTAGTAAAAATGTTGCTATACAATAGTATTGTAGTTAAGATAATCCATACATCACACACCCAAAAATCGAGACGCTCTCACTTAATATAATATTTATGAGGGTTCAATAAGTTGCAGCTGCCATTATTTATCATTATTGGGATTTCTCTTTTGTTTCTCCTAAATTTTCACTCGAAGCACAGAAACCAATTAGGAAAAAGTTCTACTATTTTCACTAAGCTGAAAGAAAAAACATATTGAATGTTGCAAGTAAAAAAGAAAACGTGGTGATGTAGGCGACGACAACAAAAGAAAAACGGTTTGTCTTTCCGTCTGCCGTCTGCCATTTTGGTGGCTTTCATTTTCAGTCATGTGAAAACGAAAAGTTCTCGTGTGACTTTCAAATAATTGTGCTGCACTCAGTAAGAGAGAGCATTAGACAAAAGGACAGACATATAGACAATTCGTGCGCCTTGACATTTTCATTGTGTTTGCCACATTTAGACATAGTGACTTGCGATTGCTAGCAACATATTTTCCTTTATTTTTTCTTCTTGCTTGTACTTAATAAGGATGGGACGACGAGCACATAAAACCAAATGGCGCAGAACATGACAAAAACGCTACACTTTTGCTGTTTTTGGTTCCTTTTTTATCTGTTTTTTTTTTTTTTTTTTTTGTTGTTTTTGTTTTGCCGTCTTAATGTATTTGGTTTGTTGGGTTTTGGGTTGTTCCAAGTACAGACGACAGCATCATCATTATTGGTATCATAAAGTAGGGTGGCATTGACTACAACTACCAGTGAGTACAAATGCAAAGTTACTTTTGCCAGCCAGAGGATGGAGAGCAGCAGTTCTATGCACAACTATTCAAAATGGATGCGCGCATTCAAGGTATAAGATACATTTAGTGATGTTGCTGCCACACAAATCTAAATAAAGCCAAGCCAACATAGAGGAGCAAAACACAAAACAAAACAAAGTAAAGCAATTGAACAAACAAACAAAGAAACAAAGTAACAAACGAACGACTTTCGCATCACGTTTCACGAATTCGCGGTAAAACACGCAGCAAACGCGAAAAGTCGCCAAAAAAGAAAAAGAATTATTTGGTACAACAAAAGCCACCCAAACCAACTAAATGACAACAGCAACAATAAAAAATGAAAAACTAAAATAAACCAAAATACAAAAGCAGAAGAGACAACAAAAAAAAAAAAACTACTCCCAAATATCGAGCAGGCAGAAGATATTATTGCACGCGCTCGTGCTTTGCCACTTGGAGCTGTGCAAAAGTCTAGAAAATTGCTGCATATCGATTTTTGTTGTTGTTGTGCCTTTTTTTTCTTGTTTTTTGGAAAGATTTCTAAATCCTTTGTATTGGCATTCAGCATCAACAAAAATAATATCTTATCCCCCTACAACAAAACAAAAAAAAAAAAACAATATGATATTGATAGAAAAGGCAAAGAATAGAACAGAACAGAATATGAACTTCAGTTTTAGAGAAGATTATGCACCCTATTATTGTACTATATACATATACAATATTAAAAAACATTAAAAGTTATGTATATAAGTCATGTTTAATCATAGAAGAATTTTAACTGAAATAAAAGATGAAATTATAGGATATGGCAATTAGATTGAACTCTTGTAATGTCTAGGACTCATTTAATTTTACCAAGGGTTAGTTATTCCTTTATAGATAAAGAAATTTATGAATGTTTAATCGTTTCTTTAGCATTATGTACAAATTAAGAAATTTATCTATTTACAGATACTTTGAATTTCCTAACTCTCTTTCTCTCTGTCAGTTATTGTGGAACTATAACAAATAATATTGACGACTTGATAATCAGAACTGCAGCTTGTTATCACTAAAAACTGACTAAGTTTTCTTCTAAGGCCTGTTGATTATTTCCATATTCGAATGAATGAATTTAGAAAACTGGACATTATAAAATCTATGGCAACATTTCAGAGTAATTGAGTTTGCACGTTATGAAAAAAATGCAAAGAAATAAAGACTATGGGGAACCTTCACGAGATTTTTCCATTCAAAAATAAAAAGCTGATTACGATTGATATGGGTTATTTTACATTTTATCGAAAAACAGGAAACACATCTAAACCAATTGGATGCCGAATAAAAAGTAAAAAATCAATTGGTGTCAAATTTAATAAGATGTCGTGAGACAGATAGCAAGTAGTACACGACGATAATGCCAACTTCCCTTATCAATCCCATCTGTATTCAAACACGGGTACTTATTAATCCGCCCTCTTATAACTTAAGTTGTTTCAAAATATCTTATGTAAATATGGTTTTTTGGTAACATTGATTTCTTAAAATTTCGATATATACAACTTTGACTTGTTGCCACAGAAATTTAACAGGTTTCGCATACGTCATACCAACCTATCCCATGGCCACTTGAGCAATGCATCACCACTTGATCCTTTTTGTTGTTGCTGTTGCTAAAGTCTTTCCACTCTGATGACACATACATACTCAGAAACACTTTTTGCTATTTCTAAAAATATCAAATCTTTACAATCCAATCTAATATTATATTGTGCTTTTGTCAATCAATGTGTTTTTAGGATTCCGGACCCAAAGACTACCAAACGGAACTCTATTACTAAGGCTACAATGTCTATCCATCCGTCTTCGTGATCGACTTTTTGAATCGTAATAGGTAGAAAGTTGACAACTGCAGTTCCATCGGGGTTACAGCAACATATACTAAATCTAAAATAAAAATAAAAGAGGGTTTGTAGCTACACGATCCAGTAACCCTAGGTTATTGGAATTTATATGGTTGGTAGAAACGAGTTAGAAACTTCTAGTATTTAAATTTCAGTTTGATCGGAACACTACATGGGTACCTCCCATACAAACCAACCATTAAAATTCAGGTTCTTATTTAAAAACTCTTTTGTTTTTTGTAGTATCTAACTGAAATTTGGAGCTGTATATATTTGTTGGAAACAGTTAAATCTTATCACTAGGGGTGGTACCTTCCTTACCAACCCCCCATTTACTACGGGACCCTACGTGTGAGAGTCTGATACGAAATCCGCCTATTTGAAATGAATGTGCCTATATAAATATTTTAATTATTTACTCATAAAACAATTAAGTACAATAATATTGTGATAATGTTAAAATAGCTTTTTCATCTTTAGGCTTTAAAATATACAATACAAATAAATATTTCCATATTTTATAATTCCCTGTTCGATGCGATACAAATATTGCAATACATCACTTTATTTCTTAGAGTACGTAGGGCATAAAAGTAGAAAACTAGTGAAAATATTGTATGTTCTACGCTAAGCACTTTTCTAGTTTGATTTTCCTCTTGGATTTCCGCTGTGTCGATTTTTGTCCTTTAGCGATTTATTAGGCTGGCAACACACAATGTGTCTTAAATTTTTTTTTTTTGGATACTCTCCCTACTTCTTTCTGTCTTTCCATGTGTTCATATGTGTATTTAGATGTATGTCAGGCAATATTGGCAATCATGTTTGCTTCTGGGAATTGCGCATACACACATTAAAAGTTGTTACTTTCTAAGTGCTACAAAAAATAAATAAAAAAAATCAAAGAATAGATCCTAAGTAACAAGTAACAAGAAACCAAAACAAAAGTTCCCTCCAAAAAAAAAAAAAAAAAAAAAAAAATTAAAAAAAAAATACGAAAAATAAGAATAAAAAATATTGCAGCCGCACGAATTCCGGCTAATTTATCACTTTCCGTTTGTGCTACAAAACAACAAGAAAAGTAAAAAAAAAAAAAGAAAGGAGAAGCATCCACAGAAAGAGCTACAGGAACAAGCATTAAAAGCCTTCTTTTGCCTTTAGCCCTTAGTATCTTTTCCTTTGTTGTTGGTCCTATTTATACAAGTATATGTATGTATGTATGTTTGTTTGTATTTATGTGAATGCATATGCTACTGCAGCAGTTGAATGTGCAATGAATACAAGTTATCAGCACAACACAATCAACACTGCACAGGGGCACATTTTCCTTTTGTTGGCGCGCATTTGCAATAATAATGATGACGATGATGATTGCCAGTTCCAATTGCAAAACAAATAAATTCGTCCTTTAGGCAACAAACAAAACAAACTCACACACACAAATACACACGTTTACAATGCAATGCTTGCATGCAAAGATATGCATCTAAGTAAATAGCAATGAACTAAAAGAAGTTAAGCAGAAGACACTCAAATAAATGAACGGACAAGCAAACATTGCCCAAAGTCGTTGATTTCATTTCATTTGAGTTGCTGCTGCTGCTCTTGGATAATCAAAGTGCACTACTCGATTAAGTAAAGTTAAATGTTGCAAGTGCAACTTCAGGCAATTGTTCTTCTTCAACAGGAGCCAAAACCCCAAAGAAGGAAACCACATCACCACATCAGCAGCCAACTCAAAACAACAATCAAAGGAGCGGCAACAGGCAAGACAGGACAGGACAGGGCAGGACAGGATTGCATTGCATAGGACAGGAGCATGTTAAATATTGGAGTAGTAGTTGTAGTAGTGGTAGCAATTATTGCTGAAAAAACAACAATTGTTATTTAAAGCCTCAGTCCGAGTCTTAGTATCATTCAAGTTTGTGTTTAGTTCATTTTTATTTACGCCAGACAATAATAAACTTTTGCTTCTGCTTCTGCTATTGTTGTTGATGTTGCTACTTCTACATTATGCTATTGCTCCTAGTACTCAGTATCAGTTGAAAGTGTTACTGCTGACTGTCTGCCTGCTTGGCTTTAGGTGCTTCTATTGTTGTTGTTGTTGCTCATTTGAATACCATATCTAGAGACTTTTCTTTGTTTCTATCTATTTACTACCTCATGGACTACATATTTAAGTATACATAGAGGCTCAAACTCATACATGCTTGAATTGTAAGTATCTGTGAGATTTTGATTTCATTTTCATTTCGATGACTACTCAAATATGGTTTCTCTTCTATTTCTTTTTTTTGCTGTCGTTATTGTTTTGTCATGTTGCCCTGCAGCATTTTGTTTTCTTTGCTTTTTGCTTTATGCTTTTTGTTTCATTATCATTGTTCTTTCATTGTTGCATGTTACACGTTTGCATTGCCATTGTCAATAGAAATTGCAACTTGGCTACCATTTTTTTGTTCTCCATCAGTGAGGGCGACAGATAACAAAAGTAAAGTAAAGCATGCAAATGCATATTCAAATTTTTCAGCAATGTTTGCTTGCAGTCTACTTTGAATACTTTTTCCATCAAAGTCGGACACATAAGAGAGTTAAAAATAGACACAATTTTATTGTGTTTTTTTTTTACTTATAGCAAAACAATCACAATTCTTTATTTTATTTCTTATTTTACATCATTTTGCAAGCTTTTGTATGTCTTGATAATAAAATGTATTTTATTGTTAGAATAGAATAGATGTATATAATTAAATGTTAGTAACATTGGTTTTTTTTTTTGCAATTTCGGCCTTGAACTTGAAATTGTTTCGGTCTTTCTTATAGCATTTTTAATAAATAGAGAAAAAGAAATCTAAGAAAATTCTGCAAGGTCACGGCTCATTGCGCAACAAAAGCAACATCAACATACAACAAGAAAACACAAAAACTATCTCAAAACAACAATGGATAAACAACAATGTTAAGCGTAATAGAGAGAACAATGATGCAGCAACTTTGATTTAAGCTTAATGCGGCAGCAAAATACAAAATGCGAGCAAGTCCAGATACTTGAAGAGATCACAGCAGGCAACAGCAGTCAACAGCAGTCAACCGTCATGCAGTCGCATGTTGCAAGCAGCAAAAAAAAAAAATAAAAACAATAAAACAACAAAAATTGAACAAAAGCTAAGCTGAGCGTAATTTAATAAAACGTTTAAACGATTAGATACGTTTGTATACGTACAAACACTAAAATGTATCCATTAGATATGCTATCGTTTAATGTTTGTGTATCTACTACTACTACTACTACTATGTAGTACAACATGCAGCGCAGCAGCAAGTGCATGCAGTTTTAGTTTTAGACAACAGCAGCAACAACAACAGTCACAGCAAAAGCAACAGCAACAGCAACAATAATAATAACAAGAGTAAAATCAGCAGGCAACTGCACTTGCCACAAAAACTTAGACTCACTCAGACACACTTACTACTATTACTACTACAACTACTACTACGACTACGACTACTTTCAACTGAATAACAACAACTCAAGGTAATGGTAAGTAAAGGCTAGGGAAAGATGAAGACAGGGGCAAGGCAAAGATAGAGTAAAGTAAAGCAAAGCAAAGGCTACGACTTAACGAGTCTACAAAAGCTTCAGTTAAGTTGAACTGCTGTGATGAAGACTGCAGATGAAGCTGAAGTTGGAATTGTGTGGATTGTTGGCTTTAGGTGAGTCAAAGCCAAAGCCGGCACGCTTTATTGTATCTTGGCCAGAAAAAGGCGACGCTCCCTTTTACTTATACCTACAATATTTTCATTTCGATATTTTGTAACTGGACTCAAGCAACCAAGTATCTGCTGTTACAGCATCATCAGTTGCTGCGACTGCTTTAGATACAATTTGTTGTTGTTGCTGCTGCTAGAGAATCGATGCTGCCAATCGCTGAAATTATTGCGCTCAATTTCTGTTATTAGATTAACTTTCATGTTGCTGTCTTTGTTGTTGTTGAAGTTCTTTTTGGCGCGCGCTAACATTCAGATACATTACACACACTCAAACACACACACACTCACATGAGTGTAAAAATTGCAGCAAGTGTAATAGGAAAAAACTGAAAGTTCATTTTTTGGTTGGTCAAAGTCGTTGGGTTTTGTTGTTAGTTAACAGAGTTGAATGAATTCTTAAAGTTGAACAGTCGAAAGAGGTGAAAGGAGAAGTATATGGTGGTTACCAGTAGTAATGTTGTTATTACATTTGGCATTAGTCAAGTGGTCGTTTGGCTGAAGCACGTTTAGTTGCTTTTAACTTGACTTTTAGTTGTTGTTAACATTTATTGTATTTGGGAATGAGAACACGAGCGCACACTCATCATGTTGCATCATTGCAGCCAAACCCCCTTAGTTGCTTCTTCTTTTTTTTTTTTTTTTGTTGTTGTTGTCCATTCACTCTCTTTCTATGAACCACAAAATTTCATCTTTCACTTTACTCTCATACTATAATAAGATTTTATTGTATTATTGTGTTTGCTTTAACATTTCTTTCTAGATTTTTCACTTTTGCTTTAGAGAGATAGAGATTCTTTTTATTGCAAATCTTTGGGTTTTCAAATTGAATTTCATTGAATGTCATTTAATGGCGACGAAAAGAAATCAAGCTGTTCAAGTCCATTAAGAAGTGTGTGGCAAGTATTTAAGTACTAAAAGTTGTCGATATAAAAGCTAAAATTTCCTTTTGTGAATTTTTAAATTGATTTTGTGTTATTTTTTCCTTGTTTTCTTTTTGAGATCAAATTGATTTGATGAAAAAATATTGTAAAATACTCTTTTTTAGAAAGACTTTATCTACCACTTCCAAATTTTTTTTTTGTATATTCATTCAACTAAACTTTGTTGCATAAATAAACTACAGTACAATGAATTTTCATTTTCACTTAAAAAAAACAAAAAAAGAAAAAAAAAAAACTGAAATGAAAATTGCTTAAATATCTTCGAGTAAGAATTCTTACTTCTTCATATAATAAATTAAATGCTTGTGTTGTTACCAAGTTTATTTATTGGCTTGAATTGGATTTTAAGTTTGTTAGCTTTCTTTTACTTAAAAATGGTAAATAAAATCATTATTTTCCTTAAATATCTTATTTATTCTATTCTAACAAAATGTCAGAGCCACTGAGCTTTTTCATGAAGTTTGGGGGTTTTTGGAAAGATCCAACTTTGTCAGCTTAAAACTAACAACTCTTTCAATGGAATGCAATCAACATTTCAGGGTTACAATAACGATAGAAGCACGCCTTGAAATGATACAATATATTTTTGAATTAATGGAGAAGGTGAGATAAAGCATTATGGAAGCACTCAATACACATCCACTAAAAGAAGATAACGCTGTCAATGTCGTTGGATGAGAATTGGTTCTCCTTGTGTCATTTGTTTAATCAAGTACGAATTAAGTTTAGTGTCTAGTTTTAAATTGCCAGCCTTAACAATTAACGGTTTCAAAGGCATCCTAATGGACTTTGGACAGAACTCTAATAAAACGCGATACGAAGAAGGCTTAAAAGACTCCACTTAAATGACTTCTACAAAATTATTTAATAACTTTAATTTTCTTTCACTTAATTGTTCTCATTGATAAGAAAAGTATTTTATTGTATGCGACCAATATAAAAATAATTTTTTTTTTTTAACTGTCAATAATGATGTTAATACACTCACGAATATTGCTTCAATACATGAGACTTAAAGCTAGATAGAGAAATACTAGACAGAGTAGAGTAGCGAAAACCTTCATGTCTTCTTGCTCTCGCATAAGATCAAAAGAATTACTGGGACTAACTCGGAAAGTTATCCGTGTAGTCTCAGGCTTCTTAACAGGATTTTTCAAAGTTATGAAACAGTTACATAATTGGTCGAAATGATAAATGTATATACTTGTAGTTAATGTAATGAAGAAGAGCATTTGCTATGCCACTGGGACTGGGAAACTAATAATATATGATCGTTTATATTAGACGTGGGTCGATCCAAAAGACCTTAGAAAAAGATAAAAAAAAAAAAATTGTTTTCGAAATTTGCAATTTAATCTCCTTTTAGCTCAATACATTTAGTCCAGTATTTTTTCCAATTTTTTCCCCTTCCAAAAAAATAGGTTTTTTCATCTTGTTGCAGTGATGATATCTTCATTTGAGTTAAATCTCTTACTATTTAGCCATTATTTCAAGTTTAGAAATATGAAATAGTCGCAGAGGGGCAAAGTCTGGATAATATGCTGAATGGGATAGCAGTTCATAGCTTAATTTACGGACTTTTCCCATTCTGACTACACGTGTGTTGTTATGGTGGAAGAGCCCTTTTTTTCTTCATCAAATGCATTCGTTTTGTTTCAAAACATGGTCGAATGTGTCCAAAAGCTCTGAATAATATTCACCGGTGATGGTTTCACCGTTTGTAAGTTAAACAATGTAAATGGCAGCGCGTGCAACCGATGACTTTGTAGCACAGCAATATCACCTTACCCTTCTTTAGTGCACCTTCATCCGGAGAAGTCCACTGCTGTGCTTGGTCTTTGGTATATTATAATGAATCAATGTTTCATGCACGGTGCATAAAATTGTTCGGAGTGTGGTCGACGAACGCCAAACACTCCTTTGAAGTGGCCAACAGTTGCGCTTATGGTTGAGTATGAGCAAATACGGTAGCCTTCGCGCGGATAGCTTCGAATTCCTTGGTTTAATCGTCGATTTCTAGGCGTTCTGAACGTCGGGGTCACATGTACTGCTACAATCACAAGGAATCCAGTAAACCACTTTTTAACCATTGAAATTGATGCAGAGTCTCCATAGGATTTATCAAATGTTTTTTTTGTTTTCGTTGATGGTTTTCAAAAAGTTTCAATTGATAATAAAAATAAAACCAATTGGTCAATATTAATGAAACTTCAATAACTGATTAGTGATGGACTTAAAGGAAAAAAACTTATCGATGCTATGAGCGAAATCTGTTGCTATTTTCTAAGGACTTATTGATCGACCCATGTATTCTAGCATGAATATGAACTTTTTTTCGTTATTTGAATATTTTCATTGTGTTAATAAAAGACACACATTTAAAAAGTTTCACACAACAACCACAAAACAAAAAGTTCGAGTGAACAAAAACAATACTCAAAATGACAACAACATTGAACCATAGCTTACAGAATAGAAAAATAAAATGAAATTTTATGAAAACAGAGGAAAAAACTCCATTATTGAATTGTAATTGTATTTTGATATATTTTTATATATTATTTTCATATTCATTTTTTCAATATAAATGTCCAACACTCTCTTTGTTATAATATTGTAATTCAGTTTACAGATGCCTGCAGTATTTTGATATCATTTGAAAATTTTATTATTTTCTCCCTGTCCTTACAAAACAACAAACAAACAAATGTTTGTATGCAAAAGAAATCAATGTTTGATGTTGAAATCCTCAAATTTCATTTAATAAATTGGAACACACGCAGTTTCATGCGAAAAGCGTAACAAGTTCAAAAATGTCGCGGAAATGGGTTAAGATATTTATAAGTTGGTAGTTAAATTAATGAATGAAATAATGAATGTGAATGAACAACTTGTCACGTTATCATAAAAACAATTTAAATGTGGATTTATTACTTGCCTCAACGTGTCTTAATAAAATAACATGACATCGCATCACATCACA
Source organism: Amiota minor (assembly GCA_037043295.1). Classification (NCBI taxonomy): domain Eukaryota; kingdom Metazoa; phylum Arthropoda; class Insecta; order Diptera; family Drosophilidae; genus Amiota; species Amiota minor. The sequence continues at coordinate 2,190,337 of JBAMAW010001038.1, forward strand.
AGTGTGTGGGAAGTAGCATGACACTTTATTTTGTGACACATATTTTATTTTTATTTTTGTTTTGTTACTTATTATCAAAAACATTTAATTGTGACAATTGTCTTAAAGAGATATCATGATTTTTATGTTTTATTTTGTAAAGGAAATGATGAAGAATGCTTAAATAAATTAAGAAAAAATAAGTATAATTGGTTAATGGAGAAAGTCGTCAGTCCGACAACTGTTGGTCTGTCAGTCAGTCAATCAGTTGATCTGCCAGTGTGAATGGTATTGTATATCGTCTAATAATGCGTGTATGAGGTCGTTTTGCACTTGGCTCTTGACATCTTTTGACTTTATTTGGGATAATCATTTAAGTTCTCATATTATTACTGCTTCTGCAATTGTTAATGTTGTTGATGTTATTTCTGTGACTTTTACTACTACTCACGTGCTTAAGTTCTATTTAGGTTTATGATCTTCTTTTGGTTTTACGTACCTGTAAATGATAGAAAATAAGATTAAATTTATTTTAATGTTTATTTCTTTTGTTTTTTTTTTTTTTGTTTTGCTTGCTTGTTTAATTAAATTTAGTTGTTGTATATAAAACTGGTTAGTTCTTTGTTTGCCTGCCTGCTTGCCTGCCTGCCTAAGTTTAGTTAATGTTCACGTTGATGTTGATGTTGATGTAGCATTCATCAAAAAAGTTCGTGTATGTTTTGATGTTATTGCAGCAGTAGCATCATGTTGACAGCAAATCAAATTAAGCTTTCATAAATATAAAACTAAAAAAAAAAAGGAAAAAGAAAAAATATTGAGGATGCATTTAATGAAGTATTGCATGCAAGAGTAACGAAACTGTCATCAGCATCTCTGCTATTGCTGTTAAGAAGAAAATCTATCTAGTCCTTCAGCAAGCAACAAGCTAATATCAATTTGTTTGTAAATTGCCACAACAGCAGTAATAACAAAAGAAGCAAAAGCAAAACAGGCGCCAGCCTCGCATACTCACCAAACAAAGGTGTTTGTCGTTGTTGCAATTTACAATGTTGCTATTGCTGTTGCTGTTCGGTCGATCATGTGTTGCAAGTAGTATAAACTATTAATTTATTTAAAAATAGCCATAAAACTTGTTCCTTGCCACAAGCAAATGCATAAGTATTTATCTCTAACCATTGTATCTAGCTTCATATTTGTCTGTCTACCTTTGCTTGACACTCATTAAATGAAATTGCAAAGCGTGCTGCGTGCTAGTGGCGCCTCCTTACTACCAATATATACAATACTTACAGCCTTAGTACTTATATATTATACGTAAACCTTCTGGGCATCTTATAGTATGAAAATTTATTATTTTATTTATTATTATTGTATTTTTAATTTTTTTTTTTTTTTTTTTTTTGCATAAATTAATCATCATGCAAAAACATGATTGGCGTTGATTGACCTTAACGCCTATTTCGTGTTTCTTTTTCCCTTTTTGTTTTTCTTTTAGTTTCTTTTTTTTTTCTTTATTAAAGTACGATATCTTTTATGCTAAAAAAAAAAAAAGAAATCATATAAAATCATGGTCAATGATCAATGCAGTCAACCATTCAATCAGTCATTCATTCATTTTCAAGTTCAAAAGTTTCAAAGGAAAAAATTTATTAAAAAAACAAAATTATGGGCGTTAATATTGTATAAATTTTCACACGCTTGATTTAAGTCAATCTCAATAAAGTAACGAAAAGCAATTTACCAAAAATTTATAACAATAATAAAAAATGAGAAAAATAAATACATAATAAACGCGCGCCTTCTACAACATAAAAATCAAGTCACGCTTATGGTCAAAATACCAAAAAAAAAAAAAAAAATAAGAAAAAATTGCTTACGTTAACAAATTTGTCATAAATGGCTAAAACAACTTAGGCAAGCGACAAGTTCATCGTATCAAAAAGACTTGATTTCATATCTAAATACACAAATTTAAACTAAGTCATGTGCATCTCTAGTTACATACAAAAAGATACAAATACAAAAATAGTAGCGTGGAAAAGCATCTTAGATCAAGGTATCAAGTTGGCTTTTTTAAATTTGTCGTTTGTCATCATCATTTGAATCATTTTCATCTTGTCTCGAGGCTCATCAACATTTTCATTGTCTTGCAACAACATTTTTAAGTGTTGCTGTGATGCGTTGATTGCACTGTTGCTGTTGTTATTATTATTGTTGTTGTCATTGTATATCCATTCATCTGTTTGTCTGTCTATCTGTCAGTCCCCCTTTACATGTTTATCTGTCTGTTTGCCTTGTTTGCCTGTTCGACTGTTTATACTTACATATCTTTGTCTATTATTGTCGGTTTGTCGCCATTAAATTAAATGACATAAGCATAAGGTTTTGTTCACCTATTCAACAATTGTTGCTGTTTACTGATTTTTGTTTTTGCCATTTTCATTTTCTATATCTTTTTGAGTAATTTTAATTTTCCTCTTTTTGATAAAAACATAAAGAGACACGTAGGTTGGAAGACGGGCGAACGATAACAAAGAAGACAAAACCGACAAAGTCACAAAGTGTCAAATTTGTAATAAGCAAATTGTTGAAACAGAAGCACAAAACACAGACAAAAACAAAATCATTTATAAGTATATACGAGGTAAGTTACTGAAGTATTCAACCTGATATACTTAGTAAGAGCGTATCATAATCATAAGACACTATGATTTTTAAAAAATATTTTGAATAAGATATTTAGTAGCAAATTAGTATTTTAAGAGAATGTTTTTAGTAACAAAATAAACAAAAAAAAAAAAAAATTATTAGGTGCTTTATATTAAATACATGAAAATGAATCTTTTGAGATGGAAATGACACCACTGCCTTTAACAACGCAAAAAATCTTTTTTTTTATAAATTCAGGGATGTTTATGAAAAGGCAGACATCAAGTTTAGCCCTTTTAGTATGGTAGAGATATATCGGCTAATATTTGTATGAACTCATTTTACTAATATGCTGTACACTTTCTCTATAGGTTTTAAGTCCTGACTACATGACGGTCTGACCATAATATGGATAATACCATCTTCCATGTAGTAGCCTTGTGTCATTCATTGTTCACATAATTGCGAACGATATTCTGTTTGATTAATAACATCTCCATTTGCGCACCAACAAAAGGTGGGAAACTGTTCTACATTACTGGTTTTTACTTTATGCTTTTTATTGGCAGGGATGTGAACTGCAATTCAAACGTGGATTTCGATGTAAAAGCATCCATTGCAACCAATGGAAAAAATACATTTCCAACAAATAATGTCAAACAGATAAATTTTGAGATCAATATTGATATCATCTTTGATCCAATAAGTGGTTAGATGCTTTTCTGCTAGTTGAGAATACGCTTGCCTCTGTCGTAGCAAAAAATGTTTAACTTTTATAATTTTGGATATTTTAATGTAGCTGTAACGCTACAGTGTGCACTAAATTGTAATTTTTGTCACTTCATCAACCAAGTTGGTACAAGCTTTCGTCAATTTTCTTCTTTTTCTGAGAATCAGTTGTCCACCCAACAACTTTAATATCAAATAAATATTGGGATCCGTCATCGACTTGTATTAATTTTTTTCGAATTATCGAATATTGAACGTCCCAAACCTTTTGTATGCCAATATTTTTCTATCTCATTCATCCGACAAAACTATACTGTAATTCACTTTAATTAAAAATGTATTTGAAATCAATACAAATCAAAATTTACTCGTTAAAATGCAATCAATTCAATCTTCCTATTAATTGCCTTATGATTCTGAAACAGAAAAAAAAACATTAAAAATACATTCCCCAGGCAACAGATAACGAGACTATGAGTCCTAGCACCAATAACTGTGTTTTATAGACAAAGAAGAATAATAGTTTATATGATGCAAAAAGAAAGTGTTTCAAGGTCTTTTACTGATCATTTGTGAAACTTAAAGATGCATTTGAAAAGCATTTTATGATTATGAAACGCATTTTATATTGTAAAGTAAATACTGCAGACAAGTAATAAGTACAAACCTTATAAAGCTCAAATTGATGTTAAAAGATATGCTCTTTGTAAGTAATTCGTAATATGAAAAATTGTTATAATTTTTTGAACTGAAAGGTTTCACTGAAAACAATGTTCAATGCAAATTCTACGTTAGATAAGTTTGCCCTTTATTCCATAAATTATAAAGTACTAAAAGCATTTTCATACGGTTTTCACTAATGGACGGAGTGCTTTTTGAGAAAAGTTATAAAGGTATATAATTTATTAAGGGTTTGTGTAAATTGGTTGAAATACGACAATGATTGTTGAACCACATAAACAAGGCGTCGATAATAGCGTAGACAGCAAAAAGCAATGTAGCTGATAATGCAGTTTGATGCTGGTTTTGGTCGCATCATTGGGAATTGCCTCAACACTACTCGATGGCCCACATACAGCGCATTCAGCAGACCGAAAAATCTATATCCAACATGAGCAAAAATTCTGGTATGGCCAAAGTCCTTAAAAAATCGTTCGAATCACTTGACCGAGAGGGCGTAGCAATACGCACCGAGTATCGCTCGTGACTGGTAAAATAAAATGATTAAAAATTTTTGGCCAGGAGGAAGTTGTGTGTAACATTAAAAAGTTGATTGCTTAAACATTCATTACTGTGGTGGTCCAAATTTTATTGTTCAAATGCGGCTTAGTTGATCATACTTAATTTCTCTTTCGAATGACTTAAAGGAAAAATATTTGTTAATAGATTTAGTGGCTCTACAATTGATGGCTATTTTCTCAATAACAAAGGTATCGAAACTACTGAAATTTGTTGCTAAAAGTTTGTTGTATATCTTTTGCTGATATACTAAATAGTTTTCCATCAGACTTGTATTGATCAAGTAGTTATTTGTATGGCTGGGTTGCATTTGGAATTACCCTCGTACAATGGCTCAGCAATTCAATCGAAACTCGATTTTAACCGACTTGTTTTTTTTATGAAAAAATGTCAAAGCAAAACGCTTTTAATAAAGATTTCTTTTGATTGCAATAACAGAAAAAGAGCATATGAACCCTGAGCACGTGGGCGTGCATGTCTTTTAATAATCATCCATCCATCCATTCATTCATTCATCCAACCAACCAACTAAGCAACTAACCATCTATTCATCTCTGGATATTATAAATTTTATTATTTATGAATATATGGAAGTGTGTATATTGTTGTACAATATCTTGATATATAAAATCTTTTAAATGTTTACGATTTGTATTTTTTTTTTATAAATGAAAGAAAGCCTTGAAGTGGGTTGCTTAAGTTTTTTTAGGGTTTTATTAAACTTACCAGGTGACCTTGTCTATTGTTAGTAATTTTTTTGTGATTAGCAATGTAAATGATGGTACAATAACTAAATGCATTCAACACAAGATATTGTAAATATTTCCTTTCCTTAATTGTAAATTGTGTAAAGGATCAGAAAGTGCCATAAGCCAAGACAAAATGTTGTGCAATATAAATAAAAATTTATTTTTCCTGTTTTTTTTTTTTAAAGACACCTACGCAGTAAACTTTTAAAAGTACCAGCATTTAAGCGAACAAATTTTACAATTTTAAAATTATCTAAGGAGTTTCATAGACAATTTATTCATGAACCGGGAAGCAATTCCTTTGGGTTGTTGCCCATCTTACAATACTTTTATACGAGTATCTATTAAGATATGCGCATGCACTTCCATTTAATGAGTCAAAATACACTTTCATTTGATTACCTTTTACTAGTATTTTAGTATAGTTTTATGTTTTAAGTTTTGCTGAAATGTTTTCCCAAAAAAAAAAAAAAGAAACCTTTAAATTGGTTATAAAATTATCATTTTAAAAGTTCATTTTGCATATTTAACGAGTTGAGTTTGTGTTGTCAATCTGTGTGAGTTTGTTTTGTGTATCTGTTTGTGTGCTTGTTGTACCTGTGTAGGTTGAGGGCGTTAAAGTCTTGTTTTCGTTGTTTTTTTTTTTTTTTCATTTTCTTTTGTAAAGAAAACAATATCTTTTAGTTTTTATTTTCTTGGCAATTGTCATTTTTGTTTGAGCTGCCTGCTGTCATCGCCAACGTCTCCTTTTTGGTTGGATTTAAGTGTTGCCTTTTGGCGTAGGTGGCAGCGATGTTGCTACTCCATTGTTATGATTAACCAACTACAATTTTTAAACACAAAACTTCACAGACATACATCATCAATTCCAATTGCCACTCCAGATACTGAGATAGTTGTACTATACAATATTCAGTCTTCTCTTTCAGTTCATGTTGCCTGATTTAAAAAGCGTGCCTTTGATCATATCGCGCTTTAAGCATTTGAGGATCGTTTTACAATTGAATTTTAAAATAGTATTTCATCAAGCAATGAGGAGGGTAGGTACAATATCTATCTAGCTATATCTCATTGTGTGTGTGTGTGTCTTGTTTTATATAACAAAAAGTATAACAACGCAAGCAAGCAAACCCATTGTGGGCTGTTAATTGTTAATCTCATATTTCCGCTTTGATTTGTTTTTTTTTTTATTTTCACATCGAAATTGGGTTCGCGTGTGTTCCCAGTATCTGCATATATAGTATATAGGAATATCTATATATTTAGCTATACTAAATAGAGGTATATATGGTGTATAGTGTGTATGGAAAGCAAGGCGTGGCAACGCTTATTAGGTGTTGAAATATATCTTTAGTTATTTAACTAGCAATAACTGATTGATGGGCTTGACTTTGAGCTAAACAGTGGGTGGCAGTCAATTTACTTATTGTAGTCACATGTGCTTGACGAGTGAAAGGATTATCTAACTAATGTGAATGGTGGATGTGATGTGCAAATTTTGTGTTAATTAGACAACTATTTAACGGATCAATTTGGCTTTATTGATTGCATTCCGTAGTATTTAACATAGTTTTGATTCATTACATACTCGTATATAATAATGTACGAGTATTTAATCAGAAAAGTTTCTTTAAAAAAGTTATTAAACATACATGATTAAAGATTTTTATAGGCTTATTAACATGTAACTACTCGTACCCTCAATTTCGCTTTAATGAAGCCGAGGCCAAACAAACAATATAATAAAAACATCTTAATGAATGAAGGAGTGAATGGGCATTGAAGATTCTTCAACAAACATATTGACAGACTGGAAACAACAGACAAACAGCAATTAATGCATTGTATTTTTGTGCCCTTGTAAGCTTTCTTTCCATTTCCATGTCGAACAACAAGAGTGCGCACTTTTATTCTGGCGAAAAGAACTCAATTGATAGTATTGGCATCGACAATCGATTGAGTGCTATTTGTCTGTTAACTACTTTGTCTTAAATACAAAAGAATTTTACTTTACTTCACAGGGAAACCAACAAATGGATAAATTCTTATATTCATATACATAAATTAAAAATATGTTAAGTTGCATGTACAACATAACGTATGATTAATATATTGTGTGCCCATGAAACTGTTGCAGTCCTCAAGGAAAAAAATGAAAAAAAAAAAAAATGAAAATGTCACACAAGAGAATAAATAATAAATCAAAAATTAATGAAAAAAAAAAATTAAATTTTTTTCCCTTTTGAAAACATGCATTTATTTCTTTGTCTGAAAGAGTTGACTTCTTGTTGCCTTCAGAATTCTTCGATACTTGAAAAAAATGCACATTTTGTACTATATAATGCTATAGTTTAATTCTTCAATAATTGGCCAAGCAATTTAGGTTTTTGGTATTTGGCCAACATCATGAATTTATAGCCAAAGTGGCCACTGTCAATGTTTTATGTTGTTATTTTTGTTTAGTATTTTTTTCTTGTTGTCGCCTTTTTGCTAAATTGACGTTTCATGAAAAATTTTGCAAAAAATATCACGAATTCTTTAGCGTGAAATTAAATATTTATTATTATTTTTTCAAATTTATGTTATTGCTTCATTGCCAATTTCAAAATCAAAGCAAATCTCAAAGCAAAGGTAAATCTGAAATATTTGTATTTATAATTTGTCTTAAAAATAAGTAGGTTACATTGAAAATTGACAGCTGTCAATCTATCCATTATTCAGAAAAGCAGAATAGCATGGAGATGGAATTGAAAAATGTGAATGTTCTTTGACTGAAGCTACCGATCCCATCTTTTGATTATATATATTGTAATTGAGGATTGAGGTAGTAGGCGAATTTGAATGGAAAATAATTCACATGTTATGTGTATCGGGTGAAGACATCAATGGGAGCCATTCATAAGTGAAACACTTGTCTAGGAACTGGAATGGCAGTTCCAGAGGGTTTTGCCTCTTCAAATGACGCTTGTTTATGCTGTTGTTCAGCAGGTTAATTTTAAGATGATTACCATGACCCTCCAACAGTGAAATGTGTCCATCAATCCCATCGATAAATAATTGTGTTTCTAGCTTGGAACCTGAAGAATTACAGATTTGAGTTAGTAGCAGTACTTTTCCGCCTTCAGCATGGTCTTACACACTAACAGCTTGATTTTGTTCTGTGGAGTCAATTTTTTCTTAGATACGTCAGATCCAATTGCTTTTTCTTTTTTGTAATTCCACGATGACACTCATTGGCTTTTAAATTTTATATTTTTTTTTTATATGTGATATTTGAAGATGTTTCAACGTTGACGCTTATGTTCGATCTCTTCACGCACTGGTCAATGAGGACTAGTTTGTTTTTGAGGAGTACCGAGGCTGCAATCTTGTCATACAGTAAGTTAGTATCTTCAGGATATCTAGCGACCGAGGTCAGACATGAAGAACATGCTCAAGATCTTTTCCCATACAGTTCCTTGAGAAACTCCAGTTCTTATAACTTTTACGTCAGAGTCTTAATTCTCACATCTGACATGAAAGATACTTTTGTGAAGATACGACCTTAGCTCTAAATAACACATTGCCGGCAACAATTTCTTAAGTTTGTTCAGAAGGCTAGGGTGCCAAGCTCGCTGAAACGTTTGAAGCACATTCAAGAAGGCGACCGAAACCTGTTCAAAACTTTTTGTCTACCAAGTGATATTGCTCTGGGGTCCTATGACATCTCCTGAAACTGCAATGATGGGTTGGAATGATGCGTCCTTCGTCCAGCAATGTCAACACTGCAATCAGACGTAGTTATTTCAGAACATACAGAACATTTATCAGTAAGTTAATCGGACGGTCTGAGCTAAGGTTTTCCAGACTTGATAATCATGATGAAATATGAATATTAAATGTTTCCTTTATTTTGTATTTTCATCTTATCAGATTAAATTAAATTCAAATCATTAAAAAGTTTCCTTAAACTTGTCATTATCCCATTAAGAAATTGTAGAACTAAAGCCAAAAAATAACTAGAAATAGTTGAAAAAGTTTTATGCCATTTTCCTTTTTATAAAGAAAAAAATATATAATCATTTGATTTTTAACTGAGAAACTTCAATTGCCGCAAACCAATTTGAATAGTTTTTACTATAAAAATAACAGCAGAATAACAAGAAATACTTACAACAAATATCAAGAAACCAAAGTTAGTACTGGAAAAGTCATAATGTTTCTTAAGAGCTGCAGAGTTTAAAATGATTCCTCTTGCATTTTCTTATGAAAAATAACAAGTAAAGAGAACATGAAACGAAGGGAAAATTCCTTGAAATATTGTGTATTAGAATAAAGAAAGTGAGTTAGTGTGTATTTGGTAGAATATTTCTCCAATTTTGTTGCATTCAGTCATCGGTAGAAGAATGACTTTAGTATAATTTAAGAGACTTAACGATTCATGTTCTTCATTATCATTATTATGGAGTCGAGTAGTAAAGATGCATAAAATTGAAATGATATTCTTTATTTTATTTGCATTTAAATTACATATGACAAAGTGAGTAATGAAAACTTTTCTGCATTAATATTGTAGAATGAATTCTTCAAGTCAAGTTGATCAAGTAAAAAGTATTAATAGTTTTGTTAAAAGCAAGTAGAATAGAATAAATGAATGTAATCGGAGTCGGTTACTTGTAAATTATTGTTGTCAAACAGAAAAAATAGGTTCAATTTCTTATCAGAAATAAAAAGAAAAATGCGACAACATCAATTTAATTGATTTTTTTCTTGTTGACATTTCAAGTTGAGTAGAAAAGTTTCTTAGTTTATTTGTTACGAGGATTGTCATAGAAGTTTGTCGTGGACTAAATTATTTCTAACTGGGATCATTAATACGCATTGGACTTCTCATAACAAGCAACTACTGCCGTCTTTGCCTTTTTATTGTTGCCAAACCTTTAAGCATTGAACCCATCATTTTTTATGTTTGAAAATGAATATAATTCAGAGAATTATTCCATGTGACGTACAAGGTGAATATGGAATTAAATAATAAAGTCAAACCAATTTGACCCTCTCAACTCATATATGCTACTTATTATACAAAAATATGTACATTGTGACGAAAATTTGGTAAGCCTTGGAGACAAAACTGTTATCTCAATTATAATTTTCCATTGAGGATAAAAATGTTATTTCAAGCAGGACAACAAGGATGAGTCTGGTGAATATATGATAAGTTTTACAATGCATGTACATTCTAGTAACAATATATAATAATAAGGCTGGAATCCTTTGAATCTCTCCACCATGTCAGGGATGTATGCCTTTTGTACTTTTTGTATTTTTTATTTCTTTTTTTGAAATCTTCTTAGTTTTCTTTTAATTATTTTCACTTCAAAAGAAATCCCTATTAGTGATTTTAATTTATTTATTTATGCGAAAGTAACTCAATCGTTTACTTATTCCTTAGTTCCTACACTCAACTGAACTGAACTTAACTTAACTCAACTCAACTCATCTGATGGTGGCATTGGCTTTGGCGATGGTGGCGTCTCTTTGGCAACATTTGCTTTGGTTGCGCTTTTGTGTTTTACATTGTTTTTGTTGCATAAATTAATTTCAAATGTACAAAAGATAGTATTGTAGTTAGCAGTTGTTTCGTCTAGAACATGTATAAGATTTATATGTGGATACAACTTAAACAAACAAAGATGCCTCGCAGTCTGCCTGCCTACCTGCCTTCCTAACTTTGATTTAGATTCAGACATGCAACATACGTACATACTACAACAATAAGTACAAAGTACTTGTTTATCAATGATAAAGTTACGTCGTATTATTTGTAACTTCCATTTTGCCTTTATTTGGTTTCTGTTTTGATTCTTCATTCTTCTTAATGAAAATCTTAAGAAAATCTTGTTTCATTTTGTGCAAATAATTTTAATTACAATTTACTTTGCATCTTTTAAATTGCTTTTCACTTTGAATTGTTAATATTAAAAGCAACATTTCACAGAGATATCATTTCATTAAATATATTTCAAATCGAAAACAATAGAAAAGTGAAGAAATAGAAAGAAAAATGTTTGATTAAAATACAATAAAAAAAAAAAAAATAAAATATTATACATAAAAATATCTTCATTTAACCTTGAGCGGCAAATTCAATTGATTTGGAATAAATAGAAATAAAAAAAAAAAAAAAAAATTGGGGGAAACTTGTTTTATGTAGCCTGTAATTTCATTGTGTAGTTCAAAGGTAATGCGCACAAGTTATTTTGAAATTTTATTCAAATTATTTCCGTTGAGAAATTCAAAATAAATGAAAAAATTGAAAAACCCAAAACATTAATTTTATTATTATAAAATCATGATGATAATTTAGATGAATACCAACTTAATTGATTTTAATTCGTTTTCTATTTAAGAAGATTAAAATTAGATAAAAGTACTTCTTTTAATAAACCACAGGTTCCTTCCTTAACATCAAAGTAGAATCAAAGCTCTTAGAGCAGATTTGACTGTCTAAACAAGCTCGAAACTAAACAACCCCTCCGATGAGTTAACCAAAGTCCTATTGACGGAAACTAAGAGGAAATGGGCTGACATCATATATGCAAGCTGTGAATAGAATTATCCGCTTATGCCTTGCAATAGTCAGAAAAAGGGCTCTTAGTGTTAGGGATGATTACTAAGCTTCTATTGAGAATAAGAAACAACAAAACTAAGGGACTGCCTGAATTATATTTATTCCTGAATTATGGTACTTTGCATCTTCTATTACTGTTATCTGTCTATTATCTATTAGAAACTGCATAGCACAACTTATTTTTGGTTTAGCATGTCAGATTCGATGAATCGCAACTATCCAGTAGTGGATAACATATCGGAAATACCTAAAACATGCAACATAATTTTATCAACTCATCATTATCATTGTCTCCTTTAGAGTCTCTTTAACATTTTGATGAATAATTTAGAAATTGATTTATAATTTTATTTGTTTTTTATTTAATTTTCTTTGTATTGAATAGAATTAACGCGTATCTAATGAGATTTTAATAATGGTTTTATTTTAAACATAAACATTTGTTTTTCAATTAGATATAAATTTTGGTCGGTGCCAAATCATCACCATATGTATACTTCTGCCAGTGGCGGATTTACACATTTGTCGCCAGTAGGCTATTCATATTTTGCTGCCTCTACTTACATCTATAATTCGATGATCTAGTTCACAATTATTATAAGTACTTATATTCCTTACAATTTTTTTTGTCAATGTAATAGTAATATTATGACTCTATCAGCATAATGGCAGTTCCTAGATTGTGTTTACAACCCAACGTTTTGGTTGAGATTCCACAAGAAATCGTTTTTGGATATATTTCTGAGCTAAGAAAAGTTCAATCTACTAATAAGGAGGGGGGCCTTAATACTAGTTACACAATAATGTACATTTGGTAAACCTTATTAGATAATTTTTATTGCGCTTACTTACAGTTTAAAAACAATATATTCAACAATGCGGAGAATGATGACTATGAAGTTCAATGGAAGTGGTTTTTTAATCGCAAAATTATCAATTTTGAAATCTTGTTCATTAGTTCTGATTCTATGCACAAAAGATTTTCTTGGTTTAAATTGGATTCCAGATAATTTTTCATCCATTTTTAGCAAGAAAAGCGTCTATCGCTCAAAGAATTTGTTACTTGTGTACTTAGAGCGACTATGCAAATTTCAAGAAAAATTTATCTATGTGTGTACACATTACATATTGCATTGATTTTGATAAATTTGAAACTGCAATGCAAGAAAATATTGTTTGACCCCAAAATTTGCCGCCCCTTAAATTTGTCAGCCTCAACTCAGGCTGCTGAAAAAACCACTACTGGCTTCTGTTATTCTGCATCTTAACAAGTCTCTTAACACCTTTAAAGCATATTTTTTCTGTTTTGTTTTTGCAATAATTTTACTTTGTTTGCATTTGAAATTAAAATTATAAATTAAGCAAGACGACGACGGTAGTAAACATAATATTTTTTTAATTTCTTGTTGTATTTTAAGTAATTAATTTATTTTAATAATTTTAGTGTTTAACATGATTAACTTGTGCAGACTTTTTTACTATTTGATGTGATTCAACCTTGACCACATTTGCAAAACAATTAACTTGTCTGAGACAAAAGTGTTTGTATTGTATCTAACAGAATGGTCAAAAAGTATGAAAGCAAAATGTTTAACTAAGAAACAAAATAAATAAATAGAAACAAGAACCACAATCTACAATATTTTACTATCTTTTGTTTTTTGTTTTCTTGTTATTCAAGTTGTTTTACTTATAATTTGATGTTATAAAATAAGGAAATATGCATTTAATTAAATTTTAATATTTTTAATATTATTTATATTTTAACACAAATAACTTGTATACTTTGCAAACCTGCATGAATGTAAAATATTTTGAAAATATTTTGTTTAAACTTTACTCATTCCATCAAATTATCAACAAATATTCAAATGAAATAATGAATAAATGAAATGAATGAAAAACGCAATAATTTGTTTAATAATTTTAATGATTTTGTAATTTATGTAGATAAATATCTTTTTAATACAACAATGACAAACAACAGCAATAAATTATGCGCAATTTGTAATTAAATTTTATGAGCAATTCATCGATGTTTTTTTTTATGTTTTTGTAATTTGTATAAAAATATTTGCAATGCATAATTAAGTGGAAAATATTTAAACAAAAAAGAAAAACAGTATATATAATACATATATACATAAAATTAAAAATAATTAGACGTATTAATTATAATTAAAAAAAAAAAATTAGTATCATAATAATAAAAAAAGAAACAACTCGCAAAACAATAAACATAATTTTATTATTGTAAAATCGATACAAAATTTGTACTTTTCCAATAACAAAACAATACATGATTATAACAATAAATCGTCGCTATGAAAAGTAGTTAAAATTGTCTTTAGCAATTGACCAGATTGTAAAACTTAATCACCTGCAAAATCACTAACATAATGCATCATGCATATAATGAAAAATAATCTGAAACTGGCAGAAGACACATCTTAATCGGAAGAACTATTGTAGATAACAATGACTAACTGCTCACTACTCACAAAATTATTTAAGCTTAAACTTTAGGGCAACAAGAAATGCAGGAAATGTATGGAAGCTGTCAAAGTGGAGACCTTGGAACATCTTTAATACTTTACTCATAAGATCTAGCACGATGTACTGAGGAGCTTCAAGTTTTGACTGTCTTGCATAACTGGGAGTGAAACTAATTTTTAGATTAATAATAAGATAACAATACTCGTATTTTAAAAACGATCTTTAGATATGCAGGTCTTCAGCCCAACAATGTAGTTTAAAGTACCTTCAGTATAATCATCATCATGATTTTACTTATGATAATCTTCAGTTCCCCACATAAACTAAAAATAATCATCATAAAGTTATTTCCAAATATATTGTACATAAAAACTATAAGCTTAAATATGAAAATTATCAATTACTCAGCTCGGCAAATCATTTTTTTTTTTCACTGAAATATTGCATGGTCACTGATTTTAAATCTGCCCTCAGTTTCTTTGTGTATCAAGTCTAGTTTTTGAGATACTAGCTACTTTCTTCGTTCTTAAGATTTGTGTATCAGTATTTTTTATTCAAATAAAACATGACCCACCCTTTATGTCTGGGCACTCTGCGGAACTCTTCAATAAAAGAAATAAAACCTACTTGGTGTTTCATTTCATAACTTGAGTTTTACATAAATCTTTGTAATATACAAGTATTGTACAATATATCATGTTTCCTCGAAAAGGGGTTGCATTAAAGATCCAGACAATTTTTGTGTTATTTGTGGAGAATATACATACCTTTATACAGTATTTGTTCATAGTTCAACTACTTTGGTATGAATATTTGCAATGAAGACAAAAATGGCCATGCAAGGGTGCCAAATAATGAAAATTTATATCCAAATTGTGTTGTATCTCTATGACAAAGATTCGTCCTTAGACACTAATGAGTTTGCGGAAACCTCGTAATCATCATGATAATCCTGAAGATTATAGTGAGGAGCAGGGTGAAAGATTATAGCAGAATATACAATACGAATAATGCAAGAACTATATTAAGAAATAAGGAACAGGAAGTCAATAAAATTTTGACTACTTTAACCAAGGGGACACATAGCCAACAAAATTTTATTTTATAGGTGTAGCCACCCGCAATATTTGTTTGTTGGTTGAGAGATTAGTATCATATTTCTTTTCGGTGGCAAACATGCCGACATTTGAGGAATAAAGAGCATTTGCTTCACGTGCTAATTTTCTTGTTTCATCAAAAAGAAAAAGCATCAGAAAGTCATCGAATTCTTGTAGAAACTTATGGTGAGCTAGTTCCAATGACCAAGATTTGTGAACGTAAGTTTTAACGATTCAAAAGTGGTAATTTAAATGTAAATGACACAGAAGGCGAAAATCGAAAGGATTATTGGATGCAACCGATACACAGATACAAAAAATGATGGCAGAAAATTTGAATGTCACTCAGAAGGCCGTTTTTGATCGCCTGAGAGCCATGGGAAAGGTTTGTAAAGGTTTGAAAATGGGTTACACACGAACTTAGCGAGAACAAAAAAAAAATTAACATGGATAACGCCAGCAAACCATCAATATTGAGTGCAAGACAAGATCGCTTCGGGAAGAAGCCGTATTCACCAGTCTTGGTACTTTCAGATTACTATTTGTTTCGATAAGACACGCACTAGCTGAGCAGCATTTTATGAAATTCGATGAAGTGGAAGATGGCTTAGTGAATTGATTTTGATGAAGGCTGAAACTTTCTTTTGGAATGGATATTCCAAATAAATTGTCTGAAAGATGGACAATTATGTAGAAAGTGAGGGCCGATAGTTTGAACAAAAAATCTTTTACCATTATTCCTAAATTATTATGACCACATTTTAAGCTTCTACATCTAGTATTTTGAAATCTAAAGAAAAAGGTTAACATCAATCATTCTAATAGAATCTATGAAGCATTACGATAAATTGGAAACATAATACAAATTATTAGTGAATATTTGAAAAAATGACAATGCATTTCATGTTCTATTCTACATTAAAACAATAATAATATCTAGAAACTATTTTACTTCCAACAAATCAAAGTAAGTAAATAATAAATAAATTTCACATTGAATTTTGTTATTGTAATTTATTCTTATTTTGAAAGCGATACAAATTAAATTATCTACGCATAGCAATCAAACTTTCTCAATCAAATAATTTAACGTCTATCTCGATTTCTTAATCTCTAAGGAAATTTCATTGTACATAAAAGAAACTTGTAATTACAATACTATGGAATATAGACAAAATACTTACAATTGCATGATCAATTATTGTCTATTTACATATGCATGGAATTTTATCTTGGAAACACACACACACACACAGATAGATAGTCAATCAAAGAGATACTTATGCAGAATTGTAATCGTATAAATGTATGTATTGAAGTATCTGCAACGACGATTAGTTGCATACAGCTGTCAATATGAATTGACTTAATTTTTGTATATTATAGACACACCTCAAAGCACAAAGCATTTGGGGCGTAACGTGTAACTTAACAGAAGATATAGAAAAAAAAGAAGAAGGAAAAACAAATAAAATTGAGATATGAAAAGATACAAAATTAAACAAATGCACACAAATAAAGGCATGTCAAGTTTTTGAAATTTTTCTTTCTTTTATTGTTATTTCAAATGCACATGAATCAATGATTGTTGCAATGAAACGGAAATTGTGGCATACAAAAAGCCTATCTTATTTCTTTTATTCATTTTAAGATGCACATTTTCAAAGTCATTGTACTGAGCAGATACAAATGAGGGGCATGATGAGCATTGTCTGTCTGTCTGTCTGTCTGTCTGTCTTTCTGTCAGTCTAACTGATTGAATTTAAAATGAAATGCTTGCCCGTCATTCATCTGTCTGCATGTAGACAAACATATAGATAGGCAGGCAGACAAACAGACATCTTTAAAGTGATAAATAACTAAAGAATCTCAATATCAAGATTTTTACATAGAATAAAAAAATGCAAATTCACTTTTTTCTCATCTTGTTGCTTTGTGTTTTTTTTTTATTTTTCTGTTTGCAAAAATCACTTTGAGTGTTTGTCTACAACAAATATTGGCCAAGTTAATTAAAGCCAGCAGATGTACGAGTGGTTAATAACTAAACACAACTCGTAACACCAATCAACCGTGTAGAACTTCGATCATATCATGATAATAATGATGATGATGTTGATGATTATATTGTGATGCTGTGGTTGATAATAATGATGATGATCATGCTAATGTTGTATGTTGTTGCCAATGTCTAATTTTGACTTTATTGACCTTGTGCCATGACATTGTGTAAGACTTCAATGGCGCGTCTAGTGAAGTTCAATTTTATTTTCACGTTTTTCTTTTAAACAATTTTATTCGCTCATCTTTTTATTTTTCTATTTTTTTCATCTTTTCTATCTATGTTACATGCGCGTTAATACTTAAATTATATGGCATCAAAATACAATAATGAATATAGGTATATACTCGGAGTTATATGAAATTCCCAAACATTTGATTGATTGTAATTACGCATCTTTTCGTATTTACGAGGAGTGAACAATAAATTTTCGTTTTTAACATAAAAATTAAGCTTATTTCTATTCTCTTTTATTTCAAACCAACATCCAAAAGTGTATTAATTGAAATATATAGACAGGTTTTTGAAATGTAACTTCTGAACAAAACGATGGGAATCAAATTTAAGAAAAATTACCAAAGTTGTGGCACACAAGCTGATGCGTGTCCCCTAAATGTCTCTCAAGGATAATCACTTATTTTGGTTTTGCGATTTGTAGTATTGTAAGAACTAGTCCATTAAATGGTTTTAAAAAATCCATTGATTTTCTTGAATGATGACTAAGAAAGGTTCCACTAATTACAGACACGTTTATCAGGTGCCATACAAGTTGTCAGTGCTTAAAACACCCATTTTTTTTTAGCAATGGTTAGAAAATATATCAGCGCATACCTCTAATTATTTTATAATCAAGATCTGGATAACAGTGATTATTGTGGTATGTTTTTTGTATTTTTTTTTTTTGTATTTTTTTTTTTTTTTGTTTGAAAGGCCTCAACTGAATGAGAGTTTTGTATCTAAAAAACTTGGAATATTTCTAACAAAGCTTTATGAGAACCATTTGAATTAATTATTTTATCTATGTTAGGGCGAATATTTAATAAACATCCCTCGAATGTAATATTGTATTTTGATTACTAGTACTAAGTATTGTTGATGTTTTTACTTATAGAAATTTATGTAAAAACGTGTTTAAATGCTTAAAACCATAAACA
Source organism: Amiota minor (assembly GCA_037043295.1). NCBI lineage: Eukaryota > Metazoa > Arthropoda > Insecta > Diptera > Drosophilidae > Amiota > Amiota minor. Next base: position 2,209,101 of record JBAMAW010001038.1, read on the forward strand.
AATAAACATTAGAATACTATTGTAAAAGAATTTATAAAATAAACAAAGAAAATTAAATTAGAAAAGAAAAACACAACATAAAATATTTAAGTAATTTATAAGAATCGTGAAGTTATAAATAATTTTATATTGTTTATTATTTATTGACTTATTGCTAATTCTTGTTGTTTGCTGGTTTTTATGGTACATTAATCTTCAATAGGAACTTTTTTTTGTAATTTACTTTTTTTGTTATTTTTAGCACAGTGATGACGATCAGCAATCTGCTGATGAAGTTGATGCTAATGTTCAATCATATTATATACTTACTATTAATGTATCTATTCTACCTACCAATCTCAAATAGCTTATTGTGTATGCATGATTAACTGCTTTTTAAGTTTTATTCCAAAGATTCATTTTGCTTTTCTAATTTTGTATCTTATAATTTTGGTCATTTTTTTGTTTAATTACTTTTGTATTAACATCTTCATTGCTGTTTTAATTAAAACATGATTCATTTTCTAAAAACGCACTTGTTAAAGGATATGATTTTCTTAAACTTTTGTTGGTAATCAAATTTTTGGGTAGTAGAAAAAATCATTGCATTTGGTAGGATATTCTGAAGTTGGCCGACAGTTGAGAAAATGCCATCAAAGATTAAAAAAAATTTAAGCAGTGTGCTTCACCCTTAAAAGCATAATATGGAAGTGAAAATTCTTTAGCGAAGGGAGGTAAATCCAAAAATTAGAAAATGAAATGTGACGAAAATCAAAATGTGATGATGCTTCAGAGACGCACAAAATAGTGCGCATTATCTTGTGCGGGCTCGTCGCATGAGTAAGAGGTATAAAAAATGCTTTATTGATTGCGTTTACTTTACGAAAGAACTTACGAACAAGTGGGAAAATGACCGAAAAATAAAATAACTCTTTTCTATTAAAACAATATAACACTACAATATTCTGTATTATTGCTTGACCAACTACTTCAGAAGTTTCACTTTCATATTGTATTTGCCTAAATAGATCCAATATAATAATAACATCATCAAATTTTGATTTTCGTCACATATCATTATCATATTTTTTATATTTACTACTTCACTTCAAAAACAAAACAACAAAAAAAACAAAATCACTATTTAAACAGTTTAATCAGTTGTTAAGATTTTGCAAATTTTCTTTACTTTTGATCATGAAAATGTGTGCAATTTTCGTATATATATATATTTTTTTTTTTTTTTTTGTGTGGAATTCTCTTCGCATTTGACAATGGAAATACTTATGTATAAAAAATTTGGAATATTACTGCATTTTTATTGAATATATTCGAAATGAAATTATTTAACAAACAATATTTTCTGTACCATTGTGCTCATTGTTCACATTCTACTATATCATCAATTTATAATTGAATTGATCTTTGAATGTTAATACAAAACAATTTCTATGACGCATAGAAATGCCTGCACACAAAAGTGTTTGTTTTTGTTTGTCTCCCCCAAAAATGTTTCTAGTTGTTCTAGTCAACATGATGATGAGAAGAGTTTCATTCACTCTATCGGAATCAATTAATGTAAGTAGAAAAAAAAAAGAATATACTTAGCAACAACAACCAAATAGCATCAATATCAATGAAATAATACCTTTTTTGAGTGATTATATATTAAGCTTAGATACACAAATTTTGTTCTCATAAAAACCTGAAGGTCATTTATGTATTATTAACTTCCTTTTGATACTTTAGCAATACAAAATGTATTAGACATTAAACAAAAAGAAAACAAAAAAGGTATAGAGGAAGCTTATATTCTCATCAACTAAGTTTTTTCCTCATTCTGACATCATATCAAATAAATAGGTTTAAATGTGTACCTATACTTATATAATATTGTATACACACGTCTGTACTTACAATCAAAGATTGGTAGAAATCAAAGTTGTTTACCTGCAAAGAAAGAAAGATGAAATAATAAAAATTAGTCGCACATTTCAAGTTATATTAATATGATTAACCCATTTCCAAAGGCTTTCATTTCATTAGCACATATTGTCATAATCATTTTGATTGTCATCACCTTATACGACGAGTATGTGACACATTTAATGATCATCATTTTGCCTTTGGGGGCCAATTGAATTAGTGACTGAACAAAAGTACTTCACATTAACGCCCACAATTACCGCAATTACCAACAAAATAACAATAACAAAATAAAAGAAAAGTTACATGAGCAATTTCCAATTCATGTCACAAGAGAGCTTAGTGATCTTTTGGGATCTTCCGAGAAGAAATTGCCGTTAACCATAATTGACCATAATAAGAAAACCTAAGTTAAGCACTCTTAGCACTCTTCGTTGGAATGAGCAGCAATCTCAAAGAATAAGTGAATCAGTAGGTAAGAAAGATAAAAATTTTAATGGGGTCTACATAGTTCGAGTATGTGACATTAGCCCAAAACTTAAGAGAATGAAATTATAAATGGCATAAGTTTTATGGTAACCAAATGTTTTTTTGCTGACTTTATGGAAGATACAAAAATATGTTTGTAGAAACGTACAAAGAATTTCATTTAATTTAATTTAATTTAATAAGCGACCCAAAAAATGTTGCGTGTTTGTTGATGTTGATGTCTCTCAAGTGGTGCCAGCAGTAGTAGTATTAGACGTAGTAGTAGTAGTAGGGGTAAATGGCCTATTATTTCTTGAGGATAAGATATGATTATGTATGTTTGTTTGTTGGGTAAAATGTGAAAATAATCATAAAAGGTAATTAGCGTGAAAATGAGTTTTGAAAGTAGGCAAGCAACTACAAAACCAAGTATCTAAGTAGGTTAGGGATTTTCCAATGGTAATTTATATAAATTAAATTAAATTTAGATTATGGAAATATATACAATAATTTTCTTGATATGTTCAGAGTTTTGTTTTCAGTATCCTTTGCTGGTTATTACTGCAAACGTAAAAAAGAAGTTTGCTGTTTTACCACAAATCATATGCAACAGCAGCAGCAACAGCAGCAGTGCAACTTGAACCTGAGTCATTCCATACCAGCTGACACTAACGTCAATCTAGTATCTACCTTCAACAGTGTCATGCAGATACAAAGATACAAACAATGTAATGTTTTTTTTGTTTATTTGTTTTGTTGTACATAAATGAATAAAGTAAAAAAGATTATTGCGTTGCAGCATAAATTTCATGATTTTTGTGGTTTAAAACCATTCAAGAAGAATGAAGGGCGATAGCGGGTGTCTGAATGAATGACTGACTGACTGAGTGAGTGACTGCCGTGTGGTGCACAATGTCGCGCACACCTGGGCGCATTCAACGATTACTCAACCCAAAAAATGTATTTAAACATAAAAGACAACCCAACAAAAAAAATCCAGAAACCAAATGATTATTGAAATAAAACAAAGGTAAATGGAATAAAAAAAAAAAAAACTTACAACAATGAGGAACAATTTGTTGGCAATTGACAAACCCCAAAAAAATTTAAAAATAAATAAATACGAAATGGAAACAAAAACAACCATAAAATAACATAGTTGAGCATTGCACACGATGACAAAAAAGTGAGTTGAATATTTTTAATATTTTTTATATTTTTTTTTTTTTTCAATAAATTGATACAATTTGAGGTTGAAGGAGACATTGACATTAGCAGATTGTTTTAAGTTTTTTTTTTTTTTTTCATTACTTTTTATATAAAATAAAAATAGAATAAAATATACAAACATATGCAGCGCACCTTTTCAACTAAAAAATAATAAATCAAAACTGAAAATCTTAAAGAGCAAATAGAATGAAATTTTTGTTTTATTATGCATTATTTATTTATCAAGAACATGCGATGTATGATTTTTGGCAAGCAAAATATACAAAATGGGCCAAGTGCGAGTCAGACTCGTAAACAGAGGGTTCCGTACCAGATTGGGGTTTGAATTGACTGATTCCAACAAATGTACTGCGCCTATATCAGAAACTTATAGTGTCTAATTTTCAGTTCAATAGTCCAAAAAACAAAGAAGATTCGCGAATAAGAACATGAATTTTAATGGTGAGTTTGTATTGGAGGTACCCCTCCTAGTTCGCCGATTTGGCTGATACCAACAAATGTACTGCGCCTATATTGGGAACTTATAGTGTCTAATTTTCAGTTCAATAGTCCAAAAAACAAAAAAGATTCGCGAATAAGAACCTGAATTTTAATGCTGGGTTTGTATTGGAGGTACCCCTCCTAGTTCTCCGATTTGGCTGATACCAACAAATGTACTGCGCCTGTATTGGGAACTTATTGTGTCTAAATTTCAGTTCGATAGAATAAAAAACAAAAAAGTTTTTCTAATAAGAATCTGAATTTTAAGGGGGGTTTGTATGGGAGGTACCCTCCCTAGCAATCCGATCATACTGAAATTTCGACAATATAAGTTTCTGTTTTATAGCCACCAATCTTTCAAATTTCAAGATTGTGGGATTACTGGATCGTATAGCTGCCATATAAACCAAAATGTGTCTTGTATGGGGACCCATTTAAGTTTTTGAAAATATTTTAGTTGTAGTATTTGTTGCTGATGCCCGGATACAACTACACATTCTGTGAAAATTTCAACTCTGTAGCTATTGCGGTTTATTAGGTATGACCCGAGGACGGACGGAAGGACAACGAAGTCTCTGCAATAGGGTTCCTCAGTAGGTACCCTTTGGGTCCGGAACCCTAAAAATGAAATCAGAACATAATGCAAGTTGAACGCGTGTCTTTAACGAGTCACTCATCTTTTGTATTGTTGTTATTGTAGCTGTTAGTATTCACGCTGTTACCTCATCAGCAACTAATTTGCAAAAACACCGCAAATGGCAACTGCGGCAACTCAGCATGTCGTCCTGTTTGCCATTTGTTGTCCTTGAATAAAAGCAAGAACAATATGAACTGTACTACAAACGATGTCGTCGTTGAAAAGTTACAAGATACCAATAGACAAGCATCAAGACAGACAGGCAGACAGACAGACAGAAAGACCGAGGGATAGACAATGAAACTTAGCGACTTGTGTACATGTTTTTGGTTGGAGCCAAACGTACAAGACTCATAGATTCATTTAACTTGCCTTGGCAAGCATGCATGCATGTCCTTTGCTAACAACTATATACTTGTATATTTCTACATACATACATACTAGATATAGCAACAGCAACAACTAGAGGCATTATTACCACCACAAATGGACAATAATTTTCTAAAGGTTAAGTTTGTAGATTAGCTTTGAACTAGGAGGCATCGTTGTCGACACGCATGTTGCATGCCTCATCCAATATGTTTGGTTAATGCATGAAAATTTATATTTGCCGCAAAGCAAATGACTTTGCAAATAGTAAAAGTTAGAAAATGAAAGAATGAGCAATGGAAGAATTGAGAATTAAACTGAGTATGTACATATGTTGCTAGCTACATGTTGCTGACACATACATTATTGCTAGGCTTTAGATTATTAGCAATATATCAAGGTTTAGCGCGTTTCAATTATATTATTCTTTTTTCCATGGTTTATGGTGACTTGCGCCATTTTTCACGCATGCGATAAATCAATAAGAAGCTGTCATGATGCAATGCAAAAGTATCTACAGGCATACATGTACCTTTGTGCTATAGTGCTAAGAGGTTTGGTTTTTGGTTTGTGCATAGGTACAAGGCAAATGTGTGTTGCAGGTAAAAACATAAAAAGTAACAATAAAGAAATATTATTCGTTGACAAAAAGAAAATGGTCACAAGCAAATGAAATGGAATGGAATGAAATGAAATTTATGTTTTAGTCAATAAATTTTAAGGTAAACAAGGCGCACAAAAAACAAAAGCAATTCGATTTGCGGTAGCAACATGCTACATGCTACATACTTTGTACAACACCAACAATATTAATAGTCAAACTGGGCAAATAATCAAGTAAAGTAAAGTAAAAACAAACAACCAATTCAACTGTTGTGGCGACAAATGCAAACAACATATTTATGAGCCAATTCCAGTCCAGTCCATACAAGTCAAGAGGCAAGTGACCGGTAACATGGACTAGTCTAGGATAGGCTAACTAGCTGGCCTCGTCTGGACTGTATTGGCTTGGTTTGGCTTGGCTTGGCTCAGCTTGGCCTGGCCTGGCCTAGTCCACAATTTGTGTTTTGCTGTGCCTCTGACAGAAATTGATGAAAATGTTATCTATTTCAATTGGCAATTTCCGCAATTTGTTTATCTATCTACATAAATACAGCCGTTGTACTACAATAGTAAATATTTGTTGTAGATTTCAGTTTATACAAATGTGTCCCCCAGATTCATTATCTTATCTAATATCTTTCTATCTTTCCCCTTTCTTTTGTTGTGCCTTTGATTCAAATTATTATTATTTTAATTGCTTACCATAATTGTCTTCTTAATGATAATAATAATTTTAAAATTTAACATATTTTATTTAAAAAGGGATGATTGAATTATACATATATATATAAATATATATATATATATATATATATATATATATATATTGTGTTTCTTACAATATTTTATCTCAAAGCAACTAAACTTAAAGTTCACTCAGTGAGCCCCTGAATTGTTGAAATCAAAATGAATACAGGTAGGCAGCAGCAAAGCAAAAGTTAAAGTTCTTTGGGTCAGTAGAATTTTCTCATGTTGAAGTTGAGCCACACATGCGTAGCTGAATACAAAAACCAAAACAGTGCCAACGATAGCATGGACACATGCATGGATAGTCAGATTCTCACTCATTCAGATACACATATGTATTTGCAGTTGAAAGCTTTAACAAAACCATAAGAATCAACCACAAATATGAAAGATGGCATCTGATTTTCTTATATCTTATTGTCTATTCTTATAAGACTTGACTTTGTATTGTACATGTGTTATTTTCTTGATGATTATGGTTTCATTTCATTTTATGGTTTTTGCTGGTCTTGTCGTGTTATTAACTCTTTTGTTGATTTCTTGTTGGCTAAAAAACCAAGAATGAAAGACGTGCGTAAATTGAGTTTCAAGTTGATACTACTTACAACATACACCATGCTAGAGAGTTGAACCTCTTACAAGTATAAGGTCGACAAACCACAAAATCTCTTAACTCTCATACTATTCACCAGGCAAGGCATGCAAAAATTACATATGTAGATATTATTGTGTATATATATACAGATACATAGATACTTACATATTAAGATATGTGTGAATGTGTATATAGTAAAGTTTAAAGCGGAAACCACCGAAAATCGTTGCTTGCATGCAAATAATTATATGGTAACGTTAAGCATGAACAACAACAATAAGAATACCAATAATACTAAGAATAACAAAAGAGTTTTTGTTTTAGGGTTCTACAAGTGTCTAAAAATCTGTTCACATAGTTGTATGATCTTCTTGTTGTTTTGACTTACATTTCCTTTTCAAGTGAAATCTTAAAATAAAACAAAAAATACAAATTGAAATTAAAACCAAAAAATATTTATTATTGTGTGTAGTAGTATTTTGATCTTAACAATGGTCGACGACTGTTGTTGACATTCATAATTATCGTTAATTACAACACATGCAAACCTTTGTCATTTCAAGTACCAGAATTAACAACAGCAGCCAATAAACAACAAACGAAACATGACACTGTGACACACTAAAATGACAAAAATACTGTCAACCCAAAAAAGCTAAAACAAAAACAAATACAAATAAAAATAAAAATGTAGAGTCAAGACTATTGAATACCCTGTAAGCTCACATAATCTCAAAATATTTTACAGGGTAAGTAATGTTAACAGTGTTAAGTTTCTCTTCAATAATAAATCTTTTCACAAGTAAAATCGTTGCCCTTTTTATTCAAGTGTTCAAACGAAATAATTTTCTCAGCAGTCAATTGAAATCCTTGCAAATTTTGCAGTTTCCCATTGCAAAAATATTGGCAATGTCTGATAGAATAGATTAATTGTTATCTGTTATATCAAGAAAAGAAAATCTCTATTCATCCAAGAACTAGTTTTGGCATTGGCAATTTGTGATGACATTTCTTTAACGTGTAATTTTTATACTGATCCCTCATCTCAGTTGCTTTCATACCTTCATTAAAGTATTGTAATAAAAACTAATCTGGCTAAAATGATCATCAAAGGTCTCTCAGTTCGAACCAAAATTGAAAACACACAACTCGTCCAGTAAAAAAACTTTAATAGATATATTCTAAGTCAAACATACCTATGTTCACAGACGTATGTGTAGATGCTGCCTATGACATTCAGATCTACCATATAAGAAGAACAGAAACCTTAGAAACAAAATTCAAAAATTTATTCTTACATGTGTAGATCATCAATTTGCCATAAACTTGATTTAATTTCTCTTAATGTAACATACATTTCCATAAACTTAATGTACCCTTCTTTAATTCATCAACATATAGTCACAGGGTATAAAAAAATACTAAAAAAAATCTTAAATGTCACATAAAGCAGAAGAAAACATGGAGAGAATAAAAATCAAATTGAGGCTAATATGCGTATTTATTACACATTTCTTAAAGGAAAAAAAGAAAGAAAAAGATCTACAACACTTTCACATTTATTGTAAATGCGTGTTGTCGTCGTTAAAGAAACAACAACAAGTATGTTAAAGTATCCGCATTAATTTCACTTTTTTCTTCCTCATGTTATTTACATGATGTTCTCGATTCACAGTTTTTTAACTTTTGCTTTTCTTTCCCATTTTGTTTCAGTTTGGTTTCGGTTTACTTGCCCACTTTAGATACTCGTACTTTATCAAAATGTTGTTAATTTTTCTGCTGTTTCTGGTTGATGGTTACGAGAAGTGTTAAGAAGCGTTTTCTTTCATATTTTTTTTTAGGTCACTCATGACATAATTTCAGGCATCACATAGGAACACAAAACAAGAAAACAAAAAAAAATTAAAAAAAAAAAAATGATAGTAAGTAAGAGTAAAAGGCAATTTGAACTGAAACCCCCACATACTCGTTATTACAATCATATTAAAAAGTTTAAAAAAATCATTTGCCAGTTGACAATTGTCGCCTTCCTTGGTGTAAATATAAAACCACAGTAACAACAATGGCAACGAAGTGAGTGTAAAGATTTATCACTTTTCCTGCTTTTTCGGTTATTTGTTGTTATTGTTATTGTTATTGTGAAAATATTTAACTGACATTTTATGATTCCATCGAAAGACAACAGTAGAAATCAGTAAAGATTTTTTAATGCCATTTTTCTTTCTCATTTTTGTCACTATTTATGAGTGTGGATTTATGAGCGTGTGTGTGTGTGTGTGTGTGTGTCTGTGTGTATATCAGTGTGGATTATGCATGTCAAAAGCAATCAAGAAATTGCATTTTATTTTATTGTTTTTCTTGTTATTTCCAGTTTTCTGATTTTGCTACTACAAAATTCGTATATCTTTTAAATACAATTTGTATCTGTTTGTCAGCTTGTTTAAAAAACAATTATCTATGTATCTTTTACATGGAATCTCTCCCTACAATCTAAGAATAGTTTTGTATCTCTTGAAAGAGAAAATTATATTAGCTTTTTCTTTGATTTATATTGTTTTTGTTTTTCCTCCAAAAAGGATCTCAAGCCAAAAAGTAGAAGAAAACATTTAATATGTAAAATGAATAGACAGACAGACAAGTCGTCTGCCAACATGTCACACCCCATATATGCAAGTCAAATCAAGTGTAGACGCGCCCTAAAAATTCATGTTGAGTATCCTTCTCCTCGACTCCATCTATCTATCTATCTGTCTGTCTATATGTCTTTGGCTGTTTGTCTGTCTTAGGATTCCTTCCTTTCTGTCTTAAGTTCTTATGGTTCTGCTGCTGCTGCTGCTGTCTACAGTCATCACTAAGTATTGCATCTTATATGCTTCTTTTTTCTTTTCTTATAGAATATATTTTTCACTTATTCAATGGATAATTTACAAGTCACGTGTGTATGAAATTGAAACAAAATGCGCATAAATTTTTGAAGAGCGGCAGGGCACAGTAGAACCACCTAAAGAAAGATAGTGAAGTAAAGTTAGTGAGTGAGTGAGTGAGTATGAACGGCATGCGGCATGTGGTATGCACACGAAGCCTGCAAGCGTGAGGTGCATTTAATATTAATGAGTTACAGCGTATATGAGATGAGAATTGTAGCCAATATCCGTTCATAGTTGGTTCCATGGTTCCATGGTTCCATGTTCACTGGCTGGTTGATTACATTCAACCATGTTTGGGTTTTGGAACCGACAACACCAAGAGTGCAAGAGTCTGTTGCACTATTATATTGTATTATGTTGAAAGTTTAGTTTTGGTTTGGCTTTGGGTTGGTATGGTTTAGGTTCTTATAAATACTTGTACGTTTAGTCAAGGTTTATAATGCACGACAACGACAATGACGATGACTGCGATGATGAGGATGAGAATCAGAACCAAAATGGGAATGAGAATGATGAGGACAACAACGTTGTGTTTTTAGGGACGTCGAGTGCACTACACAAATGTTGAAAAAGTGTATTAAAAGGAAGAAGGAATAAAAAACACAATGACAGCAAAATAAATAAACTTCTGCAAGTGAAAATACAAAAAAAAGAAAAAAATAAAATGAAACGCTTCAGATATTCAGACAGACAGACAGACAGACAATGAGCAAAACATGAGGCCATTAAAGGATGTGTGTTGGTTTGTTGTTATGCTCCATGTTGATGTTGATGGCAATGGCGACGATGATGACGATGACGATGACGGTGAAGTTGATGCGTGCAAAAGTGAGTTGAAGGCGAAAAGTCTTACTAAGTTACATGTTTGTTGTAAGTACTTATGCTGAATGCTGAAGGGCACCAACATCATCCAGAAACTGCTTATGACAATACCTAGAAAAATGGTTTTTATTAAACAAAGTGGCAGCAGCACCAAAGTATGAGTATAGTAAAAGAGAAGTGACGGTGGTTTCATGTTTTAGCAGGTAACAAATTAAACGAAAACTAACAATCGGCTAAGTGTAAATAGAAAAAAAATAAAAGAAAAGAAAAATGCTAGCACAATGAAACTGGAAAGGACATTAATTTCGCTTTCATTGAAGATTAAAAACCTTTTACATAGATAAGTAAGATACATTAAGAATAAAGTTAACAATACAAATAGATACATAATTCATTTTTCATACACACAATCTATTTGTATTTTGATGGCAGATAAAAGAAGGTCATCTAAATAAGTAATCCGATTAAATAAGTTTTTGAAAAGTTTATTCACTTAACAATTGAAGATTGGATAGAAAGAATATTTCTGAGTATGTGCCACAATTTTTTAATTTTAATTTTGAAGAAAAGGATTTTCATACTCTTCCCGCAGTGAATAGTTTTATAAATTTGTCATGAAGCTTGTAACAGGCAAAAACAGACATCGGAGAACTCATAAGGTTTATATATACAATAATATATTCTTGATCATCTCGACGAGACGAGTTGTCCTTCATTTGTATTTGTAAGTAGTCCCTCAGTCTGAATCAGCCAAATCGGACCACTCACTAAGCGGGTTACCATCCATTGAAACCCAAGTTCGAAAACCTTTTCATGTTTTGTATTATGGAACAGAAATTTGGACACTGTTAGTGTTTGATCCACATTCATCAATATTTCCCTGATTGGTCGACCACTAACCCTTGCAACGAGGCTGCAATTGTTTATGCTACACCCCCTCCTTGCAGTTAAAATGAAACCAACTGCTGAAGTTGTGGGTTCATTGATGAGAAATAGCAAGTTTCATGTCTTCTGTGCCATTATCCTCTACTATTCGATTTTTTATTGAACAATTTCTTGATCAATTAATTAGCAATATTCTATACAAAAAATAATTCATATTTCTTTAAAGCCAATCAAAAATATGACTCCATCTGATTTCGGGAAGAACATCTGTTTGAATTTGGCTGACTAGTTTAACCTAACTTAACCTTTGATTCTTAGTAAAGTATACATAGAAGACACATGTCGTACAATAGTAGATAGATATTAAAACGAAGTGCCAACATTATTTTCTCTAGCGTAATGAACAAATAGAAAAGGAATCTCAAGTAGGTTAACATAGGCAAGTTCATATCATTAGTTTACACGAATAGAAACGTTTCAGATTTATTTTTTTTAGATTAACATCCCCCTGAGGTATTAAATTAACTCAATCACTCACTCATTCTCTCACTCTCTTCTTTTACATATTTTACTATGCCTCACCTACTCGTAGTGCGTTCGTTTCCCCTCCAGTAATATGTAATCTATAAAAAGGAATTTAGTTCAGTTTCATTTTGATTTCTACTTATAATAAATTGATCCAAGCACTTCATTTGAACGGATATGCTTTGAGGGTCACCACCAATATTTCAGCATACAACACTTGAGTTTCTATTTGTGTCGATGTGTAAACTAGATTTTTGTTAACCGCAGGCAACGGATGACATTAACCTAATCGACATAAAATCAGCACATAAAAGAATTAAAAAGATATAACAAAAATATTATTGAAGAAACTCAACAACAACAAGACACATGTACACAATGATTTTTTAAAGTCAATTAGAACAGAAATTGACGACTTGCGCGACATAAAGCCGGCGGCTTGCATAAACAGATTTGTAGCTTAAATAACTTGAAAAATGTCTTAAAAATATAATATTTAATCAATACAAACACCAAATATTCAACTTGTGTGTTTGGGCACATGTTTGCATTGATTTTGAAAAAGAAATCAATGACCAAATGAAACGTAAGACTTAAGATACAAACGCACTCTAATAAAAACAAAAACAACACACATATTGTAGATACATATATTTATGTATCTATCGTACGTATATAGGAAAATCTAAACATTGTAGCTGCAAGCAATTGTATGTTGATTTTTATATTTTTCCATGTTGTTTCTATTTTTTTTTTATTGCTTTTTGTTTTTAAGCAAACTTGCAGACATAAACGTCATGGGCTGCACATGGAGAGTGCAAAGACTTTAAATCAACCAACTGATTGTCATATTGACTGACTGACTCACATACTGAATGAATGACTTACGAAATGACAAACTGACTGACTGAATGACTGACTGACTGATGTATAAATGGACATAGACACATAAATATTGTGCATTTGAGATACAAACTTATGCTAAATACAAGAGTGCAAAGCACAGTTCTATGTCAGTTTATGCCAGAGTTTCGACTGTATCATTTTGTACAATACATGTCCTTACTTCACCATAACACCAAGTACTCCGCGGAACACAGTTGAAGAAACACTGTAGTTTGCAATCGAAAGCATTTGTGGCAAGCGGCAGCAGTTTGTCAGCACAACGGCATCTTAGTGAGATAAACTCTCGTCGATCGCTGGCTCGCGTAATTGACACCAATTTGAATTTATTTGCAACACGATCGCGACAAATGTCGATTAAGAGTATGTCGGTCGGTCGCTCTACACAATCCACAACTGACAGCCAACAACAGACAATGGACAAAGTAACACACAAGACCCCAAAAAACCAAGTGACTAAGCGAGTATGTCAGGTTTTTTACTTACTACAATCAAATATCCATAGTTCCTAGCATACAATTGTTGTATACGAGTATGAAGCGGCACGAGTACAACAATTTTCTATCAAAAGTTCAGTCATTTGTTATTTTATTTATTTATTTTTATTTGTTAATAATTTTGATCTTTGTTATGTTTTGTCCTTGATTGCATTTTTGGTCAAATGCGAGTATAAACTTTATACTAAGTATTAATCATCATATTGTTTATGTGGTTCTATATTTTATTATTTATTGTATTTCTTTAAAAAGTATTGCATGTGTCAAATTTTGTTCTTGCATATTTTGTATGTTAAATTTAGCATATTTTTCAAAACTTTGATTGAGGGTGTGACTATTGTATTATTCAACTATGGTGTGCATTTGATTCTTTGTTTTTTTTTTATCAAAAATGAATTTACTATTCGTTTTGGCATGGCTTTGCATATTGGCAACAATTATGTTTTGTATTTTTCTTTTATAATTTTATTTGCATGCCTTTATTTAATGTATTCATTTTTATTTCAGTTCAATTCAGTTCTGATCTACATAAATTCAATGCCAAACATGGTGATTACCTGCAGCAATACAGCAGCAACTGTATTTAATAATATTATAATTATATTTTATACCAGCGTGGGAGTGAATCACATAAGAACTGAGATAGAAACACAGAAAATAATTAATATTAATATCTTAAAGCAAAACCGTTAATTGAATGCTAAATAAACTTTAAGATATAAAAAATTATTTAAAATAAAAAATGAAAATAAAAAAAAAGTCATAAAAGAAGAAGCAGAACCTTTCACTTTGAACTTAGTTTAAAGAAAAAAAAAAAGAAGGAAAATATCTAAAAAAAAATACTTCCAAATAACAACAAAAAAAAAAGAAAAGAAATGAAACCTTCAAACAATGCGGATGTAAATGAACTGACACAATGTTCGAGGCGTTTTTCTTCCTTAATCCAAACAAAATAGCAAAGGGCACTGTGTCAGTGGTTTATCTATGTACAATAGTTCCCCCGATTACAATATGATTTTGTTTCTATTGTTTTCTTTCCCCTAAACATAGCCTAAACATACTATGGTACAAATGAAGAAGCGGCAAAAGATAATAATGAACATTACCGACGACGACGACGACAATGACAATGGTTTATGGTGTTCGCACCCACCACACAATTTTCAAAAGAACAACAAAACAATACTAAATGAATGTTCATATTCAATGTAAAAGTAATACTAGAAAATAAGAAAGTATTAGAATGAGACAATAGAAAGGAAAGGAAAATAGACAATGAACAAAGACAAGATACATACACCTCAATTAGAAACTTCATATTACTGAAATTACAAAATACAATATTTCGAACTGTACGTACGCGTATTGTATGTGGGATCAGATCATTTCATTTAGAGCACATTCATAATACTCACTCATAATACAATAATAATAATAAAAAAAAAGAAAAGAAAACGAGAAAAAAAACATAATAATAACAAAAGCTCTTTTAATTTGTAACAATTGATTATTTCTGATTATTGTCTAATTCTAACAATGATCTTTAATTTGACCCATGTATCCAAGCACCCATGGTACCCATAATAATAAAGCAATAAACTTAGAACAAAACACTACACCACATCATACCATACCACACCACAGCACAATAGACTATTCCACTAAATTAGAAAGGTGTTAAAAGTTGTTAAGCGAACCATAGCAAACTCTTTCTTTTCTTTTTTAAATTCTTTATACAGTCTTTCTTTTAAATTGCTCTCTTGTACTGCTGCAATACCCTCTTAGTCATGCAAGTTAAATTGTGCTCGCTTTTTATTAAAAAAAAAAAATATATATATATATATAATATATACATACATAACAATCAATAGGAAGGGTCAATAACTTGTGGCCATAGACATGTTATGAGGTGCAAAAATATAGTACCCAAACTCATTTATTTCTATTTAGCATACGTGAGTGTATGTTTGTGTAAAATACCTTTGAGCTTTTCTCATTTTTTATTGAAACTGTAACAATTTGAAATATTTGAAATTTGAAATTTTAATCCAACTTTGTATCATATTTCGTATTTCACCACAATTTGACATGTGACGTTGACACAGTGAAAGTGTCAAAAATTGATTGTATATCGATTTGCTTCTGAGGTTTGCATTTTCGAATTTATTAAAATATACACCAAGCATCTACCATGTAGATGAGATATGATACACAAATCATATTTTGTATACAATAATATTAATGAGAAAATACTTTAAATTATTCATTCATACATTTATTGCTGCTGTCATAATTGTCAAATGAACAGTGTGCTCACTCAATGAAATGTTTTATATATCACAAAATCAACCAGTCTATTGTTTTATTGAAGATTTTAATTTTTTAGCTATATAGAATCTTTTAATAATTTTTTGACACGAAAACTTCTTATTTATCAAATTAGTAGGCGCTTCACGAATTATCCAAGTAGATAAAAAGATTGATTTTACTGTTATTTATTTTTTCTAAAAATTTAACGAGAAAATACAATTTTTCAGCAAATCAATAGTTGTTTTTTGTTGGTTGATTTGCAGCCTAAGAAAAGAAAAGATACATGTACGTAAGTAAACAAATCTAAAGTGTTACTTTTTGCTTTACTTAAGACAAGGTAAAATACGAGTAAGATTGTTGATGATGAATACTTTTTACTTCTTAAGACGATAAATAAAATGGGCTGTATCAAATGACGAATCTCGAATCAGTCGCAGTTTTCCAAAATATTTGTATACTAGCGCTCAGTTATTACAAAAAAAAAAAAAAAAAATGGGCCAAATGGGAGTCAGAGTCGTACACGTAGGGTTCCGTACCAAACGTATGGACCCCCTAGTAGTCCGATTTGACTGATTCCAAGAAACGTACCGCGCCTATATGAAAACCTTATAGTGTCTCAATTTCAGTTCGATAAAACCAAAAAAGAAAAATTTTTGTAATAACCTGAATTTTAATGGAGCTTTCTATGGGACGTACCCTAGTGGTCCGATCGAACAGAAATTTCGAAAATATAAGTTTCTGATGTATAGTCAACCAACCATCCAAATTTCAAGATCGTGGGATTATTAGATCGTATAGCTGCCATACAAACCAAAATGTTTCTTGTATGGGGACTCCTTTAGGTTTTTAAAAATATTTTAATGTTAAAATTTGTTGCTGATGCCCGGATAGAACTACACATTCTGTGAAGATTTCAACACTGTATCTATTGCAGTTTATGAGATATCACCCGAGGGCGGACGGTAAAAGTATCCTATGTCCGTCTCCTGGTTTTAAGCTACCTCCCCACCAATTTTCAGCCAAATCGGTTCAACCGTTCTTGAGTTAAAAATAGTGTATTTAACACAATTTTCTTTAAGTATTACGAATACTTTTATGCGGTGAAGTTAAATTTTCTAACCTCTCCAGCAGAATTTACAGAGCTTGAACATATACCCAACTTACAAAAATGGAAACTAAATCTGCAATAATTATCCAAAATGTCGGTGAGACTTGTTTCTCGGCAATTTTTAAGCCTTTTTTAGAATAAAGTCACCAAAGAGAGGCCCTGGTTTGTCATAGTCGTGTAATAGAATTTCAAAATTTACTTTTTTGAGGCTTTTGTAATTAACTTCAGCACAACTCACTCTACTACGACTGTAGACCCTACTCGAACAAGCATCCTTTTAAAACACTACTCTGATCGGTATGATTTTTTATAATTTTTTTTTTTTTTCTTTTTTTCTATACAGCTTCCTTTCTGAAAAGTAAAAAAGAAACAAATAACTTGGACCTATAAAAATATCATTATACAGAAAATTTAAAAACTGCATAACAAGCTAAGCAGGTAAGTACATTATTCTACAGCATTGCATTTTTCCTCATCATATTCTTGGTTTAGCATGTCAGACGACTTGAAAAATATGGATACAATGTGTTTCCTGGAAGACTTGACCGAGCGACTGTGCAAAATTATGGAATGTACAGTGTGCTTGGAGGTTCCAAAAAGTAATGAGCTGTACGAATGTCCATGGGGACATATTTTATGCATGTCTTGCGCGCTCCGCTTGTTAGCCGATGCAGCATTGTGTGATAAGCCATGTAAATGCCCCAATTGTCGTCAAGCAATGACATGGGAGTCGATGAATCGCAACTATCCAGTAATGGATAACATTTCGGAAATACCTAAGACATGCTCCCAATGCGACATGCAGTATACCTATGGCACCATAGAAGAACATCTAGAAAAAGATTGTCGGGAGCGTCTGGTAAATTGCAAAAACCGTCGCATTGGTTGCAGCTGGACCGGAACATATATAAAATCGGCAAAGCACGAAGAGGAATGTTCCTATCCTCAAAAAAAGGTCAGCGATACAATACATGAAATGATAAACTTGCACAATATTGATAGTCAAAAGTTCCTTAATCGCAACGGCCTTTACAAACTTATTAGTTCTGATTGGATCGATTTCAAGGATATTGCGTTGCATGCACGTTTTTGTCCGCATAACAAAATCTTATCTTTTAATTCAGATGTCATTCAGGTATTTGAAATGTTCTGGAAGGTCAAGGTACGTAGCAACATTGAAAATTTTGCCAAAGAGGAGACTGATGAACGAAAGTTGGAATACCGTCTAATGAGTATGACAAATCCGAAGACTTTGCTAACTATAAATTATTATCTTACCGAGAGTCCACGCGAGCAGTTGAAGATGGAAACCAAAACATATAAATATGTATTTTCAGATGCAAAAAGGAGCAGCCACTATAAGGAAATGAGTCTAATTGATTCAAATGAAGTCAATAAAATTTTGGCTAAGAAAACCTCTTATGTACGTTTGTACATGTTCAAAAACTAGAAGGCTAAATTGAATTTGTTATTTTTTTATGATGTAAAATGATGTAATAGACACCTGAAATAAAGCTTATCATGCATTCCAAATCTGATCACTCATTTCTGTTATCGAACTGAGTCAATCTGTTATTTTTGATTTTTTTTTTTTTTTGTTTTAAGTCATAGTTTAAACAGATTTGAACGAATGTTTTTTTTTCCGAAAGTACGAGTATGATTGATCGATGCTCTTTAAATATGTTCAGCTAAGAACACAGACAAGTTTAATCGGCAGTGGTGAGATATTGAGATTATATTTAACATAATGTGTGTTCCATATCAAGGACAATCTTTTGGTTGGTTTGATAAAATATTATTACTAAAACTATTTTCCATATTGTCATAGATTTTTTATAGAATATTCTGACTATTTTTGGCAGCTTACCCGAGATTTGTGACTTGTGTTAAAGTGAAACATGCGCAGTTAGCATTGCCATGCCATCATAGAAAGACTTACAGCCGAACAAAATTCACAAGTTATTGAATTTTATTATCAAAATTTGTGCTGTGTGAAAAAGTTTTTCGCGAACTTTTCTGGTCGACCTACTTGGCAATCAATACAAGATCAAATTTCTCAGCAATTTCAGGCTATTGGACATCAAGCCACCTATTGCGGATACACCGTCAGTGTTGACGAGAATCGTGATTTGGCGCCTGCTATCGTTCATTGATTTCCAATCTTTTTTCCCCCAAAATGCACGAACTGAATCTGTTCGATATGTGATTCTCGCCAGACGGCGCTATATAACACACAGCACGCGAATTAATGGAACATTGAGAAATTAATTAGTTCGGTGAGCTATTTATCTCGCTTTATGGATTGGTGAATTTGCCGCCCAGATCGTGCAATTTGATACTTTTATGCTATTTTTTATAGGGAACCGTCAAATTAATCATTCAATGAACAATATAAATGTATATAATTATTGTTCGGAGTGCCGATAAATGGAAAATCAAACATATGTTTATAATTTTAATTTACAAATTATCCTACAATTAATTTCTAAATTAAAATTTTAAACATCATTTTATTTCATATTCTGAAGTTTTCACTTCTTTAATATTTTTTTTTTTTTTTTATTATTTATTAAAATTATTTCTAGTACAGAGAGGTAAATAGTTTTTAGGTAGAAGAATATATGCATCTATATTTGAACGGGAAACAAGAATGATAAGGGAAAAAGGAAAAAATGCATTTATGATATTTTGTAATTTAGTGCTACTCTTCCAAATATTTGTACAATATATTGTATATAGGGAAGGGCGCATTTTCCCTTTTAGAAACTGTGTGTGGGTGATGAAGCTATGATGAATTATAGATGGTAACAGGTTGGCGGGTAGAAAGTTTTCTTTTGGTGTGGATTTATAACTTTATACCTGTGTTGAAAAGCCAGTCAGTCTTATTGTTGACGAATATCTACAATTGATCTGCGGATGTCCTTCTCTTTGTAAGGAATTGTTGTGACTACTGTTATACAATTGTACATAAGCAAAAAGTCTTTTAAAAAAAAAGAGGAATTGTATGACAAAATTTAGAATTTGTTTTTGAATATGAACTTCATACATTTACTTTAATTTATTTCACCTTAATATTTGTTAATATCGAAATGAATAGCTTTCCATACTCATATGATTTTCAAATTTCAATTTTTGAATATAAGTTCTCTGCCGTTGAATACGAATTTATCATCATTATACATACCTTGCTCATATTTATTTTGTTCATTTATTGAAAATTTTATTGTGTTTTAATTATGTATTTGCTAAATTTACGCACCCTGAATACAATCAAAGTGCAAAAACCATCACAACCTGCTTTTATATTCTTATTTATTTATTTGTGTAATTTTATGAATGAATGAATAAAAGTATTTATATTCTGCAATTCATTTTTTATATGCTGGTCATAATATTTGTAAAGCAATAAGTCGCGAATCAGAGGCCATAAATATACATATGTATGTACAATATAATGAAGAGGAAAATATTTAATCCATAAATTCATCCATCTGTTCTTCAGTTTCTATATAAACTGAGGCTTTCAGGCTTTAAGCTATGAGAATGAGTTCTATATGTAGCTTCCCGATAACTGGAAGAGCTAATACCCAAACAATATATCAAAAAAATCAAACAATCAGATCAAAATATGGTATTTATGAAAGAAATGATTTCAAAATGAAATGATTTTTGATTTCATTTTATTTACAAACAGAACTCTTCATGTTATCAGCTTCCATATATTGTAAATATTCTTTAAGAATTTGTATTTAATGGAAGGGGAAATATCCTATTGCTATGTATTAGGATGTGTAACCTTTTATAGATTCAAAGATGTTTCCTTTTCAGAAATGAATTAAATTGCATTGTATTGTATTTGGTAGATTGTTTTAACTTTAATTCGTATGTGGGCAAGTGAATATTTACATACTTATATGTCTACTTTATACAATCGAATCGATCCAGTTAACAATTAAATAATTTTTGTTTATGTTTTCATAATTTGTAAATGTATCTGTATCTTTTGGCTTTACTATATATGTATGTATGTATATTGTAGTAAGTAAATGTAGTAAATAAAATGAGGAGTATGAGGAGTAGCATGTTTAATGACAGAGTTAATTTGTTTGTGGTTAATTTACAAATTTTAATTAAAAATTGTTTATTTCACTTTTGTGGTATTTTTTTTCTTTGTTTCAAGTTTTTGTTTTTTTCACGCGTTAGTTTGGCTTTTGTACTTAATAGTATTGTATCTTATTTGATTGAATAGAAGTACATACATATCTACAAATATGAGTGAGTATGTATTGTGTTTGGTATATGGTATATGGTAATATGGGCGGCTTCAATTAAGGTGTAGATTTTTAATAATAGGCTATTTTTTATAAGTTCATTTAATATACCAAAGCAAAACGATTAATGATGAAGTCAAATTATGTATGTTCTACGCCTAATGAATTAATGAAGGTTAAATTTGATGTTTTCTGTATACTTTTCTTGTGTTTTTGCCATAGATTATTATTATGGTAGTTCAATTAACTTTTCAAGCTTCCCATAAAAACAATTTGGGTCAATTTTAAATTGAGTTTTTTTCTTAACTGAATATTAAGATGAAAGTCAATCAGTGAGGATATGGCAAAAGATATGATTGCCAACACATTGACATTCAATTATTTTTGTCACCTTTTCTTGGATGATGATGATGATGATTTTAATATGATTTTTTGTTTTATTTTGCTGTTAGAATTCAAAGTTCAATTTACAGTTTGTTGTTGCAAAAATGGCAGGAAGGCAAACATTCACTTGCAACCAATGCCACATTGGTTGCCTGCCTGCCTGCTTGCCTGACTGACTGTTTGTTTGTCTGCCTGCTACTTCTTTAGCACATTTTAGCATATAAATCAATTCGCAAATATATTCGTTACTAGAGGCATTATAATAAAGACATGCATACAAACAAACCAATCGAAAACCGCCCGCGCAGTGCGATATGTCAACTTGGTTCACTTTGGTTTGGTTTCGCTCTGAGCTCTTAGAACACCACATGGAGGCACAAGTTGAGCTAAGCTGAGTTGAGTTGAGCTGAGTTGTGCTTGCCGAAAGCAATCAAGTCGAAGTAAATCAAAAATCATAAAATATTCTATAAGAAGAAAAGAAATAAAGACTTCTGCCGCGATATCTCAAAAAAGCGATATATATTTTGTATCAGTGTGTATATGTGTATATGTGCCCTTTGTTTGGCATACTGACTGCCTCACTTACAGACTGACTGACTGACTGACTGTTCATTTGCCTTTTCATCTGTTTGTCTGCCCGTCTACCATCGCCTTTGCCTTTTTTGTCTGTCTATCAGTCTATCATTTTGTTTGGTTTGCTTCGATGCTTCGTCATGATTTTGCCGTTTATAAATAAAATTTGCATAAATTTAATAAAGCCACAAGATACACATACTTACACTCCAATACATAGACATACACACACACACATATACGTGTACAATATGTACATGGAATAAAATAAAAGGAAGTTGATGGCAACATGCGCTCACACTTGTTACCAGACCCACAAAAATAAAACACACAAAAATAAAGTAAACAGCTGAAGATTTCTGATCGCTCGATCGATCCTTGAGTAGAAATACTACTTACTATATGTTGTATTTTATTCTTTGTTTAATATTATGTTTGATTTCTTTGTTTGTTGTTGTTGTTGTTGTTGTTGTGATTTACCGGTAAAGCGGTAAAATCAAGTATAAAGTAGAATCCGTTGTCTTACCCAAAAACCCATAAATAAAGGAAAAGATTCACAAATCCAAAGTCTTTGATGCAATACAAAGAATGCATGACGATAATGATGATGAAGAGGACACATTTGCAAGGGCAACAAAACTTAATCCTCATTCAATCATAGTTATGCATTTATTAGATAAAATGTATTGTATAACGATGATGATGATGATGATGATGATGATGATGATTATGATGATGATGATGAAAAGTTGTCGAATTCAATGACACATTGGCAAGGCCAACAACACTCACTCAATCATACTTAGTTATGCATTTTCTATTGCAGATGAAGTATAATAGAGACTATTGTCGCTTGTGATATGCCGTATGACAGTTATTCATCATCAACATACTCATCATTATTCTTATCATCATCTTAGTTATTGTCATCGTTTTTAATTTTCTCATTCACTTTGTGTGCAGTAGCAATAACCGATATTGGTAACAAGAGAACGAACCAAACCATTAACAATGGAATGCATTCAATCCTTCAAAACCATCCATATTAGATACTATTATAGTACATTGTGCATTTGGACACTCATATTGTGGCACATCTGTCACATTCATGGCATTGCCATGACACGTCCTTAGATGGCTCAATTTCAGTTTTCAAATTCCAATATTTCACTTGAATTTTGGTGTGTGTGCTTTATTGCTTGGATCGTCTATGGTTTGGTTTGGTTTGGTTTGGTTGACATGCTTTGATGACAACAATGTGCCTATTGTCAAAACATTTTAAGCTTGTGACTTGTGTTCGTTGCTGTTGCTTCTGCGGCTGCTGCTGCTGCTGCTGCTGCTGCATTCATATCATCAGTTCACATGGTTTACATGCCACTTTTATGAATTATGCTATGCCAAAAGCCAAGCCAAAGCAAAACCAAAACGAACTGAATTGCATTATGGAAGTGTCGAAGCAGAGGATATGCAAGCTCACTATGTGCATTAGTCGCATCTCATGCTTTTATGTTATGCACTAAATGAAATTCCATTGATGTCAAATATTTCATAAAACCGTTTTAAGGAAGTGAGATACAATAGATGCACACATGCATGTGTGTGCACACACACACACACACAAACTCAGGTACTCTTTCAATTGAGTTGCAACAAACATTGAAGGCTTTAAAACTCTTTGGTGGTTTCTGGGTTCATTTTACCGATAAATGTCTACTACAATATTTAAAGGAAGTGGAGTTTGTCGAATGTAATCGACTCAACAAAGTGCGCACGTAGCGAATGTTGTCAATTTTTACCATTAAAATGTTCTTTATTTATGTGTGTATGTGTGTGTGTCTTATAAACATTAAATCATCTTTTGAGCAAATATTTTCAATAACTTCCTGAAACCAAACTGGAGCCACAAATTAAAGTCAAAGTCAACAAAAATGACATTTTAAACAACAACAAACTGCAACAAATACACAAAGACACCACTATCAATTTCTTTGCGCGCGACTTGTCTAAACATAACAGCAACAGCAACAACAACAACAATTGTAAGAAAAAATATACAAAAACAATAACAAACAAATCGCAAAAGAGTAAAATGAAGAAAAACTTAAAGAAGAAAAAGATTTGGCCTCGCATGCATGCGCAATAAATTTTCAAATGTGCACAAGTTTCCATTGAAATGAAATGTACGAAAAGGAAAACTCATGCATGGAAAAATGATAGAAATGCGTTTATTGACCAAATAAAGTAAACGAACGAAAACGGCAGTAGCCGCATATATAAGTATAGCCAAGAGACCCCCTACTCCACAAAACAAAAGCAATTCAAACTATACTAAATAAACTATGTGCACCACCAAAACCAGATAATGATGATGATGACTATGCTTAACCGAATTCGATGACGATAAAATGGAGTGAAGTAAGTGAGTGCAGCGCATGCCTTGACTTATCCTAACTTGGTTCAATTGAGCTTTAACATGTCTTGACTTGACCATCGTCATACTCTTACATAGATAGTTACAATATTTATATTACGCATGTGGATGTCAGTACGATTTCATAGCAAATATTTTATTATACTAGTATCTAGCTAGTATCATTCACAATAAGTGAAATACCTATATTAAGTAGAAAGTATATTAAGTTATGGCAAAAGTTTGTAACAAGTTGAATTATGGAAGTGATTAGCATATCAAGAAAATGGATTTGCCCATACTTTATATCTTCCTATTTGAATATTAATAATAATAATAATATTATATCCCAACTAGAAACACTAAAAACAGTCTAAAATTTCACTTAGTCTTTCTATGCGACGAATTGAACATATGTAAAAATCATCATGATTGGACCATTTCAATTTTCAAAATACATAATCTTCCCCTAGTTTTATTGATGAAATTTTACACAGAGTCTTTTTTAAACTTTACTCAAATCATCAGTTCTTTACTTGATTATTGGATTGTATTGTAGATTTATTTATTATAGAAATTTTTAATTTATACAGTAACATCTAGTAGATTAATAGAAATAAATTGCATTAAAATTTAATAAAATTGATTAGAACTACTCTAATGTCTAAAGATTTTCATTATTTTAGTTAAAACGATTATTATGAAGGTCAAAAATATAGGACAGAAACAACAATGAAGGTGTACAAAAATATTTCTAATACGAAAGAAGGTATTCCGTGTAAGGTATGAAATTTTTATTAGAAGTAGATTTATCACCATAACTTCTTATACATTTCCCTAAATACCTAGATAGCAGCACACTTTTTTGGTAAAATTAATATGCATCTTGTGTATGGAATTCATAGTTTATAAAGTATAGTACTGCGTTGCTTACACTGGAATACGAATATTAACATTTCATCCGACCAAAATCTCCTACACTTAATGCACCTTCCGAAATTATTCAGTCATAGAAGGACTCTTGGTGTCAGGTTCCTGTACAATCTAATTTACCTTTACCTTAACTTTGCTTGGTAGCATACTCGAGTTACTAGGAATTATTTCCCTATATTTGTTGGCACCACTTCTAAACCCACTTATTTGCAGCATTATCCATTTTGCGTTTTACCATCTTATCGGAAGAAATATAGTATTTCAGTTAAATAGTATTTCTTCCGACGTGCTTTAATCTAATTTTTTTATTTGTGAATATTAAATTATTGGTAAAAAGTTAGCGCTAATGTATCCTAATTGTATAACCCTATGTTTTAAATCCTAAATTCCTCTATTTTTATACTTGTATATAAGTGTCTGACCCATATTCACCAACCTTGTATCTGTCAAGACCCTAGGATTACTGAATCGTATAGCACCCATATAAGCCCCGAGCAAAAGCTCCGTCGCCTGTTGCTACTACTATATAGTGCATGATATTTATATGTGGCTGATGATATTAGGCCTGTAGCCGCAAAGTAGTCACCTAGTTGCATGTCCACTAACCACAGCTCGTGCGGGTTTGGGGGCAAGTGTCATGGAATAGAATTAAAAACTCTAAGCAGGTTTAATAATACCTAACTTATTTTATAATGTAAAGGGATAATTCTCTATATATCTGTGGTACTAGTAGATTCTAAATATTTATTATAATTCATGATTCTGATTCTTAGTGCACTCTGATATAAGCTTAAGGTTGGCATAAGTCATCAAATAGAGTCACCATGAAATATAAAATAATCAAGTGATTATTACAGATGCCGTTTCCATATCTCAAGTGTCTCTTAAGCTGACTGACAGTCAGTTCACAGGGATCTAAATGAGATTGGTGTGTCTTGAAAAGGGGAAAATTTTTTTTAAACCAAATTTATAGCTCCTAATTTGCTTTATTATTCTTATTCTATTCACTAATAGAGTGTGATATGTTTTCAAGATTTGTAATACCTCAAGTTCTTCCTCTTCTACACTTTCATTTATTATTAATCTTTAATAAGATTGTTAATATACTTAATTTATTCCTTTTCGTAAATTCCAAAACATCTGCTTAAAGTTTACACAATCAATTTATCGTAGTGTAGGGTGTAGAAATCTTCTTTCTTTCTGCTGTTTTCGTTGATGCTGCACAGTTCCACCGTTGTAGTTTTGTCAAACACGATTTGTTTCTTTGTTTCGATTGCCGTTTTGGAGATTAGAGATGAAGTTGGCATTTCCAATGTTGCACTCAGTGCAAACACTCACATGGAGTTATAATATAATATAATATGTAGTTGCAAAGTAAACGCTTTGTTTGCAATTGTTTGTTGCTTCAGCTCAGCTGGTTTAACGTCTTTGCAGATACATTTCATTTGACTTGTTGTTGCTAATGCTGTTACTTGTGGATTCCAGTTATGCAGTTTATGCCACGAGTTGGTAGCATGCAGTGATGCAGCAGTGCTGATGCTGATGCTGCTGCTGTTGCTGCTGTTGCTGGTGCCTGTAGTCGCGTTGACATCGAACATGTTACAAAGCGATCAGCTTGTTACATGTCTACTACTGGCATTTTCTCTTACCAACAATTGTTTATTTTGTTATTATTGTTGCTTTGGTTGTTGTTGTTGTTGTTGCTGTTGTATCTATGCATGATGATTTATAGTAAAATATTTATTTACTGTTAAGTATACACCGCGTGTGCTGTGTGCATCTAAAGTTAATAGGCAACAAAGGCGTTGGGTGGGTGGATGGATGTGTAACTGGGTGGTGTTGTTGGTGGTGTTTTTCATCTTGGGTTAGTCAACTTAAGTGTGTAACAGGTTGCTTACTTATTTTATATTGTATATACAAATATATACTTTTGACATTAGCACAATTCATGATGCGAAAGAGGCGTGAGTACTCATACTTACAGACTATAAAAACAAGACACTCGTGTTCGTTATCAAAATTCGTGTCCTATGTAGACTGTCGTGTTTGCTGGCATTAAACGTCGTCGTCATCATCATCATTATCATCATCATCATTGTCAACATCATCAACAGCAAAATCTGCATGAAGTCACAACCAACCTAACTGTACACTTCATTTATACATATTGTATTTATCTCTCCTGGTGTCTCTCTATATGTCGCTATGTCACTGTTCCACCAAGTCTACCAATTGGTTATGTCACTTAAACATGTTATTAGATAAATTTTGTTTTGCCTGGCATATTGGTATTTTTATACTTCAAAAAGTATGAATAGACTATGTGAAATTAGCACATTATTAATCAGAAAATGTTTGAAATGAACCTGCCTCGATACAAAATAAATTAATGAATTTTTACATAAATCAGCACTATCAAGTTGACCTCAATATTCTTCTACTTAGCTACATATTGTACTTACACTTACACTTGCAACACACTTTCTTCTCTTCCATATTGTTAAATTTTATTGTAGATGCTTGTAAAAGAAAATTCTTTTTTTTTTTTGATGGTTTTTCAATAAGCATGTCAAGCTGTATAAAGTAGCAGGACGAAATGTTAGAGAAAAATATAAAAACAAACATAAATCACATTGCGACTTATCACAAATCTAACATAGAGAACTGAGTTCTATTCAACAACAAAACAACAACACTACATATTGTTCTATGTACGAGAGTATGTATGCCAATGCCATTGCAGTTGCCTTTTCTTTGGGGATTTCTCTAGTAGAATATCTACATGAAAAATCTTTTACTTCATTTCCAAAGGCATCAGCATCATTGGAGTAGTGAAGATTGGAAAAAGTGACAAAGAGAAAGAGGAAAATATGAAACGTTTTTACTAGTGCAGGACTTTTAGGAAAATTATGACAAGATGTCAGATATATGATAAGCATCGAAATCGATTTCACAGAGCAACAGTAATAACAACAAACATATTCACTAACCTAAGTCACTTGCCTTTACTTGGTAAAATCCAAAATGAGATACTTTTCTGCATATGAAGCTTATGCTTAGGATGTTGTGTTTTTATTGTGAAACGTCAAGAGCCAAGGCGACATCAGACCATTATATCATGCTGCGTACAACAATAACAAATATCAACAAGAGCCAAACCAACAACAGAGACAAGAACTACAAGATAGTCATGTTTTAAAAGCTTTGGCTTTAAACAAAAGTGTCATAAATCTTTTAAAGCGACACAAAAGAACTTGACACACTGAAATAAATACTAACAGCAACAACAACATTAAACCACCCCACGCATTCATACTTTTGCCAATCTGCATATACAACTATCCTTACTCCCCCGTATCAGTTCGCTCTGTATCTCTTTCTCTACCTCTCTCTCTCTCTCTCTCTTGTCTGGGTTCTATCACAATGGGCAAGCGAGCGAACGAGCGCCTGACTAGTCACATGGTGAAAAAGGATACTAATGCACGTAATACGTTCCACTTGAATTGATAACAAAGGCATGCGCTCTGCTTTCGGTGCATGGGGCCTTATTCATTTACTACTTATTCGTTTGTTCTTGTTCTCATTCGTTTATCCCAAGTGTATAAGATTGTATTGTCCACATTTATGTCCGACCGACTTCCGACCCTCCGAAATTCTTATGTTCTCCTCCGTTCATAGTTTCTTTTGTACTAAGTTTGTACACTGCACAACGATGTAAACTGTTTTTTTACCTCTAGTATAATATTTGTTATGTGAGACATCATAGATTAGGTTATAGGAGTATGTAATCAATATTGTCAGATCAATATTGAGTATAGCTTTTAATTTTACTCAGCCACCATGATGTGACTTTTAAAACTTATTGCTAATCTGTAAAAGAAAAACTTCATTTTTAGTTTTTCTCATACAGAACTAAAATTGTACACAGGATGTCCAATATCATCTTTATTAAGACTACTTAAAGTACAATAATAGTTAACCATCGAAATCATTCAAACACAAGATGATTTTTAGCTTAATAAGTAGTAAAAAATGAACAAATTCTTCAGTCTTCCTAGAATGGAACTGCAATTAGGAACAGAGCTGCCTTTATCAACTGTAATTATTTGTTTCATTCAATCATTGGGACTACTATTTAAAGCAGAAACTACCAGTTCAAATCAACCACACTCATATTTTTCAGAATCTTTCTATTACTATGTGTGGCATTAAATTATTATTAAAGATCAATAGAACAACTTCGAACCTACGGAGAACAGAGAGTTGATGATTTTGTCAATTATGTACTATAAAGGTTTTGGTGACAATGAAAATATATGTAAGTATGGATAACCAAATCAAAACAAAAGTATTCTATTTGGTATGTGCAAAAGTCATTTTTCCCATCAAATTACCATTTGTTTTGCTCTTTTTAAAACGCTTTGAATGGTGAAACATTTGATTCTGATGAGGCTGTCAAAAACGACACAATTTTATGCTCATAAGGATGAGAAGTTCTACGATGATGGAACAATGAAACTTCCCGAAAGATGGATGAAAATGGTCCAATAAAACGGCTAAAACATAATCGATTAATGTTTGTCTTACATATAATAAATAAATTTTGAATTTAATGAAATAATCGACATGCCTTTTGCAAACACCCAAATGATAATATTTATTACAAGAAGGGTATCTTAGCTTTAGTGAGACCAAAATTGCAATATTTTTTTTATTTTGTATTGTTTTTTTTTTGTTTTGTGTGTAAGTATATCTTTCTTTTTTGGGTTAACATAGATGATCATGTGCATAGATTTTTCTATGTAAAAATGCACTTGAAGTTAAATGAATGTCATCTACTCTAAGCTATTCTCTTCTTGTATCTGTTTTAAATGTTATTGTTGTTTTTGTTGTTCTTGTGTTGAGTGAGCGTACGTGAGGATTTTGTGTTAAAATTGAATAAAGTCAAAAATGCTTGATAAATGGGCCATAAGATATTTACGACAGCAACATTATCGTTTATTAAATCGAGAACTTTGTATGTTAAGCTTTTGATGTTGGTTTCTTCTTTCGTTATTTTTTTATTTTTCTTTATATATTGAATGGGTACTTCTGAGTAAATAAGTAGGTGGTGTATGTAACTATTTATCTTTTCTTTTGTTGTTATTGTTATCGTTGTGCTGTTGTAGAGGGAAAGTAAAATCTTTAGTAGATGTTAATCATTGTATTATGGTGCATGCGACATGCTTAAGTGAGGCTGACAACGCCTTTGTTTGTCATGTTTCATGTGTAAAAAAAAAAAAAATGGAGGCCAAGTAGGTTCAAGTATTCTAATCAAAAATACAATGATCAATGAATAATATTATACAAGATCTAGAAACCTAGTTGCTTTATAATATTGTATGATTTTTATACTAGTGTGTAAATAATAAAAGTTCAATTACTGTCCTTGATAGAACTAAAAATGCTTTTGACACACCAAAAATACTCATGTTTTCTCGTATACTACAACTTCCTTTAACAATATGTTGTTGTATCAAATACAATACAACTAAACTACAACAAGAACAAGCAATTAATCAAAACATTGAAATCAACACCAGTTCAATGTTAATAATGACTATTTTAGAATTAAACGACAGCAAAAATCCAATAAAATGAAAAATAAACAAGCAAAAAGAAATAAAACTAAAACAACAAAATTATAGACGCGTGAGTGCGCACAACGACGCACCAAACGATAAAGTCAAACACCTTTAAAAATGTCAAAATTGTTGATGTCTAAAATTTGTTATATGCCACCAACTGACAGATAGACAGACAGACAGACAAAGAGACAGACTAACTGACTGAAAGACAGACAGACAAACTAAAATAAGTAAGGCCTATCATGACACAAACATAGTAAATGAGGTTTCGACAAAAATTTGGCATGAACAAATTAAATATGGTAAAAAAGAAAGAGAATAAATAAATAAAAGAAAAAAAAAAGAAAAGAAAAGAATACAAAATTTAAAGCAAAATAGATAAACTTATAAATAAAATAAAAAACTGGGAAAAAAATTAAAAATTCATTAAATGGAATATTGGGCAACCCTGCTTCCTCTACTGTTCTACACAGAATATCCTTTAAAAACCATTGAGTGTCTCACATCTTGACGGAGAAGCTAATAGCTCAACAATCGCACCACATACAAGGCAGAGATCTATACGGTGGCGGATGAGTGTGCAACAAAGAGATCACAACTGCCTACTTCTCTAGCAGTTGCTGATATTCACAGACCTTTACAATCGAGTCTCTCAAAGCTGGAAGAGAGAACCAAGGAGCTAGCAGGCATAAAGTGGATGGATGAGTGTAGAAACACTGTCGCTAAAACAATTTACCAACATAAACAAAGCTTCGAGCACCTACACTTTAAAAATTAAATGTTTGGTCTTAATGCGGCACTGCACAATTGGGCTGCAAGGCTCCACATCAAAAGTTCTATTGAAGTTGTCAAGCTGGGCTAGCATGACTGAGGATTCAACATCTTCTTTGATTGTCCAGCTATTCTTGGAGGATGAACCCGTTTTCTAGAGAAACCGTTCTTTGAGGATTTGGGCATTTTGGCTGAAGTTCCACTAGAAGAGCACCAAAATGGGTTCCAAAAATAGAAGAGGCTTTTAATGTTTGTTTACTTGTTGTTTTTAAAGACCCATGAGTGTAACAACCTTTCGTGATGGCAACGATATCTCTTATGATCGAAATTAATCAGCAACGATAACAGCTCTTAATCAAGAATTGCTTTTTTACAGTTCCGGACCCAAAGAGTACCAAAAGAAACCGTATTGCATAGACTTCGTTGTTCGTCCGTCTGTCCTCGGGTCATATCTCATAAACCGCTATAGCTATCAAGTTGAAATTTTCACAGAAGATGTAGTTCTATCCGGACAAATACTACTTCAAAAACCCAAGGGGTCCCCATACAAGAAACATTTTGGATTGCATGGCAGATATACGATCCAGTCATCCCACGAACTTGAAGCTTAAAAGGTTGATTGGATTACTAGGGAGGGTACCTCCCATACAAACCCCCATTAAAATTCAGGTTCTTATTAGAAAAACTTTTTAATTTTTTGTTCTATCGGACTGAAATTTAGACACTATATATTTTTGATATAGGCACGGTATTTTTTTTTTTTTTGGAATCAGTCAAATCAAACCCCAATCTGGTACGGAACCCTCCGTCTACGAGTCTGACTCGCACTTGGCCCATTTTGTTTATTTTTGTTTTGTTACAACATAATTACAGTCATAGGCTCTAGAAAGCCTTTGCGGCCACATTATTCAAATTAAACGAAATCAAAAGTTCAAAAAAAAAATAGGAGGAACAAGCTAAGACCTTAAAAAATGTTATAAAAAAAAGATTTTTGAATTAAATATAAGAAAAATTAAAACAAATAAGTCAAAATGTAAAGATACAAATGAAAAGAAGATTAATTACAAACGACAAATTACGTTCAATGTCGCATTAATTGAGCAAGTGAATAATTGTATCTCCTCTCCCTTTAATTGAATCTCTGTTGCTATTATGTCTTAAGACTTGGATGGTAAGCACCTGAATGAATGATGGAATGATTGAGTGATTGCAGTAATTCATGTATCTGCGTAGATAGAAAAAGAAACAAAAACAAAACAAGAATTTGTCATTGGTGGCGGGAGCCTATAAAAGAATCAATGGTTGGTTGAACTTTATTTTGATTTCGCACACATCTAAGCCAAAATACGCAATCAAGGTCAATTAAAAATACAATTTTTATATGTGGCAATGAATCAAATGAAAGAAAATCAACATAACAACGAAAGATTGATGGAAAAAATGTGTTCAAAATGTTAAGTGATGTTGAATAATGCAAACGGAAGTGCACAAACAGGGGTGTGCCTTGTGGCAAATACAATCATCCACTTGCTGCTACAATAAGAGAAAAAAAAAAAAAAAAAACAAATATAAACCAATAGTAGCAACATTAACAAGATTAAATGGTCCACACTGTGATGACTTCATTGTACTATTAATTTGGTATGGCAGCAAAACGCGTGTGTGCAACCATTTGGCTTGGCATGCCTTCGGCTACTTGGTGCAAACCAAACCAAATTATTTAACTAACTTGATGTACAATATTTAAAATGGTTTCGGGTATTTGGCTAAATATCAATAGAAGTAGCACAGCCACAGCCACAGCCACAGCACAAGCACCAGAAGCAATTTAAGTCTAAATTTACCTTTACCTAGGTGCCTAAGTGCGAGTCACTGACATTTGGCTACTGCAATTTTTATTCAGTTGGATTCTTTCTCATATGAATGTAATATCTTGCCTTTGGTGATGTCTTTTTTTCTTTTTGTTTTTTTGTTTTTTATGTTATTTGTGGTAACTGCGGCTTTTAGCGCATTTATGCACAAATTATAAACCAAACACACATACACACACGTACAATATACATACTCTATTCACTCGTACACCTCATAGATATGTATGTAGATATACTCGATATATATTAGTTATGGTCTAATTGTAAAAAATTGTTTAGCCGCGAAGCTATGCGCGAAATTTACTTTACTTCACTCGTTTTTTATACCCGCATAGCCTGCGGTCATTGCGGTTTATCATCGCTTTTGATTAAAACATTTTGAAAGTAAATCAAATAAAACCAAAAACCAGTAAATATAAAATCGAGAATAAACATTCAATTCGGTTAAATTGAATATTAAATACCTTTCATGGAAATGTGTATAAAGTAAGAAAAGTTTTCTAATTGAAACAATGCAATTTGATTGAAAAGTTTAAAGTTGTTGAATTTTAGAAATTAATTCGAACATTCCGATTTGAAGGGACGTTGGTTCTTGTTATCAGATTAACTGATTGAAAAGCTTTGTCTGTTGTATTGCTTAGAATATGCAAAAGTTTTTCATTTAAAAATTGATATTTTTTGTATTTAATTTATCATAGTTTCTACCATAAACATTTCATCTAGTCTAGTTTAGGTCTAATGGTTTCATTGGACATTTCACTTCCAGTAAATGGATATGTTATCATTTCTGTTCATTGATACAAACATTACAGATTAAGGGATAATACCCAACTCACATTGTTATGACTCTGATTGGTACGAAAACCTTGTGGAGGGAAGAATGAAAATTGCATAGGAATCCAACCAACATCTACTATTTAGCAATTGTAAATAATTTGTTGCTTTGTACCATAATTCGATTATATTATTATTTTTGTTTTTTTCTGTTTGGGCTTTCATTGTGGTCAATTGTGTGTACCAAACCTTTATTTATTGCGGTCGCAAAATATTTGTATTTAGTATTTAGTTTTATGTATTTATGTGCTCGCGTTAATTGAACTTGTTTATTAAAAGTGCTTAGAAGGGGAAATGCCGGCACCACCCACTGTGTATAATCTATAGATACAAATATACACATATACACATATACATTTGTACATATGACTACTTAAAAAATCTACATATAAAATGCATAATCAAGATCAAATGTACGTATGAGTAATCATTAACTCAGCACAATAAGCAAAACAATCACAACAGCAACAGCAACAGCAAAAGCCATAGCAACAAACTTATAGAAAGTCATTATTTTGGTCTTATCTATTGTGGGTCGTTTTTGTTGTTATTACTATTGTTCAGCACTTTCATTAATAAACCAAAACATAAATCGCAGTTAGACAAAACTCAACCATTCATTCTTTCAGTTCTTGTTCATTTGTTCGCTGAGCCATGAAGCTGTGATTAATCTCGCGCAAATTGTGCACATCAGCAGCAGCAGCAGCAGATACTTCATCATCAGCATTTGCATCAGCATAAGTAACAGTTACAGCAACAACAAAAGCCTCATGTGTCCCACACACAAAGAAAATGAAAAGAAAATAATGCAACAAAAGAGCAACACAAAAAACAAAAATCATTTCAGTTCAGAAAAAAATTAAAATTCCATATACAATTCATTGGAAATTCAAAACCCTAATCTGCATGCATGAATGCGCATACATGAGAACCCCCAAAGAATCCAATCTACCTTCCTGTCCGTCCTCCACATTCTCCACAATCTCAACAATACCAATGCGATTGAAGTCATTCATTATAATTCAAGTCTCTTGTGCTTAGACAAGAACAAATGATTTCCCACTGTTATTGATGATGTGTTGATTAGGTTCTGAAAAATAACTCTTACACTACTACACATGTAAACATTTATTAAACATTTTTGGATTTCTGAATATTAAAACGTAAAAAAGACATAGGAAAAATTTTACACAGATTTTTAATGCTTTTTTTTTATACTTTGAACTCGGCATGGGGTTGAGTAGTAGGCTGACGCTCGTGTGCGGTCACAGGAATTAGGTCATGTTTAATAAATAAAAAAAATATAAGCACAGCAACAAACATATTTGCTTGCAATTTGCAACAAACACGTTAACAATATACACACACGTACATACAAAAACAGTCACAGATACTCTGATATTAAAAGGCAACCAACAGCGCCATTATAACTAATGAATTTGCACGCTTATAACAACAACATCAAACAGCCAAAACATTGCAAAAATGATTGAGTGAATGAATGGCTGAATGAGTGAAGTGAAAAAGCTTAAAAGGAACCACCAACACCACCACCACTGCCACAAAGGAAATAAATATAATCAAATCACAATATAACAAAGAGTGCGACTTTATAATAATGAAAGAATATAAATATTATATTTTTTTGTTTGTTGCCAGTTTTGCAGGCTTTAATTGCATGATAAATTTTATTTTATTTATTATTATGTTTTTATTTATTTTTTTTTTTTTAATTTTTTGTGGAAATAATTTTCAAAGCTTACAAAATACCGAGCTCGCTATTTGCTATTGTGTTGCAGTCTTTCGTTTTTGATTAACTTTACCATGGTTTAAGTATATTGTTGTGCTTGATTCTTATTTGATTTTCTGGTCAAATGATCAAATTACCAAATATTGTTGCCCATTATTTGATTTTGAAGTGTGCCACCACAGAACAACAACGATCGACTTTTATTACGCAAAAATCAAAAAATAAATAAAATGAATAAATTTTATATTTAGCAACTGACTGACAAATTTCAACTTCAACACGCGCTGCTGTCATTGCCTTTTAACTACCGAATTTCATAATTTTTTACATGCAATTTGATCTTTTGTAGTTTGTTTGTTTGTGTGGAAAATAATTAACCAACCAATCAATTAATTAACAAACGAAAACATTATTTTAGCAGTAAATGAGTTTGTGATCAAACTTACTATTCTTTAGTTAGATCTTATAAACGAATGCATAAACTTGAAGCCTCTTATTACGAGGAACCCTCAATAAAGTTCATTAATCTATCTGCATTACTTAGAAAAAACCTCCTGGCAATGCTTAATAGAAGTCGATTTGGAAAACTCATTTATTAACTGAAATAATAAAATGCGGATTGGAACATTTGCTCTACCATTGCAAGGTCTTTGCTTGGACCATATTCCACCATCTGGGTAATCAGTATATGGAACCAAATGAAATTGATCTTGCAAGAAAACTCATCTCTTCTGAGGTTTGCGCATTTTTATCTTGATGGTTAAGTAAACAAACAAAATTTCGGAATCTGGGAACCGGAAAATCCACATGTCGTGCAGAAGCCAATGCATACAGATCAAGTCTCTGTGTGGTGTGGATTTTGGAATGGTGGTGGGTATTGGCCCTTTCTTTTTAAAAAAAAAACATTAACTGACCTTTCGTGGCAGGAATTGGAAGAAATCGATTTCGATTCTAGCTATGGTTTCAACAAGTTAACACAAGTATAGCAACCGCCGCTTGTAGCATCAACCTTTTGCGCAGAAGATTCAGCAACTGTATGCTTAGTCGTTTTTGCGATGTCCAGTGATGAACAAATTGACCACGAAACTGTAAACAAAGTGTTTAAAAATTGGTATTCCAACAGCAAAAAATAAAATAATTTTTCATACTTAATCGGAAGAATCACTCTATCAAATAGTGTAAAATTCATTTAAAAAAAAAATATGTTTTATCCATTACATGGCCAAACCAAAATCGGACTAATAGATGGTGTACACTTTATCTATCCAAACAAAATATTTGAAATCAACAATTTTAGCATTGTAGTTACTTCTATTTTAAGGCTACTCTGCAATGAGAGAGTAAAGAATATTTTGGATATAATATTTAATATTTTAGATGAATCAATTTAGCAATTATTTACTTTTGTTAACAAAAAATTGTGTCTCTTAATTGTTGAAATTTTGTTTTCTCACTACTAGTGAATTTACATGTTACAAATTTTGCAAAACAAGAACAAAATAGAAAAGAAGTTGACATTCTATATGCAATCTTAGGTCAAGCCCAATGAATTTGTATGGTTGCATTGTTTAAGAATCAACATAAAACATTCATCCAATGGGTTCAAATTTAAAAGTGTTAATGGTTTGTGAAAATATGTTGGTTTGAATTTAAAAATGTAGCAGCAACTGATACCATATGGTTTGATGTGTGGGCTTTAGAATCCAATCCAGTTTACGAGGAACTTCGGTTGAAACAAATTACCATCATCCGGTAATAAGAAATATTGTAGAAGTGTCTAGACAAATTTATTTATTTTTAGTTTTATTAATATTTAATTTTTAGTTACAAAATATTTTAATGTGCTTTGGCCGTTTTGGTTTCTTTGTTTTGTCTTTTGCCCCAGTTACTGGCAGTCAATAAATTTTCCAAAACAGCAGTCAATCAATGAATTAGTTTTCCAGTCAATTGGCTTTTCTGTCTGTCTTTTAATAATTCTTTATTGCTCTGTTTGTTTCTCTATCTATCTATTTGGGTATATACGAGTACATACATATAGTCTGAAGTTGTGGTCTTTTTGTTGTCACTTGAGTTGTTGCAGATATTTTTGTTGATACATTTGCAACTGCTGCTGCTGTTGTTGTTGTTGTTGTTATACCCAGAAGCTGTGTTTTTTTTTTGCAACTTTACGTTCAAAAAGTTGGAGGTCAAGTAATTTACAATCAAAGACATGATTTTAAATTTAATAAGGTTTATTGCTCTAAGATAATTTTGGGCTTTTTTAGCTTTGTTATAAATATATTTTAAGACATCATCATCGCTTTTAGAATGTTGTAAAAATATCATAATGATCAACATGATGAACAAAGATCAAGATGTATCTAAAAACATAAAAGCCGGTAATATGTAAAATAGTGTGTCTAACAATTTGAATGAATATAATCAGTCATCATTGATCACCATTATTGTTATTATTGTTAATTGGTTAAAGCATGAATTTGCAGTCACTTGGTGGTGGAATGAACAAGAGAAGGGAGTACAAAAATGATTGACAATGGAACTTAAGATGTTGCAATGAAACTTACTTTAAAAGTTAAATGTTCAAATTTGGGAAATAATAGAAAAAATAATTACCTTCGCCCACCATTTATTTTTTGTAGAGTACTTTAAACTTTGTTGGATGTGTTACAAACATCACAGTTATAGTGTGTATGCCATTTATATTATAGGGTACACAAAAATGCTATAAAATGTACTGCTACAATTGGCAAATTGAAAATTGCGCTTGGGAAGTATTTCTATATATATTATTGTTGTATCTGTTGCTTTTGATTCTGTTGTTGCCACAAAGAAGGCGGAAGCCAAAAGCCAACAAACCATCAAAACGAAAACTAAGCAAAACAAAATAAAAATAAAACGAACACAAAAATAAAACAAAACAAATCAAAGCAAAAACCAAAATAACAAACGCACAACAAAAGTAGTCAACGAACAGTGAACAAACGAAAAAAAAGAAAGAACCTTTTGCATGCCACTCAACTCAAAGTTGCCCCAAAGTCAAATACGCATACGTTTGCAATAATAATAACAACAGCAGCAACAACAACAACTAAAATGTATCTGAATGAGTTGAAAGAGGGAAAAATACACACGCATGTACTCGTAGAGAGACAACAACGATGAAGATAATAATGACGATGATGATGATGATGATGATGACGACGTTTCAATTTCAGTTTGTTGGTGCAATGAAATTCTTCTTCAAAGGCATTTTAATGAATTGCTACATTCTATCTACGCGTAGTCAGGTCTTTGACTTTGATTGCAACAAACTCACTGTTATTCCTTACCTTACATCCGCAAGAAGAAGAAGAAGAAGTTGGTATCTGTATCTACTTTACTACTCGTATGAGGGAGGAGGTTTGAGGATGTTGATACCGGTACCCGGTGATGACGATGGTTGGTGATGGTTTGATGATGATGTTGTGGCGTATCAAGCGAGAAGAAGCATTATGCATGTTGGTAATTTTCTCAGTGCATCAATTTATGCAAATGGTTTCTTCGGTAAGTAACAATAGCAACAACATAATAATGATAATGATGATGCTACGGTAAAAATGGCAATTGCAGTTAGCTGCGGGGTTAAAAACAAGTCTATACCAGTGACTATAATCAAACAGACTACGATATAGAAAGAAGAATGAAAGCAGTGATTGGGGGAAAGACAAACTGAAAGGGAGAGTGAGTAAGTGAGTGGGATTACATTTAAAATAACCAGATTTGGATTCACCGGAATTTAAATACCTTTTACTCTAAAGTTTTTCACATTTTCTATGCAATCAGCACACAATACAAAACGATAGATAAAGATTCGTTTGAATATCTTAAGAAAACTCATAGGTATACAATATTTTCTTTGGATATAATTTTGGACATTTTGTACAAATTGTCAAGTAATCAAGATAACTTTGATCTTAACAAAGTTGATATCACACACTTGATATAAGAAAATAAAAGATCTTAAAGTAATCAGTTAATTTTTGGTTATTTCTTGTTACTGTTTCTGTACTAAACTTCTATTTGA
This sequence comes from Amiota minor, assembly GCA_037043295.1. Lineage (NCBI taxonomy): Eukaryota > Metazoa > Arthropoda > Insecta > Diptera > Drosophilidae > Amiota > Amiota minor. The sequence goes on from JBAMAW010001038.1 coordinate 2,249,599, forward strand.
TAGCTCAAAAACTCAGAGTTTAGAGTATATAAGTCCAGGCAGAAAGACTAGGCCTAAACAATGCTCCTTGTCGTGTTGTTTGTTTCCATATAAAATATATTGTGGATTCTCTGACTTACAAACATCACACCGAATTAATAATACCCATTTACTGTAGTGTGAAAGGCATAAAATTCACTGTTAGATGACATCTTGGCTCAAAGTACCTCAAAGTACATTAAATGAAAAACTCCTCTAGAGATGAGAGACGTAAGTATTTGCTGGTGTCTCTTGTGTGTGTTAATGTACTTACTTTTCTTTTACCTATGTTCTTCCATTTATGATGATGTTGCTTTTTTTGAGATACATTTACATACTCATGTTCTAAACAAGTTGTTAGCATAATAATTACAGAATTATTTTCTTTTCTGACAGGAAAATAACATGCAACGTACTTCATATTTAACGTATTTTCCAATTTTGCTTTTATCTATTTTCAATTTTCATAATTTTGAATACATAAATTACTTTTCACATTTCATAGAAATATCAAATAAACATGGAAATGTTATTATTATTGAATTAATTGTTGTTACATATTTCCATTGTTGCATGTTATTTTCATAGATAATTTGTTTGTGCCGGATATGCATAAATATTGTATGAAGACATAAAACCGAAAGACTCAAGCAACAAACTTACTTTGCTATGCAAGAATAAATACGAGTAAAATAAATGAAAGTAGCAACAGCCACAGTAAAAATAATTTATTTAATAAGTTAATAATTCATTTAATTTCATTATTAATTAAATGCAAAAAAAAAAAAAACTTCACTTAAAAAGCCAATTATTGTTTTTAATGATGAATGAACTTTCACTTGTGATTTTATTATAGAAGATTAGATTATGTGGCAAATTCATTTTCATTTTTTCACTCTCATTTGAGGCTGAACACGCCTTCGCCTCCGAAGAGTCACACATTTGTTCTACTTAAAAAAAAAAACTGTTATATTTGTTGACCTCAATTTTCTAGGTATTATTTTTTATTATTATTCTTATTGTTGTTATGAGTTACATGAACATTTAGAACTCTTTGTTAGTAAGGGCCACCTACACTCTATTATTAAAAAGTAGTTCAGATGATTCCACAGTTGCTACAATAAATTGTAGTGCCCCACTTGATTTCATGAATCGCTTTGGCTTTTGAACATTTTAATTTTAGTTATTTCATATTTGTGTTTTTATTGTTGCAATAGTAATAATTCTATGTTGTTGTTTGATTGAAATGCTAAATGTGAATTCTACTGGTTTTTATTTTTATTTTATTTTTTTTTTTGTCTGGGTACCAGAAAATAGTTTCACATTGTAAATCATAAATGTGGTATTTATGGTGTCAAATTGATCTTCCTTACATCTTTGTGCTCGTATAGCTCTAACTGATTGACTGCCCAACTATAATATCTTATTTGTATTGAAAGTGAGTTTGTTGTTTTGGGTCTTACAAAATTTATTTTAATTTGTATGTGGGTGGTTGCTTTCTAAGTATCAAATTGGTTATAGATTACAATTTTTATCATTTCATTGCTTACCTGATTGATTGGAATTATTAATATCCCTGGTTTTTAATGAGACTACAATGATTTATCTGAAATTATAAATAAAGAATATACATTTTTGTTAATTAAAAATCTTTCATTTACAAAGTTGTTGAAATGAAAGTATATGATTCTGAAATCCACAATGTTAGAAAGCTCAAAACGAGGCAAGAAGCACGATAACATCATATCAACGTGTCATCCATCAACAGTACGCCATATCATATTGGCATCAAAACGGTCGAACGCACAAGGCCGTACCTGCAGGACGAAGTTTTCAATATTTGTTCTTTTTGTTGAAGTCAAACTTTTTTACCAAAAATTTGAGTGAAAAAATACAAATCGTCACGTTTTAGTATTTTCTGTATCTCATGAACCGCACTAGGTAGAGACTTCAAATTTTCACAAAATGTGTATTTCTATTTCCATATCCCAACACTTAATAAAATTTTTGGAAAACCCACCGAAAGTCTCAAAAAATACAACAACAACATGCAGTTTGTCTGTATAAAAATGTTCATAACAACAACATGCAAGCAAACAGCTTGTGTGTTGTACAAAAACAAACGGATAAAACGAAGAAAAGAGAACGAGAAACACACAGAAGCTCGTTGATGATCTAATTTACGTGCAAAAGGAGACAGACGGCAACCCTAAGCACAACAACAACAACAATCAGACACGTCAAGAAATCAAAAGCAATATTCAGATGGACAGATAGACAGACTAACAGACTTTGATATGATCTCTCTGTCTGTTCTTCACTTCTATCACGTGTACGATGGCACACGCGCAATTTTTTCTATATTATATTTATATTTTATTATATTACATATTTATATATTGCAAAACTATCAAATTCACCTGCGCTTAAATCTCTATTTCTTGCCACATTTATAAGGGTGTCCATATTTGTTATGAAAATTGTTTTCAGCCCCCCTTTGGATCAACTTTGCCTTGTATTTATTATAAGTTGTCTTTGGCTTGTTTTTCTTCTCTTTACGATTGCTAAGAGTTCTCGGTCACTGGTCATTCTTCTTAAAACTTCAGCATTGGTAACACGATTCGACCATGATATTTTAAGGAATTTTTGAAAGAGATGTCTTTCTACTACTACTTGAGAAAAGTATTTCGCGCTTTTTCTATAGGACATTTAGTTTCTTTGTAGCAATCCCAATCCCCAAAAGTGGGCAGTACAAATTTCTTGTGCAACATATATCTTTATCACCTATTCCAATAAACTGGAGAATTCGCATAAGCTTGTCATGTTTGAAGCTTTTTTTTATGGCCGATGAAGTATAGGAAACAAACATATTTTTGAACGTCTCTGCAATTTTGTACTAAATCTCAAATACAAAGCAAGGCCTCTGGAGTTCCAAGTCCTTCTCTAAACCCAAATTGTGACTGGCATATTGCTTGCTCTCGTTTTATAATTTTTGTATGTAATTATAATATTAAGAGAAATCTTTTCATTTGATAGATGAAAGTTATTGCATTTATGAGGCATCAAGGTGATTCAGAGAACTCTACGTGGTATCACAATGGTCTTATAATGTACATTAGGTCCAGGTGCGATCAACGGTTCCATTTTATCTGCAGCTTTGTATATAAATTATAATATTTATTTATTTTAGGTATATTACTGATCCAAAATTAACTAAGCGCACTTGTGCGTATTGTCGTGTGCCTCTTGCAGACAGATAAGAAAAATTAAAAAAAAAAATATATATTGTTTTGGGTCACAATTGTGAACTATGTATAGAAACTTTAGCGAATATTCATGGACGAATGCCTTTGTGGTGTGTGCACATGTGTGGGCGCAAGTGTTCATAATGAATTTCTGACATGTTTAATGTGGCATGCATAGTAGAATTTTGTCATTGTTGCATATTGAAATCGAAAATGTTTTTGTCCATTGACCAAAATTGTTGAAACCAAGTCAAAGTGCTATGAGTTAAAGCAACAATAACAACAACACGTGTCGGCCATTAATGTCAACTTTTGAGGGTAAAACACACACACAATAACATTTGGTCCCAGCATGCAGAATTTCTACATATGAAAACATTTTGCAACAGCTGCAACAAAATTAAACTGAAGTGCAGTAAGTTCTTAGCTGTGAGTTGGTTAAATGTTTGAAAATAGTAAAATAGCGTCAATAAACTATTGCCACATTGATTTATTGTTTGTCAATCAAACATGGCTTGGCATATGGTACTGTAATAACAATTGCAACAACAACACCAACAACAACAGCAACAACAACAACAACAACTGAAATAACAGTAACAATGAATATGTATGTATCTTTTGTGTTTCCGCAGCAATTAAACCATGGCGACCGTCATGTTGTTTGTCTTGGTTGCTTGTATCTTTGTATCTTATTTAGGTTTGATTGGCGTTGGCGGATTGATGAATGCAACATACTACAACGGAAGCAGGAAGGAGAAAGCTACGTCTTAAGCTTTGAATGTTATTATGATTATTATAGATCTAATAAAACACAATGCCCAAGAAAGACATCATGTTGGGTAGAGCTCAAGTCAATGAACATGGACAATGATAATCGATCACTAGAAAGCGTTCACTGGACTACAATTAAATTGTAAATTGTTTCAAAAAAAGAAAAAAACAAAACAATTTAATAAAAATAAAAAGTGAAATACAAAAAATTTCACTTCTACACTATTTTTTTGATCACCCTCCCCCTGTGTTTCGCTACTACTGTTTATCAAACTTTACTTCACGCATTGAATCGACTTAAACATTTGTTATGAAGTTTGTAACACCCAGAAGGAGACTTCGGAGACCCCATAAAGTACAAGTATAGCTCGATAAGATGAGCTCAATAAGCCATGTCCGTCTGTATGCATGAAAACTAGTCCCTCAGTTAGAGCACGAATTCTTCTTTTTAGAAGATGCTTTACATTTGTCGTAACCATCAGAATCGTACTATTAGTAAGGGTATCTCTCATACTGACATTACTGGATCGTATAGCTCCCATCCAAACCCAATTTCAAATTCATGTGCTGATTAGAACAACCTTTTGTTTTTTGTATTATAGAACTGAAATTGGGACACTCTAAATGTCTGATACATATTCACAAATTCTATTGATTTCAAAATCCTTGGATTCGGTCTAAATGTTGAAATGCAGTATGTATACTTAATTCATCTGCTCGCTCAATAACATGAAGAGTATTAGAGCTTCAGCATAGCCGAAGATAAACTTTTTTTTTTCTTGTTCAACTTTCAATTGGCAACAACTTTAATGTCTTTGGCAATTTGCTTGTAATTTACTCTAAACAATTGACAATAAAGACAACATTAAATGTATTTGAAACAACAACAGCGCAACAATAAAGTCAGTTGTTACAATAAAAGTTAATGAAATCGAATTAAAATTAAAAACAAAAGTCAATTGCACATGAAAGACATGACTACAAATGTACATAAGTATCTATCCAAGTATCTAAAAAAGTGTAAGTAAATTTGTGCGGACAAAAAAAAACCTTAAACAAAAGACTTTAAGTAAGAAACTTGCAAACAGAAATAAAAAAATAAAATAAAAAAAAAAATTGAAAAGAAATTATCAAGTGCAACTCAATGGAAAGGTAAACAACTGATTTGAGTCAATGAGTTTCATTTTCTTTCTTTCTTTGGCACTTTTACTTTTATTGTGTTTTATTGTTAATTTCATTGTTGTTGTTATTTAGCAAGTTAATTGTCGTTTTATAGTCAATTGTTGTAGTTGTTACTTGATGCTTCTGTTGTTACCGTTGTTTTTTTCTTTTTGTTGGCGTACTTAACACATGATTTTTGTTCATTTCAAATCCCTAAAAAGGTAAGAAAAACTGCTTTTGCTTTTCGAATCCATTAAAAAACCATTTTCACCATCGATTTCTTGTTATTATTTATATTTGTTGATTTTGTTATTTTTCATTTATATTCCTTTTTTAACAAGTAAAGGGTATCATTCTCCCTGAACTCTTGTATCTCCTATTTGAGATGGTTTCACTTTTCAATTCCAAACATTTATACAAAAAATACTAGTTAATTCTAATAAAGCGCATAAAAACTTCGATGAGACTTATGACAAAATGGTTTAACTTTATGTTCAATTCCATTATGGCAATGTTGTTGTTGTTATTTGATTGGTATTTATTGCAACTAATGAGTATCTTTTGCTCTTTAACACAAAAAAGAAATTTCATTTATCGAAACATAAACAACAATAAATTACAAAACATTTTGTTAAAAGAGTTTCTCTGTTATTATTTTGTTAAACTATGTAAATTGTATTTTTCTTTCCCTTCTTGCTATGAAAGAGAAGAATATTTGGTTAAATTTTGTCCATGGGAAAAAGTGTATTTATGTTTCTTTGATTTTCTTTGAAATTTTTTCTAACAAAATTTGATGTTGCCCAATGATGCTTTTATTTCGTAATGTTTTGTTTGTGTTTACAGTAGCGCAATTATGTAATACGTCATTAGTAGAATGTATAAATTGAAATTTAATAATACAGATAAGAGACAAAGAAAAAATCATAAAGAAATATTAATCATACGTCATGTTGTCTGTCTGGCATTTGGGTTATTTTATACTCAGAGAAGCCGCTGCCATTACCATCGCCAACACAATACAAAAAAAAAAAGAAAAAAAGACGTCAATTAGTTGATCTCATATGACCAAAAGCTATTTAAACTTTAACTTAAGAAATAGAAAACAAAAGAATACAAAACAAAAACAACTGCATAATCGAATAAAGTAGACAAACAAACTAAGAATGCAATTGTGCTTTCTCAACACTTTATAAATAAACATAATAAATAGATATATAATGACATTTCTACACAAAGATACACCACCAAACAAGATACTTCAGTTACTTCAACAACCACAGCAGCAACAAATGAATGTGTAAAACATGAGAGTAAAAAAAAGAAATAGAATGAAATAATTAAAAAAGAAGGTGCCAAGTAAATCAAATTCAAATGGAAAACCACTTAATTAAATACAACAAAAAAATCAACAATAATAAAACACCACAAAGCCACACCAAAACAACTCAATTTAATGGAAGTACATACAACTGACTAAAGATATATATGTAGATACATACCATACAATTCTATATATCTGCATATATGTACAGAGCATATGAATAAGTGAATACTAAACTGTTGAATAAAAAGGTGAATTGGGTACTTAGGAGGGCGGTGGAGGGATGGTAATATAAAAAATTGCATGCAAGTTAAATGCTTCGACTGCATTTGCTTAGTCACATTATCATGTTTTGTCCATTCAAAGTGGTTCAAGCGTTTGTCTATCTATCTGTCTGCTTGTCTATCTGTCTGTCTGTCTGACTATATTTCTATTAGTTTGTCATTTTATTTGTATGCATTTTGCATGCTTTGGGCGCAGCGTAGCATGGCCATTGTTAGAAGTTGCTGCACCGGCAAAACTTTAAATTATCGCTGTTGATCTTTTATCTTTTTTTGTTTTTTTGTTTTGCACTACAATATTTTGTTTCTATTTTTTTTTTTTGTTTGTATGCATAAAAATGTCTTAAGTCTTGCTACTTGTATTATGTGCATCTGTGTATGTATATGTATATCTGTGAGTGTATTTGCTCCCAACTTCTTTTACCATTCTACAAACACACAACAATAACCAAAGGAATCATTATAAAAATGTAAGAATAATGGTAACAACTGGACTCAGATACAACAACAGATACAGTAGCAATAACAAAAACAACAACAATAATAATAATAATACTAATATTATATTGCAATATCAACTAAATATGTCAATTACATTAATCAAAAAAACAAAGAGTTTTTAATGAAAATATTATATAATTAAGTTGTAAAAGAATATGAAAGATATGAAAATTGAATATTATTTAACTTTATTTATATAAAAACAAATCAAAATAAACTTTGGAAGTTAAACTTAGTTTTCATATGCAAGATAAAACTAAATTTGAGTAATAAATTTCTCGTCTAAGAAACTGTCCCTAAAATGAAGCATTAATCTTTTAAAAACACTGATGGATTTTGAAGCATAATTCACTATTTTCAGATTAAAGTAGTTTAAAAATTAACTGGTTTTGGAATATATTTCTAGACTAGGAGAATAGATAAACATTACCTTTGTACCGCCACCCGCGTTCGCTTACTTCTTCTAATAAGAAATACAAATTTATTTAAATATATTTACTCCCACAAAAGCCCCATAGAGTTCGTTCGCTGAATGATAAATACTTTGCGTATTCTGTTAGGAAATTTGTATCAATTCTTGTGCACCATTCATTTTTATTCATTGAGTCCTGTTATTATTTATAGAGGCAATCAAATTTGTTCAAATCTTGTGATTACGAAATTTAGCTTAAAATCATCTTCAAAATTTAAAAGACAAGAGGAAGAAATTGTTGGCAGTGCAAAAATATGTTTCAACCATATAAAAATGTCTTAGATGTAACAAATATCACTTGAATCATATGAAATAAATGAAATGGAAGTGTTTTTGTACTCATTGAACTTGACGAAACATGGATAGAAAGAATATATATTTTTTTATTTAAAAAAGAAACATATGTAACTTTTATTAAGAAAATTTAGAGAATTTTTCATATTTTCGTGTTTAAAAGGCTTCTTGCCTAAAAATTATTCAATTCACTTAGTGATTATTCCATAATTGAATTTGATTAATAAGAAAACTTAGAATAAGTCATTTCCTTAAATAGAGAATGATTCTATGATAGATACAAATTATTTCGAAACTTGACTCATTCATTTCCTATGTTCTTTAGACTCTTCACGAAGGAGACATTGCAGACCCCATAAAGTATATATATTCTTAATCAACTTGACGAGACGATTTGATTAAGCCATGTTTTACTGCATGTATGCGAAGTAGTCCTTCATTTTTTGAGCTAGATAACTAAAATTCTGCATGCTCACTTTCTTTTACCAGATGAATGGAACCAATAAGGTACCTTCCATACAAATCCAAAATCAAATTCTTGTCCTTAATAGAAAAACTTTTTTGGTTTTTTTTTATCGAACTGAAATTTTTAAACTTTTAATGGCTGATATACTTACACCAATTCTATAGATCTCAAAGTCCTAGAATTAGTTGAATAACTTTTTTGTTTCTTGTATTATGGAACGTAAATTTAAACAAAATAAGTCAGTATTATAGATTTGGCATAGCCGAAGATATCTGTATTTCTTCTTGTTCCTTTTTATTTTTATATTTTGAGTAAGAAAACTGTAACTTATTGATTATTTTTCAAGGTCTTAAAGTCAAAGTCAATGTTTTCATTGAATACACATTTCTAAAAGCAGTTTGATTTCTTTTAAGTTTTTTAAAAAACGTTTTTTTTTATGAAGTCTTACATTTTATAACCAAAAATGCAAATAATTAAATACAAACTAATTTTAAGTATCTGAAAACAGCCATGACTCACACTAATTGTGTAGGAATGTCATGCAGAGAGCTTAAAATTCCTTAAAAAGTATGAAAACTATTTATTGCAAAATACACATATACACTTACACTTAAAATTACTTGCACTAACACACTCTCACATATACATATACTGAAAGAAAAATCATCAAATTAATGCATGTAAACAAACTACCTGCACTGACCTTTACGCCAACTCTTAAGTTCAATAACCCTATAACACATGAAAGTTATAAAACCAAAGTATCTACAGACACACACACATACAGGTATATGTACATACATATGCACATTCACATACATGCACGACATAGAGATACTAGATACAATACATAAAAGTAGTAACAAAACTTTGTTTGTTGTTCAAATAATTTTTACTTCCTAGAAAAGAATTTAAAATGGAAAATTTGCATTCACACACACACACAAACACACACATGCACATGCAGCATACATATAAATATAAAAACACCCATACATACAGTTTAACAATGTATAGATACTAAAGCTATCACGACGAAAGTAAGAAAAAAAAAATAACGAATACCAAATACAAAATTCACAAAACTTGCAAAGAAAAAGAAATAAGAAAACAATTTTGCTAAAGAAAATAATTAACAACAACAGCAACAACAACAGAATAACAACAGCAACCCACAACTTGCAAATAAGTATCTGCAATGACAACAATAACAAAAGATACTCGTACCATAAGGAATGACAAAATACTAGATAAACAAACAAATAAACAAATAAACAAAATAAAAACTTAAAGAATGAGAACAAACATTGGCAATAAAATTGTCTTGCATTGTGATTAAAGATACTTAAAATACATGAATATGTAAATTTTTATTTGCAATTAGCATATAACAATAACAACAATAAAAACAATCAAGAAGTCATAGAAAATTAATGATTGTACATCATAAACTAAGAAACTCTTACGCACTTTTTGTACTTTCATCATTTGTTACCACTATCATCATCATTATCACCATCATCATCATCATCAGTAACAATCACCATTATCATCATCACCATCATCATTGTGCAACATGTACCTGCATCTTTGTGGCAATAAAGCAAAACCAAAGTGAACCAAAACTGAACTGAACCGAACTTAACTAAAGTAAACTTGAAATTGTTTTCATTTATTTGCTTTTGTTTTCTTTTTGTTTTGTTTTGTTTTGTTTTGTGCGAACTAAGAACACGTAACACTTCACCCACGTTGCAAGTTGCACACACTTTCATCTGCAGCAAGAAACACCAAGACAAAAATACAAGCAACTTTTGTACATTTGGTGAAAAATAAGAAAAATAAAAGAAAAAGGTGAAAAAGGAAAATGTGAAAGAGGAAGAAACATACACTGATGATGATTGCGATGTTGATGATGTTGATGATGATGATGATGAAAAAGAAAAAGGAAGAAGTAACAAGTCACTATAAGTCGACGACCCTTTTGCAATTGTTGTTGATACTTTCATGGTTGCTGTTGCTGTTGTTACTATTGCTAGTGTTGTAGATACTTTTGTTAACTTACTTTTTTTTTTTTTTTCTCTCTTTAAGCCCATGTTATTGTTGTTACAGTTGTTGTTGTAGTTGTAAATTGCTGTTTGCTGTTAAGTTTCCGTAAGTAAACTAAATGCACTCAACAGTTTGAACCAACCAAGTTTATTGTTGGTGTTGTTTAATACTTTTGCTTCAGTTATGGCTCTCAAGAGCTTGTCGCTATATTATTATTGTTGTTGTTATTGTTGTTGCTATTCTTATTTACACCCACATATAGTTGAGTAGAGTAGAGTAGAACTGAACGTTAAGCATAAATTATTAACACTCAATGACGCATGCATGCAGGCAAGAGCAGCCAGCAACAATTGCTAGTTCTTCTGCTGCCAATGCAGTTTTTCTTGCACCATAAAGCAAACAACATGCATAAATAACTTTCGTTAACAGCACAATGCGTTGCTCTTTGTCCATGTTGCTCTAAGCTGATGTTGCTGTTACTGTTGCTGTTGCCGCGTTGTTGTTTGTAGAATTTTTATTAGCTAAATTTAGCCACAAAAGCCGCTTAAGCCAAATAAAACAAGAAACATGTTTGCTGAAGTTTTTTTTTTTTTATATACATATATATTTGTTTTGTTTCTTTTGCAGTTGCTGCTGAGTTGACTTAACTTGACTTGGTCTTGGTCTCAACTACAACCAACCAAGCAACCAACCAAGTTAACTTGAGGTTGAATTTACCAAGCAAGCACCAACTACTCGACATTGAAGCGTGGCATTTTACTTAAATAGAAACAATAATGTGTGTGTGTGTGTGTATATAAAGGGGAGTCAGTCACTTACTATAGTAAAGATACAAAGGCAGACAGACAGACAAACAAACTTCGTGAAAAAAAAAACAAAAATTGTTTAAATTAACAGAATTATCGCATCTAGATATATCTAAGACCAGAAATAACACACATATCCATTATTATATTTTTTATCATCGGCAACAATGCTCAATGTTTTACCTGACAAGAAAAATGTACTCCTTAATATTTCAATAGACAATATTTCTAATCAAAATTCAAGGCATGAAGTTATATGGAGGAGGGTCCTTCTTCCTTCAGGAAATGAGTAAGTTGATCTGGAAGGAATATTGTTCCACCTTAACTTGATTCTTTTAGTCTTCTATTATAATAATGTCTCAAACATTTGATAAAATATTATGTGTACAAATAAGTTTTGACGTAAAAATACAAAAGTTGCCATCAATCGCATCTGACACTCTATTATGTTAAGGCATCATCATTTCCCTCTAAAAATCAACCTTTATGTAAACCAAATGAAATTTGCCGGAAGCGCTACTTTTTTTTTTTCAATTTGAAGAAAAGAGCAGCTGATGGACATCGATTGCTGTGCAAAGCAAATGGGTGATATATTCCATTTTAAACTCATGAGGAGTTCTTTGAAACCTTGGAAGTTACTCAACCAATCATTTCAGAATGAAGAAATCAATGCGGACTTTTTCTCCAAAGGAAAAAACGGAGGGGTTTTCCTCATCGAATTGTGAATTGGGACGAAAAGTGGATCCACAGCGTAGATTAACCAAGCCCGATTAAGCATCAACTTCAACGGATAAACCGAATATTCATGGCAAGATGCTAATGCTGTGCATCTGGTGGGATCAGCTCGGAGTGAGCCAATCCCACTGAATGAAACCATCACTAGAGTGGTTTACCAACAACAATCAAAGCAATTAACCCGAGCATTGAAGCTCAAACACCTACAATATTCCAAAAGGCATGAAAAAGAAATAATTCAGCATGACAACGCACAACTTCATGTTGGCAAAGTCGTTAAGAACATTTTGGGGGTGCTTCAATTGGAATGTCACAGTCCAACCGCCATATTCGTCACACATTGTTCCTTCCGACTAGCACTTGTTCCGGTCGATGACTCATGACCTGGTCGTGCAGCACTTTACTTATTTTGAGGTTGCCAGTAATTGGATTGAAAGAAATGATCGCCTCAAAAGACGAAGATTTTTTTACAACCAGGAAACCGTATACTCAAAAGTCATTTGTACACCCAATACAATATTATGAAATCACAGATCAAACGGTTGCCAAATGCAACTGAAAACAAATGCAGGAAATGATGAGAATCAGAACGTTGGAACAATTCTTGTAATTTAGAAATCAGAAAGGAAACAACTCCTGATGGTTAGTTCCAAAAATTGTCACAGGTTCAGGCTTATAAAGAAAGACTAGCTAGAAACATCTTAAATATTTATCTCTAGTCCTACTGGATATCGCTGGACACTTAATCGGTATATGAGAGCCACTAGGGGAATTAAACCTTGTCTACTTAATCTAACATAAATCTCTAAGAAGCCATATTAGTCCCTCAGATAATCTTAAGGCGAAAATCCATGGACTATTGAAAATACCATTAATCTAGCACTAGTCCACTAGTCCATTGGTTTTCGTCAAACTTAAACCGATGGTGAAAAGAAAGATAGAAATCTATTGACTTTATATGCAGCTTTGCTCTATATGTGCTGTTTAATATTTTTCTCTATGTTATTTATAAAACATATCAGTATAAGTTCTCATTGCTAATGATAGGTTTGCTTTATGTATCTTTCTATCACCGTGTCTTTCTCATTTTAGTTTATATGTTTATTGATCTAACTAAGTACATAAACACCCACATTAGATACCAAGAATAACTTTCCATGTTCCGATTGTATGATCTTGTGAAATCATTTAACTCCTCTGAATTAGATATTCATAATAATTTTAAACAATTAAAAATTTCTATTCTATTTCGTTTTTAGTTTGTTACAAACTTTTAACAAATATTGATATACCACAATAATAATTTTGATATAATTTTGTACGAAAAAATTATGCAGATTGTATTCTAGTTTTCGAGATGCCTATCAGCTGGAAATCATAAACTTGGTTATCGTCGTTGGTTGTTGGTCGTTATTGTTCTTATTGCCATTGCTGCAGTGCCGCTTTAATGACTCAAAAGTGCTTAGCACGCGCCATTCATGCATTGTTAATTTTATTAAAAAACCAGTTAATATTTTTATGCAAAAACTCTAAGAAATCCATAAAAACAAATACATTCAAGTTAAAAAAAAATTTTACTCATTGCTTAGATGTTGGTTGTATGTTTTTGTATTGTGTATGTATTTTGAGTAAGAATAAGTAAATATTTTGATATGAGAAAAACGTAAGTTCGTTGTTTAAGTCTTTCGTTTCCCCCCACACACAAAAATAAGAATAAACCTTTGAGAAGTGCTTAAGATACTAATTTATTATATTCTATGTAAGTACATGCAACTAAGGTCACATTATTCTTATTTAATATACAAGAAGCGTACACGTTCCATCCAAGTTACACAGACAGAATTGTATAATATCACTTAACAATATATTGTACATGTATTGTACATATTTAGATAGCAAAATAAATGAGGAAAATTAAAGAGAATCAGCCAAAGGTGGAAGGAGAGCTGGGACTGGGAGAATAAGAAGGCAAATAAACAAGCTTTATAAAGATTGTCACTATTGTTGCCAAGTTGTACATACTATTTGTGGTATAGACAAAGCAACCCTATAAACAATTCAAGCAGCAACAGCTGCCCTTTTTCGCATGCTCCATGCCTTGCAGTTAAGGCTGAAACTATTGTCCTCTTTTTTATGTAATGCACTGTAAGAAATCTTCTAGGAGAAATGAAAACATTTCCTGAAATGTAATTGATACATGATTTTTAAAAAAAATAGACATCACTATGTCTAGGTAATTTAGTCATTTCAATGCATTGATTTGCGTACATTTTTCTATGCATTTTAACTACAGCAAATAAATTGTTTACAGTGCAATTTGAATGAAGAAAGAAGTTCTTTTATGGTATTTAAAGGCAACCAGCAACACATGTATGTAGATAGTATTTCTATATTGTCATTGTTGGTATAATACTATTTTTTTTTTTTTTAAGTTAACTTAACTCTTTGGTCATTGATTTGTCTGACTGTCAGTTGGGTTGTCGTCGATTCATAGCTTTGGCAGAACATGTTCGTTGCTAGCAGCTTTGGTAGGAATAATACAAAACATAGAAGAAGAAAAGGTGTTAAGCACCAGCTCATTGCAATTGCAAATGCACCAATGAAACAAACACACAAACAGGGAAAAAGACAGACAGATGGACAGATAGACTGATGGTCAGACAGTCAGATAGAAAATGAAGTAACCACAAAGCATAAGAGAGAAGAAAAGAGTCAATGTACGCTTAAGAATCTCTACAACAGCAGAAGGACATTTCAACAAAATTGAGAAGCCAATGCTGCCACCGTCACCTTCTTCATCATCGTCCACATCATCATCATCATTATCATCACCAACATCAATGTAACACTACAGTGAAGCACTTGAAGTGTTGTAGCGTAAGAACAAATAACATAAGAGAGACGACTGACTGACAGAAAGATGAGAAATGATTTTTATACTTTATATGGACATGGATATCTGCTTCGATATTTTATCATATTCACAGAACAAACCAAAACAAAAACAAAATGTACTTAAGTCTTTTTATATGAATTCATTAAAAAAGATTAACATGTTAATGATGCACAACAACAGCAAATCAAGGTAGTAACAACCACAAGAGATACAAACAACAACAATAAAAAAATTAAAACTTTTAATGCCAAAAAAATGACACATCAACAATACAACAGAGAATGAATTTTGCACATTTTAATGTTGACGGGTTTCATTTACAAAATCGTGAAAATTATAGCAAGTTGCAGATACAGAAACATAGATACACACACACACACACACACACACACATTAAATAGTATAATAAATAACGGTAAATGAAGTTATTTTAATTATTAATTAGCTGGTTGTTTCTGTTATTGCAGTTAAATAAATTTTCGCACATAAATTTAATGTTTTTTATTTTTTTTCCTTGGTAAAAATAATAAAAATTGAAAATGATAACTGAAAAATTGCATAAAAAACAATGTTACTCAAACAATGGAAAATAAATTTGAGAAAAAAAAAAAATATGTATTTATTGTAACAAAAACTTCCAAAGTGGAAAAATAGCATTTAATTCGCTTTAAATTGCGCTTATGTCTTTTATTTTATGAGTATTTAATTTTTTTTTTTTTCATTTTATTTTTCGTTTTCCCACTTTTTATGAAATACAACTTTAAATAATACAACCAATTGGTGAAAGATACTTTTAAAAGATGATGGTATAGTATCTTTTACTAGTATATACAATTCAATTGTATTTATTTAAAGATATGTATGTAAGTATTATATCATTTCCCACAGATACAAAGTCACGATGCCGACGACGACGACGACATTGACATTTGATGCGTTTTTGAACTGTCATCATTTTTAAAGTATATTTCATTTTCACATTTTTTTTTTTTTATATATAATGATTTGGATGTTGATGACGATGGTTATGTCATATTATTTTCGGTGGTATTTCTTTTTTTCTTTTTTTTTTCTTTTGGTTTGTTAGTTGATTGTAATATGCCCACATAAATTGTTATTAGTTAAATTGTTGAAAAATCTTGTTAAAGAAGAAAATCAATTAACAAGTGACGAGTTTTGTTTCTTATGATTGTTTTAACTTTTCTCAAATTGAAATCAAGTTAGTAGGTAAATGAGACAATCCGAAGGTTTATTTAATGGATGAATGAATGCATGAAATGTAAGTTGGTTAGGTTAAACCATCAGTTTTTTATTCATCATAATGAATTCTGTTTGAGAGTTTTTCAAAATGTTGTTATGGGAATCTGTAAACTTCCATGTTATTTACCATGATAATAAATTTATTATGACTGTTTTTTTTTTTTTAATTTTAGAATATGTTCATTTTAGATTTCATAATACAAGGGTGAGAAGTAAATTGTGAATTATATCTCGTAAACTACAATAAAAAAAATATATCCTTTTCTAATTACATGAAATACACATTAGCATTAAATTAAAGAAGAATGGTTTGTTTATATTGGAATTCATTTTGAAATAAATATTTTATTTATATATTTTTTTTTATATTATTTCTTTAAAAAATTATGAATTTCAAGAGAAAACGGACAAATTTTAT
This sequence comes from Amiota minor, assembly GCA_037043295.1. Classification (NCBI taxonomy): domain Eukaryota; kingdom Metazoa; phylum Arthropoda; class Insecta; order Diptera; family Drosophilidae; genus Amiota; species Amiota minor. Next base: position 2,266,293 of record JBAMAW010001038.1, read on the forward strand.
TTTATAAGCAAAGTTGCGCGAATACTAAAATCATTTGGATTTTGTTATTAGAAAAAACGTATTTGAATATTTTGTCGGAGCTTGTGCATCCGAGTCATCTTAGATCTTCAGGAATTTATCAAGAGTAGGACTGGCAAACCGAGGGCGTGGGGTTCGAGTCCTGCACTGAAAGTATTTTTTTTTTATTTATACTTAATTCTGTCTTAATAGAGCTCTCATTCTCTCATTGCTTCAGTCATGAGCGAAAACATCGTTTATTATCTTTTGTGTTTTTGTTTTTAAAGAGAGATACAATTTTGAAAATAAATAAATAAATAAAAATAATTATAAATAATAATAATTAAAAAGCAATTCTATATCTTTGCACTTTGTGGTTTAAATTGGGATCCCAGTGTACGTTGACCTTCATACTTTAACACGCTTCTTCTTATAGATCTCCCATCATTGCAATATCGCCGAATAATTCTTGGTATAAGCTTTCTTCATAAACTTATTACTGGTAATATTGATTCGTCAGTGCTTTTAAGCCAACTTAGTTTCTGTGTCCCTAGTCGTACATCTAGAAATTACGTTTCCTTAGCTATAGGTACATGCACAACTAACTATGCCCTACATGAATCCTTTCCGAGCTTTATGCAATCTTTATAATAAGTTCTATCCCGTCCCATCGCCTGAGATCTCGCCCTCTGTGCATAACATCATCGTCCTTCGTTGGCTCTCATCCCTTCTGTCTCTGTTTGAACGACAAAAAATTTAAAACTTAAAACGTGGGTACTTAAAATAACCTATCTTGGTATTATTTTATAACGTTCAAGAAAACTTAATAAACATAAATTGATGACTTGTTCCTAATTTAAATCTGATCAGCAGATGTAAAGAATCTTAAATTAATGGCTTTTAATTAATTCACAAAACAAAGAAGTAAAAAGAAAGCAAAAGGCAGAAAAAATACGCAATTGGTTGAGAATCATTTGAAAGTTATAAAAACAACATTTTAGATCAATAAAATCTTAAGTTTTAAAAAGATAAAGAAGATGTAAGCATAAAAGAAGAAAGTGAAAATGTTAAATTTTTATTGAAAAATAAAAATTTTATTTTCCTTATAATGCAAAAAATTGTACTAAAAAGAACCTATTAACAAATGATTTCTCATTAAGTTGAAAGTTACATATTCCGAATCTTTCTTAACTTTTCTTTTTTGGTAACAAATTTATGTCAATTATGCCACGATTTTTGGTAAACCATACTGAGATACAGATGTGAGATACCTAAGTGTATCTGTGTGACACATTTCCATTGAGGCGGCAGCACGCACAACACTTGGTTTCTTGGTTCATTCAGATAACAACAAATAATACGGGAAAGCCGACAACAAAGTGACATGACTGACTTATTTATGTATATTATAATTTATGTATCTGTGAGTGAGTTTGCGTATCATTTTTCGCAAAATACTTACATAAATACAAATATAAAATTCAATGAAAATGTTTTGCAAGACAACAAAAAACCGTTAAACAAAATGATGTTTTATTTATATTGTTTATCGCTCATGTATATAAATGAGGCGGACAAGATAAAAAAGGTTAAAAACAAACAACAAAAAAAATCAAGAAGGTACTACGTGAGTCTTTTAAGTCGGCCAACTTTATCAGGTTTTGACATATAAAGAAAGCCATTTAGTTTCTTGTTTCTTTATTTATGGGATTTCGATTATGCGGGCTATCAGTCACTTACTTTTGGAATCTGGAATTGAAATTGAATTGAAATGACTCAATCATTCAATTTTACTATATTCAATTCTTATGTGTATGCGTTCAAAGATTACGTATTTGTGCAAAATGAGTATGCTAAATGACAGTTATTTGATTAATTGATTTAAAAAATGACAGGAAGTTGGCTATGATTGACATTCAATGGTCATAATTAGAAAAAAAAAGACTAAAAATGACATTTCTGAGTATATAAAAAATACATAAAATAATTTGATTGATTCGAAAGAAATTAATTTAAAATAATCATCATCATCACCAGCTGAAAAATTAATAAAAAAAAAAAAACAATCATATTGGATTAGAAAAATCATATTTAATTAAAAAAGTATATGAAAAAAAAAAAACACTAAAGAAAAATACCAAAATAATATTAAAAAAAAAAACTACATAATAAAAACGTGAAATTTTTAACTAGCAAACATTGAACCTAAAATAGCAGAAGCTCCAAAAATAAAAATAAAAAATATTATAAAAAATATAAAAAAAAAACAAATATTTAAGTGTCTATAAACTGACTCATTTTAAATAAATAAATATAATATAAAGTATTATTTATAGATGTGGGTATGAAAGTGGGAATGGAGGATGGGAGAGAATACAATTCACATTCTGTGGCATTTGTTCGTGCTAATATTTGACTATATAAACTTATGTGTGAAGTTTGCATGTGTTATGGTTTGAAGATCAACACAATAAACATGTGAAAAACGAAACTACTGATGATGACCAAAATAAATAATTAAAATTTCACGAAATCATATTAAGAGTTATAGGATACCGTTAGCTTTAGTTTTAGTTTTTGGTTTTTATTTGTTTTTATAATTTGTTTTGTTTATTTATTTATTTTATTTATTCCAATATTTTGGAATTTTGTTTTCTTTTAATACTCTTCATTTAAGTTTGAATATGCATACTTTTTCTCACTTAATGAATGAATAAAAACCAAACAAGATTTGAATGATATGATCCGATTGAATATTGTACTTAAAAGGGATTGACCTAAATAATGATCGTCCATTTTTCCATTTGCGAGTTACCAAGTCAGCAATAAACTGCATTAAACATATTAATAAATACAATATTTACTCGATCAAAATGAAAAATTCTCTTATAGAGAATAGCAATCTGAATTAAATTTGGACACCCGGCCATATCGACATTGCAGGGAATGAACTAGAAATGAATTTTGCAAAAATGTACTTGTACTGCTCCGACAATCTGCACCCCGAATTACATCGTTGCAATGCTGAAAGACAATATGAAAACTGGAAGAGAAAATATTTTTGTTAATATCTCCCAATGGCAACAGAAAGTAAACAGCAATAAATTGGGACTATGCAATTACGCAATAGAAGATTACAATATGAGATATCATAAAATTCATCCGACTCAGGCAAAGTCATAGCTGACTAACTCAAAGTTGTACTTATATTTGATCATATAATATCTCCAATTCTACAAGACTAATGCTCTGCTCACCATAAGCCACATCCTCATACAATGCCATAAATTTGACGCTGACAGGGATGAATCCTTAATTGTTGTTGGTTTTTCTAGATACAAATAGCACAATCTTCTGTAGATCTGATTGCAATTTAAAATCACTTAATGATTAAACAAAGTTTATATGCAGAGGTACTTTGTATAATTACATATTTGCAAAAAGTCTTAACATATCATGTACAATGTTGGAAAGGCACCTTTTTAAAACATAGATATGTAAACAAATCCGATACTTGGGTTAAAGGAAATCTACCTCAGTAAATCCATCAATATTTGCGATTCATTACTCAAACCCAACGAAATTGATTCGTTTTTAAAGTGCATCAAAATGGGCGATAAAAAATGGCTTTTTTACTATAACTTCAAATGAAAACCAACATAGAGCAAGAGAGATGAACTGTCATAACCACAGAGGAATTGGAATTGGTGGAATTGGACAACTATTGTTCCTTCGAGCTGCTGCGGAATAAATCAAAAAATGTTAAACGAAAATGGAATCCAAATCCAAATATCCCTGACTTTGCGCCATATGTTTCGCTCTCTTTAAAACGCTTTGAATCATTCGATTTTGAGGAGGATGTCAAAAATCAATTGACACAGTTTTATGTCCATAATGATCAAAAGTTCTACGAATAATGAAACTTCCGGAAAGACGTGGAAAAATGATCAAACAAAACGGCCAATACATATTCGATTAATATTTGATCGACTTATTTCACAGTATTGAATTTAATAAAAATAAAAACAAAAAACTGACATGACTTTGTCACACACCCAATAATATTTAATCAACCAAAGTCTTACCGTCAATAAGATATGGATATCTAATAAAGCTGTGTAAAATAAACATTTTCATATGTTGGATAAGACATGATGACTACATCATTATAAACTTTTTTGAAATCATTCAACGTTACATCAATTAAATCAAAGATTTATTTAGACTATATTTCCTTCAATCAAATTATTATCTATGTGAAAATTAGACAATGCTGCTAGAGGCATCAGAAGAATCCAGCTCCATGATATTTACTTTTGCGAAACTTGCTTTTTTGCAACAGTTTGCAATTGTTTCTGTTTTCAGAATTTTCCAAACTTTACTTATGTTAATTCCCTCGATGACATAAAGTAATGAAATTGACAAATATGTATTTTCTTCTGTATCAAAATTTTCTTCAAAATTCATTTTCTGTAATGCTGTTTACAGTTTTAAGTTCTTTCTTCCAGTGAAATATTATTTCCCTTTTGTAAATATAATCTATAGAAATCATAATGACAAGAACAATAAAATCATTGACCGTTAAAGGAAATTAAAAATTAAATTGTAAAGGTGTTTATTTTTTTTTTTGTTTTTGTTTACAAATACTTAACTTAAAACTGAAACACTTGCACTTGAGAGCAAGAGAAAAAATAAAATATTTTTTTATGTTTATAAAACAATAGAAAAATCTGTAAAGAGAAGAAGAAAAATGCATGAAGTGCGAAGTATTTTGTTTTATTTATTGTTATTATTGTTGTGCTACTTGTCACTTGTAACTGAGTTTTTATTGTTGATTGTTACACAAAAGTTGAATGTTGAAGTAGAATTTTGCCACTTGAAAAGTTTTTAAGTTAAACGATTTTCAACTTAATAAATTTATTTCATTTTAATTCAAGTTTTATTTTGTTTTGTTTCATTTATTTCTCATATAAAAGTTAAGTGTAAATGTTGTAAAACAAAAACAAACAATACGATAAAACAATAACAACATCTTTTTTGACCTTCTCCAAAAACAAATAAAATTCACTTTATTCATATAGTCAGTCAGTCAGTCAGTAAGTCAGTTAGTCAGTCACAATATAATTCACTCATTGAAATTCACTTGTTTCTGCTACTGTTGATTTGACTTAAAGCACGAATTTGGTGGCATTTTGAGTGACGTGCTCTACTACTGCAACATCTTTGCACTCCTTTTCATAATTTTGTTAAAGTTTTTGTTTACTTGAACAGTGATAAAAATATTGTAGTTGGTAATCAGAAATAAGTGCAAATAAGCAAATAATTAACTTGCACTAGTTTCTCACTAAATATTGTACAAACTTTGTAAATTATTAAGGAAATTCAAAACAAGATTATCAGAATATGTTTTTTAAGTAATACATATATTTCTACTAATGAAAGAAGAAAAAACTGGTCCAGAGTCATTCATTGGGATAGAAATACGCACTATGAAGGATAAAGACAAGGCAGTTCCGGTGGTTGATTTAACAGAAAGTTGTACCTCAATGTCAATAGATCCACACTAGCAATACAATGATTAATAAGACTTCGTTCCTGCGAAAACAAAATTTGCAAAACGTTCATCCAAACTTCGCTACAGTAGCTCGTAGAACTCTATTTACATCAGGGACAAATTGTTCGCGTAAGAGCAGTGTTTCTTGCTTATAATGGGTGGAAAATTACCAAGAGGAGCTAAATGCTTCAGCGCTTAGAGTCAGAACTTATGCACAAGATTTCATGCGACAATATAATTAATTTCTTGCACAATCTTAACAAAATCGTTGGGTTCTAAAATTATTCTAGGTACATCGATCCCCTAGTTCAGAATCATACTCATTAAAGGAAAAAGGTCGCGTAATTATGGGTGTAGTGCATAAATCATTAAGTCACAATTTCATTGACAAAAAAAAATGGTTATTTAGCTCAATAGTAGAGCTTGATGGAGGCGGCAAATGTGTAAATCTGCCACTGAATAGTTCATTGTATTTTTATACTCTGCCAAAACTTATAAATGCAAAACATGTAATTGAGAACCACAACTAAACAAGAACAGCAACTCACTATAAACAAAAATAATCTAAGAACACTGACAGATAACAAATAACTCATCGGGACACTATCATTTTGGAGTAAATATTAGACAATTATGATTATCCAAGCCACATGCAGATTTTTTTTTAGGTTTTATAGGTTAGGAAACCACAAAGTGCAGACTTATGCACTGCGATGCCTTGCCACATAGCAGAAAGGATCATCTATATCCCAGAAATGTATTCTGTCATGTTGAGGTCCCTAGGCAGTGAAAGTCTCGCGGACCTTACAACATTCGTTACAAAGAAATTATTACAGTCATCATTTTTTATGACTTGAATTTAATTAAAAACTAGTTCTTATATATTTCAGTTAATTTAGACCACATTGCCCTGCAGATTTCTTTTAATCCATAAACACTTGCCTACAAATAGACACAAATATGGTCCTTGTACAAATCTAAGCTTCCTTAAAACAATTGAGCTAGTGGGGGATTCCTAAAGAAAGATCATAAATTGTCCATAATTGTCAATTATGCATCAAAAAATTTCCATGATTTTTACTAAACTGAATATTCCAGAATTTTGTTTGTTTTTATATTAAAATCAGAGATCCATTAAAATTGTACTAAAAACTCAAATAAAGTCAACAAACAAAATAAATATCTAATAATTTTAGCTCCAAGAAATTCGCCCACATTTGCTTAATTAATTCAAGAATTTTCTATAAAGACAAAAAAGCATCGCAAACTTTCTACAATGTAAAAAACCAAAAAATATTTTACTTTATTCCCATTTTTACCAAAAAAAATTCAGCAAAAAATTTACATAAAAGAAAAGAAGATTTTGGTTTAAGTCGAATATTCAGTTTGAAATCGAAACCAAAGTCAAAGGTTTCTAAAACAAAATAAGAAATGTTTAAAATAATCAGCTCCATGACCTCTTCTCTTGGTTTCATAAGCACACAAACATATAAAGGCGCATCATTTGCAACACTTTGCCGTTGTTTGTTGATTGTAAACAACAACAACAACAGAAATAAATATCTTCAAATAGTAAAAGGGAAATGCCAAACACAAAGAGCGAAATTCAAATAAACTTTTATTTTGTTTTGTTATGTTTAATGTGTTAACTTGGCCAAAGCTGCTATGCACCAAGTTAAATTGAGTATTTACTTTGCTCTATGCTATGCTTAGCTTAACTAAGCTCACTTGAATTGAGTTGAGTTGAATTCTTTTTAAAGTCTTCCCACACACACACTTCTACATAGTAACTATATACATATACGAGTAGATACTCTCATACAAACATATATACATGCATAATTAAGCGTTAGTTTGTCTCTTTGTCTATCTGTCTGTCTTTCTATCTGTCTGTCTGTTTGTTTTGAATGTTTGCCTGTTTAACGAAACTGAACTGAATAAACAGAACTGAGTTGAACTGAACGGAACTAAACTATACTGAACTGTGAATTAAAGTTCGAATAACTTGGCTTACGCTTTAACGCTATGCAGTCTCATAAATAAACTCAATTCCGCAGCGAATTTAACTAAATCAGCGCAATATCGCATAAAGCGGCGCAATAAATCTGAACGCGTGGGTCGGTCAATGAACGAACGAATGACTGAACTAACAAATGCCGGTATAACAACAACGACAACAACAACAGTATAAGATACAAAAACAACAAGAGCAACAGATACAGATACAATAGTAAAATACAACAGCAACAACAACAACAAATACAATAACAACGATGACAACCACAAAAGCTTCCACACAATAGAATTTTAGTAAGCAAACGCAAGCAAACGCGCGCTCGATCGCATTTTTAACCAAATATAGCTGCTGCTCTTAATGTATACACACACACACACACACAAACAAACACACATAGCTACACATGCAAAAAAAAGTATCTATGTTTGTTCTTAGTTATATGTTTGTATATATAAAGCTAAGCTAAGCTATGGTTTTCTTGTTACTAAATGATGATGATGGTGATGACGCGATGGCGTTGAATTTGTCGTAAGTAAGAAAGAAGCGTGGAAAAACCCAATAAATTTACTTTCTGTTATTTTTTATTATTATTTTATTTATAATTTGTTATTTTTAAGGAAATCAATCAAATAAAAGAATAATGGGAGCTACAAATTTGGTCAAATAACAATTTGCCAGCAACAAAATTTGCCAATTCTCTTCTTCATGGTCAAGAAATTTTGAAAATAATTGTAATTAAAATTCTTTATGACATGGAAAATTTTTGTATTTGGCCTTTTCTCTTTTGTTAAAAATTTTCATTTGTTTTCTTTTCTTACTTTTTTTTTGTGTGTTAATTTTGTTTGTGTGTTTTATTTTTGTTAAATAAAAATCTACTTAATTTAATGAAAATTCTTTTGTTATTAGTTTTGCGCATAAATTACTTGGGTGGTAAGTCATTAAAAATCATAATTAATCACAAATGCCATACACAATTTGTCTCTCAACTCAACTCAACTCAACCCAACTCATCTCATCTCATATTTGCTTTTGTTTTTGTTTTTGTGTTTGTTGGAAGAAAAATTATGAAAAGAATCTCTTTGCCTTATAATTTGCAGCTCTGAGTGGGTTGTTTCATTAAAATTTTGTACAATATTAAGCAGAGAAACCAACCAACTAAAAATCATGAATCATTTTGACTTTGATTTTTATCATCTCATAATTGTTGACTAATGAATCACTTAAAAGCATTTGCTTTTGTTTTAATTGTTGATGCTCAACTGTATTTTTATTATACAATATTTTATTTAATACATATATTTATTTATATTTAATTTAAACTCTATTCATTCTATTTATGTGGATTGGATTTAAACAAATAAAATATTTATTTTTAATAATAAAAAAAAAATATTACTTACCAACTAGTATTTCGATAAGCTTTCACGACTCGTAAAACTGCAATGAGAGCAAAAACAAAGAAAAACAAATGAATACAAATTTTATTTCATTTTTTATGGTTTAATATTTTTTATATATCTAAAATCAAATCATTTGACCTAAAATAGCCATAGAGGCAGGCAACGCCTAAACAGTAAAGTGGAAAGAAAACACATTCAAGACAGAAATTAGCCTAAAAAGTCATGTAGTACAGCAGTAAAAAAAAAACACCCGGACATTGACTGAGTTTTTAAGGCAACTAAGTATGTACTACCACTGAGTTTTGGCTAAAGGTTGACTTACTTCGCAAGTATCTTGTTGTCTTATAGAGAAAAAAAAAAAAAAAAAAAACAGAAAACAGCTGCGCTACCGGCATCTCTTTACTCCTTCGTCGTCGATGAAGGAACCACAGCACAGTAAAAATGCCATCATGTTAACTCATCCAAAAAGTAAGCCACATTTTTTAGTAACCACCAAAATAACAAGAAAATTAAATAAAAAGGAACAAAAAATAAAAGTCAGCGACTTAAAACATGTCAGTCGTGTGTGTATAAGCTGCCCACTTTCTGCCAAATAAAAAATTTCCCCCCCGCCAAAAAAAAAGACACTAAATTAAATGCTTAAAGGAAACAACAAGAAGAGAAAAAGGCTCAACAAACACACACACACACACACACACACAAACATAGATACAAAATACAAACAAATACAAAAAATCTTGCTACTGTAATTTGTCTGCCCACCACTGAATGTAGCAGCAAGCCTTTGCTACTGCAAGTATTAGATGGTTTTAGTTTTTATATCTTTTGCTGATATTTCTGTTGCTGTTGTTACTAATGCTGCTCCATAGTTGTTGACGCTGTTGTTGCCGCTTGTTGCTGGCTGACAAATAAACAAATAAAAAGAAAAAAAAGACAATTGGACAAACAAATCCAACACAACCCAAAACAACAAGCAACATATAACTGCAGCAATTGTACTTAAGTTAGTTGCTCTAGTTTTATCTCTTTATACTATATATGCACACACACACCCTACACTAATTACAAATTGGTTTACTCAATTTGAAGAATAGTCTTAGTTCAGAATAAAGGTGATATCTTGAAGATATAATGGAGGTTCTCTTTGTCACTATCACTAATTAACACTATATTTGTATATCATCTAATATTTAAACGGTTAATGAAATTCATCACTCTTCCAAACAAGTAACACCATCAATTATTAAAACAAAATACTATAAAACTAATGATGAAAGTGTTGTTCAAATAAGATCATCACTTTCTGAAATCAGTTGCTAATGAAGTTGACAACTTAAGCAATTCAATCCTAGCAATAGCATTGCTTGATTTTGCTTGTTTTAAAAATAGTTTTTCTTACTGTTGCTGACAGAAGGAGTCTGGGTTCGAGAGGATTTTTTAAAACTTACATAAGTTAATAAGAGTTTAATCCTGTTTTCAACACAATCTTTATAATTAATACTACTACTTTTCTTATGGTTATACCGAATCTCCTCTTTTATTTTTAATTTGAAAAATGAGTGTTTCCCCGATATAATGTTACTCTACACTATTAAGAACGAAATTACACGTATGGGGACTCTCTGTCTTTTTGATTCTTTTTTTTGAAAAAATATCTACTATTATTGAAAGTTTGCTTAGATAGCACTTGACTCGCCCGCTCCCTATATACTTATTCCTTACTATTATAAGAATTGGTTCTTTCGTGTAATGAAAATCATGTTTAGATATTTATTAAATTACTTATTGGAAAGTTTTGTAAACAAGATAAAAAATCTATACTTTCATCTTCAGATCAGAGGAGTTTAATAATAAGACAGATATGTTTTTCTGTTTAGCGATGTGCAAATCACATTTGTTTATAAAAAACATAATTTACTACTCAATTAAGATCAGATCAGGCTAGGATTTAATGATATATAATGCTTCGAAGGCCTAAGCAACATCTTTCATCAACAGAGAACTCAGCTAGTTTGTCCTTGTTTGATATATAAGAATATGGGAAATTATTTGTTTTTAATTAATTATTGTTTCAAAATATTCAAATCGCATAAAATATTTTACCTTTATTCGTTACTCATATTGAATCAATCTAGATCTATTATTATTTTTTCCCTTACCACACAAAAAAGGTATAAATTCTTCAATGAAACTTAAAATAAACTCAAGTTCCTTAATGTTTTCCATGTTTTTAAGTTTTATTTTTATTTTTTTTTTTTTATTATTTCTTTGGTTTTTCTATATTTTTAAACTCTTTAGCTAGAGCATTTTATGTGTTGTTGCTCTAATTGTTATTGTTGTTGTCACTGTTGTCACCGTTGTTTGCTGCCTTTGTCACTGAGGTCAATTTTAATGTTGTTGCAACAGTTTTTATTTCTTATATGCGCACATATATTTCACCCTTCTCCTCACCTCCATCTTTAAGCTTATTATATGAGATTTGTTAACAAAGATTACTAGTTGACAATAACAAAAACAACAGTTAGAGCAGCAACAATAAAAATAATAACAGTAGAAATAGTAAAAAAGAATCTTAACTACTTTTTACGTAGGTTTTAGTTACAAATGAATACAACTTAGTGAGTTGCATATTCGCATTTAATGCAATTGCAGTTAAAAAATGGGGTTCAACTTAAATTGCACACACGTGGGCGACAAATTGAGTAAAATTTAAATTACAAATAAATAATTAAAATTATAACAAAAACAACTGCAATTTAATAAAAACTTAAGAATTAAAATGAAAAAAACAAATTATTTATTTTAAAGGAGAAGAAAGAAAATTACTCAATTATGTTGATTGACCTTGTGCCTGAAGCACACAAAAGTAAATAACTTTAACAACACAAAAACTCCCCCTCCTCCACCACTCAATCAACTTGATTTCAAAGAGAAGAATAAAATAAATAAATATCAATTTATTGTAAATTGAGTAAGTGGAATTATTATTGCATATCCTTCAAGCTATGATACATCGTGTATATATTGTATTGCATTACCATTGAAGTGTATCTTTTTAAATTCACTCCCAGTCCATTGACTATCTTGTATTTGTCTGTCTGTTTGTCTGATGAATTTATCATGTTTTCGCTTTTTATTTAATAATATTTAGTGTTGCCTTTGTGTCTTTCTTGGCAACCAATCAATGTAAATCAAAATGAAATTATAGAATATAAGAAGTAATAAAAGAAGTAACAAAAATCTTCTCTTTTATTTTTTGCATGTTACATGCAACATTTGCTGCAAGGTTCGTGCCATGCACATGAACAAGTATTTCTGGAAAGAAAGAAATTACTATGAAATGCAGTCAAAAACAGACGCACACAAATTCCGAAAAAAAAAAAAAAAACACCAACACACTACACAGATTCAAATACACACACAGATAGAGGGAAAGAGAGAGAGAGAGAGAGAGAGAGAGAGAGAGAGAGAGTGAGAGTGAGAGAGAAGGTAAGTGAGAGTCAGGTGCAATAATATAGGGACAGACGGACGTGGAAAAAAGCTCAAATCGACAACAAATTACACGTTAGAATGCATGTGGCATATTGTAATATTCAACATTATTTATGTTCAATAGAATTGAAATACTACACATTTATAACAGGATTTCCTTCCAAATAAAATATAGTAAATTTACAAGGGACCTCAGATGTCTTTAGTTTAAATTTATGGTTAAAATGAGAATTTTATAAAATGAATTTTATATTTATTTGTTTTTTTTTTTATGAATTTTATTACATTAAATTCATTAAAGTCATCAAATCGATATACAATATAATAAATAAAATTTTGAAATTCTTTGCGTTATCTTAGAATCTCTTAATTCAATACAATCTGTATGAATGTGTTTCATTTTATTGGAAATTGAAAAATTTTAATTAAAAGTTATGAATATTCATTTGTCAATAGTCATAAATTCTTAGCTTTTATTCAGGCAAAACAAAATAATAAGAAAATGGTTAGCTTCGCATATACAAAAGATAAAATATCCATCCATGTAGCAACAGATGTCTAGTTTCAAACATTAGGATGAAAATGACATCTAGAGGAGTTTTAAAATCTACTCTTAAGGAGATCATTGGGATGTAGACTTTACAACCGACGACATGATATTTTTTGAGTAAGAAACCTTGCCAGGAGATTTGGCAGGTTCAGCAAACTTTCGCTATGTCGGCGGCTGAAGAAATTAACAGTGCACCAGTTATGCAGTGGTGACTACTTTTTGGTGATATAAGGAGCAGCGGTCTCCCATGTTTAAAGGGCAAATCGCCAAACTGAGGTCACTACTTATTTATAGAGCAAAAGGATTGTAGAGAAAATTAAACAGATTATTTCTAATATTTGATTGTTTTTGGGATTTTCCACATAGTTTCTTTAATTTCTTGCTTGCATAATTAAGAAAGAAATATCTATACCATCATATTCCGATCCAATTGGTTCATGTGTTGGGGATGGTTGCCATAGTTAATCATAGTTCCGTCTTTGACTCATAACTTTTATTGGAATCAAAAATATTATAAATAGAAAATAAAAATGTTATGAAAAGATAAAAAAAAATTAGCTTCTAAACAAAATTAAATGCAAATAAAAGTCAAACTTAATGAATTATGCTATTGCTTTAATGATTAAGCGAAATATATTTGCCAAATCAAAATTGCCGCAATCGGAATACGAATATATCAAGATTTACTGCTACAACATACAAAAAAAAAAAAAAAATCAATGAAAAATGCTCTTCAGGTTAAAAGTTTACACTTTGCCGTATGAATAACTCTACATAGGTGTATGATCAAAATACTTTTCTACGAACTTTTACCGAAACAAAGTTAACAAAATATACAAAAAACGCATTCACCGCATTGACTTACAAAAATCAAAACGACAAAGGGTACTTGAATCTCAAACACACTTTAATAAATTTCCAGTAACAAAATAACCAAATTGCACTGCAAAACTATAACAATCTTCCCCTATATTTTCTTTTTACAAATTGAGATATTTTTCTTCTATAAAACTGATTTCCAAGCCTTCATTTTATATAAAAAATGTAATCGAAAAATCTCCAATGAAATATTTGTATTACCTCCCTCCAACTAGAAAATCACTTTCTAAAAGATCAGTTAAAATCTCATAAACTCAATTTATTTGCCTTAAATTTATATGTGAGATATTCTTTCCATTAATCGTATAACCCTAAATGAAATAATTTTATTATCTCTGAAACATTTCAGTTTAATATCTCAAAAACTGAAAAATTTTATGGCATTCAAAAAGACAGATGGGTGATGATGATTCTAAAATTTTTATATATAGGTTTAGCCATATTAGCTGGACATTTGACAGGTAAGGAACTTACTGTGCTTATATGATCAATGGACCGTTCTCTATTGATGATGCCAGAAACACGACAACAGTAAATTTGGGAACGTATCTGATACTGTAAGTATGTTTACCGCTCTTTTCATTCCAATTGTCGTATGAAGAACTTTCTGGTGTCAACAATCTCACACACTATCTCACACAGTCGAGCTACAATTCATTTTTTGAATCCCTTGCACTCCAATCGCTTGATATCAATAAATTGAGATTTTGCCTGGCCAGATTTGACACCGCCAGACTTTTCCCTCTTATGCTACTTGAAATCAAAGGCTCATATCAAACTTATGTCCCAACATCCCTGAGGAAATAGCCGACAAATCGTCCGAAACATTGGAAAATATAATAGACAATATTGAAAAACGGACACATTATGTCATTCGAGCTTAGGGCGACCACTAGCGCTATATCATCTTCAAAAATTGATATAGTTCAGTTTCCTTATCCCAAATTAAAGGACTCTTACTTATAAAGCAAAACAACGTGTTTTTTCAGGTTTTTTTTTTTTTTTTCTTGAGTAAATGGGGCCACCTAATGTGGCCACTTCTATTCTTTCGTATATGTCTCATCTTTCTGTTTTGTATTATAAATATGAGAATGAAGTCATAACGCCCTTATACTCGTACTAAGTGTCAAGTGTATAAATTAGCGAAAAATACTGAAACAAGAGAGAATTAAATGAGGAATTTCGTATGTATTTATTATATCTTGTAACATATTTAGTAAGATAGATATATGTTCTGTCATGTGTGTTACTTTTGAGATTGAAAGTAAAACAAAACTTCAAGAGAAGATAAACAAAATGGAGCATCAACTGTTGCTGCTGTTACTGTTGCTAACCAACTTACAACGTAGCCTACTGTGCCTTAGCACCAAAAATGCAATGTAATGCATAGTCACAGTACACCATATATTTAGATTTAAACAAAAAGTACATGACGTCAAAGCTCAGCATGTTCATTTCAAGAAAGAAAGACAGACAAACAGATACAGAAAGCGAGAAATACATATGAGTGTAATTACCTGCAAACAGTTGTAAGTGTATTTAAACAAAAATCAGGGCGACAGACATCTACATTCATACGTTCAAAACTCATATTCAGAAAAGAATGTCAGCTATGCAAAGAATAACTCAACTTGGCACTGCACTGCATGCATGCATTCAGCATGTCTCTACATATCTAAATACTTTTGTAGTTACACAACATCATCATGCTGGCATGCTAGAATGAAAAATATGCAAAATACTTAGAAAGTTTATGAAAATATGAAAAGTGATTTTTAAGCTTTTCAACAAATATTCACTCTCTCACACACACATATATATATACTATAAACACACAGATACAAATGCAACGCATTTCAAAAGTTTTTAAAATGCAAAGCTTAACAAAGACGATTAACTGCTTGGAAAACTATTTAAGTACAGTAAATTGTCAACCCACCTAATCAAACCAACCAACAACCAACCAGCCAACTAAACACCCTTTATATGGTATAAACATTGAATAACTGAGTAGAAAGAGTTCTGACTGACTACAATGCAACAATGAATAAATACTTTTATGACAAACTTTTGTCAATTTATTAAAAACTTTTTCCGTTTTCAAGTTAACCTGATTCCCATGAGAGAAAGAAAATGAACAACAAACAACGAACGACGTTCCATGTTGCAACTTGAATCCATAGATACGCGTACATTGCATTTTCTTTCCACAAGAGTAGCAGCAGCATGAGACCACTGTATAGGAGGAGATGTTTGTATCTAAGTATAAGCATAACTGAGATTGTCACAGAGCCAAACATATGCAACATATTGTAGTTGTAGTATGTATCTCAATGTATTGTCAAACTGGACAACTAAACATCAGCTAACAGCAAAAAACAATGCATACAAAACACTCCAACAGCTGCTGCATTGACATATTGTTGATGCTTCTGTTTCTGCTGATGATGTTGCTGATGATGTTCATCTGTGTTTACCAAGGCTGTGGATGTGTGGTTGCTTGTTACAACTTTCCTTTATTCGCTGTCGTTTATGAAATGCAACATAGAAATTTTGTAATATTGGCAAAAACAGAAGGATAAGATACAACAGAAACTTTAAGATAATACAGTTTCAGTGTCCATAGGTTCTATTGATCTATCTACAGATGCTAATATAAGCATATGCAATTTTTAAAGAAGTAGGTATATCCGCATCCATCATCAGCATCATGATCATTAGTAGCAACAATAACATTGATTCTATGGCATCAAACTAACCATATCCACACCACAAACAAACCTATCATCAACAGCAGCGCAACAAAAATCACTATTACAGTGGGCTAATGCTATTGTGAACTGTGTCCATTTCTATAATTTGTTCACATTAGCTAATATTGAAGTTTTATTTAACTATAATAAAAGAATCATAGTTTGATATAAACTTAATCTTTATTAAGTAATTTAACATTCAAATAAAAAGTGTAACCTGATTAAGTACAGAGTCATAGCAGAAAAACCGAGTCAAACGACAATATATGGGAGACAAAATGAGTTGAATGACTCTTTTCAGAAACACACATGATGGGTTTTCATAGTGTACACACTATTCCTGCCGCATGTTCTTCCATTTTCTCTCACTCGCGGGCCACGTTATTTCATTTTCAAAACACAACAATCACACCGAGTCATATCAATCACACCAAATCACACCGAGTCATGCCAAGTTACAACGAGTCATGCCAATCACACCAATTCATATCCGAAAACACGAGACACACGACAAATTGCCAACTATTAACACTACTTAGTGTTGACTCGTGCAGAGCACTAACAGAAATTCGACATGCCCCACGATTTTATTTAGTCTAATCAGTGATGTAGATTGATGAACAGAATGGTGTGATGACTGGTACCTACCTAATAATTTTTTAACTTAATAATTTTTTTTTTCTTTTTTCAATTATTTTAATTTCAATTTTAAAGTTTTTTTTTTTTTTTGTCGTGACTAAAAATGTTGCAAAGTTGCGCATATTCTAGTGTCATCAGTACTAAAGATGAATGCAATATTTCAGTTCAATCGGACAAAAGCAAGGGGCTAGAATTTCTAATATTAAATTTGACCCACATAATAAAAATATAGCCGATCCTGACAAACATTCAATTCTCTCGAACATTCAATGGATGTCACGGAAGAATGCTTCTTTAGTTTTGACAGCAGTTTTTGACAATCGGATTCTTATCCATCTATGGTCTTATGAATGAATCTTCATTTCAGTTGTGTGCGTTTGTCTTCTAAAGTGTAGCAAACTTAACTGACAGTTTCACAAGTAACTTCTTTGCTAGTTACAATACTTTATTTGTAAATCTTCTAATTGGATATTTTTCAATTTTTTGATTTGAATATTAGCGATAAAAAATTTTTTCTGTAATCGAAAGTTCAGATCTATTTTATTATTTTCCCCCTTCATTAAAGTTCCATGTATTGTTAACTTATAAGAATGTTCGGATTATTGCGGGTCTACTGTACTGCAACAAATCGATTCAATCTATTGATGTTGTTACTGTTGCTGCTGCTTCTGCTCCTGTATGTTTGGGTCTTGTAGTTGTTGTTATTGCTATCACCATTGCCATCATCATCATCATCATCGTCAGCATTGTTTTTGCTTTTACTATTGCAGTTATGAATTATGTCAAATAGCATAATTGCCAACTTGTGGTTTCGCGTTATTGCGTACGCGGGTTGTGACAGTATCTAGTGGCATAGCATTGGCTTGCAATTAGGATGGGATAACATGCGGTAGTAATAGAAGCAATAGTAGCAGCAGCAGCAATGGCAACAGCAGTAAAATAAAACAGGAAACAATAAATTCATGTATCGCTTGATACAATTTGTAACTGATAGATACAAATACAGATGAACATATATATTTTTATATGAGCAACGGAAATGCGCACAGCTGCTCGCATATTTACTTGCCTACTCTCTCATTCAGATACTGCAATACAAATGTTGTTGTTGTTGCATAGAAATTCTCGCTTGCAACTAATGAGCCATTTCTGGTTATTCTGCATTATTCCTCCCTCAATCGCCTCCTTCTCCACCAACTCAATTACTGTGTGTGTGTGTGTGTATGTGTGTGTGCATGAATATCTACATACACATATATTTATTGGCTTGTGAGTGTAACTAAGCACTTTAACTTTAGTATTTTGTACGTTTTTCCTTCTTCTACTAGGCAACTCCATCAAGTTTAATTAAATTTAGTTTAACGGTATAGCGAAATTGTTAGTAATTTGTTTATGTTGTTACTGCTGCTGCTATTGATGCTGATAATGATGATGATACTACTTAAAAATCCAACCAACTGACTATGCAATGAAAGACTATAAATTTGCATTTATCAGATACAGTTAACCAAAGAGTATCTAAATATTTCAAACAACACATACACACACATACACAAATGTGCAGAAGCAGCAGTCTAAATTTGTTTTGTCAGTAGATTCTATAAGATCTAATATAATTGTATATTTTTTAATAATATCTTAATATTGTAAGTATATAATTACATCTTTGTTTACGAAATATGAAGAAACATGCACATGCACTTTCGCCATTGACTCGGCTAAACAAAGCATGAAATTTGTACTAATTAACACTATTAAGATGATAACATTTGTATCTGTTGCTTCTGTAGAATTATCTGTGAATAATGAAACTTTAATGACAAACAAAAAGAAAGCATTTCTGAAATTGAAATTGAAATTATTATCTTTCGCTTATCGTATTTGGCCAAATTACGCAAATAGTAAACACATTGAAAACATAAACAACACACTACACATATGCTAAATAATACTTACTTAAAACAAATCTAGATACTACATGTGAGATACTATTTGTTGAGACTCAAAATATTACACTATCGTATGAAAATGAAACTTGATTTCAGTAAAACTTAAGAAAACTTGAAAAGCGTGTAAAAAAGTGAAAAGTCATTAAAAACGAAAACCAAAAGTACTACAAAAGTAAAGTACAGGAAAAGTGAAAAAGAAAAATACACAGTATGAGAAATGTAAGTAAAAGAGAAAACAAAAATTATAATGAATACAAAAAAAAAATAAAATAAATGAAATGAAATAAAAAGGGAAAATGCTTTGAGGGGAAAATAATATAACAAAAAGAAAAAAAATTATGTGTGCATCGGCATAAGTTTGTTAAATAAAGTTTGTTACTAAAGTAACGACGAATGTGAACTGCATACACACACACATAACACACGCACACACACACACACACAGAGACGTAGAAAGAAACACTTGCTGCATGCCACAAACTATTCTGTTTGTAAGTATAATTCATCGCTGTAGTCATTTTCCCCCCTTACTATGCATATAGAGTAACATATATTTTTCATATTCATAGACATTGTACAAAGATATCGAAATTTGGTGCAACTCAACAGCTTAGCTTTCCCTTCTTAGCGGGTGACCTGCTGCCTTCATACTCTTCATACTCTTAGTATTTAGTAAAGTATTGTATATGATTTACGTGTACTAACTACAACTTGCCAACGAATGAAAGAGATGCAACAACAAACTCACATAAAGTGGAACTGAAATTCATACAGACACTCGTAGAGATAGATACATAGATACATAAGTGCATGCATAGTTACACATGTGCAATTACTTATGCTTGCCATATTGTTTAAGCGCAACGAGCCACGTTAGTAGCATACTGCGTGTGAAATTGAGGTTATTAGTAACAAGGCCAGTGCATGGAGGAATAATTCACAAGTGCTCATACTCACACACATTAGTACTTACTACAATGGTACAATATCTCCATCTGTAGAACTACGTCTCACTACTTTTGTTTCAACATACGTAAGTATGTACATATGTACCTATGTATGTATAAATGTATCTGTGACTTGGCACGCTGCTGCTGCATATGAAGTTAAAATTGGAATCGGAATCATTTTTACTTTATGGAAAACGAAATCATTTGTTTATACCCTATCAAAACTTCATTAGAATGCTATGCTATTATGATTATATTATGATGTTTGTACTCAGCATCATCACCATTATTCATTAAGAATTCTATAATTTCTACAAGAATTAAAGTTCTCCAAGTGTAGAATATATGTATAATCTTATATATTTAAATTCTTCCTAATAAATGTAAAACTAAACTAACAAAAATGTATATAATTAAAAGAGAAATTCTTGTTTGTACTTGTATTTATATTTATAAATTTATTTCACATATCAAGGAAACTGCTCTAACGATATGGATGACTATACTACACTATAAGTGCTTGGTCCATATTCACTAACCATGCAAAATTTCAAGATCTTATCAAACTGAAATGTGTCCAAATAAGTGTCTGATGAATTCTAATTGTAAAGGAGCAACGAAGACTTAAGTATTCTATCCGCTCTCATGCTGATAATCACATACAGAGCCATTAGCAAAGCTCAGTCGCCCAGTGCTGGAATATTATAGATAGAAAAGAGAGGCCTTGTTCATTTATAGAAGTTACAATTATAAATTAATTGATTAGTTGTGGTTCTTCGATTACTAAGAATAGTATGAAAACTTCATAGGCACTTAAAGTGAAAATGAAAAGAAAATGGATGCCCTGTGGGCAAAGAATATCAATCAGCACATAAAGAAAATCGTAAAGAATCCTTATTTACTTGGTTTATGAAATGAAATGCAATAAAATAGTTTCAAAAGAAAGGATTACATATTCAGTTGTGAACCTTCTTGTTGGCCAAGTATTAAATCACAGAAAAACTTTCAATTATGCAAATAGTTTGATTCTTTTTATAGAACACAATTAACGTGTAGGGTAAATTGTTCGTAGTAAAACCTAAATTGGTTTCATTATTAGAAAGATTTATATTTCATATTTTGAATACAATTGTTAGTGCATTTCTATTGTTAGTACTTTTGACTGTGCTGTACTTATATTATTGCTCCGTTGTTACGGTTGTTATTTTTACTGTTTCCCATACATTTGTGCTAATTCAGTTTCTAATTTTTTATATATATATTTTTGTTTTTTGTTTTCTTTTTTTTTTTTGTTTTATGCCAAGCTTCAGTTGATGTTGTTCATATTTTCCATTATTCCAAATAGGTCTTAGTGCTTAGTGCTTTTCATTATTTTTTCCTTATATTCAAATCTAATGAAAGTAAAGTGTTGCAAGAAAAAATTATAATAAAATCATCACAAAGTATTCTTAATCTCATGAAACTAAAATAAATCACAATTTTATAAGGAATTTTTTGTTGTGAACAAGAGATAATGCAAAAATGATTATTATTTTTTGTAGATTCCATTTTAGTTCTTAAAAATGCACTAATTTTAAGGAGTTTCAAGAAAAATTAAAAAAAAAACTCATGGCCATAAAGCATTTTTCATCCCTCACATTTATAAGTTCTTATTCATCATTATAATGACAATGGTTTCGCATTAAAATAACAATAAACATGACATCATAAGTCATTGAAAGACCACAAAAAAAAAAAAATAATAATAATAATAAAAGAATCATAAACCGGCAACAACTGATAATACCACCTAAAGCTTTATACCGAATTTCATTTTTTAATGAGCAAAATTTAGCAAAATTACCAAACCAAACAAAACAAAAAAATCTTCAACATTATTCTGCTATTTATTCTAGATTATGTTTTAACAACTTTGTGAAAGCAAATAAATAATAATAAATATCAATATGTATAATCATTTAAATATTATTCGTTCAATCTGCTAATGGAACAACGTTTAACATTGAAATATTTATTAAATACAATATATCATATGTTTTATCCTCCTCGGGACTTTCATATTATTATATTTCCTGCAAGTATTTCCAAGAAAGTAACTTTAAGGGAAAGATTCGAAGGTACTACAAATCATTCTCCAACATTATTCTTGCCTATTCATATCTTAGAGGTGACAATTTTGAATAGAAAGACTCTTTAACATAATCATGTAAATCGTTGAAAGTGTCAATATTTAAAATATTATCAAAAAAATACAGGCCTCTAAGCTATAGGTTTTAATCTATTGTAATTTAATGATCAATTTTTTCTGATTTATTACCAAAGATGTTAAGACACCAAAAGCTTTTAAAACTGTAGATGAACTGCTAAAAAGTAATAACAAAAAACATATATATACATAGCCTATAATTAAAGTACATTAACAGATTATAAAAGTCTCTTAATAACAAAAAGATATACAATATAAAAACAAAATATTATGTTATAAATAACAATAAAAATTAGAACACAAATGATCAGTCACATAAATTTTGTATTAATGAAATAATCTTTTGAAAACAAACAATGAGAAAAAAATGTATGAACAAATTTACATAATTTGAGATATATTTCTTTTTAATATCTCTGAGAATTTTTCGCGTTCTCAAAATCAATTGAATGCCACAAAAGTCACAAACCACAACAAATTTTATGCTTCAATTTCAAGCGAATAATCATAAAGCATGAGAAGAATATAAAAAGATACTTCTCCATGCGGCATGAGCTTTTGTGTTCAATTCTTTCGATTCTTAAGTCAAAAGCAACAAAAAAGAAAAATAATATGTTATACAAAATTATGAAATAAGAAAGAAAGAAACATGCCCCAAAGCAGGGCAACAAAAATGGGTTTAGTAAATTATAATTTGGCCTTCAAAAATATATGAAATTTTTTCGTTTCATATCTTTTGTTTTATGTTTTTCTTAGTAAGAAATATTATGAAATTTCCGCAAGAAATGAATTTGGCTTTTAAGATTTAAGATGATTCTGTTGCTGCATTGGATGCATAGCAACATCAATTAAGTACATATTTCAAAATGACTAGGTGAAGGTGGTTTTGGATGCCACCAGGTAGCTTCTTGTTTACCGTGTTCCTTTTGATGCGGTTAAGTTTGGCGGTTCGGTTTTTGTGGGTTGCAAGCGATATTTAATTATAAGGCTTTGGATATGAGTATCTGCAACAGTAGATTATTACTTCAATTTTTTTTTTTAATAATGAATGAAGAAGGAGGCAAAATGGTAGAAGAGTAAATTGATTCCACAATATATCCATATCACATTCTATGTGAGATGGTTGTGGAAGAGACCCTTGTTACATAAAGAATATAAATATTTAAGTGTAGCATAAATTTCAAATAAATTCCTTGAGGCAACCATTTATTTCTATCCTTACAGAAACCGAGGGTTGGATAAGGAAACTATATTTATTATTATTTTTTTTTAAAATGTACTGTAATTTATTATTAAAACAAACAAAAACCATCTGACTTAGTTCGCACATACTTAATAATTTATTCATTTAAAATCTTTTTTACTCAGATTTATTGAAGCAACAGTCCTCATTTTATACCTTTTTACTCAGATTTATTGAAGCAACAGTCCTCAGACATAATGATGAACATTGAACCTCCTTCCAATTGCTAAGCACCCACAGATTCTTTTAGTTACCTTCCTATTTTTATTACCTCAAAACATGGTAAACATAGAATGAACGATGGAGTGGAATATTGTCTATCTACTCTTCATCTCTCTCTCTCTCTCTCTGACTGTCCATCAAAAGTGTGAAAATCCTCTCCCTAAACTTTTGCTTTTACTATTTGTTTGAGGTTCCTTTTGAAAATATATTTTTCCTTTTTCGTTTTCTTTATTGCTTTCAAAGCTATTTTTTTTCTAAGGGGAATGAAATAAAAATTCTGAATAAAAGAAGAAAAAGGATAAATAGTTAAGAGAAAGGTGAGTGCAACAACTTTGTTTCTACTTCGTTGCGCTTTTTAGCTGCAAAGTGTTGATGTTGAGGCACTCTTTTCTGATTCTGATTCTCAGTTTTTGTGTTGACTCCTCTTTGTTTACTTTGTTTTCTTGTACTTAAAGTAGATTTTTTTTTCTTTTACATTCCAGTGGAAGCTGGTCTTTTTCTGTTTTTACTTTTTGAATTTACATTTTATGTTTTCCTTCTTGTTTTTTTGTTTTTTGTTTTGTATTCGGGGAAAAATGCTATTGTTAAATGGAAAATACAACAAAAGCTCAAGAACACAACACTCGACCACCTTTTCTTGCAACTTTTTGTAATTACATTTTTATTCTATCACTTGCTTATAAACAAAGAAATAAACAAAAGAATAAATAGTGAGATATGCAACATTTACATGGTATAATTAATTTGGGATTTACCTGGAAAGGGTTATATGCATATTTGTTAATATCTTATTGATTTCTCCATTGAATTGTTCTAAGAACATTAATGATCCAATAGGTTTTTACCATTTTCATTATTAAATGACATTATTTTATCATTTTCCTTATTATTTCCAGTGACAACACACTTAAGTCGCTTTGTGCTCATCATATTTATTGCTTAATTCCATTTTAATTAAATCTCAGTTGCAACTTTTACTATTATAGTAAAAGGACCGACCGACTGAGTATCTACAAAAGCCACAAGCTCAATTCAACTTTCAACTTAGAAGGCGCTAAAGCAGCCATGCAGCAATTTAAGTCAACTGCCATGGACATAAACAGAACGGAACAGAACAGAACAGAACTGAGTTCATTGTACCCAAGAGAGTATCAAAAGTGGGCACAAAAGAAAAGAGCAAGTTGAATAGGAAACTAGAATAAAGAAGCAGGAAAAATATCACTACAATGAGAACATGAATGAATGCAAAGAATGAAAGATAAAATTAATGCTTAAGTAGCGTGTCGCGTGCAATGTCCTTTAGTGCAATGTTGGCCACAAAACTCCTCTTTCCTTCTTCAGCTGCTTGACATGGTCAGGTCACTTGGGCTTGTGAACAACAATTTTCTCTCTATTTGTGATTCTATATACATAAATTCACCTTAAAAACAAAACAAAAATTACACAAGAAAGAATTTTCTGCAATGGCATTTTTAGCATTTCATTTTGTTAACTCAATTGCTTTTCAAAGGAAACACAGGGCGTATACGTAATTTTCCTTTTCCCTTTGTTATTTCAAAGGAAACATTGTTATTTCTTAATTTGATAAAAACTTTTTCGCATAAACAATTTAACTGCAATAAAACTATTAAAAAATATAATAAAGAAAATTGGGAAAAAAAAAATATCCAACTAATTTTATGTCTCATTCAAGGTTAATGTCAAAATTTATGACTTGCGGCTTTCAATACACAACTTATTTTGGTTTTTTGTAAATAAACTGACTTGAGTTCTGTGTTCTTCATAACCTTACATAAAAACCAACTATATTTATGAATGTGTACATACAACTTTTGATTTATTTTTATGTGTTTGTTGTGTGGTTGTTGGTGTATACGATTATTTTTAGGTGCGTTGCTCTTTATCAAATTCATGACTACAAGTTGTCGTCTCTGCACTACAAATCACAAAACAAAACAAACACACATACAACAAATGCATAAACATACATAATATCCATCTAAGATGGCACATGTTAGGCTTCGCTTTACTTTTGGATTTTAGTTTCAGATTCTTCTTTTATTATTTAATTTTTTTTTTCACGCGATGTCAGACAATATTTCATATGTCATAATTTTATCAACGAGTGCCGCTGCCGCCGTGTATGGTATAATAAAAACCCCAAAAAAACTGAAATTAAATGAGGAAAACAAAGAGAAAAAAAACAACATGGAGGAATGAAAAAGGCTTGTCAAGAGTTGTGGATATTTTAAGCTGAGCTGCGTAGATAGCAAAATATTATAACGACAACAGTAAAAGAAGACCTTAAGTGGCAGCGTTTCATTCATGACACGAAGACATTAAAACCTCAGAATGTTCAAGTGCAAACTGTCACACAAACATAAGTTGAAACAGCCAGACAGACCAACAAACAGTCAAATCGTAAGACAGATATACATATAGACAGACATGGGGACTGATACGAGTACGAATATGTGTGGCAAGTTGTGTACAGGTGCATGGGTTGAGCAAACATTCATATCTGGCCAAACATAAAGAAGTGTGTGTAGAAATGCTATGTAGATAAATTCATAACTTGTCAGGGTTTAGTTTCGCAATGATATGCAACAACAACAACAACAATAATAAGAAAAACAAGGATAACAACAACAACAACAACGGCAGCAATATCTTATAAAATGCGGCAAAAATCAACTCAACTCTTATGATCGTGAAACAAAGCATGTTAACAGGTAGATTTCTCAGATGCTTTCTCAACACGAGCAACTTTACCAAATAAAATTTCTGTTAACCATTTTGTATTCACATCTTCCTCCTTTTCCTCTTTGATACCACCTCATTCACTTGTGTTGTGCTTAGGTATTGCCACATTGCCATGATATTTGCAACGCATTGAGGAAACCATCCTTTATTAAAACCAAACTTCAGAGTGTTGTGGATAAGCTTTGTTAATAATATAAAAATCATCCATTATACACGTGTCCATTTTTAGGGTCCCGGACCCAAAGGGTATCAAAAGGAACCCTATTGCAGAAACTTCGTTTTCCGTCTGTCCGTCCCCAGGTCATATCTCATAAGCCGCAATAGCTAGAGAGTTGAAATATTCACAGAATATGTAATTCTATCCGGGCATCAGCGACAAATACTAAAACTAAAATATTTTTGAAAACTTAAAGGGGTCCCCATACAAGAAACATTTAGGTTTGTATGGCAGCTATACGATCCAGTAACTCCACAATTTTGAAATTTACATAGTTGGAGGCTACACATCACAAATTTATATTTTCGAAATTTCAGTTTGATAGAACCGCTAGGGAGTGTACTTCCCATACAAACCCCCATTAAAATTCAGGTTCTTATTCGAAAAACTTTTTTATGTTTTGTTCTATCAAACTGAAATATAGAAACTATCAGTTTTTGATATAGACGCGGTATATCTGTTGGAATCAACCAAATCGGCCAACTTGGAGGGGTACCTCCCACACAAACCCCAATTAAAATTTAGGTTCTTATTCGAAAAATTTTTTTGTTTTTTTGGACTATTGAACAGAAATTTAGACACTATAAATTTCTGTTATAGGCGCGGGATATTTTCTGGAATCAGTCAAATCAGACTACTAGAGAATTACCTCCCATACAAACCCCAATCTGGTACGGAACCCTCCGTGTACGAGTCTGACTCGCACTTGCCCCATTTTTATTTATCCTTCTGAGTTAAAAATACTTCATACCTCTGCTGTAGTTCATATTTCTTTTATCATGTTTCCATTTATTCCTATTTCATTTTTCTATGATTAAAAGAATTTTCATGCAATAATTTAACAATTTTATGCAATTGCCACAAATGATGTAGTGGATTGAAGGAAAGTGAAAAATGCAAATAACTTTAAATAAAGTTTTTTATTAAATTAAGTTGGGTGATCAACTTCTATTCTCCTTCTTCCTTTCTTCCTTATTGCTCTATTCTATATTATCCTATTCTGAAGAGAATAACATTTTCTTAGTTTCCAAGTAAGTAAGGTAAATAAGTATCTTGTTTGACATTTAAATAAGTAAACGATGAAAAGTGAAAGAAAAAAAGAGATACAAGAATAAATAATAAGAATAACACAGCAGCAGCAGCAGCAGAAACAGCAACATAAAGTATAAATAAAAATTCTTCTTAAAAAAAGCTTAAGAAAATAAAATGAGCAACTATTTTTAGTAACATTTTCTTGGCATTGGGAAAAGTTTTAAAAAACTCTATTGCCAACCAACCTTAAGTCGGAGTCTTGGCTCTGTCATTCAGTGACAGGCAACTAAGCCAAAAGCAATAGCACTACCAACAACCATAATATTAATAAGAAGAACCAAGTAAGTGAGTTAGTTTGTCTATCTGTGTAACTGTTAGTCAGTCAGTCAGTCAGTCAGTCAGTCATTCAGTCAAAGCTGCTAAGCAATCAACGAACCACAAAACTACTGACTTTGGCTTTGTGCATTTCATGTTTTATTATTAATAATACCAAAAGCTTATTGTAGATACAACAAAGTTAGCAACGTGCAGCAAACAATACAAAAAAAATGGAAGGTAATAAAAAGTGCAAAGTAATATGCTAAAATTGCAAAAAGATACCATTCCTAGAAGCATTGCAACATCATCACCATCAGCAGCAGCATCAGCAGTATGACAAACAGAAGCTTAAATCACAAAAAAAAAAAAAAAAATAAAACAGGAGACTACTAACTAAGGAACCAAGGGACTAGGGAATCAAAAAAGAACCCACCAACCAACTAACCAATCCAAACTCAACTGTGGTTCTGCTATGCTAAGTTGAAAGCAATTCAAAGACCAGACAGACGACACCTAGACAAATGCCATAGACAGACACAACACACAACACATGCAACAAACCTTAATGTTCTGAAATTCAATGAGATTGTTCTCATCCTTTTGCCATTTTGAATTTCTTTTTTTCCTCTTGCTATTTTTAGCATAGAATTAAAACGATTTGAGTAAGTTTGATGCAATCCTGCATCTCGACAACCTTCGAATAAATTGAGTTCATTTGCAGCTGTTATCAGGTGGTGTGCGAAAAACAGATCGAGTTCAAAATACTTCGAACGAATGAAATACTCGTATATGCCCCATGTTGAACTGCATTAAGTTCCTATTAAAAACTATTCACATGAGAGAGTAAAGCTATTGATTTCTAGTATTATTGTTGGTATCGTTGGCATTGCTGTGTGGTGCAGCCATCGTCTGATTTAAGTAGACATAAAGAGACATGGAAACAAAGAGGGTGGGAGAGATACGGGTATGTTAAATAGACATATAGTCAGACATCAGGTTAGTTAGTCAGTCAGTCATTCAGTCTAGTGGGTTTTAACATTGCGAAGCATGTGTATTTGGTGGTGCATGTTGCAAGTGCATTTTACCACCATCTGTGTGTAGTTCATTTGGATAAACCAAAGGTATAAAACCTTTAAAACTCAGCACGTTTACAATTGATTATATTTTCGAGCTACAAAGATACTCCCATGCTCATTTTAGATGGTGAACTTATGTTTATTTTGGAATGAGTAAAAATTCTATTATATCTTTGAAAGCAAGTTGGAGGTGATGTAAAGTTTAAATTAATTAGCATAATATTCCAATAGAAAGCCAATTACAGACAAACCAAGGTCAAAATGTGTATCCATGTAAGGTTGATAAAAACATTTAATTTTCTTATTACGAAAATCTCATAAACAAAAAACCAAACTGATTAAACAAGTTTAATAAAATTCAATTTAAAGACTATTTAGGATTAAATTCTATACATTTATCGGAATTAATATATTTCTCACATTTATTTCTTCCTATTGAATATCAAACAGAACAATATTAATAAGGCTATAATGTCCGTCTGTCTTCGGCCTCTATCTCATACAAGAGGTCACTGAGAGATTGAATTAATCAAAATTGACCGCATATGGTCGTTTGTATAGCCTGCATTTTATCTCATAGCTCATTGGGGACATATGTTCTTCCAAAAAGAAATTAGTGTCATCAGGATTTATTTCTCAAACGTCAAGAAAATTATACATTTTTGAAGCACACCATCACTGGGGATGTGAAATTGATTGTTTATAGCAATGTTAAATGGAAGAGATCATGAAGTAAAAGATGATAAGAAAGGAATCTTGTTTTTCGAGCAATGATTAATTCTAAAGTATACATTCTGTCATCAGCAGAACAAATTAAATGATTCACTTGAAAAAGTGTTGTGTCTTACCAAGACAATGCTAGACCTCATGCAAATTTGCTAACTCGTCAAAGGTTTTTACAGATTGAATAGGATACGAGTATACCGACCATATTCTCTACATTGGCATCTTCTGATTATTATTTGTTCTTGTCTCTACAAATCTTTTAAGACGCTAAAACTTTCACTTCAAATGAAAGGCAGTCAAAATCATGTGGATCACTTTTTTGCCAACAGAGAATAAAATCATGCTTTTGCCAGAAATATTTCAATATTGGAATGGACAATATATTTAGAATTCAATAAAATATTTATAAACGATAAGAAAAGCTTAAATAAGAAACATTAAAAAACGATATTACTTTCCGAATAGCCCCAATATAAAAACCAGCCACCTTAATAATTTTCGATGAGAATATTCGCATATGAGACGTTGATAGTTTTAATAAACAATTTTAAATTAAACAATCCACATTCAAAACCATGGAGTGCTAGAGGTGAAATGATAATGGGAGGACAAATGAATAAGGAGCCATAAATTAGTTTTACAAATATACCTTCATATACCTACAAAGATATACACGCACGAGTAAGAGTATCGTTATTTTTACAAATACCTGGATACAAACATATTTTAGCCAATTTAGCTATCACACAATACTATGGGAAATTGACTAGGAATTGCCAAGTGAATGGAAATGCATAAATGTCACAATTCCAACAAATTGAAATTTCAAATTGATTCGCAATAAAAAAAAAGAACAACAAAACGCTTTATGCAGATGCAGTAGATGGAAGGCACATAGGAAACATGGCAATGGTCCATAAACCAAATACACACACACATGTGTATCTACCCAAGCATACTATACAATACTGAATACAAAACGCATTGCGTATGTTCATATTCCACTTCAGTCAAGCTGAAGAACAGGACAAACTTCATAGGAATTACAAATCCGAATGATTGTCGTACGATGTTCAGAAACTACTACTAGGAATTGAACAATTTCAATCGCAATGCAACGAAATTCAATCAACAATCAATGCTCTCGAGCCACTTAGCTGAATAGAAAAATAGTGAATGCGAATGATGAAGTTAAATTAAAGTGTGTAACGGAGAGAGGATGAAAATGAAAGGGAAGGAAAGGGAGAAACATTGAAAGCAAACGCAAGAGTTTAGTTGCATCAAAATGAGGCATGAAGGGATAACATTTTAACATTTCCGGTCGAAACGGCAGCATCCGCAGCTGCTTTTCACAAAAAACAACATCAGAAAAAAAAAACCGAAGAAATGAAAACCTAAAAAAGCCCTACAGCCCTACAACGATTCTTTCAGTATCAGCATTTGGTTTATGGCTTACAAACGCGCAACTCATTTCCATGACGACGGTGACCGGCAATGACTACCTGTGCCTGAGTCTATGCTGCCACAGCTGCTAACCTAACTCACTTACTGACTAACTAACTGACTATCTGTCTGACTAACTGGCTAAATGGACTGCGTAGCATACAAATGCAATGCAATAATACTAACACAGAAGAGCAATCACTGCTACGCACAAAAAGAGATCCGCAACGGATGTCACAATCAAAAGCCACGATTTTAGCTCCCAGCGGAATTATCCTGCTTGACATTCCTTGTTGTTGCCACTCATTCATTTACTTACTCATTCAGTAAAAAAAAAACACACACCCTTCTAGCCTTTCCTTAATTCCACTCAGTCTCCAACCGATTCTGTAGGTTTGTAAATCTCTGGGTGAACCCTTCGTTCATACCAGGTTAGTTAGTCATTTACTTTTTTTTTTCTAGTTTGGGTTTTTTCAGCATAAATGTCCCTCAAATGTTTTTATTGCATTCTACAGTATTCAGAGTTTATCGTCACCATCCTCATCATCATCATTATTACAGTATTAAGCAGCATCATCTCTGGCATCATTCTCTCATCATAACCGTAGCTAAAACGTTGTGATCCGCATCACGTTAAGGATTAGTTTTGCATTTGTTCATCTAATCGGAATGCATATTTTCTTTTTGCATTTTGCAAAAATTAATTTGCATATTATCCGCCAGCAATGAGCTTCCATTATACGTGCATTCATAACTATGAAGGACTCTCTCACATGATATCCATAAAATATTTTTTATATGCCACAATTTAGGCTACTAAGGTTTGCAAAATGCTTGCATGCCTCATGTGTCCAACATCATCATTTAATTTGTTTGGCGGTTTACATTTTTCCTCCTATCTTGCGTATGTTTTTTTTTTTGTCATTTTCTTCCTTTCATTATTCAATTTTAAGCTTCATTAGTTTTGTTATGGACTCTCTTTTTTTTTGTTTTAAAATTACAATACATAAACCTAATTGGCTTCACTGACAATCATCATCACCATCAGCAACAACATTTACTAAATCTCGTGTATTGCGTAGATTTTTCATTTTAATGGAATTTTGAAAAACCAGCAGCAAATGCAATTGCATAGTTTGATACTAATTCTATGCATCTATACTTTGTCCTTCTCACTATATCACATCTAACTGTCTAACTGTCTGAGTGATCATCATCATGGTCCTTATGTTGCTTACAATAGTAATAAGATTTTTAATAAAATGATGCATGGTTTCCCTTCTCATACATGCTTTATTTCATAACATATGGTAGTATGCAAAAATTGTATCTCTAACTTTCTATTCATATTGTATTGCTAATCATACATTGTTCTGCTGCTGATGGTATTGATGATGATGATGATGATGTTGTTATGCAACATGTCCTTTGGGTAGTAGTTCTGACAATTTTGATGATAATGCAATAGAATACAGCAACAAATATATGAAATGAATGACAAAACAAATGACAATTCAATTAAATCTAACAATGATAAGGTTTTACATTCAAAAGTTCATAAATTAATACACTAGACGATTGCATCACGTATACAACATGTGTGTTTTAAAAAAGTGTAATGAAATTTCATAAACTAAACTATAACAATATTTTTAATAAATCGCATCAATGTTTATTTAACAAAATAAATAGAATAAATGAAATGAAAATTTGTATAAAATTCAAATATAAATTTGATTGAATATAATTAAATATTGATTTATTTAAAATTGATTTAAAAATAAAATTAATTATATGAGTATATTGTATTTTCTTATAGAATAACATTAAATTTGACATTAAATGGCAAACAGTTGTATACTTAATCAGATTTTGTATTTAATATGTAAGTAATGAATTATCACACATACGCCATGATGAACATTCAAGTTAAAAATTGTCTACATGCTTCACTGAAATGCATCTAAGAGAAAGACAACACTGATAATGATTTCAATGATGATAATGATGGTTATACTGCTTATGGTGATGACTGTGATGACGTTGATGAAAGCATACAATATGATCATTTCGACTTTGACATCGAGACTTGTCTGGCCTGCAGCTTCAACAGATATTACAACAAACATGTTAGCTACTGAGCATCTGCAAGCATAATACCAAGTTATAGACAACGAAACAACGAATAGTCAAACAGTCTTATTAAGTAGAAATTCAACCAACCAACCAACCATCTCAGAGACCGACAGACCAAAAAACAGTAAAAGAAAGAGAGAAGCTGTGATTTTGTGACAAACTATAGAAAAAATCACAATCCACTACGTTAAGCTCAACTGAAATGAACTGACTGGTGACTGACTGACTGACTGACTGACTGACTGACTGAGTGACTGACAGACTGAATAGATAGACACTTTTGGAAATTGACTTTGTTTATATTTTCTTATTATTGTAGATACTACTTACAATGCTTACTAACATACATACTCCTATGTATCTTTTTATATACCTTGGCATGTATCTTGAAGCTGTTCAGATACTGGAAACGCAGTAGCAACATCAAAAATGCGAATGCGAAACAAAACATGTAATGCAATGTTGTTGATGTTGGCGATGTTGTACTGCAGATACACTGACAGATACGCAACCATAATAATATTAATAATAAAAGGAATGCGCAGTAGAAATATGAGTTAACTAAAGTTAGTGGTTTTTATTTTACTGTTGTTATTCATCATTATGTTTGCTGTTTTCGAAATCTCATACATATGCAGGGGCAGACTTTGTTCAGGTAGCAAAACTAAACAACAAAAACAAAAAATTGTTTACGAAAAATATGTGTGCAAACATGGACACATGGACTTGATCTTGGACTTGGTTTTACATCAACACATATGTTTTTTATTTTCTTTCTTTTCTTTTGCTATACCAATTTTTTTTTTTTTTTTTTAGTTAACTTTATAAATCGTTTAATTTCTTAGTTCCTTCCATTCGTTTGTTCATTCATTTATTTGGTGGTTTTGTTGTTATTGTTTTATGGAATTTCATTCATTTTATTGTATTTGTTGGATACTTATAATTGAACATAAATACAAACATAAAGTCATGACCTTAAACTTGCGTCGCATCACCAAATTTTTTTATATATGAAGTACAGGGCTGCTGATAGGAATTGCATTCAAGGTTAGATTGGCTACTAATTCAAAAATGACAGAAAACTTAAAATCACATCAATTATTGGTATATTGAAGTATTTAAAAAATGGGACTTTGCATTGCAATCCAATGCAATTGAGCTACTTTGCAAAATCCAATCTAAACTTCTAAATAGAATAGTTGATACTCCATGATAAGTCAAGAAGTCTTTCATTCAGCGAATTCTTCAAATCCCCAAATCCCGAAGTTGTCATGCGATTTGTTCAGACGAAGGCACATATATTTGTACATCTTGTGGGTCACCCCCATGATTTTTCCATAAACATAATAGACGCTGCCAAAAAGTGGAATTTTTAGGAAAATTATATCAAACAAAAGTGAGGGGATTCTAATACGATTTTGATTTCCATAATTACACCATTTATTGATATTTTAAACTATTTCAGAACTGGGAATAGTTGATACTCCTTAAGACGTCAAGAACTCTTTCATTCACCGGATTCTTCATATCTCGATCATGTCATAGTATGTACGAAATATTCAGACGAAGGCATTTAGTACTTCTTCTGGCTCACTGCAATGATTTTGCCATAGACCTAAGGGACCCAAAGTAGATTTATTCTAATACCATTTTGATTTTTCTTTAATCAAATTCAATATACAAAGATAAACATATATATCATTAAATATCATTATCAGAAATTAATTCTTGCAGTTTTTTTTTTTTTTTCAACAGCCCTGTATTTATTATCCCCATTTTATGTATTTTGTTTTTATTTTGTCTCATTTTTAATGGAATTTAATGCCTCCAAGTCAGTATACATTAATAATAATAAAGATATAGTTGAAAGCGCGTTGAAAAGTAACAAATTTACAAGTTTGAAAACAAAATCCATAACATAAGAGCTTCAAATGTTGCGCGAAGTTGTTATTCGCTCATTGAAGGCAGTCATGCGTTACAAATGACATATCCAACGAAAAAGAAAAAAAAAAAAAAAAAATTAAATAAAAAGAAAACTTGCAACACCCGCTCACATGATATGAGACATGAGTATGTATATACATGCAACAAACACAATGTGAAGTTAGACACTTGTATGTATTCGCATTAAACATGCCCCCTAAGTTGTGTCTGTGAATCTTTTTTATTTCACTACTAACTCTGACTCTCTGTTTGTCCCTCTGCATTTTGCCTATTTGTTTGTTCATCTGTCTGTCTGTCTGTTTGTCTGTCTGTCTGTTTGCCAGTGTATCTGTCTATATGTCTGTCACTTGATGTCACTGTCGCCGCATTATCTTTATGTTTTTTGCTTGTTTTTCATGCAGCAAACCAACAACATTCAATGTTGAACACTCAGCCGACATGAGCAATTAAAATTTTGTTAAATTAATTTCGCATATTTTGCTATATTCTTTTATTTTTTTCTTGCATCTTTCTTTTTCTTCTCTTTTTTTTTTATTTTACTTCGTCTTTTTGTATTTTGTATATTGTATTTTGTTTTGTTTTCTTTTTCTTCTTCACTGTGTTACTTCTTCTTTTATGGTCTTTCATATCCGTTCAAAAGCAAACCAAAAACAGCATTCAGAAAAGATATGTATGTCGTATTATATTTAGCTAGCTGGCAGTAAGATCAACCGACCAAACCAACGAACTAAGCAACTAAGTATGGCTGGCAAGGCAAACCCATAGCAAACTAAAGCATGTTTAAATGTGAACGTCCCGCATTTTGTAATTCATTAAGAACCGCCAGCCAGCCAACCCTTCTTTTTATAGACTTTTTAATTTTTCGCTCTCTTACATACAAATATATTTTTTCTTTATTCTTCCCTTTTTACTCATTTAATGTTATTTAATTTCTTGGCCATGGAATTGAATCTAGTCGTTGCAACTGACGTTGCCTTTCTGCAACTGGAACTGAGATTGGGACTGCAACTGGTCGAGGAGGATGCTATTACATGGCATGGCATTGTCTCTTCAACACAGTGACTAACTTTGGTTTGTCTGCTGCTGTCTTTGGCTAAAATCGCCAAATGTACAATTTTATGCGTTTAATTCTACACTTGACATTTCTATATACATAAAACACGAGATATAGATATACTATATGTTTGTATCTATATATTTGTATGTTGCTATGTTCGTAATATATTGTAGAAAGATAGATGAATAAAGATAGAAAAAGAGAACGGAAATGAGAGCGAATTTTAATTTCATTCATTTTTATTAAATGCGGGTTCAGCAGTTTTCCAGCCAAAAAATCCTATATTATGTAGCCTGTCGTTGAGTCGTTGAGTCGTTTTAATGTGGTTGGTTCAGCTTCGTTAGTTTCCAAATTAATACATACAATATCCGTAACACTACATAGGACACATACATAATTGTATACATAGATGGATGCATATATACAATATGTAGGTGGACATACGTGGGTTGTCTTATTAGTTTTGAACCTTCTGATGTCAACATCAAAACCAATCGTGTGACAAGTGATAAATTTTGCTAAAAAAAATACATTTGAGATAAATATTTCAAGATTCTATTAAAGAAAATCTTTCGGTGTTTTAAATATTATTACTATTTTTCTTATAATATAAAAGGAAGCCTCGGTTCTTAAACCCCTAGGAGTCCCGAAAATGATTATGCATTATTTTGATACCCAAAGCTTTGCAGCAACAAACATTAGATTCAATAAAAATTAGATCTGCGGACTACATAACATTGTGATAAAGTGACTAGCTCCCTTTTTTTCTTAATCGAAGAGTACAAACAAAGTGAGAAAACAACTTTTTTTATTCTAACAAAATTACTGAGAACTGACTTTGAAAACAAAGTCAGTACCGGAAAGATGAGATGAGTAACGCCCCTTGGGTTAGTTCCCCGGAAAATAGAACATAATTTACTGTCAATTGCATTAAATGGCCTGGCTAACACTTCTTCTTACCTAAAGCAATCTACATATCCATGGACTTAAAACTTTTAAATCAAATAAACAATTTTGTACAATTCTGTAACTTCATATATAATTCATTTAATTTATCATTTCAAAAATGTTACGTTGACACTTTTTTTCATATCAAGCTACTCTTAGTTGATTGCCACTTGAAAGATTATAAATGCTTACCTATATACAAGTATGTACATATATTTTTTTACCCCTTTCTCTTCTTTTAATTCTGTATATCTTTACTGAACGTGTTGATTGACATGCCTGCATATTTGATACAAATTAAAGTGCATCCCAAACTAAATGAAGTGGATATTATGAAATGGATTTTAGTCATGGCTTTTAACTAAATTGAATTCAACTATCATCATCTTCATATCTTATCCTCTTCACAAGTTTTATTTAATTTTAAAATGTGACAAATTAATTAAATTACAAATTGTTCTGAATTGAATTTGAAGTAATAAACTTACATTACCAAACGTATCTAGATACATACATTTATAGTATTGTAGTATTCAACATTCATGAATATTCTTCTATTTTAGCAATGAAATATTTGAAAGAATGAAAATAAATAAAACAATACTCAACCATCAGCAACTGAACTCAAAGCAACAACAACAAAAATTGTAGCAATAACAACAACAACAACAAATACAACATCAATAGCAACATGCATAAAACTTAACGCTTTCAATCAACAAGGATTTTTCAGTATTTGTAGTTGTGTTGACCATTTTTGGTTTCAATTTTTTATTTCCATTTTTCGAACTTTTTTTTTTTTTTCAAATTGTATTTTTGACGAACTTTTGACATCAATGCCGAGTTGATTCGAGTTGAGTTGAGCTGCTCTGTGATGCGATGCGGTTAAAACGATTTGCACGAAACATGACAAACAAACTGAAAAATCATGTTGCAACAAACTAAATGGAAACTTAAATAATAATTTTTGTTGCAAATCAATTGACCAAATTTTTATACTAAGGGCATCTTGATTCTTCACTCGCTCTACTTACTATGGCAATCTATGGCAAAAATGAACTTTGTCGCTAGTAGAGAAATAAAAAAGAAAAAACCAATAAAGCATTTTGGATAGAGGAAGAAATCGTTAAACATGAAACTGAATTAAAAAACTTAAACTGAAATTGTTACAAAGCGCAACCTCAAAGCAAACATAAATAATTTTCTCTCTTTTTTTTTTACTCGATTTAAAATTGAAAAGATAAAAACTTCAAGATTTTACCATGATATTTTTTCTTGTTAGCCGAAAAACCTGAAGCATTTTTTACCATTTAAAAAATAATTGAAAATCTTTAATCCAATCAGTTCAACTTTTGAGTAATCCACATTTGAAGTATTCAATACACAAAATAAATTTTATTATTCTCTGATTAATGGAATTTTTAAAATCCTGGATTAAAAACAATTTTCATAAATAAATTCAATTCTCCATAGAATTGATGGCAGCGAAGGTCAGAGAGAGCTGGCGTCCATAAAGTGGACACTAAATTGTGTTAGGCACAAATGAACGTCCAGGCTGCGTCATTTCGGCAAGAACAGAATTCTTATGGATGTCTTAATGGGGCACTGCACCATGGCTCCATGAATGTTTTTGAAAATGTAAAACAGCTAACATATGCCACATTTTAATCACCACAAAATGGGTCGCCAGTCTTCTGAATGAAGTCGATCTTATGTTGAGGATTCTATCTATTCTATTCCATCTTAGATCGATTTAATTCCAATTGTACCATATTTCAATTTCAAGAAGTCTATATTTGAGTGAAATGTAATTCAATATTATGAAATTGTTTAACTAATCAGTTACCTTTCCTTTTTTATTTTTCTTCTGCTCAAAATTGTAGGAAAAATCCAGCAACAAGCAAAGTATACTTTAAAAAATTTATGAGACAACAATATAAAAACAAAAGATTTCACGTTGGTGGTGACGGTGACGATTGCGGTGACTTTAACTGTCGTCACACAGTTTGAAATTGGCGAGCAACGTTAATCAACTTATTGTTGATTTCTAGCCAAAAGGCTGAGTTGACTTCCCTGACTAACTGACTGAGTGACTAACAGGCAAGCAGACTAACTGACTGTCAAAGGAACAATTTAAATGTTAAAGAGGACAGACATTTATTTAGAGAGTCAGACTGCTATAGTAGTTAAGTGCCACCAAGTTAAGTTTTGATCAGTAAAAACTAAGTTGAAAAAGAAAACAACAAAATAAAAATACTCGTTATTATGATATTAACCAGAAAAGCAAAAATTCATTTTGAGTTTGAGATATTTTAGCTAGTTGATTTTCCTTTTTTTTTAAATGGAATTGATATTCAATTTTTAGCTTTTTTTTTTTTGTTTTGTTTTACTTATGAAGTTCAAATAAATTGACGAAACTAGGAAAATCTCGACTGACACAGTGACTGATAAGACTTGAGGCTATCATGTTGATGACATGGTAAAGGAAAAACTTTAGTAAAACAAAGCAAAAATGAAAAAAAAAAAACTATATAGTAACAACAATAAAATAAAATCAGGGTGCCGCGCTCAATTGTCGATTATCGTGTGCAATCAGTTTATTGTTTTTTTTTTTCTATTCTGCTTTTCTTTATTGATTCTTTTTTGCTGATTTTTTCTTTTTACTTCTTCCGTCTTTTCATTGTTGTTTCATCTTTCATCTATTGGATGTCATAGGTTGCTTTGATCATTGAGTTTGGAGGCAACTTTAAACTGCTGATGTTGAGTGTTCAACACTTGAATTTTTTTAATACTAATTTTTGTTATTGTTTTGTTAAGTTGTTTTATAGGTCAAACACTGAGGTCACTCATGAACAATACAAAATTTTTTCGATATAAATGATATACAATAATTGTGAATCTTTTTATATATTTTTTGATTTTTTTACATTAACTAACAATCACAGTGGCATCATTTATCAAAAAATAGTTGCAATTCTTTACGAGTATGAAGAGGCGCGGTTGGGTTGTTTATGCTTCGTTTATATGGCAAAGTATTCATCTCCATACAGTTGCAAAATTGTTTATAGCTTCCTCTATTGTTTAAGGTTTATTGCCCGAAATTAAGCTACCAACAAACAAAAAGAAAAGTACAAATGGGAAAAATTATTAAATTATCATCATTCTAGTACTGTTGCCTTGATCTCTTTAGTGATTTCTGTCCTCTCTCAGTCCATTGTTTTGAGTATTCTTTTATTTCATAAGAAAATAG
The DNA here is from genome assembly GCA_037043295.1 of Amiota minor. Taxonomy (NCBI): domain Eukaryota; kingdom Metazoa; phylum Arthropoda; class Insecta; order Diptera; family Drosophilidae; genus Amiota; species Amiota minor. The sequence goes on from JBAMAW010001038.1 coordinate 2,307,054, forward strand.
TGCAAGAAAAGCGAATTACCTCTATATGTAATAAAAAGCCGTCACAAAAAGTTCTTTCCAATCAAAATATATATAAGTTTTCTCTTTAAGTGAGTAAAGATCACAGCATACTAAGTAGTAGAAGATTTGAATGTCCCAGAAGTCTTTCCTCCATAATTTTTACTACAAAAATTTGATATTTTTGGTATTGGCCAACGCAAAAAACTAATCAGAAACATGGGCGACTGTGTCAACGACAATTTCATTTGTTTACATCACCATTCAAGTAGAAATTCGCTTCATCACTGCATGAAAAATTGTCAAAATAATCAAAGCATTGGTGCATATTATTCTGGTAATTTGCTTGGACCCTGTTGACCGGTGAATGGATGCATCGCAACTTAATTTGTTCACTTCTTTTACATTCACTCTTTCTGGGCACCTTGAATGCTATGAAAATATTCTTCATTTTTTGTTAGACATAATATTTATCAAACTCCCCTCGCATATGTTTTGTATGAATTTTAACTTATTTTATTTCTATTTTTTCATTGTTGGATTTTATTATTCTGGTTTTTAATGTTTTTGATTTGGGTCAATTTATCTTTACAGTGTAGTAAGTAGTTGAACTTAAAAGATTCTATTTAGCAATAAAAACTTTTGTTTTTGTATTTTCAACATTTTTACTTTCACTTAAATATTATACAAAGTTTTATTACATTTATTTATTATACATTTTTATGAAAACTTTTTACGATACATAAAAATATTGTTTATAACATAAACATAAAAATAAATGACTTATGTAAAGTTGAATCATAAAAATGTGAATGATAATCAGTTTAAATATTTGAACTTCATTATTTTAGCATACTTACATATGTTAAAATGAATAATAAGTTAATGGGAAACATTATGGTTATTGTAAGTGAGGATTGAGAAAAATTAGGAATTAATTAAAACATTTAGTGCTTGTTAAAATTTAACTGATTTAAAATGTTATTAAATGTAAATTTATTTATTTATTTATATAATGCTAACTTGCAGTTAAAACTACAAATTAACAATATATTATTTATGCTAGCCATGGCTGCCGGGACCTTCAGCTATTAAATGTAAATTAACTAAGCAACTTGTAAGAAGGCACGGAAAACCTTGGAAATCCTATAAAGTGTGAATTAGATCATTAAAATGAAATGAGAATGATATTTTCAACCGACTTCAAAAAGAGGAGGAGGTGCTATGTTCTTCATACAGTGAATAGTTTTATAAGTTTGTCATGAGAACCAGACGCTGTACAATTGTCGGAACCAGCCCAATCGGGGGTACCTCCTATACAAACCTCCTATTAAAATTCAGATTCTTGTATTTTTGTTGTTTCTTGCACTATTGAATTGAAATTTGAAGAATTTGAAGTTTCTGGCCAATGTTCACCAACCGTGTAGGCTGTCATTAGATCTGGAAAGGTCAAAAGCGAATATTGAAGCTAAGAGCAGTTCAAACCTGTTCTGAAATCTTCCATGTGGCGACTCGCCTGCCTATCCTATCCTATCCTATCCTATCCTATCCTATCCTATCCTATCCTATCCTATCCTATCCTCTCCTACTCCTATCCTCTCCTATCCTCTCCTCTCCTATCCTATCCTCTCCTATCCTATCCTATCCTATCCTATCCTATCCTATCCTATCCTATCCTATCCTCTCCTATCCTATCCTCTCCTCTCCTATCCTATCCTATCCTATCCTATCCTATCCTATCCTATCCTATCCTATCCTATCCTATCCTATCCTATCCATCATAGTGAGCGAGTAAATTAAATACAAAATTTCTTCTTTTATGATATATGTATAAATTCTAAGTGTATTTAAGGCCTCTTCTAGTTTTCTTCTTTGCCTTTTTATCTTTCCTTCTTTTCTTATAAATCATTTCATTCTTTTTGTTTTCATTTCAAAACAATCAAAACAATTACACAATTAAAAACTTTTTAAGTCAACAACAATTGTACGACTTATGGATGTGCAATAACAAACACTAACAAACAACAATAAAACAATAGCGCAAATAGCAAAACAATTGACAATAATTTTTCTTATGTTTTATATTTATTGTTAAATAAAAAGCAAACAAAAACAACCCAACATAACTAAAGAAAAATAATACAATAAGTATAACGAAACTTTTGTTATTGTATTGTGTTGTGTGTAGATACTCTCGTATATTATATATAAACTGATTATCAAGATAGGCATAAACACAAAAATTTATTATACAAATTTATGTATAAAAGTAATAGACAATGACCAAAAATTTTTATGTAGAAAAGCAGCAAACAACAATTAAACAATTGCTAAGCAAACTTGTTTCTATGTTCATAGATACAAATTTAGTTGAGATACTTGCCATATTGGCGAAAACAATAGGATAAAATGCCAACACACAATGGTAAAATAATCTAAAAATTTGTCTTCCTTCTTAGTTGGAGAAAACAAAAAGCTAACAAGGACGACAGTTTAAATACTTGTATTTTATGCATATAAATAAATTGAAAATTATTATAATGGAAAAACGAAATTGGGGAAATTTTGAGAGATTTCAAAACAAAGGTGAACTTGCAACGATCTACATACACTTGTTAAAAAATTTATAATTGGAATTTATTGTTTGAAATTAGCAAAATAATCTTATTTTATACAAAGTATTTTCCAACGGAAGCAACAAATTTTTCCCATATTAAACGGTTATAGGTTTATGGTTTTTAATTTCTTGTTAGCTCATAATATTATTATTTAAGGACTAACCTTCTAAATTGATTTTCAATTACTTTCACATGATCAAGAAACTACTTCTATGTCTTTAACTGCTTATAAATTGATCAACAAATAATAATAGGCGAAGAATTGGGTTTCTACTGTAAATTTGTGAAATCATGAGCTCAAAAGCTCATTGGTAAATATTAGGTAAATTGTACATTTCATTATGTTTCTAGTTACTAAGGCCTATGGGCTATTTAACATACCTTCTTTGCATTAGAATAAAAAGCACAGTGAGATGGAATAAAACTCTATAAATCTTTGTTGATTTTCATGCCAGAAATACTAAATGAAAATAATGACGAAAAATATTAAATGATTTGTACAATAGAATCATTGATTTCTTTAACTCTTTATTGTCTACTTAATCATTTTAAAAGAATGGTATTCCAAGAAATTACTTTGACTTTAGACTTCCTATAAAATCTATAAATTTATTTAATTATTCTAACTGAATGTGATTGAAAATTGTTTTCCATGTTCCATTATTAAACGTAGAAAGAAACTTTAACTGGTAAATTCATCAAACATGTCAAATGTCATTTCCAGCATTCAAATCACGATTTGACTTTAGATAAATTTTATTAAAACTAAAAGTAACCGAACGAAAATGTACACAAAAATCAACAATTATAAAAAAAAAAAATTAAGTCGAAATCCAATCAAATCAGTACGTTGACGAAAACCAATTAAGTATAATACAGAAACTGCTGTATGTATGCCTTCAACTCACTCAACTCATATTTACTTTTTAAATACGGAAAAAATAAGACTAAAAGAAGGTAAAAACAACAACAACAGGAAAAGCAAATTTCAATTTTCAAAAAAAAAAAAAAAAATAAAAGATCTGAAATAAAGTGATTAACCCACGAAGCAACTTTAGCGGAAGGTTAATGATTTCGAGCGAGATTCAATGTTGTTATATAACCACCAACTGCCAACCACCAAATGCGGTACTACTTCGTACATAGGTCGACGTCGGCGGCGGCGGCGGCGCCTTACATACTTTTGACTTAATTCCCAACAACAAAAAAATTAAGATAAATTACGTAATAATTTTACACATTTTTTTTCTCTTTTTTTTTTTCTATCTATGATTTAATGTTATCCATTTGGCATGGCCATATCCATACTATATCAGCTTCTCAGACATGTAGAATGTAGGCTCGTGACACATTCACACACAACACAGAAACAAACAAAAAAAACAAAAAAAACCCCCATAATTCTTTGCTGAAAAATGTTCAAGAAAACAAAATTATCATTTTGGCAGGTTTATTATTATTTCTTTTTTCTTGCTACTTGCCACACAACATTTGAACATACATTTATTTGTATCAAATGAAATGGAAAGTCATTCGATAATGTCTTGCCACCTTTTTTTTTTCTTACTTCTTCCATGTGCCTTGAGATACCTGTGTCTATAGTATGTCTATATGTATGTATTGTATATCTATGACTGTCTATAGTAGTTGCGATTTCGAAAGCGCAACAAAGAACCTGTCAAAACTTGTATCAAAGCATTTGTCAATTACTATGATATACTATGAACATGTACGAGTATCTGTATCTGTGCGTTGGCATGTGGCACATGTTTGTCGTTCATGCAGCTTGCGTTTTAGGTACATTGAGTATGGTAAATGTAGGCGCTCGTGCTCTAAATACAATTTTTCCGGACCAGCAACAACAACAACAACAACAACAACACCAAACTATATGCAAGTCACTAAATACATAAAATCAAACCGGTCGGTCACAAACTTCGTCTAAGAAAAACTTATCTGAATAATTAAATAAATAAATATATGATGAAAAAAATTCGATTTTTCAGGTTTTTCATTTGACGTTCGCGTGTTGCCAATAAAAATCAAATGAAAATGTAAAATTAATAATAAAAATAAGAAGAAAAGAAAATCAAAAATAAATTATAAAAGAAAAATAAATATTTATTAATGAAAAATAGAAAAACGAAATAAATAAGCAAAAGGTGTACGTGCCACACTTGAGTGCGTTGAAAGTTTGAAACATTACTCGTTTTGACGTTTTTATATTTTCCATAACATTTTTATACCCTTCAATCGAAGTTTTAGCGGTTTTATTGATTTTATCATAATTTTTGTAACCAAAAATGTACTTTTGGATCATAGATATAGAGACAAGAAGAAAAGTTTTTTTCAACTGATGCATTTCTGAGTCGAAAATGCTTCCCAAAGTTAATCAATAACAAAATGCCGGAAGTTAAATGAAGTAAAGATCATAAACTTTGAAATTATTTCAATATTAGGGCACTTAAATGGAATCCAAAAGGGCAGCCATTAGAAGAACGCAATCTAGAGTTAGAAAAATGAGATGATTTCATTCAAGAAATTCAAGAAGATTGCAATATTATCGCATATTGAAGAATTTTTTTTTATTTTTATTCTAATCAATATAATATTTTCTATATGCATTTTAAAATATGGAATTATATGCACATAAAATTATGATATGATGCGCCACTTAGAGGTCAAGATGCCTCAAATGTTACTGAAATATTCCACACAGTAAAACCCAACTCGAACCAGGATGTGCCGCCTAAACATATTATCATTCACTCCTACAGCAAGGCTACAAGCCCATAACGCTTTTGAGTTTAATTCGAGATTGGTTTGGGACTGCTTGATGTTACTCAAAAGACTAATCTGATTTCCCGGACATAGTGGGTTTCTTGGGAACGAAAAAGCAGATGCACTCGCCAGGAAATGATCTGCAAATCTCCTCATTGGAGCAGAGCCATTCTGCGGGCTAGCTTAGAGATCCACAAAGCTTAAATTTATACACTGAGTCTATCAGAGTAGCGCAAATCATCTCGATCCCAAGAGAGAACACAGGAATGCAATGTCTCCAACTTCCTGACAGGATATTGCAAAGTAATGAAACATCTGTTCAATATGAGGATCAATCAAATCGATAAATGTAGACTTTGTTATGAAGGAGAGAAAACAGCAGAGCAGTTGCTGTGCATCTGCCTTTACATGGAACCCAATGAAATTACAGATTTACCTACGAAATTCTTGAATTCTTAATGAATAGCAAGATATTGGAATATATGTAATTAGGGGCTATGTCACAATCGGTGTTCGTGTGTTCGTTTCAATCTAATCTAAAATCCAGTTCACCGTTGTGGTATCATGTCTGGTTATTGAAACTACACAGTTATGGAAGCTTTAAATATTAACAATGTATATATAGCTTGCATTTACGAAATTTGTTATTTTATTGAAGCTGTCCGGTTATAAGAGCTTCTTAACGTATTATATTATGGTGATTAATATATAAGAAAACCACAAAATATGAAAAAAAGGAAACAACATTCAATTGGTGAAGCATAAATTTTAAACTATTCACTTCTCTGATAAGGGCAGGTTACACATAGATAAGGTTATGTAAGATCATTGGCGACACTATTATTGCTAGCGATTTCAGATAAAAATATACAGTTAAGTACCAGTTCTTTTGGCGGATTTGAAAGTTTCATCCAAGTCTACCATTGAAATATAAACCATGTTCCCAAATAATGGAACTCAAAAATGACTCAGTCATGTTCTTGATAATACAGGACTCTAGTATGGATGATGTTCCATCAATTATATTGTAGACATTTACATAAATGAACATTCATTTAAAGGGTTTTAAATAATCGGCATAACTAAAGATAATGGTATCTATCACTTGTTATATTTGTTTAGGCTTTTTTTCTTCTGTTTTGTTATAAATAAAACAAGTTTGTAATTAACAACAAAACAAAACAAAACCAAAAGTAATGTGAGTCAGTTGTTGTATTTATGCTTTTAAAATATTCACGAAACCATTCGCTTGTTCGTTCACTACTGGCTACTTAACACATATTGACTGGTTTTTATGTTGGCACCACCAAAAATTTGTCATGAAAGCAAAATACATAAATAAGAATTTAATAAAAATCATGTGCTCAGCATATTGAACTGAACCATAGTTCAAATTTTTGCCACACGCCACACATAAGGAAGCAACACACTGAATATAAAAACTGTCCAATGTTTGTACAATATACTTTTATTAAAAAAAAAAAAAAAAAACAAAAAACAACAACGTTGCGTATACGACCGAACTCACACTTGTAACTCACATGTCTCCAAGTCGCTTTATGCACAAAATGCAACGAAGTGCGAAATGTTATTTGTTTATGCTTTTCACTTGTGGCAAAAATGACATTTAAAAAAAAATATATAAATAAATTTACAATAAATTCACTTCTTTAATGAAATTGTATAAGTAAAAAATAAAATTGTATTTAAAAGCATATAAATCCATTTAAAAAATATAAATATATATATATATATATTTAGTTACAAAACAACAAAGAATAAAGAAAGAAATTAAAATAAAAAGAAAATCACGTTTTCATGTAAAGAAAAATTATGAAATAACAATTTCAATGTTTAATGTTATAAACCTTCAAATTGAATTGAGTCATTTCTTGTCTGTCTCTCTCTCTCTCTCCCCCAATCTCACGATTGTTGTTGTTATTATTATATTCCATTAAGATAAATAAAAATAAATACCAAAAACAAACATGCAACAATACAAAATGATGAGCATTGAAATTATCTGAAAATGATGACAATAAACAGAAAACAGAAAATTAAGTAACTTGAAACAAACAAACAACTGAAAAAACAAAACTTTTCATTCAACCATTCGCAATTCATGTAAGCAGCAGAGAAGAGCACTAAAAAAAAAATTTGCTACAAAAACATACAAAATTTAATTTTTTTGTTTGTGATCTTATGAAAATCGTGTTCAAGTAATTTTTTTCCCTAATCGTGCTTATGACTCGACGACTCTATGACTCCATGGCTCTCTAATCTTTAATATTAGTTGCAGTTTCAACCTTTTTTTTATGTTTTGGTGTGTGTCTTATTTGTTGTCATCAGCAATTGTCTCTTTATAGATAACAAGAGGAATGGTATTATTACTTTAATGATGATGTTTGTAATGATTTAAACAAAATGTTGTAGAGTAAAGACAGTAACGCTAAAATAAATTAAATCTATAATTTTGAAAATATCCATCAAAATCTTTAACCAGCATATTATAAGATTCTAGTTCTAGTTCTAATTCAACTTATCAGTTAAAAACTTTGAACTTCAGTTATGCATTGTCAGTATTACTACAGATAACTAGGAAGACTCCATAATAAAATTGTATGAATATTCATGTTCATCTTTCGTTCTACCCACAAACGTCCAAACAAACAAGACCTCAAGTTTGGAGCTATATCTCCGAAAGTAGGCATCTTTTTACATTGATATGATATTTAAATATAATATCCCGAACATATTTCACTTGTTTAGTTAGGGACTGAAAACTTCATTGTTTAAACAAGATGTTTACAAAAGGAATTTAGCATCATTTCGATTAAGAAAAAATTGTTTAACTTTAGAGAACTTTTGCTATATAAAATTACATCATCAAAAATAAGTGTATAGAAAGTAATTTACTTTTAATTGTGGTCATTAGATCGACACATCAAATGCCGGCTCTGCTGCTCTACAAGTAAAAAGCATATTCAAAATTGGAAAAAATTCTTCATATTCTATTCGTTAAGATCAGAATAACTGTTAGTTTCTACATATATAACAACATTTGAATCTTAATTTTTTCTTTAATATTGTATCTTTTATTTGAACTCTAGAAATCAAAAATAATAGGCAGTCGGACCGCTCTATAATAAAGTCATTGGGTCCGATCAATCAATCCTTTGCAGAGCAGTTTTCACAATACAGGAGTTTGTCGTTGAAGAGACCAACTGCGTATCTATGTGAGAAGGGTATATAATACACAATGTGCGCGAAATTTTTAATGTTTTTTTTTTTTTTCATAACATAAATTTCATCATATTATTTTTCTATCAACTATATTACCCATTGTAGTACGAGTATCTTCATAGTTTGGATTATTGTTTTGTATTTACATTTTTTTGTTTTTATATTGTATTTTGATTATTGCGCAATTATTTGTTTTTAATGTCGTTACCAGGTGAGTGAACTTTTTGTTTTTTTTTTTATTTAATTTTTCATTTGATTTTTTCTTTTTAGAAAATTGTTTTTAAAATCCAATCAATTTTGTTTATATAATCAATCAATCTGTGATTTAAATTCGAATTTTTATATGAATTTCCTTTTTATATTTTATATATACAAATTTAATTGTTTTTATCATTTTTAATGAATTTCTCTTTTCCTTTTTTTTATCCTTTCTTTTTTTTTTTTTTTTTAATTTTATCTATGAATTTTACAAGAATTAAATGAATAGAATAAATTTATAAATAAAGATAAATGACATTCAAAACTGTCTTTGACTCTTTTGGCTTGCAAGCTTTTCATTATTTTTTTGTTTGTTTGCTATCATTTATTATAAATAAGAGATGATGACAATGATGATGATGATGATGATATATGTTGAACTTAAAGTGTAAAATGTCCAAAGGAATTTATATATTATCCCACATAGTGGATAAAAGTCAGTAACTAAAGTCAATGAATGCAATTGTTACCAAGGCCCACAAAAGGTCTTTGGATGGAAAATATAATAGTAATGAAAAACTCATGTGATGATGCGACATGAAATACGAGTATAACATGCAACATTTTATTTACTCGTAAATCATTTAACAAACTTCAACAAGTGTCTTGGAATGTCATTGCACAAAGGGCTCAAAGAAATAATACAAAATAAGGAATTTGGATGCATTATTCCTCTAAATATTTTGTAATATTAACTACATAAGTGTGAAATTTTGGCGTTAGCACTTTAGTTTGAGTTTAGCGAGAGAAATCGATCCAAGCAATAATATTAGGGGATTAACATTTTTACCTCATAAGATCAGTTTATTTCTGCAAACCTTATTTGAACTCAAAAAGAGCATTTTAGACTTGCTTTGAAAACCAGAAATAAATTGCATCTGAAGGTATTGTTTTTTCACATTTTGAAGTAAGCAAATTATTCAATGGTCAAATGAATTTGGGAGTAGATAGGCTAGACAACCTTCCGCTTAAGTACCACAAGAATTCATACACCTCATATTATTAAAAATAATGGAAGACAAGAAAATTCAAAATAAAAGTATCTCTTAATGAAATATGTGAATGAAGTGAAGTGTGAACGCAAAGTTAAAGATATTTCTTATATTTTTCTTTCATATTTTGTAACGCTTCCTGCCTTACTAATCCATTGCATTGTTTATAAAGTTACACGTAAAGACAAAGTTGATTTTGTTGATGCTTGCTGATATTTATTTTGTTGGAAAGTATTTAGGAATTTTCATTTTCACACGCGGTCATTACGCTTGAACTTCATTCCAATTCCATGTTTCCTGTTTGTGGAAATGACTTTGATTCCTTTGCTACATTACTAAGTATTTTCAACTTAGTTTTCAACCAAGCGAAAACTTTAGCAAGAATCTTAGGAATGAAGCAAAAACAACACAAAAAATTATTAAGTTTAACTTGCATTTTTCTTCTTCTTTTTTTTCTTTTTCTTCGTTCAATATTTCTTCATCTCAGTCGTAGTAGATATCGTTGTTCAACTTTTTCTGTTGGCACTTTAAAAAGGGCGCTATAAGTTCCACAAGTTGTTGTTAGTGCGTAGTATCTACAAATGTGTGTGGAGAAGTCTGATGTATGAGTATAGAATGAGTACCATGAATGTTGTTGGTATATTTGCATGGATATGCATGAGAGCATTTTGCTATATGCAAATTAAAATTAAAAGCCTTTTTGTACTTCTTAACTGAATTGTTGCTGCCTGTCTGCCTGTCTGTCTGTCTGTGTTTCTGACGGCGCAATGTCAGATTCTTAGCATACAGTACCGTAACGTATGCCATAGTATCTTCTCTCGACTTGAACCTGAGTCGAGTACAGGAGAGTTTAGTAAAATATAGTAAAGTAAAGTTGAGTAGAGTTGAGTTAAGTTGTCTTGTCTTGACTTAGTCGAGCTTGGCGTCGTCTTAACTTAACTTAACTTAACTTAACTTAACTTAACTTAACTCAACTCAACTCAACTCAACTCAACACAACTGAAGAAATCAAATTGTTTTGTACCATAGTTCGTTCTTATTCGTTTACCACAATTACATGTCTATATAAATTGTTCCCGCCGCCACCGCCATCTACATGAGCCATGATAATCATCACCACCGCCATCATCAACAATATTATCGTCATTTATAGGCTTTGAAGTGTGAAACATGCCTTCAACTTGAACCAACACAATATACAGCAAGTCAGCAAAAATTTTTAAAAACTTTTATTGTTGTTATTATTATTATTATTATTTTTATTGCTTGCTCTCTTTACTCTGTTATTCCTCATATTCGCGCGCTTTTTAAACTTCTTCAAGCGGAAGTTCAAGGCGTTCACTCAAATGTATTATGATTGAATAAGACACAAAGATACAAACACACACACACACAATGAATTTAATAGAATTTTGTTTAAACATACAGAAAATTTTAATTTCATTTCATCAAATTTCTGAGTTAGTCAATCGGGGTATAATTGCCGCTGTTGGTGCCGATGCCGGTCAATGTTCTGAATACATTAGACGCATCCAAAATCAATCTTTTCATGCTTTCGTTTAAGATTTAATGTAAACATGATGGCACTACTTACTCACTCATCTACTCATCCTCTCATCTACCATGGTTAACGTGTAAAATTACAATACCCCAAGGCTAAAGACAATTAATTAATATTAATAAATTTTATATTTATGCAAAAATTTATAAAAAAAGATTCGAAAACAGAAAAAGAAAAAGCAAAGTATTTAATGTTATAAGAGGAGATTATATTAAGAATTAAGGTGGCGTTGGTGGGAAACACAAATCAATCAATTTTCACTGAAACAAGAGAAAACAAGTTAAAGAAGAGGAAGCCGACGTTAGCATACTCATTATGCAACCTTAAAAAACTTTTTTATCTACATTACTGTCATTGACATACAGAAATATTTCATTACTGATTTCACTTATGTTTAGAGTAGAGTCAGTATAAGTGCGAACAGTATTTCAACATTGCGACCAAAATATTTGTATGCGAACTATACGATTCAGTAATTCTAGGGTCTTGAAATTTAAATTTATTTATTTATAGTGTTTAAATTTCAATTCGATAGTAGAAAAAACAAAACAGGTTTTCTAATAAGAATATTAATTTGAATTTGGGTTTGTATGGTAGCTACCCCTCCTAGTGGTGCGTTTCAGCTAAATTCCAACAAATGTACGGTGGCTGGTGAAAAGAGGAACTGCATACATACAGACGGACATGTCTTAACCAAGTCGTCATATCGAGGTGATCAAGAATTTATATTCTTTACGGGGTCTCCTATCACTCCTTCCGTCCGTTATGAACTTAATTGCAGGCCTATAACACTCTTCATGGCATGAAAAGTGTAAAAACGTAGACGTTGGACTCACAATATATGTAAAAATTGTATTTTTCATAGGATTCTGGACATAGAAAGGAGAAAGGATTGTTTCTAAGATGTAGTACAAAAAGAGAAATGAACAATGCATATTTTTTTTGCTAAAAAAGGAAGAATCGTATTTCAATATAATGATAGAAAATTTGTTTCGTTAGCTATGTTCTTTCATTATCATTTAGGCATATGATTGATTCCATACCGGAAAAAATATGTCTCCTTGGAAGCAATTCGTACCTTCCAATTCTCCACAAAAAAAAAAGCAAAGGAAATATTCCTTGAAAACTGAATAAGTCACTGATCAAAACAAATGATATTTGTGCGGAGCCAAGCCAAGGCACTTTGTCAAATATCAACGTGAAGCACAATCAAATTCAAATTCTATATTCTTATAGTCAAATATGTCATACACAAAGAAATGGGCCAAGTACGAGTCAGACTCGTACACGGAGGGTTCCGTGCAAGATTGGGGTTTGTATGGGAGATACTCCCCCTATTGGTCTGATTGGTCCCATACATGTATCGCGCCTCATATATATCAGAAACTTATAGTTTCTAAATTTGATAGAATAAAAAACAAAAAAATAATAATAAGAATCATAATTTTAATGGGGGTTTCTCTGGGAGGTACCCTCCCTAGCAATACGATCAAACTGAAATTTCGGCAATATAAGTTTCTGACGTATAGCCATCAACCTTCCGAATTTGAACATCCTGCCATACAAACTAAAATGTTTCTTGTATGCGGACCCCTTTATGTTTTCGAAAATATTTTAGTTTTAGTATTAGTCGCTGATGTCCGAATAGAACTACATCTTCTGTGAAAATTTCAATTCTGTAGCAATTGCGGTTTATGAGATATGACCCGAGGACGGACGGACGGACGGTACACTTAAGGTCCGGAACCCTAAAAATACAATGAAGTTCAAGTTTACCACTAGTCAAAGTTATGCGATGTTTTTATACAAATGTAGAGGTGAGAAAGGTTTTCGTGCATCGACTTAATACTTATTATATAATATTTTATAGACTTCAATAATTCTACAATTATTATAGATTTCACCTGGGATAGAGAACAGATAAATTTTAAAAAAGCAAAAACCAAAATTAAAAATCTTCCCATCATCAAATAAATATAATTATAGATTTTGTCAATTAGATTTTATCGAAGTTCTCTTCTCTTCTTTTCTATAACTTCACCTATAAGTATCTCTGCGTATATTTGTGTACATTTATTTGTGTTAGTGTGTGTGTTCAGTATGTTTGATTATTATCATGACAGAAAAACTAACTGACAGCCTGAAATACTTACATACCCGTAAAATATTTTATACTACAAGATCTGATGTTAGCTAACAAATGAGCAAGTAAGTATATTTGTTCTTAAGACTCTGTGTTGATGTTTTAAGGTTATAGACCTCAATGTCAGACAGACAATGTTGGTAATAACGAAAAAATCGAAGCAAAGTTAAACCGACAATGAATGAAGAATGACAAGTAAAGCTAAAAAAGAGTCAGACCAAAACAAGCCGCTCCAATAAAACCCAACAGAATACTAAAAGGAGATGAAAACAGAAAGACAAGAAAGAAAAAAATCAAGAAGAATCACTAAAATATGAAATGCGTAAAATAAGCAAAAAAGAAAAATCAAAAGAATGAAATTAAGATGAATCAAGAAAATTAAGTAAATCTGAGAACACGCGCTGAAATTAATAAGTTTTTAAACGCCAAGGAACTGGTTACAGCTTCCTAAAGGGATTTCAAGCCACACAAAATGCGAATAAATCAGAGCAAAACAAAAGAAATCAAATCGTTATTCGATTAAGAGGAATTTCAAACCAATAAATTTATTGTATTACTCGTGTATCAAAAGCAAAACCAATTTGAGATACATAAGTGTATAAAGATACTTTTGTTTTACTGAGAACAATGTAAAAGATACACACGCAAGTAATACACACTTTTGTACAGAAATCTTTTTTCGATCAGGTACTCATTCCTTTAGTTAAGCCTCTGAGGGGATCCCCTTTGCATCTGTAATTGTGATGTTGGTGCTTTATAAATTATGAGGTTTCTTCTTTAGTTCTTTTTATTGTATTTCTTTTATAAATTTCATGTTTTGTTTTAACTTCTTTCAGTTCAGTACCATGATTATTATTTTGCTTGCCACAACAAGTTGAGAGAAGACGATTTTTATATTTTACTACTTACTCTACTATAAAGAACAAACGATCGCCATTGAAAGGTTTTCTGGTTTGCCTTTGTATCTTCGGTTTATTTGTTATTGTTGTTGTTGTTTTGTTTGTTGCTTCATTTGATTTTTGTTTTGTTTTATTTTTGTTTTTTTTTTCTTTTTTTTTCATGTTTTAAAGCCAATTAACTCGATTGCGTAATTGTTTACATAATTTATTGAAGGCTTTCGTTTTTCGCCATGCATGCGGCAATCATTAATTATTAACAAAATTGTGTTTTTAAAAGCCAATTAAACATATAGCAAATTAAACGTTTAACTAGTACTAAAAGATGAACCAACATCAATTATTCCAAGATGTATAGATTTAATTTTTCCAGAGTTAAACAGGAAACACGTTGAATCAAATTGACATAACTCAGCATAAAGTAATCTTTTTAATTCGAAATTGAAACTAATAATTTTCCAAACAAATAATAACAAACGCAGGAAGAAAAGATATTATTTTTAATTGTTAATTTAACTAATATCTTCTTTGGAGTAGTTCTCGCCATAAGTTTTGATTTGTGAATAGAAATCTACTGTGATTAAAACAAATGAATTGCGTATATCAATATCAGAAATTTATCTGCAGTTTATCTCAATAACTAAGAGAGATTAGATGAAAGTGATATACTTCGTTAAATAAAGAAAAAATTTTCTTACTTTATTTACTTTAAAAATGTAATTCATTGTAACTAAAAGTAAAAGCGAACTGAGTTGTTAAACAAAATCAGATTATCGGAGGAGTAAAGACTCGACTACAAAGAAATGAAGATCATAAGCACATAAATTAAATGCTTTAATCATTTATCAAAGCATTTCCGATTTCTAATAAAATAGACAAATTCCAAATCTATTTTTTTTATTTAGATTCTCCTAATTGAAGAACAGATATGTATCTTTAGTTTGTTAAAAGAAGTTTAATTCTGCATACAAAACCCAGAATTTGTATGATGGAAATTGCTCCTTTCTTTAATAGACAATTTATGTATTGTATATGGTATATTGAAAAGTTGGGTCTAATTTTTACAATTATTGAGCTGAAGTCTCAAAAAAATGAGCCAAAATTAAGATTGACAACTCCAAATATAAATAAATTATTGATGTACTAGTATAGACAATAGAAAAAGCTATTGTACAATGAATATTGATTAAAATACAATTGTACATGAATCTGTTGATAATCTAAGTAATACAGACTAGATCCATTGTAACTTCAGTACTCCTTTCTTTGGTTTTACAAATAAGAAATTTATAAAGATTCATAATAAAACTTTATTCAATTAAAACTGTGTCACTATAAGCACATTTAAAGAAAAGTAAAAACGGAAATATAATACAAATATATTTATTAATGGATATTTAATTATCATGAGAAGAAAAGAAATAATTAAATAGCACAAAATTAATTAATACTAAAATATGTGGCACT
The DNA here is from genome assembly GCA_037043295.1 of Amiota minor. Classification (NCBI taxonomy): domain Eukaryota; kingdom Metazoa; phylum Arthropoda; class Insecta; order Diptera; family Drosophilidae; genus Amiota; species Amiota minor. The sequence continues at coordinate 2,323,010 of JBAMAW010001038.1, forward strand.
ATGTTTTACCACCCATGGCGCTGAACGAATAATGAGTATCTTAAATGCATTTAGCAAATATATTAAAATAGTTTACATACAAACTATAATGGAGATACTTTTCTAAAATTATTGAAGAGCACCAAAACTCAAATTAACTCGTAAAATAAAATACTTAATCATCTACAATATAATGCCATAAAGGTGCGACTGCGATGTATGAAGTATGAAATGATGTTTTGAGTTAATGCAAAGTATCTACATAATAAATTAAATTAAATATTTTATTATATAGATTCAAATGATGGATATAATACTTATTGTATATCCAGAAAGGTATCGAGCTTTATCAGCTGTAAATGATTCAGAAACTTTTGTTGGATTGACATCCAACAGAGTTTGAGATTTGATTTCTTTACAAACAATGGAAATAGAAATATTTTCTATTTATTATAGAAAAATCATTCCATTATAACCCATTTCTTGGTTGTGTAGAAGTCACTTGCAAAGCGACAAAATATACAATCAATATGATCAGAAATTTCTTTTTATTTCTTACTGACGCTAAGATGACTTGACTTAGAAATTGCTAGTGAGATTTATTTTTTATTTTTCCCCTTAATGTTCTTATTGCTCAGGTTTGCCCCTAGAAAATCTTTACAAACAATATTTGAAGCAATAATAATTTGGAATAACTTTCGCTTTGATTATCCTCAACTGACCCTTTTAATTCTCTTATGATGCAAGGCATACAGGGTATCTTTAGATGAAGATATGTACAACAATTAAACTTTTAGGTCAAAGAAAAAGATGTGTTCCCTCAGGAAAGTAAGGGCATTTATGAATAGCAACATAAATTTCCTTTTTAGGGTTCCGGACCCAAAGGGTACCAAAGGGAACCCTATTGCAGAGTCATATCACATGAACCGTAATAGCTAGAGAGATGAAATTTTTAAAGAATATGTAGTTCCATTAGGGCATCAGCAACAAATACAAAATATAAAATATTTTCAAAAACTTAAAGGGGTCGCCATACAAGAAACATTTTGGTTTGTATGGCAGCTATACGATCCAGTAATCTCACGATCTTGAAATTTGGGTAGTTGATGGCTATACATTACAAACATATAATATCGAAATTTCAGTTTGATCGGATCACTAGGGAGTGTACGTCCCATACAAACCCACCATTAAAATTCAGGTTCTTATTCGAAAAACCTTTTTATTTTTCCGCTATTGAACACAAATTTTAATACAATAAGTGTTTGATATAGACGCGGTACATTTGTTGGAAGTCAGCCAAATCGACCACTAGGGGGAGCACCTTACATACAGACTCCAATCTGGTACGGAACCCTCCGTGTACAAGTCTGACTTGCACTTGGTGTATTTTTTTTTTATTTCACACAAAAGTATATGAAATTATCATATTAGTTTTCAGTTTCATATTTCAACATTTAGATTTTAATTTTTAGAATACATATTTTTATTTTATCAATTTGAAGTATATGAAAATATTATATTATATTTTCAGTTTCATATTCCAACATTTGGATTTTAATTTTTAGAATATTTTTATTTTATCAATTTGCATTTTATCTAAATTGTTATGACCAAACAATTAGATTTGACTCATTTCATATGCACATAGACGAATATAAAAATACATACATACTTTATGTATGAATGTTTGCTTGTGTGTGTGTTTGTGTGTGTATATCGAATATTCAATTAGCATAAATCATGTTTATTTAGCATAGAATAAGCAAAAAGCATAAAATTACGTTTTTACGATTAAGTCAAATGCATTTAATTGGCTCACGTTATGGCAACCGCAAAAGCAGTTAAACAAAATGAACAACAACAAGAATACATATATAAAAGATACAAGATACACAAGCAAATACCACAACAGGAGCATCATCATCATTATATTCCCAGCCAAAAAATACTATAAATTATATCCATGAATAACGACAATAACAAGAATATCATCATATCTATTCATATGATAAAACTTTAATCTAAGCATGGGTGTAGGTGTGTATCTATGGTGTGTATGTGAGTGAGTGAGAATGAATGCAAGTAGGTGTGGGTAAAACAAAATTAACTTAACACTCATTGGTTATCATTTTCATCAGTTATTATTTATGCTAGACTATGATAATGATGATGGTGTTATTTGTTATTCTTGTTGTTGTTGTTGGTGTTGGTGTTGGTGTTGGTGTTGGTGTTGATGTTGGTTTCTGTTGCCACTAGAAATGCTTTCTAATGTAAATTTCATATTTTCACATTTGATTTTGAATTCAAATTTGATTTTGAATTGGCAGCGACACGTTTATGCAAATTTAATTTGTTTACATTTATTATTGTAGTTGCTCTTTCCATTGTCCTTTTTCTTGTTATTGTTGTTGGTGTTGGTTTTGGTGTTGATTGTATTGTGATGTAGTTTAGGTTTTGTATATTGGTATTATAGCACGTAGATACATTTCTATCTAAAGCTTTCAATTTCAATCCCTTATAATGCTTTTAAGCCACAATAAAACATAACATAATAACAATGCAAACAACATAAAGCAATACTACTTAATGAATATAAACCAAATTCAATTTGAGATTTGTAAGAGATTTGAATGACATGTTAAACATGTGCATAATTATTAATTAATTAACTACTATTATATACCTTTTCAACACTTACAAAAGTAAAGTTAATTTCAGTTTATTTCATAACATTTAAAACGGAATAAGTTATCAATTTTTATAAAAACAAATTTGTACTTGTCACTTTGTCATGGCATTTATAGAATTCAGAATCTACTTGTAGTAGAAGCGAACATTGAAAATCATCTCAGACTAGTCTATTGATAAGTTAACTAAGCTCCTGGTTTTTGATGTATTGAAATATTATATAAATTGAAAGTAATACAGACATCAAACAGAGACAGAGAGACAGAGATCAAAGGATCTCATATAAATTTGTTGTTTATGTACTTTTATTTTATATGGAATCAAACTTTATAAACAGATTTGAAATAACAAATATACAAATACATACATCTAAGTTTGTTTTAACAAAAAGACACCCAAAGAAACAAATAAATAAATAAATTTTACCAATTGAATCAAAAATTATAATTTTTATTTAAATCACTTCCACATTTCCGTCCCTTGTGAAAAATATAGAAGCTCCTTAACATTAAAATTTCAACCTCCTCATAAAATTCATTAATGTTTATGTATGCTTGATTTAATTTAATTCGGAAAATTTCATTAGATTATTGAAATGAATTGAATTGCATTGCATTGCATTGCATTGCATTTATTTATGTATGCTTGACTCAACTTGTGGTTTATATGGCGAATGTGTGATATTCAAATTTTATTGTACAAAATTGCATTGAATTCAAATGAAATGAGGCATTTAATTCTGATTCCTTACTTTATATTGCATATTTTGATTAATATTCGGTTAATTAAGTATGAAGATTTCTACAATAAACATACCAAAATTATCATAGGTTAAAATATAATGAATTATTTCTAGTATTCGAATTGATTCAAATTCTGAGTAGGATTTATTTTAAGCTCCTTGAAATGTTTCAAATGAAAAATTCCAATCAAATGTGGTTAGTTAATTTGTTTTCATTATAAATAGTTAACTGATATTTGACTCTTCGTTAAAATAAAATTACATCTTCTCCTAGTCAATATTGATAAACTTATACTTATGTAGATGTGACAGAAAGATAAAGAATCTTATATCATAGAATTTTATTTAATATTTATTTTAGTTAACTTGAATGATGTTACTAAGGTGGATAGCAGATCTTGTAAATCAAGGTAAATTATGGATGACTCTTGTATTGAAATGTTTTAAATTCAATTATTGTACCAAAATATAAAATTTAACATTGATAAAATTTAAAATATTCAACTTACCTTAATTAAATGTATCTTGATATTATATTAGAACATCTCCTTATACTTGTATGCTTTCAAATCAATATTCCATCGATTTTTCTTAAATTTTTTATATATTTTATTAATTATCTTTCTTAGTAAATGGAGAAATTTATTCTTTACTTCAAGATCAAAATCGAACTTCGATATTGACTATATTGGTATGTGCACATGATGGCATCGAATGAAGATATACAATCGTTTGGTTGAATCGTTGATTTGTTGTTTGGATGTTCAGTCAATCACGACGATTGGGAAGGCGTGCAAAATGAATAAGCGAAAATACATACATAAATAAAGAAATGTGATAAATTTCAATTAATAATGCAAAATTCCGTTAAAGCAACATCAACAAAAAAAAAAGAACATCATCAAACAAAGAATTAAATAAATGACGCAAAAAAGGAAAGCCAAAAAATAATAGAAATTAAAAAAAAATAGAAAATAACATAAATAAATAAACAAGTTCTTCTCTGGAGACTCTAATCAAATTTGCATAAAATTTGCTTTATAAATTTCATTTTATTTTAGTTTTCTTTTCTTTTTGCATAAAAGAATTTGCAGAGAAATTGCTGATTGAAAGTGGTGGTCAAAGCATCTCAAACAAATCAAAATTTGACAAATACAAAGTTTTAATACAAACAATCGTTCGATGGTATGTACAATACTAAATCAATGTTATTAAATGATATAGGAAGTATAGGAACAGATTAAAAGTAATATATCATATACTGAGACTGCTTTTCACTAATAAAAAGAAGAGTAGCAAAAACTAACAGAGTACCTTGGATATACTGGACGTATTGGGAATCAATATACAGTGTTTTTTTTCGTATCGGAACCTTTATTTTGACAAATACCCGCATGGTGTCAGGTTTTTACCTGGACTTTGTTGGTTTATGAAACATCTATCTTACATAAAATACAAAAGAAGCGTAATGACTACTGTAGATTATACAATGAAGAATGGAAAACAGTAGAACCCTTGACACTTTGTGGTCGAATACATTATATTGCAGATGATGTGAAAAAAAGTGATAGAATTGACTTGTTTTATTTGTTTGTTTCTTTCTTTGAAATCAATTATGTTTTAAATGTCATAATTTTTATTTAATGTTTATTAAAAGTGAAAAAAAAAATAAAAAAGGAGCACAATTTGTGTCTTGAATTAAAAGAATACAATGTCAAACAATTTTGTTGTACCACCACGATTTATTAAAACTTCTTTGTACAAAGAAAAGAAATTTTGCTATCTTTGCGAGTTTTTGGGGTCATTATTTTTTATAAACATAGCGTCTGGCAACACAACACTGTATTGTAAGTGTATTGATGACATCCACGGTGTACATTTTACCTTTGATCCAACACCCAAAGCGAAAAAACATCTCATAGCATTATGTTGCCACGAACAAGTAGTTTTGGAAAAACGTTTAGTGGTTAAATAAAACAAAGGTGAATTTGTTTGGAAAACCAAAAGTTCGACGACCAAAATGATCCAAAATACACAATAAAAACTTTTAAGCATTGTAAAGGGTATTTCAATAAGGACCGTCCTTACTTCAAAATTCTGCCATCTGGGACCCCTATAACTCTTTTGACTTCTGATTTCATAAAAATGCTCAGTAGACACATCACGAAATCGTTCATTTGTTTTTCGAGTTCACCGTGGCAAACCAAGCCTGCTTCTTTAGAAAATATCCTCATTTTCAAGAGTCAAACGACCGATATATCCATCGTTTAATTATTGTAATTTGTTGCTACTGACTCAGTGCTCACTGCTCCTAGCGCCTGTGCATCAACGTGAAGCAAGGTCGACCGAAAATATCGCAGCGGCGGCGAAAGGTGTGCGCCATCACCCGGAAATGTCGCTCAAACGCAGTTCGTAAGAACTTGGCCTTTCAACGACCAGTATGTGACGAATTATGCGTCGGAGTTTGGGCATGCATCTGTATAAAATTCAGTTAACGCAGCAACTGAAGCCTTCAGACCACGCGAAGCCCAGAAGATTCTCAGCACATCGGCGTTGATTTACATTTGAGCGGAGCGCATTTTTGGACCAACGGCCTAGATAATAAACGAAACGAAAACGAGTAGTAAGGAATGTGGCCCGGCGGTATCGTTAATCCGTACTTTTTTTGAGAATATGGATTAACGAACAATGTAGGAGCAGCATCGAATGATAGTAAACGATTTTTTTTTTACTTAGTCTGACCAGCATCGATACAAAAGCATTTTTTTTTTTTCAACAAGATGGTGCAACATGTGACATGAGGCACGAAACAATGGAACTTTTTCCAGATCGATTGACCCCAGAAAACGGCGTTGTTAATTGATCGGCGAGATCATGTAATTTAAGACCATTAGACTTTCCGCTTTGGGAATATTTGAATTCGCTCGTCTACGCCAACCATTCAGTGACGATTCATGACCTCCAGAACAACATTCCCGTTAAAATTCAGGCCGAGTCGCCGGAAATATGCACCCAAGTCATCCGAAATCGGAGGATTCATATAAAGGGCTGCCGGTACGGCCATTGGATCAATGTTATATTCTATTACTAATTAAATGAATTGTACTTTCAGTTGATAATAAAATTTTGGTAAAAATAAAAGCCATTTGAGTTTTACAATATTATTAAAAATAAAAAAAATTAGAACATTCTTATTGAAAAACCCTTTACTATATGTAATTCCTAACAAAGCCTTGGATTTCTATAAATAAATACCAAACAAACGGTGCATCTCCGATTTTAACGGTCCAACTCAGACTTTCCAAATGACTAGCTTTCGCTTTTCCTTAATCTTATCTTAATGTGATCTTAAATTTTGTATATGAAAATTGATTAAAATTGAATTAGTTGGCAAACTTTTCTCTGTTTTGCATGAAAAGTTCTTCAATTTTTGATGGAATCAAATTTAATATTCTAAATTTAATGCATCTTCTATTAATATTTAAATGAGATACAGTGTAGTACTATGTATCTATGTATGTATATACTTATGTGTGTTGGTGATGTGTACTTGAAGCAAAATATATTTAACAAAAAATATAATAACAAAAGGGAAAAAAAAAGAAATTGTCTCAAGTAAATAGTTTTTCCTTTTAAGCTTTTATTTTTCTTTGAATTATTATATTTTTCCGTTCTTCTAAGCTGTGATCTCTCTAACACATACTCACTTTCTTGGCCCCTCTATCACGCGACCACTCACTCCCAACACTCACTCTCTTTCTCTCTCTCTCTGTCTCTCATATGTATCTATCTATATCTCATGCATGTTATTTGATTTATTTTTTTTATACATAAAAAATAAGAAAAAATAAAAATTGTATGCACATAATTTTTTTTATGCAAGAAGTTGAAGAAAACGAAGAAGAAGAAGAATGTGAAGTAAAAAAAAAAGATTTTACTGCAACCGGTTTTTCCTTGCCAGTTTTGCTCGCTTTTAGCTATTTTCTTCTTTTAATATGTTTTTATTTTTATTTGTCTACATGCTTTTTTCCGCTTATTTTTTTTTTATCGTTTTCTTTTTCTTTTTCTATACATTTGTATTTCCCTCACCGCCGCAGCGACAACGTTTAAAACAACCACACTAAAACCATGTTGCCAATGACGTTGTTGTTTTGTTGCAGTTGTTGTTGTTGTTGTTGTTGTTGATATTCTTGTTGCATTTGCAGTATTTATGAAAATCATAAAACAAAAGCGAATTTAACACACCACTAAATGTGTGTGTGTGATGGCTATATGTGTCTCGGTGTAATTGTATTTGTATTTAGGTTTGTTTAGCCCAGCAACAAACTAACTAACTAACTAACTAACAAACAAACAAACTTAGTAAGCAAGTAACCAAATAACCAACAAACAAACACAACAACAACAACAACAACAACAACGACAACAACAGCAGCAGCAGCAGCAGCAACTTTAACAACAACAACAATATTAATATAGAGAGTAAAAGAAGAAGAAGAAACAAGATAAGGTTTCATACACTCAGCTGCTCATGTTGTTGTTAAGGTAGTTGCATTACTATTGTTGTTGTTGTTGTTGTTATTGTTGTTTATGCTACTCTTTAATGGCTGGTGCTGCTGCTGCTGCTGCTGTTGCCGGTTCTCATTTTTGCTTGCCGCTCTGAAAGTCATCAGGAGGAGACTATTCTATATAAGAAGAAGATGCGATGGCAACTTAACTTAACTAAACTCAAAGTCAGCTGCGCATTGTTGTAGTTATAGCTGTTGTTGTTGTTGTTGTTGTTGCTTTCATTTTGTATTTATTCTTTAGTTCATTTTACTACTGTTGCAGCAGCGGCTTTTTTTTTTTTTATTCAGTTGACAGTGCCAGTGCCAGTAGCAAATCTCAAGGCTGTTTGTATTGAGAAGAACGAAGACAAGCAAGAGAGATGGAGAGCAGGCGAAAGGGAGAACACAGAAGCTTAAAAAAGAAGATGATGCTGCCATACACTTGCAAACACACACATACACACACTCACTTGCATAGAAACAAAAATAATCATGCAAAATAAAATGTTTTTTTACTTTTGTTTTTTATACAATTTTTGTTCTTTATTTTTTTTTGTTATTGTTTGTTATAATTATTTGTTTTTAATTATTTTTAATTACAAAATGTCTTAACGATATTATTTTTTACTTTATTTCTTTTTGCCATAAATCCCTATTTCATTTTGTATCTTAATTTTTGAACTGGTTTTGCGAAAATAGATTTCCTGTTTTTTTTTTCGTTTTTTCTGTTTTGTTACTTATTTTTTTAATTCTTTTGTTTTGTTATTTTAGAAATAAATAAATATAAAAGAAATACAAATAACATTTAAAACACTCATACACAAACACATAGATACACACACATGCATTCAATACACTCACTTGATTTTGCAGTTATTTCAGCTGTAAACAAAAAATGTTTGTTATTTATTAATTGTGTTTTCAAACGATTTTAAATTTTTAAATTAAAAATTGAATTATTCAAAGGAAACTTTTGAATATCTTGTTGCAATCTGCTATACTTTTCTTTTTGTGTTCGTTTTCGATTTGCTTATGCTTGTTATTTTATTTTCTAGCTTCAAAATTTGTATTTTTGTAGTTTTGAATTTCACGCGCGCGTTATAGAAACCACGTTCACCTTTTGTTGCACGCAACGGTTTTCAGGCAAAATAATTTTTCAACTTTCGTATTGAAATTTGCAAGCGAAAACGGCCGAACGGCGAGCGTGAATTGTCCGCGATGTCCAATAGTCAAAATGCTATTGTAATCAATTAATGGATAAAATAGAAAAATCGAATTACTAATATTATTTAAAACGATTTCATTCAAAACAATTTTCCAACTTTCGTATTGAAATTTGCCGAAAAAACGCGCGTAGATCTGCTTTCGTCAAAAGTCAAAATTCGACTTAAATAAAAATAACTGTTAAAAGTAACGAGCAAGTCGAAAGTAGCGAGTGACTGCTTTTACATATTTCGGGGGCTCGCGGGTAATTTGAAATTGGAAATGGAACAGACAAAGTGTTTTTGGCATTAAACTTTGCTCAGGTTTCAGGTTTCAGTTTTCATTTCTCATTTTGTTTTGCAGCATGTTGCAACGAACATACATCTTATCAAACATGTTTGAAGTTGACTAGAGGAATACTTATGAAACCTGTTTTCTGTGGCGAACGGGGCGAATACTTTTCATTCCATTCACAGAGTGTTTCATTGCCATTTTGTGTTTCTTGTCGATTATGAGCGCGGGCGCGTTAAACTTGATTTCAAATGAAAAATAAAAAGTTCAAAAAAGAAAACAAATTAAAACAATTTAAGTTGTAATTATTTTAAATTCAAAAACAAATGAAAACATACATAATTTATCAAAAAATTGCATTAAATTAAATTGAACAAAAAATTATTATTAATAAACTAAATTTTTGGCATTAAACTTTGCACATGTTTCAGTTTTCATTTCCCATTTTGAGTTGCAGCATGTTGCATCAAACATGTTTGAAAATGATTTTGTTGCATTTTGCTTTTTGGAAAAAAGTGAATTTGTGGGGTCGGTCTTGTGGCAGAAAAATTAAATCGAAAATTGTAAAACAAATTTTTAACACGAAAAATTGTATTTGTTTTTATTTTTTGCCAATCGGAAATTTTACCTAGGTTAGTTGACTCTATAAAGTACATAAAGTTTAGGCACTATTATTCATTGGAAACTTCATTAAACCAATAATATCAACAACTCAAGCGAAGTCGCCCATTGAACTTCTTAGAACCCTTTTATGATGATAAATTTCATGTTCGTGCTATAATAAATTATATACAATATTGTAAGAAGAAAGCAAAATTGAAATTCTTGTCTGATCTAATACGCAGAACTTCTAACCAACGCAACGGATTTTGGTACTGTTTCACCGCCATTTAGAGAATTTTTGGCGGAAGGTTTATCTATAACAAAAATTCTATTGAATTCTTATCTTTGTATCACTTGGTTATGTCGTGGCTAAGAAACACTTTTAAAAATCAATCAATTCGTCTTTATCAAAAAAAAAAAAAAAAATTAAATTTAAATTAGTTTTTTAATTTATTTTGAATAATTTTTAGTTTATAACATTAAACAACCAACCGATTAGTTGTTAATAATAGACTTTAAAATCTCCTATTAAGGAGTTGATTGGGTACTTTTCAACTGATGGTAAGATATGTTAATAGTAACAAACCTTGCCACGGGATTTGAGTGATTCAGTAATCTTACATGTAATCAACAGCTAAAGAAATTCATTTTTCGATCACCATTGACATCATAAGGTCACAATGCAATATGATGTTCTTAACATACTACGGAATACCAGTTAGGCGTCGTATGTAAAGCAATTTGCATTGCTTTCAATATAGGAGTATAAAAGGAGCTACAGTCTCCCATACTTGAATGCCATATTTCCGAACTGGAATAACAATAATAAATAATTCTTTGTGCATTGATAATAATATATCATCAATGTTAATTCAATTTTATTAATACATAATTGATTAATCTGATTTTGTAAAAATTTACGTGTTTGGTGGACATGAGTCAAAGCGTCTAAAATTTAGTTCGATAGTGCAAGAAATAAGAGTTTATTTGAATTTGGGTTTGTATTGGATCTATACGATCTAGTACAAGTAGGGTCTTTAAATTTACGTGGTTAGTGGATATGGATTAGTTTCCAAATTTCGTTTGATAATACAAAAAACAAAAAAGTTGTTCCATTAAGATTATGAATTTGAATTTGGGTTTGTATGGGGTACCCCTCCTAGAGGAACGATTTGGCTGAATATATATGGCGCCTCCAAGATCACCTTCTCTTTGTTACAAACTTCCTGATTAAATTTTTACAGGAAGAGTATAAAAATACATGAAGACTTAGCAGAGAAATATTCATATTGCGACAGAACCAGCAAGAAAAGTTAAGTACTTGTTCTGTTTTAGTTGCAATCTGGCAGTACTGTTTCGTTCATCTAATTCTGTTCTGTTCTGGTTTCTGTCAGAATATCGTGAAATCTGGATCTGTTTTTGTTTTGTCCGGCACGCGGCCTTTACAAGTAAAACTTATATCTTTTGGTCTTTGTAACTTGAGAGAAACATTCTCCCTGTTCGTACTTTCAATCTTTCGTATATCAAATTATTCAAAAATGTTAAATGTTCTGCTTTATTATTGTTACTTTGGGTCGTGATTGATATGTGCTAAAACTTCTCGACACTTAAAGTAGTAAAGGCATAGCGTCTAACATCGGTCAATAAAGAATCTGAATCGTTACATCCTTTCAATTCGACACGAATTAAATTCGATCACTACATAGGTGTAACTGATATGTACTCCAACTTTTCAAATATTTTTCCTTATGCATAATGTTAATTTCTTTATTACTTTGATGAATCGACAAATGAATGACTAAATACACAACATACTTAATAATTTATAGATAACCTATAGATTTTAAACTTATACTGCTTTAAAATGTATAAAATCTTCGGTTTAACCAAATTTGGTATCTTGTATTGTTGTGTTATCAATGATGCGTTTTATTGAAGCCTAATTATAATGATTTTTCTCTTATCCCATCATGCACATAATATGTAAATATAAACACGTGTATAAGTATAAAATATATTTAATGCAAGTGTATCATCATATTGCATTGAATTTAATTAAATACTGTAATAATATTTTTTTTAATTAATGGCACTTCATCATTCAACAGATTATCATTATAGATAGACAAGCCTACAGGTTGATTTTGTCATATGTAAAAACATAATAATACCATTGGCATTTGATTGATGTGCTTAAAAAATTATAAGAAAAAAACTGTTTCCAATTAATTAAATTATAATTTAAACTTAATCTTCTTCATATGGCTGTCATCATGTGAAACTTTTGCAATTATTCCTGCATTAAAATTAAAAAGATACAACGCATTTATTTATTTGATTTAAGTTTGCAATTCATCAGGATCATTTCTATAGTCAGTCATCACTTATTTTAATATAAAAATGGAAATTTATTTAATGTACAAAATAGCAAGAATGAAATAAAATACATGCATAATTAATTTATAATTTATTCACAGCGAAACAGTATGAAAAAGCCTTTGAAGTTTCAATTAAAATTACAAAAATACATCAAAATTTAAAACTTAAAAAAATTAAGAGAAAATATTTCCTTAGTTACGATATTTAATGGTATGTTTATTCGATCATTTATTAAAACTTTACTCTCAGAATTCTGAGCAAATGTTCGAATGACGAATCTTCACCCCGTCTCAACCAATTCTTGGGTGTTACGGCATAATCAACGTAGTATTCCAAAAAGAAGTCACAATTTTCGCAATTTTGGTGTCCTGAAAGATAATTTCTTGGTCAGATTTTGTACTGTTGCTTGTTATACAACCGGGTGCTGTGACCCAGAGAGCAGCAGAGGTTTAAGATGGGCATCGCTCCCCACCAAGGAGAGAGTCATATTTACCAAAATAAATATGACTTAAATTTGGGACCTGCGGATATATGTATATCCAAGGGGACGTTGATTGACGTTTATCAATCCATGTGCTTGGCACCGTGTTCTTAAGTCTTCACAGACAGGCGAGCACGTAAAATACTGGTACTTCATTGTTGCTTGTCTAATAACAAAAAAATATCTTTAATCAATCTTTATTTCAATTACATACAGTTGCATATAAACATGGGAATAAATCTACTTAATAAAATAATATTTTCATTAAAATATTGATGATGTTTTTGAAGGCTTGTTTGTTATGTTAAATTGAAAAAATAATTTCGATTAATAAAACACAAAAAAAAAAAACAACAAAGAATTAATTGAACTAAAATCATAAATAGATTATTTACAGATTAATATTTATAGAAGATGTATGTATATTTCAAATGATGCAGATGATGCACAATTCGTTATCAGTAAGGTACTTTTATTTTGTTTCTAATTTTTTTCTATCATCACTGATGGAAATCCCCTGATATGGTATTATCAAACTTAATAAAATATTAATCTAAAAGTCGTCTCCATTGCTACGTTCAATTAATTTATTAAGAATCATTCCAATTTGAAACAATCTTTAAGCTTAACGAATCCAAATCAGCTGATGATATTCCACTGTAACTCCTGAATCTTTACTTAGATTAAGTGATCCCTATGATTTATTTTATATTATCTTTTGTATCACACATACATAAATACAAGTTAATTAAATATCAAAAATGCAGGCAACCTTCATTTAAGTTGTACTTTTAATAACTCGGACCGCTTAGACACAACAATGCACATTTAATATTTTTACAATTTGTTAAGAATTTTTACAAAAACAAAACAAAAACCAAAAACCCCATTAATGATGTAGCAATTCTTGCAAAATTAATAACACAAAAATAACATTTAAAAATAATAAAGATGAATTATTCAACTTGAAACAAAGAAAAAAAAACATCAAAATTTATGACAAAGAACAAGTATTTTGTGTTTTTAATGAAAACAACATTTTTCATTGATTAGAAATATTACCTAAAATTTTTATTAGACATAATCTTTGGCTATAAAATAAGAGAAGGATATTAAAATAAATAAACTTTACCTGTCTTGATGAATACCGCATAAAAAAAAATAATTATGTTACATAGAATAATTCTTATAATTAAAATAAATCGAAAGTGTTATGACTGGGCGTTGCCAACAAAGCATAAATTTGACACTTTCTTGGTTTTTTTTTTGATGGATTATCTTCATCACGTAATTGAGGTCTTAAAACTCATAAGCATTAAAAAAAAAAATTCATTAGATGTCTTCATTTTGCATCTTCATTAACATAAAAGTAAAACTAAGAATTTCAAATATTATTTGGTTACACCAAAATTTTTGAGTATTTGATAAATTTAATTGATTAGAGGAAGTTGTTTTTCCTATTATTGATGAAGATTTATTGACAAAGTTGATTTATTGTATTTATTGTATTGTATATGTTCTTACCTTTCATTAAACAATTTACCTTAATCAATTAAATAAAGACTCGCTTTATACCTAAAGTCTTAATTAGTCTGCAATAATCTTAAATTTTGTACTTAACCTTGGCCTAGAATGAATGCCCGAGAGTAGTTCGCTCTCATCTTTAGGCAGCATGCCCACTCAGGATATGGTTCTTATCCTCTAAACATTAAATATTGATCAGGAGATCTTTGCAGTGTTTTACAATATATCTTTGGTTTCAGCAGTCTCTTAGTAGGGCATTAGTATAATAACGATTTGTCCAATTCATAATTAGGAAACTAATTTTGATTTTTATTATTGTACAATTCTTTCTGAATTCAAAAATTGAGGAAATATGCAGACAAAAGAAGGTCTTTAAATAGAAATGTCATATAGGAACAGCCTAAACTTTATCATTCTGACATATTGTGAAGAATTTTAGAACGATAAACATTAATAAACATAAATAAAGGCAAATAGAACTAGAAAGAAGGCTATCTTCGACTATGCCGCAGATGTAATACTCTTCATGGGACGCAGTGAATGTTTCATTCTAGTATTCAAATGGGTGGTTTGCGTGGGAATTACCACCCCTAGTGGTCCGATTTTCAGTTCAAGTTTCAGTTCGATAAGACAAAAAATAAAAAAGGTTTTCAATAAGAACATGAATTCAATTGGGTGGTTTGTATGGGAGGTACCTCCCTAGTAATCCAATCAAACAGAAGTGTAAGTTTCTGATGTATAGCAACCACATATCCAAATTTTAAGATCGTGGGTTTGCTGGATCGTATAGCTACCACACAAACCAAAGGTTTTTTATATGGGGACCCCTTTATGTTTTCCAAAATATTTTAGTTTTAGTATTTGTTGCTAATAAAAATTTCAACTCTCTACCTATTGCGGTTTATGAGATATGACCCGAGGACGGATGGAAGGACGGACAACGAAGTCTCTTAAATAGGGTTCCTTTTGGTACCCTTTAGGTCCGGAACCCTAATAAAAATGATAAACTCACGCTTTAATTTGTTTCACTAGAATGTGTAAAGACATATAACTCCCAAACAGTCATATAAATTTAAATCTTGTTGATGTCAAATAGCGATAAACATTTAGGGGTAATATTAGATAAAAATTTAACCTTCAAAGAAAACATTAACTTCACAAATAAAAGAATTAGCACTTTAATCCGCATTCTATACCCGTTCATAAATAGGAACTCATGCCTTAACATAGAATATAAAATGTACCTATTTATATCCATTTTTCAATCAGTTATGTGTTATGGTTGTCCCAGTCTGGGCTGATGTTGCTAAATATCAGTCTAACAGTCTACAAGTCACCCAAAATACGATATTAAAAATGTTTTTTAACCTGTCCTGGGATTACTCCACTATTGATTTGCATCAGAAAGCAATTATCGAATTAATAACAGACTAATAATATAATAATAATATTAATAATATTAATAATAATATAATAATAGCACAAATACAATAACTTAGTTTTAGTATTAAGTCTTAGATATAAGTGTTGATTAATAATATTTTCATGGGTTTTTGTAAATTATTATCCCTCCATTTTTTCCATTAGAAACTTAAGGTTCAATATCATAGTCTTTAAATCCTGGGTATACAATATATTTAATTAGCATAGGAAATGTATCCAGATCTCTTAATTATTCTAGTTATTTTATATTATACTATCACAAACATGTAAATAATTATCAATTTAAAGTGAAATAAATAAATAAAATAAAGAAAATATAATAAAATCACGCTTTTACAATATTTTACTAAGTGAATACACAAAACTTGCTTTGTGACGGGCATTATATTTTAGTTCATCTTATCATTTCAACACTTTAATGTTTTTTTCTGTTAATAAAAATCACTTTTTACCTTGTTTACAAAAGAAAAGGGGAAAAACTTATAGAACAAAATATAAAAATCACCAAAATCACCAAAAATAAAACAAAAATATTTTCATCTGCTCTGGACAGACGCAACAAAAAGTACCAAAGGGTACATACTCTCCCTTTCTCATAAAGTAAGTCCCCATTGATAAGGGGCTAAGGCTATGATTAATTAAGTATAAAAGCACGCAGTTAAGACAAAATGATTATCAGTAGAATTCTTTTATTCTTACAATTCTCAGTGAATTTCAAAATGCATTTCAGTCTTTTTGTAGTACTTTGCACTTTGGGTGTCGTTTTCGCTTATCCTTATGAAGCAGTTGAACCTTTATATGAACCCCAACCAGACCATTTAGATGATTCGGTAAGTTTTGCATTTGTTATATTACATTTTATGCAAATTATTTTTTAATTTAAATACATAACTTTTAGGCTTTTGCTGATGATGATGTTGTTGTTTTTGTTGCTCCTGATGTTGGTTTGTCACGTGTTCGCCGTCAATTGCAATTGCAAGGTGGCGGCGGTGGCAGTCCAGGTAAAGGATTCGATTTAAGTCTCAATGGTCGTGCTCCAGTATGGACAAGTGGCAATGGTAGACATTCTTTTGATGTAACCGGCGGATATTCTCAACATTTGGGTGGGCCCTATGGCAACAGTCGACCAAATCTGAATGGTGGCGGTGTTTACACTTTTAGATTTTAAATTATTCATTGCAATACAAAGTTTACGAGACTCGTTCATATTCATAAAATTTTATTTATTTAATTAAAATTACAACAACAAAATACAAAAAATTCGTAATAAGCTAAAATTTTAATTAAATCATTTGAAACTTTTTCAATAAACAAAAACATTAAATTTGATACTAAAAATTTAATAAAATAAATTGAATTCAAATATCATTAAATCCACTTATAAGCATTCAACTTTACTACAATAAAATTAGTTTACATTGAGGCGAATTTAAGGATAGGTTAATTTCAAAAGTTCACTTGATTATTATAAACACATTTATCTGATATTATTCGTGACTAAGAATTTGTAACAGTTTTAATTAATTAATTACATTTATTTATTGAAATAATAGAGAAAACCCAAATCATGTGATATTGAATAGACACATCTAAAGTCTACCTGAGTAAATTTGTTGAAGACTAAAGGACTGTAACTTAGTGAAATATATAGTGAAAAAGACTTCTAGCTGTTGGGTGATCCTTTGTGAGTAGTATCGCTTACTTTAAGATCTTAATGCATATTTTCATCTTTTCTGCTACGAACTAGGATCTGCACTTTTGGAACTTAATTCTTTACCAAAATTGATAACTCAAATGATTGTGTTTTGTAAGATTGGTAAAAATATTGGATTTCTTTTCTAAGAAGTAAGAAATAGTGTTTGAATTGGCATCACAAAAAGCCAAATTAGACCAAAGTAAGCTAGTTGCTCTCACCAGATTCGACTTCTTTTTACTTATTTACCTACCTTTGTTTTTATATTGGCCAATTTATGAATAAAGAATTGTTGCTTAAGTTTCATCGTTTTAATGTATCTAGAGTTTAAGGAACTGTTCTTTTATAATGAATAAGTAAAGGATATGCACCACAATACAATTTATATATGATTTTTATTATTTTTTTTTTTTTTTTGGTAATTTTAAAAAACGGGAGCGGCATTAATACAAAATAAGTAACTTAACTTTAAAATCTGTAACGTCATGACTTTAAAGCACATTTTTGAATTCTAGAGTCAATAATATTAGTTCAAATTTTTATCTGCAACATTAAGAGAATCTGGTAAAGCCAAGAGGGAATTAGAAGACAAAATAAGAATTGGAGAAACGTGATTCGACTGAGGATGTTAATAATAATTTTTTTTTTTTTTGTAACAATTTGAACACTTCACCCAATGTCAAATTATAGTATTTTGTGATTTTTGTGGTGTTGAGATGTTGAACTGTTTTAAATTTACTTTTGCAAATTCACTAAAACCAAAAGTATCAAAACGTTAACAAGGGCCCAAAAAGAAGCAGAAACTGAAGTATAAAAATAAGGAGAAGAAGTGGGAAAAAATCAAAGTAATTCACAGAGTAGCACGTTTTATGATGAAATCGAAATTCGTAAAATTGTAAATGCTAAAATAGTAAAATCGAAGGTCATGAATTTGTTTTGCTTTAATCTTATTTTATTTACCTCTTTGCCCTTAAATGTATTTATATAAAAGTAAACTACAAAGAAAAACAAATCTGAAAATAAAAATTATTTGTTAGATTTTGGTTTATTTTGTGTTTTCCTATATATATTTTATGCTTTTTTCCACTATCAATTTAAACTTTCTCTAAGCCATTTTTCTTGCATTGCTCCTCCATTGATATTTTTTGCCATTTTCATGTGCATTTTACTTTATTCTTTTGTTTTTCTAAAACGCTTCAACAATTTTCCAATTTTATTTACTTCAATGCAGTTTCCAAGAATTTCATCATCATACATTTTTTTATATTACAATATTTGTTTTTTAAATCAGTGAATGATTTTTGGAAAAATATCAAATGAAATGTAATAACTCTACTGAGTTTATTGGCTTCAGAATTGAATGAAAGAAATTCATTTTATTTATTGGAAAAAATAATTGATAATGATAATAAAAGAAAATATTTACCTAGAAAAATAAAGTTGCTTGAATGTAATCACAAAAGTTTTGTGGAAGAATTTTTACATATTTTACAATATTTTTTTAATTTTCACTGTACAATCAATTTCCTTTCATGGTAGACTCCGTGCTATTTTTAGAACAGGAAAATGAAATTTATTCCTTTTATATTGTTTATAGTCTTATTATTCTAGATTATTAACTAGATAAATTAATTTGCTGATGATCGGAAAAGCAAAAAAACCCAAGAGTGTTTAGAAAAACAAACCTACTGACCTACTTATTTAAAATTTCCCTTGATGTGTGTAATAATAATGATATTGATGAGTGTTTAAATGACGATACTGGTGATGAAGAGAATGAAGAAAACGGGAAGGAGAGAACGTGAATCACAATGAAAAAGAAAACCACGGTCCAAAAATTCTCCACCCTGCGCTTAACCCATTTTTTGCCTTTGTTTCGAAAATGAAACAAAAGTTCAAACTAAATCTATGATAGATAGGAAATTCATGTTGTATTCCAATCAAAGATGAACGCTCAAATTAGCAAACAATAAATATAGTTGAGATCTTTATCTCGAATAATTCTTAGCTACAATATTTATAAATATCTCTGACTATCGGAAATTTCATAATTTTCGCTATTGGCAAGTAACTTTACAAGATTTTGAAAAATTGCCACGGAAGGACGCGATTGAGCTATAGAATTTGGAAATTTGAGAATTTAACTTTGTTTAGATGGAGTTTACCTAAATCAATTGAAGGAGAATTTAGTTTGTGCAGCATCATTATTAGTAGTAAAACAATCTTTTATACATATATTACAAATATTTATTGGTTTTTGAATATAATCGTTGAATGGGCTACAATGATACAAGACCCTTTTTGCCATATTAAAAATACTTTCACTTATACAATGTTATCGGTAAGAAAGGTGTTTTGGTTTTACAATATTAAGGTCAATTGAGAGCGTGTGTTGCTAATTGTAGTTTAAAATAAAAAAGATACTTCTTCATCTCTGATTATTGCAAGCAGTAACCTTGAATTTGTTGTTACTCAAATGAATCTGTTATTAACTTGGTACTACAATAGGGTGGGTATCTTTCACTTCACTCCACCTTACTTTTTCTTTTTTGCTAGCATTAATACTTTGTTTTGTTACTTGGGACACTTATTGGTATTATGGGCGTCATAGAATCAGCAACTTTCTGATCAAGTGAACTATGAATGAAAAGATACGAGTATATGTCGATGAAAAAAAAAAAAATCAGGTGGAAAAATACACATCACTTGTATATAGTGATTACGTTTCCTATGCAATAAAAAAGCACGCTGTTCGTTCGATGGAATGTTGCTAATTTTTGTTTTAAAAAAAAAAACAAATACTTTTTCAAATTTGCTCCTTGCCCGTCTTTCTATACAAATGGTTTTTAGGGTTCCAGACCCGAAGAGTACCAAACAATACCCTATTACTAAGGCTACGCTGTCCGTCCGTCCATCCTCAGCCCATATCTCATGAACCGGTAGAAGGTAGAAGGTTGAAATTTTCACAGAATATGTAGTTCTATCCGCAACAGTAACAAAACCTAAAACTAAAATATATTTTTTTTTTTAACCGCCATAGAAGGGCGATTATCCTCCGCTTCACTTCATTTTACTGTACCCTTGATTTGTTTGGTTTGTGGAAAGGAGGTCCACATATGATACACATACTTGGAACACTCATTGGTTTATGGGCTTCATGGAATCTGCAGCAATGTTTACGCATATCACAGCTGCAGTTCTTTGACCAAGTGAACCGTGAAGGAGAAGTTTTGCATAAAAAAAAATGATTAAGTTTCCTATGCAATGAAGAATCATCACTCGTTTGATGGAATGTTGCAAATTTTAATTTTAAAAAAATCAAATACATACTTCTTTATTTTTGCTCCTTGTTAGTAGTAATTTTGCCCTTGTTGCTATTCCAATGAATCCTTTATTAACATAGGTATTTGATTAAGTAATACGAAAGGTTGGATATCTTTCACTTCACTTGATTTTACTTAACTGTACTTCATTGTTCAATTCTCATTATTGCTGATTTTATAAGTTTGATTTATTGCTTTTTCACCTATATGTGGGGATCATAAAACCTGTTATCAATGTTTACGCATAGCGCAACTACAACTTTTTTATCAAGTGAACCGTGAAGGACTTAGATGAATTTAAGTAAAAAAAAAACTTACCCTTGACCATAGTTGTTACGTTTCCCATGCATAAAAGGAGCGCTGCTCCTTCGCTAGAATGCTAAAGTGATTATGGTTGTAACTGCAAATTATGAGGTTCTTTTCTCGCTCAGTTGTGTAAAGCAAGAATGGGATGCTCTTGTATGGTTGATGCCTGGAAGATTAAATACTCAGGAATGAACAAAGCGAAATTAAAAATGTTCTACTTATGCCGCAACACGATTTTCGGAACTCTTAGATTGAGAGTTTAATTAGATATGATCACAAACTCCAGGTACACCATCGACACCAACAATATCAACTAAAACACCAATTTCTGACGGAATCAAAGTAGATTGTTTACAAAGAGAAAGCGCATAATGATGGTGTCAACCATGAACCTGTCAATATTCGCAATAGTTGTGGCATTTTCAACACTGCGATAAATATATATAACCCAAACCCACTGTAAAATGGTGGCTCAAGAAACACATACACTAAATTTGCAAAACAACAGGATTTGGGTGCTGGAGACATTTCAAAACATGTTAGTCTGGGAAATGTTGCTTAGAAAAAGTGAAACAAAACTTCGACAAGTAAAAATTTTTATTACATTTCTTTAAAAGTATGGAAAATTTGCATTATTGTTTTGCGATAAATGGATAAAGGAAGGAATGAAGTATATTTTCAAACAACAAGTAATCTTAATTACAAACATTACTCATAAACGAAATTAAACTCTCCATACATCAATCATCATCAACCATATAGCAATCATGTGTTACTTTCCATAAACTTTAAAGCAATCTTTCTCAATAAATATTTGCCTCTCCTAGTAAATGTCAATAACCAAAGAGATTCAGGAATCTAAAATGAAAGTGAATTGTTGCTGTTGAAGAATTTATATAAGACTTGTTGAGTAGAAATCACTATTATTAAAAGCAAAGAATGCTCATCTCTTTAATCTCTACTGAACTACTTCATTCTTACAATAGATTTGCCCAATTTCGATCCTCATTATATTTTAATCCGAACTTTTTGTATTTACTTTTAAAACTTTTTTAATATATTGTAAGAAAAAAAATCTCGTAGTTCTTCTAAAATATTTTATCATTTTTACATCTTTGAAAACTCACTCATTACAAAATCTGTAAATACTTAGTGACAATCGAAGGATTAGTGGTTTGTTAACATTTCATCACAGTATTGCAATTGATTAATCCCCCTCATTTATTTAATATAAATTTCGCAAAAAAAATCACAAAACATTTTCCAAATCATTTGTCAGTCGACAAAACACTTCAAATGAAACGACGAAGCATTCAATCTTGTGTCGTCTTCAATTGATAAAAATCAGTTTTAGGTCTCTTAAATTTTATAAGTCGGTTGCAATTCCCACGCAAAAAGACTATAACAACAACAGCAGAAACAGCAGCAGCAGAAATGACAATAATAATACTACAACAAACAACTTTTGCCGTTTGATTAAACTTTTTCACTGTTTGGCATTAAGCAAAAATACTATTTTACAAATAAAAAAAAAAAAACTCAAAAGAGAAAAAGGAACAATTGTAAGATGGAAAAATAGTAAAACTGCAGCAAAACTACAGAAAACTCGATGACATCTTCAAACTTGTTGTTGATGCAGATTTTAAATTCTTGATAGCGTAGAGGAAAATCTAAAACAAAAAAAAAAAACAAAATAAAACATTTACATGGTAATATTTCTCCATTGATTGTCGAACGAGTTTGAAAATTTATGCGCTCAAAACAATGACAAAGTATCGTAAGTTCGTCGTAATGATTGCAAGCCAAGCGAATCGAAACGAAGTCAAATTGTATCTAACTAAATAAGTACATTTCAGATAAAGAGAAAACAGCAATTGAAGGGGTTAAGTTACGAAAAATAGGAACAAATTGTGTACGAGGTGTGTGCCACAAGTATGTAACCTATGTTCATAATTTTGAATCAGAATGTTGAAGCAACGTTTGTGACGTACGAATGTAATAATGATCACATCTACTGCCACTGTTAACCCGGATGATAATTAAGGAATTAAATGAAACTCAAAGGACATCAAGTTGACATAAAGAAGATTGAAAAGAAAGCAAAAAGTGCATTGATTACTTCATGATGTGAATCTCCAGCTAGGATTTATGGTATCTACTTGTATGAACACAAGTTGAATACTAATGGGACGCAACTCGTATTTGTTGCATGCATTCAAATTAAGTCAAGTTAATATTATGCTAAGTCAGTTAGTTAGACAATAAGTGGAATCCATTAGAACTACTTATGCGGGCGTTCATTATATTGTTGTGTGTGAAAAGGAAATGAACCAAAAGACAAAAAGAAAGCAGCCCTAATGCTTTTTTAATGAAAGTAAAGGAATTTGTCAGTCAGTTAGTCAGTCACTCAGAGATAGACAGATCTGTCTGTCTGTCTGTCAACCATATACGAGTAGATATACATATAGGTAGGTATGTGAGAGAGTGTTTAAAAGAAAGAAAAAAATATTGAAATTAAAACATTCTGGCCTCACTGAGGCACTAATTATGACTGACATTAGCACATAATGTAATGTTTTCAAGGCATTTATTGGAGTCGGGGCCAGAACGGAGGTATTGAATTAACGAAAGCTTCAACTTGAGTGACAAGTGTTGGCAGACAAGATACACAGTTAAAGTGCCAACAGATACAACAAAAACAGTAACCAGAATCTGTGCTAATATAAGTACAACATGACAAGTGAAAATGGTTTGCAAGTAAGTAAGAAAGTAAGTAATTCATGTTAAAAGCAATCAGAATAAATGAGAGAATCTAAAAAAATAAAATCATTTCTAATGAAAGGAAACACATTAAGAGCAAAATGTAGTATTGTAAATTAAAAGTACATATCTTTTAACATTACTAATTCAACCGAAGTCATCGCATCGCAACGCATCGCATCTTCTTCTCTTGTCTTAGATACATTTGAAAGACACAAATCAACTGAAAATAAACCTAAAGGAAAACCTGTAAGGTAAGCGATATTTACAGTCAAAAAACATGAAACCCCAAAGAAAAGTGCAAACATTTGACATTTATGCATTTGCAGTTAACATCAAAGAAAAAGCCTTGAAGATGAGCGCTCTTATGAAACAATTGGAAGTTTTTGTATTATTCCCCCATTGAAATTTTGTGACTTAAAATAGTCAACGGCATTTAAAGGCTCGTTCTGCTGCACTTAAAGCGTTAAAATGCCGCACATTTTATCCAGTTACAGCAAAATTGGAAATAAAAAAAATGATCACCGGGAACTACTAGTAAGTAATGCGCAATAAACGCAATAAATGCGAATAAGGGAGGCCCAAACATCTATTGTATTCAAAGTTCTATGTACATTAAAATGAAAGTAAAATTGAAGTATGAAATTTATTAATAATATAATATTTTGGAATGCAGCACGGTCAAATTCAAGTTAAAAGTTTAATCAAACAGTTTTTGTATGGTGATTCAAGCCTGTCAACTGAAGAGAGAAGACATAGGCAGTAGAAAACTTTGATTTGATTACGAGAATATTAGTCAAAGGTTTCAATAGACATAAGTGTAATAAAATTCATGATCTTACTGATGTGTGGAACTTTTTTTTTTTGCTGAAGACCCTCTCTGATAGCAACGAACTCGAATGTATTGCAATTTTTTTCAAATTTGTTTACAGAAACAATCTTATATTGCACGATTTATTGATTAATTTATATACAATATGTTCAGAAATAATGGGAAACATCTTGAACTTTTTTCTAGAACAAACTTTTGAACATACTTACGCTAGATGAAACAATAGGATTAAAACAACAGTTTTTGAAAACAAATTATTAAATTATTAATTATTAAATTTTAATTAATTTTCGTATTTATTTTGAACCTTGGCGAGAAGAGCATGGAGCTCTAAACAAAAAGATTCAGTGTAGTCCTTGTTGACAGTCATTTTGAACCTAAAGCAGGGGTATTTTACTTTTTTGGTTCTCTGGGTTGCATTGAGAGAAGGCTTTATGATCTATAAACATTTTACCAGGTGTTTAAATTTGAAATATCTTTGTAAATTTACGGCCATTTATTTTCCAGGAACTAAATTAAATCGATTGATTGTTTGAAAAGCTTGTATAGTATGGATTTTGGTGTGGTGGCGTAATTAGTCCATATTTTTCGAAACACAAAATAAATGGAGCTCGATTTTAAGAGATAATAAGAAACTTTTTGTAGAGTCAATTGGAAGATACTTAAAAAAATATCTCCTATATTAGCATAGTCTTCCTTTACTTGGATGACATCTGAACCGCATTGGGCCACGGGTTAGATAGCCCTGAGCTAAAGTAAGAAGTATTTTAAAAGTGAAATTTTGTAATTTATCGTATATTTTGGAACACCCTTAACTAGGAAAATGTTCAATACAATGTAGTAGACAAACGAGTGAGTATTCATACTTCCTTATACATATTTTATTAAACAAAAGCCACAAAATCACCAAAAGGCGAATTATTGTTTCAAAGCAGCGTTTCTGGCATTACGAACATAAAACGCTTAAAATGTCTTTAGTTCATTTTGTTTGCTTGCTAGTTTTGCATACAGCAAATGCTTGCAACTCTTTTTACATGTACATCTTTAAATATTCGTTCGGATATTGTTGCATTTGGTATGAGGCATGCAGCTTAAGCGCTTGACACGCGCACTCACCTCACTGAGTATCTACATACGTACATATATTCATATTTCCCCGATTTCCCCTTTATTCACCTGTCATATAACATTTACCACAACGTAAAGAACAAAATAACAAAAATAACAAAAACAACAAACTCACGTGACCTATACGAACGAATGTTGAATGTTGTAAATGAATAATGACTGCGGAGTTGCTAATAAATTGTCTCTTTTTGTTCTTCCTCTCTGAAACAGTATGTGTGAATGTGTGTATCTGTTTATTTGTTTGTTGCAGTTGTTTAAATAAAACAAGTACTACAAAAAAAAAAGTAAACATCAAAGATACATTTAACAAATGAAATGATTCATAGCATTTTGTTACTTTAAAAATTGGAAAAATATGCAAAAGAAAAGAAAATTAAATGAAAATATTCAAACATCACAAACACAACATCTTAAGCTTGTAATGATGATCATGATCATAGCATAGATGATGATGATATTGTATATTAATGAGGATATTCATGTCGTTGGTGATGATGTTGAATGCTAAGGCGTACCCGTACCAGCTTGTTGGCGGCATATTTAACCAAAATGTCGTCACGTTTTCCGAATTAAGCAAAAGCAATTGTTTCTAACAACACGAATGATGATTGAATTTTCTTGCAAATATATACACACGTACATCTATGCAATGTACCTCAAGTGTGTGTATGTGTAACACCTTGCAGCTTAAAAAGGCCATCACTTGATTGTCTCTTTACAAGTCGCCATAGGCACACCATAGAGCGACATTGAATGCAGTGGCAGGCACTCATTATTATGGGGCCACTTATGTCAGGAACACTTCGGCACAAACGCCGCCAGTTGCAACAACAATAATACTACAATATTAGATATTTATCATTATCCATGCACATTTTATAGTGATCATGATCATTCTTGGTTTTGGTTATGTTGCATATCTTCCAGTTCATCAAAAAAAAAAAATAAAATAAATGAAAAATATATTATTTACTTTACTTGATGGGTTTGTTTTAAGAATTAAATCTAGATCTATTTCCAATATATTAAAACAAACAAATGAAGCCAAGCTATGCTCCTATTCACAGCCATCTGTGGTTGAAGAAGTACAGTCGGGATAGGTGATGTCCAGATCATCTAAAGGGACATAATTTCTAGTAGAACAACTGGGGATACAAAAGTTCAGCTGATTTAAGAATTCAAGAGAATCTATGGCCTCTAATGATTTTATTAGAAAAAAAAAAATAATTTTTTTACCCATTACTCTTATCTGATATAAATAAAACAATCAAACGAAGTGTAGTAGGAACACACAAGTCTAGTTTGTCTGTATGAAAATATAGAAACTAGAGGAGCAGACCAAATTTACTTAAAATGCTAAAGTCCTATAAAATCATACTCGTTTTCTCAGTTTAGTGTATTAAAATGTCTATCAAGTATTAATATATAATATCAAAGCTCATCTTAAACCATAGGTCACAAGCCACCGACTACTTTGAACTGTAAAAAAGTTCTAATGGCCCCATAATATATAATTTTAAGTCATCGGTCCCTAAACATTAGTTTTGCCCACTTTGGGAACCTATGTCTTAAATATTTTATAGAATAAGATTTGATGACTTCAAGATAATAAGCTTTTAGGTAATGGAGTGACTCAACTTCACACTTTGATATGATCCGTCTTAGCAATGTTATATGCTCTATGAGTGCTTATAATAGATTAAATAAAGAAAAACTGATCAAACCAATTTTATTCTTATTGATTTAAATTATAGGTCAGTAAAAGTATTACGAAAAAACGACTACACCTCTCAAGATTTTGTTAGGTTAGTTAAAAACAGCTAACTGATGACCCACCTTGGCCTATTATACATCCATTATGATAAGAAGCTGGCCTTAGGTTACCTGGTCCTTTATAAAGAAAGATTTAAGATACGCTTAGACATTTTGCAGTTTTTAATAAAGAATAGTTCCAATTATGCATAATTTTGTCCTTGCACATATAAACAAATTACTTGTTTCCCCTTAAACTTTAAAGTATTACGTGGGTACTGTTCTTGCACTTCGTCTCTTCTACAACAACGATTTCATATTTCCTCATTTTATTGCAATTCGTAAAATTTTTACATTCTTAGAATTTTCCTTTAGCCATATTTTTCAATTAACCCATTGTCACCAAACCATCGTCAACATTTTTCTGTTGGAATTTTTGTGATATAAACTGAAATTTCAATTAAAATTTTTCATATCTCACATTGCGTTTCAATGAAATTACTGACATCTTTTGTTTATTGCTTATTGCTTTCTAATGGCCAAGTTATCAGTCTACAATAGAAGTTAATGGGTAAACAATACTATGAATGCATAACATTCCATTATCATCATAGGCTAACCTCATAATTGGAAATGTTTGTATATGTGCGTGGTTTTGGCAGATGCACACGCATATCGAATATGAGTTTGTGTGTATAAAAGACGCGTTCAATTAACAAAATAATACCAAAGAGATGGGCCAACTATTGACTTGGTCAGCAGCATTGATCTTAACAACATCAAATATTTACCGTAATGCAGTTCTTACAAACGCAGATACAACACAACAACAACAACAACAACAGCAACACAACAAACATGAACAACAACATCAGCCACAAAAAAGTATTAAAGATGCTCTATCAATATTGAAGGAAGATGAAATGGAAGAAGAAAACTAGTAATTTCAAGTTTCACTCGTAACTTGGCTACCTACCAATGCCAAAGAGGCCAATTGCCGGCGAACTGCTTAAATAGCAAACCAACAAACAAACACACAAAGGCTGAGAGGAGTCTAATAATAAGTCTAAGTCACATAGATACGGCAGACAGAGGCACATGTTGGTGTCGTAGGTCAGTGTTGCCATGTTACTTTGTACTACAGTGAAGCGTTGACTTTGATAATAATGATGATGACAATAATGATGATGACGACGACGACGACGGCGATGGCAATGGTGGCAGCAAAATCTTCGCCACCACCACCACAGCCACAGCCAACAGTAACAGCAATGTATCCAATAACAACAGAGCCCATCAAGAAAATGTGTCTACGATTGCGGCTTTTCTAACTGCAATTTGTGGCCTAGGACGACATGAGATGTGGATGCAGTAATGACGATTTGTAGCCAATTATTTCAAATATTGTATTGAAATCGTTGTCATGTATGTAACTATGTACATATGTATAAGAATATCTGAGTGTGTATATTTGTGTGTAAGTATCTGCGGCAATTGTTTGCTTATTGGTGGCATGCCACATGAGCACGTACCTTTTATACTTACAATATACTGACTACATCAACAAAAACAGCAACCAAAGACATTTCACTTCAAAAAGAAATCGAGGTGAAATGCAAAAGTTTTACTCTTTTTACTTTTTCATTTTTTATTTTGTTAAAAATTTTTTGATTGTTTGAGTGTTTGCTCGGATGACAATCGAGGACATTTTCTTGTAAACTACAATAAGAGATGAGAAAGAAAGAAACAAAAGAAGTTTATTGGAGATGTGAATGTTACAACATTTCTATGAAATTATATAACATTTTATTTTATTTTATTTTTTTTTTTTTTATTAAGAAAAATCAAACATTTTTTTGTTATTTCTATGACTACTTATTTGTAGATACTTTTTAATTTATTTAATTATGTAATTAAATTTAAGGTTTCTAAAAAGTTTTCAATCTTTTCACATTTTATCAATTTATTAAATGCCTCTTAAATTTTAAATTATTCTATTGATTGATTAAACAGATAAAGAAGAGATAGGCTGATTGAACTTACCAGGACATGTGACTCTATCGATAGCCTAAACTAAGTATGACCGGCATCTCTGCTAACACCTATGAGTACTAAGCTCCTTCCCATAACATGGTGGCAAAGAAGGAAAGAAGTATTGATTGTAAGATGCTCAATCTCCAAAACTATTTTATTTTTAAATAGAAATAGATTTCTAATAAATATTCAATATTTTATCCTTCTTCACTTAAAACATAATTCTTATTGAATGAAAATATTTTGCACAAATTTTTTTACATTATTTGTTTGATTGATTCAATTATACTAAATTTTTCTTTCAGTTTATAACCTTCAAAATTCTCATTTTATAAACATATTTTATTCTTGTGAATTTTGTTCTATTGATTTAAAGATGCTACTTAACTCTTTTACTACAATACATTACATGTATTCTTAAGATAAAAATGATGTAATATGATGATGATTGTCTATCAATTATTTCTAATAATAAATACTTATTATTCAATTGCCTAGCCAATGAAGTTCTTAACAATAAATAAATTGCATCCGCAACAAGTGAGTAAGAAACTCTGTGTGGTCAATGTTATTGCAGCTGCTCCATAGTAAAAGATATCAAGATTTAGATAATTTTTTTTATTTATAATTATTAAATTATTACATGTTCAACATCATCATAGAATTTTCCTTTCATTGACTAGAGAAAATTGTTCAATTGTGTCTATATTTTCAATGATTCTGTAAGATGATTTAATGATGGAGTATTATTATTGAATTGACTCATTAATTGATAGTCTACCTAGTATAATATTCTATGTTTCACTGAATTTAAAGACCTTAGAACTAATGATTATTCATTCTTTTATTTTTATATTGAAAAATTGAATGTTCAATGTTTGAACATTACTATCTAATCAAATACGAGTACATACTATAATTCTTTAATTATATTAGAACAAACTTATTGAAATTATTTAAAATTCTTGGTTTATTGGACTACAAAGGATTGTTTTAAAATGCATATTTCACCATAAAACTTAAAATTAGTCTGATGAATTAATTGAGAATTGGAAGTATTTACATACCATAACATTTAAAAGAGCAAATTGTTGCATCACTAAATCGATAATATATAGTATATATATTTATGTATACGTCTTCTCTGTTACAGAGAATCAAAAGCACTTTAAGTCTTTAACGATGTTATAAGATTTTCATTGATTAGCATCATTAATTAACATATTCATTTTGAAGTTTCATATCTTATAGAAGAAATAATCAATTACAATCATCTAATGAATTGTGTAAATTAATAAGCTCAAGAGACTTTTGTTTAGCAACAAAACAAAACAATTATCTAAATGACAATCATATGTAAGTATATAGTCATTTATATGTTTACTCCACATGACAAGGTTATTTGCAATAAAGGAAATTGTATTTAGAAACAAAGGACTATTCAAAATCTGCATTAAACTTTTGTTTAGAAATTCATAATTAAAACTATCAAGTTGAATCAATGTTGCACAATAGAGACATTAACAATTCAATAATATTACAATATACTTATTATTATTATTTGATCAAAAGTTAAATGTTACTAAAGCAGAAGAACATCATTCACAAAGTGTTGCCAATAGCATGTTTAATATGCAAGAACACGAAGAACATGTTGCAAGTATCTACAGCCATTGACATCCAACAGAAACTTACAATACTCGTTACTTGAAGCGCCTCGAATCTTTGTGACAAGCAGCAACAGCAAACGTCTCGTGCCAATATAGAACCATTTAAAAAATTAAGTATGGTTTCATGCTTAAAAAGAACTAAAGCCACTGTGGCCTTAGAACAGAATAGAATACTTATAGTCAAAAATATCTTACAAAGGGCAAAAGCAGCAGATTGAACAATGTGTGAAAAAACCCTGGAATAATTCTTTGAATACAGTTTCACTGAAGATATAATACGCTTTACTATACCAAACATTTGGTTTTTTTAAATCGATTAATCTGCATATTAGGAAAATTATAAATGAGGATGGAAATTAAGAGTATAAACCAATTTCAAATATTCACTTGAACATAGACAAATGGACAATGTCTATTATATCTAATAACATAAACCTAATAGTTATTTGAAATGAATACCAGACCAAGAAAATCTTCCATATTCTATATAATAAAAATTAATGGATATATGTGTTGCTAAGCGCAAAACTCAAAAACAGCTGGATCAATTTTGACTAAATCTTTTTGATTGTATTTATGGGGTTACATGGATGATTCATAGCTACATTTGGACCCAGTAGGTGCGAGTTCCTTTTTTAAATTTTTTTTTTTTTTTTATTATTTGTGTCAATTCTATATTTATGATCTTGGTGGGAAACAGATGACAACAACGATGTCTATGAAAATAACACTACAACATTATGTTTATGGCTTGCAACACTAGTTAGAGATAAAAATTTCATCCCATTTTTTGATAGTTCAATTGGATCCAAAAGAATTTTTCCGTTAATTATTTAATTATGTTACAATATTAAAGTTACAAGAAAATAACATAATTCCTAGTCCTGCACTTTCCTAATTCCCTCCTTTCCTTCTTAACTTTCCCCTGAGCTGATACTAGGTTATAATTTGTAATTATTAATCTTAGTTCTAATAAAGTAAAAAAAAAAAATACCTAAGTATGTAATCCCTGTAAGACTTTTAGTAATATTATATTTTTTGACAAAATACTTCTCCATTATATTTATTTCTATGGTGGCTAGGGGCTATTCCGATAAATATTCCTTATGTATAAGATGAAAGACTAAAACTAAAAGACTGCAGAAATCTAAACACATAGATAAAAATAGACATATGGATTGGATCACCTTCCCATGTATTACAGATTGATTATGGGGACTGTTACAAACAATCAAATAAACTCAATATACTCTTCTATTTTTTAAAAACTACAACTTACATATGTATATGAGTATGTATGACATTGTAGAATCAATGAAGTGTTCGAGAGTATGACAATGGTGGCGATGTCAGCAATAGTGAAGTATTAAAATAATGAATGAGTGAATACTACGTGAATGAATGAAGACGGGAATGAATAAAAGAATAAATACTTTGACTGCAAGAAGTCTTTTATGACACGACAGTCAAAATGAGCAATATGCATG
Source organism: Amiota minor (assembly GCA_037043295.1). NCBI lineage: Eukaryota > Metazoa > Arthropoda > Insecta > Diptera > Drosophilidae > Amiota > Amiota minor. The sequence continues at coordinate 2,355,878 of JBAMAW010001038.1, forward strand.
ATGTGACTAATGCATATACTTATGCATTTCCGTTTATTTGTTAACACCTTATATTCATTTTTCTTAAGAATTTGTATTGTTTATTGTTTTCAAAGTTTATGTTGTATGGATTGTGTGTCACCATATAATTGCGACAAAAGAACGGCATTCTCTGCATATTGTATCTATTGTAAGTACATATATAGATATACTATAATTTGACTTAAAAGACCAAAGTCAAAATGATAGACTTGGCTTAACTTGACTTAACTTTACCGCAATCTTCAGACGTTGACTTTGGCTTTGATATTGGAAAGGAAATGTGCCTATAAACTAAGACTTCATCAAGATTCCGATCTCAAATCCGGCATTATGACCATTGAGCACAATTAATTGTTATTAGTTATTGTTGCTTTTAACTCCAACAGTGGTCCACAAAACCAGGAAGTGTTTTACTAAGCTAAAAACACTTGTCAGATTGCGTGTCAAAATCTAATAGTTTAGTTTTTATATAGCAAAATTTTTTTTTTTCAAGAAAATGGAAAGAACATACAAAGTAAGAACAAGTAAGAATATTCTAATGACATAAGTTTGACTTTAAAATACCCTTTATATCCACATCAAATTTTTTTATTCAGGACAGAAGTTCTCATTAATATGCCAGAAATGTAAAGACAAAAATCATTGGTCTTTTCCACATTTGAGTTGGCTGAGTTGGTTATTTGGAGAAAAATTTATTTGCGGAGAACCCTTGCGTGGGGTCTCGAACCAAAATTCTAAACTAGATCACTAAAACATGTACCATTTCAACTGCTAGCAAGTTGTTAAAATTTTCCATTACTTTCATCTTATTTGTCATACTCTTTTAACAAATTTTGTATAAAATCTTAGTCCTCTCCTACTCATTGTTACATACTTCTGCACAAACTAAATATGATCTATTCCCCTATGTAGTTGGTAGTTGGTATAAAAATTAAGTCTTTTTCATGTTAAGTGCTTATCACGCTTAACTCTCAAGAAGAATACAAGGAAGAGGGAATGAAGAACACGTTAAATATCTCAGTGTAAGCTTCTTCCTGAGTCTTATAAAATCATTAGATTTTGATTTGCATTTCCTTTTACTCTTAAATCTTAAAGCAACTCTTTTCCAAGTCAATAGTAAAGTAAAGCCACACTAAAATCTTTTGGCTTTCATTTTCAATATCATTTAATTCTTCCATTACTACAACATTTCTTCTTTTCTCTCTTACAACTACACTATGATGACTTTTAGTGCACTTAGAAAGCATTAAAGACCATTTAGCTGTCAAAGGCAATTATTGATCAACAAGGTGCTATAATTATGTTGCAAAAACTACAGCAATTTCTACTTCAACTTGAAGTTTCTAGTACCAACTTCATTATAAGAGGCTACTAGTTTTGCTTTATTCAGGTTTACATAACATAAAATAACGATGACTTGGTGGTCAGTAAATTGCATTTAAAATCACTGGTAGTCCATCAAGAATTTCCAGACAATTTCTCACAAGTGTAGTACAATATTTGCATAAGTAGAAAATGAGTTGTAAGCCATCAGTTTTGCAGTTTGGTGCAACATCTTAAGGCATTTTAACCGTTTTGTTTTTTACCATAAACATTATCATCTTCAATGTTTGTTTGAGGCTTCATTATAGTTTAATGTGCCTTCGACAAGAACTTTTTGCTAGCGGGGGATATTCGAAAAGTTTCTAAAGTTATAAAGTAGATAATTATGGGTATTCTTCAATCTTCCCATAGTCTTTGCTTTGACTTTACCATGGATTTTCTTTGAGTTATTCAACAAAAACTTCTACTACCTTAAGTGCTGCTCATAACACGCTTCATTTGCCATTCTATGAATTGGTTGAGCTTGGAGGGGAAAATATGTATGTAGATGTCTTCAGGCCTTGACTAAGTCAACTTAAGATGAGTACATAGTAGTAGTTTTACTATTTATTATATTCTTGATATTCCCTGCACCTGCCTGATGCCACTACACACACAGGTCTGAATTGCTTCAGTCTTGACACTTGTTTTGTGTGTGAAAAGGCGTTTAAATATATTTATGTCTTGTGTACTTAAGTTAATCACATCTAAATGTTCATCTTCAACTACTGGCTTTTGCAAGATTCAAATGATTTAATGTCTTAAGTGAACCTTTGTATCTTTTCTTGTTTTCTTTTTCTTCTCTTTTATCCATACTACAATTGACGATTGTCTTAGTCAAGGTTGTTGTTCTTTTCTGATTTTTTTAATCGTAAAACTCACAATAATAGGAATAGAATTACAGCTTTAGTGTGTTGCTTGTAACGCTCAGAATAATGGATATGAAACTTCATAAAGAATAGACTAGGAGACTCCAAAAGAGACTCCATTAGAGAGAATTTGATATGAAAATTTCGATTATTTTTGAGATTTATTAGCCAAAAAATGAAGTGCAACTTTTTATATGATTAAAGTAAGTTCTCCAGCAACATTTAATCAAGCTGGTTGCTTGAAACCTGTAAGGTAATAGAAATAATGGATGACCTAGAGAAAAGGAACTTGAGAAGGAGTTTTAATAAACCGTCCACCATGAATGATCATAGTTGATTATGGAGTTCATAAGATTCACAAGCAGTGATAAGAACTAAGAAATAAAAATTTTAAATTTGAAAAGTGTATCCAGAATTTGGTAAGACCATGAGATTTTTTGTTTACTAATACTTTGCTTCTTATTTTCTTACGTTTTTAAGTGGCAAATGTCATTTATTTTGATGGCTTCATTGTCTGTGCTACTTGTTTTCATATTGAAGCTTTAAGAAACTCACCTCAGGTGAGTTCTGTTAATGCCATTTGCCTCATTAAGTTTTGTTACCTTTAATGCGTCGTTCAATTGTTTATTAAGCATCAGTCTTCATTTTCAATTCATAAGAAATTCAAATGAAATAAATTTTTGCAATGCCTCCTCACCAAAGCAATTAGCAAATTTACAAAAGACCAAAATTTATTAACCAAAATTTCATGTTCTATCTTTAACTTCCTCATCCATAACTTCTTGATGATGCTTGGCCTAAAAACGAAAGGCACAAAACGTTAACCATGACTTTGAGCACGTTCAGTTTGTTGTAAACCAAATGTGGTCAATGAAATAAATTCAAATAACGCGCTCAGAAGTGTAAATTTAACAAATTGCCAAAAAAGGCTCACACACTGAGAGAGAAACACACACAAATACTCACTAAAGCCACACGCTGGTTAGCCAAGTTAACACACATTACATAAATATGCTTGATAAAGTGTTCTTTACTGATGAGGGACGGTAGTCTGGATAATGATGATGATGATGATGTTGGCGGTGGTGTTGGTGATGGTGATGGTAATAATAATGATTACAATGATGATTATGGTAGTTTTTGGGTGAAGCCGCCGCCATGTAAGCCAATACCATAAAGGACTTGTTTTGACTTGTTGATGATATTGTTTTTGTGTTTCTTTTTTCTTTGTTATTGTACACAGCATGTGTAAGTATCTATGTGATTCTATAACTGTATTTGTTAGTGTTAGTTTTGATGTAAGTATTTCTGTGTGTGTGTGTGTGTGTGTGTGTGTGTGTGTGTGTGTGTGTTTGTCACAATTTGCCGCCAACAGCGACCGTTGCGTGCTTTCATTAATTTACGATTATTGACAAAAATTTGCCATAAGTTTTAATGCAACAATGAATACAACTGTGATGATGATGATGATGATGATGATGATGATTATGATGACAACAACACAGACAACAAATAATGTTATTATCCAAATATATTGTTGTTATTGTTGTTTCCAATGTTGCACATTTTATTTAAACCCAAATTTATTTTGAACATTCATTTTTTTTGTTGTCCAATAATTTTCCTTTTGTGTATATTTTCTTTTTTTATTTTATTTTAAATTTTTTTTTTTTGCCTGTTTTACCTTAACTGTTTGCTAACTGTTTTCTTTCATTTCCTTGTTCTTCTTCTTATTAATGGGAATTTGCTTTATACCTTTCAGTTCATTCAACTGCATACATGTCAATCCATCAATGTTAGAATTTCCACTAAAATAAATGATGATCAATTGCACATCACTCATACGCACCGTTGAAGTTGTGCATACGCCTCCCTTCCTGGAGCGCATGAAAATTGACCTTGCAATAAGGAAATGAAATTCGTCATTGTCTGCATTCAAAATAAACAGTGTTGCCAGATGCTTCAAATTGAAAAACCAATAAATAACAATTTTGTTAAAAATTAGGAATCGATGCAGGTTTTATTTTTGAATGAAATCTTCTTTTCTTAGGAAGTAAACAGGAGCATCATAGTAGGCATTTTTCTTTTGTTCAACTTAACCTTTATCTCTCGTGTAGCTTAATAATAATATAGGTAGATAATACATTTTTTTTTGCATCTGGCAACTCGGATTCTAAACGTTACTTAGCTCATTTTGTAATATTGTTGTTGTTGTTGGGGTTGTTGTTCCTTTAAATTTTTCATCACTTTTTTTCAACTTATTTATTTGCTGTTTTGCTGTTAAAGCATCTTTTAAGAGCAAACACCAAACATTACAAAAAAAAATGCCGTTGCTGTCTAAGACGTCTTTATTTATGTTAGCAATTAGTGTGACGGCCTAAGGAGTCCTCTCTATTCCTCTTGACTACACTTGGTGAGGCCAGACATGACCAGTTCAACTGCCAAATTGCTGCTGCTGCTGCTGCTGCTTTTGTTATTGCAATTGTTGTTGGTGTTTTACTTTTGGCATGAAATCAACAGCAGCGACACCCACAATGGGTTTTTTATTTTTGTGGTAATTTTTTTCAACAGATTTTTTTATGTCCCTTTTTTGCCATTCATAATTTGGGATTTAGCTTATGATGTTGGGCGTTTCTTGTTTTGGTCATAACTGTAATATGACGTCATACGATTTCCTCAATAGAAAGCGAAAAATTATGCTTAGAATGATGTAGTATTTTTCTGTTAATTTAATTTTAATATCCTTTTAGAGAGAGCACGCCCACACCCAATAGGTTTGTTAGGCATTTTTAGGCAATATAAATGGCATTTTACTAAGAGACTGATAGAAAGAAGTTTATAGTTCCATAAATTTGATATCTACTGTGTGTATCTGCATCGCAATAATCGCGTTAAAATTGAAATAGCAATCAGCATGAGAGCTGCCTGTCCAATTGTCTATATCTTCATCAAATAGAAACACACGCATTCTCATACTCACACACACATTATAGAGTACAGTAAAGTACAATTATTGTCCTAACGGCATATACAGGCAATTTGTAGTTTGCCGCCAACACTTCATCCACTTTGGTGGGCGGTTCACTGACCAAGCAACACAACCAAACAAATGACCAAACAACAAACCTATCGATCGATTCTATGAATCAACATACTTACATTGTGATGAATTGAAGTTTAACAAACTCAATTTGAAATAGAAGTACTGAAGATGTAGTTTTCATTGTTTAGATATTATATTATTTTCTATGTAATGTGTCGCTCCTCATAAGAAAATACACGTGATGCAAAATATATTAAAAGACTCCTCGGGAAAACAGTGAATGTCAAGAGCAACTAGTAAAAATCTGCATTTCTTTCATTTTGTGCTGTTGTTATAAATATTGAAACAACTTATTAAGTAAACATACTCTACCTTAAAAAAATATTTTTGCGATGAATGAACATATACAAATTTAACTAAGTATTACAGGTACCTAAAATGGTAAACTCCCAATTATTGTATAAACATAATACAATACATCAAAAAGATAATAGATGGCAATAAAAGTTTAGTTTCACAAACAAAGTGGAATTTATTGTTTTTCCCTTGGAGTCCTTGATCTAACATCAATAAAAATCAACGTCACCAAAACGATTGCGACCCGGTAGAGAAGACTCTCATTGGAAATTTTAGTTATCTATTTTTTAAACTAAGTAACTTTTGTAAGTTTATAGTTAAAATAAGATCATGTACAATAACTCCTATCCATACAGAAAGTCTAGTTGACAAAGAATGTATTGACAGAAGGAGGATCAATAAAAGACACCTTCAGTGATTAATTTTTATATAGAAAAAATTATTCAACAATGATTAATCTATTTATAGCAAAGTTTATCCTCATTTTTACGACAAATAAATCGATTGCTCTTGCGATACTAAAACAATCTTAAATATTGGAATCAGTCTTAGAATAGAAGATAAAAAGTCTCTCTCTGTTTAGGACATTGTGCGTTTGCGCTAAATTCATTTTATTTTGATATAATTTTGCTTTTTTTGTAAGTATATTTATAAAGTGTATTTAGCCTAGTATTTACTATCGCATCATATGATATAAAAAAACTAGGATAGTAATAATGTCTTTTCGCCAATCTTAACTAATTTCTATCAACTTTCGTTATACTGTGCCTCTTATTTAATTCTAGTGCGTTGGAGTTTATAGAAGATGCTACAACTCTCAAAAAAAAAAAAAAAAATATACCCGTACTCATATGTACAATGTGTACGTATAAAGTATAGAAATGTGTTGTTAACGTTAGTTTTTTGCCATTTGGCATGCTGCTTTAACTAAGGACTCTATATCTATCTAACTATCTACCTACCTACTTACCGACCTGTGTCTGGTTTCTGTGTATGCTATACAAAATCATCAACATAAATTTTTAGTGCGTCTTTTGCTATTGCTGTAGCTGTCCCCGCCACTGCCACAAATAAATGTGGAGGACAAGGAGTTAAGTGCGTCTTGCTTTTTGGCATTTGTTCCATGTGCATATGCTCCATGTACATGTGTGCGTCTCAGAGTGTCTGTTTATGTTTTGGCATGTTTTGAGTGTTAAAACTAATAAAGCCAAAACGCCGCACAATTTGCCAATAAAATTGACAGCTTATGGCAACTAAATTGAAAAAAGAACGATATGAAAAGCTATAAAATACTTTAAGATTTGAATGCATGCAATTATTTGGTCATGAGTTTTTTTATCTGACCAAAGCGAAAACAATACACATCTAATTGAATAAAACAAAAAAAAAATAATATCCACGAAAGAACATTAAATTCTGGTTCACAGAAAATTTATTCACCTTTCATTCACAGAGATTAGTAGTAAGAAAATGCAAGAACTAAAAATAGAATGGCATATGAGGGAGATATTATAGATAAAATTTATACAATACAAGAATATGAATTTCGATTTGATAATTGAAACATTTCAAGGCGATTAATTGCTACCGGTTATCAGCAACAAATACAAAAACTAAAAGGAACATTTTGGTTTGTATGGCAGCTATACGATCCAGTAATTCCACAATATTAATTGGTTCGTCGCTATACATCAGAAACTTATATTGTCGAAATTTCAGTTTGCTTAGACCACTAGGGAAGGTACCACCCATACAAACCCCAATTAAAATTCAGGTTCTTATTAGAAAAACTTTTATGTCTTTTGGGCTATCCAACTGAAATTTAGACACTATAAGTTTCTGATAACGGCTCGGGACATTTTTTGTAATCAGTCAAATCAGACCACTTGGGAAGTCCCCCCATTCAAACTCTAATCTGGTATGGAACACTCCGTATACGAGTCTGACTCGCACTTGGCCCATTTTTATATAAATACCTGTGACTAACAATAATAATTTTATATGATTAATTTAGAAAACGATCTTTTTTATGAGACTGTAATACATAGTTACATAGTTGCTGCGACAGAGCAGTCAAATAAAAATGTTCTCAGAGACCAAAGTGTTAATAATATTATAATGAAAATGTAAAAAGTAGTGCTAAAAAGCTATTAACCTTCACTTTATAATGCAGTCGCATGTTTTCATATTCATTAGGTATTTGGTACAACCCAACAGATATTTTAAGGGGTAATAGCCACATGTTGAGGATTAGATTGGATGGAAACTTTAGTTGGATGCTTCTATTCACCGGGATCACGATACCAAGTCAAATGAAATCTATAGATTCAGTCGGAAGCCGAAATATAGTATTACTTAAGGCAATTTTTAGTTTAACCCATTTCCTTGTGGAATTATATGTAATTTTCATCTCTTCTTTGATTGGGTAAGCGCACAATAACAGCCAACGGATACTTGCATATTCTCAGAATATATATACTACACGGCGCTACAATCTTTAAGCCACGAGATATAATAAAATTTATAGCGGCACCAAAAGCATTTAGGTGTAACGCAGCGTTAGATTTTGACATGACTATGAATCCGTTTTTAAAAACGTTTTCACGTTAAAAAAGTCCGTGACATATCGCCTTGTTTCTTTTTGAGTATTGAAAATCATTTCATGGCGCTAGAATGTCCCATTTTTCGAATGCAATTTGAAGAGTGCCACAATTTTTCTCTCACGTACCATTGCCAATGGTTTACTGTTACTGAAAACAAATCTCTCAAAATAACTTGAACACTGCAATGCTTGAAACGAAAAGATGGTGATCATTCTATATAAAATCTTGAAGTGCCGATTCTTAAATCACTGAACTTATTCAGGCTTCTTTCAACCCGTATAACTCAAAACCTATTGGACTTACGGATTAATTGTCAGAACTAAATGGAGTGCCAATGATCTCTGAAAGGGGTAGAATAGGTTTTTTTTTTGTGAATGCGCCAAGGAGATGTAAATCTTCTCAAGTTACTAGCAGAACAATCTACTGAAATGTACGATTCACCGGTCTCAAACAGTCTCATGTGGTGGCTACGTACTAAAACCAACACAGACTACATTAGCTCCCTTTTCAACCCTGGCTAGACCCACCTACCCAGGTATTACTTTGCATATATTTATGTATGGCTTTGACATCTGTGACAATTTTAATATACTACTTTGCATAAAAAGTTCTAAATTTTTAACGTTTAGTTAAAAGAAAAGTTTTTAATTGTTAATTTGTTAATGAAACCAACAACTTTTTTTTTTGTTTTGGTTTTTTTGTTTGTCATTAAAACTTGCAGAATATAAAATATATAAAATTTTTTTTTGAATTTTCATATTTAATATGCTAAACAACGAGAACAGGAAAAACTGTAGCAAGAATAAGAAATACAAACAATTCGGATGATTAATAAATACCATTTGAAAGTACCGTTGTATGCGTTATGCTTCGCTGCGTAGAATAACAACACCAACATCATTATGAAGAAGTACAACAACTTGACACGCGTTTACAATATTAAAAGAAATTTTAGTGTTGCGGTTATGACATTCGAGTTTGTATTGGCGTTCGCAGTGGGTTGGTTCTGGGGCTCATGTTGACTTGTTGACTAGGGAACAAAGAGAGCGGGACCCAACTCACCGGACGCACATTGTTGACATTCAAATTGAATTTAATTTAACAGTTAATTAATTTTGGTTTTTTCTTTGTTTGTTTGTGCTTCTTGTACTTCTTCTTTTGTTAGTTGCTTTTTTGCATTTGCTATTTGCTATTGCTGCATTCACTCATTTATTTCTTTGGAATTGATATTTCTTTTGCACTTTTTTGTTCCTTACACAACTCTAAGGGGGTTGCTTGCTTACTAAAAGAGAGAAAAATAAAAAAGAAATAAATTAAAGGAATAAACAAAATGCCAACCAACTGACAAACCACAAGCACTAATGGCCCCAATTAAGTTTAAAGACATACTGCAGTGTGGAAGAAGTCATCAACCGAACCGGGGGTAAACTACCAACTACCACTTGTGTAGTAATGTAATGTAAGAAACACCTGCTGTTTGCATTCTATTCGATTCATTGCCTCCTGTCTTTTGTCTAGTCCACTCTTTGTGGTGGTGCCATCATCATCATCATCATCATCATCATCGCTATCATCAAACAAGGGAACCTTCTTATTCTACACTTATTCGTAGTATTTCATTTCGTATCGTTTAGTTTCGTTTCGCTTTATTAGTGGCAATTTCTTCTCTTCTTTGTAGTTTTGTTTTTTATTTCACTTTTTAATACTTTGACCTCATATCGAAACATAATTACTTCTTTCAATTCAGTAGTCAATTCTAGTTGTCTCGTTGTTTTTACTAATCAATTTCAAGTCAATGAAATTGTCTAAAACAAAAGATAATTAAAAGTGGAGAAAATAAAAGAAGATAAAAAATAAGAAACTAATTTTGAATTCCAATTAAATGTAAAATTTAAATAATGACTTATTTAACATAAGGAATTTTATATTATTGTATATTATTGTAAAACTTACAGACTTCTATGTATCTCATCCTTTTGAAAAATATAATGAGTCAAAAATTGTTAATTAACAATCAAAGGAAAAGTATAGTTGTGATTTTCTTTCGATTTTAGTAGTCTATCAGAATGAGTTATTGGCCCTTAAGCAGCTTATTTAATTTAAAAACGACGTATAACCTTCTCTTCATTAGATGAACGCTAGCTTATTTCTTGCCACTGTTTCGCAAACGTATCAGTATTTCAAAATAACACCAAAATTATTTCTATGATAGATAGGAAATTCATCTTGTGTTCCAATCGCAAGTAAACAGCTATGAGCCAGAAGTCTTCTTCAACACAATTCCAACCCAATTGCAATGCTCGGTGTGCCAGAAATATCTTTAGTAGGTTTTGAAATCTAACACCTCTTTAGAGGCGTATTGGTTAAATTCACCCTTATCTGAAGTTATTTAAAAAAAAAAAAAATATTTGTACCAATAACTGTAGCTTATTGTTTTCCTCGGTAAACTGCATTTTAAGAATTCAAGATTTCAGTTGTTTTAAGTAAAAATTTACATTGTACACAAACCTCTTTTGTATTAGAGCAAAATCAATCCAGCAGCCAATAACAACCAACAGATTACTTGTTAGTACAAGCTATATGGGGTAATGGACTCTCAACAAATAAAATATTGGCAGCTTCATAGGACAGGAAAGTGCAGTTTACAATCATAGGAGAGCAACCTATAACCTTATTCGAGAAAAAAAAATAAAATTGTCATAATGAAATTAGTTAGCTGATTGAAAATTTAAATGTTCAAACTTTCGACTTAAGGAACTCAAACTCATTGGAAGAATTTGAAACAACTTGATTACATTCGGAAAGGATTTTAGCATAATAAAACGCTATGTTTTACAAAATTTAAATTGACTTGAAATTTAAATTGACTTCATTAAATAACAATTGATCACAATATTTGCTTTGATCACAAGAAGCTTTGCATTCTAGCATACACCAACTAAGTTTTTATTGGCATGCAAAAATTCATATTCAATTTACAGTAAATTTCAACTTAATGAAGACCGCCAAAAAGTATGCAATACAAATCTTGTTAGAAGCTTTCATTTCAAACGAAAAAAAAATTTTATTTAAAAAAAAATCGAGTCAACCTCGTCTCTTATTCGCTCCACATACAAAACCATCCACTTCACTGGACCTTTACGACTCTGGCTTTTGGTGTTGGAGAGCTTATTCAACTTAGTATTCAGTACTAATCTATTTAAATTTCATCTACTTGAGCTGCCACGAAGCCTTTGTTTTGCCTTTAAAATCAAATTCATTAAATGTAAATATATCAATAATTGCATTATAACATCACCTAGTGTCTTTGTGTTTAGAGAAAATGTCGAGGATCTTGGGACAATTAAAGAATTTAATTTAAACTCAAACTAACATCATAAACAAAGTTGAAAGTTTAATGAATAAAATTTATTATTCGATAATTAACATTGATTGTGTGAGCCTGTTTCGAGTTGTTTTTGTTTTCCTTAAGCTTGTCACTCATATTGAACTATCATTATTATTTAAATATATATATTAACTCTAAGAAAATTTTGGCAATTTTTGATATAATTTTAATTTTATTTATCCTAGAAACAAAAAATAAATACTACATACATTGTTTAAAAGAAATATTTCGAATTTGGTTTGTTAGACAGTCATGTTGTCGTATAGATTCGTGACAATAATCATGATCCTCTCCTATCTTTCCCAAATCTCTAGGTTTTTGCTCTCTTGATTCTGCTATATTTATAAGTATATAATTCCACAATCTTCTATTCCTTTTGACCGTCTGTCGGCGTAACAGTAACGTAGTCAAAGTCAATGGAACTTTTTATTCCTCTTCTCTTCTTTATTTTTAAAAATGTATTTTTTCTTTGACACAAACAAACTTTAATCGGTGAAGTGTGTGTAATAGCTGCTACACTTACCTACAACTTTAACTTTAAATAGGCATCAATTCATTCACACAAAAAATAAAGCAAAAATCAATTCCAAAGTTCATTGCACCCAAATAATAAAAAAAAAAATTACTTATATAGTACGTATATGTGTTGGAGTGGGTCGCAGATCTTGTATGCTACCTAGCCTAGAGTGTTAAGGGTGCGTGTCAGTGGTATATAATTGTGCCCTAACAACTACAACAACATAAAAAAAAATAAGGTAATTGAACAAAAACAATAATAAAACAAGAAACTAGAATAGAAAAGAAAAATTACCTGTTACAATAAAATATTTGTAGAAAGAAATAAAATAAAATTGAGCTAAAACTTAAATTAGGCGTATTCGATGCAGCAATTAGTGTGGAAAGTACTTCCGACAATTGGTTATATAAGTGTAGCAGTGAGTACATATATCTGTGTTTACATTTGTGTGAAAAAGGTGAGTTTGTGTGTGTTTAATGACATGCTTAATGCCACCGCCACAGGTACGAACATCCGTTTCCGCATTTGACGCGCGTTGCTCGTCCTTTAATGTTTCCCTTATGTTTTTCCTTCTGTTTTTTTATACTTTATTCCTTCTTTTTTTTTCATTAAACATGCAACTTCACACAGACTATTGCCTCAGATAATTTAGTTGCCACTTCATTTGTATTTGTGTGTATGTAATACAAATTGAAACTTTTTAAACGCGGCACAAAGTTAAATCAAAAAAAGCCAACTTTGATTTCCTTTGAATTGGGGACTGGCAGGAAAATGTTTCAACCACTTAATGGGTTGGCAGCGACAGAAATTGTGTGTCTGTCCGGTCGTCGTTTGTTGGTGGTTTCCACTGTTGTCTTCATCATCATCATCATCATCATCATCGTCATCAACACATAGACGTCTGTTGCAAGTATTTTTACTTTGTGGGCTCTAGTAATTGCGTTAATTTTCGTTAAATTACATTTTACTTTACAATTGTTCAGTTTCTGTTATTCTTGCTTTTGCATTTGCTATTCATTTTTCTACTGAAGAAAAACAAGCAACAAATTCACCAACAAAAAAAAAACGAACTACCGACATTAATCCTTCATCACACTCCTTTCTAACTTTGCGTGTGTCAGTAGCATTTTGAAGTATCCTTTACCTCTTTCCAAAACTCTTGCTTCCTTACTTTCAGGTTCATTCCTTTTGTTTTTGTTCATTATTTTTGTATCTTTTTGTCTAGCGCTTTGAATTCCCAATGTTTGCTTCCAAATCGCATGGATCTGCTGCATGTTGACATAATTGTTTGCTTTGCATTTCTTACTATCCTTGTTTCCTGCACACACTTCTTGTTGTTTATTGTATTCTGGTTGCTTTTGCTTGCTTTCTCTTGCAGTTGTAGTTTTGATTGTTGCGGTTACTTGAATTACACAGTTTAGTGTTTTAACATGACAAGTGCATTTTGTGGCACTTCCGCATACCAAAGTATTGTAACACAACCCTCAATGCGCTTGTCTCATATTCCATTTTAGAAGTTCAACATGCGGTTCATTGACATTTAAGAACACGCCTTTCAATTGTTTCGTTCTATGAAATTGATTTATATAAATAGTTTATGGTACTACTTCAATAGATACTCAGTCGTAGATATAACTGAGATATGCATAGAGAAAAGCAATAAGAAAAGTTAAGTAAAAACTGATGAATAAAAAAAATTTAATAAGAGAAGTTTAACGAGTTTGATCCAGCACACTTCTGAGTATACGAGATCATTTGTCCTATTCTTATGCTTATTAAGCCTTGAGCACAAAAAAAGAACTTAGTAGTAATAAGAGTCTTTTATTTATATGATGAAAATATGATGAAAATATTCATAGTTCCGCAAAAGACGAAATTCAATTTGCAAATGTAGAGTAACATTTTTCAAAAAAAAAAAACATCGCCATTCTTTTGTTATTGATGCGAGAAGATTTCAAGCTTCCGATAAAAGATCATTTCACATTTCGTATGAAAGACTCGGCTAGGTGTAAGATGGCCACTTACGAATTCAGAATATTTAGAACTTAACTTACAACCCCGGTGTCTCAGACCGATATTTCGTCTCGTCGACATTATTGTAATTAAAAACGTAAAACGTAAAAATTTCTTGGTACTCTAACTTAAAAAACAAAATTAAACGTTTCTTTGTGAAATTTATTAAAAAAAAACTCTGAAATCTAATAAAAAGAAATATCAACAACAATAAAAAGGTAGAAAAATGAGTATTAATCGTTAATATTGTAGTTAATAGCAACTTACTATTGTAGTAAATTTCCTAACATTAATAGTAACACCTGCACTCGCGTCAGTCTCACAGACTGATAACATTCATAAAGTGTCACATGCCCACTTACCACCAAATCTTACGTTGCACTAAACACTGTCGAACAGCAAATTAAGAATCTAAATAACTAAATAACGCAAAATGCCAGTGATGATATTTTTTGATATATCAACGAATTAAGTATATGAAGGTTAAAAAACTAACAAAATCTTTAATAGTTCGTTTTCAATCTTTTATTTACAAAAAAAATATATAATATCTACAAAATATTTAAGTTGTATATAACCTGAAAAAACATTTGTAAAAAAGAAATACATATTTTAAAAAAATTTACATACATTTATAAAGCATAAAAGACATTTTATAAAGTATTATAAGTATCACGGTCATAAATAACTGACCTTGCACATCATCAGCTGACTAATGGAGCTTTTAATCATCTTTTATGTTCTTCTATGATATAATTTTTTCAAATAATAATTCATGAGCTATGAGCTGGCCAATAGAATAATTTCTAACAACATTCTTTATCGGAAGATATCAACAAAAGCAAAATCCAATCAGATCAGCTAACAAATAGCGCATATGCTTTATAACCGCGAGCATAAATAAAAATTCTAACGTCTATGACAAAATGTTTATCAATTAATTGAAATGCCAAACAACAAAACAAAATATCTAAAGAGAGAAACTACGGAAAATCTATACAATCCAAACCGACAAGTTTTTGAAAAGGGAGTACGGAACATTGCGGCCAGTCTATGTTTGTCGTCCAAAGTGTTCGGTTGTGAGAAAATCAAATAAATTTATTTATAACTATTGTAGTTTATAATATTTATTTCGGAGCGTAGAATCTTGTCAACAACAACGATAACAAGAACAACAACGAGCACACCGACGACGTCATCATGAAATCATTTTTGATATTCATGGCGCTTGCCACGGCACTCTTTAGTGCACTTATCGGCTTGGGTTATCTAAAATATACTAACTTGACACGTCCACTACCCAAGCCCACTATAGACACAAATCGTTATTGGGGACGCGGCGATGGTAAGGACTACAAGCCAGACAAGAAGGTTTCTGAATTTAAAATCCATGCCACCAAAGAGGTTTGTCAACTGTTGTCATTTATGAGTCCCTTTTAAATAACTTATTCTGTGGTTGACATAGCAAATTCAAGATCTGCGTCAGCAATTGAATCGTACATTACGTCTAACTGAACCACTAGAGGACACTACCTTTGAATATGGTTTCAATAGTGATGCATTAAAACAATTTGTTGTTTATTGGCGCGAAAAGTATCTAAACAAATGGCAAGAACGTGAGGATTATCTGAATCAGTTCCCACAATATAAGACTGAAATTCAAGGGTACGTTAAATAAAATTATTGAGTTACTTATAATGTTAATTTTTAATGATTTGTCCCATTCAGTTTACAAATACATTATATTCATAAAAAGCCAACATCGGCAGCTTTGGAAAAGAAACGTGTTCTGCCTTTATTATTACTTCATGGTTGGCCAGGATCTGTACGCGAGTTCTATGATTTGATACCCATGCTGACCAATGATCAAAACGTCACTGACGTGGCTTTTGAGGTTGTGGTACCATCTTTAGTGGGCTTTGGTTTCTCCGATGTACGATATGTTGCTTTTCATGCTATTGCGGAAATTATTTCAAAACCTTGAATTACTTTCAGGCCTCACCTAAACCTGGATTTAATGCTGCCGAAATGGCTACAGTAATGCGTAATCTTATGTTACGTTTGGGTCATACCAGATTCCTTGTACAAGGTGGAGATTGGGGGTCTATTATTGGCAGTAATGTCGCCACTCTTTATCCCGAAAATGTGATTGGTTATCATTCGAATATGTGCATTTTGAACTCTCCATTAGCGATAATTAAGGGTATCTATGCCAATTATTACCCTGATAAATATATACCAAATCATATGTTCTACAATCATCATTTTCCAATTTGGGAGAAGTATGAACTGTTGCTGCGAGAGAGTGGTTACTATCATTTACAAGCGACTAAACCGGATACTATTGGAGCTGCCCTCGAATCGAGCCCAATCGCTTTGGCTGCCTATATCCTAGAGAAATTTCAATCGACTACAGGTCCTGGCTTAAATACAGAATTCGGTGCCATTGCCACTGTCTACACATTGGAAGCTGTTTTGGATAATCTAATGTTCTACTATTTGAGTAGTTCATCTACATCCGCTGCACGCTTATATGCTGAATCTGTCACAAAAGAGTACAGATCACTTCAACTAGATCGTGTCCAATCACCTGTTCCAATGGGTTGCGCACGTTTTAAGAATGATCTACCTTCGGTCACAAATTGGCAATTACGTGATAAGTTCCCAAATCTTGTGCACAGTAAATATTTCCAACAAGGTGACATTTTGCCGCTTTAGAAATGCCCTCAATGTTATATAATGATTTTACCGAGTTTGTAGCTAAAATCGATTTAGATAAATAAAAATACATTTATAAGTTAATAAAACTTAAAAAAAAAAATGTTCTACTATGTCTATCCAAAGGTTAAAAACTAAGATATGAGTTTGATTGTACGAGTCCATAACATAAACTTTATTATACTCTTCACGGAAGTGAATAGTATTATAAGTTTGTCATGAAGTTTGTAACAGGCAGAAGGATACAAAAAAACCCACATAAAGTATATATATTCTTGATCAGCTCGATTAGACGAATTGATTAAGCCATGTCCGTCCGTCCGTCTGTATGTATGCAAACTAGTCCCTCAGTCTTTGAGCTAAAGAGCTGAAATTTTGCACGAACCTCTCTTTCTACCATACGCAGTACATTTGTCGGAACCACCCGAATCGGACCACTAGGGGGTACCTCGCATAAAAACCACCCAATGTTCATGTTCTTATTAGAAATTTTTTTTTGTTTTTTGTCTTATCGAACTGAAACTTTGTGT
Source organism: Amiota minor (assembly GCA_037043295.1). Lineage (NCBI taxonomy): Eukaryota > Metazoa > Arthropoda > Insecta > Diptera > Drosophilidae > Amiota > Amiota minor. The sequence goes on from JBAMAW010001038.1 coordinate 2,373,299, forward strand.
ACATGTTGGGGTCTGTTTACCCACTAATATGTATGTACAATAAGTATGTTCCTAAATATTTCCATGTTCTCTAATAGCAACTCTTCATTTTTGAGCTGAAGAGAGTTTGTATCAACTTAACTTAAAACTTGTTTAATCATGCTGATGAAGATTTCGCTTACACTTATAACAAACACTTCACGACAAAATAGTTGCATATAACATCAAAATGAAAATCAACTTCATAAAATACATTAACAAGTGACTGACATCGCTTCAGAATCGCTTGACTGAAGTTTTACAAGAATAAGGAGAAGATCTTCAAGGTTTCAAGACATTTTCTTCGAAAAAGTATTTTCAGTATTTATTGTACAAATATTGTAACAATATTATTGAAAAAACACAACAAAATGCCATCTTTTTCAAGGCGGAAGGTATAGACCCTACATACGTCACATTGAGTACGAAAGTTGACAAAATATGAAACGTTTCTCTTGACTCAGAGAAGGTACAGTAAATGTTAACTAACACAGATTTAATGAGAGACACAAAACTAACGGAGAGTAATATCGTTCTCATTGCCTCGCTTTTTATTGTCCAACTAAAAATCAGCTTTGAGATAGGCATTCTAGATAATGTAGCACCTTGATACCTTTTTGACAGTTAAATTATTTTTTTTTTTTAAGGCTTGAGAAATATTCAGTTGCGTCTTAGTTTTGAGAAGGTGGAAGACCGTGCTACAGGGCTAAGTCAACAATTCATTAAACTGAATGGAAAGCAATTAAAGCCGCAAATCCAATCGATGCAGAAATTTCCAAATTAAATAATGGTTAATGTCACTAACCGGAAGGTATGAAAGCTTTTAGAAGCCTCCAATTTCGAATTATCTGAAACACTTGACTTGAGTTGCAAAACTATAGAGAATTCTACGAAATTTATATGAATCTATTGTGATTAATCAAAATGTTGTTGTACAATGATCATAATCTTATCGAACTGCCCTCGCTAAGGAATACACGTAATCAACTTTTATTTTTTGAAGATATCAACGATAATAAAGTTCGATCAAAACATATAACAAAAAATCGTCACAGTGCTTGGTGAGCATGATAAACATGTTGTTGTTGAAGAATTATTTAACATTTAATTTAAATCAAAAACAACAAACAAAATATCTACTAAATTAATACTATGAAAAATCTAAATCGGCTAAGCAGACAAGTTATCTAAGAGGTGGTTTGCCATATTCCAGGCAGTCTGTGTTTGGCGTCCAAAGCGTTCGGTACGGAAAGTTCACACAAATCTGAGTTTCGGATATTTATTTGTCAATAATAAATAGAACTAAGACGTCATGAAATCTTTTTTGATATTCATTGCGATTGGCGCGGCACTCTTTAGTGCATTTGCCGGCTTTGGTTACCTAAAATTCACTGAATTGACACGTCCAATGCCCAAGCCCACTATAGACACAAATCGTTACTGGGGACGCGGCGATGCCAAGACCTACAAACCAGATAAAAATATTTATGAGTATAAAATCCATGCCACCAAAGAGGTTCGTTCGTCTTCAGTTGTTAACACTTTTTAAATTTAAAATTGAGGATATTTTATTTGGTTGTTTATAGCAAATACAAGATCTGCGTCAGCAATTGAATCGCACATTACGTCTAACTGAACCACTAGAGGATACTACCTTTGAATATGGTTTCAATAGTGATGCACTAAAGCAAACTATTGTCTATTGGCGCGAAAAGTATCTGAACAAATGGCAAGAACGTGAGGATTATCTGAATCAGTTCCCACAGTATAAGACTGAAATTCAAGGGTATGTTAAATAAAATTATTGAGTTACTTATAATGTTAATTTTTAATGATTTGTCCCATTCAGTTTACAAATACATTATATTCATCAAAAGCAAACATCGGCAGCTTTGGAAAAGAAACGTATTCTGCCTCTACTATTACTTCATGGCTGGCCAGGATCTGTACGCGAGTTCTATGATTTGATACCCATGCTGACCAATAATGAAAGTGGCACTGATGTGGCTTTTGAGGTTGTAGCACCATCTTTAGTGGGCTTTGGTTTCTCCGATGTACGATATGTTGCTTTTCATGTTATTGAAGAAATCATCTCAAACCCTTGAATTACTTTTAGGCCTCACCTAAACCTGGTTTCAATGCTGCCGAAATGGCCACAGTCATGCGTAATCTTATGTTACGTTTGGGTCATACCAGATTCCTTGTACAAGGTGGAGATTGGGGGTCTATTATTGGCAGTAATGTCGCCACTCTTTATCCCGAAAATGTGATTGGTTATCATTCGAATTTGTGCATTTTGAACTCTCCATTAGCGATCATTAAGGGTATCTATGCTAATTATTACCCTGATAAATATATACCAAATCATATGTTCTACAATCATCATTTTCCAATTTGGGAGAAGTATGAAAGGTTGCTGCGAGAGAGTGGTTACTATCATTTACAAGCGACTAAACCGGATACTATTGGAGCTGCCCTCGAATCGAGCCCAATCGCTTTGGCTGCCTATGTCCTAGAGAAATTTCAAACGACTACAGGTCCTGGCTTAAATACGGAATTCGGTGCCATTGCCACTGTCTACACATTGGAAGCTGTTTTGGATAATCTAATGTTCTACTATTTGAGTAGTTCTTCTACATCCGCTGCACGCTTATATGCTGAATCTGTCACAAAAGAGTACAGATCACTTCAATTAGATCGTGTCCAATCACCTGTTCCAATGGGTTGCGCACGTTTTAAGAATGATCTACCTTCGGTCACAGATTGGCAATTACGTGATAAGTTCCCAAATATTGTGCACAGTAAATATTTCCAACAAGGTGGACATTTTGCCGCTTTAGAAGTGCCCTCAATGTTATATAATGATTTTAACGAGTTTGTAGCTAAAATCAATTTAAATAAATAAAAATACATTTATAAGTTAATAAAACTTTAAAAAAAATGTTCTAATATGTCTATCCAAAGGTTAAAAAATTAGATATGAGTTTGATTATACGAGTCCATAACACAAACTTTATTTTTATTTTTGAAATAATATTGTGGTTCCTTTATCCATTTCAAAATAATCTGATGTTTATACAAATAGAGCCGAAAACTGATCAGAGTAAAGAAAAGAATCCATTGGGTATGACATTTACTGGATGAGGTAGTAGCTAGGAACGCTTTTTTTTTCCATAGGCATCTCAATTAAAATTCTTTACTTTCAATTTGCAACGTACATAATATGTATACGTTGGGGTCTGTTTACCCACTAATATGTATGTACAATAAGTATGTTCATATGTCTATGTTCTCTAATAGCAACTCTTCATTTTTGAGTAAGGCACGTGCATGTTTTGTGAGAGAGCTGAAGAGAGTTTATATCAAACTTAGCTTAAAACTTGTTGAATCATGCTGATGAAGATTTCGCTTTTATACTTATAACAAACACTTCACGACAAAATAGTTGCATATAACATCCAAATGAAAATCAACTTCATATAATACATTAACAAGTGACTTACATCGATTCGAAATCGCTTGACTGAAGTTACAAGAATAAGGAGAAGATCTTCAAGGTTTCAAGACATTTTCTTCGAAAAAGTATTTTCAGTATTTATTGTACAAATATTGTAACAATATTATTGAAAAAACACTACAAAATGCCATCTTTTTCAACGCGGTAGGTATAGACACTACAAACGTCATGTTGAGTACGTAAATTGACAAAATATTAAACGTTTCTCTTGACTCAGGGAAGTTACAGTAAATGTTACGAACACAAATTTAATGAGAGACACAAAACTAACGGAGAATAATATCGCTCTCATTTGCTTCGCTTTTTATTGTCCAATTAACAATCAGCATGTTTGTTTTCTCATAGGCCGAAGATACCCGGCATGGGTACAAGGTCCCATTTATTTATCAATGCACCAAATAGGAAACAAAAATTTTGCGTGACTGAAAGTAAGAGAAAATATTGAGTAATTGAATTCAGAGTCTAAGCCTGTCATACCATTACAACACGCCTTGAGATAGGCATTCTAGATCATGTACCACTTGTGTCACCCTTTTTGACAGTTAAATACTTTTTTCATTTAACTGAGAAATATTCAGTTGCGTCTTAGTTTTGAGAAGGTGGAAGACCGTGCTACAGGGCTAAGTCAACAATTCATTAAACTGAATGGAAAGCAATTAAAGCCGCAACTCCAATCGATGCAGAAATTTCCAAATTAAATAATGTTTAATGTCACTAACCGGAAGGTATGAAAGCTTTTAGAAACCTCCAATTTCGAATTATCTGAAACACTTGACTTGACTTGTAAAACTATAGAGAATTCTACGAAATTTATATGAATTTATTACGTTAAATAAAAATGTTGTTGTACAATGGTCGAACTGCCCTCGTTAAGGAATGAATGGACGTAATCAACTTTTATTTTTTGAAGATATCAACGATAATAAAGTTCGATCAAAACAAATGACAAGTGTTTTGTGAGCATGATAAACATGTAGCTGAAGAATTATTTAACATTTAATTTAAATGACAAACAACAAACAAAATATATACTAAATTAATACTATGAAAAATCTAAATCGTCTAAGCAGACAAGTAATCTAAGGGGTGGTTTGACATATTCCAGGCAGTTTGTGTTTGGCGTCCAAAGCGTTCGGTACGGAAAGTTCACACAAATCTGAATTTCGGATATTTATTTGTCAATAATAAATAGAACTAAGACGTAATGAAATCTTTTATGATATTCATTGCGATTGGCGCGGCACTCTTTAGTGCATTTGCCGGCTTTGGCTACCTAAAATTCACTGAATTGACACGTCCAATGCCCAAGCCCACTATAGACACAAATCGTTACTGGGGACGCGGCGATGCCAAGACCTACAAACCAGATAAAAATATTTATGAGTATAAAATCCATGCCACCAAAGAGGTTCGTTCGTCTCCAGTTGTTAACACTTTTTAAATTTAAAATTGAGGGTATTTTATTTGGTTGTTTATAGCAAATACAAGATCTGCGTCAGCAATTGCATCGTAAAATAAGGCTTACCGAACCATTAGAGGATATTGGCTTTGAATATGGTTTCAATAGTGATGCACTAAAGCAAATTATTGTCTATTGGCGCGAAAAGTATCTGAACAAATGGCAAGAACGTGAGGATTATCTGAATCAGTTCCCACAATATAAGACTGAAATTCAAGGGTACGTAAAATAAAATTATTGAGTTACTTATAATGTTAATTTTTAATGATTTGCCCCATTCAGTTTACAAATACATTATATTCATCAAAAGCCAAAATCGGCAGCTTTGGAAAAGAAACGTATTCTGCCTTTACTATTACTTCATGGCTGGCCAGGATCTGTACGCGAGTTCTATGATTTGATACCCATGCTGACCAATAATGAAAGTGGCACTGATGTGGCTTTTGAGGTTGTAGCACCATCTTTAGTGGGCTTTGGTTTCTCCGATGTACGATATGTTGCTTTTCATGTTATTGAAGAAATCATCTCAAACCCTTGAATTACTTTTAGGCCTCACCTAAACCTGGTTTCAATGCTGCCGAAATGGCCACAGTCATGCGTAATCTTATGTTACGTTTGGGTCATACCAGATTCCTTGTACAAGGTGGAGATTGGGGGTCTATTATTGGCAGTGATGTTGCTACGTTATATCCAGAAAACGTTATTGGCTATCATTCGAATATGTGCATTTTTAACTCCCTATTAGCGTCCTTGAAGGGTGTCTATGCTAATTATTTCCCTGATAAATATATACCACATCGTATGTTCTACAATCATCATTTCCCAATTTGGGAGAAATATGAACTGTTGCTGCGTGAGAGTGGTTACTATCATTTACAAGCGACTAAACCGGATACTATTGGAGCTGTCCTCGAATCGAGCCCAATCGCTTTGGCTGCTTATATTCTAGAAAAGTTTCAATTGGTTACTGGTCCCAGCTTAAAAAACACATTGGATGCTCTTGACAAAGTCTATACATTGGATGCAGTTTTGGATAATCTAATGTTCTACTATTTAAGTAGCTCAGCTACAAGTGCCGGTCGTTTCTATGCTGAAAACTCTGCAAAGCAATATCAAGTGCTTCTATTAAATCGTGTTCCATCACCTGTTCCAATGGGTTGTGCACGTTTTAAGAATGATCTACCTCCGTTCACAGATTGGCAATTACGCGATAAATTTCCAAATCTTATACATAGTAAATATTTCCTTAAAGGTGGACATTTTGCCGCATTAGAAGTGCCTTCATTGTTATATAATGATTTTATTGAATTTGTAGGAAAAGTCAATTTAAATTAGATATGAAAATAAAGGAAGCATTTGTGATTATTTGGAATTTCTTATAAAAAAAAAATATGTGAATTGAATTTTACAGACATTCAAAAACCAAAAGTCAATTTATCTTTGTTAAATAACTTGTGTTATGTTATGTTATTTTTATTACTTTTTCTGACTTATGTATAATACAGTACATAAGATTGCATGATGGGGTCTATCTGACTATTAACTTATTTAAATATTTACCATATGCAAATTGATAGTTGATATGTACACACTTATGTATTTTTCATGATCTCAAGTAAGTTCTGTGAGAGAGCAGTAAGCAGCATCAGACTCTTCTGAAAACTTGTTGAATCATGATGAACAAGATTGTGCTGTTATATACTACACTCCGCGACAAAACTATGAGACATTTGACCTTTTTGTTATATGTATATGTTACAATTTTATGGCATCGTAAAATCGTCTTTTCTGATTATAATAATAAACAAAATAGAGTTTCTTTGGTCTTTTTTGAAAAATAGGCTTTTATTATCTACAAGAAATAATATTCGATTTCTAAGTTCTTCAAGGTACAAACAAATTCAATCATTGACCGGCCCCAGCTACTTTCTTATAGAGAATCCGTCGTTATAGCATATCAAAAAAATATTTTTTCTGCCTTCACGGTATTTTCCAAAATTTGTTTTTGAATGCGCATAGAATCATAGGTTTCAAAGTCGTAGTTCTTATTAGCTAGCACTTAGACACTTTATTTTATAATTTACCCAATATAATAAATAAATAAAATTTTAAAAATAATTTACCAATTTATTAATTTTAATTTATTTTCTTTGGCAGCTTTTACTTTTTCTTTATAAAGGAAGTTTTCCAGCATATAAATTGTCACTAAGTGAACCCTTCTCACATTATAAATTCCTTATGGAGGGGTTATTTTATATGACCACATAAACTTTGTTATATAGTCTCCACTTTCGAATTAAGATCTATCTGGATATGATATGCATTAAAATTTTCTAAGAGAATGTTATAACATTATGAAAGTGCAAATTTTCATTTAAATCTATGAATTTATTGGGTGATATAGTTTGAGACTTAACCATCCCATCCCATGACACTGCTTTTGTCTAAAGATTCATAGCTAGTATATTACTATGATCTCCTTAATATTTAATATAGTTTTCACTAAACCTAGCGATGACTGCGTTGTACGTGCGTTGTCTTTGCTAAAGTGCCAATTACAAATAACAAAAATGTTAAAATCTAATAATGTTCAATCTTTTTGTCGCAGAGTGTTTATATTTTTTATGTATAAACACATAGACTTACATACATACATGTATGTATGAATTTCAAAACGTATTTTTAATTAAGTAAATAATATATATAAAGTAATTTATTTTATCAATTCTTTTAAAGAATAAATATACCCTACCTGTAGTCAAAAACTCTGAATAGACAAACATTATAAGTATGAACGATCTGTTCGAAACGTTTGCTTTACCCCTCGAATAGTAAAGAGCCTTATACATGTGCAAATAAAAAAGCCGGTGATTGCTTTATTGTACTTACACAGAGAATATATATATAGAAAAATCTACACACAAATCTACAACGCAAATAAGAGAGCAGTTAACATATTTACTCTCCGTCTCTTTTAATAATATTCCTTCTTCTCCCTCTCCATCTCTCTTCAAAAAGTTTACAGACGATAACCTTAAGATTCAGTTTTAACGAACACATTATACCTCTCAAAGATAATCAAACTTTTGATTTATTCATAATCATATGAATGCCAGAAACTTTCAATTCATTCATTTACCGCTTTTTAAATTGATTTTCCCGATAGTCAATAGAAATTCTGAATTTTTCATAAAACTTCATCAATATTTCTTTTTTAAATTTTCTCATAATAATTATTGAACCAATCTTCTTGTCTTGTCTTGATCAATATACAGAGGCACAGAGATATAAATATGTACTTCTGCCTATCTTCCAGAAGATGGTTTTGACTATCATGTAGATAGAGTAGAATGTCAAGACCTATCACTCCAACAACGGCTTTTCAATTTCACATAGTTGTAAAAACATCTGCTTATTTAGAGCCTCCGGACAACTAACAAATTTTTATAACAGGTTTTTTAATAGTGAAGCAATACTAGTACAATGGCTGCTGAGCTTTGACTTTTAGGTAAAGTAGAATTTTAAGGCCCTTACTGCATCTAAATAATTAACACGTTAGTTAAGAGAAACTGATGCAATGAAAAATCAAAAGTAAAAAGATGTACTGGCTCCTTGAACCACGGTCTCGACTTAGCTTAGAAAACACGGTTCGACTCTTTGATGCTATTCTGATGCCAGTATGGTTATATAAGTAACTCTGTCTCTACGTACAATAGCAAGTGGTCGACAAAGATCACAATGTACATATTTATATTTATTAGGGATAAAATAAAAAAAAAAAATGTGATAGATAGATACATCAACAACTTGCATAACCATACCAATAATATAGCAATGAGTAGATTAATGATTAAATTATAATAGATTTTAAGTTATTTGTCTACTTTTATGTTGGTTAACTCGCTGGACCCTCACCAATCCTGTGATGTAAATTATTCTTACCAAAATTTGTTGATTGTCTCTAAAAAAATAGCAAATAAAATTAAATTAAAGAAAAATACAATAATAATTGAGACAATAACTTCTTGTTTCAGATCTCCTACAAAAAGTCGTTTTCTGATGTCCCCTAACCCACAGAGTTGGAATGCCAAACATTCTGTAAGGCCCCCTATGATTATAAATTTGGAGTCCTTTTTATTTAGAGCTCTGGGGACTCAGATCTTTTATCTACAGTCTGTGTTACAAGTTCTTGCACCATTTTATATACCATTAACTTTGTGTTAGGTACAAATAACAACAAATCAAAGCATTTGCGATCTCTGGTTGTGCTTATGCTTACGCTCAATTGCTTTTGTACTCTTTTTCGAATTCATTAAAGCTAAAGATACGCGGTGTGCAGTTTTCCATGTTTTGCTTTCGATTTTCATTTAATTTTTCGGTTTTGCGGCGCTTGGTTGGCTCGCTTTTTGTGCGGTAGTAAAGGTCGAATATTCGCAGGTAACAAGGAAGACAATACATAGTAGTTGGACACCTGGTTTTTTGTTGAAAAATTCAAATCTTGAACAACATTATGGGTACTTTGGTACGCATCTTGATTGCCGTACTGGCCTTGGGTACTGCGGTACTGTACAAGAATTACTCCGATTTGACAAAGCCAATACCGGCTCCGAATTTGGATAGAAATGCATATTGGGGACCAAATAAAGAATCGGACTATAAGGCGAATAAAGCTGTAAGGCCCTTCGATATTAGTGTGCCAGCAGAGGTAAGTCAAACTATGGATAGATGTTTCATAAGATGTAGCACAATATACACAATACTTAATACCAATTAAGCAATTCTTTGTTAAGTTGTTGTTTTTTTTTTTTTGTATTTACTTGAGCCACTTAAGCTTAAAACTTGTTCGTGCCCCAAGCAATAATAACAGCAACATCAACAAAAAGACAAACTAACTAAAATTCTTAAAAAAAAATTGAAATTTTTTTATTTTTTTTCTTTATCTTCTATTAGCGTCTTGCCGATCTTAAAGCACAACTGAGTCGTCCATTAAAGCTTCAAGAGCCATTGGAAGGCATTGGCTTTGAATATGGTTTCAATTCAAAAGAGTTACGTAAGGTTGTTAAATATTGGCGTGACACATATTTACCCAAGTGGAACGAACGTGAGACCTTCCTCAAGAAGTTCAAACATTACCAAACCGAAGTGCAAGGGTAAGTTTATTAACTCAACCAAGAGTCAATCGTTCGTATGCTATGCTATCAATGCAAATTTTTCATGCTGATTTCTAAATCTTTAAATGTTATGGGTCATAACTTTTACTTGTACACCATATGAGATCAGATCGGATCGCATCGAATTGATCTACTCATGTACTTTCTCCTAAATGATGAGAAAGATGTTATTTTTTTTTTTTTTTTTTGTCTCATTTGTCTCTAATTTAGTTAATTATATAAATTTGTGAATTCATTAAGGTTTTAAGTTCCAAATTTATGGATAATTTATCAACAAGCAAGCAACATGAAATTTTAAAGATTTGCAAACTGTCGCATATTGCACTTTGACCTAGGCGAGAAAGTTTCTTTGTTTCTTTTCTTATCTTACCTAAGTATGTTCATTTTAATTTCTGATTAGATTTCCAATTAATCTCGAAATATTATATATGTATATGGATTTATAATTAAGTAAATGATATGCTAAAGCCAGGCAGAAGTTATTACATGCATATTAATTTCATTAAATACCTTGGGAGTTTTGTCTCTACCAATTTTGGAAAACAAACAATAGTCTAAGGTATGAGCTATACGAGTATTTATCAATAGTAAAGACACGACATCAAAACATATTTCGAAATGAAATAAAAAGTAGATGATGATTAGACATACGCCTCGTAATCATGACAATGTACAATATTCTAAAGGAAATGATTATTATATTTATTGGATGACATACAAAATATAAATTTAAAAAAACACACATAAAAATTCTCTCTCCATAATTTCGACTGCTATTTTTATCAGTTAGACTTCGTTTCACCTTTAAAGTATATTGGGACAGACTGTCCGATATTATGAATTGCAAAAAGCGAAACAAAGTCTATTAAAATTCATCATCTACAACAAAAATTATAAAAAAAAAAAACAATCAATTCATTAAACATACAACAAACGGTACTTATTATACTAGATAAGGTGGTACGAGTATATTACTTAATACATACCTTTGCATGCAAATTTAAATTTCAGACTTAAAATACACTTTTTGCATGTGAAACCCACCAAGACCGAAGGTAAGAAGGTTCTGCCATTGCTATTGATCCATGGTTGGCCAGGTTCTGTACGTGAATTTTATGAATTGATACCACTGTTGACAACACCCAGTGATAAGAGCGATTATGTCTTTGAAGTGATAGCACCAAGCTTACCAGGCTATGGCTGGTCTCAGGTACTCTACCCTAGTCTTACATATGTATGCACTTAAATATAATAACAATTCTTAATTTTTTTTTTTTAGGGTGCTTCTAAGACCGGCTTTGGTCCTGCTCAAATATCAGTTGTCCTACGTAATCTTATGGTGCAATTAGGTCATCAGAAATTCGTTGTTCAAGGAGGTGATTGGGGTGCAATTATTGGCTCAAATTTAGCTACCCTGTTTCCTGAAAACGTACTTGCCTTGCATTCCAACATGTGCTACAGCAACAGTCTTCTATCACGTATTAAGATGTTTGTAGTATCCTTTTTCCCCAGTATTGGAACAGATCAAGAACATGGACATTTCTATAAAAGTGCATCGGGACTTTTCTTACATCTTATGGAAGAAATGGGTTATTCTCACATACAAGCCACTAAGCCTGACACCATTGGAGCCGGTCTCACTGACAATCCCGTTGGTATTGCCGCTTATATTTTGGAAAAGTTCTCAACTTGGACAAATCTAGCCTATAGACAACGTGAGGATGGTGGTTTAACAGAACGTTTCACTTTGGATGCTCTCTTAGATAATGTTATGATCTACTATGTAACTGATTCAATTACTACGTCATTCCGTATCTATGCCGAGGGCTTTAATAAAGCACAACTTGCCTTAAATCTTGATGCTGCTCAAGTAAAACCACCCACTGGGTGTGCACGTTTCATTCATGAAATAACTCATCAAACCGATTTCGAAATAAGAGATAAATACATCAATTTACAACATAGCACACATCATAATGATGGCGGACATTTCCCCGCATTCGAAGTCCCTCAAGTCTTATATGCTGATTTTGTAGCATTTATTAATAAAGTTTATAATAAATAAGATAAAACACACTATAAAAGTGTATGTGTATGTGTGTGGGTGTAACGCTTTTTAAATTGAATTGCAAAAGTCCATTTGTTTACATTATAAAGTTGAGTTGTCTGTTTTTTATTCGATTCTGCGAAAATTTTATAATAATGTTTTTGTTTATATTAAATCAATAATATTGTAGAATAGATTGTCTTTCATTTCTTTGAAGTCAGTAAAAATGATAAATAATCTAAGTTATAAGTAGAATAGGAGAAGTTATATATGTAGATACTCTCGTACGTGTTGAATTGTCATACATATGTATGTACAAAAAACAGTTGTAGATAGTATATTTACATATGTATGTATGTATGTTTAGTATATAAGATATATTATAAGTCATACATACAATGACTTTTGTCTACTCTGTGAGTCAATTTCAAAACTATAAGTAGGTAGGTAGTGCAAAATTTATTTGTTATAAATAATTGAAATAATATATGTGTGTCTGTGTGTGTGTATGGGAGAGTGCGACAATATGCCGGTAAGCAGTGATTCTTAAAGGGCGCGTACATACATAATAATGGTTTGCTATGGGCAACTTGGACAAATAGCTAGGCTTCAAGCACAAGTGGTTCTACAAAGTGGTATAATCATGTAAGACAGTTCCCCAGCCAGTAGAGCCTCGTACCAGATGCGTTGATCCTAAACATATAGAAGAATATTCAATCCAATAACCTTGTAAGGCAGATCACCAGCGATACGCTGTTATTACAAATAAAACAGTGAATACGCTGGCTTGACCCATGTAAACTGGTCTTTATACCGGCAACCACCACAACTTAACCTAACCTAGGGCAGGTCAGCAGCACCTAGTGTTTCATCAACTATCTCCTTAATGTTAGTTAAGCCGAAATTCTACTTACCAGTGTCTTCACTAGTTTAAAAGTGACACTACGTGTTCGTAGTTGCGATGTACAAACAATTTTGAATAAATACTTGTCTGTACAAGATGCGCTGATCATCTAATTTAACCAAATCGACAATTTTTTACTCAATTCTACTTTACAGGACCCCCACCAGTTAAAATGCGCCACTGCGTGTACTACGTGCAAATCATTAAACAACCTTTGCTTCCAAGATGACACATGCTAACAATTTTCGAATAAATTGTTAAGCTCATTTGTAATAATGAATAATTGCAAATGAATCTCACTCAAGAGTACTCAGTATTATGTAATACGAACCCCACAGTGCCCTTACAGTTTAAGAATCACTGTGTTTCATTATTTATAAATACACCGATGAAGCTTAAATCCTATAAACAAAACGTAACAATAATAAATCGGAAATAGTCGAATAACAGAGACGCTACCTGAATGCGATCAGTACTACAGATTGGAGAAAGATAATCTCTATATTTCTGTTGTTGGGTCCGGGTTTCAACAGTTTCTTCAGGCCCATAGCTGTTTGGCTTGGCACTTTTTTGCCAATCCCGTAAAGTGTCGAGTAAAAACAAATAGTAGTGAGTGAATGTGCCTATGTGGAAAAACTGTATGGGGAGAGGGGGTGGCTAGCCCCTATAGCTGCTACGGGCGTGAGTTTCTTTGACACAATATCATTTGAAGAAAAATGCTTATCATCCATCCATCATCACGTCCGTAAATGAGTGAGTGAATGTGACTTAGGTGAAAAGCGAATTCGGTGGAGGTAATATGAAAAACAAAAATAATAATCTTTGATATGATTAGGTGCTCTCAAGTTGCAATCACAATAGCAACAACAACAACAACAGCAAAAAATAGTAATAATAATAACAACCCAAGAATAGAAACAACAAAATGTTTAGATTAAATGCTTACGCTGCTTTTAAACGACGAAGACGTCAACGGGCAGCGTCGTCGATGACAACAGCGATAGCCAATGAACCAACAAACCAAGCAACCACGATTCTACTCTTCCTGACCAGTGCGGAAGCAAAACTCAAAGCGTTTGGATGTTTTTCGAAATATAAAACAGTCATAAAAATCGATCCAATTAATATTTTAAACACAATCGGAAAATTATTGTTTTGCGTGTGAACTATGGCAGTTGTTTGGCGTTTACTTGTGCTTGTCCTTGCCGTATTTGTTGGCATATTTATTAAGAATGTGCGTCAACTGGTGAGCGATGTGCCACTTCCATATTTGGATAACGAACAATGGTGGGGCGACGCAGAGAAGCCGGCAGATTATCAAGCATACTTGGCCAGTACTTCGGAAGTGTTGAATAATCGTATAACCTATACAGAGGCGGTAAATATGTTCTTGTTACTTGTCCATGTGACAAAAGCAATTAAATTCTGTTCCAGACCATTGAAGCCCTCAGTGCCCAGTTGAATCGCACACTGCGCTTGACTGAACCACTGGAAAACGTCAACTTTGAGTACGGATTCAATAGTCGCTACCTTAAGAAAGTGGTCAAATATTGGCGCGACGATTACTTACCACGCTGGCGTGCGCGCGAAGTGTTTCTTTGGCAATTTAATCATTTCACTACAGAAATTCAAGGGTAAGAAATCACACCGACGTCATGCCAATGTGTGCGCGTTCTTATCATTTCACGGGAGAATTGATAGCAGAATTCTGTAGAACTAAATTGCATTGTAAATTCATCAATGTATCGTTATAGTACTCTTCACACAGAAGGAGACATTGAAGACCCCATAAAGTATATACTTATATTCTTGATCAGCTCGACGATATGAGTTGATTAATGAACCATGTCCGTCTGGGTGAATGTAAACTAATCTCTCAGAGTTTTGATTAGACCTTCTCTTTTCCTTGTTTTTAATTTAGTTTACAAACACATTTTCTACATCTGATGGTTTATGATGACAACAAGGAAGGCAAAACACATTATCCAGTATTACTTCTGCATGGCTGGCCGGGATCTGTACGTGAATTCTATTCTTTGATACACAAGCTGCATCAGTCGAACAAGGACAATAAATACATTTTTGATGTCATTGCTCCGAGTTTGCCGGGTTTTGCTTGGTCTCAAGTAAGTTAAAGCTTTAGTTTAATGTATTCCAAACTAATCTTAAAAAAAAAAACTGCGTTATAGGGTACTTCAAAGCCTGGCTTGGGACCTGCACAGGTTGCTGTTATGATGCGTAATCTGATGTTACGTCTGGGCTATCAAAAATTCTTTATACAAGGTGGCGATTGGGGCTCCCTCATTGGCTCGCATATAGCCACCCTCTACCCGGATAATGTGCTTGGTTACCATTCGAATTTGTGTACCGTTTTAAGCCCAAAATCACTACTAAAGGGCTTACTCGCTGAAAAACTACCAAACTTCTTTGCGCCCAGTGGCTTTGAAGATTTCTTCTTTCCACAATCTCGGCAGTTCGCTTACTTAATTGAGGAAGGCGGCTATCATCTATTGCAATCAACCAAACCTGATACTATTGGAACTGTACTCACTGATAACCCAGTTGGCCTTGCCGCTTATATATTGGAAAAGTTCTCGACCTGGACAAATGCCTCATATCGTACACTGCCCGATGGAGGTCTGACTAAGCGTTTCGAATTGGATGCACTATTAGATAACATTATGATATATTACTTGACCAACTCTATAACCACTTCGCAACGTCTTTATGCCGAAGCTTATGCCAAGGCCCAAGGGGAACTGAAATTGGAACGTGTCCCTATTGATGTGCCAACCGGTTGTGCTCGCTTTAAGAGTGACATAATGCATTTCTTGGACTTCCAACTAAAAGACAAGTACAAGAATTTGGTTCATAGTACATACTACAAGGAGGGTGGTCACTTTGCCGCTTTCGAGGTACCAGATCTCTTATATCATGATTTCATTGAATTTGTCAAGAAGGCTGAGAAGACTTTAAATTTTAATAAAAACATACAAGGCCTTTAGTCAAACATTATTCAATATCATTTAATAATAAAAGATCAAACAAAAAACAAAATTTTATTTTATTTCGGGAGCTTAAAAAAGTGATTTTCTTTAGGTGTTTAATTTCTTTATCCTTATTCAACACTGTTAACAGCTTAACATAAATCCTTCGCAGTAAATAAACTAAAAAGTTGTGATCATAATAACGAAATGGACAAGTTGAAACAAGCAAAAACAAATCAAACTATTGATAATATGTCGCGTCACGAACTATTGGATTGGATTAATTCATTGTCACATGGAAATTATAAGCGTATAGAAGAACTATGCTCAGGTAATTATACAATAGTAACATAATTGAGGCGCCTCTTAAAAATTGAATGGTATCCTTTCCTCTTCTTCAGGCGTGGCTTACTGTCAGATTCTGGAATTAATATTCCCGAAATCAATTGGGGCGCAGAAAATAAAAGTCCCCGCGAAATTTGATCATGAGCAGTTTCATAACCTTAAATTGTTTCAAAGTGCCTTATATCGTCTTAAGATTGACAAGATTGTGCCCATAGATCGCCTCATGAACGGACGTTTTCAGGATAACTTGGAATTTCTTCAGTGGTTTAAGAAGTTCTATGATAGTCAAAGTGCCGTCACCGCTATGGAAAGCCTAAAAGGGGATATCAGTGTCAATAACAATAGTATTAAAAAGCCGGCTATGATACCTCTACAATCCTTAAAGAAAGCTGAAGATACTAATAATCCTGAAATCGAAGCGATTGCGCAAATGGAACAGACTCGCGATAGTTTAATGAAACAAATTGATAAAACTAAGAATGCGATCAATACTAGTAATGAGAAATTGCGCGCAGTTGAAGATGCTTTGCAGGAAGCCATGGAAGCAGGTGATGGTGCTGAAGAACTATTCGATTCCCTAAAGGAAATACTTTATACTTAAGTAAGTTCGGTTGATCTCCGACTGCTAAAATAATAATAATAATTTGTATGTCTGTTTCTATGTTTTGAATGTTTATCGTTTAGTTTAGTTTATTTAAAGAAATTAAAATTGTATGTCTCGTTAAACCTAATCACTTTCATTATCTGTTAAGCTTGTGTTGGAGCTATCATAATCACAGACAATTGCCAAACTTTTTGGCAAATCTTTAATATTTACTACAGTTGAAGATTCCGATGCCGAAGCTTTGTTAATATTTTCCGGTACAAAAGCATTTTGTTTGTCATTCGCTGCCTTCTCTACAGTGGTAATATTTTTTCGTCCATTTTTCTCTGTACAAACTGGAGTTTTGGGTCTTATACCTAAATCTTGAGTATGCAAATGTGTATTGAGCGCTTTTTGTCGTTTTAGGCCCCCAAATGTTGTCTTAGTTGCTCCAGGCAATGCGGGTTTCATAATTATATCCAACCTCCTTTCCGCTTCACGTTCAACTGCTGATTTACATTGTAATTTCATGAGAGCAGCCATCTTTCTGTCTTGATCGTTCTCAGGAAGTAGTGCAATGTCTAGAGAGCTTTTCGCAAGCAATTGCTGATCAAGTTCCTCTTGTGCTTTGATCTCTTTCTTCTGATTACGAAATGAAGCTCGTAGCCTGCAATTCGCCTCATAGCTATCATTCCACAGTCCTTTATTGCGGTCCATGAGTTTTTGTAGTACTGGTTTTGCATTCTCACCAGCCTGTGCATCTTTGGCTTGATGTTCCAGTTTATACATGGCATCATCGAAAAGACGCTTTTGTACTTCCTTCGTCTCTGGTACAACTTGATTATTTTGTAATGGATCCCAGCGGTTTTCCTGACGACGCGCGCCCGAGAGTATCACATAATCAAGGTTCCCAGGATCGGTTTGTATTTCGAAATGATTGTCGCAGAGGTGGCATTTCATACGAAACTTGTAGATGGGAGTAGAGTAGTACATGCCAGTTTTTGTCTTCTCCGCATTGTAGCGAACGCCCATGCCAATGTGATTCTTACAGCCATCACACCAAATGTTATAAGGCATCTCAAAGCGGATTATGATTATGCCGAGATGTATCTTCCGGGCACGCTCACGCAGTGCATGCGTACCGCGAAATTTATTAAGGCCTCCCTTCTTTGGATCATAATCCGGTGGATAATATTTATTTTGACCTTTTCGTTCACCCATTTTTGATTGTAAAGTTGACTTTTATTGAAATTTTATAAAACGTTAAATATACACGTTTGTCTTCTTCTTCACGTTTTGCCATCAAAACAAAAACAGCTGATATATTGTTTTAGGGAGACCATGTATATGAAAAACAAAATATACTACTTTATATTTTGCACTTTGAAATAATAAAAGCAGAAGAAATAAAATTACAACTTAAATTATGGAAAATTTATTTTATTTCAAATATAGTTAACTGATCTTTCCATTTATTTCAATTTCAATGTTTACTACTTTTACTGATGATGGTCACCCGCACCTCTCATTCATTTCGGCACAATTTATCGCGTGTGCAGTTTCTGCATAAAAGACCTAAACATTTTATCTTTGCTTTGCCACGTTAGAAACCTGAAGTCATCTAATATTTATTAAAAGTATTTGAACTTACGAAGAGAGGAAAATGATAATCTATACAAATGATGGGAATCCGTTGGGCTTGGAACTGCTTATGTTGGCGAAATTCGCTAAACAAACAGTGAAGGTGGAGCATGTTAACCTAAATGGTAAGTTTCTTATTGAATTAAGGCAGGGCGATTGGTTGAAGTAATAGACTTTCCGATTCTTGGAATTCAAGTGATGAATTAAAATGATGCAATAATTCATTAAATTACAGATACTCAAGCTAAAGACTTCATTGTGTTGCCCACCGTCAAACTGGAAAATGGTTTGGAATTGTTTTCATCAGCCGCTGTAGCTAAATATTTATTTCGCAGCGAAGATTCATTAAGAGACGAGGTTAGTTGAGAGTAAAAAACTTTTAAAAATAGATTAATATATTTGTGAGGCACGTGTGTCTAAAAATTATTGATGCATTCTGACCTTGCAAGGTTAAGAAACTTATTTTTAAATGAAATAAATTTCTCCTTATTCTCAGTGGCTTGAATGGGCCAGCACTTTGTTAGCCCCAGCTTTGGCTCATCACATGGCTGTAGGCCATCAAGCAAATCCCAATGCACTGCCTGTCCTAAATACATTGGTGAAAAAACTAGATGATCGCCTGAATGCTTCACCATTTCTTGCTGGAGATAAATTGACAGCAGCTGACATTGCTGTTTGGTCTCTTTTAGGTCCTGAGGGCACATTAAAAGGCGCTCAAAATATAGACAAATTACGGGAATGGTACATTAAATTAAATACATTACCAGAGACTCAAGCTGCTCTTGCTGAAATACCACTAAAGGATCTGACATTCACTGCTCTTCAAAATTCAAATCGATATGGTGGATTGTATCACATACCACTCAATCTACTAGAATCCAATGATAGTGGAAAATTGTTAGCTGAATCAGGATCTAATGTTGCTGATACTGTTACTGATGATGAAATAAATGCCGCACGCACTGCATTCGTTCATGTTAAGCAAGAGGAAATTAATGAACCACGCACTGTGCTGCCAAAAGCTGGAAAACGCAATGTGTTGGTCACTTCAGCTTTGCCATATGTCAACAATGTTCCGCATCTTGGCAATATCATAGGTTGTGTTCTATCTGCCGATATTTTCGCGAGGTATTCCCGATCCGCTGGCTACAATACACTGTACATAAGTGGTACAGATGAATATGGCACTGCAACTGAAAATAAGGCACTGGCAGAGAATCTATCGCCAAAGGAAATTTGCGATAAATATTTTGAGCTACATAATGCCATCTATCGTTGGTTTGGTATTGGTTTTGACTATTTCGGACGTACAACCGCCCAAGAGCAAACTGAGTAAGTACATATATACATAGTTACCCCCTTGGCTAAGTATTGTTCTATTATTTGTTTGTTTCACAGAATTGTGCAAGAGGCTTTCATTGACGTTCAAAAGGCTGGTTTCATTATTACCGAAAGCGTGGAGCAGTTATTGTGTCAGAAATGTGACCGCTTTCTAGCAGATCGGTAAGTTGTGGTCTAAGCGATCCAAATTATCGATAGAGATAAAATTTGCGTGTCCACAGTTTTGTTGAGGGAACATGTCCACATCCCGGCTGCGGTTACGAAGATGCACGTGGTGATCAATGTGACAAGTGTGGCAAATTGGTAAATGCTACCGAACTAATTCGTCCACGCTGTAAAGTGTGCAATACTGCACCCGTTGTTCGTTCCTCTGATCAATTGTTTTTGGATCTCCCGAAGATCGAACCAAAACTACGTGAATGGGTTGATCGCTATGATGGTGGCTGGACAAACAATGCTCGCGTCATAACCCGAGCTTGGTTACGTGAAGGCCTTAAGCCACGTTGTATTACACGCGATCTCAAATGGGGCATTCCTGTGCCATTTCCTGGTTTTGAGAAGAAGGTTTTCTATGTCTGGTTTGATGCGCCATTCGGCTATGTTTCAATGACAAAACGTTACACTAAAGAATACAAACAATGGTGGCAGCCAACTGAAGGCACAAATATTGAATATTTCGAGTTTATGGCTAAGGATAATGTACCTTTCCACTCGGTAATGTGGCCAAGCGCATTACTGGCTATTAACAAAGGCCACACTTTAGTTTCTCATATAATGGCAACTGAGTATCTAAATTATGAAGATGGGAAGTTCAGCAAGAGTCGAGGAATCGGTGTATTTGGTACCGATGCTCAGGAGACTGGGATTCCCGCTGATGTATGGCGTTTCTACCTTGCTTCTGCCCGCCCTGAGGGTCAGGACTCCAGTTTCAGTTGGAATGATTTAGCTGCGCGTAACAATTCCGAATTACTGAATAACCTAGGCAACTTTGTGAATCGGGCTTTAGTATTCTGTGAAAAGAACTTCAACAGCATTGTGCCCGAAATTATTCTTACCGCTGATGAGCTCATATTATTGGCTTTGATTAATCGTGAACTACGTGGCTATATCAACTCATTGGAAAAGGCAAAACTGCGTGATGGTATACGTCATTTACTTTCCATTTCCAGACATGGCAATGGCTATATGCAATCCACACAACCTTGGGTTTTGCTTAAAGGAAATGACGCCCAAAAGCAACGTGCCGCAACTATTATTGGTCTTTGTACGAATATTGCTTGTCTCCTGGCTAACTTACTATTCCCATATATGCCATCGACATCGCGTACATTGTTTGCGCAGCTGAATGCTAAACAAACGATCCTCAATGCAGAGTAAGTTAAACCACGAATAATTTCAAATTAAATCAAAGATTATATAATTTCTTTATATAGAAAACCCTTGATCACACTTTTGCTTCCAAGCGGACATAAAATTGGCAAACCTGCGCCTTTGTTTAGTAAACTTGAACAGTCCTTTATTGATGAACTCAAGCAGAAATATAGTGGAGTACAAAATCAAGATGGTAATGCTGGCAAACCCGCAAGAGCGTCGGTTGCAGAACTCGAAAAGGCAGTGCAAGCGCAAGGCGAAAAGGTACGCCAACTAAAGTCGAAAACAAAAGACAAAACGGTCTGGCAACCGGAAGTTAATATACTCTTAGATTTAAAGAAACAACTAGAAGCTGCACAGAAATTGTCGAGCGCAGAAACTGCCCAGCCGACATCGATTACTAACCTGGCTCAAAATGGTAGAGTGGAAACTGTACAGCAATTGGAAGAAGCAATACAAAGACAAGGCGAAAAAGTTCGTCAGTTAAAGGCGAGCACAAAAGACAAAACGGTCTGGCAACCGGAAGTCAATATTCTACTCGATTTAAAGAAGCAATTAACAACAGCTCAAGCCAATTCACCTGGACCTACACCAACTCAAGCACAAGCCACAACTGTAGATGCTGGTCAAGTCAAAGCTTTGGAGGCTAAGATCACTCAGCAGGGCGAAAAAGTGCGAACCCTTAAAGCAACTGGTGATGCAGCAGTTTGGAAACCTGAGGTTGAAAAATTGCTTTCACTAAAGAAGGAACTAGGTGCTCTAACTGGTGAACCACCAGCAGTTGCCCAGGGCAAGAATAAAAAGAAGAAGTAGAAGATAATAACAGCATACTAAATTTGCATCCTTTACCTCATTTTACATTTTTGTATTCTTAAAACAATTTTTCTTTATTTTATTTTTTGTAATTTAAAATTTAAATTATTTATTTATTTTTGCTTTAATGCATTTACATCAGTTTTTTGTTGTATTTATTTAAAATGTGAAGCAAATACATAGTAGTGGATGTTTTGAAATAATAAAGCTCTTTAATGACTATGACTAAAAATGTTTTCATCTGATGAAATACATAATCAGCAACAGTCTAAAAGTCAACCTTTTTTTGTTATTACAAATTTGTAGAAATTTATCTGAAGAGTGAATGTCTAGGACAAACCATGTCTGCCAAACCGACAATATTTTTATTTGTTGTTTTGTTTTTTTTGGCACGGCCCAAATCACTATGACTTGAATGTGGAAACCAAGCAGGTTGGACAGACTTGGCCTAGAATGATTGTGTATAAAAAAAACTCCTTTCCCGAAATCTAGAAGATGAGACGAGACCCAAGAAATATAAACAGAAATCAAATTTTCCACATGCCCTGCTTATGTCTTTTTTGGGTGTCAAACTATTCTTCCTTTTTTCTTCTTACTTATACCTATATTGTCGAAATTTCAGTTTGATTACTAGGGAGGGTACCTCCCATACAAACATCCACTGAAATTTAGAAACCATAGGTACATCTGTTGGAATCAACCAAATCGGCCAAATACAAACTCACCATTAAAATTCAGGTTCTTATTTAAAAAACTTTTTTGTTTTTGTTTTTTGACGGTATTCACTCTATGGATCACCGCATCTACTGATCGCCCACCTCACATCAAGAATGCAATCTCAGGGGGAGTCGTATTTTAGGCGAAGCCTTAAAAACAAGCATATGACTATTTTGGGGAAGTCCCAATTTTTTTCTCAGAAAGTATAAAACATGAGGTAGTTCACAAGTATTCTGGTTTGATTGGAAACTCGAAAGAAATGGTTTATATGATCTACTCAAATTTTAATATGTTAACTTTTGTTATTGTAGTTAAAGCGCTAAACCGCCGATTTCAAGCTGAGACAATATTATAGTTTATGTATGGGGGCTATCTCTTCTTGGAACCTCTCAGACAATACAGTAAACAGAACTCGGATCTATATCTCCGAAAAAGGTAAATATGGTCGCAAATTATGCAACAAATTGCTAGCTACATCTACTATTCTGTTCTCGACATATGGTCCTATGAAGTTATTATCTGTTTCAAAGATAGAAAAGAAAAGAAGTTTGAATGAGAATTTGACTCCTATTTTGGAGGGATGTTTGTTTCTCAGAAGGCATCATAAAGTTGGAAAATCGTTTGTCTAAGTATTTCGAGACTAAAATACAAGTAGATGGGAGAATAAAATATGTAATACATTTTCCTGAGGAATATCAAACTAAACAAGCCTTGCTAGCTATATGATTCGTGATACCTATTCTTCATAGGGCCTTTCTTAATATATAAGCTTATTTTGGAGTGTTTGATGAAGACTTTTTTTCAGAAGATTGTTGTAATAAGCAAAATTTGATATGTTTTGCTATCCAATTCTTTTGAGACCCTTTCTTATTATACAATAAGTACTTGACTCTTTATCTTTTACTTGTTATTATTTAATTTATTGGATCAATTTATTTACAAGAACTTAAATCAAAAATTTACATTAATTTAGAAATTTGTTGTAATAAAATAATTTAAAATTAATGATTAGTTCATGGTGTGTCATTGCTATCAAACTTATATCTGCAAAACTCATTTTAGTAGGAGTAGTCCTAAAATTTACTTTTTTAGGATATAACTGATACGAAAATAAGTTTTAATTAAAAGAAATTATATTGTACACATAAATTACATAGATTCATTCTCTCTTATATACACAACACTGGACTTATGGACTAGTTCCGTATGGATCTAAAACATTAATGACGACTAATTACACTAAAATATTATAAAATTGATGCGCGTATCCTTGTGTGTCTGTGAACGCGCTCTGGGAACGCATAGTACAAGTACATAATGGCATTAGCGATCTACATACATATGTACATACATACAAACATTGGTTCAAGCTGTGTAGGTAAGTAATACGTGTAAATATCAGCAGTCATTGTTCTCTTATGTATTAAATGTACGGTGCCGCCACTACTTCATGTAATAACTGCTGGGCGCACGACCAGAGGTGTATGTACTCATTGGAATACCTTGTGGACCGGGTATGTGATTACTGCTTGACACCGTTGCATTGTGTGAGCCATAGAGGTGATCAACGCTGGAGTTGCCAATGCCATTACCAGATGGCTCATAATCGACATCATAATAAATACCAGACTGATTCTGAAATAATCATTCATTAATTTTGAATTCATTGATATGGTGATTGTGAGGTTATAGATACCGCTATACTGCCATTGCTGCGGCTCTTTGGACGAGGTACTTGAAAATTGCGACCCAATAGATCGGCGCGATCCTCTTCTTCACTGGAACTTGAATTCTCCAAGGCGCGCATGCCATTCGAGCGCGGACCCAGGCCAAGTCTTCTGAATCAGAATGAAAATATCATTTTTACCAATTTTTACCCAATAACAAAATGTATATAATTCTTACCTTGGTAATGGCACTGGAGGAGCAAGTGAAGCATTGTGATGCATTTGCATGGTACCCTGCATAGACATTCCACCAATGGTACCCATGCCGATGGCTTGTAAATTTGGATAAGCAAACATTGCCGATGAAGGTCGTGTGGGGCCAATGGGCTCAGCCTGAAATATTAACTACTGGTGAGTGATTACTTACTTAACTATAATATGATAACTTACTCCATAGTGATTTGTTTGTGCCATAACATCAGCGATTTGTGCCCATCTCATACGATCCTCCAGTGTTACCTGATAACCAGCCTGTGGAAGTCCAGCGGACTTTAATGGCGCCGTGTTCATATAACCAAAGACAGGTGAGCCCATGGCATTTTTTTGTTCACGTTGCCATCTCCGTGACCACATTATCAGGCATACTAGTGTCAGTACAATAATGATAACGGCAGCAATGGAGGCACCAATAGCAACACCCAATACCTCGCCATCAATTTCACACTGTGCGCCATAATGACTCGAGTCGCATGTACATGCCTGGTTGCCTTCATCATTGTACGAACAGGTACCGCGATTATTGCAATATGAATCTGGACATGCTTGGCACTCGCGTCCTGCACGTTGTGGTTGATCTGCCCAGGGATCACGTAAGCCAGCATCACAAGTGCAACGAAAACTTCCCCAGGTGTTGCTGCAACTGGCACTTCCATGGCAATCATTGAGTTCGCTTGAGTGACATTCATCGAGATCATGTAAAGCGGACACGGCACCTTCCGGTGTGCTGACGTAGAGTACAGAGTTACCAATATTATTATTGCGTCGATGAAGCACACCAAGTAGATGTTTCTGTACGTCACTGCGTAAATTGGGTCGTAGCGTTTCAACACTTTCGTCCAACTATCAAAATTAAATGATAATTACTAAGACTTCAAGGAAACACTGGTGGCAACAACTTACCTTAATTGTAAGATTAACAAAAACGCCACTTCCACCAAGATTTGGATCACCACGATAGATATTATTGACTTTGGCATCCATAAACTCATCGGAGTATGGTGTCATTGACATGGCAGAATCAATCTAAAGAGATAAGATTTATTTAAGCATAGACACAAAGTGGTGAGTGGAACTTACCGCTCGCACAGATTCATAGCTAAGTTGCCCATATGGCTCACTATTTCGATCCATTAGCTTATTGTCCCACACAATACGATGCTCATAGATTCGATCCACACGCATGCCCAAGTAGAATGAAATCACTTTGCGACATGGTTCACGATGTTTGCGGCGTGAATAACCTGTTAAGTAACAACATGATTGATCTTTCATGAGATTGTTAAACATTCATACAAACCTGGTCTGCAGTGACAACTGGAAACACCATTCTCAGTCTTGCAATGCTCGTGCTGTGCTTGATCACAAGTAGAATCATCACCCACAATACATGTATCAATTCGTACCGGTGGCTGGGTGGGACGTGGTCTGTAGTGTGGACGTTGTTGGAGCGGCGTTGGTTGATGGCTTATGTTGTTGCGTTACAGCTGGCTGTGATGCTTGTACGCCGGGTCGTAGGCCTTGCTGTTTGGTGGGCTGTAATTCAACCACTTCTGTTTCCGGAACCACATAACCACCACTGCTTTGCGTTACGGCATTGCTGTTACCACTACCACCAGTATTACCACTATTACTTCCACTGCTACCACTTGAAGCCATTCCCGGCAATTGCGGCAAACGTGTCGCTGGAGTTGTTGGCAACTGCGGCCCGGCTGGTGAATCTGTGGGGTCACCAAAAAGATTGATATAAGTGCGTTTGCCATCGATTGAGACAAAACCATCATCACCTGCTGCCGAAATAATAATGTCAGCATTGCTGCTACCACCATACGATCCATAGGGCTT